>CM073565.1:5000-1495000 GCA_037074615.1 Leucaena leucocephala | reverse complement strand
GAAACCAAGAATTATATCAGGGTAAACTGCCTTGGTCCCAGCAATTTCCTCGTACAAACAATTTAGACAGCACTAACTACCATGATATTGACAAATGGCATAGTGCCGCTTCAACTTCTTCAATGAAGTACCATATTTCTGATAACAAGTAAATATTAATCTATACCAGTGTGAAGAAAGACAGCATATTTAATGCACTTCATACTTGCACAATTGACAAGAAGATAGTAATGGACAACCTGCTCTAACTGTTTTATACACTCGGCGGATTTGGGGTCATCAGGAAATATTTCTACTTCCTTCATCGCACATAATGCTCCAGTTTCTCTGTCACAAAACAAACAAAAACTGTTCCAGCACCTAGCAAGGAAGAGAAGGGAAAAACACAAGATGCTTAAGAAAATTAATGTACCTATTGGTAGCAACATAAACACTTCCAAAAGTACCACGCCCAATTAGTTTCCCTTTCTGCCATTGGCTTTTCATTGAAGAAGACTCTAATTTGGGCCGAGTTGGGGATAATTTAGGAGATGGGGAAAGCAAGGGTCCCCCAGGAGGCAATGGTAAGGGGTGAACACTGAGAGAGGGGGCACTGAAATCACGACGTGCTACTGAAGTCTCGAGGGATAATCTGGGACGTACCGGTGAGGAAGCTCCACTTCGGCTTTTGAGATTTTGGTTAGGGCTTTTCCCACGTGGACTGTGATGAGGAGAAGTATCAGTGGTTAATGTAGTTAAGTCAAAGAATGCAGGAGGCGTCGTCCCTGATGATGCATCAGATGTGACCATCTCTGGTGCCGACCAATATTGATTTGGCGGGGGACACACATAATGGTATTGAACAAAATCACTATTTCTTCCATTGTTCGGGCTCACCAAGGGGCTGCTCAAAGGACTAACTGGAGCACTCCAAGTTGAGAAGCTGATGCGGAAGTTATCTCGATTACTTTCACTACCACTTAGATCCTGACGCACCACCCTTGATGACCCTGTTTCACCCTGCCCCTTATTCTTTCCTACGCCAGGGCTACCAAATACACTGGGACATAATTGAGCCAAATGTTAATAAACTCTAGTTAGTGTTAGCAAATATGGCAAGCGGACACCATTGGATTCAGTGAGGTAACAAGGCATGTTTATGATTAAACGTTTCCATGGATCCATAACGCAATCTTAAAAGAGTAGTAATATCATGGTGTGCGATCATTACCAAAAAAGTGTCGCCTATCCGCGAAGATATTTCAGTTATTAAGAGAGTAGCGAAAAAGACATGAAAAAAAAGGATAATCATTCAAATAGGCTTCATTAAAATAAAAAAAACGAAACAAAAAGAAAGATGAGAACTTTTCAAATACAAATGTTGTGAGAATGAAAGGACCGAGTGACAAAAATATTACCTCCGAATTCGGAAAACAGAGGAGACGCCGACCATCACGCCATCAGCTCGATCGCGCTCTACCCCTTTGGCGGCGCTGCTGGGTCCTGGCACATCTTTCGATGAAGGTAAAGGGCAATCGGCGTCTCTCTGACGAGAAAGCGCGGGGTCCGGCAAGGGCAAGGGTTGAGGCGCGACGGAGGGGGGAAAGGAAGAGGTTGTATTGGAACGACTAAACTGGAGATCAAAGGGGGTCGGGAAATGAACCAAAGGCACAATGACGTCATCGTAGGAATCATGCCCCTTGGTGGGGGACTTGCCATCGACGTCGGCTATAGGTCGGAGCTTCTTGGAGCGGCTAGTCTTTTTGCCGGTACCAAAAGGCCAAACGCCACCCGAAACGCGGGTGGCATCGGCGGACTTCTTCTTATGGTGGTCAACGTCGGAGGTGGAAAAAGAAGAAGAGGCAGAGGAGGATTTGGGACCATGAGAATGGGAAAGGGAAAGGGAAGGTAACCAACGCATGGCATTCGAAAACAGAGAACAAGATCAATGAAGCAGAGGAGGAACGTAGAGATCGGCAGGTCGCAGATAAGTAGTGTGGAGAACGAGAAGAATAGCCATTTGCGAAACCGAAAGGAGAAGAACCAGGGAGGATGATTAGATTATGGCGTATGAATATAATCAACAGGTTTAGAGGGAGGGAGAAGAAAGAATGAGTTTGTTAGGATGTTTCTCGTTCTGGCTCTTCCTCTGTTCCTGTGTCTGGAAGAGCAACCAGAACGCGGTTTACAACGTACTGCCCCCACGCCAAACGGGAGAGAAGACCCCATTTTGAGAAGTCAATATCTTCTCTCTCCTCCATCCCCCATGCCAACCTCGTATGACCATTTGACGGGAAGAGGATGTCACCTTCTCATTTTCCTTTATTTTGTTTTATATTTTTTTTATTCCCGTTAGAAATTGATCTTGAAATTCTGTTATTAATCCCGCTATTTTAGTTGCAGCTGTTATTCTCCCGCTACTGGGTACCTACCTACCTAGCAACCCCCTCCCTAATCAGGAAGCGAGCAAATTATATAATTATTTCATAAATATGTGTTACCATAGAATTATGAAGGACTTATAATAAATAAGTTAAAATACACCAAAATTCTTAAACTTATATCAATTACGTATTATCTTTTTAATTTTTAAAAATTAAAATTAAAATTTTTAATATTTTATATTTTAATTATTAAAATTTTATTGTTAAAATTACTATTAAAAATAATGATTTTTGTCTTGTGATAAATTTTATATTTTTTATTATATTTTATGTTATTTAAACAATAACATTTAATATTTGGCATATAATTTAATTTTTTTTAAAATACTTAAAATAAAATATTTAAATAATACTTAATATTTAACACTTAACGTGTAATTTAAAATATTTTTTAAATATTTACAAAATATAAAATATTTAAAATATTTATTTAATAATATATTATTTAAATAAAAAATATAAATTATTTAAAATTATATATAAATTATTAAAGTGTTATTTTTTAAGTAACGTGTTACATAATAAAAGATATAAAAATAATGACATGAAAAAATTGTTAATTTTAATATAAATTTTAACGATAAAAATATAATAATTAAAATATAAAATATTATAATTTTTAATTTAAATATTTGAATATTATAGATGTTATAGATAACTAATATCGTATGGAGCCCGGTTAAAAGGAATAGAGGAAGGCTAAAGAAAACGCTCAACGAGGTCATTGAGCGGAATCTCCTGGTCAATAACTTAACTAAGGATTCAGTTTTTGATAGAGCACAATGACGTCATATAATCCATGTAGCCGATCCCATTTAATGGGATAAGGCTTTATTGTTGTTGTTGTTGTTATTGTTATTATAGATAACTAACACAAAATTTACAAAATTTTGTACAATTGAACCTAATAAATAATATTTATTATTAATGATCATAAAAATTATAATTATTTAGAATGACTCACTATTAAAGTATAAATTTAAAATTATTAAATTGTCTTTTACTAAAACCCCATATATTTTTTGGCATATTATATTTTTAAAATTAATATAAAATTTTAAATTTTAATATAAATTAAATAAAATTTATCTTAATGATTATAACTTACATAAATATGAATTGAAAAAAAGTAACACAAGTATTGTTCAATTTTATAAAAATTATATTTTTTTTAAATTGACAAAAACTTTAATTGAAAATAAAAATTACATAGATATTTTATAATTTATTATATATGTTCGAGAAAAGTTATACATATAAAAAAATTAAAGAAAATCGCAGTTTTAGTCCAAGAAATTCGTATAATTTGTTCTTATTTTAGAATAAATTTGTGAGTCTTAAAATAAAAAATTATATGTAATGTTAATATAGTTTGTTAAAATATAAATAATTTAAGATATTATGATGTTATAAACGTGTTTAGTTTTTTATTGGTGAATGGAGTTTATCTTATATAATATGATATAGAGTACGGGAAAACTTAATAATATAAATGGATAAATATTTATGTTAATAATTAAATGATATATTAAAAACGTCATTATGCGAACGTTAGTAAAAAATAAAGTTGAAACAAAAATCTTGTCATGGATGATTTGAGGATTTTTAATTTTAATAAAAACTAAAATTCATATTAATTTTAAAATAGAACGTGAGAAAGAATATGGGTTTAAAAATTCATATGAATTTTAAAAATAAAATGTGGGGAGTTTGATAATAGACAATTTAGTAATTATAAATTTTTATTTTAGTATTTAGTCATTCTTGATAATTATAACTTTTATGGTTATTTTTAATAAATATCATTTATTGTAGATCTTTTATTTCAATTATTGATAGAATTATTGTAAATCACCCTATCTACATATTGTGTGTATTCTATGCTTCACAGATGAATATGAAATATAATAATGAAAACCTGTCAATTAATTAGATATATCTTGCTAATTTTTCCTAATTTAGCTGCTATTTTGATTACGTTTCGGGGTCATTTTTTATTTTTTATTTTTTTCATGGGCCAGACAGACTAGATCAATGGTCAGAAGATGTGATTGGGATTTTCGACGGAGAGAAGAAAAATATGGCAAAAAAAGAAAGCCTCGGCGTGAATATATAAGAAAGCCATATCAGTCCGCGCTTTACATATCTAGAGTTTGACCAATTCAGCTATCTACGCTGAATTACACGAACCCGTCTGTTGCTTTCAGCAGTCGCATAATTATGCATTCAATGAAAGATTAAAAGAAAAATGGGTCCGACACGCCAATTCGATCGAAAAGGAAAACTGATGAACACATTCAACGAAAGATTACTTTTTTTTAGGCAAAAATGTAAAGTAAGAAAATTTAAATCATGAAAAAATTTAATCCAACAAATTTTAAAGTAACTAATTGGCACATTTGTGTTTGACATGATGAACACATGTTTTAATACAATATATCTGTATCTGCAACCCATTTGACTTCTTTGAATATGAACTGTAATTTTAACTTCTACTTTTTATTTATGAAGTCCTCAACTACTCAAGCAATAAATTATCTATTTGCCTTATATTATTTTTCCTTAACATATCGATGAGATATTTATCATATGATTTAATAATAACTTTTTTAAATTTTTTATCCTATATACTTTAGAACCTTTTAAAATTAGCTCAATTATCAACCTCAACAGCACTGCCAGCTCCAATAAAATGAAAAAGCTCATAAATCCATTTGACATTATGATCTCTTAATATCCCACCACATCTAGCTTTATTATTAAACAGAATCATGACCCCATCTACATAGATTTTAACCCAACTCAAAGGAAGAGGTTATCAATTCATATTATCCACCAGCTACAATTGCTATAGATTAGTACTATCATCTATATGTATATACTTGTTCCATCATTGCAATATAGACATCTCATATTGTTCATGTATGAGTTAAAAACAATATGATTCTTCCATAACCAAAGCTTTCAAATAGCTACTCCTCATATTAGCTTATAGTCAATTTCCATGTTGCCCAACTGTCTCTTTAAATTCAAAGCAAACCAATTCAAAAGAGGGGCAGCAAAGAAAGCATAATGATACTTTGGTAATAATAAATGAATCCAAACACACTTAACATAATCACAATCTCTCAAAATATATAATGCATCTTCACTTCCCAAATTACAACTCAGATATACATCAGAAGTTGAAGATTATCTGTATATTTTTCTCTAATAGATAATAAGTATTTTTTACTATAAAAGTCCCATTAGCAATAGCATTCAAAGACAAAAAATCAGCCCCGCATCCATTGGTGGAATCATCCAAATAAGTCTTTGAAAAATCATACTCGGTACAATGGGAACCAATCTATATAGAAGTTCAAAGACCAATCCACAACCCAGCCGGTACAATGGTAGCCAATCTAATAAGGGGCCACGAGCACTTAAATATTCCAATGAAAACACAAGTCCAATTTCCCGGGACGCTCCATTTTATACACCAAACGGATTTGGGCCTAGATGATTTATCATGGGCCTTCAAGCCCGCCTGGAGTAGGGCTAGATAGGCCATAACCCGAAACGCACTGCAGACACTGGACAGGAAGCGTTGAAGCAGAGCTCAAATTGGTTGGCCGTGCTGGATGGCAAGCCGCACACGCTAGCTCACTCTGCTAAAACTCTCAGAACTTCACTCCTCGACATGCTGTATGTGTAGAAAGAGAGAGTTTGGTTAGAAAAACGTAGGTGACCTGTCTTGTTTCCTTCCAACACATTAATGACAACCTCCTCCTTTTCGAGTGCTTCTTCATCCCACTTTTTCTTAACTTTATCAAATTCCCATATTCACTCTAGCTCTATGCAAAATTATTTGATGTCACTTTGATGCATTTGGCCTTTTCTTTAGGGGAAAAAAAAGGAGAGAGAGGGGGAAGGAGTGGGTGGGAAGAGAGAGAAGAGGGTGGCGCTGAGAAGGTAGAGGATTTGGTGGGACGGGTAAGAGAGAGAGGGTGGTACCAGTGGAAGAGAGACGTTAATGATGGGATCAGAATATTCAAGGCATTCATTTTAATAAATGAATAATAATAAGGAGGAGAAGAAAGTAGGAGGTACCTCGGTATTGATTCCATGTTGTCAAATCCATGCACGTGACGGGGTGTTCCTAAGTTGAACAAAAGAGAGAGAGAAAAGTCAGCAGGGACAAAAAGCACAAAGCAAAAGGATGGAAGCCCCCAGAAGATTTGCATGTCTCTCTTTCGCTGACTTGCGAATGCACCTTCTGCCTCCTCACCTGCTCTTCTTTCTTCCCTCCTTCCTCAAGTGTCCACATATATATACAGCCACCCACCCTCCCTCCCTCCCTCTTGTCCTTCCTATAACAGCTAAATTATTTTATAAATATTAAAAGAATTAGTTACTCCTCTCATCATAAATAAATATATCATATATTTAATTAAATTAAAAAATTAATTAAATTAATTATTATAACCTATTTTTCTTAAAGTATCATGATTATTTTCTGTAACTCTCTTCCTCTTTATTTTATTTAATTATTATTAAAAAAATATCAATAAAAATAATTAAAAAAAAGTTAATAAATATAAAAAATAAATTTTATATTTAAAATTAATATCAATTTACTAATTAAATTATATATCTATAATCGATGAGTATTTATAATAAACATGCGCCGACTCACATAAAACACTTTTTCTAACCATATCCATTTCTATTGTATCCCTCTACTATATTGTAATAAAGAGGGATATACGGAGGGGAAAATAAAAAATTTGAGATACATAATATTTTCATTTTTTTACCACATAGTATATTAGTATTTTATATTTTTAATTAAAATACATTTTTTATTTAACTCTATATATTTATTATATGAAGTAATAGGTGTGCATATACATATACATATAAATATAGGGGCACTTGAGTGAGGAGAGAAGGAGGGTATGACACATGAGACTGACAAACGGGACGAAAACGATGGTACCGAAGGGAATACAATAAATGAGATGAATCCCTCTGTACGCAATTGCTCACCAACACACTGAGTCGCTCTGCACAGCTCTCTCTTGGTCCCTGCTCCTGCTCCTGCTCCTGCTCCTGCACTCACTCCCCTCACCCACCCTCTCCCCGCACTCCTTTTCACTTTCATCATTTCTTCCTCCCTTTCTTCACTCTCCTTTATAATCCCATCTTCCCCATTTTCACAACATACTATCACCACTCATTAATATTACGTTGCTCATTCTGCTACTTTTCTTCCTGTAAACAAAAAAAAAGGCTTTGGTTTGCCTACACAAATTAAATGCTTCAGAGACGCGATGGGAGTGTGCGTGTGTGTGTAGTTCAGCTGATGGACCGCTATTCAACCCCACACAAGAAAAAACTTCGGAACAACAAAATCTTTTTATCGGATCATGAAGTGGAGTCGAGTACGTTCATCACATAATTTCATTGTGCTTTACTAGAAAGAACTTCATCGCCCACAAGCTTTGTTTAATCATAGAAAGTTTATAGGTTATTTATGTATTATATATAATGAAGTTAGAATCAACTTTTTTAAAGAGAGAATCTTTTAAATAGGGCTATATATAGGGGAAGGGATCTACGATATTAGCGAGACTTAGCCTGTTGACTGCATCTGGTGAACTCGGCGAGGATCATCTCCTAGGGTAGGAAGGTTATATAGTAATATTGCATTTGGCCCGGTCAACTGAGTTTTCCTAAAAGAGCAGAGGGATGAACAAAGATGCACGTGGCATGAAATCAAAGGTCCTGACGTGTGACCGCTTCAAAGGATGAAACGTTAAGCCTAAGAAAACTAAACACCAATTAACGAAAGCCTCCTTTATGGCTAAGTTATATATATATATATATATGCGCTTCTACTCCTCTCTGTTCCCACCCAAATCACACTCTCGCCCCCTTTTGTTTTCATTATTACCATTTTCACCCTGGGATGGGAGGGGAGGCATGACAAGATGAAATAAATAATAAAATGAGTACACAGAAACTGAGAAGCTAAGGAAGAGAAGAGGATTGACAGGTGGAGAGAGGGGTGTTATGGTAATTGATGGGAAAGGAACAACAGTGGAGGACTTAAGGTTGAGTCACTTCCAATCAATCCCATATATGACGTCTACCACAACTACTGGGCATCCAATCTGCATCCCTCTATTCACACAACTGGTTATAACATATCAACGTCTCTACTTTCTTAGCATGTGGTTTAAAGAAACGAGAGAGAGAGAAAAGGGGTGTGAAGACGAGAGTGCCCCTAGGAAGTGGGAATGGAGACAGTACGGGAGGGGTGACAATAGGGTTGACGCGCACGGTACACGGACGTGTTGCTTCAGAAAAATATACAGTAATCATTGCGTTTGCCAGCAAAAGCCTGATCCACTTAACTATCCCCCCTGGTCTTTATTATCTCCTCCTCCTCTTTTCTCATTCCAAATACAAAGGATATAACAACTCCTCCTAATTTACTCCTGTCTTGTCCTATGTACAGTAGCTATTCTCATTTACGTGGCCACACATATATCATTCTTTTGGTTTATTCAAGAGTTTTCCCCCAGGTGACTTTAGGTGATAGTCATAAATAAATTACAAATTAAATAAGTTAATGGCACTAGCCCATAATAAAAAAACCAATCAGTGATAATCAACTGAATGAGACTTGACGGTATATCATAAATTAATTAATGAAATAACAAAAAAAATATCATGGGAATATCTCCTTAAAGGATCGCGTTGGGTTTGTTATCGTTTGTATTCAACTCCTATTTCGGGAAAATCTATGATTTGAATAGTTGAACTTGAAAGTAGCCAAGAAGGGACAAAAAAAAACAACTAAAAATATTAAAATTGAAAATCACCCTCATCTACACTGTATTTGTTTACTTGTAAAATGAGTTAAAGACGCAGATGCGTATTTTCCAAAAAAAGTGAGCAATAAATATATAACTTTTAGTCTCGGGCTTCAATCCCAAATAAATAAATAGATAAAAATATTTATTTTCTCATAATTCAAAGTCAAGGAATTGGAATATAAATATATTAAACAAATCCGATTTGCGTATTAAAGAGTGCCCTTTTTTTACCCAAAAAGAAAGTAAAGAGCGGCGATAATAATAAATAATAGGGGATTGACTAGGCCGGGTCGAAAAGAAAGAGACGAAGCCAGGCCCTAACGCTGTTTGCTTGTAGCAGTGGCGCTGAAGAAAGTAGAAAAGGCACCGTCTCCATCAATTTCCCCCCACTCGTCCCCCCACCTCCTCTCTGTTGTTCTGCATATTCTATTTCTATTGCACGCACTCTCGCCTCCATTCACAGACAACACAGTGAGCTCTATCTCTCTCTGTTTATATGTAGTCTGTTTTGATTAGTTTCTTTCATATGAACGTTTACGAATTTGGGTCATCAAACCTTGAATAGATCTCATCATTTAATTTTTGATAATCCCCTCCTTCAAACTTCACCAGCACGCAAATGACGCCATATCCGGATCCCACCGGTGCAACGTGATTTATTTATTCGAGATTTTTTCGTGCTGAATATATATATTTTAAATTCTCTTCCCTTTCTGCTCTTATTCGTTCTTCTTGTTTTAAATTTTCATTTGTTTGGGGGGGGGGGGCGCTTTGGGCAGTTTTGCGGATTTAAAATCATACTTTTGACTCGTTTCATGTCATTTCCTTCTCGAGAACGATTCTGGCTTTGATTATGAGACAGACGCTTTCATAGACTTGGAGTTTTTTTAATTATTATTATTATTCGTCGATTTTTTTAATGTATCATACACAATCGCCGTATGAAACTTCATTGAATTATCGCCCATTTATTTGTCTGGGCGTTTCCTCATTTCCCTGTTTGATTATACTATTATATATACTGTTAATATTTAATTGCACGCACATCTGATTCTCTATCGTTCGCTTCAAAGTTTAAACATCTTTGTTGAAATAACAGTACTACTGTTTAATGCTTCACGTCTAATTGAGAAAGACAAATAAGATCGTCTATTTTACGGATATATCTTCGGGTATCTTTTTTTTTTATTATTAGCAGTTGTCTCAGTGGAGATCGAGAAATGTCCTCATCGAATTCTCCGTGCGCTGCGTGCAAGTGTTTGAGGCGGAAATGCACGCAAGAATGCGTGTTCGCACCGTACTTCCCACCGGACAATCCTCAGAGGTTCGCTTACGTCCACAGGGTATTCGGGGCAAGCAATGTCGCTAAGCTTCTCAATGAGCTCAACGCCGCGCAGAGAGACGACGCCGTCAAGTCTCTGGCTTACGAAGCCGAGGCCCGTCTCCGGGACCCAGTCTACGGTTGTGTGGGTCTCATCTCCATCCTTCAGCACAGGCTCAGGCAGATCCAAGTGGAACTCAATAATGCCAAGAAGGAACTCGCCACGTATATTGGACCTCAGGCTCTTCAGGCCATGCCTCCCACCATTCTAGCACCTTCCGGAATGATCCCACAACAGCACCCAAGCAACCCATATTCTTCCACCGCCGGTTATCCCTACAACAACATGACACCGCCTACTCCTATGACCAATATTCCGACTGGTGACTCTTCTCATAGCGGCCAACTGGTGATTCGTGACCCTTCCCAGCAGCATCAGATCTTGGATGCCCAGCAGTTGGCCGCCGCCGTGGCGGCGAGAGAGCAACAAGATATGTTTCGAGGTTATGAGCAGCAGCAACAGCCACAAGAGTTCCTGAGATTCAATGGTGGTTACGATGTGGGTTCAGTTTCTGGGAGTGGATTCAACAATCATATTTCTTCAACCGCTGCTCCCACCGAGATGTCTCCTTCCTTGGCTCTTGGATCCTTCGACAGCCCTTACGGCGGGCAGATGCAACCGCCGCAAGCCGAACACGACCACCAGCTTCGAGCTCAGCTAATGCTTTCCCCACAGCAGCTGCAACCACAACAACAAAGGCAGCAGTCACAGCAATCCCACCAGCAGAAACAGTCAGAAAGCGAGGAGGGTAGGAGTGGCATCTGCCTTTCTTGTTGATCTTTCCATTTTTGCAGCACTAGCGCCTGCCCCCGCCTGTTTAGTCAAACAATCTCCAACCTAGGTATTTTTGTTTTGTCTGTTTTCATCACTTAAATCTTTTAATGCCTGCGAAAATATTAATGGGTTTCCTTTTTGCCGAGCAAACCGCCCCTTTGTTGTAATCTATATGGATGTTGATGTAGGCCTCTCGATCTTGTGGATTTTCCTAATTTTTTTATTCTCTGCATTTATGATGGAGTTCGATACTTTCTTTTCTTTGGTTTCTTGGTATGTATCATTTGCTGGCTCTTTCATAACTGTGGAAATAGTGTTTGGTGGCAGCAGAAAGCTTTTATAAGTACTCATATCATAAAGCATACAAAGAGTAGGTTAGGGGAATGGTCTCTTTTCACAACCAAGGATGTCCCGTTCCTCAATTATGGGCAGTAATAATTTATGGCTAGTTTGGATGTTTGCTAGCGTTTATTTATTTATTTTTGGAACTTTGATTTCGTTCTGAATTGTGTTTAAAGAAAGAGGTATTGTGCTCTGAACTCTGAATTATTTGAGGAAAAAACGACTTATAACTGTAGGCGTGTTTATATAATTGGCATCGGCAACATGTCAAATCCAAGACCTTGGCCTCGGCTATGAGATTTTCTCTCATTCGTTTTTTTGTCCCCTGAATATCACATTAGCCATAGTGTGATTGTTCTTGTCTACCTAATGAAAGAGAATATAAAAATTTTATTTTCTGAAAGAGAATTTGATGAAACCGACATGTCAGCCGAAAAATGTTGGTATAATGTACAAGACTTTTCGAAAGGCCAGGCACAACAGGTTTTGTTTTCTTCTGTGTCATCCATATATATCTTAATTCTGTCTAAGTTATTAGATGATTCATTCATACTAATATTGAAAACCTTTTATTATCTTGCTTGTCATCAGTTGTCGTGAATACCAGCAGTTTAAAATTGTGTATTAGTGTGTATGTGTTGTGTCTCGTTGAAATAAAAAGGCTCAGCGTCATTCTACTAACAGATCAGAAGACACTTTTGAATTGCATGAAGAATTCATTTATTAAATCCTTCAGTTGAATATATATTCAGTACTCATCTCTGAACTGAATTCGTTTCTTTAATCTGTGACTCTCTCATGCAGTTGTTGCCTGTCAGATGCAAATAAATAAAGAGCGATGGAGAGGAGTAGAGCATGTATGTGAGATTCAAATCCTCCATCTTTTGTTTTGGTATATAAAGAAGACTCTAGAGGTAGACATATTTTAAAATGTAAACACCTTCCTTGATCTGGGACATCAAAACCTAGCTTAGCTTCGATCCCACTTTCACCATATAGTAACTCGCATTTAACTAAATATATATAGTTTGCTAATGATGTTGTGGTGAATGTACCTAGAATTTTGTTGGTAATTGATCCCTAAGACTTACAATTTACAGTTAAACCGTATTTGCTTTCTGCCCCCTCAATATTCTGACTGTTCAGATTTTGGTTACCCTATTTCTTCTCTCCTTTCTGTGGTTGATCAACATATAATTCATTTCTCCATCAAGCACGCGATGCACGCGTTGTGTATATGAGAAAACAATTCCTTCGTAGTTTTCTTAGTTGTATATACATGTTCACACTGTTTTCTGAAGTCATGTCTTGAAAGCAACATGATTAATTGGTTATCTCTCCTCTAATTGTGTTAGTTACTGGAGAAGACTCGTTGTTGTTATTATTATTATTTTGAACAATATATTGATACGTACAACAAAGTCAAAATTTAGCTCATACTAAGCACTTTAATTGAAAGATATATAAAGCTTCACGCCATTACAAAACATGCTGTCCCGTGATTTGTTAACAGCCGACAATTTAAAATTTGTTCCTCAGTCATAATTTTCAGGATGGTTGACCAACGATTATGTAAACAATCTTTTTCTTTCTTACACTGGGAAAGTTGCATGGAGTAAATTATAAAAGAATGTGCTAAATGTTCTTTTATTAATGATGAAATCAAATACGTTATCATCTTCCAACCGTGTCCTAGTTTGGATCCAATGACAATGCATGCATGTCCTTTGCCTTATAATACAATGTCATTTCTCTGTAAATATTGTTGTCATGCCTCGGTTCTTTCAATCTCATATGGGGAACCTTTTTCGAGTTGCAAACAATAACTCACTCTGCATATGCTGCATTTCTGCTGAGCTATAATATGTGGATTAATTCCAAGACTTGAGCCTTTGCCTTCATGGGAAGGCGGGCACCAATTAACTTTGCAACAAAATATTATTGTATCTGTTTATATAGGGAAACTACATACCACTGGTTGTTTATTATTCAGTCATAAAAAAGGTGCTAATTAAGCATCTTGCATTAGACATAAAAATGTTAAGTAAAAAAGTCGTAACTAAACTCCGATCGAGAGAGTCTAACCCATCTGCTTCTGAACATAGTGCCTTGAAATCCGTAATGGACCCAACAAAAAGGAAAGAGAAAAGAAAGTTATGGTGAACAAGTGTTGCATAAGAATAAATGGACTAGGGTCATAAGTATACGAGACGAGATCAATTAGATCTTCTTCAATCGGACGTCGATTTGAACTTTTAACCCTAGATACTTGAAAGTCTCTTTTGAAGCTCAATTTCTTAATGTGCAAGTTAAAGTAACATAATTAATAATGCCTACTTATCATATACCAGGAATATTTTTCATATGTAGTTGTTAATGGTAATTGCTTGTGATTAGTACTTCCTCTTCATACAGTTAACGTTTGATGAAGGCATTGATAACGACATGTAATTAATCGGTAATAATTGATTCGTTAATATGCACCGTACAATGCACTTCTTTATTCACACTTCAGTAGATATTTGAGAATCCTCTTTGCAAGGCGCGCAAATTGCAACACTTCAAATTTAAATATCAGGCATTTTAACTGTGAATTCAAATGTAAATCGCAAATTACAGTTAAACATTTACTGTGAAGCCATTTTCAACAAACGCGCGCACGAGTCACAAATCCTTTGAAGATAAGACTTGGAAGCTTACTCAAATTTCCATGAAGACGCCTTACGGGAGAAAACTGGAAATAGCCTCTTGGATTGAGGTGGCAACACCCTTCTACAGGCTACGTTAAGATCAATACTGACTTACTTATAGGTTTGTGACGGACTTGTGGGTTGGTTCAGGGCCTTTATTCTGAAACTGGGACCGTGTTTTGCTAGGGAGGCTGAAAAATGGGAATTGCTCAAGGATTTGATCAAAGCTTGGATCTTGGTTCTAAGAAGATCAACGTGGAAACGGAAGTGAAATATTTATAAGAAACAAACTATAATTAAAATTTCGCCATCACCTGTGCTATAAATTGTTTTTCATAAATAGGGCCGAAGGTAGTAAATTCTAGACAAGATCAAGTGTTCAAGTAAACATAAATAGATGTACAAGCAAGGTGCAAACAAGAATAAAGATACAAGTTAACACTTTTGAAGAGAGTCTGGTACAAATAAGGCCAGAGGGGATGAACAAGCAGCGTGGCATACTTCAAAATTGTAACCTTCAAAAGTTGCATTTGCAGAGCACATTTTCTAATCTAATCTGAATCGGATGAGAACTGAGGAGGAGACAATGCTGCGACCATTTTAGACAACATCTCTTCCATTTCCACCAATTCTTCCTTTCCAAAGCCCCAACTGCTAAGTAACTGCGCTCCAAGAGCTCCTCGCTCGATTCCAAACTGGCGTAGGTTCTGTAATCTAGTTTCCAGAAAAGGCAAGATGGCACTGTTGGAACGTAATCGGGCGGCCATCGGTATGGAATGAACATCAAGGGATCCTTTCGTTGATGCATCAGTCATCTGATCACTAATCCGTTCACCACGCTGGCCAACAAGGTTCCCAAATATTGATGGAAAAGGCAAGGGGATAGGGAGGGGACAAAGAGCAGCAGATAGATGGCAGAACATTGGCCTCGTATTGGAACGTTCAAAAGCAGCGTGAATCCTCTCTTTAACTTCAGAAACTGATGCCCGATGACCAGCTATTGAATCAAAACAACGAAATCAGTGGAGGGGAAAAAATCAGAGAACAGAAAATTTGTTAAGTATTAGAATAACCACAGAATCTGAGAACAACTAATGTAAAACAATTTAAATAGGCCACTTCGCCCATCCATGATTACGAAGATCTATTGCACGAGGAATTTGCACAGGTTAACATCTTTGACAGACAAATTTAAAATAAACATTTTCTGTACGACAGAACATGATCAAGGCCACTTCCTCAATGCTCCTTATTTTTAGAAATTAGTTATTATTGCCAGACTTGTGTTTAGGATCAGTTTAGGATTAGCATTTGAATAATTGTTTTATGTACCAGTAGTTTGGTCCTCCCCATACAAACCGATTTATTGTTAGTGCAATCCGTGTATAAGGTTCTTGCACTTATCTCTCTAATTTCATAACTCTTCTCTCACTCTGGCACTTCAATCACAATTCTCTTTGGAATTATCCAGCTGCTATGATCAAATATCATTTGTTAGGCTAGATTTCAGCAGAATACTGAGAAAGACGAAAATTTTGGTTCTTATTGATGTTCCACGATGGAGTTCCATTAGGTGCTTCAATCCTAACCCAACATCAGTTCACATGTTTGTACCCTTTCTTCGTATTATTGAAATAGACAATGCATGTGCTTCACTTTCATTTTATCTTTTGGACAGATGCACATCTCTGTGCCACGTAAACCTGATTCACTGACAGGAAAAGATATCCTGAAACCTTCTCCCTTTTACAGTGTATAGTTAGGAGCTAAGACCAACCAAAGAATAAGATAAAATTAAACATATTTAACAATTAAATCTCTATAGCCTATACCTGATGCAAGAGCTCCATGAACTGTGAGGCATTCAACTGCCTGCATGTCTTCAACGTCCTCTTCTATTTGTGGTGTCAATGGCTGCAAATTCTCTAATAAAGACTGTTCATTATCTCCTGAAATTCAGAGATAAGTTAAATTAAATACATTTTTTATTGCAAAACATTTTAATTATCAGGATTGACATAAACATAAGTCACAGTTCCACCAGTCAAAGCAGGTGCTGGCATGGCAACATCCAAAATTGACACCATATTCTGCCTTCCTTGCCCTGATAACATTTGTATGACTCCATTAACATCAACAGCCCCAGAAAAAGAACAGGCATTTGAAGTAGGCCTGACTGGTGCCATTCGGAAAGGAAGACTAATAGAGTGCAGAGCGGCAGCATATACAGCACTTGAGTGATAAGGCTTCTCATCCTTAATACGGAGGAATTTGGAAGCTTTACCTATTAAATGACATTAAACCGAAACTTATCTGAGTAAAGACCTCCACATTAGGACAAAATACAACACAATTTGAGGTGAATAACTCCAAACCATTTTAATTGGTAAATTATCAGTATGTTAAACATAAGAATATATTAAAAAGTGGAGGGTGAAGGAGAAGTAGAGAGAAATAGAGGGACAAAATAACAGCAAAATAGTCAGTATTACTCAATTCACCAAAAGGCCTAACAATTGAGGAAAACCCAGGCTATTTAGAGTCCTGTGTAAACTTTCTTAAAATAGTAATAATTTAAACCAATTCTAGATGGATAATATAAGAAATAGAATAAGATAAGCCTAATCCAAACTTATTTAAACCATAAGAGATCATGTACCTCCTTCTAGGATGGATCTTCCAAATTTTCTTTCTTTTCTTTTTGGGGGGTTGCTAAAGCATAGTTATATTGCTCGTGTTTATTATTATTTACACAACAGGTTTCAGTTGTTGTCTCTCCGGATCTAGAAGTTAGCTAATCCATCCATATATGGGCTTTAGTTGCGACAACCCATCAAACTCTATATCTTAATTTAGCAGGTATATTCACAATTCATAGCCCAATAAAGCAACTGATTCAAGCATTGTTGCCTCTCCCATTGCCTGCATGTCTAATCTTCCCGTGACATGCGTACATTAGAACTTGAGTCCCCAACCTTCAACCTTCTAATTCACCCAAGAAAACCCTAAATAAATCTGTTAAATGTGAAGTCTTCCACTATCATAAAACAAAGTGATGAATCATCCACATCATAGTAATTTCAGATTATGGAGGTTCTTACTGGTACTTAAGATGGGCAGACCAATTGGCACAATAAGTTTAGAGTAGGATGACAATCTTGAAAATGATATAGCATCATGAAGATCCCCTGAGATTGTATGCTTCCTGCCCTGAAGCCTTGTGTTTGAACCTGGACCTCGGGCAGCATATAGCAGTACAGGAGTGTTAGTAAAGTCATCTACAAGGTTCTCTAAAAACTCCACAGCAACAGCAGAGAAACCTCCTGAATCATCAACAATGAACTGAATCCCCTGCCAAAGTAGCCAACATTCAGAGATAGTTTTCAGAATATCAAACTGAAAAGACTTTGCTTCTCAGAATCTATAAGCGGCTATAATAAAAACATACAAATATGGAGAGGTTTCTAATATTAATATATTATCATATCAGCAAGCTGCACAATCTCATGATAAAGTCTGAACAAGAGAAGCAAATGATCCTTGAAAGTTTTAGATAGCCAATCATAAATAAAATATTTATGGGGCTATAATATTGAAAGGCCTGAACAGATTTTGAATATTCAGGAATACCTTCTGTTTACAAGGGATCCTCCAGAAGTAATAGATTATAGCATTCATAAAAATATGCCTTGAGATGGTTAATCAGACCAAAAAAACATAAATAGAAAGATAAGTTAAAACTAACACATGAAAAGGACCTAACAGAAAAATAAAAATCAGAATAGAAATTGAATAAGGACAATTTTTAATCAAGTTTCTTTTATTTTCTGTTTCATTTTAATTAAAGCTTAAATTTTTAGTTATCTTTTGGGTATCAATTTATGTGTTTTAAGGTTAGCTTAAGTGTTCTGTATCAATAAAGATAAGATAGATTTAATTGTTCTGTATAGATTAGGATAGAATTATCTGATTTTGAGATGTTAAATCTTTTAGTTGCAGTAGGATTCTATTCTCCTTTTATCTTCCATAAATGTAACATTGCTCCCATCTAATAAAGTAAGTTCAGGGGAAATTAAACCCTGAATTTTCACAGGGTTAATAATAAAACTTCTATTCATTAATTCACTATAAGGATTAAAGATAAATGAGGAGTATCCCACTAACAGAAAAAAAAGATCAAATACAAGAAAAGCTTCAAGTATAGATATACCTGCATATGGTCACACTCTTCAACAAAAAATCGAAGCCTGTCACTGATTTCTTCCCCCTGCGAAGTGCGAGCAAAGGAATCCCTTCCAATTCCATAATTGTCAAACTCTTCCATATCCATCCAAACTCCACTTAATTCATATAGACTTTGGGGGTGATAATGTACTTTTGAGTGGTCTGTCCAAAATTGTACACCATTTTCTAGAGAATCAACTATGTCCTTCTCCTGATACTCTCTCTGCGAACCAGTACCTCCACTGTTGGTCTCATTTGCCAAATTCAAATTTTGATCTTCTTCATAAAGACTTTGCAAGAACAAATTTTTTTTATGGCGTTCAGAAGCATGGGTAGAAGCCTTACCGGTCCTGCAAGTTGGTCAACTGGCATTTAGCTCATTTGCATACACCAAGGAAAGGGGAAGATCAGATACTAATATTTCTTAATATCATAAGAATTCAATTTTGCAAGCAGAACATTTAGGGGTTTGGAATAACGTTGGACAGTTGGATATTTGATGTATCAGGATTTCACTTGACCAAAGAGTGAATGGAAGAAAAACATCAGTACAGATGTATTATTTCAGAATATTATGAAATATTACAATGTTGGCGAAAATGTCTGAAATTTCCAAATCAATTGTAATTAGAACTATGACATAACCACTGCATAGAATAACAGAGAGAAATATCTCACCAGGTGACAACATCTGATGCTATGGGTGCATCATCATTATACAATGTGCCACGTGAACTCATAGATCCAAGGGATCCTGAAATAATAACCAGATCCAGCAAATAAGACCTTTAAATATACATCAATCCAATCAAAAGTGTACACAAAAATTTCCTTAATGAAAATCAACAATCTCAGGAAACTATGCCTTCATCAATACTCACATATACACCTTATGAATTCAGGTTCTTTATTTAAAATTTTCCAAGCCCCCTGGTACGTATAAGAAAATAAGTTTCCTTGTGTTTTTAGCTATGAACCAACATTACCAAGTTTTAAGAAGTTTCTTCCTGCTGATTGATAATGCTTTCAAGCTCCCTTGGAACACATGCAATAATTATGGCGTAACCACATTACTCAATCAATTATCATGGTTTACATTTTTTAGTACTGTTTTCCTACCAACATAACATTCTCAGCTGATCAGTTATCAGCATCCAACATCAAGACAGTTACTAATGAGCCTTAAACTTCAAATACAATTGTCCCGCCATATATGGTTTCAGATTATTCATCAAGGCTCTCTTTCAGAGTTTGGGATACTATTTATGACAAATAACTAATTACTAATTCTTAGCAACCAAGATTATCAGCATCCACAGTCAACTTAATTATGAATAATGATAACAAATAAATCCAATAGCAGGATTAGGAAATATGTCACTGATATATTTCTTCTATAATTTAAAATACACAAATACCTTTCATGTTTATTGAAACTAAGCGAGGAGTATATGTAAGGATGCCCTGCACATATTCAGGCAACAATGGTGTAAGAACAAACACAGTAATTTAAGGAATACATCTAGCGTTTGAAGTTGTTGTTGAATCATCTAATCTACAAGGATATGGGATACCTCCAGAATTGTTACAAAAGTCCAAATATGACATTTCATTGAATCTTCAACCTCAACTTATAGTCTTTTTTATACAAATTTTATTTTCCACCAAGTTCAATACACTTCTAGACAACAAAATTCAGAGGGAAAAAAAATCATAAAATGCCAATTTAAATACAAAAAAGTTGCACCTGTTGTGTCTCACCAGCTCGATAAAGCACATCCATGTTAAGATCGTGATTGTGGAACACTGGATCGCCCTGGGGATCCCCAGCAAGCCCCAGCAACTCATCCTTAACAATTAAACACAAGACGGAAATATTGAGCAATAAACATCCTCAAAATACTCGTGATAAGTTAAGCGCTAATATCAACTGTGAGAAGAGCAAACAGGATTTAAATCAATAATGCTGGCGATATATCTCAGTCATTCAACTTGTAGAAAAGAAAACTAACATCGTGCGAACCAAAAAAAGAAAAACCAGACCAAATTCAGCAGTAAAGCCATAAATTGAAGAACAAGTTCTAATAACAAAAGAAGTAAAAGGCAGGTTGGAATGAGATATTCGTCTGAATAATAAATATGCCATCAATTTCATAAACAAATGGAAGAAGCAGGCAAGACAAATTTTTCAAGAAATAAAATTTGAACCTAAGTTTCGAAAGGGAGAGAGCAGAAGATCGGAAAATTGGGAATATCACGGCTGATAGCATCATAATAAGTACTTCGTTGATCCAAATACAAATTGCAAGTTCTGCTTCCTCCTTTAGGTAACCAACAAAAATGTAGAGCTTTCGAGTATTACTCACTAAACCTTGTCCCCGAATGGAATCAAGGATGATCTTAAAATAAAGAATATCTTGTAAAAGGAGAAACATGGGCAGAGAGCCTTACGAAGGAGTAAGAGGATAAATAAATAAGCATTAGTATACGTATTCAAACCTGAAAGTTCCAGAAGTGAGAACCAATGAAATTCGCGAAATCACCAACTTGAATAGTTACAATTTCTTTCATACTTTCTGACGGAAAAGAATGACCAATTATTTACTTGGAACTAAAAGGGCATGGATTCCAGAATCGGCAGGAAATAAGACAATAAGTGGTCTTCACACCACCTGAGTTAAGCAGAGCAGTGATTAACAGTTACCGCGTACTTCACGGTTTTTGGCGGCAAAGAGGCAGACTTGCTCAGGATGAAGTCAGACCAGCAATACCCCAAATTCACCGGCGACCTCCTGGAAATGAAGAACTGAGAATACTGTTGGCCAGACTAGCCCAGCTTCTGCTCTTTCCTGATTGGGCTGCTTTGGGGCCTTTTGTTAGGGCTGTTTAGCTTAATGTTTCATCTCTTGCCCAGGAACATTTTACTGTATTTTGTTTAATATTTTTTCACAGTTTTTAGCAGCTTTATTTTAAACATAAGGTAGATTGGGACATCAAAATATATGAATATAATCCCCATCGTGGTTTGTGAATTTAACTAATAAAAAATAAAACATACGATCATTTAGAGTGTATGATCTTTGGGGAATACTATTTTGTTATGATTCTAGTCACAACGTTTAGAAAAATATCCTAACTCTTAGGTGCTTAGGTTTACGTCTGAGGGTAATAGATAGCTCGCCTTGCTCGACATTGGTATCGTTAAGAAGAAAAGGAGATTTCGCCCTGTCCTTAGATCGTGGATGAACCCAATCCCTTCTTAAAAATTTTTATAAAAAGAAAAGATATGAATATAACTAACTAAGATAATTTTTTTTTTATAAATTTCATACCTATCCTTATTTATCTATTCCCATTCCCCCTCATCGCTACATAATTATCTTGAGCCCCAAATTGCAAAACTCCTTTTGTTTTCTGCATATTTTCATGTTAGTCATTGATAAATTTTGGATGTTGCACCTTTTTTGTTACAATGTCATTTTGTTAAGATTGAATTATTATATATAAATGGGTTGATTTTCAAGACTATTGTGCGATTTTTTTATAATATTTTTCAAATCGTTTTATAATAAATGAAATTTATAAAATTAATTGTGTTGTGTTGGTAATATATATGATACTTATTATATTATACAGGTAATAAATATGGAACTAATTTGTTTAAATAAGTATTGTTCGAATTTATCTTATGGTTATAATCGAGAAAAGTTTATATTTTCCAAAATTTCAGAAGTTGGTGTAATTTAAACACTTTTATAAAAAAAAAAATATTATGACTTACTCAATGATTTATGACCTTCCTGTCAAAAAAATCCAAAAAAAAGTATCGTTATTCTATTTTTTCTACTGACATGTTTTGAAGTTGAGAAATATGGTCGGAATTTAGAAATATTTTCCACATTGGTTTTTTATGCGATGGCACTTGTTTTGTCGTCACTACATGAAGAGTGCGGCCAACAATTCTTATTATAAAAATATCATTTTGGTCAAATATTTACAGTGGAGTGACTCCGCCATGCCTGAAATTAATTATGTAACCATACATTAAATAAAAGCAGTTGATTATATGACAGCAAAGATGGATAAACAAGAGTATGTGTTATCATTTGGAATCATTGCTTTTGTTTATCGTACGCAGATCGTATGTGGCCCATACAAATCTTCTCAACAGATACCAATGACCTATTAGCTATCATACAATCTTGTAAACTCAATACTTTATTGACTAATTATTTTTGCAACATGCTTAGCTGGCGACAAGGAATTTGGAGGGTATTAAGTTACACAGTGGATAATTTAGAAAATGTGTCCTCATCCCATTATTTATAGAGTACATAGCAGAAACGACGAGGAAAGAAGAGAAGCAGTCAAGTTCGGTTCCATTTGTCAGCCCCCACCTCCCTGGTTTGTCCATTAGACAAGTCATTCTCATTTGTCATCAACCTTCAAATTATTTTTTAAAATTTATTTAACTAATTTAGTTATATTAAAAAAATAATTAAATTAATTAATATGATATATTTTTTAAAAATATTTATTTTTTTAATTTTTCTTTCTCTCTTTTATTTAATTATTATTGATAAAATATTAATAAAAATAATTTAAAAAATAATTAATAAATATAAAAAATAAATTTTATATTTAAGATTAATATTAATTTTTTAATTAGTTGCTGAGATAGAAAGAGGAGTATTAAGAACAAACCACCTGGAAAGCATGCCTCCGTGAGATTGAAGCAGATAACACTGTTTGTATCATCTGTGGGTTTTCTTGGAGTCTGAATGGAATTAATATTGAGATGTAACTTTGAAAAACTTAACTAAATTTCAAAGAGAACAAGGGGCAATCGTATCCATAACGGGTTTGTCAGCTTTGGGGATTAATTAAGAGGTCCCTGTCGACCATAAACTGAAAAGGTTCTTTTGCAGGTGGATCGAGCGCCAAAATTTGCAAAATATTCAATACTAAAAAGATGAACCTCAAGCTCAAAAGTCACACTTTAAGGAACACGCAGAAGAAATATCTGACGAAATTGGTACAATAGAATCACGGGAATTGCGGGGTCATATTGCGAACTAAAATTTATTTATTCTGGTTAAAGTGGTTATAACAAAAGCCTCTTCAAAACCAGAGGAAGAAGACGACTTGGTCAACTCTGTAAAATTTCAACTACGTACTATCTCCAGAGTAGATCCTCAAAAACATCAATTCGGTCCCTTCTATATGTTAGGTCTCTTATTTTACTGCCGTCAAATTCTGGGTCTGGCTCCATTATTTACCTGTGAGACATAAAAAGGCTTCAGTTTAAGACAGTACATCAGCTTCTGCTTGCTGGTGCAAGCCACCTTTCCAACTATGGCAATCTGATTTCTCATCTTCTTCGCCATCTCCAGAACTCGATAGCCCCTTAGCAGAACCTGCAAGTAAGAGAGGTCCTTGGGGAGAACTAGACTGCGATAAGTTTACTTTTGACTTTTCTCCACATTGATTTTCTACCATCCACAAGCCATTTCCTTGGTTAGTTGTTGAAGACGGAAGTCTTCTCACATGAAGTCTGTATTTCTGTATAAAACCCAGATATACATTAATTGACAGAAAACAAAAGGCCACAGTGCAGAAACGTAATGAGAAAAATTTACTTACTTGCAAATGGCTTTTCACTTCATCATTTGTTAGGGCTTCCACCTGCATTAATTCTCTAATTTGTTTTGGAGTGGCCACTGAAAAGAGAACAAACAAGAACAGGATCTATTAGACCCAAAATCCACTTCAGATTAGCATGAATCGCACGATGTTAGGCAAGGATAAAATAAAACCCCATGACAGGTCAATTGAATTGCCTAATTTTAAGAATCCGCTCAATTCAAGAATTTTCCTAATCTAGATGAAGTAAAGCCTATTTGGTCATTGAATTTTACTTTGAGCTCCTCCCAATTGTTGAAGTGCATCAACAAATCGCCGGTGAAGCTCCGGAGACCAGCATCGCTTTTGTTTTCTAGGATTTTGTTGCAAATGAAGAGGTTGTGGTTGGACTTGTCCGTCAAGACGGCCTGTAAGAAAAGACGCACCCGAACAATTTCTGTTACAAGTTTTTGAATTTTTCAGATTCAGTTCAGACGCTGGAGTCATCAAGCTAAGACTAGGAACTTGAGAGATTTCCTTGTTTTCCTTCGTTACAGGCTTTGATATACCCAAATCTAAATTAAAGGGGATAAATGCCCCTTCTCTGTTTTTCATATTTCGTGACTGAATTGCGTTCTCCTGCATAGACCGATCATTTTCACTTCCCTAAAAATACCGAAAGAAATTGTTTATTGTTATCCTAATTTATCAAATTTACTTGCAGATTACAATATTTTCTCAAAAATCATCTGTTGAAATTGAAATTTAAAAGAATACCAATTTGGTTTCAGCGCTCCACAGTTGAGCAGAGGTCATCTAGCTCTTCTTGTCACAGCTTTCCTTTTCCATAGTTAATTGTCGATTTTCTCCAGAATTTGCTTTCAACGATATGAATTCTTCAATCTCAGGTCGATCTAGCACTTCCACGAACCGTACTTTCCCCTCCTTCAACCTCGTTATAGCTACAAACCCAAGAAAAATTATCAACAAAAAATTCACAAAAAAAACATCATAAACAAATTGCCCCCTTTAGAAAATACAATGATAGAACCTACCATCATTTACGAGCAGCATGCAGAGTGGAAGCTCGCGTTTGAAGGCTTCGATCTTCCTCATTTCACCCTCCAATCTCTTGACGAAGTCGTCGAGCATCGTTAATTTCTTGTGCCTGTCTCCGGTCTGAGAGACCTCACCAAGAAATTCAGAAATGGTTTTGGGAACAAAAGACAAACTCAAATCCAAGCTCAAGTCTATCTTAGGGGGTATTGTTCTGTCACAACTGAGTGTCGGCTTCAGTGTTTCGCGAGCATGACCGATATATAAGGGAAATTCAGATTCAGGACAAAAAGATTCGATGCTCGTGTTCGGGTCTTCGCGTTTTTGTTGCCATAGGCAGACTTGTTTGAAATCCTTAAAATTCTTAGCTTTTTACTGTTACCATAATTTGAGTGGTGTAAAATATACTCTAACTATACTATATTAATTAATTTAATTATATACAAAATTAATTAAATAATTTATTATAACATATTTTTTTAATATATTTTAATTATTTTTATTAACTCTTTTTTTATTTAATTATTATTGATAAATTATCAATAAAAATAATTTAAAAATTAATAAATTTATAAAATATATTTTATATTTATAACTAATATAATTTTTTTAATTAATTTATATATTTAGAATAAAAAAATACATAAAGTTGATTAAAAACTAAAAGATATATAAAGTTGATTAAAAAATTAAGGTTTGTAAAATAAAGCCATTTTAACACATAAACCTATAATTTAGTACATTATTTTTGTCCCATGATATCTCGTCTATACTATAGTTTATAAATGACACGGCTAAATATACATTAAAATTGAAGACAAAAAATGATTTTATAAATAATTATGAAAATTAAAAATAAAACTAAACATATCCAATAAAAGGCAATTTAAGGTCTCATTTTCGGAATATATATTTTATTTACATTAATCAAACTAATAATTAAGATAATGATTCAACATATACATAAAATAATAAAAGCTTAGAGTATGACTTATTATGAATTTATATATCATTATTTGTTTGAGAAAATTAATTAGCTTCAACAAAATGATATCATCAATTTATAAGTTGAGATATTTAAATATTTGATTATGTTTATTGCATATATGTCGAAATTACCAATAAATTATTTATTCGTATAAAATATAGCTATGCATTTTTTTTAAAAACGATTAAAGAAAATCCAAAGGCTAAGGTCCAAATTGTCGAATCATTGTTAAGAAAACAATAAAATGTGGTCAATAAGATCTTCAAAGTTGGTACTTAACGTAGCGAATTGTGAATTAACAAGTCTGACTACAAATTAAGTAAGGTTTGGTCTCTTGGTTAGTGGGCTTGTTAAATAATATTCTTTTTCATGGGTGGGCTGGTTGTGCGTGACTCTGCATATGTACCTTGCAACTTCAGATGAAATCCTAACATTAAAATATTAAAAATACATTAAAAGAACACGGCATCATCTTTACAAAGAAGAAGAAGAGTTGACCTGCAATCCATGGGGGTAGGGGTGTTCATAAAACCCGCGGCTTGGTATACCCACCTGAGCCCGCGAAAAAATGGCCCTGCCCAGCCCGATAAATATAGGGCAGGGCTGGGCATCGGGTTGCAAAATGCAGCCCATGCTTTTTTCGGGCTGGGCACCGGGCAGGGGGATTGCCCTGCCCTGCCCTGCCTATGAGTATCCCTTTTTTTATTTTTTTTTATTTTCTCCATAGATGCTACACTTAGAAGGGAGAATATGATAGTTACTGGTGACTAAAGGGTCATTTTAAAAATATAAGTAGTTAAGTACGTAAGTTGTATCTTTTAATATTTATAACTACATTAATTTTTTTAAATTTATTAATCATAATATGATTACATTACAAATTATAATTATTTATTTTATTTTTTTAGATACTTCATCATTGTCAATATTTGAGAAATTGATGTAAAGTTATAATTATAAACTACTTAGACTTCAAGATTTTTTTATATGCAATGAATTTCAAAACTTTAATTATTATCTTTTTGTTACCTTATTTTTAGTGGATTATAGATATTATTTAACTCTTGAAGACATATGAATATGATATTATTTTAGAAGTTTATAATTGCTGATTTTTTCCACAATATGAGCATGACATCACAACTTGGGCATGCCCAGCCCAAAATAGTTAGGGCTTTTACCGGGTAGGGCCGGGCATCGGGCTGTAAAATACAGCCCATACTTTTTCTGAGCAGGGCACCGGGTAGGGGGTCGCCCTGCCCAGCCCTGCCCATGAACACCCCTACATGGAGGCCAGGGGCCAGGGGCAGTTTGGTAAATCAAGTCAGGGAGGTTGTAGATAGACGAGGATTTGTAACACGTCATGTTTGGCATGCTTTGGTTTCAAAGAGGAATCGTCAAGAAGTTTAGTGGTTAAAAACATAAAATTTATGGGGTTTGATTTAACGAAAGGGTTTACTTTCTTAATATTATAAACTAATATTTAAATATTTATTAAAAAATACGTTTTTATATTGTACCTAATAATATATTAATATTTATATTTAGAAAAATAATTAAAGTGTAAATTTATACTAGAAATTTTCACTCAAAAGTATTAGTTTTTTAAAAGTTATTTTAAGAGTAATGTTGCCTTTTAAAATTTTTAAATCATAGGAATATAGTCATAACTATTAACTAAAATTAAGTTTGATCGTTAGTTAATCAATATGTTGACTTGACATATCACATGATATTCACATCGTCTTTTATTTTGAGTTAAGATACAAATTTGTCCCGTAATTTTTTATTTAGAAGTGCTGGGTATTCGAAAGTTTCTTTTTAGGTTGCCCTTATCGTTATTCAAGTTCAATTTGACTATTAATTTAACCATATATACTAAGCTGACAAATCCATTTTTTTTATCAACTTCATTTTTCTTAAGAAAAATTTATAAAAAAAGAAAAATTTTAAAAAATATATTATTCCAAAATCTATCATTAACATAGTATCATTCTCAAGAGATTATACTATATTTTTGTACATTTTATGGGCATTAAGTATAGCACACAAAATATAAAAAATGACATATACAATGGGACTTGCGATAATTCTTAAAAGGCATAAATGATCGCAGGTCAATTTTAGGAATAACTACGGGCTTATGTTAACTTATAAATATAATAATATAATATATATAACTATCATATGTTATTTTCGAGAGTTTATCAAAATATAGTCTTAAACTCTTATAGTAACAGAGGTTGGGAATGCATTTTTTTAATTTTTTCTCATTCATATATATGACTTGGAGAGAAAATAAAATAGATGACATACGTATTAATTAATTTAGTATATTTAGTATACCTAATAGTTAAATTAAATTTGAATAATAGTCAGGGTGACATCAAACAATTTTTTTTTTGGGTATCCAAGACTTCTAAATAAAAATTTACATGACAAATTTGTATCTTATCCTAAAATAAAAAATAACGTGAATACCACGTTAATATATTGATTAACTAGAAATCAAATTTAATATTAAATAATAATTAGTTAGGGAGATATTATTACGATTTTAAAAAAATTTAGATACTTTGAGGAAATTTGTGGGATAAATTTATATTTTAACGACAAAACGTGAAATCTTCAAATATTTGGAGAAATTATCACCGTTTTGACTCTGACTTGTGATTGTTTATTTTAATAGTAGTAGTTGATTATTTTGGTCCTACTAATTTCCCCATATCTGATATTCTTTTAAGCGTAATTAAGCCCAACTCAAACTCAGAGGATTTTGAAAAACATTTAATATTATTATGTGTATTGTAGAAAGTGGAAACTCTCGAGCAAAGAGCTAGTGGCTAAAATTAGAATATAAACTCACTAAAATTATGAAAAATAGATATCAAATACTAAACCTAAGCCTGCCTATGAAAGGGAAAGATGACTCCCCACATCCCACCACCACACTCATCCTATCAATTCAACACCCTCACAGTTAATATTCAAGCTCTCATCAATGGATCCTGGTAGGGCTATATATATATACCATTTACTATTTTTATTCAAATCAATTTAACAACAACATGACGAAGAAGAAGGAAGGGCTATGTGGGAAAGAGGTGAGATTCTGGTAGGGTTCTGGGTGGTCGTGGTCCGCTACGAGGGAATCGGGGGTTCCAGAATTAGAGAAGCGGACGAAACACTGGAACATACTGTGCCTGGGATTGCATGAACTTTAAGGATGGGCCAGCCAGAATGTCGACACGTGGCGGAGATCGAGTGGTTTGTGACATGTGAGATATTATAATGTTTTGGGCCCTGATCCCCTTGTTTGGGGATAAGGATTCCCAGTGATGGGGAAAGACACATGACCATGGACCAGAAAGATGCCTTCTCTTTCACCACCATCGGTTCCGTCTTTAACCTTTCCCCGTTCGGGACTTTGGTTTCAAACAAAAAGTCCTCTTTAACGGCATCTATCTTTCTTTTGTTAATTGAGACAGCAGATTGATGAACAATTGCAGGTGGAAAAGGGACAGATTCTTGATGCATGGTGGGAAATAGGATGAGATCTTCTAAATCAGATATTGGATGATGAGAAAAGCAAACGAATTGGGATATACATTCACTTAGAATCCATTCTATACCCTTGCTATTTTATTATATCTGAAAATTCTTTTATACATGAATCGCAGCATTTTAATTAAAACCACTCAAAACTTGTCCGTAGACGAACACGAAACACGCAACACAGCTGGAAGAAACCAAATATGAAAGGTAAAGGGATTCTTTCGAGACTTTTGATGCGCTCGAAATAATAATTAAAGCAAAAGCTCTGGGTCACCAAATTCTCTTGCTTCTCCTTTATGCATGTCCCTTTTTTCAGTAAAAGAAACAAAATCATCAGGAATTCTTTTTCGCCTCTTTCTCCTGACCGATCGATAAAAACTGCATTCTGGAAAACATGGCTTGAGCGTCGTCAGTAGGAACATATACATATTGCTGCAAACTCTCTGTCTAAGTGGGCGGTTGGTATTATTTTGTGACAAGCTGAGGTGTGAAAATAGCTTCTGATCCGAATCTAATGCCAAACACACTCCTTGGTTTCAACTTATGTAACATACCGGTCTTGTTCAACTAATATCGTCCTCTATCTAAGCTATTTTTGGAACACACTTTGAATCCTGAAATTTTACTCTGTTACGTTCTATAAAGCAAGCATCCAGCATTTACCCGAAAAGATTGTCACAATGTATATCATCGTCGTCGTCATCATCATCTTCTTCTTTGCGTCTTCGAAAAATTTATCAGTTGAAGAATGCTCATGTGCATGGAAATTACGAAAAATCAAGAAAATAATCCATTTATAATCTTTTCAGTCAATTGTAATGCACTAAACAAATAAATAATAGGCGTTTTGGATTTATTCGTTTTGTTCAATTTTTCTTCGTCCCATTGACTTGTAAAACAGATTTGTTAACGCCTTTATTATTATTAACTTAAATACAGTCCATTTTCTTTCCCTTTTTGGCCAAAGTTAAATATATACCGTCCTTTGTACTCCCCTCACAGAAAAGAAAAATACAGTTCTTTGTAATTGATTTTTTTTAACCCAAAAATAAATATGGCTCGAGAGAATCGAAGTTTTGCTACTTCCCAGGCCACGTGTCATTCTATCATCGGTAGAACCGAGGGGGCGTTGGGAGGGATACGTGTAACAATGTCACTGGCTCGCTGAGTAAAATAAAACCGTCGCCGTCTGTGGGGATCGAACCCACGACCACGTGGTTAAAAGCCACGCGCTCTACCGCTGAGCTAAGACGGCTAGATATTTATTGTGGCTAAATAAAAGTTATGACATGGTTTATATTAATAAAACTGAATGAGTAAAAATAATTATTAGTTTTTTTTGACAAAATCAAATTAGTATCAATTTTTTCACAAGTAATTAAGGATGAAAGTTTATTTACATTAATTATGCAATTTATTGATGTAATGACACAAAAATAATTTTAGATGATGAAATTTGACCATAAAAATATTAATTAAATTATAGAAGTAAAACTTTTTATATGTTTCTTCTTTTTTGGGTACTTTATATATGTAAATAATAATTGATAATAGAAAATTGTTTTTGCGATGAACCCTTTTCTCACTGGTTTCTCTTGGCACTTGAGCATCTTTGTGGTCAACATGGATCTTTGTGGTCAACATGGTGACCTATCGATCGTTAACTAACTGTACTTGGCTCATGGTTTCCACTAATCATAGATATAATCCAATGATTAACCTGTAATTAAATGATTTTTTACGTATCAACCTGTACTAGCTTTAGGCGACCACATTGGAATCCAGTACAAGGATGTTATAACAGATTTGCCGGATGCACAACTCGACAAGAATCCCATAAACTCGTGGCTTTTGCCACCAAAAACCCACGAGCACGAGGGTTAAAGAGAATAAAATGGGTGAAGATGGGAGGACAGGTAAAGGCATTTTTTTCACAAACTTTTTTTTTTAAAAAAGAATTACTGTATCATCTTAAATGTGTATTATTTCTATCCGATATGAATGGGGGATGATGGATAAAGATGACAGGTGATGGGAAGAGTCCCTTTCAATAAAACCGACAACTGTACGCTAACATCACCAAGTAGTATAACAGCCCGGTCCTCTCCCCCCTATTCCTATCTCTCTTGGGAAGGGATTTGACTTCAGGGGTATTGAAAGTTGACGAAATCCTGCGATGCAGAAACAGCAAGAATACGAGTTTAAAATTCCAAAATTTCTGAATCACAGACGTTCCTTTATATCCTAGCAATCCTTATCTCAAGTCACTATTCACACATCTGAAGGGTTTTCCAGGAAAGTCCGCCGATTCATATTCCATTTGCCCCAAAAGAATCATACGAGCCCCCGTCAGTAAAAAGAGCGATGCGAATATGAAATATAAGAAATAAAACAAGATATAGAAAGAATGCAATGGAATGTGATATAAGATTTGAGACAAGGTTACTGAAAATCTGTCATTTTACTAACTTCCATATTTCCAGAGGGCAAAAAACAGAAAGAGGTACTGAAGTAAATCCGATCAACAAAATTCCCCATTTTTCTCAGGCTAGCAGAACAACGTACAAACAACTCACTGCTCTGCCTTTATGAAATGAGGAGCCAGTAGCTTCGAAACTGTGAAACCGTTGAAGGAGTCAACATCGAAGAGTTCTTTCAGCTTCTCATCACAGATTATTTTCCTCTTGTCAGAAGGATCCTTCACAAAAGTAAAGAGTAATTTTACACCAAAGGCATGCAGATTAAAGAGAAGGGAATAAGGAAACGCTCAACGAATAATTGCAGAAAGTTAAGTTTCATCTGGCCCTTTATAAGGAGATGGTTTTTTTTTTTGTCATTAACTAAATACGAGAAGGAAGGATCAAGCATGGTCCTCAGCAAGTGCAATCTCAATTATCAATGGTCAGCAGAGTACATTTCACGCCAACGGGTTCGTGGATCATGTATGCTCAAATAAATTTTCATAAATGTTAATTAATCAAAGAAAGCGATCTGAATGTCTTTGATTATATTAATTGAAACCTTCAATCTCTCACAATTCCTACATAAACGGTCATAAGTTCAGAGAACTTCAATCTCTAGTAATTCCAATAAATTAAAAGTTGGAACTACATCGAGTAGAAGTGATTATAAAAAGAGTGGAGGAAAAATTACAAGCTTGAATCTTTCTTTTATCCTAATACTTCCAAATATTTCTAGTTTCCTTCTATTTTTCAAGACATACACCGAACATTGGTGTACAATCAAACATATTGGTTAAGCAATTTATGGGAAGTTGAAATCCCTTTCCATAAAGCATCTTGAATGAAAGACACGGAGTGTCGCCCCATCACTTTATAGGTATCTTTTGGGAACTCCCCCTTCACATGAAAATTCCAACTTTCTTATCTAGAAGAAGTCACTCGACATTAAATTCCCTCTTATTATCCAAATGAATCAAGGTTTTTATCACGGCAGTTAGGAACAGATCACCAAATCAAAACTAATTACAGTATAGATATAGGAATATACAATATAATTTTAAACTCGAACTTCACTAATATTTTAGTAACAATGATATGTTTAACTCCAGTTTAACACATGATTGAAGTGGACAAATCTATAGAGCCAGAATAAACAAGTAATCCAGCATCAAGATGTGCACTGTCTAAACCTCATTTCCATGGACCAGACCAAGGATCATATACTCAATTGCTTAATATTATTCTGTTCAGCCAACTCGCTATGATGATTGAAGTAAAAATTTTCAACTTCCTCACGTGACAGATTTAAATTTGCTAGGAAGACTGTTAAAATACTGCTGAATGACAATTTAGAGGAATGACAAACCTGAAGGTTGTTTCCTTTTATGTAATCCCACATTCTTTTTATGACATCAGCACGTGATAATGCATTTTCTCCAGTACCAAGGAAGTTTACAAGGGCATCCGACAGTTTAAGAGGAGCAAGAAACCCTGATTTTCCTCCCTTCTGTCGTTTTTCCTTTCTTTTTGGTTCATCCGGATCTGTAGTAAAGGTAAATAAAGGATGCCGGAAATAAGCTACTGTTAATTGATTATACACTTTAGACCCAAAAGAAATGATTATACACTCATGTGTAAGATGAGTATGTATATATGAACACTATGACCACAAATTGATCATCATTATACACATAATATTGATGGCTCTGTGTCAAAGAAATATATGAAATGTTACTGAATTCATCCACCATACCTTCTCTCTCTTGCTTCTTCTGCTTGTCTTTTGGTGCAGACTTCACCTGGATGACTATATTAATAGATGCCGTTTAATCAAAACTTTTAGTTGTCCATATAAAATTGACTAGAGGAATAAACAGGGAAGCTTGAGCCTTCAATAGTGTGGAAGGTAACAAACACAGGACTGGGTAAAAATATTGTAGATCAGATATGATGATATGTAACAGAAGTAAGGTTGCAGAAGCTTACCATCATCAGAATCCAATGGCCAGATATGCTTGGACAATGCTTTATTCATTTGAAACATGTTGATGGAATCAACACCAAAAAGGACCCGTAACGGTTCATCACAAATTATATTCCGCCTGTTATTTGGATCTTGCAAATTCTTCTTCCTTATATATGCCCATAATTGCTTAACAACCTATGCGATAAGGTCATATCAGAATTACAAGAAATTCATTATTAAAAAATTCTAGGAATTACCTCAGTCCTTGCCATTTCTGGTGCTCCAACGAATTCCCGAAGTTGTGGAGAAAGGCTACATAATTTGCAAAAACCACCACCTTTTCTTCGCACCTCACTTTCTGAACTTTTAGATCTGAATCAAAAGATTAAACAGTCACTGTTAAAAGCACTCTCAAATGAAAATTACTACAGACCAGTACAAAATGCTATTGGATCTCTTTTTACACTAGCAAATATATATCATACATTCTTCTCATAAGTACAAAGATACCAAACAACATTATATTTATGAATTTATGGATTATTATGAATAAATCAGAGACAAAAGATTACACTCACAAATGATTTACTGTGAAAGAAAATGTAAACTGTGTATGATTCTGACTAGCAAGAGAAACCAAATCACAAGATTTTAAAACACCTGAAAATTGTCTCTCTCTCTCTAACATTTATAAGGTTTTGTTCTCTTTATGATGCCCAATGTAAATGTCTTTTAGCCAAAAGATAAATGAGAAAGAAGAGAAAACTACTAGCACTATTTTATATGAGAAAAAGACCTAACAGAGTTCACCGAGACACCAACAACAAACAGAGAAGCCCAAGAGCGCTGAAACTTAGGTAATGCCTAGAAAGTGACAATGTGAAAAGGTCTTTATGGGTAAGGAGATGATTTTCCTCAAATTATGTTTGTAGCAAGCTGACATGCATAACACCAAGAATATTAGAAACCTTGTCTTCTAAACCAGATGCATATTTAAGTTCAAATACGAAAGCTATTGTTGCCTGCACCTTTGGCAATATATTTGCCAACTTTGGACTAAAGGCATCGAAAGCCAATGGACTGGATAGAGATGCAACTGCTTTTGAACACGTTTTCTTAGTAAACTTACGGGGGATCAGTAATATAAGAACTACAATGCAAGATATAGACAAAATATTTTACATGTTCTTTTCTTTTTATAGTTTGGGGCAGGGAAGGAGTTTAACTTGGAGATTCCATAACTTAAAAGGGCACCTTCTGGAGCAATTCTCCTGCAGCAATCATGCAAGCATATAAGTATAACCATTTTCACCACACGGATCTAACCATAGCATTAATTATCAAAAGTGATTATTTACATAACTAGTGAGAGGCAAAAAGCCTTATCACGTGGTCATAAATTTTCTGAGGAATATTTTGGTAAAACAAATTATTGAAATAGAAAAGCATGTTGCTTTAGCAAGCTGAAGAGGGGAAGCGAGAAAAGAAAAAGAATTTATTCAGTGAGAAATGCAAAGAGCCCAAAGAGAGGTCTTCTCTCATTGCGCCTGTTTGTGTGCATGTAAAGCCCAGACCAACCAATAATTTAGCAATGATGAGGCACTTTGTAGAACAGGAGCTACGAATGGCTGGAAGAGGCACCAGAATGGTGAAGAAGAAAGAACTATGTCTCAATCTTTGCTAGTTCAGAGAAACCATACAATTAATTTTGTTAAAATACTGGCATTACCGTATAAGAAAAGCATAACTAGATTTTCCCGTTTGATGATGCAAAGAATAAGATTAGTTTGCACAAAAAGACTAAAATTTAACACTTTTTCTTCGAGTAAACCTGTAATGCAAGCAACCTTGTTAGTAAACTTCAAATGCACACAAATTTCAGGATAAGAAGAAATAGTTTAGCATCGAGTGGAGCCCAGTTAATAAGAATAACTCACGAAACCATGTACGCAAGTCATCGCCATGATACTTGTGAATTTCAACTAAAATGGGTATTTAAAGTATGAAAATAGCTTCTCAGAGCAGGCATCATGTGCAACACAATACTCGCAGATTACAAATTGGCAGCGAACTTGTGCCAGCATGTTTGGCCCTAAACAGTTCTAATTTTAATGGGGAATACACTAACACTCGCATAAGAAACTATGAAGTAGCCTCATCTGCAGCTTCATGAGAGTTAAAAGAAAAAACTGCAAATTTAAAATCTAGGGAAAGCATAATTAATTAAAATAAAAAAAAAACTAACCGTCCTTTGTCCTTCCCATTCCTGGAACGCTTTACTTTAACTTCATCTCCTTCATCGTCTTGCATTTCACCATCCGAATCTTCGCTTTCTTCTGATTCATGCTCCGGCTGAGGTTCGTCTTTTTGATCTTCTTCATCTTCCGGTTCCTCGGGCTGCTCGCGCTCGCTTTGAAGGAACAAGTCGACCTGTTCCCTAATGAACGCCTTCCTATCCGATAAATCGATTCCAAAATCCTCCTCCAACTGGCGGCGGACCGTGGCAGTGGTGGTAGTGTTGAGGTCGGAGCAGCGAAGAAACTCTCGGAGCCGGCCGATAAGCTCCGATTCGGATACCATTGGGAGCGGAAGAAGCCTTCAGCTTGAGAGAGGATTCGAGCGTGGTCGCAGTTAGTGGGCAAAGGGAGAGGGACCAAAGACGATTTCGGAGACGAAGAGGAATGTATGTGAGGATTAAGGGAAGAGGGCGAACGAGGGCGACCCGAGAGGAGATAAATGACAATCTCTCATTTCTCTCTCCGCCTCTGCCCTGTTTCTCGTTACTCGTTAAGGATGCCCCTGCGTGGGCCTACCTTCCTCTCTCGTGCCTATTTATAGAACCAGCCAACGAGGGACAATTTAACCGCAAATCTGCCCCGTCGTTTCTCTCTAATTGCGCCGTTGCCCACGGTTTGAAGTGTACGGATTCTTACCTTTTTTTTATTGTCAACTGTTTATGTCATTTTATTCCATCGAAGTTTTTAGATAATTTTTAGAAAATAAATTTTTACAAAAATTTATAAAAAAAATAATTTTAAATAAATAAATCTTTAGATAATTATTAATTTTTATAATTAAAAAATTATTAAAAATAATACGATTTTATTAAAAATATAAGAGATCAGATAATAGATAAAAGAGAAGAAAGAAGGTGGAAAAAATAAAAAAAAATAAGAGAGGGTAGAGAAGAGAGAGGAGAGATAATAGATGATGGATGGTGGAGAGATGAGAAAGGAGGGAAGATAGGAAAAAAAATGAGAGAAAAAATAATGTGTAGAAAAAATAAGAGTAAAAAATAATTAAGTAGTCTATAAATTTTGTTATTATTATAGAAATTAGTCTCAATAGTTTATCTAAAATTTTAATTTTAAATTATAGTTTTGTCTAAATTTTTTTTTATATAAATATAACTATTTATTTTAAAAATAAATAAATTAAAATTTAGGATAAAAATTATTTTAAAATTTTAGTTTAAGGATTTCTTCAAACACACACAATACCTCTTGTAACCTTTGTTATCGTTATCGTGGGATTTTCTTTCATATTGTTAATTTCAAAATCCTGCTCCGTCTTCAGATTTTTTTAACTAGTTCTTCTTGTTTTATTTTTGGTGGGGTGATGGGGCTTCAAATCTTGTACTAATACTTTATTATACAAGCTCAAATTCTCGATTTATAGGTAGGATAATACATGTAGAACAGGGCCATAGAGATGATTTTTGGTTCAAATATTTTTTTTTATAAAAATACAACAATAAGCAGTTCATCTGGGATTGGGCCTCAGTGGGCCGAGTTGTACTGTGAAAGACGTTAAAAAAATGGGCTGTTGAGATAGGCGTCCACGTGTTTGGACGTGTGGCTCGTGATGGTGAGTTAATTCAAAAGCCAGATTGCATTGTTATTTGATGTTTTTTATTGCGGCCCAAATGTTGGTTCCCGGAGGTTAAATGAATAAAGTTGCGTCTGTTGTTCCAAAAATAAATAAATAAATAAATAAATAAATAAATAAAATAAAGTTGCTTCCGTCTTCTTGTTAGCGCTCATGCTTTGCTTTTATCCGACTTTAACCTATTCTCCTTTTTTAACCCAACATCGACGGTATACATTTCACGAGTACATCACTTTTAGAGAAAAGACATGAGAAGCATTATTGTCTTGCTCCTTACGTTTGTGGCTCATAAACCAATCAGTTGTTGTCGCTTGCTTAACATGCATTTCTTCTCATTGGCAAGCTTTCCTTGGAACCGCAAATGACACATTTCTTCTAATCCCGGCAACTCCGTCAATTTAACTCATCATATATACGCCTAAACACTGCCATGTCAGCTCCTACAAACCACTAGAGTATGAACGTAAGTTTAAAACGTAGACATCCTATATAATTGCTTATTGATGTGAATAATCAGTTGGAAAAAATAATATGTATAACAACGATTTATCCGGGAGAGTGTATATAACGTAACAAAATCTATTAAAAAAAAATAGCTTCATTTCATGAACAGCATGAATTTTTCATTAAATTTCGTACAAAAAATAAATATACAAATAAAATAGTTTGCATCTTCGCTAAAAATATGATAAAAATTATATTTCTTATTCTACAAAATGTCCAATTCTGTTTCTACCCATGTTCCAAGTTTAACGGTTCATTTGGCGTGGAGTATTTAGGGGGAAAGAGGAGGAGGGGAGAGATTTTACTTCCTTCTCCTTATTTAGCTCATTAAAATATTTAGGAGGGGAGATACTTCCAACTTTACTTCCCCTTTAAAATTGGGAGAATTTGAAGGGAAAGTGTAATATTATTATTTTATAATATTAATATATCCAATTTTTTTAATATTCTAATATTACCCTTATATTATATTTTATTAAAATATTATATAACATAATATAAGATAAATTTGTCTATATAAAAGTATTTTTTTTCCCCTTTTTTTTTAAACAAAAAAAGATAATATAAAAATTCCTCATTTTCCCTCATCTCTCTTAATATTAATTTAAATAAGATAATAATAATTTTTCTTTTTCTTTTTTCTCTATTAAAATCTCTTCCTCCTACTAGCCAAACACACCCCTACAAGTTTCTTCTTCGTTTCCGAGGAAAATGGGGGAGAATCTATTTCCATATTACCAAAAAAGGTCTCTCTCCAGACGCAGCCCAGAAATAATATAAATCTAATTTGGATTGGATTCTTATTCTCGTCGCCTGCACCGTCAGGTTCGGCAAGCAAAAAGTGGAGAGACACACGGAAATGATTCTGATTGCGCCGCACGGGATCGCAGTCAGAAGCCAGCAATATCTATCCAATCAGGAGGCGTCGTCCAGTCAATTTTGCGAAAGAAGCCAAAGCTCAAGTGGATGACATTGACCATTGACAGTGACGCCGAAGCAATTTAACATAGCAGGCATTTTTAATAATTTTTTTTAAAAAATGGGGCGAAAAGAAAAATAGAGGCAAAGAGAAAGGCGACAATGTTGCTTACGAGGCAACCAGCACAACTGGCGTCATCTTCATCTTGGACCTCAACATGCTAAAACGATGCCGTTTCCCCCCTCTTTCCTCTCGGTTATGTCAGAATCAGGCAATCATCACCCATCCATTTTTTCCTATTTGTCTACCCTCGGCCGTTCGCAAGCCAATTTCCATAATTCCCACTTCACAAAGTCTCCCCTTCTCTCTCTTCTTATCAACTTTTAGCCTGCCTCAACACCTGGTCAAGTTCCACAAATCCGATTCCTGAAACGATCTTATCAAATCGATTAATCTTCGATCATCGTTCTGTTGTTCAACTTCTCTACGTCGGAACTAGCGGCTACTGTGCCGACATCGTGCCTCTAATGTGACTTGGGTTCTCTTTTTGTTGCACTGTAACGGTTTTTGCCAATGGATCCGTCGCCGATAACCATGGGACCGGCCATGGACATGCCAATCATGCACGATAGCGACCGGTACGATTTCGTCCGAGATATTGGGTCCGGGAATTTCGGGGTGGCCAGGCTGATGAGAGATAAGCAAACAAAGGAGCTTGTCGCTGTGAAGTATATCGAACGCGGGGATAAGGTTCGACCCGTAAATTTTATACAGTATTCTCATTTTTTCTTTTTTTGAACGAAAGAATTAACTGTGAAGATAAAAGCGTGCACCCTTCTTTATGTCCAGTATTTTTTGGTGAGTTGTTGGCTACTGCTTTTATGCTGCTGTACGTTACTACTTACTACTTATAAGTTGCCCTTGGATTTCCGTTTTTGTTTCAGTTCTGGAGTAGTTATGGTATTAATGACTCGTTACTTCTTTTTTTTCCCTCTCCCCTGTTCACTATTTATCTCCGTAGTGTTGACGACTTCTGTCGGGAAGATAATAGCTGAATTTGGAAAAAAAAATTCTAAGATACTCGAACCTGACGCCGGCCAATTATTGCATATCGTGGTTTGAATAACTGTTTCCGTTTGAGGAATTAAGAAAAAGAGGGGGGAGTTAAATTCAGTGTTTTATTTATTTAATGACAATGAGAAGAAATAAAATTACCGTTGTCGCGACGCTTAAATTCACCTTTTACCTTTTTTATTGGACGAACTTGTGGGTATGAAGAGCAAATTGACCTGTTACAGTGTAGCACTTTTCTGATAAAGAACATAATTGGACAAGAAAATCTTTGGTTTGATCTAAGGGCTTTAACAGATAGGGGAATGCCGTTGATGAAAAATATGCCTTTTGCCAATAAAACGATTGACTGGCGAATATGAAGGTTGTGATTTTGGTGGGTTTAAGCTTCAAATATTGAAAATGGAAATGTGAAACAGATGATACTTTTGTTGTTCAACTTTAAAGCTTTTAAAACTGACCCTTGTCATGCAAACTTGGTTGTCAGCTTTTCTTTCATTCTTTCCGTTTTGGTCCCAACTTCTACTTCTGACTGATGGAGTACTCAGCTGATCTATTTAAAATCATGTTATTTGAATCACAGATAGATGAAAATGTGAAGAGGGAAATCATTAATCACAGGTCTTTGAGACACCCTAATATTGTTAGATTCAAGGAGGTTAGTATGTTCCTGGCAACTCTATCCCAACATCTGTTCAGAGTAGAGGTAGTTTCAATCACCTAAAACTTTCTATAAAATTTCTCCCAGATCATTTTAACGCCTACTCATCTAGCCATTGTTATGGAATATGCATCTGGAGGAGAACTCTTTGAGCGAATCTGCAATGCAGGGCGCTTTCCTGAGGATGAGGTTTTTATTCAATTTCTTCCACCCCCTACCCCTCCTCTTTCCATTCATTGTTGAACAAATTCCTTTTGATATGTTACCTGTGTACCTTGTTGACCAATGATTATGAACTAGGCCCGTTTCTTCTTTCAACAACTCATTTCTGGGGTCAGTTATTGCCATGCGATGGTAATTAGATTCCTCATCCCTATTCATTCATTACAGCTTACAATTTTATTTAACCCACACTAGAATGAAATATACATTTAATGCATTGGTCTTCTTTGTAATATGTCTCTTCATGAAGCAAGTATGTCATCGGGACCTGAAGCTGGAAAACACATTATTAGATGGAAGCCCAGCACCTCGTTTGAAGATATGTGATTTTGGTTACTCCAAGGTAAGAACATGTTTATCTCACTTTATATTTTGACTGGGAAATTTTTGGTTGAGTGTCTCTCTTTCAAATGATGCATTTTTCTCAGTTTGTTTAGTACATTTGTCTCTGCTCCTCACCAATGTTAGTGCATTTTCCTGCTACCTATACTAGCATTTTCCGAAACAATGCCACCAAAATACTTCTGGCATGACATAGTTCTTTAGTGTTTGTTGTCTTGTGTTCTGAGGTCCGTTGGAATTGAGATGGAGCTTGCAATTCACATGCATTGGCACCTTGAGGTCCTTGAATTTTTTTTTTGTCTGGGTCCTTTTTGTTTATAATTTCAAATCCTTATGTTTCAGAAGCACCTAAAATATACTCTTTATCTACTTTGGGATTTCTTCAAGTGTAGATGATGAACACTTGCCACCATTTCTTCCTTGAGTTGAGATTTTTGGATGTATCTGCAACTTACTAGTCTATTGGATGTTGTTATTGACAGTCATCAGTGCTTCATTCACAACCGAAGTCAACTGTGGGAACTCCTGCATATATTGCTCCAGAAGTATTGCTGAGGCAAGAGTATGATGGCAAGGTAAGCTAACTCTAGTATCATTTTCTTGTTCTATCTCAATGGAAGTAGTACTGTCACATTGGGTCTTGTAAAGAATTCTGATGTTGTAATTTTGGTCTGGCTAGTTATTGACTTGTGGTGCTTTTAGAACTACTGTTATTAGTTAACTATTCTTACTATATCCAGTGGTCATTTTATGTGGGCCATGTTGAAACGAAGGTCAAGCCTTTTCTTTTTAAGGTTGATTCTTTATCACCTGAATGATTTGGTCTGTATCATGTACAGATAAGCCTAAGCGTGAATTGGATCTGACTCTGATCAGAAATTTATTTTCTTTGTATCTTCAGTAGTGTTTATTTTTTAAAACTTAATGGGTTGCTATTGTGTTGCCTTGCATTTGATATCAGATTGCAGATGTCTGGTCTTGTGGAGTGACCTTATATGTGATGCTAGTGGGATCATATCCTTTTGAAGATCCTAATGAGCCAAAGGATTTTCGAAAGACTATACAGGTAGATTGGACATTTAGATGATTGCATGTTTCTTTTATGAGTGGTGGTGGGGTTGCTTGAGTTACAACTAGTTATGGCTGTATCATTGCAGAGAATTTTGAGCGTCCAGTATTTCATTCCAGACTTAGTCCAAATATCCCCTGAGTGCCGTGACCTTATCTCTAGGATATTTGTTTTTGATCCTGCAGAGGTCAGTGTTTATTTTCCATTAAGTGATCTAGTTCTGCATCTAAATAATTTGATCGCCTCTTTGCTTTCTGAGGAATTTTGTTATGTAGATGCTTTTTATATTGACTTGAATTTCGTTTTAGCTGTATGTCTTTTCTTCTAAGCATTCTGTTTGAGCTTGATGCTCAAACTACGTCATTTTTTTTCACTGAGAAACCGTATTCCAATGCTCATTTTGTAAACTCTAGTTGCTGTTATGACTTATCATTTAACCACGTGCCTTCGTTAATTAAAATTTCTTAATGTTACACTTCTACTATGACTTTGCTGGGCTTAGCCTCATTTCTTATTTGATGGAGATAGTAAAATGTGATTATAACCACCCAAGAAAGTTAAAGCTTACTATGAGTTTGACCTCTTGATTGTATCAGATACAAATATTGCTTATGCTCTCTGCCTTGCTAGTTTAATTGTTCGTTTGCACCTTATGCTTTTGGACATTTGTATGACAGAGAATCACAATTCCTGAAATCTTGAATCATGAATGGTTTTTGAAGAATCTCCCCGCAGACCTAATGGACGAGAAGATACTGGGTAACCGATTTGAAGAATCAGACCAGCCAATGCAGAGCATGGACGTGATCATGCAGATAATTTCAGAAGCTACTATACCACCACCTGGGACCTGTTTTTTGGATCAGTTTATGGCAGACTTTGACGGAGACTATGGCATGGATGAATTAGAGTCGGACTCTGAGCTTGATATTGACAGTAGTGGGGAGATAGTGTATGCCATTTGATTTTAAACTCACCTGCATCTATAAAAGGTGAGTGTATCAAGATGATGATGGCATGGCCTTGTCAGCGTCATGAAAGAAATGTGTCATGGAAGAAGCATTTTCCCATAGAGTAGAATGGTTATAGGAATATTGAATGTTTGTATGCATCTCATTGTTGGCGATGTGCGCAATATCTATCAAGATCATCCTCGTAGCTCCCTTGTCTGTTGAATACTTGGGTCATACGCTACTATTTATGTATCAATACTTATAATCTGTGTAAGCAGTCTCTCTTATCAAAACATTTCTAAGCTGTCAATGCTTATATACCCTTCGTGTAAACAGTTACCTTCGATTACTAATATATTCGGCATCGCAGCTGTATCTATGTTTGTCGGCCCGTTTTGCTGTGATTTACCTCTGATCTAATGTGCTTTATTCTTGTTTTGTTGTTGCGCCCTTCCAGTCGTTGCCTATAAAATATGCATAAATTTTGAAGGAAGTCATTTTACACTAAAATATAAATGGACTTTCCTAAGGGATTCTGCTGTAGATTGTAGAACGAAGGTAATCTTAGTCATGTTATATTTTGTAAACAAGTATTATTTTGTGACCTCTTATCTTTTGATGCATGCTTAGTTTTAATATTGCCAGTCAGGTTACTAGGGAACAGAAGAATATCACTCAAAACATCATGCCTATGGGGCACATAATTTTATTCTATGATGTTTTATGAACAAACAACAAATCCGGCTCCCGTACAAGACAGAATAATCAGAAAAGAGAAACAAAACAGGAGAGATACCGCAGGAAGAACATCGATTCATCATGAGTGGAGTTCTTAGGCCATTTAAAGGATCGGCAGCAGGGAGCTGCATGAAGCCAATTCAAGTTTCTTTATGCCCAAAAAGCCAATTTAAGTTAAAATTATTATCATCTTTTGTCACCTCTATGCTCGGTGGGAGAGCTGTCGGATCGAAATATTCTCTCAGTAAGATGGCTATTTCTTCATCGCATATAACTTTCCTCAGCTTCTCAAGTTTGGTGACAGAGATTGGCACCCCAGACAATCTCGAACAACCCGCCATGTAGAGCTTTGATAGATTACTCAACTCACCGACCTCCTCCGGTAATCTTTGCAGGTTTATGCAGTACGACATGTCAAGAAGGCCAAGCTTTTGAAGCTTTTTGACTGAATCGGGAATGAATACCAAATCAGTACAGTTATTAAGCCTCAGTACTTGCAAATTCTTTAGCTTTCCAATATCATGGGGCAGCTCGGAGAAACTATGACAATTGGTGATGCTCAGTTTCTCCAAGGAAGTAATGCCACAGAATCCAACAGGCACTGCCTTCAAATCTTTGCAATAGTCAATGCTCATATCCACAAGATTTGGAAGTGCATCCTTAATACCAGTATCGCTACTGAAAGCCTGACTCGTTTCACACATGTAAAGTGATAATTTTCTGAGGTTCTTCAATTTGCAAAGGGGAGGGACAGAAACTCTCTGCAATCTGATTCTCTTTAGGTTGGATAGAGAGCTAAGTAGCTCAAAATTGCGTATTTGAGAATGATGGAAGCTATAGTTTATGAGAATTAGAACTTTGAGTTTCCTCATATACTTGATGAAACCTGGTAAGGCGTAATCGTCACCCCCAATATTTAGCACTAGAACCTCGGCTCTATCTGGTTTCATGCTCCACCATTTTGAAGTGAAGGCTTCACCTGCGCAAGACATCAAGGCCATAAACGAAAAGGATTTTTCATCTGGAGCATTGTTGTTATGTTTTAAAAAAAAAATCTTAAGTGCTGTTAGACGAGTCTTGGGCTTGTATAGAGATTTTAGAGAGAGAGATCAAACCTGATGATATAGAGACTGAGCGGGCAGTGACTTGTTTTTGCTTATGTATAATAGACCATAGGTGAGATATACCAGAAATGATGCCTTGCTTCTTTGGTTCTGACCACAATTCAGGATGATTATTTTTATTTATATCTATAATCAGGTTTTCCCTCTGTTCCAATGGCTTCTCGTTGCTTAGATGAATTGCTAGATCTCTGAGAAGATCATGCTGCATCAGGAAGTGGTTATTGTAGTAGTTGTCTGCTTCACTTGCCACTTTCCTGGTCAAGCATCACTTATTAATTTGATTTACCAGAAGAGAACCAAATCACTACCATCCAAATTAAAAATAAATAAATTAAATGCAAGAACTCATGCCTAATTTGTCCACACCTATCAATGCTTAAGCACAAGCAGCTTTAAAATTCAAGTAGAAGATATATTGGATGGTGAATACAAGAGATAAGAAAAAGCCGTGTTACCTTGTAACAACGACAGTGGAAAGATTCCTGGAAGTTAAGTCGTAGATATATGGCATTGCACAGAACTCTTCATCGAGGTTATGCAGTTCTGTCCATATATCAAAGAGGGCAGAAACGGGGATCATCTGATCTTCAGGGAACAGGCCTAAGTCCATGAAGCATTCCTTGACAATGGGCTTGTCTTCCAAAACATCCAAGCAATTCTTGAGGAAAGCAAGCACTCCTTCATCTGAATCAAGAGAACCACCACGTTGCGACAATTTATTCACCATGATTTTCCAGAACTCAATTGGTTTCCCATGAAGTTCGCGTCCAATAATTTGAAGGGACAACGGCAAACCCCCACAACATCTCACTGCCTGCATATCAGTGAAAGCAGATAATAAAAAATCAGCAGACTCTGAAGGGGATAAACTGTTTTTTTGGTTAGAAAAAAGAGAAAGAACCTGGTCAGCAAGATCATTCAGAGGACATGTGTCATTTGGTTGAGCATAGTGTCGGAAAAGGGTCATTGAATGCTCGTGAGGAAGTTTTTCTAAGCGGTGTGAAATGCAGCTCCCCAAGTCAAGTTTGACTCTTGAAGTCACCAAAATTTTCAAGTCTGAAATTGGAACCTTAAACTTCTCGACAAGGCATTCTGATCTAGGCCAGACGTCATCCAGGACCAGTATTATTGGACTCCCACCAACTTGTTTAAGCAGATTTCTCAATTTGTAACCTGGATCTTCATTGCTCTGAAATTCAGGCTTGGGTTGCCCAAAGTGTTCAAATAGTTTCTCTACAATGATCTTCAAGTTGGGCGTTTTTGAGAAGGTTGCAAAGAAGATATTTTTCTTGAATTTAACTGATGAGAATACCAACATAAACGGATTAGTAAATCCAACAACATTTAAAAGAGATGAGAGGAAAATAAGGAAGCTTACGTACCTAAAACTTCAGGATCCCAACAGAGCTTTTTAGCCAGAGTGGTTTTCCCAGATCCTCCAAAACCAGTCAAGTTTAAGAAGGGTTCAGTACCCTTGAGCAGGTCGAACTTCAATTGGTTCAAAAGCTTATCCAATCCAACAGTGAAATCTGGGTTTTCAGGAGTACCATACAGAGCTGTACCCAAACCATAGTTTGTGGACCCAAATTGCTCAGAAAGGATCATAAGAACATCTGTCATCTTCTTTAAGGTCTCCTTCAAATCCCTTGCCATCTGAGCTTGCACGTCAACGCTTAACGTCCTCTTCAGTAAATCGTCCCCTGCTTGAAGCCTCCTCTGGTAATAAGGAAAACAGAGAAAGTTCCAAAGAGATTTATTGGAGTACCTGCGAACAAGCTCTTCCCCAGCTTGCATTTCTCTAGCCAGCGTGTCCACCTCTGCTCTTGGGCGATCCAATTCTTGGTTATATCTTACTATGTCATGCACCAGAGGACGCATAGCGTCCAACGTTTTTATGTTGGTTTGGAGGGTGCTGGGGTACTTTCGACCCATGCTGATGATTTTCAAAATCCCTCTCAACGCCTCTTGAATTACAGCTCCAAAGGCCGATTCTCCAACCCAAGCCATAACTCAACTCCAAAGTTCACAGTACACCCCCAAAATCACAAATTTCAATTTCAAGCGTCTATCGAGATAGTAGAATGAGCAGAGCAGGTGGTGCGCTTGGGCGGCGGCAAAGGGAATGTCTGCTTTAGCTATTTCGCTCTCTCTTTTGTCACTGACTGATCGATGTTGGGATCTTTTATAGCGCCATGGAAGCTTCCTTTCGAATTTCGCTTCAATTTCGAAGTGTGAACATTGAAACTTCCTTGGCTTGGCCTCTGCGGCTCTTCCTCCGCTGCCATGGATGGCGTCCCCCAGTTCTGGCTCCATTGACTTCGATTTCCCGCCATTATCCTATCCCCCTTGACGTATCATCCATTTTTTTATTTGAATATATTATTCTGTTAATCACGCCACTGAAAATAATTACACTAATAAAAAAATAGATTACTAAGCAATGCATACTGTTTTAAAAAAAGGGTTAATTGGTGCTAAAAATTGAAACTGGTGGCTCAAAGGTATGTCAGCTTAAATTAAGCTAATACACGCTATTGTAACGCCTAGGTTTTGAAATCGTGGAAAATACTCATGAAAATACATGATTGCAATCAAATACTTTCAGTGTGTGATCCTTGTAAACAATTAATGGTTAATTATTGTAGCAAGAATCTATGTTTTAAATTTTTTTTTACAACAATTTGTTTTGAAAAAATAATTGGGCTCACCCACGATCTACAGGTAAGATGAAGTATCGTTTCCTTCTAGGCAATACTAATATCGAGCAGGGCGAGTCGTCTACTACTTTTAAGCATAAAATTAAGTACCTAAGAGTTATGATGTCTCCTTAAATATCGCGATTAGAACCATAATAAAATAGTACTCCTCAAAGATCGAATACGTTTTAAATAATCACATGTCTCATTTTTTTACTAGTTGAACGCTAGGTAAATCTATGTCTTAGATGGTTAAGAAGTCATAACACTTTTTCTTTTTTGATTTAATGAACCAAATGAGATAGAATAAAAAGATAAAGAAACAAAACACCCTCGTTAGAGGATGGATGATGCCTCGGTTCGGACCTAACCAATCGTCATCAAATGCCTTCACCTTACCAGTTTAGGGCTTCAGGAAACCAATTCGAATTTTTATATCAGGGTACCTGCGTTCTCTTATTGGTGTGAAAAATTGAAATCAAAGTACTGATTACGACCTAAATCATATTCAAATGCCTCTACTCTATATTTATAAAAATTTATTAGATTTTTCTAACTAATAAATTTTTTTATGAGAAATTTATTTTCATTTTTTTCTAAAAAGAATTGCCCCAGTCCCAAAAAAAATGCAACTTACAATTACGAGGGATGGAGTATTAATTAAGGAAAAAGACAAGAAGGGGGTGACGCGAGGAAGAAAGGGCAACTCTTTTTTTTTTTTTTTTTAGGGGAAGAAAGAGTAACTTTGAGGGCAAGGAAAGGGCCACGCGTCATTACTAAACTGGGCGATTGCAAGAAATTCTGCTCCAACCTCAAGACTCGTAAAAATTGAAGCAACCGTGGGAAGAGTGTCTGTTTGGTTACACATCAAAAAAATGTTAGGAACTTTCCTCGTTTTATTATTTAACAGCACTCACAAAGGATTGCTCTTTTTTTTTTTTTTTAACAAAAGAAAATTTAGGTAAATTTAACACCATCCTTTACCAAAGTCAAACATAGTTCTAAAATTTAAAAAATACTTATAAAAAAATTTATAAAATTGCTCACTAAAATTAATAGGACTATCGGAAATCTCTTAATCTCTGAGGAGGCGAGAGCTCTTACAAAGGATTGCTGATTGCGCGAACAATTCCTTACCCGGAGAACTGTGGATTACAGGCTTAGAGGAGAGAAGAGAATTGATCTGTTACGGCTTAGTACCTCCGGTGAATTGTGTTGGAATTCAAGTGAAAAGGGCATGAAATAAAACGAGAAGAAACACCCGCTCTTTGACTTACCGTCTGCATTATACGATTTTGATTTCCCCCCTCACAACGTGCAAGTTTGCAACTACTTGAAATGAGAAGGAAGGCTACATAACATTTACGTATATAGTGAGTCTAGCTTTTCCTTAGATTGTGACCATTAATTTTAGGATTTTGATTAAATTTAGCGTGTGACGAAATGTAAATCGTCATAAAATATATTTTTTTAAAATTTTTATATTATGTATTAAAATAACTAAATATACAAATTATAGAATTTGACAAATCGAATTCCATATATTCTTTAAATTAACTATATACTTTAGATATTGTAGCATTTCAGTGATCTATGATATTCCTTCTATCTATCTATTATCCATACAAAACTATAAAAGTAATAGTCATTGGTGATTAATTGGGGTATAATACGTTGGAGTATTACTGTTGGCAAAAAAAAAACTATGTTGGAATATTTTGCTTCCATAGTCCCATGTCTTTTTCTTGATGCTGCTGGCTAACAGCAAATGCTAGCAACTGAAATCATCAATCCTTAATTTTTTTTTAAAAAAAATATTAAATGCTGATATCAACTTGAATCCACTTTTAATACTCATTGCCTTATATGCAATATTAATTTTATTTTTTTAACATATTTGATTTATCATTGTACTTTCTAAATTAGTTGCCTTTTCTTAGTGACTATATGTGCGCGCGTGTGTAATAGAAGATAAAATAAAAGAGGAACTTTTTAAATATTTAAATAATTAGAATTTGTTTTTTATTTCTATATTTCCTAAATAATAATGATATGATTTTATTTCTAGTTATGAAATTCAGACTTTTGCTACCTTTGTTCTGTATAAAGGCGAAATATTGGCTTACCTCTGTTACATTTTGTCATTCCAATTGTGTTCTTTAATAGCTGAAGCCACCGCTTGTTGCTTTCAAATGTCAGTTGTTTACATTACAAATGTACAAATATGATTATCGAGCGATAATTATATCATCACATATGTCTGAAGATGCTTGCTCAGTAGAGATAGTTGTTTAAAACATCAATGCTATATGAGTGTATTTTATAGGCTACCATTAAATATCATGGGTCTCACGCTTCATTTCCCATTGTTCCTTCCTCTCACCTTCTATCTCTTGTCCAAATAGGGAAAAAATTATTTCTTGTATTTTCCCCCCATAATTTTCTTGCATCCATCGTTATCTCTTCATCTACATAGGAGTTACATTACAGATATTGTGTGTCCCCAAAAGATGATGGAAATTTGCCCAAATTTTCCTACTCCACATTTCTATCTTCCACTGTTCACATAATTTGCCCTCACACACCACATTCCCACCACTTTCTTAAACTCATCAGATCTGTTGCTTTAACTCACCAGACTATTTATAAGCTCTTCATATTCGTACCAGCAACCCTCAGGAAGCAAAAGGCAAATGTTCTTCTCTCAATTCCTTTCTGTGACTTCATACCCAGCCTGTATGGTGGGCTGGTAGAACAGATTTGAGAAATTAATAGTGGGAACTCTCAATTCTGAACAAGTCAACTAATAAGTAAATTAAACAAAACAATTTTAGATTTTGTAATTGAAAAATATAAATAAATTAGACTTTTCAAACATCTCATATTTTTAAGACACTATTTTGGTACATATAAGTGAAGAAATGAGAAATCAAATTACACACAGCAAGCATGAAGTCTGTAATTTTTCAAATTCTAAATTACAATAATAAAAACTCTCTTAGGATCCACAAAGCAGACCAATATACATAGGACATGATTAATTTGAATTCTAACATATATTTGACTTTCAAGTGTCTGACATGCATTGAACATGGCTTCTTGTTTTAAATATTCATGCGTTATAGTGAAAGTAGGACCTTTCCATTTCCTCCTCCCTCAACTTCCTGCAAATTTGGGAAAAGAAAGAGTCTCTCCCACTCTCCTCTCCCTTCCCAAATTTGCAGAAATAAAACAGAGCGAGAAACCATTCGGCCTATCTGCATCAGAAGAATGGCAGCAACAAGGTGCTGTAGTTAGAATGCCAGCTATTGAATTGATCTAGAGATGAAGATCTTAATCTCTAGGCCTTCTCCATTGGCCTAGGGGGTTTTCCTCCCAGCCAACATAACCAACGACAATTTGGGATTCTCGGTGCTTCTTCAATTACTTAGTGCACTTGTGGAACGATGTTTCATGCTCCTCAAACACGCCTCTGATCAAAAGCTCTATGAGAAGAGCTTTTCCGTTGGCGTTGGTCTAAACACGGAAATAAATACACTGTTCAATGTTGTGTTGCACCACCAGCGCCATCATGCTACTTTCCTTCTGGTGCAGAGAAACCATGGCACCATGAGGGGAATGGATGTGGTGCACTTCTTTGGTGCATATCCTCGTGCGGCTCTTTTTTATTAATAAAGATGAGAAGTGCGCCAAATTCATTCCCCAGCATAGCTTAGGAGCTTGTCCCAAGAAGCCAATTTAAGTTAACTTCTACATGTGGCACCTCAATCTTTAGATCGGAAAGCTCTGGCTTGAAAACCTCCCACGAAGCAGCCGTCTCCTCATCACATGTTACACTTTTTAAATGATCAAGATTCATGACCGAGTCTGGCAATTCACACCTTGAGCAACCTGTCATGTACAACTTCTCTATGTTTTGCAAGTTACCAATGCTCTCTGGTAAATTTCTTAGGCTTAGGCAGTTTGATATGTCAAGAAAACGTAGCCTGGAAAGCCAACCAATTGATTCTGGTATACCTCCTAAATCAGTACAGGAATTAAGCCTCAGTAGTTCCAAATTCTCCAGCCTTGCTATTTCTTGGGGCAAAGTAGAAAACTTGTGGCAGTTAGAAATACTAAGCTTTCTGAGAGTTTTAATATCACAGATACCAGAAGGCAATTCCATCATATCTTTGCAATAGTCAATGTTCAATTCTACTAGAATCGGCAATGCATCTGAAATTGGTATCTTACAGCTTCCAAAAGCTAGACTTGTATCACACATATAAAGGGATAATTTTTGCAGGTTCTCCAATTTGCCAAGGGAAGGAAAAGAAACCTTCTCCAGTCTAATTCTTTTCAGGGTAGATAAAGAATCAAGAAGCTCAAAGTTTTCCAATCCGGAAGTATGATAACCATAATTAGTGCATATTAGAACCCTTAGACTATTCATTTTCTCCATGAACTTTGGCAAGGAATAACGCTTAGTACGAATATTCAATATTAGAACCTCAGTGTCAGTTAATTGTGTTTTGTCCCAATCTGAAGTGAATGCTTCATCTGCAGAAACAGTCCAATTGGTGTCAATTTAGAGTGCTTTGCAACTTTCTAATTGGTATTTTTTTTTTATTTGCAAGCGTATGTTTTTAAGAAAGAGACAAAACTAACCAGTTGATATCGACAATGTCCGCGCAATGGCAGGTTGCTGCTTTTGTTTAACGCACCATTTAAGGAATATTGATGACACGAGGGTAATAATGCCTCGCTGCTGCTCCTCTAGACACCATTGGCGATTATTTTCATTTATGTCAACCATCAATCTTCTTCTCCGTTCTAATGGTTCTTGGTTGCTTTGGTGAATTGCAAGCTCTCTTAGAAGGTCATGCTGCATGATGAAGTGGTTGGCGTAGTAACTGTCTGTATCACTTTCAACTTTCCTGGTAAATGAGCAGAGTTTAGCATACCAGCTAAGAAAAAATTCGAGACAAGAAAAAAGCATGGCCCTCTGTCTGATATTACGTTAGTTTTCAACTTATGTTCTCAATTTGACGTTCGATAGAACAGTACTCATGTAATGATGCGTCAGCTATCTTCGATGATATATAGCAATTAAGTTTAAGAGACCCCGGGAAAAAGATGAGGAGTTAATGTACCTTGTAACAAGGAGATTTGCCAAATTCAGGGAGACTAATTTATTGATTATGGCCATTGCTTCTTTGCCGTCATCGTCAAGTTTATACAGTTCCGCCCACATATCAATGAGAGCCGTAGCAGGAATTCTTTGGTCTTCAGGAAATAACCCTAGGTCCATGAAGCACTCCTTGATGATGGGCACATCTTCCAAAAGACACAAGCTTCCTTGGAGGAACTTAAGCAAATTTGAATTGGAATCAATAATAGAATGACCTTTCGACCATTCCTTCACCATCTTTAGCCAAGTTTCATGAGGCTGCTGACACAGTGATCTAGCGATTACTTTAATGGCCAAAGGTAGGCCCTTACAACTTTTCACAACCTGCATGTCATTGCGAACAAATAGTCAGTGGGAATGACAACTTAGGCCATGAGTTACGACCTTAGTTAGCAGGCCTACTATCGATATGGTCAAGTTATCGCTTTTCAGGGGGAAAATATGTTTTCTTAGCTTGCCAACTTCCTCTAGGCAGAGATAATATTTTTTTTCATTACATTTATAAGTCACGTCATTCAATTTTTCACACGAATTTAAGATTTTTTATTTAAGTGAACATGCTGGAAGTGTAATACGAATCGGAAGTAGAAAGAATAGAAAGTGGGATGATTTCCACGTATCAAAAAGTAAGAAAACGCACCTGTTGGACAAGTAATTCGTCGGGAATATACGAACAATTGTCTTTTACGAGAGCAAAGTGACAGAAAAGTGTTAGTGCATCTTCATAACGAAGTGGTTCCAATATGATTTGACGGTTCATTGTTGGAAATGTAACTCTTGAAGTGATCAAAATCTTATAATTGGGAATCAGGAACTTGAAGTTCTGAACAAGAGATTCTGAGCCGGGCCAAACGTCATCCAGCACTAGCAATATTGGACTTCCCGATATTTTACTCAACAGAAATCCCAATTCTTTAGCCGCTTCTTCGTCGCTACGAAACTCGGGAACCTTCCCACAACGTTGAAATAGCGCCCCCACAATGACCTTGAAGTTGGGTGTTTTTGAGAAGGTCACAAACAAGATATGGTCCCTGAATTTACCTAATAAAACCAAAGAGGTCTTATGAATCAAGGAACATTTGAAGTCTCGCAGCCGCAGAATACAGGTAAACTAACATGCTTCTTAAATCTTAATTTAATCCAGAAGAAATTTCATATATCCCATATTCTTTTGATTTGTTGATTAAACTTTACCATACTTGGACACAGTCTGGTGCTTCTTAAACCAGGAAATGATATTGCGAGGCACTTTTTCATGCCTCTTCTTGTTTTTTTTTTGTTGCTTTTGGTTTGCTGGGCATAGGGCATTAGCAGCTTGTTTAGTTCAATAGAGGGAAAGGGAATTTCAATGATTCTTTATCAACATATTTCTACAATTTTATATTTTATATTTTTCAATTTTATATTTCATACATGATGGAACTCAAAAAAGTAGAAACACAAATCACTTGAAAAATCCTAAAAAAAATACTATTTAAATTATAAAATTCAAAAAAAATATATAAATATAGAAAATGACAGATTAATCATAAATATTAATATGAGATTTTAATATTTATAAAAATATATGAAATTGTTTTAAAGGGAATAGTTAATTACATTATTAAAATAGTCAAAATTATAAGAGGTCTTGTCAATTTTATTATTAATATAGTTAATACTTATATACTACTAAACAAAAAGTTAAAATTATTACACATGATATCAATTTAATTACTAAAATAGTTAGTGCCTAAAACTTAATTTAATTATTTAAGTTATTAACTTATTAAAAAAATTGTCAATCTCATTATTAAAATAGTTAAAATTATTAGGTATGAGGATATTTTTGTCAATCTTTTATAAATATTAAAATTATACTTATAACTAATCTATTTTTTTATACATTGGTATAATCTTTTTAGAATTTCAAAATTCATGTAATATTTTTAAGGGATTTTCTCAATGAATTATAGTGATCTATCAAAACGAAAGACATTTTGGGTAGCTAAAATTTTATAACGGTAATTTATCCAATCAAACACATTTCAGGGGGGGGAAATACCTCTCGGTAAAAGAAAAACTCCAAAGAAGTTCCACTAACAAGTATTGGCCTTATTTGGCCCGAAAACAGAAATATGGACCATTAGAAAAACTTGGGCCTCATTTGAGCCTAAAAGCATTGCACCTCAAACAGGGCCGATTACCAATAATAAAGATAAAGAAAATGAGCGTTTACCTTTGACCTGTTCATCCCCGCAGACCCGTCTAGCCAACGTGGTCTTTCCGGATCCTGGTAGACCCGTCAACCCAAGAATGGATGCACCATCCTTGAGGAGCTCCATCTTCAACCTCAACAAAGGCTCCTCCATGCCGATAACGAATTCTGGGTTCTGAGGACGCGAGCACGTAATTCCGTGCTCAGAATTTTCTTTGCTCATAGTTTCCAGAACTTCTCTCACCTGCTTCAGAGTCTCCTTCACATCCCTTACCATCTTATCTTCACCTCTCGAATTAAAGGACAGGCACTTGAAGATTGAACCCTGCCTTTCTCCAGGCTTGCCCTCATAGGATTTTGCAAATGGGAATTTTAAGAAACGGATTTTCGGGGACTTGCTTAGGAGCTCATCTCCTGCTTCCTTTTCCTGGACAAGCTTTTCTATTTCTTTTCTGGGCTGATCTAAGTTATCATTAAATTTTTTTATGTCTTCCACTAACGACGTGGAATCCTTCAGAGTTGACCTCAATATTTGGAGTCTGGATGTTCTGTTGTGAGCTTTATTGATGATCTCCATTATCTTCTTCAACGACTCTTGAAGCACCAGTGCTAGATCAGCTCCATCAATTAGTTTTGCAGCCTCTGCCACTGCCATGGCTAATTTCTCTCTTCTGTTCTCTCAATCTAAAATATAGCAAGAGCGGGCTATAACTGAAAGGTTGCGGTCTAATTGTTTTACAAAAGAAAGAAAGAAAGAAAGAAAACCAACAGCAAATAAGATCTTGAAGGATCTTTTTTAATTCTGCGAGGAATCAAACTTGAGCCAAACGAGCTTTTTCCGTTGTTGGCCCCAGAAATGTAGCATATATAATCCATCAACCGACACTCCTTCGCGGAACCCGTCGTGACGACGAAAGGAGCGTGATGTTTCCACAGCCTTGCTGTTGCCTCGCTATTTCCTATACGATTATTGACTCCTCTTTCGTGGTGCCCGACAGCTAAAAGCGACAATTACTTCCCTACTTTCCTTATATTTTAACAATATTGGATGCGCATTTACGCCTTCTTTATCATTTTGAAATTATTTATTTATTTCCTGGAAATTCTGCCCATAAACTTTAGTCACACGTCAGCAAAATTTTATAAAAGTGATGTTAGGAATAGGAGCGAAGTTATCACGTTGTCGTTTCTTTTTCGGCCTTGAATGACTCTATTTTTTAACATCCATTGATTCTGATATTCAGCAGTCTAAGAAAGTTCTGCGTAGTTTCACGGGGAAAAATAATCAAAATACGGCCTTTTAACCTTACTTGTTCTGATTGGCCCAAAGAAGGATCTCCCTTGTCCAGACCAGACGAGCGCGGGTTAAGAAGCCAGGAAATATATCGTTTTCTTCTCCCATCTGCCCGTTGGAAACGATCAAAGGAAAAACTGCCACATGTCAACGTTAAAAATGTCGTGCGGGCGCCGCTCTGCTGCTGGCCGGGAGTCGAACGACCGTGTTTCACATGCCACAGAGATTGAGTCTTGGCCCCGAAAATAAATAAACAACAGCTGCTAATGAGATCATGACATGGATATAAAAAGGATTCACCTGTGTTACGGAAAGTCTGAGTACTCGCTGGTTTTACCACAGAAATAAATTGAATAATTACAGAGATAAGATTGGTGGAAAAATTCAGGATATCGAACTTGTGATGCACGACAGAGGAATCCGGATAACTACCAGGAAAGAGTTTCTTACTTCTCATTGAAGACCCAGGCGATAAGATCGATGGAAATTTTCCAAATGATAAAAAGTCATAAGAGAAATGTTGTGGAACTTCGCTAGTATTATACGTGAGGTTACAACGGAAGAAGATTGATCACCGTGGCGCCGTTCCGTGTTCCTCTGATTGTTCGTGGCTCAATACATAGGAATAAGGTTGAGAGTTGGTCGACAGAATAAAGGACATTACAACGGATGAAGATGGAAATAACTTACCTTGAAACTACCAAAGAAATCAAACTCTCCAAAGTTGATTGTAACAACTTCGAACCACACCATTTTCCTTCACAAATACTTTCCCAATACAAATTTATCATCACACCCAAAATATTATTACTTTCTCTTTGTGTCCATTTTCCACGGCATAATAGCCGTACAAGTAAGGCAACATTTATTTCTTTACTTCCCATGATGGCCAAACAACAGAAGCATAAGCTACCTTTCACATATCTTCTCATTTTCATTCCATATCTTCATTCCCACTTCAATATGTTGCCACTGGCCAGAAAGCGCATTTATTTGGCAGTGAAACTTCTAAGCCATTCTAGGTCAATATCAGCTTGGGGCACCTCTACATGTAGATCAGTAAGGATGTTTTTGCAAGGTTCCCATAAAGTAGCCATCTCTTCATCACACACCACAACTCTTAGGCCCGAAAGGTTAATGATTGAGGGTGGCAACTCATACAATCTCAAGCAACGTGTGATGTAGAGCTTTTCCAAATGAATTAACTTACCAATATGATCTGGCAATCTACTAAGGCTTACGCAGTAAGAGATGTCAAGAAACTCAAGCTTTTTGAGGCTGGAAACTGAGTCTGGAAACTCTGCTAAATCAGAACAAGAACTAACCCTTAGCAACTCCAAATTGACCAACTCCCCAATTTCTTCAGGAAGGGCAGAAAGCTTGTGGCAACTGGTAATGCTTAACTTCTTTAAAACAAAAATACCACACAACCCAACTGGCAGTTCCACCATGTTGCAGTAGTCAATGTTCAGTTCCACCAAGTTTGGCAACATATCTGAAACTTGGATGGAAAAATTTCTGAAAGCTTCATTTACGTTGCACATAAACAGAGATAGTTTCTGAATCTTCTTCAACTGCACTCTTTTCTCAACGAGGGAAGGAATCAATACACCCTCCAGTCTAATTCTTTTAAGATTGGGCAGCAAATTAAGCAGTTCTAAATTCTCTAACTCAGCAGCAGGATGGAAACCATAATTTGTGATTAACAGGACTTTTAGTTTACTCATTTTCTCTATGAAACTTGGTATGGTGTACTTCTTCCCTCGAAAGTTCAAAACTAGAACCTTAACTTCAGTTGGTATCAAGTTGCACCAATCAGAAGAGAATAATTCATCTGCAAAAAAAGATTCAATAAGTCAAGTGAGGGATAGCCGTCAGTGATAGGTAATTTACTGCAGCTCTCAGGACATGTTAGTGCACAAGAGAGCTAGCGAAGGAGGAACAAACCAGTTGATATAGATAATACGCGGGCAGCTATATGATACTCTTTTTGTTCAGTCCACCACTGGGGAAATTCATTTCCAGTTATGTTAATAATCAGTCTTTTCCTCTTTTCCAGTGGCTCCTGGCTAATTTGCCTTTGATGGATAGCTAGCTCCTGAAAAAGATCATGCCGCATGACAAAGTAGCTATTGAAGTTACTTTTACCACTTGCAAAGTTCCTGCTCAACGATAAGGACTTAATGATCAGTCTTAAATAAGAAGTTTCAAACACTATATAAAGTAACATTCACAGTAATGATTGATCTCCCTCACTACTACTAGCTTTTATTTAGATGAATGGCCTCCCTTTTAATTATACTACTATATTATAAAGTCTTCAAATTTTCTGGTTACATCATCATCATCTATACATTTTTATGAAGAGGATCTAACTGTTAGAGACAAAACTTGATCCTGGATTGTGGCGGAACTGTGAATTGCCCTCTCTTCAAATCCAAACAATTTAAAAAATCACTTTTTCCAGCATAAAATAAAATTAAAGGTGCACTCAATGGCCTTACTAGTGTATCCTAGAGGATAACAAGATATTTAAGAGCCAGCAAGCATACCTTATGACAATATCAACCATGTTACGGGTGGCCAGTTCATAAATCTTCTCCATTGCATTTTTGTCATTTTCTCCATGCAGTTCCCCCCACATATCAACAAGAGAAGCTGCAGGAATCTTCTCGTCTTCAGGAAATAAACCTAGGTCCATGAAACGCTCCTTAATTACTGACTTAGTATCCAAGACATCGAAGCTTTTTTGGAGAAAACCAAGAAGATCCTCATTAGATTCAAAAATCGGACGACCCTTTGACAATTCCGTTGCCCTGTTTTCCCATACCACAGAATGCTTCCCACAGAGTGACCTGCCAATCGCATTTAGTACCATTGGAGAACCACTGCAACCTTGGACTATCTGCAATTTAAGAAAGTGCAAAATAAAGCAGTAAGTGTCACTCTTTTTATTTGAACTCAGCATGAGTAGCAGTAGTAGTCATATTAGTAGAAAGCAACATAAAGTACCTCTCTCACAATATGATCAGGAATATCAAAGCTGCTGTCCTTCAGTTGTGCTGAGTGGCGGAAAAGTTCCACGGCATCCTCATCATCAAGGGGTTTCAAGGAATGTGGAGTGCCGAATCTACTAATTGCAAATCTGGAAGTCACTAAAATCTTAAAGTCTGGTAGCTGCATAAGAAAATTATCAACAAGAGATTCTGATCTATCCCAAACATCGTCCAGAACCAACAGTGTAGGATTTTTCCCAATTTGCTTTAGCAAAAGTTTCAATTGGTCAATCGCTTCTTCATCATTTTGAGGCTCGGATTCTGAGCGACCATGGTGTTGATAAAGTTTCTGTACAATGACGTTCAAATTTGGCGTCTCCGAGAATTTGACAAAGAAGATATTGTCCTTGAATTTACCTAGTCAAGCCTTCCATATTTAGAGTTCAAACTCAATAACATCTAATTTTATGAATCATAGTACGTGAAGAATTGTCATATAAACTTTTTGTTTTGGTGAAAAAATTGCTTCTTCTAAGTCTCCACTACCGTTAATATTAAAGGGATGTTTTCATTAGTCTGTTTAGAAGTCTCTGCATAAGTGAAGGATGGAATCCACTTTCTACCTGATAATGAATGCAAATAATTACAGAGAATCCGCAAAGATTATTTCAGCAACACCAAGAAGCAAATGGAAATGCAGAATGAGAAAGAAAGGAAGGAAATGGGGATTCCATTCATACCTCTGACATTAGCATCCCCACAGAACTTTTTGACCAATGTAGTCTTCCCAGAACCGGGCGAGCCAGTGACCACTATCACAGAAACATCATCCTGGAGAAGCCGCTCCTTCAATTCCCAAACATGAACCTCCAATCCAACAGTGAATGCTGGCGGATCGGGAGCTGAGCACAGGCCTCTTTCATTTCTCGCAACCGCACTCAGTTTCTTAATCTCCATATAAATATCTTTCACCTCTATCAGCGTCTCCTTCGCATCCCTCGCCGTCTGAACTTGCATATCAACTTGAAAGAACCTCACAAGTGACTGATCCAAATCTTCAAGTTCCTCCTGGTATTGGGGCCTATAGCAGCATTCCCACCACCGAATTTTTGAGCACTTGAGAACAAGCTTCTCGCCATTCTTCACATCTTCAATTAACTTCTTTGTTTCATCCTCCGACCGATCTAGTTGCCTGTTGTATTGGTTTATCTGTTCGATCACTGGTTTTATTGACCTGAGGGTGCTTGCTAGGCGTTCAAGGGTGGGTCTGAATTGAATTGCCCTGTCCTTCGCCTCCAAAACTATGCTCAGCAGTTCGTCAAGTACAAGTTCGATAACCTTTTCTGCCATGACTTCACCAGATGCGCAAAATCACAGCCCAAGTTGCTATGTGCGCGCGCAAAAGAAAACGAAAGATTACGTGAAGCTCAATTCAAACAGAAAATCCAGACCAAACTTTTACGCTATAATCAAGAATACAGCTGCACTTGGGATTGGGGATTTAATCCTAGCTATGTCGATTCTTCTATTGGATTATATAGAAGTTAACTGATTTGCTGTTAGCTTCTTGGATACTTCTTGGCCCCTTGGGATAGAAGGAAAAGGGCGCTTTGAGCCAACATTTCTCCAAGAAAGTCGTCTTCACACTAACAAGCACAGGAACATGAGTAAACATTGATCGCGCCGGCCCAACTTCGAAGAATATATTCTAAATTGCGTATTAACCGTTGTGTTAGGTGCTGTTTAAGATTCTTCCACTTAAGTATCTAATCCTTAGATCATTGCTTCTCGTACAATTCTCACATAGATTTTGCCGAAAAACTATCACTGTGATGAATTTGTTATTTTGTAATGTAAATAATAAAAAAAATAAAAATCTAATCGCATCGATTGAGACGTCCCACGATTTATGTCATTCGCTTAAAAATCATTTTAGTTTTCAATCAAGGGAATCTTACCACGACGCTGCAAATACTCTTTTCCCTTGCTATGATCTCTATCACGCGATCTCACCAGTAATCCAATTCTGATTCACTTTGTCCGACAGAAAACTAACTGGAAAGTTTTAATCTTTGCACCATTACGAGTAAGGCAATAATGTCAACCGGGGAGGAACCCTTAACCGTTAAGCTAAACCTATCGGAGGAAAAAGAAAAGAAAAAAAAAAGAGTCAAAGCAATCACTATTCCCAAATGGGACTTGTCAAAGATTCGCCCGTCACTATTTCTCTGATATATAGATAATATTTTACATAGATTTTCAAGTCGTGGATTATACACAACATTACAACATAGCATGAAGGGCAAATTACTACGCTTTCTTTTCATTCGCTCTCTTCATCTCGTTCTCGTCCACGTCCATTACTCTGAGTTTGATCATCTGAATGGCCCTCTCATCAAATATCTCCTAAGCCCTCTTGCTTTTCACTCTCAACCACTCTCCGAACTCTTGATCCTGTTCTGGTTCTTGTTATAAATTACTGGAATTGTCGTGCTCGTTATACCTATTTAACAGTCAAATTGAACACCAAAACTCATTACCGAAGAGACAGATCAGTAACATGAATATTATAGAAATTGATGGTATATGTACCTGTATAAAGCAATTATAACAGATCCATGTAGTTCGCAACGTAAGAAAGTAACAACAATCCAGCCCCGGCTCCTAAAAACAGAGCCCAGTCTTCTTGTGCGCTCACCCGGAACAGCATCCTTATTCCTTTTTTAACCTTTTCTTCATCAGCTTTTAAACATGTAGAATGCACACGAGAAGCGGTGGCTGCGGCTAAGAAACTATTCACCCTACCATACACGCACAGGGGTGAGCGGCTACAACACCACAGACTCCATCTCCATTCCACAACGCCGATATACCTCCAGCCATCTTAACCTCTTCCGTAGCCTCACAGTACCTCTGCCATCATCCTCTCCCGTCGCCGTCCACCATACCCCTTCAGCTTACAGAACCAGAACAGCAGCACCTCCGCGGACTCGACACCTTCCATTCCCCATTCACGTCGCCGTCATCTCCATCTCACACCACCTCCACCTCACACAAGCCGTGACCACGGAGAGACCATACGATGCCGTAATCTCCATCTCACAACCATCACGTACGGCCACCACCATCACGCCATCTCACACGGACACAGCAGCGAGGGGGAGCAGCAGCGCAGTGACAGTGCAGCGACCCCATCCATCTCCAAATCCATGGCCGAGCTCTCAAACTCACTGGTGTTAGCATTTTTTATGCCATATCCCTATTAGTGGCAAAAGTTTGATATTACTCTAATTTTTTATCAATTAATTATCTTATAATTTTTAATTATCTTATCATTCTTAAGTCTTATGATAAGTTTATAATTATTGAGAATAATTATAATAATTTATTTATATTTATTAAAAATTATTATAATTTAATTACTATTTAACTTTTTGATATTAATTTTATTATTCTATTTTGAGTCAATATTTAGTATTAAGATTATAATAAATATTTAATAATTTTTTAAGGTAATTTAAATTATTTAATTATTATGCTTTAGTTCTATTTGTATGAATTATTGAGTTATAGTTAAACGTTATTTTTTAATATTTTTAGTTTTATTTTTACTATTTTAAAGGTAATTAGTAAACTGAAATTTTAGAAAATATTTTGTGACAATTCGAGATAGCTCAATTATTAAATTAAAAGTTTAATTATAATTTTTAATTTATTATTTATAACTCCTATATCTTTTAAAAACTTGCACTATTAAATTGAAAAGTTATTTTTCTCGTATCTATTTTTTATTTATTATTCACTTTATAAAAAAATATCAAAAGTGTTGTATTTAAATTTATTTTTAATTTATTATATTTAATTGTTATTCAATCTAAGTCCTAATTTATGTATATTATATTTAGTTATTTAAAATTTTAATTTAATTTTTAATTTTTTAAATAAAACGACCTGAGATTATATTATATCTAATTTTTAATTTAATTTTTGAAATAGCTATGGACGTTAAGGTTATTTCACCGACAAGCTCGGGGGCGCCCCGTATTCAACGTATTTCATTAATCGAATTGAAAAACAAGGTCATTGTCCTCAGTATAGATAAATTTGTTCAGGAAAAGGTAGGCACTTGCTTGCCAAAAAGTCTAAGCATATTGGCCCAGAGGAAGGCAGAAGTAAGAACAAACATAACCAGCGACGAGAAAACAGGGACGAAATGGAATTGATACACTTGCAACAACGTCCATGTTGCAGTTGCCGCAATGAGAATTGCTGTAGCTTGTGACTTTCTTCTCAACAGAGCTACGTCCTTCACAACTGTGCCACACAAAGCCAAGTTCAATGTGAAAACACATTATCTGAGTGAAATTATAAACAAATAAATAATGCTTTTGCTATGTATAAAAGAGCAGAGTCAAACAACCTGACGAAGGAGCAGGAGAAAGTGTTTGGGTAGACTTGATGAAGACGAGGGGAATCAGTGTGATGTTGTCGAGGAGGGAGACGCTTGCCTTGTTGGGTTTTGTACTGTATATTATATAGTTTCAAATATATGTCATTCGGCGGAGGTGGCCACCAAGACGGTCGTGGGGTTTAGGACCTACACGAGTAGTGATCCAAGGTGACATGTGAACCCATCAGGACTCGTGTCACTTGCATATAAAGTTTCTAAATAAAATAGAATATGGAGGAATAAAGGAAAACATATCCGTTAATCACGAAAGATCAAGCTCCTACAACAAAAAAATCAATGGTAATGAACAAGCCAAGCACCAAAAACTCCTGGAGATATGGCGAGGGATTCACAAATAAAATCTGCATTCACACCTAAACCACATTCTTAAACCCCTATATATAGTTATTTAGGATCCCCAACTAACTAAGTGATTAACCCTTATGATTAATTACCTACCTTACTAATTCAACCTTTCAACAAAGTTTGTTTCATCTCATGATTTCAAAAGGTTATAGAAGGGGAATTGAATTATATAATGGCCCATTTTTTCTCGTATGGGATTCACAGATTGGATCCAAAGTAGTGGACTGCACTGGTTCTCAAAGTGGCCTTCATGACACGAGCTTGGGTTTGCTATGGGTTGAATGAACTAAAAGGTTGGGTTTTTGTTGTATTAAAAAAAAAAGGATTGGGTTTTTAGAATGAATCAAGAGGCAATATGGACTTTTCTCGTAAAATTTCATGTTGGACAACGTAATTATCTCCAGCCTGGACAGACTAAGTTAGATGAAGATACTAGTATCAAAAAGAAAGAAAAAAATAGTTAGATGAAGATCCCGAAGAGTCTGAACATTTTGAGTTTCAACTTCCCTCCTCTAACCAACGGGGTTGGTCCGAGTGGTAAGCGACTCGGTATCGCTTAAGCGAGGTCTCGAGTTCGAGCCTTGGTGAATGCAGAAAATTCCCGTTGGGAGACTCACCCACCATAGCCAGGTGCGCGACGCGGGTCGGATCCGGATGTAGTCGGGGCAAAGCTCTGGTGAACCGGGTGGGCAAACAAAAAAAAAAAAAACTTCCCTCCTCTATTACTGTATAGTGGCAAACTTTGCAACTTGTCCAAAAGATGACATATTAAACAGTTCATGGTCAAAATAGAAATTTAAAACTAGAGCTCGATGATGCATTAATCAAAATTTTCTTGTTTGATAATCTTTGGAGGCTTTGCAGCAGGAAAGTCTTGGAGTAGGAATTCAAATAGGGTCATTGATTTCGCATCATTGATATTGATTAGACATTCGTTTTGACTTCTCTGAATCTATGATGGTTTTGGAGTAATCAGCTGTGAAATAGGCACATCGTTGACATCAATAGGATCTTATAAGTTGCTTGAGATCAGGTCTTTGAGGAACTTGCACTGAGTACGGTAGTGATAATGCAATTACTGTCACCCTTAACAGATGATGACTCCTACAAGTTTAATGAAGAGAAGATCTTACAAATCGTATGAAACTGAAAACATAAAATTGCAGAGAGCACAGTTGATTCTCAGAATATTCAGACGCTCCTGGGCATCTTCTTCTTTCAAAAAGGCCAAAGTACTTGACGATGTTAATGATATCAGCTCAAATTCAATTATAATTATATGATGAAATTGAGAAATCCTGAAAAAACAGGAAAAAAATATGGCATTAATTTCATCTTAGGCACAGAGGCAGTGAAGGTCAAATTTAATTATGAATCAGAGGACAACTGAAAGTAGTTAAATTTGGATGCAAAAGCTTGGCCAAAAGAGAATCATCATAAATAATTAAAACAAATCTACGTTGTAATCTAACCAGAGCTAAAACAGGAGCATATTATTTTGCTGATTAGTTATACATTTCCGATATAAGTTTGATGTATAGGTTGAATTTCATCATTTTGCTTGGTCATCTCTTTGCATTGTCCTATAATAATGTGTAGGAAAATAAAAACATATTAATTTATAGAAGATGATATTATCCTTGCGTGTAAAGATGGAGGTGGGAATTTGTCCACACCACACAGTGATTTCAGACGCTTTGACCGAGATTGATGCCAATCATGTAAAGATGCAGCATGCATGGGAGAATTTGCACTCACCAAACTTAATCTTTAGTCTTTTGCTCTGTGGTACCGATCACTGCAACTGCCTTTTGTTTGTTGGCCTTTTTTATATTTCTTTCTTTCCTTTTCATTTGTCGTGGGGGCATCACCTGCAACTCACATGAGTGCCCATAATTCGGCGCCCCACATCCTTCTCCTCTTTCCTTTTTCGTAATAGTGATGTTAATGTTAATCATTTTACCTTTCCCAACACACAGATACGCATTCACGGCATAGGCTCGAAAGTAATGCCTTGGATTACCGATTTCCATTCTTTAAATAGTTAATTTCTTAAACATTCCAACATACTCTGACTAATTGATGAAAAATAGATTACAGCCACTAGTTGACTTGAACACTGTGCGAATGACAACAGCTTCATATGAATATTTACTGACGCACTGATTATATATTAAAGCCAAAAACACCGAAAGGAAACTGGTGATGAATTGGTATTGCATTATTAACAAGCAGAACAATCAGAAAAGTTGACGAGAGAGAAAGCGGAGATGAGTGGCGTAATTTCAGGGGTGTTGTCAAAATGATGGGCTAAAGCCATAGCTTTCACTTTAATGATAGTTCATAAGTGAATTGCCTGTGTATCACTTTAGTTCGAAGCAAATAACCATTACCATATACCAAAGCAGAAAACGCGTTACCCCCTTGAAAACTAGCAAGCCTCATTTAATTATTGTTTCTTATCACTCCAATCACACCTTCATGTGAGGTTGTTATATACCGCTACAAGCTCCCGTGGCCAGTCACTCTTCAAGATAAGGGAAATCTGCTACTTTCGCTTGGTTTCCAATTTTAGAAACTGGATTGGGATGCTTCAATCCTAATTGCTACTTTCAAGCACTGCTCTTCTCAGTGAGTCTGGTTCTCACTTTACACTGTTGACTCATACAATGGGAAGAACAAGCTTGTTCCCTCTGCTGTGTTGTGTCCTTTTTCTGGCTTTGCTGAATGTGTGTCTGGTGAAAGCAGAGGATGCATATAAGTACTATACATGGACTGTCACTTATAGCACTCGTTCTCCTCTCGGCATTCCCCAGCAAGTGGGTTATCCACATTCTTGCTTCTCATAGCTTTTCATTTGCCTACTCTCTTTCTGATATTTCGGACTTTTACTTGTTTTGTTAAAGGTAATTCTGATCAACGGTGAGTTTCCTGGGCCTAGGCTTGATGTGGTGACTAATGACAATATAATTCTCAACCTTGTGAACAAGCTGGACGAGCCATTTCTTCTGACTTGGTGAGTCAATTTCTCTGTCGTATCTCTCTTCCATGTTTGAATTGAGGACATGTTTTGACGATGTTGAGATGAAACAGGAACGGTATTAAACAGAGGAAAAATTCTTGGCAAGACGGAGTACTGGGAACCAACTGCCCCATTCCTCCAAACTCAAATTACACGTATAAGTTTCAGGCCAAGGATCAAATTGGAACTTACTCATACTTCCCATCAACTCAACTCCACAGAGCATCGGGAGGTTTCGGTGGACTCAATGTCTATCATAGATCCGTCATCTCAATCCCTTATCCAAACCCTGATGACGATTTCACTTTACTCATCGGTGACTGGTACAACTCCGACCACAGGGTAAGATACATTATTTTCTTAGAAAAATCTTGTACACTTTGTCACTTTATCCAGCTAAACCCTACTTTCTCTCTTTCTCGTGTCTGTAGAAATTAAGGCAAACGTTGGATTCTGGAAGATCTCTTGCCTTTCCAGATGGACTCCTTATCAATGGCCAGGCCCACACTACCTTCAACGGTGACCAAGGTCGGATTGTGTTTTCTAAGGTTATGTTATATTTAGAGTACTTTGCCATTTTTCAAAGCTGCATTTACCGATGATGTTTGTTCTCGCTTCAGGAAAAACCTACATGTTTAGGATTTCAAATGTAGGCTTATCGACCTCGATTAACTACAGGATACAGGGTCATAACCTTAAATTAGTGGAGGTTGAGGGATCACATACCATCCAAAACCTTTACGACTCTCTTGATGTACACGTGGGCCAATCCATCACCGTTTTAGTAACCTTAAATCAGCCTCCAAAAGATTACTACATTGTTGCCTCCACCAGATTTACTAGGAAAGTTCTCACAGCAACAGCAGTTTTACACTACACAAACTCCCGTTCTCCTGCTTCTGGACCGTTGCCTGCTGCTCCTGCCTACCAATATCACTGGTCTATGAAACAAGCTAGAACCTTCAGGTCACTATTCAGAATATATAGCCTTGGATCGGGATATATATACATATATATATAATTATATTTTCCCATAGATTTTGACTTTATGTGTGTGTATGCAGATGGAATTTGACGGCGAATGCTGCTAGGCCTAACCCACAGGGATCATTCCATTATGGGAAGATAACTCCGACAAAGACAATAGTGTTGGTGAATTCAGTAGCGGTGATTAATGGGAAACAGCGTTATGCAGTGAACAAGGTGTCGTATGTGAACCCTGAGACTCCTCTCAAGCTTGCTGATTTCTACAACATCCCAGGAATCTACAGCGTGGATTCAATCCAAAGCGTTCCCGCTAATAACAACGGAGCAGCGACCATAGCCACCTCTGTAATCCCTTCTTCTCTGCATGAGTTCATCGAGGTCGTTTTCCAGAACGACGAAAACTCCCTGCAGTCTTGGCATCTCGACGGATATGACTTCTGGGTCGTTGGGTATGTCAGCTTCCTTTAAACCTTTTGCTTTGAATTATGGCCTCAAGAATTGATATAATGTAGATTGCAATATAAAACGCAGGTATGGGAAGGGGCAGTGGACACCAGCCAAGAGAAGTACCTATAACCTAGTTGATGCCCCGACCAGGCACACAGCACAGGTATTTTAAAATCCTACTACTTTAGATAAATGAAATAAGAATGTTTATTGAACTAAGAGTAGTATGTGGTGGGAATACGTAGGTGTATCCGAAGTCATGGACAAGCATATTGGTGTCGTTGGACAACCAAGGAATGTGGAACATGAGGTCAGCGATGTGGGGAAGACAGTATCAGGGGCAGCAGTTGTATCTGAGGGTGTGGGGTGCTCAACGCAGCTTCACCAGTGAGTATGATATCCCCACCAATGTTCTGCTTTGCGGCAAAGCCATTGGACATCGTCCTTAATCTGTGTCTCCCGTCCCCATTCCTTGGACAGTTTGACTACGAAATCCTTAAAGGAGCCAAAAAAAAAAAAAACACGATGCGAGGGAATTTCAATTACATATCACATATCTCTTGATATATAATTATATAGGAGTATAACTTTCCTTATCTCTCCCGTTGAATATTGGGTTTTGTTATCAATGGCTTATGGCTTTTACGATTTTCATTGTGACAAACCTTTTTTCTTCTTGATGAATAAGTAATTGTTGAAATTTTTTTCCCCACCTAATTCACTGGAGCTTTGCCCCGACTACATCCGGTTTCGACCCGCGTCGCGCACCTGGCTATGGTGGGTGAGTCTTCTAACGGGGATTTTCTGCGTATACCAAGACTTAAACTCGAGACTTCGTTTAAGCGATACCGAGTCGTTTACTACTCAGACCAACCTACGTTGATAATTGTTGGAAATTATCTATTGTGTCGATATCGTTATTGTTTTTGGGCCATAAGTATTTTGTTGATATTTGGGCTGTAGTCATTTTGTTGGGCCATATGTTAAACTTGGAAAGACAAAAAAAACAAGAAAAAAAGAAAAGGACGAGAACCTTGTAATTATTTTGTACGAACCTGGGAACAATTTATAGTGGGGCACGTGAGAGATTTTATGCAAACACAGTTTAGAAGTTGGCATTTAAACACAAGCAAGTGTACGTCACGGTTTCAAAATTTAAACTGTGATTGATACATGAATAAATTTATATTCTTTAAACATTTAATCTTAACAAAGTTTTCAAATCAATATTCATAATATCAATTATATTTAAATTAAAACGCAAGTCATATGTAGAATTTTCGGCAGGATTATTTATGTAACCGATCTTCCGAAGACCCTACAACAAACTGCGATCGTTTACAAACATTTTTTAAAATAACTAAATCGTATCTATAAGTTATGTGGAGTATCTAAATTGTTACCAAAATAACACATATGTTTCTCAAAATATTTGATTACATGATAAAGAGATACGTCCACAAAAGCTACTCGGATGCGCTCTGAGGCTCTTCACTACTCAGTGAGATGGCTAGGGTCGACAACTCTATCTGAATCCAAAATAATCTACTCGTGAATAACATCCTAAAAATATAATTTGAAATACGGAAATGATTGATTTCAATACGTTTAAAGCATAAATCATAAAATTTCGTAATTTAAAACGAATAGTTCGGAAAATATTTTCTTTTTAGGAAAATCGTTTAAAATAATCGTTTTGAAATAATACTTTTTTCGTAGGACTTCACAGAACAAAAATATGCGTGGACACACAGTCCACGAGGGTAACTAACCAATCTGGTGACTCCAAGCCATTGTCGCAAGAATAAATCCCACGAAATAAATCTTGTGACTCTAAGCCACTATCCCGAGAATAAACTCTACAAAATAAATCTTATGACTCCAAGCCACTGCCGCGGGAATAAATATCCGTGACCGTGTAGTTACCCCAGGTTGATCTCTTTGAATTTAATTTCAAGGATAGATCTGTTATTGGGATCTATCTCATTCACTCATGAATCCTGTCTATCTAAGCTAGCATCTCTGACTTTACACAACAGTTAAATTAATATAATATACAGTACTATATAAATTAGACGGAATCGAGGAAGGAATCGTTATGCCTGCAAGATTAATCTGATTGGGATCATGTATATGAAAAAATATATACCTTCAGTTTAATTGCGAAACAATTTCGCATTTGTCAAGAAAGACGATGAAGGATATAAAATAAGATGGTAAAATTCACTGCACAATATAGTAATAACGAGATCCATTCTCAGCTCCGGCGGTCCAGCGTCCTTAGACCTCCACTTCATGCCACCGCCCAAACTCATTGCTTCTGATTTGAGTGCTTTAATTTCTTTGAAGGTAAAGTATTGAGTACTGTTTTACCTCTTTTTTTAGTATTTCAAGGAATGAGAATATATTTTTAAATTTAATTAAATTATATATTGATTAATAGTATATTCATATGATAAAGAAAATTAAGATATCAACATATAAATTTCAACACATTCATCAATTATATAATATGTCAGGGGATGAAATGTGGGCATGACCATTTTTAAGTGACTCAACGAGATGGTATAATATATCACTTTTAAATGAATTGTTGAGATCAAAAATCAGGAAGAAGCATATGTAGCTTCCAATCCGCAGTCCCAATTCATATATGCATGGGTTCACATTCTCACGAACAAGCCAACTGAGTAATCATTCTCTTTTTAAAATGGAACGTAACTCTGAATAAAAAGTTGCTGGCTTGAGTAGGATTTCTTGGGACTAGCAGAACGTTCTAGTTAATTAGAGTTATACTTTAGAAAGAGTAAACGATTGAACTGAGTCCTAGCGCGCGTCTACGTACGTACTTTGCTATATATATATATAGGCCTTCATAACTCTGGATCTCATCCTCTCTCTTTCCTTGCGTTTCTGGTGCGTGCATTTCTTTCCTTTTTTCCATTCCTTTAATTTGCTACGCATATTGAGGTTTTCTTGGCTTTGATAAGATCCGTTCCTGTTTTAGTTAAGGCAGTTTTTGGGTTAAAACAAGAACAAGAGTTCATGAATTCTTTATCCCTTTCTCGTTTCTACGATCCTCTGGGCTTATGAAAAATTATAACTCCTTGATCAGAGAAGTTGCACCCATCCATCGTAGTCTAACTTTGACTTCACTAACGCTATACCTTGACACGCAAACGCACATACATCATCGAGTATATCTGTTAAGGATATTCGTCCTATGTTTTCTGGTCAATGTCTTGTTAAAACGTCTCTTCGTTCTTGATGCATGCATTGAGTGTCTTGTTGAAACGTACGTCTCTTCGTTCTATGGCAGGCAGTAAAATTAAATGGGACAGAAGCACCACAAATGAAGAGATGAAGCAAGCCACACTACTGCATATTATTCTTGGAATATTTGCTTGCTTATTGGGTGCCGTGTTGGTGAATGCGGAAGACCCATATAGGTATTTTACGGGGGAAGTAAGATATGGCACAATAAGTCCCCTTGGTTTTCCTCAACAGGTTGGTCAAATCTTTAACCTCTCCTTGTAATAATGGCCAATTTATCTCGTACCGGCAAAAGGGCCTGATTATATGTATTTATACTGCATGCCTTATCAAGGTATTCTTATATAGGGCCAATTTCCAGGTCCAACCATGGATGCTGTCACTAATGACGATATTCTCGTAAACGTCATGAACAATCTAGACGAACCTTTCCTCATCACATGGTGATCGCTTCTTTTCCATATAGTTTACCTTTTTTCACCGTCAACTAGGATGTTGGATAATTATGTGTGGATTGTGTTGTAAAACAGGAATGGCATCAAACAGAGAAGAACTTCATGGCAAGATGGAGTTCTAGGGACCAACTGCCCAATCCCTCCAAACTCAAATTGGACATACAAGTTCCAAGTCAAGGATCAAATTGGAACCTACAATTATTTCCCATCCGCCAAACTTTAGCTGGGGCTTTTGGTGCTTTCAATATTGACTAAAGGTCTGTGATATCCAAACCATATCCTGAACCCGCAGCAGATTTCACCTTACTCGTTCATGATTGGTTCAATACCGCCACAAGGTTTGTAAATATTCAAGCTAATTACCCTCTAGATTAAGAAACGATGTAATGTAATTAACCCAAGTAAAAATTTGAATTTCAGTCACTGAGGCGACAACTGGACTCTAACAAACCTCTTCCTTTTTCTGATGCTCTTCTCATAAATGGCCAGAAAAATTCTGCCTTGTTTACCTGTGAAAAAGGTAACCATCTATCTCCATTGCCTACATTCAAAAAACCATAAGTTGAAGATTAAATCTGAGGTTGTTGAGAATAAAATATGTTCAGGGAAAACTTACAAAATCCGGGTGTCCAACGTGCGAATAGCAACCTCAATTAACTTTAGGATTCAGGGACTTAAACTGAAGTTCATCGAAGTTGAAGGAGCTCACACACTGCAAGAAGTTGACGAATCACTGGATGTTCATGTGGGCCAGTCTGTAGCTTTCTTGGTTACACTTAATGGTCCACCTCAGGATTACTACATCGTCGCCTCAAGCCGTTTCACTAAGCCGGTGCTCACCGCCATAGCCACTCTTCGTTACGTTGGAGCGAACAAAAAGGCCTCAGGACCTCTAACCCCTTGGCCCTACTTATCAACTTCACTGGTCCATGAAGCAAGCCAGGACCATCAGGTAGTAGAATATATAGAAACTGTTTCTTTCTAACATATTTTTTAAGAAAAAAGAAACGATTAGGACTCTGCTACGGATGATCGTTTTTTAGTGACGGTTTTTTTTTTTTTTTTGGTGAAAGGTTGAATTTAACGGGAAATGCAGCAAGGCCGAATCCTCAGGGGTCATTCCACTACGGAACCATACCAGTGGTGAGGACAATGGTGTTAGAGAATTCTAAAGCCATTATAAATGGAAAAGTGAGATATGCTGGGAATGGGATTTCATATGCTGATCCAAACACTCCATTGAAGCTGGCTGATTGGTTCAACATTCCTGATGTCTTTAACCTCAATAGTATCAAAGATAGTCCTCCCCATCCTGGTATCCCTGCTAAGCTCGGAGTCTCTGTCGTTGGACTTGCCCTTCATGACTTCGTCGAAATTATTTTCCTTAACAAGGAGACCACTGTCCAGTCCTGGCATATGGATGGATCTAGCTTCTATGTTGTTGGGTAACTCTCTCTCTCTCTCTCTCATGTAAACTCTTCAGAATTATTTAGAGTAAAATTGTACTAAGAACGAGTTGGAATGCTTAGGTATGGTTCTGGTATGTGGAAGCCTGGGATGAGAAGACGATACAATTTGGTTGATGGAGTTCTTCGGCACACAGTTCAGGTGTATCCAAGATCATGGAGTGCAATAATGGTGTCTTTGGACAATAAGGGTATGTGGAACTTGAGATCTGGAATATGGTCAATGAGGTACTTGGGGCAAGAGTTGTACCTGAGGGTCTGGAACAATGAGAAGAGCCTCTTCACTGAGACTGATCCCCCTCCCAATCTACTCTTCTGTGGCAAGGCTAATTAAGCACCTGCACTAGTCACTCAGTCAAAAAGAACCCTTTTTTTTCACTTTGATCACTGGTGCTAGTTTAGGTTGTTAGATCTGAATATCTTCTTTTCATTCTTGATTATTATTATTCTTTTTCTTTAGAAATTTCAGTTACGAGGATGTGACTGTCAAGTACAGTGAAAAATTGCACATGTGCTTCCGAATAATATACAGGTCATTATATAAGCAGAAATGCCAATTAAGGTGCTATTTATTGCATTAATTAGATTATTTCTTAATTATAATCCATAATACAGTCCTTTTCTATATTGTTTGCCGAGTTTCAAATGCTTTCAAGTTTCAATAAGAATCACAGATCCATCAATCAGATATTCATAAATAACCGCACCGGAAAGCGCAGATGTGCATGTGCGCTCATATTGTTTGTTTATTTCTAATTTCTAATTCACAATATGTATGGAGAATGGTGAAGAAATTTATACTCAGGAGTCACGCTCTAACGAAAATCAAGGTTAACTAACAATATTAACTTTGCAATATAATGGAATCAATACCTTAAGGACACATAGCTTCCCTCTCTATATATTGACTAAACTAGTTACATTTTGGTCTAATGGAATTGGGATATATATAGAGTAATTTAGCAACCGATCGGATTCCTCAAGGTTTGCAAAATGGTTTCGAAATACAGACGAGAAGAAAGCACATACCACGATCGGGGCATTATAATTTTCTCAGCCATCACAATATCCTTCGAATACTAATTACGTATCTTATTAACCGGTGAGATTTCCATAATAGGCAACGCAGACTACGATGAAAGCCTAGCTAGTAGAAAAATGAAAAGACATTATTCCATGCGTTGGAGAGAGAGAGAGAGAGTTAATTCGTAAGGGAATAAAAGTAGGGGAAAGCGAAGAAACAGATCAGAAGGGTGTCGGGAATAGGTGTGTTTGAAATTGAAAGTAAGACTGCAATTGGGTTCCTTGTTTACCAACAGCAAGAATCTAACGTTATCTGAGAAAATTCTTTCTAAAGCCTGCCTTTTTCATTTCATTCATCTCTTAATTTCTCGTTACCCATCAGGTCAAAAAAAAAAAAAATTATCGTTACCCGAAAGTTTTGCATATGCTACCCACCCACACCTTAACTCTTAAAATATATATGCTCTATAGAGTTTTAGTTTACCAACGTTATATATCATATATTCTTCTACACGAGCTTCAACTCTGTTTTTGATTAGCTTATGAAATATATGGGTGATGATTTCTTTCAATCTTTGCGTTCTCTCGCCTACTTTTGAGGACCCACACCCACTTCTTCACTTACACTGAAGGAGCAAAATTTTGTTTCGGGTGCAGGTAAAGTAATAGACGAGAAAAAGGAAAAAAGTTGAAACAAAGTAAATAAGAAGGGGAAAAAAAAGGAGAGGTTTGGACACTAGAAACACTCCATTTTAATTTCGATTCGATTTTAGCACCATCTGGTCCTTGAGAATATAAAAGCCAAACATAACATTGACCAAAACATAAAGAAGAAAGCAAGTAGTAGTGGAAAATGTGTAAAAGAAAAACTGATGCTACGTACATATCCATATTCATATACCACTAGAAACCACAAACAAACAAAGCAGAAATTAACAGCCCTAACATACAAGAGAGTTAAGGAAGAAGAGAGAGAAATTAAGATGATCGTAGAATAATGGAGTTAAGGATATAAAGTACCATTGGTGGTGGAAAGATCAAACCACGAAAGAGTTGGATTCCAGGTGTACCCCAATTGATCATCCCCAGCGACTACTGGAGCTGACCCCAAATTAGCTGATAAAGAAGAAGATGCGTGTGAAGAAGAAGCCATGTTCCCCAAGACCTGGGATGAGTTATTATTGTTGCTGCAATAAAAATTAGCTGCTGATGTTGATGATCTCAGCCTCTGGTACAGTTCTTGAATTCCCCTGCCCTCATGTTCTCCAGCTAAGAACCCATCTTGATTATTGTTATTACTATTACTGCTTCTCCAGATAGAGCTGCGGGGCCCAATTGTGGGAAATTGACCAACAGAATCGAAGTTTAGGGCTCGACCATTAACCAACCCATTTCCAACCACTGGCTCAGTCACCGTGTGGGACACCATCAAGTTCCCTCCTTCTTTAACAGCATTGACAGACATGGGAAGACTAGGGTTAGGGTTAGGGTTATGGTTTTGACCAGCTCTCAGCAGAGCTAACACGTGAGAATTTTGCGGCGAGCCCCATAGAATCGGGTTTGAAGAAAGGTCGTGGTCGATGAACCCGGCCACCCCGAGCACCGACCTTTCAAGCTCCGATGGTGCAGCTGTTTTCATCTTAGCCACGCTTGTCTTCACAACGGAGTTGGAGGCGCCAACGTTCCTGTTCTTCCGGCAACCACCGCCGATTGGAACATTCCTGAGAGCACCACCTTTGGTCCAGTACCGGCGACATGTCTTGCAGAAGTGGCGAGGCTGAGTGAGGTTGTAGTTGTTGTAGTAACAGAACTTTGTGTTGGAAGAATCACACCGCGGGCACCTCAGATTTTGGTTCTCGGAATTTGTGGATGTGGCTGCAGCTGCAGCGGCGGTGGTGGTAGAAGTAGTGATGGGGGTTGAAGGGTGATGAGATGAAGAAGAAGAAGGAACAGAAGTATGAGACGTAGTGATGAGCGGCAAAACTGCGGCTGCTCCGCTAGTGGAGATTTTCCTTTCGCCTGCAATGAGACCAGCACCGCTCAACAGTTCCTGGATCATCTTCTTTATGATCTTTGTGGATCTACAACAATCCAAAACACACGAAAAAGCAAAAGGGTGAGTCTTTTAGCGTTAGTGGAGAAAAAGCAAATTAAAGCGCGTAGGTTTCGCCCTCGGTGTGCGGATATATGTATGCGTAAGACTGAGAAATAATAATAGATTGAGGGGTATATAATTATATCACTTAACTTTGGGGAATTCAATTGGATGGCTTCGTAGGACAGCTTCTTTTCCGGTCAGGTCCTTTGTTGCTGCAAAAAAAATATATATATATATATATATAGTTGGTGACTGTACGTGAGAGAAAGCTAGCCAGCTAAATAACTATACCATTTACTCTATCCAAAAAATACAAATAACTCATTATAAGTGTTGCCATTTGCCAAACAAAATGGATTTACCTAGGGAATCAAACTCATTTTTCCTAAATGCCATTATGATTCCACAATTCATAAACCAGGCAGAAGAAATCTTAATGCACTGATTAATTATTACATAGTCTAACATAAGTAAAATCATCATACGTGCGGTCTTTACAGACCAATTATGAAAGGGGGACGGAATCATTTTGCTTGTCCCACTTAGGACTATAATAACTGTCAAATGAGTCATCATGGTTTTTCTTTCCATTAAATCCGACCAACCATTTTGAATTTTAATGGTCTTTCACTCATCTTTAATTTATATCTTACTTTACAACTATAAATTGAATGTGCGAAATTGGGTGGCAAAGGCTGCAGTGTTTTGAGCTTCGAGTAGTGTGAATGAGGGCATATATGTACTTTGCTTTAATACATAACACTAATCAATCTTAGGAAGAGGTGGGGGAGGGCACACACGCATAATAGCAATCAAGTTTTGTAAATAAAAGAAGAATCTTGGGATTCTGGGTTGGCGTTCAAAAATGATTACTACAATTAAGTTAAATGAGAGACCTAATCACTTGGAAGTACGTGTAAAGCTGATTGTCCCTACCCCAACTAAAAAGCCAGTTCGCACCCGAAACCCATGGCCTCATATTACCATCCCCCACATCCCCTCCATTACCAACAACAACCCCATCACATGTACCTTAGTCCTTCTGTACCATACTACACTCACATTATCAAACCTATATTGGCGCCCTATGATCTTGATGCTCATCACATATGTGTTGTTGTTTTTTTGTTTAAAGAAAACCTAATGAGGGTGAACCCTATGCAACGATAAGGTTCTTGTATGTACGTAACCTAGAAACCATGTGTTTAAATCTTGTAAACAACATCTTTATTTATAGAGGTAAAACTGCATACATTTATCCTTTCTTAGACTTATCCAGTAAGAGTCTTATGCATTGAGCCACCTTTTTTAAAAAATTGAATACTCTTTTAGTCCTTAATATAATATATATTTAACTAATTTAATTATATTAAAAATTAGTTTAATTAATGTAATATGTTCTTTTTAAAATATCCTAATAATCTTTCTTAATTATTTCCTCTTATCTATTTTTTATTTGATTATTATTGAAAGGTATCAATAAAGATAATTTTAAAAATAATTAATAAATATAAAAAATATCTCTTATATTTACAACTAACATCAATTTTTCAATTTTCCTATATATATATATCAATGACATCTAGTATTTTAAGTCACCTCTTGATCCCTTTGTGCCTGCGCTATGCGCTTAGTAGTAGGGGTATACACAAAACCCACGGTCTAGTATGCTCACCCGAACCCGCGATAAAAAAACTCACCCAACTCAAAAAATATATGACTGGACCGGGTATCGGGCTACAAAATACAGCCCATATTTTTTTTTGGCTGGGCACTGGGCAAGGGGATTGCCCTGCCCTGCCCAAGAGTACCCATTATTTTTTTTTTTTACTTTTTCCCTTAGATGTTATACTTGGAAGGGAGAATATGATAGCTACTGGTGATTAAAAGGTCATTTTAGAAATATGAGTAGTTAAATAGGTAAATTGCATCTTTTAAAATTTATAACTATATAATCATCATATGATTATATTACAAATTATAATTATTTTTTTTTTTAGATGCTTCATCCTTGTCAACATTGGAGAGATTGATGCAAAGTTATAATTACAAACTACTTAGACTTTAAAGTTTTTTTTATATGTAATAATTTCAATAATTTAATTATTATCTTTTTGTTTCCTTATTCTTAGTGAATTATAAATATTATTTAACTCTTGAAGACATATGAATATGATATTATTTTAGAAGTTCATAATTATAAATTTTTTCCACAACATTAGCATAGCATCACGACTTGGGTATATAAGTCTACCCATACTCAGCCCGTCTATGCCTAGACCAACATAGTTAGGGCTTTTATTGGGTAGGGCCGGACATCAAGCTGTAAAATGAAGCCTATATTTTTTTCAAGCAAGGCACCAGGCAAGGGGTTGCTCTACCCAGTCCTACCCATACACACTCCTACTCAGTGGTGTGTCTAGTTTATATATTTATATATAGATATAAATTAAATATGTAAGTGTCATAAATTAATGAAGCTGATGCAGATGTGAAACTATAAGAAATCTGAAGCATATGTATTTTAGTTGTTATTTTCTAAAATTAAAATAAGCTTCTTTTATTACCATTCTGTCTTAAAAATTATATTTTAAGAGTGTCCATTTAACGGCAGAATATCCAGCAGGGCAAGTTTGGGTGGGACTGTACGTGGATCCAAACATGCACAACTCTGATATACAAAAGGGGGATGACAAATTAATGAATGGAATGATCAATTCAATTCCTTTTTTCTACCTATCACAACAACAAGTACAGACAAGATTCCAATCATATTGACTAAAAGGAATGTATGTGTATAATTAAACACTTATTATAATAGTTTAGCACTGTTCTACCTAATTACGACGAGACAAATTTAACATATGTGTTACTATATATTATTATGTAACCTGTGAAGTTGATATCTCATATATAATGCATTATTGAACCATTAAACAATAATTCCCATGCTAATCACGAATAGTTGCTTTTGCGTAAACTTACTGCCAGAATTTGAATTAAAACCAGTAGTGATGAGTAAAAGAGCAAATTATTATAGTGATCATAGGATGAGACGGCACGATGAGGATATCATATTCAAAAAGGAGGGGTCTCTATGTCTCAGATTCTCAGAACCATTTGTCAATCAAAATCTCGATTAAGAGGGTGTTGATTATGAAGTTTAATTTAATCATATCACTTAATTTACAAGATAGCATAGCGTCCAATCAGTAATTACTGTAAACTTAACAAAAGTCTCGGTCGTCATTCCAACCGTTAATTAATTGTGAAATCCTTTTGGTGCGAAATCTCACGGAATTGATGGATCACTAGGACGATCAACTGTTTATCTGGTGGACCTCTGTTCATTTCATTCATACTCCAAGAATCCAACGATCTAATGCTTTTGACTATTTGGTGAACATTAGCTTATGGTCTCTTTCTGTCGTTCACACTGTTATTAATACTGATTATGATCTAACTATTCAAAAAGCCACAGGATATGTAAAGTTTTGAGTTCACATATTATATATAATTCATATAAAATAAAGTTAAATCCACGTTTAACTTGTACGACGTGTTGAGTCATATATAAGATTAACATAACTGCTGTCTTTAATTTATAATTTGTTGGATGAATTTTACGTTTTAAGCTTACTTATCGGTGCAACAAGCTAGTAATTAAGAATCCATATTTTTTAACTTTTCTCTATTTTAATACCAATCATTAATTAGTTTTTTTAAATAATTACTTCTAGGCAAATAATTTTGATACACTCTTAAAAGCATGTCAAGTAAAAAGGGTGGGGCAAATGCATTAATTAGCTTTAAAATTATGTAAAATGTCTTATATATTGAAATACGAGAATTCTCCCAAAAAAAAAAGCCCTTTAAGATCATACATACACACAACTACGGGTAAAAATATAAAATACACACACTACTTCTTATCGTGTTGGCAATTGACAGTCAAAATACTAATAATTTCATTATGATAATTAATATTGTTAGTCGTTACACCTGAACATATTAAGTAGAGTTAAAGTGTAAGTTTATCCAGAAATTTCTACTAAAAAATGCTGGGTATTTAAAAAAAAATTTAAAAGTAATATTGTCCTGAAAATTTTAAATTTGTAGCAATGTTACATCAACTATTACCTAAAATTAAACTTAACCGTTAGTTAATTATTATACTGATGTGGCATCTATATTATCTTTTATTATTTTTAGTTGAGGTATAGAATTTTAGGGCAATATTGCTCCTAAAAACTTTCTGAATACCTAATATTACTGAGTGAAAATTTTTAGGATAAATTTGTAACTTAAACTTATATTATATGATGAACGCACCGCAAAGTGTCATCAGCAAGCATATATCAAAGTAGAATACTCGCTTTATTGGTGCATTTAATCGTTTAGCGTGCATAAAAAAATCATGTGAAGACGAAACTTGTATCATTACAAAAAAGAAAAGGGTTTGAATATTCCAAGCTAAGGCATGAATTGTGTATGGATGATGAAAGTGAAGGGATGAAAGAAACAAGAGCATCAGAAATAAAGAAAGAAAGAGAGTATCAGCAGAGAAGGAGTATCGTAAGAGAAGCAAACAGCAGAGAGGGTATATGTTTATGAATTATAGGAAATTTGAGGGATTAATTATATACCGCTATTAATTCGTATACTTTGGTTTGATTAAGCTTAGTCGTGAGCGATAATGCGTGAGCGCGCGAGACTTTGAACCGATGAAGACAGGAAGGGGCTAACAAGGCTTGCTTTTAGTTAGGCCCTCAACCTCAAAATCACATACGACGGCTCTGTCGAAAGACGACAAAATACGATGTCCCTTTTTGAGTTTTGATGCCCATGTCGGGCAACGCGGGCAGTGCGGGCACTTACTATAGTCGCCGTCAATGCCCTTCTCTGCCTTCTGCCCCGTGGTTCGTGGGCCCACTTCTCCATATGCCCGTCCCTCCCACCCCCGCCCTCTCCATTATTCAGATTGAATTGAACTACACATATGAACCATGAATTGGCTGTTTAAATACCAGTTGTGGGATGATAATAACTGATTTTCAAGCAACCAAGATATATATATAGATACTATTTATTTTGAAGATAAGGATGCCAAACAAACCGGTGTGAAGAGGGAATACATTGAAAATAATGGAGGAGGGAATTTTGTGGGGAACATATCAAAATTAGGAGTATAGAGAGATGTGATCGAAAGGACAAGACACACCACAATGCATGGGACGTGTGATATAAACCCACATTCTCAATGGGGCCCCTCCCCATGTCTCCCCTTATCCAGCACTTGTGCAGCTTTAATTTCCCCTCTCTCTTCCATCATTTCTCCTCCTTCTTTTTCATATCCATCTGCATTCTGCAAGCACACATTTGTTCCCAAACCTTTCACTAATGATCTTAATTGTCCTTTTGTTTTTTTCTTTTCCTTGTGACAGAGCCACGTACATTTCCCTTTCTCCAATCAAATACCATGATCTCTCCACTTTTCAACGTCGTCTCTCTCCACTATCATGTTCGTCATGCATGAGATCGGTTCCCTATCAATTATATGAATTAATGTGCAGTAATTTACATGTATGAATACTGTTATCTGCATATTTTGCTGGCTACTAGCCACTAGCAAGGTGTGAAAGGGAAAGAGAGACGTACGAGCGAGTTGTATAGGAAATAGAGAAAGTGGTCAAGAGAGATGAGTCACATATGCTCCTACTAAAGGGATAAATGAATGGTTCTTGGTTGAAGCTTTTCTTTTCTCATAATGGATGGTCCCCGCCTTAAAAACAATGCATATACATATACATATATATATATACTATAGATACATACAGAGGGAGGGAAGTCACTTAGCTTGTTCAAATTCCAAAACGAGCTTGATTCAGAAGCCCGAAGGAAGAGGGCGATTCAAAAACCTGCTGACAAAAGCTTCATATGTGGGTGGACAAGATTCTTTGTCCTCTGGCCATGTGGGGCGCTTCTTATTGGACTCAGAAGGCACCCGTATTAGATCCCACAAAAAACCACGACCATGAAGGCTGAGTTCACTACTTCTTATATAGACCATTTCTGTTACCAACACTACTCTGAGCTACTGCGCACTCCCTCCCTTCTTTTTTCCAAGTAACAAAACGGCGTGTAATTTAATTTGTTTGCTTTTAGTTAAAATATTCATTATTTTAATTTTTTTCACTCGCAATCAATTTTCTTATGGGTGTTATTGAAAAAAAAAAAATTCTATGTATACATGTTTAAAACTTATAACTGCTCATATCAGGAAAAATAACCTTATAACTACTTAACCTATACTTTTCTTGGTACTAGGGAAGTAGATATTTAGTTTATTAAAAAAAAGCAACCGATCGAGCATAAAAGTAGGAGGCGATCCTCCTTGGGATTTTGCATGTTTAATTACTAGCCTGCAGCCTTTTGTACTATAATGAACTAACTAAGCTTCAACTTTAGGACTACATGCATAATAATTAACTAAGGTTTATTTCCCTATACCGTAATGAACATACATATATGGTCTTTCTGATATTATAATTAACCCCGACCGACAGTTATATATATCATCATTCGAAATCTGTGATCATGTGCAAATTTAAAGTTTATATGGATAATGATTATTATTCATTCATTATTCTTGATCGATGTTGCTGTTTAAGTCAAAGCTACGAAAAAAAATGCATAATTACAAGTGTCATTGTTCCGTGCAAATCTATATGATTTCCAAGCTAAGGAAAACGATAAGAAATAATGACTTGGATGCACAAAACCCTCAGATCATTTCATGCGCGGGCGCTCACACACACATATACAGACGCATATATATAGACATAGATATAGGCATAGGGGACCAGAAACACCAATTCGCAGAGCAAGGCCCTATCTCTAAAAGACAACTGTATGGAGGAGGCCCACGTCCAAAAGTGACACGTATATGGAGCCCGCTGTCAATTTTCAAATAGTGGTTAGCATAATAAGTGAATCGTGCGAACCCTTAAATATATATTTGATCGAAAACATATGTCTAAGCAATATATATGTCTAACTTTGAATTCATGTTGAAGGCACCAGAAATTTGATGGAATGAGAGAGTTCTTTAGTGAGTTGCGTATACTATAATTTCAAGTGTCATGTATAAATCTTACTTAAATTACATGCGTTTAATTCGTTTTTTCCTCCCATTTTTTCTCTTCGTCCAAATAAAAGCATTAGTCAATATCATCAACGACTACGACTTTAGTGGTGCTTCATCCAATCATAGATACAGCACGGTTTGGTCATTTTCACCAGCCACTGATTTATTTCACTATTGGAAGTTTAATTTGTGTTGGTCCAAACATCCGCTAGAACACAAAAATAACTGTCATTAAAACTTGTAATCATTTGTTTGTTTGTTTGTAATGGTGCAAGAACATCGAAGATTAAACAGTCCGCGTCAGAATTTTACAGTCGAATAACACCAAAGAGAAGATACAGTATATCCAAGTTCACTAAGGGATTACCCCACAACTGGGGTTCAAATATCTTGAATATGGACAAAACCTTCATTCTATTCCAATAACATAGTCATAATGGCTGTACAAATTTTTATTTTATATCATCGCTTTCACAATCAGCCGGCCCAACATTTGCTAAGGGGGGGAATGAAATAGTAGGGTTTATGCATAAGTGATGATTAACACTAAGCTTAATCAGTGTGATCTTCAAATACAACCGTATACTAATTATACACACACATGATTTCCAAATAAAACCGATCTATTTATTTAAAATATTTTGATCCTATTTAAATTTTAAAATTTTCTCTTCACTTTTTTCCTAGACGCATTTATATATATGATAAATACAACTGTATGAAATGGACATGTCTCTGTAGACCAAATTTCAGATTTTAATACTCTTCACTCCTTCACATAAGAGTTAATTAATTTTATTTGATAAATTAAATAAATTGATTAATTATGACAAAATCAAAACTTTCAAAATAAATTTATAATATATACTTATTAATCTACCCAAATTAATCGACAAACTCTTATATGAGTTACAATTAACTTATTTATTTATTTTTTTTAATTTATTTAAAAAATTTAATTAGTTTTTATATTAAGAACATGAGAGTATTTATTTTCTTGAGAAAAAATAAAATAGCATATAGAAGCCAATATAATTTGGGCATGTATCAAGGAACATAAATTAACGAGCACAATCCGCGGGTAGATTTGGGAGAAAAGGATGAGAATATCTGACAGAAGGGCCCCTCTTCTGGCACCAACTAGTTAGATAAAACTAAACCTCAATCACACACTTCATCAATTTCAATATTCTGTAATTGTCCCATTAGTGCAATTATTAGTGATGAATATACATATATCAGTGTTAATTCAAAGTGGTCGTGGCCCGTACCATGATTTTGAATGTTTATTTGTCGTGTTCATGAAATTATCCCCTTGCATAGCTTGCTTGGGAGGGGATCGACTAATGGACAGTGAGGCTGAAGTCATATCCTTTTTATCCACCACATAAACATACACAACTCGATTCTCAAGCATGAATAGTTGCTTTCTTGTCTTCTTATGTTGCAATTTGTTAACTTTCCTATAATGAATGCATGGATTTGATCTTTTTTGTCTTTTTATGCAAGTTGTTATTAGGTTGAATTGCTAAAGAAAAAATTTTATCATACAAAATTTTCAATAATAATATATGAGTAGTATAAATCTTTTATTAATTTTTATACTAAAATTTATCATTACATATTCTTTAGTTGTTATTCGACTTTTACAGCTAATTTAATTTTTTTTTAGGATTTTATAATAATTTCCCATGGTTTTTACGAAGCTGGAACGCACCCAATGGACCAGAAGTTCAAAGCCTTCTCAATTTTAAAGTGCAAAGGGCAAACTTGGAATTAAGTTTATGTACGTTTTGTTCAAGCCCCCAAAAAACCCAGGTGTGCGGATATTTATTTTGGGGTAAGCGATGATCCGTCTAAAGCCCACTAGGTTGGTTAGACTAAAGGCCCTTTCGTGTTTATCAACACACCAACTTGGGCAGGCCTTCTTCATTCTGGTCAATTTTACTGAAACTTTTTTCTTTATTTAGTGAGAATTTTTTTAGTAAATAATCTGGTAAAATTTTTATAAGGATTATTTAAGCCTTAGACTATATCCTAATGTTAATGGAGGATCAATATTAAATCTACCTAACTTTTTATATAAACAAAAACAAACGAGACATATTTTTGTTGAGGGAAAAAATAACTCTCTCTCTCTCTCTCTCCACGAAGAGATCAAAAGTCACAAGCCATATAAGCTGGGGAATGTCCGTTTTCTTTCATTAGAGGTTTCATCTTTGTTGGGTTTGCTTTCAATAAATATGTTTACTAAAGTAATCAAGATAAAACCCTTCTCACATTCTTACTTCATAAACCATAATAGATTAAAGACTCCATTAGAAGACTTTTGTACAGAAGTTGAAAACTTTTAATTTGTTTGTATAGAGAGGAACATTAAGGCTGTTATCTTGCTAAGTTAGCTCATACTAGAGAGATAATGACTTTAATTATTCTTGTAAACATCCATCTCCCAATAGAATAGAGGCGGATCACGTGGATATATGGACTTTACGTCTCGTATTTTGTTTTACTGAAGTAATGAATTGTTTCCTTTCCATTAAAAAAGAAAAAGAAGCCGTCATCTTGGTCCACTAATAACATTGGGACGCTTTTATAGTTTGCTTATTTTAGAATGCTCTGGCCTCTTGTTAAAACTCCTACTCATATTCTCCCAGTCAACGTCATGGATTTCACGGGTGGACACTGGCGATCGACAAGACGTATGGGTCCGTCCCATTTAGTCGTATCTAGCAATCACGAAGAATTTCAAACATGGCTGACGTGTAATGACATATGCCATGATGATAACCCTTGTGGAAGGAATTGCACATGCAGTATACAAAATCCAAATCCTCACCAGACCAAACAATATAATACCCAATATTAGTATAACACATGATCACTGCTTCTTCATCCATATCCTTGCATATTTACAAATAATTTGTACTAATTGTGGCAACAGTTGGAGACGGCTTATCTCCTGTTCGTGTCATCCTATTTATTTATTTAGCATGCATACGGCATAGAGAGAGCAAGGGAAGAAGCAGGACGAGAGCAAAAATGGCGTCGGAAACAGACACCAAAACGCACTTTGTCCTGGTGCATGGATCTTGCCACGGCGCTTGGTGTTGGTACAAACTCAAGCCACGTCTCCAATCGGCCGGCCACCGCGTCTCAGTACTGGACCTTGCAGCTTCCGGCATCCACCCTTCCAAAATCCAAGAACTTCGCTCCTTGTCCGATTATTCTCAGCCGCTGTTGAAGCTGTTGGCTTCCCTCCCTGCCGACGACAAAGTGGTTCTCGTCGGACACAGCTACGGCGGCATGAACTTAGCCCTCTCCCTCGACCTCTTCCCACACAAAGTAGCCGTTGCTGTTTTCTTAACCGCCTTCCTCCCAGACACCCATCACAGACCTTCCTATGTCCTGGAAAAGGTACACTTCCTCACATTTAAGATATCGTTTCTTGGTATGATTAGTACCGATGCCAGGATTTAAGGTTTTGTGTTTCTTTATTTATCGACAGTTTCAGGAGAGTTTCCCGACCGGTGCAGGTTGGTTAGACACTGAGTTCTCTAATAATGGGACCTTACGTACTCTGTTGTTCGGTCCCAAGTTCTTGTCCTCCCGTCTCTATCAACTCAGCCACCCAGAGGTACATCCCAATCCTAACCTTGTGTCTCATCTCATCCACTAGTACTAAGGAACAAATTGAACATTTTTGCAGGATGTTGAATTGACTAAGTCACTGTTGAGGCCAGCTTCCTATTTCGTGGACGACTTGTCTAAAGCGAACAACTTCTCTCAAGGGGGATACGGCTCCGTTCCACGTGTTTTCATTACTTGCAATGAGGACCAGGCAATCACGATGGAGTTTCAGCAATGGATGATCCAAAATGCTGGGGTTCATGAGATTCTGGAAATCAGAGACGCAGACCACATGGCTATGCTTTCTAAGCCTCAAGAACTCTGTGACGCTCTCCTGCAACTTGCTTCTAAGTATGCTTAGATTAATTCATGTGCCCTGCTCTGTTCTTATTTCGTTCCTGTTTATCAGCTTCTCACTGGAGACCAGGAGACATCAATAAAATTAATTAGTTGGATTTTCGTGTTATAATTAATATCAATATCAATATTATATTGTTGGCCAGAAAATAAGTACATCGATAAAAATTATGGCCAAGAACAGCTCCCTCATTTCTGAACCTTATCCATTTTAACTTTTATTCTTTTATAATTGCTGTATGAGGCCCATTTCTATTTGGAGGCCGAGAAAAGTTTGAATATCAAATCAAATCTTCCACATCTATCCACCGTCATCGTTGGTTTAATTAGCGAATGGGTAAAATTATTTAGAGCACATTCGGTTTTTTAGTGATACTATTTTATTATGGTTTCAGTCTCGACGCTTGAGGAGGCATCCTAACTACTGGGTGTCTAGGTTTACGTCTGAGGGTGGCTGAGGGCTCGTCCTGCTCAACATTAGTATCACTTAAGAGGAAGGGAGATTTTGTCCTGCCCTTGGATCGTTGATGAACTCAACACTTTTCCAAAATTTCAGTATTAAGAAAAAAAAATCTTTCACATCTGTGTTTTTTTTTTGTTGTCTACCCGGTCCACCGGAGCTTTGCCCCGACTACATTTGAATCCGACCCGCGTCGTGCACTTAGCTATGGTAGGTGAGTCTCCCAACTGAGATTTTTTGCATACACCAAGGCTCAAACTCGAGACCTCATTTAAACGATACCGAGCCGCTTACTACTCGGACTAACCCCCGTTAGTTTTCACATCTGTGTTTAAAAACAAAAGGAAAAAACAAATCTTCATCTCTGTGGGCCTAAATCCATGATGGAGATCAACTCTGAATTTACGAGTCAGTATGCAACAGTAGGCCCAGAGTATATTCCTAAAACCCAGTCCAATCTGAACCCCTAAAGCCTAAAAGGAAGCCTCTAATTTCTAATTCTTTTATTTATTTTTATTATGAATTATTATCTGGGATTAGTATTCGATGACCATCTGTGACACGTGTTGTCACTTAATTTATTACGTATCGCACGAATCCCTTGTAACGTCAAATGGCAGCACCACGTTCATGTTTTCTACTTTTCAGTAGCAGATATAGATCCACAGATCATTCAGATTTTAATTATTCCTAGTTTATTATGAATTATTTATATGGATCTCTGTATAAAAATGAATTCAATTTGTTTTCTGGCCTTTTGTTTATAGAAGGGGTGGGATGAAATAATGGATTAGCCAAAGGCGTGGGATTGATGTCCACGCAATTTGTTATAATAGAAAAGATTAATACCACTTCTCTTCATAATTATAAAATTTGTAATTGATTAAAAAAATTAGATAAATTAATTTATTATAATAATTATATGTTAATCTTTTTAAAATATATATTTTAATCATGTGTATTTGAACTACTATATCTTGTCTAATTTAAATATATTAAATAAATTATTTAAATTAATTATTTATAATAATTATATTTTAATTCCCTAAAATATCTCTTTAATCATATATACTCCAACTACCATATATATATATATATATATACACACACACTCACACACTTTTTGGTTCTCTCTGGTTTTGTCCGCCCTCACCAATTAGCCTTCAAATCTGACCCGCTCCTTCTTCGTATCTTCTCTATCCCTCTCAATATATAGAGCGAGCAAGTAGCAAGGAAGGGCGAGACCAAACTTAAATGGGTTCAGAAAAGATGGAGAACAAGCATTATGTTCTGGTGCATGGCGCCTGCCATGGAGCATGGAGTTGGTACAAGCTCAAACCACGTCTCGAATCCGCCGGCCACCGTGTCTCGGTCTTCGACCTGGCCGCTTCCGGCATCCACCCCAGCAAAATTGAAGATCTTGCTACTATGTCTGACTACTCCGAGCCCTTGTTGACGTTGTTGGCCTCCCTCCCTCCTAATGAAAAGGTGGTTCTCGTCGGACACAGCTTAGCAGGCTTGAACCTGGCCATCGCCATTGACCGATTCCCGGACAAGGTGTCCCTCGCTGTTTTCTTGGCTGCTTTCATGCCCGATACCCAACACAAACCATCCTACGTCCTGGAACAGGTATGCTTCTCTCTCATCCTCAACAACAAGTAATCTGCCACTTTAAAACAGACAACGTTAACGTAATTGAATGTGTTCTTCACGTTCGTCTTCACGAAACAGTACATTGAGAGGACGCCGGCCGAAAGATGGATGGACACACAGTTCCGTCAATGTGGAAGCATAACCACCATGTTGTTTGGACCCCAGTTTTTGTCCTCCTGCCTCAATCAACTCTCTCCCACGGAGGTATCTTTCTGCTTGTTTTAGTGCACAATCAAGATGATTGTTGATGGATTTTTATATTAGATGAGATTAAATTTTGCAGGATCTTGAATTGGCCAAGGCTTTGATTAGGCCAGGGTCTTTGTTCGTTGACGACTTGTCAAAAGCGAAGAACTTCTCTGAGGAGGGATACGGCTCGGTTCCTCGTGCTCTCATTGTTTGCCTTGAGGACGAGGCCATTCCGTTGAAATATCAGCAATGGATGGTCCAGAACTTTAGGGCTGATGAGACTGTGGAAATCAAAGACGCAGATCATATGGCCATGCTTTCCAAGCCTCAAGAACTGTGCGATGTTCTCCTGGCGATCGCTTCTAAGTATGATTAGATTTATATTTAATGTCGTTGCTATGTATTTACTTATTTCGTTTCTCTTTTCGAAGGTTCTCGATTGAGGAGGTAAATAAAGTGGGGTTTCTGCAGACTTTTATGTAGAAGAAAGTGTCTCTGACAAGGATTCTCGGTAATTTTATTTGGGGTTAAATCTACTTTTTTTTTATATATATATTTTATTTTTTTCCGCGTCATATAATTTTATAAGGAGTTATTTTTAAATTTAACAGCATTAATATTATTTATTTAATATAGAGACTAAAATTAATACTCATTAAAAGTATAATAATTAAAAGAAGAACTCATTAAATGGGCGAAAAAAATAAAAATTAAATATGGAGATCAAAACTAAAATTTATTATAGTCCCACAATAAGTTTAACCCCTATATTTTCTATATGCATAACACTTATTTGAATTTACAAACTAGCAACAATTTTTACAGCTAATTCATGCCAAAAGACTCAAACGTTCCCATATCATTCAACGGAGAACGGCAACTTATTATTGCCGGCTAGTGATTTGCATTTAGACAATGCTCTAACATTAAAATTTCATTATGGGGGAAAAAACCGTGACCTAAGTCCCTGACACTGTTTTGGCGGCACTCTACGCTTAAGGCAGTTACCAAATTTATCTTCGTTCACTCATTAATATTTCTTGTCTTGTCTCATAAGCCATCGTCGACACTCGTCAGCAGCAGGTTCCCGAATGGGCTTCACTCACTGGTGACAATTAATAAATAATTTTCTGATATATTTTATTCTATAGCATAGCGCACGTGTTCAAGAATCACTTTCAAAATCTGTAATGGGATTTCTTTATCAGAAGAAATGGACAAGTTACTGTGTATTGATGACATTGAAGAGATGGAGGGAGGGGGGTGAACTAATAGTAAGTGGCGGATATGTGGTTGAGCTGTGAAGAAAGGTGTGAAGGATGGGAGAACATGATCGTGCGAGCAGAGGCAGAGATGACGACGTTGATGTTTTGAGCCCGCTGGTGTTTTTGAATCATCCACATCTGGAAGTCTCGCTTTGCTACTTTATCTTGCTCGCACACCACATACACAGTAACAACGCTTCCAAACTATCTTTCGCGACTTTGGTTTCTTGTGCCAACACTCGTTGGTCCCCATACAGCCGAGTGGGTCTCACCAGCGTTAGCGCCAGGCTAAAATCCTGTTCTCATTTCAATCATACATTAGTGTATTTCTTCGTGACAAACCAATCTTTGTTGTAATAGAAACAAATACTAATAAATTTTATGGACATGATAGAGGAGAGAGGTTGTGAGTTGACGAGGTCCTAGTTGAAAACGACAAGCAAATTCGACGGTTTGGTGGTGGTTGGGGGTGGGGGGCACTTGGGGCGCAAGGAAAATGATTGATATAAAAAACAAATAGCGTAATGATTTTGATTGTCATGGATATATATTGTTAAATAAAATGATGTTGACAAGATCTCCTTCAAGATCAGAGTGATGACCCAGAGTTTCATAATGAATAATGTGATGAGAGGAGCGATTAATTTTTAAGTGGTCCTAAAAGAACTTATTAACAATCTGTCTCGTGGAATTGTTTTCATTTTACTATATTTGTTCAATGAGTATCAAACTAAGTTATTTTGATTTTTTTTTACAAAATTGATTTGAAACTGAATTTAGAAAAAATATTTAAAATTTTAGTACGGGTTTATGAATTTTGAATAGAAAATATTTTTTTTATACTAAAAAAATTTAGGTGAGTTTAGTACCAATCCCTTATTAAGGCTAAGGTATAGTTTTAAGATTTAGAAAATACTTACAAAAAAATTTATAAGATCACATATTAAAAGAGTCATCGTATAAAAATTAAACTTACAAATTTATGAGATATGGGGAGAGAGTGTATAACTTGATGCCAAAAAGTATGACATGTACCCATCAGGATTGGGGCCCTCCTCATAAGCAATCTTTGAGCACATATTGGAATCCAATCTTCGTTGATACTGCCTAATGGGGTCCAATTTTGGAAATTTGAACATCAACCTATTAACATAATATATGTATAAATTTTTCTAAAATATATTTTTTAATTATTTATATTAAAACTATCATATTATTCTTTGATAGAAATTCTCTTATTATCTATAATAAATAAAGATGACTTAAGAAGATGTTATATTTGGAATAGAAAACCCCTTAATTAACTGGCAAAACTGATCTCAAACCATTGGTTTTGCCTAGTTGGGTGCTCGAGCATTTAGCTAGAGTTCGACAAAAACTGGCAAAACTGATCTCAAACCATTGGTTTTGCTAGTTTTCACTTGCTTAAGGCCGGTTTGAGAGGTTTTCTTTTACCTCGGTTCACCCACTACCCTAGACCAGACTAGAAACCAATTCATCAGCAAACTGACAAATATACACGAACTGTCAAACAGCATTTCTGCTATAGCGTCTAAAATATAAAATACACTCAAGCAGAAGAACAGGCCATGTTTACTTCCACAAGCATTATAGTCACCATTAACAAGTCAGAAAACCAACCTTCCACCATCATGAGTTTGGGTTAGGATCAGTTTTATGTTGGAATCCTTCTTCCTTGCAGCATAAGTCTTGAAATTTCTTTAAACTGCAAGAAACAACCACAGAATAGTATTAGTTTTTAGATGCATCAGATCATCTTTCTCATAGCCTGTTCCGTCTGTTGAAAAAATATATCCAATGTTAAGCACTATACCGTTTCAAGAGCACTTCAGGATTATATGGAAATAACTTCTTCTGATGAAGATTTTCAACAGAATCTTTCAATGATAGTAAACATTCTTTGGCATACTCGTATGGGTTTGTATAAGATCCATATTCACTATCTTGCTTGTAATTCTTCGCAAGCGACAGGATATCACCCTTGCAGTCCATTACAAAAGGTGCAACATCTGCCTCAAACTCTGGGTCATCTCCTATTGTAACTGTCCTTCTCTTGCTCGATGATTGATTTAACAGGTCTCCAAATAACGTAAATCCCACAAATGACCGCCATGAATTCCTTACCAAACTCAAGCATCTATCGAGGAACATGCAGAAGATTAAGTGAGAACTTGTATGGCAGAAAATGTTAAAAAGCTTGATGTCAGATTGACGTGTCACCAACAACGGTCACATAATAAGTTTTTGGGCAACAATACAGGGCCAAAGGTCTAAAGAAAAGAAAACTAGATCAAAACTCTATTGGCTGGGGAAAGCCCCTTAACTAATAGTTGTCTTTTGCTTATAATGTTCACTTACCGGGCACCTTGTGGGTTTTGAACCTGAGCTCACCTCCATAATGAACTTAAAGGCAAAAGTAATTCATTATACCTTCAAATTTGCTCTCTTCCTTAAGATCAGGAGTTGAAATAAGGGTTTAAAAAGTACATGGGCGACCAAAAGCGTATTTTCCTTCAATTATACAATGCAAGAGCAGGGGAAAAACCATTAAACAATTATCCTAACCTTAAAAACCATCATAAATCAAAACTAGGCATGCTGAAATGATCTAGCAGATTCCTAGTCCTCACAAGAAGATCTGATAATAGTTTCACCCCCCCCCCCAAAAAAAACTCATGCACGGATTCATTTATAGTTAAGAATTATTTTTCCATGTTAATAAAGAGGCAATTGATAAAATTACCTTAGAAGATATTTAACCCCCACACCCCAAAAAAAAAAGGGCCCTCATGCACGGATTCATTTATAGTTAAGAATTGTTTTCCATGTTAATAAAGAGGCAATTGATAAAATTACCTTAGAAGATATTTAACACAGCTAATTCCTGTATCTTTTGAAATGAGGTAATCAAGAAGAATTTGATGGTCATAGTGAATCTGCAGACCAGCAAGCAATGCAAGTGATAATCAATAAGACTATTTTGTCCATTCAAACAATTTAACACAATGAGCACTAGATTAATAGTAACTTGCCTCAGAGAGAAACAGATGGAATAGTTGCACAGGATTAAAACATCCAACAGACAAAAAGGAAAATCTTTCTTTATATCATGAAATGCAGTTTCCTTTTTGTCATACCTACATAAATCCAATAATTCATTAGTTCATGCAGCAGTTCACAGGAAAAGGATAAAGAAGAAATAAATTACTTACTGTTGTTGTAAACAAGATGTTATGCCAAGCAGTTGCAAGAGCACTTCAAACAAAAGATCATCCTATCATTTAAATGAAGAGAGAAGAGTAAAATATACATGTTAAAAAGGTAAAAAAATAAAATGATGGTTCTGTGTAATTTTAAAGGAAAATAAGAAAGACTCCAAGCTTTGATTGGTGTTCATGCTTCGTAAATGGCATGATCACCTGGCATAACTTATCAGCACAAGCTACTGAAACTCCTGACCTGGTGGTTGTTAACTTAAACTTCAGACTCATGATCTTTATCTCAATCAAATATTCCATACTGACCCCCAAAATGTAATGTAGTTATCTAGTACAGAAAAAATTGTTTTTAGGGTAATCACTGCATCACACAAGCTTATACAATATTCTGCAAGTTTAGTACCAAGGGGATGACGAGACAAACCTCCCCAAGATATAGCTGGAGGAATGTAGACATGAGGTTTACACAAATCTCCAAGTAACTTTTCATGATTGAAAGAGACCTCAGTTGGAAGATGTCCTTGGAGCCACTTGTGAAGCTCAAGCAATCCCTTCCTTCTACATCAAAAATTAGGTTCTGAATCTGACTTATCGGCCAAGAAGGAGTTTAAACCTGAACAAATACACAGCAGTCTGCAGGATCTCCCTTTTGAGAGATCAAACTGAAAGAGCAATCCAGGAAGAGGAATATAGCTTGCCTCTGTAAGTGGTGGGAATGCGTACTACTTCATCAGATAGACTCAACAAAAATGGAGAACCTTCCAAACATTCATTTTGATCAGACTGGAACAGAGTTAATGGTTGCCACAAAAGCTCTTGAAAGTAATTATGAAGGAGTTCCAGCCAAGAAAGAAGGATAGAACAATCCACACATTTGTTTAAACGAAGCCTGATCATTAGAATCTGCAGAGTGTAGTAATTGGTTTATAGAGTGATTAAAGTGGAATCATGAGTTCATAGCATACAGGGGAAAAAAATTCTGTCCTCAAAAGTTGTCCTTGTAAAACTGCTCCTGTTCTAAGCGCAATAAAGTAGAACTATCTTATCATAAAATTGTGCACTGAGTTATTTGTTTTTTTCTTTTCACTGAAATTTTCCAGAAAATGATAAAATTACAGTAAGCATAGCATGAAACTTTAAGCAAATAAAGTTCACTGTTTATAGAGCTTTTTTTTGTGCATTTTTTGCCATGAATTGGGGGGCAAAATTTGAAATTGAGATCAAATAATTTTTATCAAACCATGCAAGCGCTAAAATTCTACGTCATATTGTTGGCTCCACATCATGAGAAGAAATTTTCATAATAACTGCTGCTTAAAGAGTTTTTTTTTTTTTTTGGCCAAAGTTAAAAGATATATTTGAAGTGACAACAATGATTTATTAAATGAGGAGAAAATATTCTCAGGTAGATGAGCCATACCAGCAGCTTGTGTTTCAAGTACTGAATGATGCATGTTTCAGCACTGTTTCCTTTCTCGTGGAGACACCACTTAAGAAGTCTGGGCACTAGATTAACCACTGTGACAAGAAGTGGATGTTCATTCCCAGATGCACCTCCAGTTTCCACAAAATCATTTTGGTCAACCAAAGAACAGAGTAACTGAAGAAATGTTCCTAGAAATTTGATTCCAGGCTCCATAGCACTGAAATTATCGACATTCAATGGATTCACAGAAGAGCTTTTCTTTTTGCCATCAATCAAACAAACCTGAAACGGATGTAATAAATCCCAAGGAACCTTTGAAAGACAAGAATTGACAGAATCATAGAACATTTTGACAAGTTCATCATCATAATCCTCATTCAAACATTTAAATGCAGCACGTAACACCTGGGTGATGCCAGCAACAGTAGAACAATCACATCTTTTCAGTTCATAAGGCCCGAGAAATCTAACATCAGATAAATCAAGGTTGTTTTCAGCGCCAGTTCTAGCAATTGCCACTTCCCAAAAACAGCACAAGAATTGAATAAATTCATTCAAATAGTTTCCCTGCAAAATATTAGTAGTTACTAGTTAGAACGATGAAGCACAGTTAGAAACAAAAGTTAAAATTACCGAGAAAGTCGTTTTTGCATAACATAGTGAATAGGAACTTTGAAGTCAAGGTAAGAGCCTTGATAGCCAGATGTTGAACAAATTGACTCTTGACAGTGAGCAAAATCATCTGCCAGGAAAAACAATACATAATCAGAGGTAAAAAAACGAAAGGCAAGCTTACCAGCAACATAGTAAATCTTAGGGTGTATATGGGTAGGGCTAGACAGGGTAACCTCTCTGCCCGGTGTCTAGCCCGAAAAAAGTATGGGCTGTATTTTGCAGCCCGATGCCCGGTCCTACTCGGTAAAAGCCTTAACCATATTGGGCTGGGCATAGGCGAGCTTGTATGCCCAAGTCGTGATACTATGTTCATGTTGTAAAAAAAATCTGCAATTATAAATTTTTAAAATAATATCATATTCATATGTCTTCAAGAGTTAAATAATATTTATAATCCACTAAGAATAAGACAACAAAAAGATAATTATTAAATTCTTGAAATCTATTGCATATAAAAAAAAAGTCTTGAAGTCTAAATAGTTTGTAATTACAACTTTACATCAATTTCCCCAATGTTGACAAGGATGAAGCATATAAAAAAAATAAAATAAACAATTATAATTCATAATATAATTATATGATGATTAGCAAAGTTAAAACAAAAAAGAAAAAATCAATATAATTATAAATTTTAAAAGATAACTTATCTACTTAACTACTCATATTTCTAAAATGACCTTTTAATTACCAGTAGCCATCATATTCTCCCTTCCAAGTGTAGCATCTAAGGAAAAAATAAAAAATTAAAAGAAGGGGCACTCATGGGCAGGACAGAGCAACCCCTTGTCCAGTGCCCAATCTAAAAAAAATATTTGCTATATTTTATAGCTAGGTGCTCAGATCGAGGTTTTTTTATCGCAGACTCAATAAATATACTACGCCGTGGCTTTGTGCAAACCTAGTAAATCTTAAACTTGGGAGAAGTGAGGTAAAAAAAAAAGAAAAGAAATATACAGTGCGAATCGTTAAGCTTAAGATGGCACGTCAAACAAACCAGTCACTGGCATTGAATGGCACGAATCCATATACAAACAATATGGCCTGTATTATGCAAGACATTTTTCGCATTAACATTCCAAGGATCCCACAAGTAAACCCAAAATACCTTCTCCATAAAAGAAAAGATCAAACAGAACCTTATTATTAGAACAATCAATATTCAATATCATCTGAACGAGCTGCTGATCACGATTCTCACCATGTCAGTTACTACATTAGACATGCAATGATGGGCAGCAGAATGCAGGTTCAACCCACATAGGCTCTCTTCGTTTTGAACAGTTTTCACCACCATTTCCTCTTCTTTAGAAACAGATTCTTGAAACCGCAGCTGAATTTTTCTTAAGACCTAACATGGATATAGTGAATTCCAAGACATAAAGTTCGTTTGTTAACTTGATACCGTAACAGTAAGTGGAGAACTGAGAGAGATAAACCTGAGAAAGAGCAATCAGAACTTCCTTTTCCATCTCCGTCTCTTTGCAAATCAAAACTACCACATCTGGCTCCTGAACCACCTTCATTAAGCAGGTTTAGCGAGTCAATTATTGAGTGAAAGAAAAGAAAGAAGAAACTTTAATGCTGGAGAACAGGGAAACAGACTATGTATGAACGAAGAGACTCATCGATCAGACGGCAGAGCCACGAGAGTTCACCAGACGGAGACATTTCGAGACTCCACGAGCTGGAGAACAAGAGTGGCGTCGCGGCAAACACTTTGAAGTATAAACGGCACTGGTGGTCGTCTTAGATGCACCGCGCTGTCGTTTTGCGGAGATACGAGTTTTTTTTTTTTTTGGGTCCCTTGGGATGTCCCAATAAGTAATACCATACAAGACCGAGATTTTAATTTTGGCGGGTATTTGCCTGCTGATGCCTGCTCCATATGAAGCATATTCCCAAGCAGCTCTCGCCCTCGTCCAAAGATGCAGAACCATAACCTCATTGAAGAAGGCGCGTCAACTCCACGCCTTTATCTTAACCACCACCGTCATAGGCTTGCAATCACCGTTTCTGTACAACAATATCATTTCCATCTATGCTCGATGTGGCTCACTCAGGGACTCCCAGAAGGTGTTCGACACAATGCCTCACAGGAATCTCGTTTCTTTCAACACGCTTATCGCGGCCTATTCTCGACTGCCAAACAATGCGATTTTGGCCCTCAAGCTTTATAACGAGATGGAAACCGGAGGCCTGAGACCGAGCAGTTTGACTTTCACTAGCTTACTACAAGCATCTTCATTGCTTGAAGATGGCTTGGTTGGTTCGTTACTTCATGCCCAAGCCGTGAGGCTTGGTTTACTCAATGAAGTTTGCGTCCAAACATCTTTGCTGAATATGTACTCGAATTGCGGGGATATGTACTCTGCAGAGTTGGTTTTCGAGGAGATAGCGGATAGAGATGATGTTGCTTGGAATTCTTTGATTGTGGGGAATTTGAAGAATAATAAGATGGAAGAAAGTCTTCGTCTTTTTAGTGAAATGTTGAGGATCGGTTTTACCCCTACAAAGGTTACATATTCTTTGATTTTGAACGCATGTAGCCAACTGAAAGATTATCAATCTGGGCGATCGATTCATGCCCATGTGATTGTTAGGAATGTCTCGGCTGATTTATATCTGGAAAACGGCCTGCTTGACATGTACTGCAACGCAGGTGATACAAATACCGCACATAGGATTTTTTGTGGAATGGAAAACCCAGATTTGGTTTCATGGAATTCAATGATGTCTGGATATTCAGAGAACAAGGATGGAACGAAAGCCATGAATTTGTTTGTCCAGTTGCAGGAAATGTGCTTTCTTAAGCCAGATGAGTACACTTATGCCGCCATTATGTCAGCAACTGGTGCATTCCCATATTCCAATTATGGAAAACCTCTTCATGCTCTGGTTACCAAAGCAGGATTTGAGAGAAGTGTATTTGTAGGGAGTAATCTAGTGTCTATGTATTTTAAAAACAATGACACTGAAGCTGCTCAAAAAGCATTTTATTCAATCTCACAGAAAGATGCTGTTCTCTGGACTGAGATGATAACGGGTTATTCTAAAGTGGCTGATGCCAAAGGTGCAATCAGATGCTTTCCAGAAATGTATCATGAAGGCTACAAGGTCGACAACTATGTTCTCAGTGGAGTTTTGAGTGCATGTGCTGACCTTGCAATTTTAAGACAAGGGGAAATGATTCATTCCTGTGCTGTTAAATTGGGCTATGATATTGACACGTCTGTTTCTGGGAGTCTGGTTGATATGTATGCCAAAAACGGCAGCCTTGAATGTGCAAAAGTGATTTTTTCCAAAGTTTCAAACCCAGATTTGGAGTGTTGGAACGCAATGCTTGGAGGATATAGTCGCCATGGAATGATTGTGGAGGCGTTGAAACTCTTCGAGGAGATCTTTGAACAGGGTCTGATTCCAAATCAAGTGACATTCTTGTCTCTACTGTCTGCTTGCAGCCACAGTAGATCGGTTGAGACAGCGAAGTTCCTCTGGAATGATATGTGTAACATTGGTTTGATTCCTGGGCCTAAGCACTACTCTTGCATGGTAAATTTATTGAGTCGAGCAGCATTGCTGGAAGAAGCAGAAGAAATTATCAATAAGTCACCTTATGTTGAACATAATCTGGAACTTTGGAGAACTCTGTTAAGCGCATGTGTGATAAATGGAAATTTGGAAGTGGGCATTCGTGCTGCGGATGAAGTGTTAAAACTGGATGCAGGACAAGGTCCAACACTAATCTTACTTTCTAATCTGTACGCTGCCGCAGGGAGATGGGCTGATGTTGCAGAAGTAAGAAAGAAGATGAAAGGATTGATGCTGCAAAAAGAGCCGGGTCTGAGTTGGATTGAGGCCAAGCACGGCATCTCCGTATTCTCTTCAGGAGATCAATCACTCCCCAAGATTGTTGAGGTGCAAGCAGAATTGCATGGTCTAAAAATGAATATGATCAGAACAGAAATTGATGACAATGAGGCAGGGGATAACATGCTTCACTAGGTTTTGAGGTTAGAGCCTATCCGCCATGCGCATGAGGTGGTATTTAAAGGGAAGAATGAACATATCTCATACGTTTGGTTCTTGTATTTGTTATAATCATCTTTCAAAAGATTTGCATGCGTTGTTGTTAAGATATAAGTGATTTAGATAATAGATTTGGTAAAAAATTGATTTTAAAGTTATTTTAAAGAATATATTTTGTATGAAAAATAATTTTAAAGAAATAAGTATTTAAATGGTTATTTTCAGAATAATTTTTTTATGGGTAAATTATTATAAAATGCATGAGATAAACAAGAAAGAAGAGATAGGAATATGACAAAAATTCAGTGTTAAAATTGTCATTTTTCATACTTAATATCTAAAAAATATTTCAAAAGCTGATTTATCAAATGACTTAAACCATAATTTTGCTTAAAAATAATACTACCACTACTAATATTTAAGTACTAGTTTGGATCCAAAAGGATTTTTCTTCTTCTTTCCAAACACACCCTAGGAGTTTGACACGCAAATATCATGAATATTTTCGTATAATAAGTATGCCAATGGTGCGTATGAATTTTTAGCTGCCCATAATTTTCAAAAATATCATTTTAAGTATCAATTACATTTTAAAGATTTATCCCTTTTTTATTATTTGTGCGTTTCAGTGTCTTTCAAAAACATTGGAAACTTTGAAAGTTCACTTATAGCTTACTCCCTCTTAATATAAAAATTGAGTACGATATAATTTGTAAAATGATTTATCATTGCATTTTATATGCTTACATTTTACAATGTTATATAAATATGCATGGGTCTAAAATTAATTTCCAACGGGCAAACGTGATAACTCATGACAACGGAAAAGAACGCCAAGTCTTACCAATTTAGTAGACCTCGCCCATTGGATCTTTGGAATTCTCAAGTAGTATGAGGTTCAAACATTGTACAAAAATCTAATAAATAAATCAAACTAGATATCACTAGTATGTTAAAATTTTTATATTATATACAGCTAGCATATAGATATATAGATTACATAATAGTAATACAAATCGATCCATTTCTAGGATGTAAATGACGATTGTAAATGTGTGATAAATACAGATGCAGCCTGCAATACAAGTCGGGTTGGGATTTGAGGTGAGCATCAGGGTCAATATTTACAGACTCTCAGAAATATGGACATCCGTGGTCAATTAAAGATTACTCCTCAGTAGCAATGCCTACTAGGAGTTCATGCAATATTGAAAAATTGAAATCTCAGTTAAAATGCAAGCAAAATAAACCGCCTACCAATTACACAGTAGTTTAAAACAAATAAATCATATATCAAGCTCAGGCTGGGACCCAGGAAGAGCAAACTTGAGACTTTCAGGAGAACATGCTTCATGCCAGCATTGTCAGCAAAACCAATTTTGTTAAGGCAGCCGATGAAACTCTGCTGAACTCAGAGGTTCACTAATTTTCTTAAGCACTACAAATCCTAGTTGACAAGTCAGATCTTGAAAAACTGGGTACAAATCTCCATGAAATGTGATTATAAAAAAAATGATCTAGTGTATAATTATCGATTATGTTACAGAAAAATAGACCCACTAATAACTTGTAGAAAATTGTTTCATGGAAGAACCTGATCGAATGACGAACTGGCGTCCATAATCCAGCATCGAGCCCTCAAGACCAATCAGATTCAAAATAAAGCACGATTTAAACCATGTAACCAATATTTGCAACACCACATGCAGATTTGTTCGGTACCAAAACAGCAGCCTGCCAATTTCATAAGATGACAATTATCATCGTCGAGCAGTCCTGGATTTTGGCCTCGATGATTTCTGCAAGAACATTAAGGAAGAGTTCACTCAATATATGGATTCTTACAAGCCACCAAAAGAAAAACACAAGTAAACAGGAAAGCACAATGCTTAATTCTATCAAATTGAGCATGGTGCGGTACTACGCAACAGGCTTCATAATAAATTATAACAGTAATATAGTCTAAAAGTAAGCCAGAAGTTCACTCACTGATGCAGACCCAAAGCTTGCCCCTGATCCTGTTGCGGCACCTCAGGAAGGAAACGCAAGTAAAAATAGCCATAGTTAAATTTATTCAATGAAATTCTATTTTCCAAGTTAACTTTTCTGTCTATACTAAAGAACCTATGCAGAAGCAAAACTCAAGAAGGTACCTGAAGCAAATGGAGTCGAAAAGAGTGAACCTCCAGTACTCGTACCAAATGGTGAAGCAGAATTAGTGAAAAGAGAGGGAGAGGAAGAAGGAGCAAATAAGGAAGACGTAGAACCAAACGCTGAGGCTTGGGGTGTAGCACTAGATGAGCCAAACAAGGAGGATGCTGAAGCAGAAGTCGGTGTTGTAAACAAAGATGGCGTAGAGGAAGGTGGAACAGATGATGGTGTGCTAAAAAGTGAGAGGCCACTTCCTGATGAAGATGCTGTGGTTGCTGCAGATGGCTGTGTGGCAGTCAACGTCCCTGTAGTTCCTGAGCTGGAAAACAACCCAGCAACTTGTGTTGATGGTTGTGTATCTGCAGGCAAGTGTAGTGTTGGATGTACTCTTTTTGAGGCAGCTTCTTGTCTTGCTGTTTCTCGCCGATCAGCCTCTAAAAACGGATCATTCACCTCCCCCCAATGACGCTGATTGGCTAGGTAAGCTGATTTCATAGATTCAATGTACTGATGAATACTTTCCGCCTAAGCAAGCATTTAACAAATAGTGATCAACCATAGAGGAAATATAACAAAATGGTATAGCTCTCTTTTATTTCCATATGATAATTTGTTTCAAGCAAAGGAAGAATGAACCATGCATCAGCTCTAAAACTTTTTTTAGGGTATACTTTAAACTTGTCCTTGGTTCATTAAAACAAGGGGAAAGCAATAAATGATACTGGGTATGGCATTCCCACATGGAGGACATACATAACAATTACATATTTAGACAATCCATTAATAATCTAGAATCCAAAAGGCCAGGGAACTCAAAATTTTAAGGACTTCAAGTTCATTTCAGCACTGAAAATCTAAGGATATAAACAACTAAATTACTCATCTAGCCTAACATAAAGGTAACTAATTGAAGTATACCTTTTAGCAAGTAAAATAAAATATGGTGCAGGAAAAAAAAAGGGGAAAATCAAGAGGAAAGAAAGGAAGAAAACAGTTCAAAGCGATTAACTATTGAGAGTTTGATTATCATGATATCATTCACATTACATTTTAAATATCATGTAGGAACAGATAGAGTTGAGTTCATAATATCCATGATCAAGTGCAATATACTCATCTTTGCATTGAAACATCAATTTAAAATGTTGTATTAGTCTATCTTTACCTTTGCAGCCACATGAACAAAAAAGTCATGCACATTTGTCATGACTTTAGGAAGAGATTGCAATAATGAGGATCTGTTATTTGAACCGTTTTTCTCAGAGTCTAAAAGAAGCAGCTGCTCCAACTCTTCAATCCATTGTTGGCATTCACCCAGATACTTCTCAAATCTTAAGACTGATTGCTGTAAAAGGGGCGACGGTTTCTTTGGAAGCCCATAATAAAAGTCAAAAACAGGCACTATCGTTTTAGTTGTTGGTTGGCTACTTGAACTAGGCGTTATAGTGGTTCCAGTAGTCTGCAAATGGGATGTGGCACTTGAAGCACCCCCTCCACTAGGATGAAGGAACCTCGGACGTAACATCATAAAAGAACGAATAGCAACCTCTGTGTTGCGTAACATATCCTTAACAACAAACATCAATTCCTGCAACAAAGTTTTCTGTCGTTCCATGGCCGTGCTGATTCCCCCAAGTTCCTGTCAAACAACAGAAAGAAACTGCCATTGTTCCTATCCATGTATAAACAACAATAAAATCAAGAGAAAGAGGGCAATTAATTTTTCAAATAGTTCATCAAGAAAAACAGTTTAACAATACATATAAAATAAACAGCTACAAAACACTGTGTCCAAATGACTATATCACGAACTTGAAGAAAACTCAAATTCTTCTACCTCTTTTGAAGACAGGCTTGCAAGTTTTCCCAAAAACTTTAATTGGGCTCATTTGGTTTGCCGAATGGAATGGGAAAAAATAGAATGAAAAAGGTGACTTTTTAGCTGTGGAATGGCGTCTATGTCTTTGGACAAAAATTAACAGTAAAAATAAATAGATGTTATTGAGTAACTACTAAAGGGATATAAATAGATATTTCACATCTTGATTGTCAAGATATGGAAAAGTGCTAACCACCTATTGTGCCTAACATTATTTACGCAGCTGCTAGCTGCTCTACAATTGATTTAGGTGACTGAAAAATTACATCAAAATCTCTAAAATCTTTTCCAGTAAATAAGTTATACGCTTAAAGAACTACCACAATTTAATGAGCATCCTTTTTAAATGAACAGAGAAAACACATATGTCAAGTGTCAATTAACTTTGCAATTACTTTTTCCAGTTTTGTGGAGGATAAAACACTTATTTATTCAAAGCAAAAAAGATCATTTATCTAGATTACATAAAATAATGAAGCAGGTAACTAAAAAACCATGGCGGGACAGAAACACTGTAAAGAGGAGCATGAAATATAAACGAGTACCTGAACAATGCGGCTTGCATCAAGCTCAAACCCTTCGTTTGAAATTGAAGAATCATAAAGACGACCACACTGATCCAGTCTCTGGCTCTCATCCCTATACCCCAATATCCGTTCCCTGCGTAACAAATTAGCACTTAAATTACGTATTCTCCTTCGGGTGCAATTCTTCAGCAGCTATAAGATAAAAATATAATAGCGCAGTAAAGCAAAGGGGGTTAAAATTTGCTAATCTTTCAACTACTGAGATCCTTGGATAAATTTCACACTCCTGCGGATGCGTGCTGCAGATATAATTGAATTTGATCTAAGCAGGCACCAAATTCCTTCAAAACTACGACAAATGAGAGAATTAAGCAAACCACAACTCCATTTCTTCCTTCACATTTTAGCGGGAACTTAGACTTTTGAGAAAGCAACAATTGTTAACGTACTCGATCTGAAGGAGAACCTTCTGAGAATCAGGATGAAGATCTGCCCACTTGGTACTATAATTAGCGGGAGTTGTATCGGTAGTGAACAGAAACAGTTGCTGTTGCTGCGGCTGCTGTTGGAGCTGCAATTGCGGTTGCTGCTGCTGTGGAAGGAACAAACTGCTCTGTTGTTGCGGCTGCTGGGCCTGAAACAGCGGTTGTTGCTGTGGCGTCGAGAACAGAGAAAATGACATTATGTTATCTACTTACAGAAGGGATTGTATCTGGTTTGCCGGAGGTCCTTCTTCAGTTCAAGGTTTGAAATCGAAACGAAGAAAACCCCACTTTAAACCCTAGAGGGGAGAATTCCGACCTTGGAGGCAAAACACCCACGAGCCTACTGTATCAAAATTCTAATCGCGAGCATAGTAATTGTTTATGTTCATCAATAATACAACTTCAGAATAAAGCGCCACATCACCCTAACATTTGTTTGGATGGCGAATAATAGAAAAATTGCCCAACATTCAAAAGAGGGGAATTTAGAGAAAGCATTGTAGATCATTTTTTATTGGACTAAATTAATTTTATGGTTTTAAAAAAAATCCAAAATAACGTTTATTTTAATAAAAATACTAAAATCACACCTTTCTTTTATCTCTGTTTGTACTTTTTTTATTCTTCTTGAGCTCTAACATGAGTTATACCTTAGAAACATAAAACCGAACAAGTAATTTTTTCCTTCAAAAATACATTAATTAAAAACATTTAAAATAAATAATGTATAAGACTCTTTTATATTTAAGGCAAAAGTTTTAACATTTTTAATATGAAATTTTTTACATAATTAAAAAAAAAAGAAGGAACTAGTAAATTGCAATAGAGCATTCGAGCCATCTTTCTTTAACTAAAAATAAAAATAGAAAACCGCTTGAATTTAAAAGGAGCATACATATATACAGTAGTCCACTTACTATTAACTTTTATTTCTTTTTAAATTGCAAGCAACGAATCATTAAAATTCCTTGAGGCAGGTTGGAGCTCTGTGCTTAAACTAAGTTCGCCGACCACTTCCTCAAAATTAATCAATATTGACTTTAGCATATTAGGATAATTTATATGGCACGTTATATTATTGCTAATTTGCGTGGATGTGTCGAAGATACTTATGTTCGTTATTGATAATTTGATTGGGAGCTTTAACTACCAAAACGTACGTGGTCGTTGAACAAAACACTTCCCTTTATGTCTCCTGTGTAACGTTGTTGATCATTGGCTTCAAAGGCAGGGGCCTGACTCTTGCCAAATTATACTAGTTCTCGGGTTGAACCTGATTTTAAGAAAATTAGGTCAACAAAATAAGTTGCACAGTTGAAGTCAGATTTCAAAGCAACAAATTTTAAAAATGCAGTTAAACATTTCAAGTTGAGATAAAACTATGACTTGATCCCATACCCCCACCAACTTATTAGATAATATCATCTCACAAAGTATAATGAGACATGAACTTGTCCATTAATTTCAATCCATAACAACTCCACTGCTTGATTCAAACAATACCAGAGAAATGAAAAGACAAAATTGTAAAATGGCTTGGAGAAATAAGAAAGACAAAAGCATGACAGAAAAATGAATAATGGGCATTATCGTGGGGGCAAGAACACTAAAGGTCTCGAAGCTGGCGAAGATTCATGGGAGAAATGAATCTGGTGTCTCCGTCAACCAGCTGATCGGCGAGCATTTCGTTGGCAGCTTCACTCGGATGGTATGGATCCCAGAACACATGCTTGTACCTGTCCGTGCACAAGCTTGACGTCGGCCCACATGGAATTATCCCTGCGTACTGCCCTCCATTTCCACAGCATGCTGCACTTGCTGTTCTAAATCCTGCCATCACCCCCACCGTCATCATATATATAACTTGTTAATTATTCATTACCATTTTGTTCTTTCATTTCTGAATCCAACGAGAAATCTCATTATTCTTACCGTATTTCGCATAATTTGTGATAAGTTCCATCACGAGATCGTACACGTTGGCAAGCACGAACGTGGCTCCGGGGAGGTCGTCATTTAGTTCGGCAAGCAAATGCTTTAATCGACCATTATATTGAACTGCAAGCTTGTTTGCCAAATCCGTGCACTCATTTTGATCCAGCCGATTTATGGTCTTCTGGTAAGGTATGCACCCTATCGGACCAACGCTCGCCACCACAAATCTCCGAGCATCCAGCCGGTAAAGTCTCTGTCATGAACATTCATACATTTACCCTGGTCAAGTTAATAAAAATATATGTGATGCAATTTTATCAGAGTTAAAGTTGATGTGCGCTTACCGTCAGTTGGGTTCTGAAGTGATTAATCATATCGTCGACGAAAGCATCTGGGCTTTCAGAAATTCTTGCTCTAATGGAGACGAGTGGGAGAAGATAATTGTTGAGAAAATCATTCGATCCCACTGTGATGGAGAACATGGATTCCTTCATTATGAACTCCCTTGCCCTTGATTTTCCCAGCAACTTATCTATCTCTTTCCTTGTTATGGTAAAGTAGTCTACCTGAACATCCATTCCCAGCCTATTCACCTGAAAAATCAAAGCACGTTCAAGTTTAATTAACCACGCGTGACATGGAATCCTCATTATTGTGTATTGCTTTTAATTAGATTTGAAGAGGCCAGGCTATATTTTAGTGAAGTACTCACAAATATACTTCCTGTATCATTGAGAATGCCTCCTCCTCCAGAAGCGTAATTCACTCCGTATAGTATAGCTTTGCCAGTTGCATTTGGAGCCAAGAACGGCACAGCATAATTTGGTTGCCTCAGTTTCTCTCCTAAGAGTAAAAAAGGAAAAAGAAGAATTCAGAAATCAGCAGAATACATATTTGCATGCTTAATATTAATATATATGATGATGAGAAAGCTAGAAATGAATTACCAACAATATCAGCAATGGTTCGTCCGTTGGTGAAGCGGCCGGTGGGGTTTCCACCGGAGGCCTTAAAATCAATTCCATTGGGTGTCATGTTTGCCCTTGACAGAGTTGATAGATAGTTGTTGTTTCCAGCGTCCACCAAGGAGTCCCCAAATATGAATGAAGCTCCTAAACTCCCATTCTTGGCCGCATCTCCACGATAGCTCACATTCACAGCTAAAACTAGAAACACAATCACAATCTTGTAATCAAATTTCATCCACGCCATGGCCTTCCTGCTACACAGCTTCCTCTTCAATTAAAAAGAGCACCAATGCAATAGAGCCCAATTCCAATAGAGATACTTATAAGGAGCCTGCTCCTTTATTTATTTATTTCTTAATTGGCTGATTGCTTTGGCTGATTTCCAAATGGTTTGACCCTTTTTATAACATTTTAAAAGAAGTGGACAATTTGGTAACGAGTGTTAATGTGGTAGGTCATCAACATACGCCGAGATTTCTCAATCTCAACGTGCTGCGCTCTGGGAGATTTTGCTTTTACTGATGAGCTAGCTCATCTCCAACTAGGCGGCACTGGGGAATAACATACTGCTCAAGTTTAGGTATTGTTTGGTGATGTTTGCGTAGTTCGTGATGATTCCCATTGGACACAAATATTGCATGTGTTAGTTTGATCCTGTAAATGATGATGGCGCGCTCCATCTTAATCCAACAACTAAAGGAACACAACTTGGTCAAAGTGACTCAAGTTAATTCAATCTCTTTTTAAAGAAAAATTGACCTTTTGGTCGATAAAACGTACACTGGTATATATATTTTTCGGATACCCCTTCTCTAATGCCCCAACCTTTTAAATATTTTTTTTTCCTTCTTTGCATGGTAATTTTGATATTTTCTTTTAAAAATTTAAAACTTTTTTTCTTATAAAATATCAAATTATCACTCATTTTATGTAGAATCTAATTATAAAAATAAAAAATAAAAAATATTTAGGAGATTAAAAAAATTAAAGGGGTATTAGAGGCCTTGCCCATATTTTCCTTGTAGGCACTTCACTGCTACATTGGCGAGGAGTGGGTGGGCCAAGTCAATGAATGAACTAGATTCATCTACAAGACCTTTCAAAGTTGTATGGGCTCTCGGATTGAGCCAGCCCAGGCTCACGAAACACTCTAAAGCCCAATTTCATGTCATTTTTTGTAAAATATAAGCAATATCTTTCAGCTAATATTTAGATATTAACCTTCCTGAAACATAGAAATATAGATATCACTAAAATAAATTTTATCTCTCTCAATAAAAAATTTTTTATGTGTATGACCTGGTTTGAACTTCGGATATCATGTTTAAAGGATCAGCCATATATCAACTATGCCAAATTTTGTTGATAGCCTAATTTCATGCTTTTTTTTCGATATAAGAAATTTTTAGAAGGAAGTTGAGCTCACTCACAATTTAAAAGTAGGGTGAAGTCTCTCTTTTTCCTAAGCAATACAAATGTTAAGTAAGACGAGACGTTAATTATCCCTCAAACGTAAACCTATATACTAAGAAATTATGGTGTCTCTCCAAATATCATAACTAAAATTATAATAAAATAGTATTATTTAAAAATTAAATATACTTCAAATGATTGTATGTTATTATTAAACAGTCATATGGATTCATCACGATGCCCAAAAGAGAGAAGGTGAAGAACATTTATTTTTTTTAAATAATAAAAAAGTCACAAACATGCCTTGCGTGGATTAGCATTTAGCATTGGCAGTTGGACATCATATCATCGGGTAGAATTTCCTCATGGATACAAGCAGAGAAAGGAGAAAAGAGTGGGAAAGTAAACTTTGATTTTTATGTTTAAATATATTAAATAAATAGCTTACAATTTAGCCCATGGAAATGGTTTAGTTGTAAGATAATGAAACTCATACCTGCCATATATAATTTGCCCACACTGGCCTCCCTACTCAAATCACTTGGTTTCTCATTGAAGACCTTGGTATATCCACTGTTTTTTGTCCAAGAGAAAATATCCACACCAATTGAGGAAGACGCTCAAACTTGAACTCGTTCCCGCCTTGAACGTCTTTAAATGCAGTATTTTAGTAAATTCATTCCATTGTGTAGTATCTGAATATTTTGTTTTACTGTTTATAGTATACAGATGAAAAAAAGCCAATTTTATTTACATGACATATAAGTTATAAAATGTATAACGGTTTGAAGCGTCTCCCGTCCTGTGTAATTATTTTTCTAATCTTTTCCTACCGGGTTATGGAACTCAGTTACACTTTATTTTTGTTTTAAATACTGATCACATATGTTAAGGGTTTCAGTATGTCAGGGTTTAGTGCCCAAGAAAAGGATGTGCGTTTGTATAACCAATGCATGACAAATATGGATGTGACTATTTAATCAATGAAAAATATTTAATTGAGGAAGACGTTCCCTTTTACACAGGCACGAGCTGGCCGACCCATATCACTCACACTCAGCGCAGTGACGCGCTTGGCTTCTAAATTCAAAATCCAAATCGACCGTTTGAGATTCAAAAATCGAAATCAGAGAACAGAGAAGGCAAGAATGGCCGCTTCAGTAAAATCCAGTCCCGATACTCCCCACTTCGGCAACAATGGTCGAACCCCAACGATCGAGGCTCAAAAAATGTCTCTCTACGAGCAGTCCAGAGAGCAAAGAATCAGAGAAAACCGAGAGAGATTGGAAAAGCTAGGTATTGCGGATCTCTCCCTCAAGCTTAAGGCCCAGACATCTCAACGGCGCAGCCGATCAGACACATCGCACTCTAAAAACCCTCAGCGACCATCTGCTCCGAAGTCATCCGGACCCATTCGCCGCTCTTCTAGGTTATCCCATCAATCCTCTCTCTTGTTTTACTGTTCTAGGATTACTCCCGAATCTGCAGGAAATCTGCTGATGGAAGCGAGTCATAAAAATGTGATTTTCATTTTTCCCCGTCCGTACAATGGATTCAAAATTAAATTTTGTAGTTTTACTGAATACTGATGCAGTGTTATCCTGAAAATATATGGATTAATGATCAGATTTAGTAGCCGTTATCTCTTACATGTCATCATCATCATTATCATCCTCTTTTCCCTTTATTTCGTCCGCCTCATTATGATTTTTAATGTCTCTAGATTGCAGAATGTGGCACCAGTGAGTTACTCTGAAGTGCCCCAAAAGAAAGATGTATCTCTGGAAAATGGAAAGTTTGTGACAGATCCAGATTCAAAGCCAGAAATTTACACCGAAGAACACGAGAAGCTGCTCGGTAACACGGAGAAGCCCTGGACATTGTTCGTGGATGGGTATGGGAAGGATGGGAAACGAATATATGATTCCATCAACGGGAAAACTTGCCATCAGTGCAGGTTAGCTCTAGTTTTTTTAACCAGAGGAAAAAGGAATAAATTATCACCGTGAGATCTTTAATAATGTTATCTTGAGGTGAATCGTCTGCCTTGATATTGTGTTTACTGATTATTAAATTCTATTAAAAAATGTTTGATTTAGTCCATGCCTAATTGCCCGCCACTTCATGGCCCTGCCTTTTTTTTGTCATGGCCAACATGACAGCCAATATAACATTGAGTTCTTTGAAAAACCAAAACCCAAAATGTGGCCTTTTAGGCTGGCATAGGAGGTTCCAGCGGATGCTAGAAACGTGAATCTGAAAATGGGCATCCTGCAAACTGTACTACTTTTAGTTTAATTGATGATTCGATTTCCTTTTATTCTTTTTGGACGTGTGTTTTTAGGTAATGGCCTGCTTGTAACTTCTGAAATTTATTTTATCTTTATTTGAAAAGTTTCGTTGGGGTAGAGGATTTTTTGTATCGTACATCCTAACACCTTTTTAAATCACTCTTTTCACCCATACAATATCGATGCATTTGAAATTCAGGGTAACTTGCTTTGCATAAACTTCTTGTTTCTTTTTGCTTAATATAATATTGAAAAATGACTGTTGTGTACCATGGCCTTATTTAAGTCTTTGATGAGGTCTCCTCTGTCTTTTATTTCACAAATTTTCTTTGAACTTTGTTACTAGATGTAAATACTTCAATTTGCAGGCAAAAAACCCTGGGCTATCGCACTCAGTGTAGCCAATGCAACATGGTCCAGGGGCAATTTTGTGGAGATTGCCTGTACACAAGGTATGTGTTCGACAACAAGCTTTTCTCCTCTTACATTATTCACGACACATCCTGCAGTCAATGATTATGTTTTCAATATATTGTTTGAACTCTGAAGTCTTTCATCAGTCAGCATGTGAAGTGTATAACTTACTTGTCCCACCCAATCAGTTCAATTTCTCTGGCATGTAAAGTCCGAGCATAATCAGAACAATATTGAATGAGATAATGTCTTGCCATCGATTAGTGTTGATTTAAAATAAGCAGCCCAGCAATTTACGATCCACCATGAGTTTTGTTGTAGATACGGGGAGCATGTACTTGAAGCCTTGCAGAACCCAAATTGGATATGTCCTGTTTGTCGTGGAATTTGCAACTGCAGTTTATGCCGTCAAGCAAAAGGATGGGCCCCCACTGGCTATATGTATAGGAAGGTTACCCCTCTAATTCTAAGTACTGACCGAATGTTAGCTTTGTTTCATCTTTTTTATGTCCAGTTCTAATTTTGCCTTAATTGCTGCGTTATCCATATATAAGGTATCATCACTGGGCTACAAATCGGTTGCGCACTATCTCATTCAAACACGTCGAGCTGGTGCAAATGTGGAGGAAAATGCAGAAGCTTCCGTCCCAGTTTCAGCAGAGAAATCACTACCCATCTCAGACGTAGGAGGCTTATCTAATGAGTGTCCTGAGGTCAATGAAAATAAATGTGTTGGATCATTGAGGCCTCAACCTGAAGGTGATGGAGGTCAAGTTTCTGCTAAGAGATCATTGCTTTTTTCTGATGTGCAAGATCAGCATGACGAGGATGAATGTTTGGATGCTAAGAAACATCAATCGGGAAATGATAGGGGACAAGTTTCAGCAAAGAGATCACTGCCCTTTTCTGATGTGCAAGTGCAAGATCAGGATGAAAAGGTTGCCTGCTCGGATTCAATGATCGCAAGTGCGTCTTCTCCCGAAGTGAAAGATTGTATTGCTAGAAGACTTAGGCCCAGGGTTCAAAAATCGTGAATTTGGAGGGACCCTTTTTCCTTTCCCCCCCCCCCCCCTAACCTAGGGTTATTTTGGAAATCAATGCATGCTGAAATTTCAAGAAATGGTACACATTTTGTGGGTTTATCACCAAACTTGGTGTATATGGGGGTGTAACATTTCTTTTTGTGGAATTAGAAGGGGCATCTTTCTTTGGTTGGCCTCAACTCTCTCTTCTCATGTACACGTTAAGACGAATGAGTTACAAAATGGAAGATGACTCTAACGACTTTATCATTGTTTATCTTAATCATTCATCTTTTTTTTCTTTTTTTGGTTTCAAGCGGGAAAAAGAAACATTCATCCATCACTTGTAATCATTAATCTTGGGTTCTTTTTCTTTGTGCATCTACAAGGTGCCTTTTTTCCCGTGTTGTGATAAGTGATGAATAAAGACACGGAAGCCAAACAAGTGAAACATAGCACAGTCAAAAGACATACTACGCGGTTTTATACCAACTAGTTAGGGGTTGGTCTAATTTAACAAAGAATTTTAAGTTTGAGACTTGGGTATGTAGTAATGTAGGTGGTGGGGTAGTTGTTTGAAAGAGTAATTCAATTCTTGATTCAGATTAGTCAGAGGATATTATTATGCTTGAAAGATGTCATACCCTGGGATACTAGAGAAAAAAAAAAGACATGCCTGAAGCCACAAATTATATATACCTGAGTGCATTCTTCTCATGAGTACAAAGATAATAAACATTATATTTATGAATTTATGAACTATATATGAATAAATCAGGGATAAAAGGTCAGTTACAAGATTCTAAAACACCTGTGAATTGTTTATCTCTTTCTAACCATGTATAAGGTTTTGTTCTCTTTGTGATGCCTAGTGTAAATATTTTTGAGGCAAAGATAAATGACAAAGAAGAGAAAACTACTAGCGCATATTTTGTATGAGAAGACCCAACAGATAGTTCACTAAGACATCAACTACAAACAGAGAAACAAAAGAGAAATGCCTAGGAAGTGACCATTTGAAGAACTCTTCATGGGTAAGGAGATGTTTGTAGCAAGCGACATGCATAACACCAAAAATATAACATGAATTTTCTTCTAAATTAGACGCATATTTAAGTCCAAAAAAGAACGGTGAAGAAAAGAGAACTATGTCTCAATCTTTGCTAGTGCAGAGAAACCATTAAACTATTTTTGTTAAATCACTCTGAAGTAGCCTCAAGTGCACATTCACGAGAGTTAGACGGACAAAAAAAAATGCAAATTTAAAATCCAGGGTGAAGTCCTGACCCAAGTTTGACCCATCAAGATGAGTCAGCCCGTTCGAAGCTATTCAATTTCTTTTTCATTGATGGAAACAGACAACCAACGGGATTCGAGGACTTTGGGGACAATCCATATTATTAAAAGGCCCAATAACTGTATAGGAATCCATCGACCCTATGTTAACTTGCAGTGACCACAAACACTACCTACCAAAAACAATGAAGGAAAACAACGACACAAACCTGTTCCCCAATCTTACCTACCTTGAGATCCCATTGCTTTCAAAATTCTTACTTAGACACCTTTGTTTCAAAGCTATATGAAAATTCCTAATATCCATACAAAATTACCAACTAATCAATCTTACCAAATTTTGACCGACTCGTGCAGCCAAAGCGTGTTTCCAATAATGTGAAAATTTCTTTTCACTTAACTGATAATAACCGTACATTCATAGGGGGGGGGGGAAAATACCAACAATTACAGTGAACAGTTCAACGGCGAAGAGAAACAGAGGGATTCACTTTATTGAGACCATTGAACATCATGCAAAAGCCGAAGGAGCAAAATAATTATAAAAACAAATAAAGGAAGAGAGAAAGAAAAAGGCGTATGATAAGGAGATAAAGAACATCCTCATCTCATGATTTTGAATTGTCAAATGAAGTTGGTCCTTTGGAGAAAGCTAAGAATGTGGTCTAAAGCGCATTATTATAGCTTTTGTGCGAACACGGACAACACAAATATGCACTGTAAGTTGAGTGGGTGAGGTCCCCATTGATGGATCCTCCCTTGAGGTAAAGTCTTTTTGTTTTTCATTTTGAAGACTCGAACACTTCTCTATAGCCCTTTTTTTTTTAATTTAATTTTCTATTAATTCCTATTTGAATCTCTCACGAGTGGGGTTTTGTGTCGGATGGCGTGTTGTGTGCTGTGCCCATTGGCCATGGAAATGCTTCCATAACAAAAGGATAAGTATATTTTTTTCCCTAAGCACAAGTAACATCTTATTGAAAATAACCATATTCGAGATACCGTCAGATACTAATATAGGCATATCTTATAACGGGAATTTGAATCTTGATTCATTACGTTGTAAAAAACTAACATTTTCTGTTAAACCAAATCCCGTTTGTTATAACTTATAAGGATCTTTATTAATCAACAAAAGAGACGACAATAAATCCTCTCTAGGGTAATCAAAACCCAAATTAAACTCTTGTGATTACAAATGGGGTGAGGACTTGTCTATTTTTTTAATGGGGATTCCGTACGGGTATACAATAAGTGAATGGTTCTTTATATATATTAGAGTGTTATGTTATGTTACGTTATGTTAGTAAGAAGTGATTAACCAACTTTACTCACTCATTAATATTTGAACAGCTTCCAATGAATTTACCATTTCATGGGATTGTGTCGTGAAGATGCTTAGTGGCTCTTGATGATGTGGTTTTGACCGGAAGGGTAATTTTGTTCCCTTCATAACTTGGTTGACTAGTCATGACATCATAAGCTCATTCCTTGTAACTTCATTATACTTGATTTCAATTATTGTCTTCAAACTTCTGCACGTGCTGTCCATCTTGCTTTTCCTCGCAGCTTCATTATACTTGTTTTAATTTCCATCGGTTTATTTCGTTATTAAAACTGGGGAAGTAGTTTGACTGATGTTGAAGCTGCTTTGATTGATTGTTCATCAGTTGTTAAAGCATTCTCTTGTAAACACTGCTATGTTTCCTTTTCATCCCCCCACTTCAAATCTGTACTGCGACCTGTTAAAAAGGGGAAAAGAAAAAAACTTGACTACAGTTCAAAACATATATATATGGTCAGGGACGAGTATTGGTTGGAATAAATCCACCAGGACCTCTTGACTTCTCGTTTGACCAACAAAAAAAAAAACTAAGGTTGACATTCATAGATCCGAAAGAGTCAAAGTTCCAGCGAATTATTCAGGCATCATGGAGTTGTATCATGAACTATATTCACTCTTTCCCTGACCAATACCATCGCATGTATTCAGATTCTTACACAAAAAAGAATAGATCATCGACTCATTCGAATATGAAAACTAGAACTACCACGCAAGCACAGATCGTTGAAGAAACAAATTAGCCAAGTCAAAGGGGGAGATCCGGGTCAAAAAGAAAGAAGTCAGAGGGGATAGATGCATGGGCAGATCAATAATTTTAAGCAAAGAATAAGGGTGCAAAGCCCTCCCACACCCTTCTTATTATCTACTTAAATTAAATTATAGCATGATGAAATAAGTGGGCAGAAGATTATCGTTCAACTACTCGGCCGAAACGAATAATGATGTCAATAAAGTTAAAAGGGAAAAGAAACTGTAATGTCGTGAGTGCTTTATCTCTTTTATTTGCCACCTAGCTCATAGGGTTCTGTGCCCGCCCATTCCTACTAAGGGAATCCTAGATGTGGAGTTACGAAAGCAGGGTATGTTTTGCCGCCTCTGGCAATTCCTGATTTAGGTTTGTTTTATTCATGCATGCAATTCTATTGGTATTTGGTATTTTTCGTATTTTAGTAAGTTCTAACTATAGCACGAGTTCTCCTTATTCACGTTTACATTTAGTAGAGATATTTTGCAAGTTAGAGTTGATGATGGATTCAATTACAGGTGTGTGTCTCTCATGTGTCGTAGTATACAATTTATTAGCATTGTTATATTTTACTCTATCATTATTACATGCAATGCAGCGTATAGTTTGGAGGTTAAGGGTGTGATATGATTAAGGGGTGTGAGAGAGATGGCATTAACGAGGAGGTGTTCAGAGTGGTTCGTTCCTTTGAAGGAATCATTGCATTCTTACAAAGCTCGTTCAATGAGTGACTTTACTCTTACCATGCACACACACAGCCAAATAAAGGCTTCTAACTTTTCCATTAATCCCATTATATCTCCCTTCAAAATCTTTATTTCCAATACGCACCCCCTCTACACTAGGCACTAGGTTCCCATTTACCAATCTATATAGTATCTCTTATTTTTATCATTAATATAAAAATTAGATTAAGAATTATAAATAATATTAAATATTAAATTTTAATTTATTTTATATTAAATATTATAAATGAATTTATTTGACTTATAAATTAATGTATAATTTAATGGTATACATAAACATATTTTAAAAAAATTATGTCTTATTTATTTAAATTTATTCATATTTTTAAATTAGTTAATTAAATTTTATATTAAATATATTATAATTTTTTTAGTAAAATTCTCTCTCTCTCTCTCTCATCTATATGAAGCTGTATGGAAATTTTGTTAAATATATTTTTTTTTTCCGAAGAGAAATGGTAAAAGACTGGCTAGCATTGTAGTTTGTGGGGAAAGGATCAACCGCACCACCTAACCTATTAAATATGCATGTCCTTACTTCCAATACTAGTACTATTTCCTACTTCTAAATTAGTATGCCCATTTTAATTTATGAGATATTTTTGGAGCAGATTGTGAATATTAATTAACCTTATTAAATAAGTTAGAAATTTAGCTTTTCCAAACCAAAAAAAAATAGCATAAACTTTAAAAAAACACCTCCATTTAACATAACCCCTGATTGACCTATACTTAATCGATGATGGGTATTTTTTGAATGAATAATTAAGCTTTTTTATTCACAAATTATCTTAGAAATTTATTTCATTTAACCAGTAAAGCTTTTAAAAGATGAGACCGTTTTAAAGACGCAATTTTAATTCACTTTTTAAATTTGTGTAAGGTAGTTAAAAATAACTTATAAAGATGTAGATTGAGTATTAGATAAATATTTGTAAAATTTTATTGATACAATATGAGTTACCATGCTATAAATGCCAACGAAGCAAGAATATAATTGAAGTGATTTTTTAAGGCATGTCTTACATTTGTGTTTTGTGGCATAGGTTTGGCAGGAGTTCGCCAGACCGTATTTAACATGTTACACCTCCTATCATAATTATAAGAATTAATAAATTATATGTATTATGACTTCTATCAATATTTCAATAAGCCTGCACAAAAAATACGGAAAGACCCCTCGTATATACGTTGTGGATAATATAATTCATTCTTTGACTTCATATAAATACAGGGCATTCACTTTTTTTTTTTACTAGTTTTTCTAAAATTATTTTTCGAGATTTCATGTATAAATGGCTAAAGTTTCTCAAGTCGCTCACCCAGGCAATTTTTATTTTTTATTTTTTGACGCTGGAGGAGAAAAATAGCATCAGTGTCTGTTTCCTTCAATTTGAACTGTAGGTCCGGAATATATACTTTTTATACAGAGAAAGCGCAGGGACAGAGCGTAATTTGTATTGTCGAATTCGGAGATTTGAACTTAAAAGCAACAGCCTTTGGGATACGAATGCAGTTTCATGACCAAATTCAAAAGCTCTGTATTGTACCACGAGCAACTCTATCTTCACATTGTTATATGCGGAAATAAAAGCTAGTTTTTGTTAAATTTTTAGGAAAGTTAATTAATGTGCCAACTCCTTGGCTAGATTGCCCCATTTTTACAACAACAACAACAACAATAACAAAGCCTTTTCCCATTAAATGGGGTCGGCTACATGGATCATACGACGCTATTGTGCTCTGTCAAAAACTAAATCCTTAGATAGGTTATTGACCAGGAGATCCCGCTCAATGACCTCGTTGAGCGTTCTCTTTGGCTTTCCTCTACTCCTTTTAACCGGACTCCATACTATTTGATCCACCCTCCTCACCGGCACATCCCTTGACCTTCTTTATAATTTGATCCACCCTCTTCACCGTTCTTTTGGCCTTCCTCTACTATTTGGCTAGATTGCCCCATTTTTACTTTAACAAAAATTAATTTATAATCTAAATTAATCTGATCAATGTTTTATTTTAAACCATAATCTTTTAGCTAAATTTCACAAAAATAAAGTGACAGTGAAAATAATATTATTTATTTTTTTTCGTTTTTTTAAATGATATTGTTGGGATGGGAAGACTAAGACAATAAATTATAAGCTAAGAATGGTCCGTGCTTTCATATCCTAGAGGAAACATTTTTTAACAGAGAGAAACATATCAGTTGATTCTTTTTTTCAAAGATTAAATTATTCATTGTAAGTAGTAAACTAATAAATAAAAAAGAAAAATGTTAATTTACTGATGATACTTTCCCCCCTCCTTGATTGGAGAGAAGATCCTAAGTAAGTACTATAATAATGACAATATAATTAAAAACTAGCTAAGTTGATCGCGATTGTTAATTAATCGGGGTTTTGGAGATACAAATCCAGAGCTTCTTGGGGCATCGAACTTTGACCTCTGGTTTAGCAGTTGGACAGAGAACAGCTTTTACAAGGTAGCTGATTATCTGACTTTAGCCATGACAGCAGAAATAAGGAAAAAGCTCTCGTGGGTCCCATTCAACGTAGACGAGGAGACCACAATTTCAATTTCAATTAAATAAAATATTCGCGGGGCTTAATTAATAACCGAAAAAAATCATCACAATTTGGATTTTGTGAGAGTCAATGTCCTTGCTTCCTGTTTGTAAAGTTGATTTTGGAGCGAAACAAGATTGCTGGGGCGCGGTTCTCGGTCAAAGAGGTACAATAATCTCCCGCATTTGCTTTTCTCTTCTTTTATTTTTTTCACTTTCTTTTGTTGTTTGGTGAAAAAATCAATACCGGTGTGTTTTGGATTTACTTCTCTCCTGATGAAAGAGCATTTGATGTGAACTGTGAAGGGCTTTGCTTTAACTCCGCTGCACTTCAGAGAGAAATTCAGAGAGAGAGAGAGAGAGAGAGAGAGGGAGGGAGGGAGAAGGAGAGGGACAGGGAGAGGGGTCTCCGAGGTCTTTCTGGTGTTTGGGTGCCGTCAGAGTTATGTGTGCCTGTCACTCTCGTCTAATTCTTTGTGAAACCCATTTGTCACAGATTCGTTTCCTTCGAGTTTCAGGTGGCCGGGAGCTGGTTTGTAACTGGTCGGGATCTGGGCCGGGTTTTAGATTTTGAGTCTTTGACTCTCGTTCTGTTTCTTGGTTTTCTTTTCTCTTTCGAGGATTGGGTGCTGAGACCCATTCTGGGTTCTGGAGAACTTTTGGTCGGTTTTCGCCTGAAACGGTGAGCCAAGTTGTTTGTTTTTTCTGTCAGAGTACCGAGATTTCTTGTTAGAGGTCTTGCATTTGTTAAAACCTCTGATTCTGATTTATGAGTTTGATCCTCGGGTAAATCTATAGCACCAGTCTACAATCGTCTTCCATATTGCCCTTTTTTCTGTTTCAGTAGTCAAGGGTTTGAAACCAGACTTGTTTCACATGGGCTAACTCCTTTTGCTGGTATTGTTTGAACTGTTTGGTCTACTTCCACGCAGGAGGCTATCATGCATCTTTCACTATGGAAGCCCATTACTCACTGCGCTGCTCTGATCATGGACAAAAAGAGCAGACGTAAGGATGAATCTATGGTTGAATTGAGAAGAAGCCGATCAATTCTCCGGAAATTGCAGGAGAACAAGCTGAGGGAAGCTCTTGAAGAAGCTTCTGAAGATGGGTCACTCGTTAAATCTCAAGACATGGAAACCGAATCGCCGGCCAAAATGGACGAAAGCCTTGGGAGATCCCGGTCACTTGCCAGGCTTCACGCTCAGCGCGAATTTCTTCGAGCCACTGCGCTTGCCGCTGAGCGCATATTTGAGTCTGAGGACGAAATTCCTACTCTTCAAGAAGCTTTCAACAAGTTCCTTACAATGTACCCCAAATACCAGTCGTCGGAGAAGATCGATCAGTTGAGGTCGGATGAATACTCGCACTTGTCCCCAAAGGTATGCCTTGATTACTGTGGATTTGGACTGTTCTCTTTTGTTCAGACCATTCACTATTGGGAATCCTCTACGTTTAGTCTGTCTGAGATAACTGCAAATTTGACTAACCATGCACTTTATGGTGGCGCTGAAAAGGGAACCGTTGAACATGATATAAAGACTAGAATCATGGATTACTTGAACATACCTGAGAATGAGTACGGTCTTGTTTTTACTGTCAGTAGAGGATCAGCTTTTAGATTGCTGGCTGAGTCATACCCTTTCCAGACAAACAAAAAATTGCTGACCATGTTTGACCACGAGAGCCAGTCTATAGCTTGGATGGCTCAATGTGCCAGAGCGAAGGGTGCAAAAGTGTACAGTGCATGGTTTAAATGGCCTACCCTAAAACCCTGTTCCACTGATTTGAGGAAACAGATTTCAAACAAGAAGAGGCGGAAGAAAGATGCTGCTACCGGTCTTTTTGTGTTCCCTGTTCAGTCTAGAGTAACGGGGGCTAAGTATTCTTACCAGTGGATGGCACTAGCACAGCAAAATAACTGGCACGTCTTGCTTGATGCAGGGTCATTGGGTCCCAAGGACATGGATTCGCTTGGCTTGTCTCTATTCAGGCCAGACTTTATAATCACGTCTTTCTACAGGGTATTTGGGTATGATCCCACTGGATTTGGATGCCTTCTCATCAAGAAATCGGTTATGGCAAGCCTTCAGAATCAGTCAGGGAGTACCGGGTCTGGAATGGTGAAGATCACTCCTGAATTTCCTATGTATTTAAGTGACTCTGGTGATGGTTTGGACAAATTGACTGGGATTGAAGATGATGAAGTCACTGGGATGGGTGAAAAACCTGCTGAACCTCGTCAAGGATCACAGTTGCCGGCCTTTTCTGGTGCATTTACTTCTGCTCATGTCCAAGATGTATTTGAAACTGAAATGGACCAAGATAGCTCTGAAAGAGATGGAACAAGCACAATATTCGAAGAAACTGAGAGTATTTCTGTTGGGGAGGTGATGAAGAGCCCGGTCTTCAGCGAGGACGAGTCATCGGACCACTCTTATTGGATTGATTTGGGACAGAGTCCATTGGGATCTGACCACACAGTTCAAATGAGTAAACAGAAGATAGCTTCTCCTCTTCCACCGTTTTGGTTCAGTGGAAAGAGGAACCAAAAGCGACATTCTCCCAAGCCAACTTCCAAAATATATGGGAGCCCCATGTGTGATGATAAAGCAGCAAATATTGATCCTCATGATGACCACCACGTGCTTTCATTTGATGCTGCTGTGCTGTCAGTGTCACAGGAACTTGATCTTGTAAAAGAGGTCCTTGAAGAGGAGCATTTTGCTGAAGCAAGTGACTTTTCAAGAAATGGTAATGGGTCTTATCATTTGTATGTCAATGAGATTGAGGAAGAACCTGGAACTAGCGAAGCAGCTAATCTTGGATCTGTATTAGATGTTGCTTCAAAAGGATCACATATTGATGATTCATCTTCCGTTTCTCAGCATCACAGATTTGAGAATAGCTCTACCTCTGAAATATCCTCTGATGTTAGAGAGAGTGCCATCAGAAGGGAAACTGAAGGTGATTTTAGATTGCTTGATAGAAGGGAAGGGAATAGATATGGTGGTGGTAGATTTTTTGGTTTGGAGGAGAATGAATCATATAACAAGGGAAGAAGAGTCTCGTTTAGCATGGAGGACAATCGTAAAGAGTATCTTAGCCATACCTTGGAATCAGGAGACATATGTGCAACTAGCTTAGAGGATGAAGAGTACACAAGTGATGGAGAATATGGTGATGTACAGGATTGGGGAAGGAGGGAACCAGATATAGTATGCCGGCACTTGGATCATATTAATATGCTTGGTCTCAATAAAACCACACTTAGACTTCGGTTTTTGATAAATTGGCTGGTTACCTCTTTGCTGCAACTGAAGTTGCCTGTCCTAGATGGGGAAGATAAAGCAAATCTTGTCCACATCTATGGTCCAAAAATTAAATACGAAAGAGGGGCAGCTGTGGCTTTTAATGTCAGGGACAGAAGCAGGGGGCTAATCAATCCGGAGATTGTTCAGAAGCTGGCTGAAAAAGAAGGAATCTCTCTTGGCATTGGTTTCCTCAGTCACATACGAATTCTTGATAACTCAAGACATCATTGTGGGCCTCTGAATAAGGAAGATACAACTCTTTGCAGGCCAATGGAGAATGGTCGTCATGATGGAAAAGGTGGCTTTGTTAGGCTTGAAGTTGTTACAGCTTCTCTGGGATTTCTGACTAATTTTGAGGATGTGTATAAATTGTGGGCTTTTGTTGCAAAGTTCCTTAATCATTCATTTATCCAAGAAGATAGTCTTCCTACTGTTCAAGAAGGTTCTGAGACATAAGATCAAGACGAAATAGCTGCTGGCGATTTAATTCAATTTTGGAAAGTGAACTTGAAAAAGATTATTTCCAAGAAGTTCTTAAATTGGCTAACTGCCGGAATCTGCAAAAGAGAATGGATCAGTGATCTTTTGTATGCTGCCAGATAGACAATTACTCATATATCTCTACTTGAAAGCCACACAAGGAAAGCGGGTGAATTTTTTTAATTCATGTTTCCTGTTACTTGCATATTTTACTTTCCTCTTCCAACTTCTTGTAGAGTTGGCTTTAGAGATTTGTTACTATTAGAAAGTCAGTGTACTTGACTCAGATTGTATGGGTGGAACTTCTATCAGTAAACATTTTGCTTCTGTTGCACACAAAAGGATTTGCAACTTCTGTACAACGTTAGAGGTTATCTTATGCTGTTGTCTGAGACGATTCAGATCAATAACTGTGTTGACTTTGATGTCTTTGCATATTATAACAAAGTTATATTTGAGTGGGAAGTGAGAAATGAACACTGGCATATGCATCTCACGGTTTTTAAGTTTATATCGGCTCCCAAAGGATAAATTAATTCAGTAGAGGTTTTTCTTTCTATTAGGTTTATGTCATTTGAAGGATACAAGAAAGTGTGAATCAAATTTAAAAAAATCCTTTGAATTAAATAATTTATGTCTAAAATACCAAATAACCTTTCATTTGATTATTTCTGATACCTTAATTTGAGGGTGTTTAAGGCTGAATCCTTTGTCTGGTACTGTAATGGATGCTGCATTGATCAAACTGTTTTGCTGATTTCTCTGCATGACTCAGTAACATTTGGGACATTTTTCTGCTATCAGCAGTGACGACAAGCAGTCCTTTGTCTTTTGCATATGTTGTGCTGTATCAAATTAAAGACGCGTGTGACCAAAAAAAGTAAAGATATGTTGAGGATAAATTATCAGGTCACTTCCCTGAATGAGAATTGATATGCCACAATCAGGAATCTTAAATTGGATAGCGGATAAAAGGAGAAGGAAAGAAGTAGACGTACCTGATTGTTGATTTTATGGATAATCTATCTGCGGCAACTTAATGTGAATTCGATGATCTTCACAGGCATTCTGATCTGCTGGTTTATTAGCACTTCCAGCTGTAAGTTGTGATGTTTGTACGTTTTGTCTTGGATTATTAATATTGACTTTGTAAAATCATATTATTTAAAAAGAATCTATTGGTAAACTTGCTATTATAGTATAGATAGCCCTTAATAGCGAAAACTATCACAGCATCCATCGAAGTTCGACAATTCAAGTTAAATTATGAGAAGCCCCGATAATAATAAAAATACGAACACTACAATAATTTTACAAATAATATGGCAAGGGAAGATTTGAACCATGAACCCTTGGCAAACTAAAAATATGGTGACCACCAAGCCATCCAAGTACCTTAATTATGTGAGGCAAAAGAATAATATAAGTAACAAAATAACTTCAAGAGTCTATATCTACAAACAAGGGTTTATAATAAAAATTAGACAATTACCAACAAATATAAATGAATTAACAACTCTTATATATGTAAGTATTCATATCTACATTAATAAATGAAATAAAATTATTTATAATAAAAATTAGGCGATTAACAACAAACACAAAAAAACTAACTATTACATATGCAAGTGCAAGTATCTAAATCTATATTAACAAGTGAAATAAGAGAACTTATAATAAAAATTAGACAATTAATAATAAATATAAGAGAATTAACAACTCTCACAAATATAAGTGTCAAGATCTTCGTTATCAAGTGAAATAAGGGATTTACAATAAAATTTAGAGGACCTCAAATAATCATAAGGCAAATAACAACTCCCACAAATAAAAGTGTCAAGATCTTTATTTATTTTAAATCCTCTTATTTTATTTATTAATGTAGAATTACATACTTGCATATATGAGAGTTGTTAAGTTCTTTATGTTTGTTGCTAATCTTTTAATTTTTATTATAAATCCTCTTATTTCACTTGTAGTGTAAACCTAGACACTTAGATATATAGAAGTTATTAGTTCCCTTATATTTGTTATTAATCATATAATTTTTATTATAAATCCTCATTATTTTACTTATTAATACAGAGCTAGACACTTGCATATAAGTAAGTTATTAGTACTTTTATATTTGTTGCTAATCGCTAAATTTCTATTAGAAATCTCCTTATTTTATTTGTTAGTGTAGGTTTAGACAGTTATATTTATATGAGTTGTTAATTTTTGTATGTTTATTATTAGTCGTCTAATTTTTGTTATAAACGATCTTATTTTAATAGTTAATGGTTTTCTAGACATTTGAGTTTATTTTGTTATTTATATTATTTTTTGCTTTACGGCTTGGATGACTTGGTGGTCACCATGCTTTTAGTGTGCCAAGGGGTCATCGGTCAGTGGAGCTCTATCAATGTGTTTTTACCAATAAAAATTAATTTCATTTTGGTCCAGGGGTGCAGTATGCAAAATTATTCTCTGATCACCACCGGAGCTCTATCAATGTCTTTTCACTTATAAAACTTAATTTTATTTTAGTCTAGAGGGTGCAATGAAGTTTTATAAAATTTTGGGAGGCAATTGGAAATAAATTCTGTACAGAGGATATATGCAGTGAAATTTTCCCTGTCAAATATTTTCTTTTTTTAAAAAAGGGAGACAAAGCGAGAAAGAATAAAGAGACCTGATAGCAGAGACAAAGAAGATCCTGAAGTAATCATTTTAAATTGTCAAATGAAGTAGGTGCTTTGAAAAAAGTAGAGATTGTCGTCTAAAGCGCATGATTATAGCTGTGTCGAGAGACAACACACTAATGCACGAAGGCCACCCATGGATTCCCCACTCAGCCATTGTCATTTTCTCTTTTCTTTTCATATTAATTCCTTCATTCCTTTTGAAGCCTCAGAGACATCCAATGCTCTCTCTTCTTTCTTCCATTGTTCATTTTTCAGGAGCCATTGGCGTGCTTCCACGCACACAGAAAGAAGCTAGATTTGAGAATGACGCAGTGGAATACGCAGAGATATAGTGCTGGTGAATTTGATTCTGGTATAATTTTGTTGGAAAATGTAAAGGAGAGTTTATCTCTTGGGGAATTAATATAATTTAGTATAATATATCCCAAAGTGATTCGGTAATAAAGATTCAATGATGAAGAATTTGCTTTTCGGAGCAAAATCCAAATTTGTTTCCTTTTGAACTTGTTGACTGTGGTCATGAGAGGATGACGATCCCCATTCCAAACTGCCCTCCATATGATTTCAAGTATTGGCTCAAGTTCCCCACAACCCCACCTATTCATAATCTGCCTTCCAAATGATTAAACCCGCAAAAAATCTTGCTCCTTGGAAATTTCGTGCGTAGCTAATTTTATCATTAATTAGTATAACCCATATATTGCACAAAATTTAAGAAATATGCCATATTACACACAAATACTTAATAGTGCCATTTGTTGAAATTCTTATATTATACATAGATTTATATCAGTGACTGAAAAGTCAAAAGAAAAGAATCCCAAGATTTGTATTGGGATTGAAACTCAAAAAGGAAAGAATAAAATTCCCGTGGAAGAGGCTGATTCATTACTAGACGTTTCGGCCAGTACAACGGAACTGTAATGAGAACGAAAAACCGTTAACGCGGTCCTTTTCCTTATTAGCAGAGCACGAAAAACAGACTTACTACACAAAACGAAGAAACAAAGGTTACACACAAAACCGAAGGCAAAAAAACTAAGTAACATCTGTAATATATGTGATTGTCATGAGGATTCTTAGATTGTATGTGACTGATCTCTAGCCATCAGTGAAATATCATAACTGAATTTGCATAATGCTCAATGTTATTTACAGTTAATGAAGAAATGATCACAGAATCCCCAAGAAAGCTGCAATCGAATATCTATTCTAATGCACAATGGATAAGCAAACAATTCACGTAGTTATTCTAATGTCCACAGTTATCTAATTGGCATATCTAAGATTCTATCATCTTAATTAGAAACGCAGCTTCTAATGCTGACTCCTTGCTCTGCAGATACCGGTTTTCCTCTACTATATCTGCGGTCAAATTTAACAGTATTGGTCTTCTTGGGTCATAAATGGCAAGATCACGGACTCGTGCAACCCATTTTGCTGCTTCCCATACCCCGAATCTGAATCAAGATCAGAAGAGGTAAGTACAATATCAGCTGTAAGCAGTTTAGACAAAGATTACTGATGCATATTTTGAAATATCCAGAAAGCAAGTCATGAGGAAATTACCGTGTGTTGAAAGATGAGGTCACTAATACAGCTGGATAAAGAACATCCTTCTGAATATTGTCATAAGGAGAATAATCCCGAATAGCAACAAAATCATCAAGGTCCCCAGGGTAGCCAAACTCTTCATAGTCAACTGGCAGAAGTGGTAAGATAGGATACAGAAGAGTGTTGGTCGCATCTAAAAATGGTACCTAAAGTAGAAACCAGAAGAAAGAAGGAAATGAGAATCAACAAGATCCAAAGCAGATACATATAAACTCCGAAGCCAAAGAAATGAAAATGACAGGTGCAGAAGTTCTTGGAAACCTTCAAGATTGCAGCACGAAATAAATCTGGGCAACGGTTGATGGCTGAAGCAATCACAAGGCCTCCAGCACTATATCCCCAACCTGCCAGTTTACCTTCATCCACAATATCTCTTTCAATCAGGAACTTGGCACAAGAGATATAATCATTAATCGAATTATGTTTCTTTATACGTCTGCCATCATGATGCCATTTCTTACCAAAACCACCACCACCTCTGAACCATAACAACCAAATTACAATAGACTAGAGAATAAGCTTCAGAAGAAAATAGAAATTCATATGGAAAGTTTGCAGATATTCAGAAAGAATTGCGCAATTATATTTGATAATAAGTACAACAATTTAAGAATTTTTGTATAAGCAGAGTATGCTGCCATTTTACTTGGGGCTTACCTAACATCAGCATAAGCAATGACCCAACCACGATCCAAGAGGCTTTTCAATTCACCGTGCCACCGTTTATCAAGCAACTCGCCATAAGCTCCATGTCCATGCAGTAAGCCAGGCCCTTTATTCTTGTTCTTATTGTCACGAGCAAAAACAACAGTCAAAGGAACCATGACCCCATCAAATGAAGGAACGTCATATTGTTCACAAGCATAGAACTCAGAGAGACTATTCCATAAGAGGTCATCTTGAAGATTGGCATTCAAAGAATTGGAACATTTAGAGTATGATGAGTCCTGGTTCTTGCTTGCAGAACTCATACCATATAGTATTCGTGTTCTTTCCTGAAGCAGATTTTGCTGTTGAATGATGTTCCAACAACCAGTTGTCAGGTCATAATCAACCACGGCATCAGGCATCTGTAAAAAAGCTTGATATGGTAAATATATTACGATTTGGGGATGGTTTCTTTCAATCCAAGTTGCTAGTTGCGACTGTAAAATGACCAACAAAGGCCAGAGTAGATGAATATAAGTGTCTCACAATCCTATCTCATGTCAGACAAATATTTAACAATGGGCTCATTATAAATTGGTATAAATAATGAATAGCTAACGAGGACAATAGTAGTAGACAGAACAAACTTAGAAAGCAAAAATAAAAGATTTGTAATGTTGCATATGATATGGAAATAAAATATATAAATGTCCCCAAAACCAAGTGAAGAGACCATCTCCAAAATCGTTAAGAACATAATAACCACATACCACAGGTGATGATATTATAAAGCGCATGACTGATGAAAAGTAGTCATAATTAGGTCCAGGTGAAATTTGACAAACATGTTTTGGAAGAGACAGATACTGTAGGTCCAGCTCCCTCAGTTTAATAGCCCCCTATCCAAAAACAAAGAGGCCAAAAGGAAACACTACATTAGATGATAAAGTATGCGTGCACCAAAAGTTTTATCTGCTAAAGCAAAGACATTTGAATGTTCTTTCATTACCTTCCCAAAGGGAAGTGGCAGGCTTACAGAACAAAGCTGAAACTTTCGCCCTTCCCTTGTAATGAGTACTAAGTATTTATCACAAAAATCAACATCCTCCACAGTCAAATTTTGGTCATCAACAAATACTTCCTGCAGTTTATATTTCGTTGACTAAAATAATAAATTATATGCTTGTAATTTCAATGAATAATTAAGGGAAAGAAAGTCAACTACAGATAACAAAACAATGCTTCAACCTACCTCCCATTTTCTTGGATTTGAAAAATCATTCACTGCACTACGAAGAAGATAATGACTATCGACTGATTTGCCCCTTTTTGGAGAATCTGTAAATAAATAAAGGAAACCTTGATGATGCTCTATTATGCAGTGAGCTTGAGCATCGCACTCCCAAACTAATGTCATGCCCGACAGTGGATCAGCTGCATTTATCAGAAAGACCTAAAATATGTTTACAATTACTAAATGATTGAGAGCTGAGAAGGATCTTGGCTTGTTGGATTCTACAATTTGGTACCTTCGAAGACATTATAGAGAATGTATTTGCAGTCACAAAACGGAAATCTTTTGTGTGCCTTATATTAATGTGAACGCCTTCATCAGATTCTTCCAGAAGCAAAACATCCTCATCAGTTGATCCAATCATACTGCAGTAGATCCTGTACGGTGGAGTTTGGGATAAGGAAAAGTTACATAAATTTCAATGCTGATAATCTTAGATGACTAAAAAACAAAGGGTTCTTCCTTATTCTTCTAATGCTTGAGGGCAAAAAGGAATTAAAAAACAGGGCAATTTACCCACCGGTAGGGTCTCTTCCTGTGATCTGTTACAACATAAAGCAACGCCTGCCCATCTTTTGCCCATGCCAGATTCGAAACCCGATCAGCCTGAGGCTTGCTACATAATGAACCAGAATTTAAATTTCTCACAGATAGCTTAAAGCAGTCGTTGTCTTTATCATACATAGTGTATGCCAGAAACTGATGGTTTGGTGAAATTTCCGACAATTCTTCATAAGCATAACCTATAAAAGTAAGGAAAATTTTTAGCAGTCACGAAAATTCCGTTCACCGGCAGAGAACCAAAGGTTCTTCCTCTTTCGTATTAAAACACAATCCAACCCTTTCCTTGTCATTAGAGTAATTCTATACTATTTAAAGAAGTGCCAACTACATTGCACTAAGATAACTGTACAGAGAAAAGAATCAAGTGAGATTGGTAATACCGCCAAATCTCTCGGCTTCTTGATTGTAGTCAAGGAGCTTCTGCTCAATTCTCTTCCCTGATGCAAAATCGAATCCTGCCGAAGGAGATTTATTTGATATGAACTCCTCGTTCAAGCTAGCCAACCTTCTGCACAGTACAGGGTACTGCTTTCCCTCTTCAGCACGTCGATAATACAACCTGCACATACCAACATCTTCTTTGAAATAGTATAAAGAGGAGAAGAAACGCTTACACTCTGAAGTTGTAAGCAAAAGTGGGGGGAATTTCAGTATGCTAAAGTTATTCGCTTCAACAATAAAAAAGCAGGACATTTCAGAGAATAATCCGAGCGAGATGAGTTGAGAGAAAGGCGAGATACGTACCAAGGGCCCCAGCGAAGTGGAGGAGTAGAAAGTTCAAATGCCATCCGGGCGGCCATCTCTGATTGGAGCTTACTCTGAAGTCGCTCAGTCTCAGACATGATTGCCTCCGTGTATTTCTCCTCCTGCTCCATGTACACGTCCATATGGCGCATGGCTACCTTGTCATTAAGATTAGACATCCAGCTGTGCGGATCCTCCCACGTAATCCCATGGAACTCAAATTTCTGAGGCTTTTTTGGAGGCTTTGGAGGCGTCGGTGGTGACGGTGGAGTCGCTGGCTTTGGCGCCTTATAGTGGCGAAGGTGGCAGTTGCGACGGCGGCACTGTCTACTGATACTACCGAATCGGAATAACGCGCGCATATTTGGCGGTCCTCTCGGTGTTTCAGGACCAGGGGAGGGGTTTTAGGTTTATGCCGCAATGGCGTCCGAGACAACGGGCGTTTGTTATTGCTTTTTACAACTGCCGTTGTAGGACCAGAATGGGTTTGAACAAATTTGATTTTACAAACCTGATTTTGAGTGAAAATTGATTTTGTTATAACGCAATTTATATTTAAATATATTGTTTAAATGTTTACTCAAAAAAAAAACATTTTAACTGTATAAATTATTAAAAAAGATATAAATTTTATAATTAATTTTAACTGTCTCTTACAGTTTGTGAACTGAGAAGTGAATGGAAGACACAAGAAGGAAAGCAACAGGGGGCATTATGCGTAGTTGGAGAGCATTAATGATTGAACGGGTTTTGTTAATCTCTTGTACTGTGGTTTTGACGTCCAACTGGGTTTTGTCAATCTCTTGTGACATTTTAGAAGCAGCCCTTCAATACTCTGTTCTAAAATGATAATCTAGTATTCTAGTTCCACATCTCAGTAGCATCGAGTTTCTAGAGGACGTTAAAAGTAGGTTGGCAATCAAATTCATCTGGAGAAACAACTCGTACCCACATTTAGGGGAATAAAACAAAGCAAGTCCGCAGACCAGTACCATTAATAATATTATAGAAGCAACGAAAACATCAGTCAACGCAGATCCCATGAAGGTTATGAACAAGTTAATGCAAGTCACCTTAACAAATATAGCCCACTAAAAGCCACGATGTTCATTTAACTTGCTTAAGCCGATGTTGACGGATTTTCAACTCCTTTCTTGAAGAGGTCAAGTCAACAAATTCGGTCTCCTGGGCTGTGTTACCTTCTCTTTTTGGCCGGAGGTCTTCTTTCCCAGCACCAAAAGTTTTCATGTCTGAATTTTTGGCCTCAAACCTGGTTCCAACGAGCATACCAGTTTTGCTTTTCAGGTTTCTTTCTCGCACCTCTCCTCTCGCGCCATCTCTTCCTTTCATTTCTTCCACACCAGTAGTTTGCAGGATGTTCTCTTCATTTTGAAGAAAGCAAGCATTTCTATTGCACGAAATGTGTTTCTTGATGAAAAAAGCACCTTCTCTTTCGCATCCTGTTTCATCAAAAATGGAGACATTGAAAGAAGAGTATCCAATGTAGTGGAAGACAAGAAAATCTCTTTCCGCTAAACTGTGATCCTGCACGAATTTTCCCCAACCAATCTGAAAAATGATATCGTCATCCGTTCTTGCAATGTTCACATTCCACACATTTCTACTCGGCCCTATAAGTCTTACAGTACCCAGCAGTTCCTCCTTAAAATGACTAACGAATTTTCTTGGAATTCGCTGTAGAAGAGATGAGAATCCATCAATACCTGTAGCTTCTGAAACCTTCAGATATTCAATTGAAAATGAAAAGAAAAAGGGCAACATGACTAAACCTGATGTATTTTAAGCTGTTTCACTTACCAGCTGGTTCCTGAAATCACCCATCATTAGCTTGAAAAATTGGTGCCTGTTGGGAGCGAATTCTGTCCAATATATATGTCTTTCCAACGCTCTGCATCTTTCTCCAGTTTGCCCCATTTCTAAGCTTCAAAGAAGTGGGAGAAAATGTGAGGACATACATACATGCATCTATATATATATTGGTCAACATAGAAAATACCATTGAGTACTAAAATTGTCTCAGTACAAGCAGCTCTGGTCAAGACAAATATAAACATGACAGAAGAAGAAGAAAATGGCAAACACACAGATCCAAATACTAGAAGCATATAAAAGAGAACAAAACGAGGGATTAGGGGTTTGAAAACGTGACCAAAGAGGCTGAATCAAGGGAAATAGAGCAGGGGCGCTCTTGAAGAAAGAACATAGACTTAGCCAAGTGTATCTTACTAAAACCAAGTGATTCATAACTAAGTGAGTCATAAGCACATCAGCACATCAACTGAAAGTATTTCAGAATGGATTTCCACTTTGCGGCAGAAAATTCATGTTTCAAAACAAAGGCTGCAACCGAAGATAATTTAAGAAAATAAAAACAGGGGAAGTAGCATAGAAATGTGCAGATTTTATGCCTTTCTTACCGTAACCTCTGATTTTACAAATGTAAGCGCTGAGGTGTAATGTTGGATCTGTTCAACTTATGCAATGTGCATACAGCAGTTGTGGTTGGCAAATGCAGATGGCTTTGTTTCATAAATGATAAAGAAACCGGTTTTCCGCCATAGCCATCAGCTTTTCAGGAATAGCAAGTGCTAGTGCAAGCGGTTTCAAATGCACCATCTGATTACGGTAGGAGATCGGCTCCTCTGACTTCAAAAGATTAGATGCACGGAGCTGCATTTCTACTTTTGCATAAGCCTTCTGAGAACTTGACGGGGATGCACTCACGCGTGTTTCTAATTTTAGCTGTGGCGTACGGGGTCGTAAATGCAGCTCAGCGTTGGAAAATGGAGACCCTTGCCGTTTATTAACACACAGGACCAAAAGAACCTTTTTTTTTTTTTTATCTCAGGGAAAATTTGACGATTTAAATTTTAAACTCCTTTTTTGGCCATGAGATTTAAGGCTTATTTAGATTGATTTTTTTAAATCAAAAAGCCTCTCAAAAGCTAGTTTAAAAGTCCAAAAGAGCATTTGAGCTCCACAGTTATGTTTGGGTTGCCTTGGAGACGAATAAAATTTTCACTAAAATCCGAGTTAGACATACAATGACATTTTAGCCTTTTTGGATTACAAAAATCAAATAGGTATTCAAACTAATTTTCTTCTGTGTATCTAAACATAAATTATACTATACTAATTAATTTTTATTTTTTTAATCCTATTTATAGTGTAGATAAAAAAAATTATATGAATTTATTATTTTACCATTCATTTATTTATATTTACTTATTGAATGTAATGAATATTAAATATGAGTAAAATTAAAAAATATTAAATTTTATAATATAATTAATAAGATTTAAAATTTTTATGGATGAAATTATTTATTAATAGTACCAGATCTTAACTTCAGTCTCTAAAATGGTAAGAATAAAAAACAGTTTTGCAAAGCGGCTACTCCCATTTGACTATTTGAGCCGTCACATTCCACTAACTTCATCCAGTTTTATTTTTAAAAGGAGCATAAAGATGTATCATTTGTTTTAATCTTTATAATATAGTTTGCTTATTTTCATTAGACTGAAAGATAACATTATAAGGAAACCTCCACCAAGTGTTATCAATGAATTAAAAATAAATATTTCACCAAAAAGTGAAAAATATTATAATATCCTTCAGTACTCTAACAATCCTATTGTTAAATTTTAAAGATTATATGATATTTGATATTCATTTCGATCTTAATTATAAAAATTAATTAAATTTTTTAGATAAATCTAAAAATTTAAATTAATTAATTAATTATAATTAAATCTAATTTTTTAAAATAAATTCATATTATATACTCTTCAATTTATTTAAATTAATCAATTAATCTTTATATTAATTATAATTAATTATTTAATTTAATTTTTTATATATATTTATAAAAATTAATTAACTCTTATAATTAAAATAGGAAGTACTATATTATATTATTGTAAGTCATAGTCAACAATAGAAGTATTTCCTTCTTTTTAAGAAAACAAACAAAAACAATGGGCACAGTTTTGCAATAATTTGTTTCCACAATTCGCAATTGTATTTTCTCATGAATAATGTCCACAACAAACGCCTCAAAAGGAAATGTTCCCCTGGGAGCTGATGCATTAATATTTCAATCACATACTGAACACGAATTGTCTACAACTCTACATCTTCTATTAATGTTCGAAAGTCGATTTGGAATTCAAATTGTAAATGCAAGGAGCCTGCCTATCAGATATACAAATACAAACCTCAATATATTACTTTACCATGTTAAAAAAAGCACAAAAAAAAGAAAGAAAGAAAGAAAGAAAATCAAACATTACACCCCGACCTCAACCTCTGGCCTGCGCATAACACAGCGTCACAAGGACATGCCTGAACCGCGGGAAACCCACAGGTGTCTGTGTAGAAGGAATGAACTTCCCTGTTACTCTTCGTTAGCAATATATGTACAAGGGCATTATATATTCTCGTCTGAATTAGCAATCAATGAGAGAATGAACTCGCCTCAGTCATATACATCGAGTAGTCGCTGACGCTGAAGTTCGGTCTCTCTTCATTCCACTTTACAATCACTTTTGCATATTTGAGTGCTGCTTCAACACTATCAGGCTCCAACCCCTTCACTAGGGACACATACAATTTCCGCCCAGTAAGGGATGAATAAAGCCTCTTGAACTTAACTGCTATGTAATGGGAAGCCAGCTGACCAAGTGAAGGGCTATTGTTGATGCTGTTGCTGTTGCTGTTGCTGTTGCTGCTAGGGCGATGCCGGCTAATTACAGGATGAAAATCAGAGAACCACTCACACTGGGTCAATGATACTTGCTCTATTTTCTCCTCAAATTGATCATACTTGTTTAATATCAGTAGGAAGTCCATCTGATCAAAGGTTGGGTGGGTGACGATGGTTTCAAAAAACTTCCTGCTCAATATCATCTTGTTACAGAGACGACCATTTCCATCAAGGGAAAACTGATCATAGTCATTCAAGGCAACACATAAAAGGACCATCCCCACATCTTCAAACATCTCTAGCCACTTCCAATTTTCCCCTAGCCCTCTTGCTTGTACTCTAATTAGTTGATACCTGTGAACCAACCAAGGACAACCAATAAAATAAGGTACAGGTTAAAGCCACTTCATTGCAGTGGGACAAATTCCTCACTTTCCAAGAAATTTAGTAGACACAATCACATTTATGAAAAGTCAAAATCATCACATAAAAAATTTGGTAGACACAATCACATTTATGAAACGTCAATATCATCACAAAAAAAGTTTGATGCATCAGAAATTCAGTTTCCCATGCACCCAGGGAGGAATTTAAGATATTTGAATATAGCACTTTTTTTGTGTGTTGGGGGATAATTTGGGTTATATGTGTTGTCAAAAACTGAGGAAGGGATGGTGATTTCTTTCACTGGTACCAGGATCAAATATTATATAAATATGTTTCCATTTTCTTGGGAAATTAAGATACTGCGTACTAAATGCCACCTAAATTACATCCATGTGGTAGGAGACGCCTCCTTGTTTGTCCATTTTCATAGTAGCAAGGGCAGAAAAAACCATTGCTCCGACATATGCGACTTTATAGCATCTGATGGTGAGGTGATATTTCAGTAGGCACCATTTGTACCAGTAAATTTTGTTTTGTTCAGAAGCTATTTTCTGGATCCAGTGTACTTGAAATGCATTTAAGCCCCTCAGTGTTTATGACAATCTTTTATTTCGCAAGAGCAAATTCAATAATGAAAACAGGGTGGACTTTGTCTCAGCACATGTCTCACATATAACAAAGAAATACATAAAGTTCACCCACCTTGTCAAAGAATCATGCAGGTCAGCAGTGTCAACAGTTTCATCAGGAGCTGATTGGGGGAATGAGAACTCAACACAAGCAAGCCCATTGGATGAAGTAACTCCCTCAGCATAGAGAATATCCAAATCTGAGGGTTCATAATCAGTCCTCAATATCTCAACGGCCTAAACAGAGAGTTATCATTAGAGAGATTGTGGATGAAAAGCACAAGTTCCAAGGTCACTAATTATCAATATTTTCCTATAAAGAGTAAATAGAAATGGAAGCATTAAAAAGGCTTCAACATTCTAATCCTTAACAGACTAAACAAAGCAGTTTCTAGCTTTGTTCATCAAGAGCAGAATTAACATTAACTTTAAGCCCCTAAACTGAGTCTGGAGTGGTAAGTTATCCAATATTAAAATGTGTATGAGGATTGTTCAGGGACAATAAATCGAACTTGTAACTCTTAAAATGAAATGTATCAGCCCAATGTCCAGCGCACAATTGCCACTCTCAATCTCTCTGCCCAAGGAAACTTTTTGAGGGTAAAAACAATATGAAATATAACAGTCTACAGCCACTGACAAAAACACCTCATGTAGCTATTGAGTTTATCGCTCCACAGGTCTGCTCATTTTTCAGAGCTGACTGATTGGAAGATGAATTCCTTGAACATGAAATTACTTTCAATGAGCAATTGTGCTGAATTTTGCAAAGACTTTTACATGACACTTCAATAAACTTCAATGAAATTACTTTCCTAAAACTATTTTTTTTTTTAAATTAACACTGGGAGGTTACAACCATTCTGTAGAAGATCCTAAGCTCGAACTTATGCTTACTACCACTGATGAAAACAAATCCGTAGGGTTCAGTTCAACTGTGGAAAACCAAGTTAGTCATCATCTCATTGACTACATCACGTAAAAAAATTAAAATGTTGATAAAATCAATTCAATAAACGATGAAGTGATCTTACCCGCTCTATGAAATAACTGGCCACATTGGGTAGCATTTCTAATTCACTTCTTCTTTCATATGTAGCCTTGATAGCAGAGTCATTCCACAACTCCTCAATCAATGGTGCATATTCACGAGTAGCAGCTGGAAAGATGGCATCAAGTTTGCCAGATACCATAGTTTTGAGCAGCCAATCAGAGAATGCTTTCAGCCTTGTGCCAATTGAATAAATTGTTTTGTCATCAAAATCTGGACAGTGTCCTGCTGAAATTCGTAAATGTGTACCAGTCAATTTTTCATTGCAAAATGGATAACAAGAATGTAAGATCTACTTGCTGTACAGTGATTAACATCAAAAGTGAAAATGAAGTAAAATTTGCCTTCATACCTGTGGTGTTCCCTGCAGAAGATTGTCTGTTCTTTAAAGCTACAAGACATTCATCTTCGAATCGTTCACGACCCTCTAGGAGTATGCCTAGATAGGCATAGACATTGCTCTGAATGGTCAGTTTAATGTTTTCACGCTCATCTTCAGAGAAGGGTGTACTTTTGTACAGAATCTTGGCCTGACAAGCATTTTACAGTTCTATAAATAGTTAAATACTTTGATTCCTTATGCTGACGTGACACAAATCAAATATGATACGCATAATCTCATCCAGCTACGCTATCAGAAGGAGGCAAATAATATTCTCACCTGCTTAAAAATAGTGCTCGTTCCAGAACCACTGTAACCAACTAAGAGGAGCTTCTGAACTATTCCATGCTCAAGGTAATCGGGAACTGTTCTGTTAACTGAATTGGCCATTTGCTCTCCGCAAGAATTTGATGATTTTGAAGGAACAGGGAGAGACAGGAGAGCACATACAAGCTTCGTTCCAGCCTGATAAGTAAAACTATTAAAAGCCTATTCCCGTAAATTCATATATCAGAGACAAACAGGCAAATAGACAACCTTTCCCCATATAAATCCTCTTGTATTCTTCTGTCCCTCTTCTTGGTATGAACCATCTTCATTGACCCAAAAATGTGGGTTGCCAGCACATTGAACCCCTGCCAACTGCCAAACAAAAAAAAAAACAGAGTAATAAAAAGCAAGTATTGTCAGCACGAGATCCTTTCTCAGGGCCAAAAAAAATTAAAGTAAAAAACTGCAAGATTCTTGCATTAGAACTAGAATTCAGCAAGAGAAAGCGTTTAAAAAATATAGCTTCATGCACAAAAAATTCAACCTGTAACATTCGAAGCTCTGCTTTTGTTATTTCCCGACCATTGATGAAAACCTGTGTGTTTCCATTGCTGGCATCCGATTTGATGAGACCCCCAACATTCAGATGGGGACTAATAATCCTGGAAGGCTTCTGTCCTTCCTGCGAATTTCACCAAAAACACAAAGTCAGCATCCGAGTAAACCAAAGAGTCAAGCAGAAAACAAATAAGCAGAAAAAGCAATACCTTCCCCCAAAGACCAGATACTTTATCATACCAATAATTTCCTGGCTTAAGCTTCTTCGGAGGGTTTTGGCAGTTCAGCAGAGTAACCAGTTCCTCTGGAGAAAGAGACTTTCCATTCACACAAATGTATTCAGCCGGAAACTGATTTACTTCACAAGACCTCTCAGCCTTCATAATCTGTCGAACCTCCAAGTCATTAAGCAGTCGTTTGAGCATCCGAGAACATCTTCCCAAATTCCCTCGTTTCGACTCGTCAATTGGGAATCCAATGCAAGTAACACATTTACGACCTTCAGGCATAGACCCCATAGCTCTTAACACACAATTGCTACAATACTTTGCATCACACACAAGGCAAACTTCTTTTTCAGTGAATCTATTTCCTTTAAAGCATCGATAACACGAGCCTTTCTTTCCCTTTGTTAGAGGTTCTTTTTTCACTGGTCTTGTTTCACTCTCTTCTTCGTATTCCTCATTTAAAGCGTCATCCGAGTCGACATTGAATGTGACAATATGGGGGCGTCTAGAATCACAGTCGGGTTCATTGTCGCAATCCGCAGTCTTTAAGGAATAAACCCTAGAGGACGGATAGTCTAAGCTCAACACAGACTCAGTAGAAGCCCAATCTTGTTGATTTGAATCCTTACAATCAAAACTCTCTTTCCCACCATTCGAAGTCCTCAAAACACTAGAGCTTCTTCCTGACTTGTCAAAACTGTCGGAAAATTCCCCAGTGCTCAAGCTTCCAGCATCCCTCAGTAACTCGCGCGAGCGTTCGTGACTGACCGAGTTGGAGTCCAGCATCCTCGAGCTGTCGGCCAGGTCCGACAATTCACCAGAGACGTAATTCCCATTCGAGAACTCAAATGCTCCCGAGCTACTCAATTCACCCGATAACTCACAGCCATCACCCTGCGTAACACTATCTTCAAAGGCAATCACAGAAGTTGGAGACACTGTTCTTTCGGAACCTAACTCTAGTTCTTTCGACGAGCTACCGCCACCGTCCTCGTTACTCGGATCAAAGGCAATAACCGAAGTCGGGGAAACCGAAGGTTCAGAGCCAAGTGGGCTGAGCTCCTTGGAAAATCTCCCCCTCGGAGGTTCCGGCGCTAAGAGCGGTTGCACAACCGGCAAGGACCGTTTATCTGATAAGGGAACCTGAGAAACCACTGCAGCCACCGGGATTTTCTCAACGCTTATGGGCACAGCCTTGGGAAGATCATAGGCAACCGGCGGTCCATTATACTCAACAGCTAATGAGTACGGGACTCCATCATCGCCCTCAGGCGTCCTCGCCGGAGACATACTCAATAAATCTAGAAGAAATAAAAATATTCTCTAACCCTAATTTCAATGCGAAGCCAAGTCCCAAACCTCCAATAGGAGGAAGACAAAAACACCATCAAAGTAAGCAGGAGCTGAATCTCCGACCAAAACGAAACTGAATTTGAAGACAAAGCAAAAGAATAGTTTGTATAAGAAAATAGGGCCAGGGTATGGGTAATGCACAGAAAAAGGAGAAAGAAAACCTAATGGGCAGGGAAAGCAGAGGGAGAGAGCAATGAGCAAAAAGAGGGAATAAATAAGATAGAAGAGAATGCCAGTAGGAAGGGGCTGATGTTGAGAGCAGGGAAATGGAAGAGAAGGGAAGAAAATGGAAAAGAAGAAATACAAATCTGGGAAAATCCAAAGGAAGGTGGGAGTGGGCGCCGGAGTTGCGTTTGGAGAGGAGAGGAAAGGAAAAGTGTGGAGAGCAAAGTGAATGAAGCAAATGAAAAAGAAACGGCGATGGGGATAGGCGTAGGCGGGGTGGAATCTTTTCTCTCTCACTCTTCCCTCTTCCCTCGTGTTATTTTTTTTTTTTTTTTTTTTTTGTGGATGCCAGTTTGGGTTGTGGAGTTTAGGTTAGGGAGGAGAGAGAGGGTCATGTGGGGCCGGAGCTGGCGGGCACTTTGTTCGTTTAGAGGCGGCGGTAGGAGTCGGTTTCGGATTTGGAGGGCTGCAATTTTTGCGTTTAACAAAGAGGGCCCACCATCATCTTCTGCCTCTGCTGCGCGTTTTAATCCTACAATCTTATTCCACGGGTTTCCCATTTATTTTTTAACTATTCGTATTTTGCTTCCCGTACTGCATGGCGTACTCATTCTCATCATTTCCATTTTTGGCCAACAATCGTTTCCATAATAATTAATAAATACTATCCTAACCCAGAATAATTAGATCAAAGAGTAACTAAGAATGAAAATTTTCATCATTTTTTATTTGCTACCATTTATTTATCAATTATAATTACTTTTCATGATGATAAGGAACATTACATAATTAAGTACAATGATGGTTTCAAAATATGAATTTATATTTCAATTGAATTAAATTAAACTCTTGTAGAATGCGAATCAGGTGGTGAAAGAGATGGGCGACTCATGACGGGGAACTTTTGTATACGATAGGAGATGATATATTAATGCCCCGTTGGGGAGAACAAACATTTTATTACAACGAATACTTCCGCGCAATGTAACCGGGGGAAAAAGAGAATACTTCCGCGGAGAGAATTGTTACCAAAATGTTCCCTCGTGACAGAGCTGACGATGCTGGTACTCTGGATTCTCTCTGACGATTTGAATATGTGTTTACTGAATTAATAATTTTAAATTTAATTTTTTCAGCTATTTCCACATGAACTTGCGCACTCGCCTCCCGTTAAGGGTCTCGGTGTTAATTAATTAACAAGAGGTGATTTTAACCAAATGCTTCCCAATGACTTTCTTAACAAAGAGCGTGTGTGAGAGAGACCTGTGAGTACTCGTTCACTATCTTCTAGACCCCATTTTTCGCATGGACGGCTCTGGGATAAGCATCGATACTCAGACGCCGCTGTTGGTGGTTGTGGGCGGTAGCCGGCTGTGTGTCGGACACCTTCCACTTCTTCCCCGACTTGTCCAGACTCCCACTGTATAATATCCACTGTTGCTCTCCCTTAGTTGCTTCCGGATCCTTCTCCACCGACGATAGGCACTTCACCTGTCCAGCCGTATGGCTCGTCAGTGTCGACGCGCATGTGTTCCCCGTTCTCTAATATTTTCCACACACATATCCTCATATCAGCCGATCCCCTAATCAACAGCTTCCCCACCGTCGCCAGGCATAGCACCGCCAGCTTATGCCCTCTCAAAACGTCGCCGTGCGACTCCGATTTCCCCTGTTCACAATAGCTAACGACGCCGTCGGAAGATCCGCAATATAGAAAGCTAGAGTCCGGTCTTAACGCCAGTTTATGCCTGGGCTTGATGGGACATTTGATGTAATTTTTTAAGAGTCGGCAAGGTGGCAACAGGCTTGTAGAAGGCGTTATTCTTGCCGGATACTTTCCAGACCCGGATTCGTCCGTCTTGATGACCCGTGAGGATTTCTCGTCCTGCAATAATAATCGCTTTGACTAAGCCACTGTTGGATTTAAACACGGCGTGCTCCTTCTGGTTCTTCCATACCCGAACGTTCTTCCTATCGGACCCTGTGTACAGCAAGCCGTCGCTTGCCGCCAAGGAGTATATATGGCCTTCTTCTCGGATGAGTGAGCCCAATAGAACCGTAGAGACGGATCCGTCTTCGATATTATAGCAGGAGGCGGTGTCGGCAGAAGCGCCGGTCAGATGAGAGGACCATGGAGACTTGGATAATGTATCGTCTTCAGAATATTCTGCTTCCATGGAAAATGTACGTACGTGTGTTATGAAAACCTAACTAGTAGTTGTATCTAATAAATGAGAGGAAACTGGATGTCTTAACGAGTCATGCTCATTTGACGGGTAATGAATTAGACCTGTCGATCTCTATTAATTCATTCCTGAGTTTGTAGAAGAGATGAAACAAAATGATGGGAAGGGATTAATACGGAGACAGAGTCAGAATATGGTTAGTGGAGAAGGCCGAGAGACAGAGCCGAGCAGAAGAGAGAGAAAATCATATGTAGAGGGAGGAGAAGGATTGTTTGTTTGTTTAAGATGGAGAGGAGGAGTTTTAGGAGGTCAATGTTTTTGGAGAGAGAGGTCAACGACAGAGATTGTGTGTGTGATTAATGTTTTGGTGGATATATCGTTCCTTTTTTTTAGGATAATCATTAGATTCCAGATTTTACATGGGGCCCCTAAAATTTGGGCCTCTTTAGAGCCCCTAAAATTTGGGTTTGACTTGGTTAGATCAACTAACCATTTTCCTTTTTTGACGCCAGCCAACGTATGTATTTATATTTTAATTATTTTTGAACAATCTTTTACGCTAACATTGATAATTATGATATCAAAGCTTGGCCAGATAGAAACAGATGTATAGATATCGGTCTTTCATGACTAATTAATCTTAATTACATGGTTTCTGCCTCCCAAATAATTAACTTGTACATGCCTGGAAAGCGCTCCCGCTGTCTTTAGGTTTTTTTTTTTTTTCCAGGATTGGTGTTTAAGTTGACTAGATTTTAACAACAATTGTGCTGACATGGGGATGAATGACTAGATTTTAACTTGTACAATTGTGTTGACTAGATTTTAACAACAATCGTTAGTCCTTAGTGGAGACAGATTTGCTGTAGAACATTATTATACCTCGTCCAGTTGGGGTTCGAACATGATATTATTACGTACTTATAATTGTACACGCATGGGGATGGATGAGTGCTTGTTTGATTTGGAGGTACTTGGAGATGTAACATCTCATTCCCACCGAAAGACCCGTCCCTTGGAACGTATGACCTTAGAGTGTATCCTTCCGGTCAGCGAGTTGCTCACAAAGCATGGTTAACACCTAAAAGAACAAACTGATGATCAACATTTCGAAGGAGAGTTTTAAGTACAAAGTCTGATGAGCAGGGGAATAAACAAGTTGGAGATACCTTACCCAGTAATTAAGACTTGGGGTTGGCTCAAATCTAAATAGCCAGTAACACTGGATCATGGATTCTTTTTTTTAAATTAATGGAGGATCGTAACTGATATCATAACAGAAACAAATGAATACAGGATGAAGTCGCCTAGCTTTGATCATTATCCACCTCCCCAATGTGATGGGGAATTTGAACTCATCAGTAATAGCATTTATCTACACTATTAGTATTCGATCCTTAGTGTATAAGACGGATGGTTGTTTATTATCACGTCCAAGTAATATTTAATATAAGAGCTAGTTGAAAGATTGAATATGATCTTAATTTTTATACATAATATTTACCATATTTTTTTCAAATTAATATACTTATAATTTATAAATTGATATATAATCTAATGTTATATATTAGTATTTTAGGAAAAATATATCACATTCGTTATAATTAATTAGTTTATTTAGCTTCTTTAATCTACCAAAATTAATTGATTATGTAAATTAGTCAACTATATCTTATATCAAGAACTAGAGGAGGAAGTAGAAAGGAAGAAGAGTAACATAATTGAGATTTGAGGCATATAGACTTTAATTAATGGTCCAAATTATCTTGGAGGGGGAGTGAACTGGTTGTGGATGACGGAGAAAATAACATAATATTAACTTTATTTTTATAAATAAGTCACTTGTAGAATAAAAGTTTATTCCTAACTATAAGTTATTTGTGGGGCAATTGATGCCTTTTTCCAAATTCACCCTTATTAAATATAAGAGATTTGTGGGATAATTAATGAATTTTTTCAATATAATTTCTTTAATAAAGGCAAATATGAAAAACTCTATCAATTTAATATATTACTTAGGGCATATTTACATTGATTTTTGGAAAAGAGCTTATAGGAAAAAAAGAAGTGATTCTAAAGTGCTTTTGGATAAGCTCTTATGGAGAAAAGAGTATAGAAAAAAGTGATTATGAATAAATGAGTGTTTGGATAGTTATTATCATAATAACTTTTGTGATTAGTGAATTACCAAAAAGGGTATAAAGTAAAAAAATTATAAACAATATTTTTGTCACTATTCATCATCCTCCCAACGACGTCAACTTGGACCAGACGATAAGGACCCTCCTCCCTCCCAGCAACGGCTACTTCCTCCTCTGATGATGAAGACTAAGCGACGAGGACCCTCATCCCTCCTAGCGACGGTGAAGGCAGAGCCCACTGTTCCAGATGGCTACTTCCACCTCTAGTGACGAGGATTAGATCTGGACCCTCCTCCCTCTCAGAAGACGACGGTGCCTCCTAGCGATAACCACTGCCTCTTCCTCCTCTGATGACGATGAGCTGCCATCTTGCCCCATTCTTCTTTCTTTCGGTCGGACAGAAATGGTGGTGGAGAGGAAATGTGACAGAAATAGAGTAGAGAGAGGAGATAGAGTGGAGAAAAAATAGGGATAAAATAGTCTTTTGATGTCTATAAGCCCTTTTTTCTATCTATAAGTTATTCCTATGAGTTTATTTGAAATCATGATTTTAAACCATAGTTTAACTCAGAAGTATTTATGGATAAGAATAGTTGTTTTGTTTAATTTTTTTTTAAAATTATAATTTTAGCTAAAACGGTTTTTAAAACTATTATTTTAGAAATTGCCAAACACCCACTTAGTATTCGAGAATAAGGGAGAAATAACTCGTATGTATAGGAATAGAGCGTATAATTCAGCGGAGAGAGATAGCACATGAGTCACTCAACTGAAACATCCATAAATGTATAATTAAAAGAGAGTGGAAGATGTGGGGTTGCGCCCTCTGTTTACTTTAATCTTTTTTTGTTGTTGTCTTGATACAACTGTTTACTTTAATCTTGTTAGGCCATAAGCCCTCTGTTTTGTTGGAAACAACACATAGGCAGCCCATTGTTTTTGGGTGGTCTTGTCCCTTGTTTTGTTTTGGACTAATTAAGCATCCATCTCTTCTCTCTCCCACTTTCAGTAGCCTCCAACCCAACCCCCTGCGTTTTTTGTCTCTTTTTATACCTCCACCTATCCCCCACTGCGTGCTTTTTTGTCCCTTGACAAATAATTTGTGCTCTAGATCGCACGTCTTATCTTTAGATAAGCTTTACCATGGATTCAAATTCTATAACTTCCCATTCCTCTTTTATATTTATATGATTCAGACCCCTCTTTTTCTGCCTTTTTCTTCAAACACAAAGCGTCCGCAGATAATCGAACATGAAATTTGATACTTTCTTTCTGTTGAGGTGTTCGATCAGTCTTGATCCCTGCTGGTTGATTACGTGTATATATGCATTAAAAATGGAACTATACTATTATAAACCTAATTTCCAACTTTTTAAAACATGCTTAGTTGCTTCCCCCAGACCATATAAAATAATTCGATGATTGTCACCTGGTCCGGCGCGTTTCATTTGATCCGAGTAAGACAAAATTCTGACTCGCGTTTCTTTGAAAAACAGAGAATGAGAGCCAAGTGTGACATGAATCGACCCCTCGGCCTGCATTTCAGCTAATTATAAAAAGTTTACTATTTATAACTCATAAACAAACAAATTAAAAGATTATACTTAAGCTCATACTAATTATACGTGTTGGTTATTTGAACTGAAGAGCTTTCATGTATTTTATTTTATCTGTCAGAAACCATGGTCCGAGAACGAGGCAAAGAAACGTGGCCCGCAAGTGTAGATAGAGGGACCTGAATCTTTTGTGATGCAGTTTCAATAATCAGGCGCTGAATCTCAAACGTTGAGCCGTTTTAGTTGGTGTTGCGTGTGGTAAGCTCAAAGCGTGACGTCGTTTTGAGAAAACCACCGGCTTTCACACCACTGAAACCACTTGCTATCCTCGAAACAAACAGCTCTGAGCCTCTGACCACAGTGCTTTATATATATACTTCCACAACCTCGTCTGCTATTATAGTATTCTTGCTCTCGTGCATATCCACATTGTTTTCCTCGAGTAATTAGAGAACATGTCTTTCATGGTTTCCGAAGGAGGAGATCAGTCTTTCTCTGAGAACGGCGGCAAGATCAGCAACCTCGATCATGGAGCTGTGTCGAACCAGCTTCACCTGAAGCCTTGTTCGTCGTCCCAAGGCCTGGACAAGCAACTCGTCCTTCGACGCATCCGTCACCACAAAACCTTAACCAAAGTGAAAAGCGCTTTCGATTCTCTCCTGCACTCCTCACGACCCGACGATACAGCCTCTTCCCAACTTCAAAGCACCTGGCTCCAACAAGACGACGCCTTCTCTGCTCCTTGAACTCCATAGATTGTTCCCCGGACTCTAGGCTCCCACTTTCCCAAACTTTATGTGCAAATCAACTTCTCAAACTATATATGTGTGTGTATGTAGCACCAGAATTCGTGTACTTGAATTGTATGCGATCATTAGGGACGGCTGTTTCTGCATCAAAATTAACAGAGCCACCACCTTCATGCTATATATAAGTTCTATATTAATTCCAAAAGGACTGGGCATCGTCGCCCCAACACGCCCCTGTGATCGAATAGATAATTAACTCCGTCAACTCAAATGTTCAGTGAATTTTATGCTACGATTCAGACCGGCATAACAATAATATATCAATCAATTTTTGGGCACAGATATAGAAATGATAGAAATTCCTAGGTCGTCCTTATTTTTCTAGAATTGTGTCCTAAGGTTTTCTTCAAGTTAATTTTCTCCTCATCAAAGTCAGGCAAGAAAGCTTTTACTTGCCCCAAAACAGAAATCAGTTTGACCAGAAAACTGATGTGTAAAAGACTCAGCCTTTTTGTCAGAGAAGTTGTAGAACAAGCATAAAGAATTGCCACCCATCTGAGTTCAACGAGTTCAACTGGCGTAGGGATTGGAGCTTATTCGATCTCTAGAAAATATTATTTTATTGTGATTCTAGTCGCGATGCTTAGGGAGACATCCTAACTCTCGGATGTCTAAGTTTACATCTAAAAGTAATAGACGGTTGGTCTTATCTGACATTAGTATCATTTAGGAGAAAAAAAATTTCACCCCACCTTTAGACTGTAGGGGAACTCAACCTTTTTTTTAAAAAAATCATATAAAAAAAAAGGAATTGCCCCAGCGAAACAAAAATAATCATACTTGTCACAAGCCGCAGCACACCAGAAGCTTTTATCAGTGTTGTACGGAAGCAATCGTGCATCTGAATTTTGAGTTATTCCAAGATGAAGTATTTGAATTGTACTGTATTAACGTTATTTAAAGCTACTAGACCAAACTCGAAAGTATAAATTCTTTAGATGAATCCTTGCATATCAACTAACTGATGCAAGAGCTGACGAAGGGTCATGCTATCTGGGCATCTATACTCGATCGCCCCCATTTAATGCACTCACGTGAATGTTGCTTGGGAATTAAAGGTTCTCAATAATTTATTACCTATAACCAGAGAAACCAAAGGGAACCTTATCCGTAAATGAAACAATGGTTCATGAGATGGATGGAGAATAAAACAATCCATGCATGCCTTGTTTTGTCTTTTGGTTTTGGTCGTCTTCTTGTACTCTGCGAAACGCATGCTGTTGCTAATTTTCCTCATCGGCCATGACACTTGAATCTGTTAACTTTATCGGCCCTTCTTTCTTTCCGGGGCCGTTATCCTTAATGAATTCTGGTAATTAAGCAATTAGTAAGGGCTGATCCGAGTTTCCCTCTATTTCGTATATTCGTACAAGAAGTTTGTGGCTGGGTCAATGGCCTGCTACACGGATGATCTATGAGGTTATTCATCAAATTCTGCCGAGCCATTCAAGTTGGGTTTATGAGATTGGGCCTTGATCCAATAAATCTCAGCATCTTCTTTATCATCATTTTAAATTTATTTATTCATCTAGTGAAAATGAGATATACGATTATTTAGAGCGTATTCAATCATGATACCTGGAGAGGTATCCTACCTCTTGGGTATTTAGATTTACGCCTGAGGGTAATAAATGGCTCGCCTTGTCTGATATTGGTATCGCCTATGAGGAAGGAAAATTTTGCTATACTATTTTATAAAAATTTTTGTACCAAAAAAAATTAATTAATTTATTTTAATAAAATAATTATTGGGGTCCACCGTGTAAAATAAAATGTAGTATATAATTTTGTTTTTTCGCCTCAAGTGTGAGATGAAGCATGGACACTACATTCTATGTAATACCGTTTGATGTTATATAGGTGATATACAATTTTGCGTCATTAATCATTATGCTGTACGAGAGAATTACGACGTAAAATTGATGAACGAACTCATGCGCACGTTGTTCGCCTAAAATATTGACAGTATAAATTTAAATTAATTAGTATTATGATAAATCGGATGCTATTCTCGCATTATTTTTCTATCTTAATACTTATATCATGTTTTTTAAAAGACGCTGTATTAGTTCAGAGAAGAAGATTGCTTTCAGCTCCAACCAAACCAAATTCGAATCGAAGGCAAATATATAGCAATAAAAAATATGGTCGACGTAACCGTGAAAATTCAATAATCCTAACTCACTCGTCGTGAAATAGGAAAAGGAACAAACCAAAAATGGGCAACCCAATCCTTATAAAATGACTAAAAATGCCGAAAGGTCATCGGCTCGAAGGCGTATAATTAACGCAGAAGGACACGTTTGTACCAAAAAAAAAACCCACAGAAGGAGGCGTAATGGGATATTGTAGTTTATAGATTAGAAGGACACGTAATCAAGAGTCTGTCTTATCAAGAACGCCGAAAAATGGGACTGGGCTTTCTCCCCCCCCATCCCCCCCAATCTATTCTCACATCTAAAACTTCACGGTCAATATTTAATATATTATAAAATTAAATAAACAAATTTAAACTGTTAAGTTCACAAATGCAATGATGAAATATTCTATAAAACAATTCTTTTTTTCATATTCCAAAGTTCCAAAAACGGCAACGCGATACAAGGAAGAAGGAAGCCACAGCACGTGACATGGGACTGGGTAAAAAGAGTTTAGATTCGGGGGCCAACTATATATTATATCTAATTTTAATTACACAAATTAATTAAATTTTTAAATTAAAAAACAAATAAATCTATATTATATATTTTAATTTATTTAAATTAATTTTTATATTAATTATAATTAACTAATTTATTTAATTTTATAGATATATAAAAAATAATTATTTTTTATAAATTAGCACTATAGTAATACTATTTGCAGATTGAGCCAGGAACATGTTCTTATGCCTAGGGCTGTTCATGGGACGGATCGGGACCGAGACAACCTCATCTTGTGTCCCGTCCCGATACAGTACACGGGACGCAAAATGCGTCCCGTGTACCGTATCGTCCCGGTCCCGATGGGATCGGGACGGGACGGGAATTCCCGATTTTTTTTTTAAAAAATATTATAATAAAATTATCTCAATAAATTATTCCATATAAAATGCCATAACAACTTTCTCTAAATACCAACATTCTTCCCTAATAGAAAATAATAACTTACCCATATAAAAAAAATAATAAAGAATAAAAATATCAATATAAAAATATATGTATAAAAATAAAAATATCTATATAAGAGTGAGAAAGATATGATAATGTAATATTTTTTTTTTTAAATATTTTGGGACGGGACGGGATTCCCGAGGGACGTGCCGAGACCCGTCCCGTCCCGTTCTTCCTTTTGTCCCGTCCCAATAGTATCCCGGCCCGATCTCTTTCGGGACGAGATGGACCTGTCCCGAAATTATCGGGACCGAGTCGGGACACTTGGGACGGAATAACTTTGAGCACCCCACTTATACCTAATCAATCAGCTGGCGGTGGAGTTCCCTCTGGCCGTTTTTTAACAGAATCAAGTTGATGATTGTCAAATTAACCACAGAATTGAATATTTGACACGCCATTATGCTGACCTAATCTCGTAACAAAAACAGGGTTTTTAATTAACTACGCAAATTAAGGGTAGTATATAGTAACCAGCTTATCAAATAAGTCAACCATTGCGAGCCCTCAGATTTGTCCTCGTAAGAAGTTTCGGGTGGGGCCTATGTCAGGGGTACCAAACATGTGGGGAGAGTGTTAAAACGAAAACGGTTGGTCCACCTAGATGCTTGGCTTACGCCAACCTTGAGTAGAAGAAGATGATAGATTAATAGGTTAGTGGCGTGGAGCAAGTAATGGTGGTGAGTTGCTGTCCGCACCCCACGCATGCCCCCACTATATTTCCCTTGTATGCTTTGGTCAAATCCTTTTTATAATCTCTCCTCATACCATCCCTATTTTTTTTATATATGTGTGTCGCTATTTTTTTTCTATTTATCGTTAAAAATTATTTTTTAAAAAAAATACAGAGATTATTGAGATAAATTTTATTTTTTTAAATAAAATATTTTCTATATATATTATATAATTTAAATTTTAAATATTATATTTAAGAGATTTAATTATCTACTAACTATATCATAGTTATTGGCAGATGTTGCACCATTTTTTGTTATACAAATAATGGTATCTTACAGATCTGTCATTCGTTTGGCAAGGTATTTATTCTGATTTCCATTTTAGACATTCATGGAGTGGGTTCCCTATTTTATTGCGAGCTTTCTTCTAAACACATCCAATATTAGCCCCACCTGAGGATGGATTTAGATGGAAGATATCGTTAATTAACTGGGGATTTTAATTTGGCTGGTGAAAAATATATTGTCAACGTCATTAACTCATTATTATTATCATTACCATGGTCTAGATATTTTGTATCTCACAACTGTCGGGTGGAGTTTATTTGTTTGGTATAAAAAATTTAAAAAAAATATTAAACTCACCTATAATTTTAAAGATAAGATAAAATTTTATTTTTTTAGATAATACTAATATTAAATTAGATAAGTTGTCAATTATCATTCATTCGTAAATTGTAAACTGTTGGGTGGGGCTTAGATTACACAAGAAAGCCTCCGCAGTCAACCCCTCACATAAATCTTCGCTGCCATGTATCTCTCGGCCTTCTGCTCTTGTACAGTTAATTAACAATAATAAATAATAAATTCCCTATCAATAAATTTAATGTCAAATTTGTTATAATCTGGCGAAGGATATATTCGTCATTTGAATGAAATCCTAAAAAAATTGTGTGCCCACATCCTATGACCAGCCCTGCAAGTGGGAAAGCTCGAACAATTCTTCCATTTGCCTCCCCTTCTTTTGTTTTACTTTCGACCCAACCCTTTTAATTAATTTTTACACCGTCGCTGGAGGAGGAACAACGTTAGAAGTCTGCAACTTTCTCTTTTTCTCTGCTTCTTAAATGAAAATTTATTGGCTTCTGTATTCAAATTTGTTATGCTCGAGTAGCTAGTTATTTCTTCAGCTGCCTCAGCCATTCATTTCAACCATTGCAGAAGCTTGAAGGTAAGCATATTTATAAGTTCACGGCCATCCCTTTAAAACTGAAACGAAATTCAAATCTTCATTCTGAGCATTTACTCAAATTGATGGCTGCCCAACGGCATCCATCGCAGGCTTTTACCACTACTCATTTAATCAGGCAACTTCATCAGATACCCAAACAGATCCCGAGATTTTCAAATTCAAGTTGAGTCTCAGGCAACTCTGGTTTTTCTTATTTGGTTGCAGAAGCTGATGATTTCCCTGAGCTGCTCAAATACCAGTTCAATTTGCATCCAACAATAATGTTTCATTACCGGAAAAGTTTCCCTATTCTTCTCACCCTCTTCATGATTTACTCAACAAAAGCCGAAAACAAGAGCACATGCCAGACCAGGTGCGGAGAAAACTCCTTGCCGTATCCTTTTGGGTTCTCTGGAGGTTGCCAAATCCAACTGAACTGCAGTCTCAGCAATAACCAAATGCAAATTAGAGAGTTTGTGGTTCACAACGTAACGTCTAGCGGCATATTCGTCCATCTTCCTGCGAAATGCAAACGTACCTTGCAATCCATTGAGCCCCTTTTCACTGCGAACTTCGCTCCCACAGAGAACAACAGCCTCCTTGTTCAAAATTGTACATCTTCGCTTGGCGGCTGCGTTATACCCACCTCAAGTTTTATGAGCAATCAGATAAAGTTGGTTGGCTGCGATTACAGAAGTGATAATATAAGTTGCTTAACACAAAGCCAAGGCCAGGAAGCTTTTGATGTTCTGAGATTCGACGACGTAATCCAAAGTGGGTGTAAATTCTTGTTCTCGTCTTTAGCTGTTGACCAGAGTAAAGAAGACCCAGAGGTTTCGCTCCAGTTTCAGACGGTGGAGCTGGGGTGGTGGCTTGAAGGCCCATGCCAATGCTCTCCCAACGCCAAGTGTACAAATGTCACCGTCGCCGCCGGGAAGTTCGGGTTTCGGTGTCAATGTCTTCAAGGTTATCAAGGAGATGGGTTCTTGAATGGCACCGGTTGCCGGAGATCATCAGGTGAGACCACCCCATTGTTAAAAGTTTGATACTACTAAATTTTTTAAGTAGACTAAAAGATTAAAATAAATCAGTTAATTATAATAAAATTTAATTTTTTAAATAAATTTATATTATATATTTTTTATTTATTTAAATTAATTAATTAATTTTTATATTAATTATAATTAATTTAATTTATTTTTTTAATTTATCTAAAAGGTTACTGGAGAGATAATATTATTTTATGTTTTGATTCTCATAGACATATATAATAGTGGTAATGGATGATCAAGTAGTGATTGAGAAATGATGCTAAAAGCACTTATTTTAGTTTGGGAATAATTAAGTTATTATTATTAGTGTGTGCTTTATGCAAGGCCCACTAATGCGCTGCTTGATTTGTTGGGTCGTATTTGGCGTATCAAACTTTGCTGCGGAATAACAACGTTCATCACTTTGAATATTAGGCACTTATAGACCCTATTGGGCTATTCCTCTTTCCTTTATTTTTTTTATTGTCCATTCAGTTCACCAGAGCTTTGCCCCAACTACATCCGGATCCGACCCGCGTCGCGCACTTAGTTATAGTGGGTGAGTCTCTTAACGAAGATTTTCTGCATTCGCCAAGGCTCAAACTCGAGACCTCGCTTAAGCGATATCAAGTCGTTTACCACTCGGACCAATCCCCGTTGGTTCCTTTATTTGTCTAGTTGCCCAGAATGTTTTCAGACAAGTCCCCTAATTTTGCCCAGCTCAATTTTAGACTTATAAGGTGGGAAAATTAACTCCATGGGTAGAAATTTTCCGACCAAGTCCTGTGATGTCAATGTCACGTAGTCCACAATAATGTATTCTATCATTTTCCTTGAAATTAGTTGCCAGTTATATGAGAACTGTACATTGTTCGGAGAGGTAACTTGCGAAAGAAAGAATACTTGAAAAGTCAAAATTTTGTAGCTGCTCCATTAGTTTGGATAAAGATTAGGCAAAGCACGTGTCTGGTAGGATGCTGTGTTCAGACTTTTCTATTAGCTGGCCAAAGGCGATGTTCAGTGACAATGCATTCGCAACGTGAGAAAATGTACCAGGGCATCACCGACATGTTTTAATTAATCTCTTTTCTGCCGACAAAAGCAAATTCAAATCGAGGCTCTGCTTATTTCTTTTTCTACTATTACTGTCTTATCAGTTTCCAAGTGCAATGCTTCGACATTGACTTCTGGAGGATGTGGAGGAGCAGCTAAAGTCGGTGTTCTTGTTGGAGGTACAACATCTTCTCCTTCTTGCACTTTACAGCCAACTTCATTCTTTCATGATTCTTAATTAATTGTTGTGTTCACAGGGATCACTGTTGGAGCTGTGATAATGGCAATTCTGTGTCTCCTGGGTTATTATGTACGACGTCGTTCCTACTGTTTGAAGAAGCAATTGACTGTAAAGCGCCTATTGCGGGAAGCTGCAGGCAACTCCAGCGTTCCTTTCTATCCTTACAAAGATATAGAGAGAGCCACTAATTTTTTCTCAGAGAAACAGAGGCTTGGAACCGGAGCTTTTGGTACGGTTTATTCAGGAAAACTCCACAATGATGATTTGGTTGCCATAAAAAAAATAAGACAGAGAGACCCCAATGGTGTGGACCAAGTCATGAATGAAATCAAGCTGCTTTCTTCTGTGAGTCACCCGAATTTAGTTCGTCTACTTGGCTGCTGCATTGAAGAGGACGAACAAATACTTGTTTATGAGTTTATGCCCAATGGAACTCTGTCTCAGCATTTACAGAGGGAGAACGGTAAAGGGCTTCCATGGACAATTCGGCTCACTATCGCCACTGAAACTGCTAATGCAATAGCACATCTCCATTCCGCCATTGATCCTCCAATCTATCACAGAGACATAAAATCAAGCAATATTTTGTTGGATTACAACTTCAACTCAAAAGTAGCAGACTTTGGGCTTTCCAGGCTTGGCATGACCGAAATATCACATATCTCAACCGCCCCACAAGGGACTCCAGGCTACGTGGATCCTCAGTATCACCAGAACTACCATCTTTCTGATAAGAGTGATGTTTACAGTTTTGGAGTGGTTTTAATAGAGATAATATCAGCCCTGAAAGTGGTTGATTTTGGTCGACCTCATAACGAGGTTAATTTGGCTGCACTCGCAGTTGATAGAATCAGGAGGGGCTGTGTGGACGAGATCATAGATCCCTTCTTAGAGCCACACAGAGATGCTTGGACGCTCTATTCTATACACAAAGTGGCCGAGCTTGCATTCAGATGCTTAGCTTTTCACAGCGACACGAGGCCTACTATGATGGAAGTGGCAGAGGAGCTAGAACACATTAGACGCGGTGGGTGGGCAACAATGGAGGAAACCATATGCATGGCATCACCATCGGTTGGGTCGGCACGTTCATCATTACCAGATGATGAAAGTGAGAAACCGTTTAGTGAAGTTGGAGTTAATAAAGGAGTAGAGAGTGAGAGATTGATTGTTGCAGAGAGGGCAGAGGTGAGGGATAGCTCCCCTGTTTCAGTGCATGACCCTTGGTCAAGTGGACATAGCTCGCCTTCATCGAATAGCTTGTTGGGAAATGCAGCTCCATGACTTGTTATGCTTCCTAACATTGGATTTGCAAAATGTTCATGCACAAAAAAAAAAAAAAAACCCTACAAATAGCGCCTGATTGCGTACGGAAATTGTTAATTTAGTATTTATGACCCTCAAAATAACAAAAACTTCGGGCATGCCTTTCTGACTTTCCAAAATAGTAATCAGTAATGCTTTGCCATTATCCACTTGTCGTCAAATCTTACACTCTAACTAAGAGCAAACTGATAAGCATTTCAAATCTTGTTGTTGTTGCTTTCATTTTTCATTGAAGGGGCTGAGCCCAAATCTCCATGACTGAGATTTTGGTTCTGATGTCTGATGTTTTAACAACATTCTCTGCACGTATGGCTACTTTTCCAGCAAGTTTTTAATAATATAATAACAAATGTATGATTTAATTATTGTAATTATAATATTATCATAAAATCATATATTTAATATGTGTTAATTTATTTTTAAATATAATTACAGAAACACAAACAATTGCAGCGAACATAGGCATCTGGAAGTCAGTCCCGTGCTTATTTTATTTTAATTTTAGCGTGATAATGCGCCTTATTGCGTTGCCCCAAACATGATTAGCGCCAGTTTCAATCTGGGCGCTGAACGATGCGGGTAAAGTAGTTTATTCGGGTCTCTTTTCCCCGACCCAAACTTTTCGAATGTGTACCACTGCATTTTGCGCCCCTAGAGGTTTTGAAGCTCCCCAACAAGAGAGAAACCCAGCAAGTGGCAGACCTCGCCTCTGAAGGACGATAACATATTCTTTCTTCCTCTTCATCTGAAGCAAAACTCGGTGGAAGAAGCTCCAACATCTAAAATTTAGTAGCTATGGCCGAACAAACCGAATCCCAAAAGGTCGAGGAAACCCTAAATCCCCATGCACATGACAAAAGCCTCAACACTGAGGAATCCGCCTTAGAATCGGACTCCGGTGCCCTGTGCGGCACAGAATCAACGATTACTAATCACGACACGGCTGAAACTTCGGCTCCGGCTTCCGACGTCGATCTTGAAAAGTCCCTGGAGAACTCGGACGAGTTGTTGCAGCAGGGATACAAGGCAATGAAAGAGAACGATTTCAGCGAGGCAGCTGAAAACTTTAGCCGTGCTCTGGAGATCAGGTTGAGACTTATCTTCTTCTTCTTCTTTTTTTTTGGTTGCTGTGAAATATTATTTCTCGCCGTTTCTCTCGAATTTAGTTCCTGAAGAAACCGCGGGAAATAGAAAGACTTATCTTACCGCTTCACATTGGTTCTTTCCTTTCATTTTTTGATCATATTTTCTTAAATCCATTGAAAGTGTTCATTTGTTTGGTCATTTCAATTACTTTCTCCTATTAATCATTTCTTAATTGGTAAACTTGAGTTCTCAAGTGTTGTAAGTAGGAGCTGTTATGAGCTATCATTTTTTGATAACCATGCATGCATTGTTAATTAAGCGTTATTTTGGGTGCTTGCCCTACAATGACTATTTACGTTGTTTAAAACAATAGAGTTGCCAATTTTGGTGAACTTGCTCCTGAATGTGTCCACACTTACTACAAATACGGGTGTGCGCTACTATACAAGGCTCAGGAGGAAGCTGATCCTTTGGCTGATGTTCCCAAGAAGGAGGATGAATCTCAAGAAGGCTCCACTAAAGATGGATCTGTTAAGAATTCTGCCGCTGAATCTTCCACAACATCCATTTCAAGCAATGCCGCGCAGGATGTGAATTCAAATAACCAGGACGCAGCATTAGATGATTGTAAGTGTAACTTCTAGTTTATACTGATCCGTAGATTTAAATGCGGTTCATTTCTTTTTCATCCTTGTGTTAGAAGTGCTCTAATTATTGCTTTTCCCCTCCCTGTGGTGCTGTGGTGGTAAGTTTTATGATAATATCGGACTTGTTTCTCAATGAAAGTGCAGGTTATACTTCATGAGATAGTAGGGTTCCTGTTTAATATACGATTTTGGTCTGCTTTCTTCTGCTTGTCACTAATTATTGCAGATAAGAGAGAGGGAGGGTGGGAAGGAATGAAGAGTATCTACTATTGCACCTTCTCTTTAGAGTTACAACATTATAGTGTTTTATGTATAGTATGCTGTGGTGGTCTGCATTCCCTTCTTGTTAATGTAGCACTAAAAGTAAGGGAGCTGCTAGCAAGGGAGAGGTAGGGATGAATATCTGCTCGATCCGCCTTCTACGAGTGTTATGGCTCTATCCCTGACATATATACCTTCATATGGAGAAATGAGTGCAATTACTAGAGTTCTGCAAGTTGAATTTGTTTTTTAATATGGTCCAAAAATGTGGTTTACAAGTGTTTACTGTGCAATGTCTAAGTAGGATAGCAATTTAGTTGGGGTCAATAGAAGTCAGCATAAACTTTAAAATTACATATTTGCTGTTAGATTCAATCATTTGCAAATTCAGACACATTTATTGCGTCTGTTTACTTGTGAAGCAACTAAGATAACAATAACTAAAATGTCTATGAAGTGACAAAGTGGTATAAAAGGCTTGCAGATGGAGCATTGCCACAGGTTATATGGTAGATTCTGGTTTGCCAGTTTATCTAGTTAGATTTTCCTTCTGTGATACATGCTATGGGAGTTTTAAAAAGGACTGGCAAGATAGGATAAAAAAGCTCATGGTCATTTTTGTAGCTGTGTAATTTATTGCATCGTGTATCATTTTTAAGGTATTTTTTGAATTATTTCATGACCCCGATGTCTTGTTTGCATGTAAAATGGGTTTTTGGTATCATTCGTACTTTTTTTAAACAGCATCGACAAAGGAAGACCAAGAAGATGACAAGGATAGTTATGATGAGGACTTGGCTGAAGGTGATGAAGATGAGTCTGACCTGGATTTGGCCTGGAAAATGCTTGATATTGCAAGAGCCATTGTTGAAAAGCACTCTAGCAATACTATGGAACATGTGGACATACTGTCAGCATTAGCAGACGTTGCCCTGGAAAGAGGTTCTTGAATTCTATTTTTCCCTTGGCCTGATAAATTCATTTCATTTTAGTTTGAACCTTACCCTTTCTCTCATCCCCTCACCCCAAAAAATGAATGACTGGCATTAAGGCTCTGACCTTGCTAAAATTAGGATTTTTTCTCTATTGTGTTCTGTACAGAGGATTTTGAAACATCTCTCAGTGATTACAAGAAGGCATTGTCCATCCTAGAGCAGCTGGTTGAACCAGATGATAGAAAAATTGCTGACTTGTATCCTTGTCACTTTCATGACATTCGTTCTTTTGAGATTTGATACCTAGCCTGTGTAAATTTTAGAGTAAACTGAATCAAGTTAAGAGGTTTCAATAAATTACTGAATGCAGATTATGGAGCAGTGTGGTTTAGGAATGCGTAGGTTGAAACCTTAACTGGTTAATACAGAAATTTCCGTATATGTTTGTGTCTGGAGGTTAATTCTAAGCCTCAAGAAGCAATATCATATTGCGAGAAGGCTTCATCTGTCTGCAAGGAACGAATACACCGCCTCTCAAATGCAGTAAAGAGTCTCTCAGAATTAACATCTTCTACTTCTGAATCTGATAATTCAATTGCAGATAAACAAGCAGAGATTGACACACTCACAGGTCTCTCGATTGAGTTGGAAAGGAAGGTAGAATCAGTAAACTTCTGGAAGATATTTAATATTTTTTTGTGCTGCTGTTTTCATATCAAATTTATGAATCTTTTGAATTATATGCAGCTTGAAGATCTGCAACAGCTGATTTCGAACCCAAAATCAATCCTCTCTGAGATTCTTGGATTAGCAGCAGCCAAGGCAGCTGCTGCCAAGGCACCATCATCTTCAGGAGTAAGTTCTTCACAGATGGCTACTGCTAATAGCAGTGGAGGTTTTGACTCTCCCTCTGTTTCCACTGCTCATTCAAATGGTTCTGCTGGAGTCACACATCTTGGTGTGGTTGGAAGAGGGGTTAAGCGAACTTCAAATGCTAGTGTGGCAGAAGCAAACCCAACGAAGAAACCGTCGCTAGAATCGTCCAAGGATAACACTGATGGCAGGACCTCCTGATCTATTTGGGTCTTAGGCTATATTTGGAGATTTTATTTGGAAAGTAGTTATATATCTCGGTGTCTTTTTGAAGTAATGGAGAGATAAATCATGACGAGCTGCATAATTGACTGCTTATGGGAGATTAGTACCGTTCCGTTATTTTCCCCCTTAGAATGGATTCTACATGCATCTAAATCACATCAGTTATTTGCGGTTATTTGTTCCTCTCGTAGTGTAACCATGGATTGTTTTCAAGTATGTTGAACAAGTTAGGTTCTGTATGTATAGTCATCATGCATCAGTTATCTGTCACACTCGTACTAAAACTATGGGTTGTTTTCAATTATGTTAAGCACTTTAGGCTGTCAAAATTTTTTGGGTTGTGTTTGGGTTCAATGTTTGAAGATGATATAGATAATAAATTTACCTTCTGTGTCTTGTCAGAATTAGGGAATGTGAATGCTAAAATGAGGTAAAGGGGTCGAACTGTATCTAACTGGATGTGGGCTCAAGATCAAATACAAAGCAGGCGTGCTTTGACACGGTAGGATTTCTTGTGTTAACACGTAAGAGGGAGAAATATTATTTTAGGAGACAAACTGTAGGCAAGGCTATTTTAGAACTGTTGGATGGAAAATAATTATTATACACGATGACCTCCAAGAACGTTAACCTAGGCCCCTCACAAGGCTACAACCCCATTATACATCGATCTTTGGGATATTTGTTCTCTGAAAGTACTCCTTGGAGTGCTCGTGCCGTTTACTTCCTTCCCACTTGTATAAGCGTAATTGCTAAGACAGATACACTTTATACACGATCTCTGGGACGTGTTCTTTGAAAGTACTCTCCTTCCTTGGATTGCTCGTGCTCTTTACTTCGCCCCTTGTGTAAGCGTGATTACTAAGGCACCCACAAACAAGACCGAAAGGACTCCTGCGGAGCCATTGCCGCTTTTCTTCAAGGTCTACAGCTGCAAATTTGAGTGGGTGTAAAATTTAATAACATCTTGAACTATATATTTATAAACGATGAAGAACACCATCTTCAGTGACTGATCCTTTTCCCTTTTTTTTTTTTTTACAAAAAGGTTGAGTGACGATCTTTTGCTGGCAAGTTGTAAAGGATGTGTTGTAACATCAGCCCAAAAGGCGTCACCACCTTTACAGCTTCAACAAAATGACGGGGTCATAGACCAACGGGTGTTGGTCCGAGTGGTAAGCGACTCGATATCGTTTAGGCGAGGTCTCGAGTTCGAACCTTGACGAATGCAGAAAATCCCCGTTGGGAGACTCACCCACCATAGCTAGGTGCGCGACGCGGGTCGGATCCGGATGTAGTCGGGGCAAAGTTTCGGTGAACCGGGTGGGCAACAAAAAAAAACTAAAAAAAAAAATGACTGGTCTTAGCTAATTGCCTAATTCAACATACGCACTCGGGATCCCAGCCCCAGCTAACCTTTTCGATTCTTCCCTTTGCTTAGGACAGAATTCAAGCTCGTATTTTTCTAACTGCGTTTGGGGCAATGACGGTAATAAGCCATTTTTCTTTAGTAATTGCCTTATTTCTAGATATTACTTGGAAAGGAATTCATGTGTGAGAATGAATGTATGATTTTTTAATGGCACGATGGGACCCCGAATGAATGGAATGCATGATGATGCAGCGCTTGGGTTATATTGAGTAACAAGCATGCTTTTTTATGCATGTGTGGTGTGGTGAAGTGCCTCGGATGAAATGGCTTTTTCCAAATATTCAATATCGATTCATTCTAAAAGATGAGATTGGCTTTTTCTTGATGTTGCTTTCTTTTTGTTTTTTTTTCCCACCCAGTTCATCGGAGCTTTGCCCCGACTACATCTGGATTCGACCCGCGTCGCGCACCTGGCTATGGTGGGTGAGTCTCCCAACAGGGATTTTCTGCGTATGCCAAGGCTCGAACTCGAGACCTCGCTTAAGCGATACCGAACCACTTACTACTCGGATTAACCCCGTTGGTTGATGTTGCTTTCTGCAGGCAATGGAAATCCCCAAATCCTCAGAGCATTGGATGCTGCTCTGTGGTGGGTCATACATGCGCAGATGGAACCATCATTTACTACTAAAAAGAATGTCACGTTCTGATGTAAGTTTAGTCAACTTAAGCTAATGTACTATTCCTTCGTGTGTGTGTGTTTCATTTTCTTATGATAATGGAACAATTAAGATAGAAGAAATTCATCTGTTATTGTGCTTAGTGATTAAACTTTAAAGGCTTGGCGCATTAAGCTACCCGTTTTGTATTGCTTTTTATTCTTTTGACATGGTTTTGTGCTCCCTTTCCGCTCATGTTTGTTCTGTAAATATATATTTTTAATTTTAAATATAAAACCTAATTTATAGTATAATTTGTACTATAAATTAAATCAAGATGAGGAGTATCATGTGTGGGTTAGAGAGGAGATTAGAAATTTCAGGAACAAGGTTAAAAAAGTAATCACAAATTTATGATAGGAGTTAAAAGATGGAACACAAACATTGCCAAATCAATGGCGGCAAAACCGTACACAAATTACATATCATCAATTACGAGGTGCTTGGGAAAAAGTTTGTAAAGCTTGGGTTTAGCTTCAACGGAGAATTAAAAATAAATAAGTGTAGTCGTTTCGGCTCAATTATGGGTTTAGGGGTAGATTTTTCCCCGATTGTCCCCAACATAGGTTTAGAAAAATCAAACAAAGTCATGGGGTCTTTTAACTCAGGTGTGAGTACGGGTCTTGCAAAAGAAAATAAAACTTGCTCTACATGTTCTTAAATCTTTATTCCCAAAAGGGTGGCGATGCCAATAGCCCATCGATTCATCTCTTTATGCAAATTGTCCGACGATATTCACCAAACGCACGAAAAAGCCATAAATAAATACATAAAATACGCTACATTCTTATAAATTTGTCAATCTTACAGGAATTCGCCTCCCAGGCCTTTGAGGGTAAGTGGGATTTGTTTTGACTTTTCCCCTGGCGCTTTTCTATTAGCCTTCAAGTGGTTATCAGTATGGAGACCATCGTCTCTCTTCTCGGAACAATTTTCCCAATAATTTATTTGTCCACATTTTCCAGCTCTCTCAAGAAAACTTGAATACACCCATTTCATTTTCCGTGTATGAATGGAATGATGTGCCCCACAACGGCTGTTTATCCACTAAAGGGAACCATAAACTCTAGGGAAGGAAGGATCAGGAGACCCAGATGTCAAAAATATAGACCAATACGAGCATAATTGGAAATCTTTCAAACCATTTTAGAAGGTAAGATGCGCATTAAGTAACAGTTTTTTTTGGTCGTGTGCTACATATGGCTATTTATTTATGCTGGCAGCAAATTTGTGAAACCTTGTAGTGTCATATTAGGCATTAGCAGTATAAAATGTCCGGTTCATGAAGAAAATGATTTATTAATTGAACCAAGGGAACCAAGTCAAGGCTCAAGAGATGAGAGAATTACAAAGGGAAAAAGGCAACAGATAGAAATTGGCTGGCGAACGTTGTGATGTAAGTTTTTGGGTGAATATGGTTTTGCATCAGCTGTGAAGAAGAATAAAAAGAAGAGAAAAGAGCTCATCAAAGGCAACCTTTATTCTCATTAAGGCCATTTGGCCTCTTTTAAGTCACCAGAGGAAGAAAGAGTTGGTGACATTCTGATCTGATTCAGATGAAAAGAGGTTCTGGTAAAGGAAGGAAAACGATCAAATGTGATCCCCTTTTTAGGAATTTGTTCATGGTCCATTTGTCCGGTTTGAGTATGTGGATTCTATTCTGTCTCACCTTTTTTTATTAACGTTACTTTTTTTTTTCTCTCTCTTCGTTTTTTTTTTTTTGCACTTGCCCCTTCTCTTCCTTCATAAAAACCCAACAGAAAGCACAAACAAACACTCTTTCTTTCGTTCTCATCCTCCCTTCCATTGGTTATGCAAGTCAAGTCCATTACATCCCCTGCACGCCTTCTACAATTCAGGGGGTTCTCCAACTTCTGTTCTCGTTTTTCTCGGTCACATTTCTGCCAAGTTTTCTGTGTCTTTGGATTCCAATTCGACTGACATCATTTATATCATCTGATTTCCATGGATCCGGCTTTCTAACATTTCTGGAGAATCATTTTTCTGAGAAATGGCGGCTGCGGAGACGTCCAGCTCCAAAGGGCAAGCATGGTTCGATGAATACTTCCTATCTACTTCGACCCCTCTTCTTCGTCTTCTGTAATTTCCTCAGTATTTTCTCACAATTTTTATTCTCAGGTTCTGCACTAATGGACTGCCCAGCGACATTATTATCGAAGTTGATGACATGAGCTTCCACCTTCTCAAGGTCAGCGTACAAATTAGAATATGAATCTTCTTGTGCATACACCTATTACAGTACACCGACAATATTCTGCTCTGTATCCTGTTGTCTGAAATTTGTCCACCATGTATCAGTTTCCTCTCATGGCAAAAAGTCGCAAGCTTCACGAGCTGATATCTGAACAAGAATCAAATCATCCCTCGTCAGCAAAAGTCCAAGCATCTGGCATCGAAGAAGTAGAGGAAGAAGAAGAAATTGCGGAAGAACAATGTCGTATGACATTCACAGACTTCCCTGGCGGCTCCGACGCCTTCGAGATGGCTGCTAAATTTTGCTACGGCGTCAAAATCGATTTGTCCGCGTCCAATGTTGCTCCTCTCCGTTGTGCCGCGGAGTTCCTTGAGATGACTGAAGAGTACTCTGAAGACAACCTCATCTCCAAGACTGAAAGGTTCTTATCTCACTCTGTGCTCAAGAACATCAAGGACTCCATTAAAGCCCTAAAATCAATCGAGCGCTTGATGCCCCTATCGAGGACTTTAGCCATTCCGCAGAGGTGCATAGATTCCATTGTTTCCAGAGCGTCCTCGGCCAATCCGGCTCTGTTTGGATGGCCAGTTACCGACGCCGGAGTTAACGATGCCACCACTCGGAGTCCTTTGTCGAAGCAGGTCATGGGGAGCGGAATTGAGTCCGGAGGAAGAAGAAAGAGCATCCCTAGAGGGGACTCTTGGTTTGAGGATCTTGGGCTCCTGGGTTTGCCACTGTTCAAACAACTGATTCATGCCATGAGAGGGGCAGATTTGAGTCCAGATATAATAGAGAGCTGCCTCATGTATTATGCGAAGAAATACATTCCAGGTGCTTCGAGGTCAAGTCGAAGGCCAATGACGTCGTCATCCTCGTCTGTAGTTTCAGAGGCTGAACAGAAAGAGCTGCTGGAGTTTATACTCTCCAATCTGCCCCTGGAGAAGATCTCTGGATCGTCAACAGCAACAAGGTTTCTGTTCGGTTTACTTCGAGCGGCCAATATATTGAACGTTTCCGAAGCGGGCAGACATGCATTGGAGCGGAAGATAGGATCGCAGCTCGAAGAAGCTACGCTAGATGATCTTCTCATACCGAGCTATTCATACCTTAATGAAACGCTCTACGACGTTGATTGTGTGGAAAGAATTCTTGCCCACTTCTTGGCCTATTTAGAAGAAAGAAACGCCGCTGCAGCCGATGGTGATGGCGGTGTCAGTAGGTCGCCGACATTAATGGTTGTTGGGAAACTAATTGACGGCTATCTGTCCGAGATAGCTTCAGATGCAAATCTCAAGCCTGCGAAGTTTTATAATTTTGCTCTCTCTCTTCCTAATCAAGCCAGACTCTTCGACGACGGTCTCTATCGTGCTGTAGATGTCTATCTCAAGGTATTCAATCCCTCGATTTGTCTCAAAATTAAGCTGTACAACTATACAATCAAACACATTCATGTATTCAATTGAAACATTTTGTTCCTACTTGTAGGCACATCCACGGATATCGGAGGCAGAAAGAGAAAAGATATGCGGAGTGCTTGACTGTCAGAAGCTGACACTAGAAGCGTGCACTCACGCAGCACAGAACGAGAGACTTCCATTACGAGCAGTGGTTCAGGTGCTGTTCTTTGAGCAGCTTCAGCTGAGACATGCCATCGCAGGGACTCTAATGGCAGCGGAGGCGGCTACAGAGCCAGGGAGTCCGTCTGCGGCGCTGGGACGGGAAGAGGAGGGGGACGGAGAAATAATAGCGGGTACGCACGATAGCGGCAACACGTGGCGCGTGGCGGTGAGGGAGAATCAGGTGCTACGCTTGGACATGGATAGCATGAGGACGCGGGTGCATCAGCTGGAACGCGAATGTTCATCAATGAAGAGAGTGATCGAGAAGATTGACAAATCGAGCCCTCAGCGTCAGCAAGAAGGCGGCGGCTGGAGAAAGAAATTCGGTTGCAAATTCAAAACACAAGTCTGTGATTCTCACGAATCAGCGGTTGCCGATCGACGTCAAGGACGAGTCCCCCAACAACGACGGAAGCAGCAGGATCATCCTCATCGCGAATAGGGCAGCCAAATCGCATGGAGTTAGTCCGCATGTGTTACGCTGAATCCATTATAATATGCTGCCACGTGTCTTCCTTAAGAAGAATTGATTGATTGGTAAACAGAGCAGGGCCGATAATTAGGGTGATTTGGTAAATGTCGAGATGAGGGCGGCTTTTGAGGTGATGGAGATGGAGAAAGAAGGAATAATACAGTGAGTGCCATAGTGGGGACATAAGATGCATTATGGAAAACGCAGATTCTTCTTTACAAGTTCTAGACGCTTTGTTGGTTGCTCACATGATTGCTTCCAATATGAGGTGCCTGTGACCTATGCTGCTGCTGAGGAGTAGGGTACCCCCAAAAGAAAAGGCCCCTTCAACTCTCTCTCTCCTGTACGGCCTGTTTCAGACATGATTCTTCCATTCTCTTGTTCTCTAAGTTAGGTGCTATCAGTCAAACCTATTAACTTTGATCCGTAAATTCTTTCGCCCAAGCAATAATGATGAATGATGATGAGTTTTATGGTACATGGGTTTGACTAATAACACCCAATTTTGAGAACAAGACCGTGTCTTTCTTTTTATTTCTATTAGTGCGATGAAAAGTAACGTTAACGTGGAAACCCTTCACCTTCCTCTGTACATTATTCAATTTCTCTGGGACCTCTGCTCTTTGTTTATGGACCACATGGACACTTCTCTAGACCCCACCACTTCGGAATAAAAACAATATCTTCTGAACAAAAGGTAAGTATTTGTTAATTGTTATATCAATTAATCAGAATTGGGGATTGGTTTCCCCGAAATTTATATTCCATACTCCAAACATGCCTGTTGATAAGTATTGACCACGATTTGAGGGTTATGCAACATTCCATCTTTTATCTTATGTTAAACATCTATTATTTGATTTGACAAGTTACAGGTATATTGCCATAGATTTTATTTTTTAAATTATTAAAACTTCCAACTTTTGAGAGGCCCAGAACAAAATTTCTTTGGAAATTTATTATAACAAAACAGCCAATACAGAATTACGTAGAGGAATAAACCCAGATGATGGGATATGATAATAACCTCATTATTACATGAATTATTGTGACACGATCTTTCTTAGTGTGTGACGTTCATCCTTCAAAAGATTTATAATTAAATGCATTACTTTAAAAAAATACAATACAACACCTCTTCAAATTTAAAAAAATAAAAAAGCTTCTAAATTTTAAAAAATAACAGATAGAACCTCTCACTCAATTTATAATTTAAAAATTTAAATAAAACTATTAAATTATCTTTAAAATTATAATTATCTTAGGGAGAATTGTGAAAACTATTACTGAAATTATAAATCATATTGCAAGAATTACAAACCTGAAAACAATTAGCTGTAATTTTAGAATTGTAAATATCTTAACTAAAATTATTAAAATTATTACTGAAATTATAAATGCCGTTAGTAGAGTTACAAACTCAAAATTAATTAATTTAAATTTTGAGTTATAAATTTATTAAAAAGAGTTGTCAAAACTATTACTAAAGTTATAAATTACATTATAAACGTTACAAATTACTAAAGGACAATTTTATCTTTTATCTTAAATTTATAAATGACAGATTCGACAAGAGACTCAATATATTATTTTTGAAATTCAGAAGTTCTTTTTATTTTTTTAAATTTTAAAAAGTTTTTTATTATGTTTTTTCTAAAAAAAAAAACTATATCACACTCTATGTCTCTTTAGTTTCAAAAATGGAACCTAGATTCTCTTCAATACGTTAATATAATATTGTTAAAACATTCCACTCAATTTATTTAAGGTGAAGTAATACATAGTATTTTGATCTTATTTTGTATATATATATATAGTATTATAATCTTATTTATGATATAATTTTATTAACAATATTTTAAATTTGGAGCAATCTCACATATGAATAACATATTGTTAACTTCCGTTGTAACCTTGTAACCTGCTTATGTGGAATTCTTTTTAAGAAAAATGTATTTGACCATCCTCTCATAACAGAAGTTAACAATTTGTTAACTATGAGTGAGATTGTTCTAAATTTAAAATATCGTAGGTTAAATTATATTATAAATAAGATTTTAATACTAAATATACTTATAAAATAAGATTAAAAGGTGCTACTTTATCCATTTATTTTTATGTTAAAAAAGTTAACTTCGTACTTGACTTTGTGGCAACATTGTCATGATTTGCCGTCTAAGTGCCCATGACAACGTTACATCCACAAATGTTAAGAACAGAGCGATGGATTCTGATTCTGATAGTTCATATGGCCAACCGTATCCCTTCTTTAGCCTTTTTTTAAAGTGTCTGCATGCCGTTGAACCCAACACTAACAGATTCGGACAAACCCCAGCAAGAAACCGCGGAGGGTCAAGTGTCAGAGCTTCAATTGGGCGCCACCTAGAAACGATGAATACTGCATACTCCAAGCCTTCATGAAGTCAAAGTCAAACAGTTGAGATCCGAAAGTTCGGGCTGTTTACATATTCCTCCACATTACTTACTATAACTTGAAACTGCCTTTTCATTCTCCACTGCATTTCATTATCTATATTCTAGTCATAAAAACCACCACCCCTTCCAAAAATAAGAGGTAAAATATTAATCTAAGGGCGTTTTTCTTCATTTTTAAACTTCCTGTTTATATCTCTTTCAGAAAAATAGATCTTGATTTATAAATCCCTGCATTTTTGTCCCAAGTCCTGAATGAGGATGGGTAGAATGGAGCGTGTGGCTCTGAGAACGGCTACTTTGATAGATTCCGATGTAAATGAGCTCAAACTTGCGGTCAAGAAGCTCATCAACGATGCCACCAAGCTTGAAGGCTTGCGTTTTGGTACTTATTTTCTTAGATGGCTAGCCTCCTTTGCTGCTATGTACGTCTCTTGGTTCACATTCCTAAGCTGATTTGATTGAGATTCATAAATGTCCTTTTCTTTGTTTGCTGTTTAAGGGGGAAAATTTGCTGATGAACTCGTTTACTGATAAATAGTTACCTATGATAAATCACATCAATTTGACCTGTTTGGAAAATGTTTATTCTAGTTACTTATTGATATTGGATCGCACAAACTGGAGGTCAAATATGCTGACTTCATTACTAGTCCCCTACGTGTTCTTCAGTTTTCCAGGGTCACTTCTCCACTTTTTAAGGTAATCATCTATTCATTTCTGTCTGTCAATTCCCCTCCGATCTCTTTGTTTTGTTTGTTTGATTAAAATTCTTACTTATGTTATTTAGAGGAGAGGTTGGAAAATGGATCGCTTTCATTGCCGTTGTCCTCAGACTTTTCTACCCTCGGCATTTTCCTGGTAAGGTTAAGACAATATGTTACTATGCTTTATTAATATTACCTTGTAAACCAGGAAATCGGCACCATTGATGAATTGATGGATGCAGATTGGCTGGAGATTCCTGGTTCGTTGATCCTTCTGTTGGTGGTGGCTCCTAACTTGTTTGCTGTCACATTGAGGCAGAGCTTGGTTGGAATAGTAATAGACCTTATTATTGGCTGTTACTTACTTCAAGAACATATCAGGGCCTCTGGTGGATTCAGAAATTCCTTCACTCAGAGCTATGGAATCTCTAATACCGTTGGCATCCTCCTCCTCTTAGTCTACCCTGTGTGGAGCCTCGTTATCCATTTCTTATAATCATCAACACCCATCATTCTTTTCTTCTGCTAGATTCACAACATGTTTATTATTTTGTGACAAATTTCCCTTTAAGACCAGACCAGTTTGTCCCTGGTGAAAGAAATTTTCTTGTTTTTGTTCTGCCCTGCGTCATCTTAAGCGCTTCCTTCCTATGAACAGAACTAGAAAATATAGTATAGTACTAATCGCAGGATGGCTGATTTAATCAAAGATACCCATTTAATTGTCTATGGGTTAGGGCACATCAAAAGATCAATCTTCCCAAGGTTACTCTATTTATAAAATAGAACAATTGAATTTTGAAGATTGAAGGTAACTTCATCAGAGGATGTCTTTATATTTCACGGATTAAGGTTTGGCTGGGATCAAGATTGCAGAAACATTCAAGAAATTGCCTGTACAATGATTCTGGGGCATCCATGCTCCCAGGTTGTTGTTCTCTGTTTCTATTCAAACAAGATACCATGTTGATTAATATAATCATCAAAGAGGAAGTTCCAGAGAAAACTTTGATTTATATCCACATTATTAATTAAACATCATGTGAAATATAGAAAACACAAGCAAAATATATATAGGCAAGTCCTTCTCTTGAAATGCCCCTCTTCTTTTTCTTCCGTTGAGTAAAATATATTTTTGAAATAAAAAATAATGGCCCCTTTCCCCTATATTTTCTCTGGTTTAGTTTATTTATTTATTTTTGATAAAAAATAATCAACCAACTTTTGATTCTCTCTCTTCTTTTCCGGTCTTTGTTGTTATCTGTTAATGTGGGCCTACTTGTAAACAGTAACGGGTTAGGCCCGGTCAAAAATTTATCCATGGGCCCAATAAAGCGGGGCTTTAGGGGGCAAAACCCTAAACAAGCACGGAAACCCTATGCCTTCTCATCGCCTATAAAATGGAAGCCGGAAGCATGGTAGTTCAACGCATAATTCACAACTCCAAGCGGCGTAGCAGGTGTAGAAAATTCTTTTTCGTTGCTGTGTTCTAATTTCGTCCGATTAGTTTTTTCTGCTGTCGTCTGAGTTTCTTTTGTTTTCTTTTTCTGATTTCTTCTTTCAAATTTCATTTTGAGGATTCAACGGTGTGGTTTTCTCTGTGATGATCAAAGAATGATGACGAGTCCGATATTTCCATTCTTAAAAATCGTGACGACAAATCGAGGCATTTGTCTGAGGGGAAACCACTCTTTCATCTTTCTTTTTTTTAACTAATCAAATAATCAATCCTTTTCTCGTTTAGTATCCGACATTATGAATCGATCTATCGAGGGTTCAATTTTTTAAGGAAGATCTACAAAGAATATTTGGACCTAGTTTTTCGTTATTTTACTTGGAACCAATTGCTTGGCATAATGATGATAACTCTAAATTATTCATATGATATTCATATGATGATACAAATCCTCCTACTCATTCTGAATGCCGTGATTATTCGAAAGCTTTTGTATTTATGTTTTCGTTTGCCTGTTTTTTAATTTATGTAGCTCAGCAGTCGTTTAATTGACCTGTTTTGTGAATTTATCTTCGTCCCCTGAAATGGGAGAGAAAGACAATCTTGTGGCTGTGATGATACACTTAATCTCTCATTCACTATTTGTTGAGATTTCGATGATGGTATTTCAAGCACTTTTGAGCTACGGTCTTTCTCCCATTTTGATCAATGCCTGATCCCTCAACAAATATGGCGCCGAGTGAAATTTTCCAAAAATATTAATTTTGACTTACAATGGGTTGAATAAAAAAAAGCAATGGGTGAGGGGTGATGTCCAATGGGATCTGTAAATAAGCTATGATGTCAATGGATTACAGAGTTCGATGATTAAACAATCTACTACTAACTCAGATTTGTGCTGGGTGAATACTGGCCTGTGAAAGTCGTAATAATCACTCGATGGGTATACTTTGAATCAACGAAGAAAAGAATAAAGCGTCTTGAATCATACCGCCCACCAAAAAACGAAAGAAGGAAAAAGAACTTAGGTTTAAACCGATTAATCCTGAAGGACGACCAGATGTGCCCAAGCTTCGTCATCCAGAATTAAAGTGTAAAGGCGGAAGAAGCATAAGTACGGTTAGGATGAGATGAGGGAGGGGAAAGGACTAGGAATTGCTGAGGGAAAGAGGGAAGTAGACCTAGTGAAGACGGCATAGGCGCTGCAACTCATTCTTTATCCTTTGTGACGAATCGCCCACGCATATTCCTTTGGATTCATAATTGTGATTGGCAACCTGATCCTAGAGATGGATGGGGAAGGCGATATCTTTGTATGTTGGGGAGGTGGTGGTAATTCAAAGAAGCAAGTGGCGGCAATTGAGAAATAAATGAGCAAGTAAAGGGTACTCCTACTTTTAGATTGGGATTAGCTAGGAATACATGTATTCGTAGCCATTCTTGCAATTACTGTGCTATGCACTTGCGCCTTCATACATCGCTGCGGGGGCCAGTAATGAATCCCTCCCTACTATATATGTTTTTAATAAATATCTTCCTTTCATAGCCTATCAGTATAGACATTAAATATGACAATTTTTTTAATAAAAATTCAAATATTAATTCATTATATCATTTGATATTAGACACTTCTATCGTATCTGACATCTATTGATTATCTCTAATATTCATTATCTGGCTAGTGGCCATGTTAAACAGGACTTTCAATTGATTTTTATTTCTTATAGTAAAATTTTGACCAACTTGGGGGTGAAATTTAAATAAGGGAGACGTATCTTTTTGGTAGACTAAACCGACACAAGTATGGAACTATGAACATTCGCACTTTAGTAGTAAGACGTGAATTCGTAATTTTATAAGTTATAAAATAATTTTTTTTGTTAATTAGACTAATTTTATTAGTTAATGATTGTTCCTATAACTAAAAAGAATTTGAACAAAGAATTATTATCAATCGAACATTGTCCTCACTTCTTAAACCACAATTTATTTATTCATTTTAGTTTATCATTCACATCATTCTTAAAATATTAGTTCTCTTGGTTGGGACTAATTTCCATGCTAAGAGACTTCTGGTGCAATCCACATCTATACATAAAGGATCTTACGTTAATAATTTCAGGTACGGACTATAGGATAAATATTTTTATGGTTGTTTAGTGTTTATTTATAATTCATCTAGCAGCACAGGTGGGAGAATCAACACACCGTCACAACTGATTAATTAAATGATTGATTTATAATTCTGTTGAAATAACCGAAGGGTTTATCCTCAAATCAAATTTAGCTACTTACAGTTTACGGTTACGATAAAACATGGAAACAATTTTCTGCCTATTCAAAAATAGCTCCTCCCCAACATTCGACACTCCCCTAACCACAGCTTAATATAACCACTCAACAGATTCCCAGCTTCGCCAACCACTCCTCTCTTCATATATAATCTCCCCCCTGCGCTTCCACTTCTCCAACCTCAATCCTCATTCAATCCTTTCTCCTTCCATATATTCTTTCTCTCTACACTCATTGCATATACACACAATGGCCTCTCAAAGCTTCAATTCTACCCTCTGTCACTTTGCTTTTGCTACTGCAATCCTTTTCATTTTTTCTCCGGCCCTTACTTCTGCCAAGACGACTGGGTTGAGCATGAACGTGATTGATAAATGTTGGAGAACGAACTCCCTGTGGCGGAGGCATCGCCCGCAACTGGCAACTTGTTCTGTGGGGTACGCCGGCAAGATGACCAACAACATTGGCAAAGACCTCGTCCACTACGAAGTCACTGATCCTAGTGACGACCCAATAAACCCCAAACCTGGCACGTTGAGATATGGAGCTTCCATGATTCAGCGCAAAGTGTGGATCACATTCCAAAGAGACATGCATATTCAGCTTCTCAAGCCCCTTCTCATCAGCAGCTTCACCGCCATTGATGGCCGAGGCGTCACCGTTCACGTTGCTCGTAATGCATGCTTGATGATCTTCAAGGCCACCAACATCATAATACATGGCATTCGGATTCATCACTGTAAGCCTCAAGCTGCGGGGATGGTGGTGGGCCCAGAAGGGAAGGTAATTCAAGTGGGTCAGGTGGATGGGGATGCCATCAGATTGGTGACAGCGTCCGAGGTATGGATTGACCACAATACGCTGTATGATTGTCAAGACGGCCTTCTCGATGTGACGAGGGGTTCCACCGACGTGACCATCTCTAACAATTGGTTTAGGGACCAAGACAAGGTTATGCTTCTCGGACACGACGACGGTTACTCCAGGGACAAAAACATGAAGGTAACCGTGGTCTACAACCACTTTGGACCTAACTGCAACCAGCGCATGCCCAGGTGAGTGATTAATTAATTGATCGATCGCTTACAAAAATATGTTCTTGTGTATGAAACATTAGTCTCACGGGCTAATAACGTTGCAGAATTCGTCATGGGTACGCACATGTGGCCAACAATCTATACCAAGGATGGGTGCAATACGCCATCGGGGGAAGCATGGGACCCAGCCTCAAAAGTGAGGCCAACCTCTTCATAGCACCAACATCTGGAAGCAAAGAGGTATGGAATTTGAGTGCTATAAATCACTGAACTGGTATAAAAGTTATACATGTATTATATATCATAAACGATACATGTGTATATAGGTGACATGGAGAAATGGGAAGATGGGAGAGTGGGAATTCCATTCGGTGAGGGATGTGTTTGAGAACGGAGCATGCTTCACAGAAACAAAAGGAGGGCGCGTGCCAAAGCCTCATTATAACAGGGAACAGATATTTGGAGTTGCGGATGCCAAATATGTGAGGGCATTGACAAGATCATCAGGCGCCTTACGTTGCACCAGAACCTCCAGATGTTGATTTTAATATCCCAGACCAGCAACATGTATTTTAATTTGTCTGTTTTAATTGACTTCATACATTGTTTGTCGAGGCTTATCATCATTTTGCCTCTTAGTATAGATGGCTACATTGTACAGCACTGGTGAAGATCCATTGTAATATTGTTGCTGATTCATATAATGTGCTTTCCTAATATTTGAGCGGTGGTTTGGGGCTGTTAGTGATTACCCAGCATGATTGTTTAAAGATCCTGTCCGTTCTCTACGAAAAATAAAAGTAACCTTATTAGAGCCCCAACTTAACTTTTTCTTTTTCTACTCGAGGGGGTATAAATAAATATGAATACGTACGTTGAATCAAAGAAGAAAGAAGAAAAGACTGTATATTCTTCTCAATCCATGGCGGAGGGGGTTCCGTTAAAAAAATTCCTGGAGAGCTTCTCCAGGCATAAATTGTAGCCATATAATTGAGTGACAGGGTATTCACGAAGAACGTGAGATTTACAGGAATTAGATTCCAAAGAAGCAGTGAAATAGCAATACTAATTATTTCTGATCGAAAATTGCGACAAATCATATATGGCGGACTTTGGCCACAAAAAAGGGCGAACTATGTAATTAAAAATGGAATTTTTGAGAAGGTATCTTTATCCCAAATTAGAGCCACGCAACGTGGCCATTAAAAAGGAAAAAGATGATGAGAAAAAGGAATAGTTACATTACATAGGCCTACAGCAGGACGCATTAGCTCGAAGGCTTGAAACAGCCAATGAGAAGAAACCTTATCCTATCCGTTATCTTGGAGGCAGCAGAGCCACGAGATAATAATAATGGAGATTTCATTCTGGGCCAACACACTAGTTAATCTCATTCCAGCTCCACAGAGATCATTTTGTGGCAATCAACCATGGCAGCCTCACTCCAAGCGGCGGCAACCCTCATGCAACCCACCAAGGTGGGCACTTCCGGTCGGACCAACCCCTCTCAGCTTAAAGCCACTCAGTCTGTTTCTAAGGCTTTCGGTTTGGAACCTGCTGGATCCAGGCTCACCTGCTCTCTTCACTCTGATCTCAAGGACTTGGCTCACAAATGTGTCGATGCAACCAAGATTGCTGGATTCGCCCTTGCCACCTCTGCTCTCGTCGTCTCTGTATGTCTCTTTCCCCTTCTTTCTTACAATTTCTGAGTTTCGCTCTCCGTCCCCTGTTGAACTCATTATGCATTATCTGCGGCATAGTTGATCTTAATCATCAGCGATTCCATTCTATTATGCCTGTAGACTTATTTATCGCCAAAGCACGATGATCGCAAGCTTATGGTCTAAAATCAAACAGTCAAAGTTCATACTTATAATTTTCATTGTGGTGCTCATTGGAACAAGCCTCAAGCATGAGGCCTCTGCTTATTTAGATGATCGTATATTTTAATTTTCTTCTGCTTATTTAGATGATCGTATATTTTAATTTTCTAACTTCAACTCCATGTCGAACTTTTCCCTCCCAAAACAGCGTTAGTCATATACAAGGCTGAATTGCTGAACCTGAACCTTTTAGGAGCTGATTTAGGTAGAGAATTTGTGAAACTTGTGATGAGCATGAGAATGTTGTTGTTGTTGTGGATTCAGGGAGCAAGTGCGGAAGGTGTTCCGAAGCGATTGACCTACGATGAAATCCAGAGCAAGACATATATGGAAGTGAAGGGAACCGGAACTGCGAACCAGTGCCCAACCATCGACGGCGGAGTGGATTCGTTCGCCTTCAAGGCTGGCAAATACAACGCCAAGAAGTTCTGCCTGGAGCCAACTTCCTTCACCGTCAAGGCCGAGGGCGTCAACAAGAACGCACCCCCCGAGTTCCAAAACACCAAGCTCATGACCCGATTGACCTACACTCTTGACGAGATCGAAGGACCCTTCGAAGTCTCGCCCGACGGCTCCGTCAAGTTCGAGGAGAAAGACGGTATCGATTACGCCGCAGTCACGGTTCAGCTTCCCGGAGGTGAGCGCGTGCCCTTCCTCTTCACCGTCAAGCAGTTGGTGGCCTCAGGGAAACCAAACAGCTTCAGCGGAGAATTTCTAGTACCATCCTACCGTGGATCCTCATTCTTGGACCCAAAGGGAAGGGGTGCTTCGACCGGTTATGATAACGCCGTCGCGTTGCCTGCCGGTGGCAGAGGAGACGAGGAGGAACTTGCAAAGGAAAACATTAAGAGCGCTCAATCATCCAAAGGGAAGATCACCTTGAGTGTGAGCAAGAGCAAGCCTGACACTGGAGAGGTAATCGGTGTTTTTGAGAGCATTCAGCCATCTGATACCGATTTGGGGGCTAAAGCTCCCAAGGATGTGAAGATCCAGGGCGTCTGGTATGCTCAGCTTGAGTCTTAGACCTTCTTTATCTGCGTCTGTTTTTGTTGCTTCAGATTTTGTTGCAACTCCAAGCGCTACCACTTTCATCGCGTTTGTGTATTATATGACTTCCCATCATAACGCTTCAAATGCCAGAGTTCCTCCATTTTACTCCGTTTTCACGCCAATGGCATTGTGGGATTATATATTATCATCTCTGTTTCTCCCTGTTTCCAGTGATTTTGCATGATTTCTTCATATTTTATTCTTTTCCTCTGCTACTAATGCGATACAAATATATCATTGCTCCTCCGAAGCTCATGCTGCCATACATAATACACTCGAAGTGCAACTTTCTTCTTAATTTCCACACTGTCATTTAAGACGAATGATCTTGTTCTGATTTCAAGGCCTTGAAAATATGAAAGCAAAACCAAAGGACCTGTTGTTTTCTACTTTATGATCTTAAAACGTTTGAATGATTTGTTTTGGAAATTACATATAAAAAAGCTATTTAAAGAAATGAATTTAAAAACGAGTTTTGAGTATAACCAAGAACAATGGGGATAATAGCGATCAGCCACAGGCAGATGAATTAGCCCATGGTGGTTGACAGGGACTGATGATGGCCGACGATGGTCAATAGCAAATGGTGGCGGCGGCGGCATTTGGCCATGGCTGGTAATGGTCTTGGTAGACGGGGCGGCGATTACCGATAGTGATATGCATGCGACCGCCGGTGGTTGATGATAATCGATAATAGAGGATGGTAGTGGCTTAGCAATAGTTGTGCGCTATTGTCGACTGTCAATGGTGGTGAGGAATACATTGATGATTATTAGCAGAACGAGACAAATGAGTACGAAAACCCCAAAGAAAAAACAATCTCAACTTGTTTTTTTCTATTTTCTAAGAAAGAAGACAGGAACACGATTGGGGAATAAATAAATATAAAATATTTATTTAATTAAATTGCTAATTTCTTATTGTTTAAAAAATTTGGGAATTGTAAGGAAACTTCCCCAACGCTTTCTCTTCTTCTTATTTTTTTTCACTTTTTTCATTCCCGGCCTTTTAAAAATAATTACCCTGTGAATTATTCTAATGTACAGAACTCATATAGTGGGAATTGAATGGACGCAACATAAATACTTGTCATGGAGGCTGTGGAGTCTCAAAATATGAGTCGCTGTTCGCATTAATAATTTATTTGTCACGACCAAGAATATATTCTCTATTGATTTGGCTTTATTTCTTAATCAAAACAATTAGTCAGGAATAGATTCATGATGCATGCCGTGATTAAAATTGCAAAAAGAAAAAAGAATACTTAATTTATAAATTGCACGCCGTTCTTCTCCGCAACGGCCAACGGGGCCTAGCCCAAGGATGCTTTCTTGTAATTAATTTTATTCATAAATTGGATTGACAGATGTCTTGTCGTGCTAATAACTGTAGGGCGGGACCAGAGGGAATTAGTTTAAGTGATAAATATATCGGTATCGTTTAAGCGAAATTTCGAGTTTAAATTTTAATTTATGTAAAAAAAATTTGTTAAAAAACTCATCTACTATAATTAGGTGACAATACAAATGTAATTCAGTCAAAATAAAATTTTAATAATTAAGGTGGTTACTAACAAATAAAAAAAAACTGTAGGGCGGGGACACCAACGATAAATGCCACAGAAATTACGTTCCTTATTATTTAATGCAATTTGGGGGATTATTATTAAAGAGCCGTGTTTACAGACCAGCCAGATACCTCACCGACGAAACGCATTATGATTTTCTACGGACAATATGAGATGATACCAAATTCGCTTCCTTAATTTCCTTTTTCCTTTTTCCTTTTTTCTTTTTTGAGATTTCATTCTTCTCTGCAATTCACTGTAAAACCCTACACTTCGAGTCCATTTCAATAGTGTTTCTAGAATTTCATGCTCTCGCCTCTTTAGTTTTCTTCGAGTTTTCATCCTTAATTATTTGCTTCCAACAACTCTGTGATTGAAGGGAGAATTATTGGTCATGTTCAATTGCATCCAAGCATGGACGAGCTGCCGGGAGCATTTGGCACCAGCGCCAGCTTCGCTCTTCGATTGGGGCAGACCGTCTTCTCCTCAGCTTCCCTTCTCTTCATGTGTTTGGATGTCGAATTCTACAGCTACACTGCTTTCTGGTTTGTTTTTATTCTCTTCGTCTCCTTCATTTCTGGTATTCTGTATTTATGTTCCTTAGGTTAGGATCCGTTGTTCTTGACAATCCCGGTTCTGTGTCGCTGAATTTGACTTTTTCCCCAATTCTCTGTCTTTCTCTTAGCGTGCTCCTTGAAAGTAGGCTAGCTTATTAATTTATCATCTTTACTTCTCTCTTAAGAAGTGGCGATTGTAATTGGCTCCAATTGTTTCAAAAGTTGCATGGATATTTATATTAGGAATTTAGGATTGACTTTGGAAAGTATATGCCGTGGCTTGTAAATGAATTGTTGGCAAAATATAGGTACGACTGCAAGTAGCAGAAAAGCACAACTATCGAAAGGTTCTAGAACAAGAGTCCGGAGAGGTATGATGGAAGCATGAAACAAGCTAGCCTCCCTTTTCGAGTAAGGAACAAACTACACAGATTTACACCCAAATCATCCAAAAAAAATGTTCCTCTCCTTTATAGTTGTTGCCTCTATTTTATGGAAAATATGAAAGTATAGGCTGTAATAGAATGGCGCTTGTCTACCTTGTGACAGTTTTCCAACATGCCTCACTCGTCTCTTCCACCTTATAATTTCTTGCCTAAATCTCAACCTTCCATACTCCTATTTTCCTATCATTGGGTTAAGGAAGAAACTAAGTCGTATAATAGCCTGTTCAATGAACTTTAGTATTATTTGATCATGGCTCTGTGTGTTTCTCTAATAAAGCTGTTTAAAATTCCATATTAGAAAGTCAAATCAAATAATTGGTTTCAACTGCTTTCAACTCTTTAGTGACAATGAAATTATAAGTGAATTGTACTAAACTCTGTAAAGAATTTGTTAACTTGGCCATTTCATTGCCTAATTGATGAGGAGGTAAAAGCATGGGCCTATGTCTGCCATCAAGGTTTCAAAAGTTGTATCCTCCAGTAGATGTCTTGGTTATGTTTCATGTCAGCCTCACCGGGGCCTTCGAGACTTTTGATGCTCTGCTTGTTCATGTTATTTATTCTGCAGCTATTTGGTGACAGTCATGGGTTTGGTTATCCCATGGAGCGTAACATTGTTAGTGGTGGATGCTTACTGTGTCTTTATAAAATGTTTACCTCATCAACGAAGGATCATATCAGTCGTCGTCTTAGGAGACATGGTATGAGCAGTGAGTTACCTCAATCTTCAAGGTCTCATTGTCACAACATTGTACTAATGATATTGAGTTTTTCTACCCCAGGTATTGTCTTATCTCTCCCTGGCTGCAGCATGCTCAACAGCCAGCGTCACAGATATCCTGCTTGATGTTGGTGGATCCTATTGCCCGACAAAGTTTTGTGGCAGATATCAATTGTCTGCGGCAATGGCTTTCTTGTCTTGGTTCCTCTCATCAGCTTCCTGTCTTTTTAATTTTTGGCTTCTATCCACTCTGTAAAGGAATAGCCGGCTTCTTGTTGATATGTAAAGGAATGATAAGGGTACATATGACAAAGTCATTCGCCCGTATGCTGATATATTTTTGTTACCCTGTAAATAAAATTCTAACGACTATAGCCAACAATGTGATGAATAATATTTGCTTTTTACGTGCAAGGATCAAGAATAATATATCTTGCTCGTTCTAAACTTGCTCCTTTTAAGGGGACTCTTGGTGCATGTGTGATGTTAAGTTGATGACTGAGTGAAGAGGCTCCAGAAGCTGCAGGCAAGGTAATTGCAGTATTTTAGTATTTGAAATGATGATTAAATTGCCCTATCTACCATATCTTTTAGATGGGTTGTTTCCACTTAAAATGTGGTAATTGTTCCCCTTATTGAGAAATGACCTGTGCAAGAGGAATTACTTCCAAACGTTTCATATTAATAAATTTAAGAATTCCAGAAACTTTGTATCAAACGCAAGAGCCCCTGGTTTGATGTCCTTCACCCTCAAATATGGGAGAATTGATCCCATCATTGAAGAACGGGGCTCAGTCAGACTTTTCATAAACAAGCTAAGGTGGTGGTGTCTAAATAACAAACAGACGATTTCTGTAGCATCGACGTGGTACACTCTTTATTTTGTCCAAACTATTTGATGCTGTATACCATCGCTATCTGCTTGAGATAACAATATAAGCAAGAAACTTCGTTCTTCCCTGACGCTAAAATCGGTGTTTTTCATTACGCTCAAATTTTGTTCGATTAAGTTCCTGAACCCCCCAATTTAACAAGGTTTTACCCAATCAAGTTGATGTTGTTACATATAGCGCCAAATGGTGGTGAGTGCCGGCTCCTTTGGAATCAAATGTGTAATTCGGGTTTTGTACCCAAAAAAAAAAGTTTAATTTGGGTGGGATGCCAGATGAGGCTAACCTTTTGCACGTCCCAGGTTTGACATGGATCACAGTTACAGATCTGTCACAATATTTATGCCAAAATGCGGTGCCCTTCGTTCTAAGGTGGATATCCTCTCTAGGACGCCAGGGAAGAATGTGGCCTCATGGAAACTAGCTCTCCAATGTTAGGTACAAGTGTCCACTAATCTGTGTTTTGACAACATCTTAACTGGGGCCATATGCCTCTCCATATATAGTTTTACCTTCAGTAAGTCACTTCGATAAAATAAGCTCTTGTGGGATTATCGGGATGTTTATTATTCATACATTGTTTAGGGCAAGCGAATCATTTAGGAGTAGGAGAACTCATAAGATACTTAATAAAGTTTTGTATTAGTTATCGAAAGCCTAGTATAATTCTCTCTTTTTTACCCGACCTTGAGATCCACTATGAATTAGAAGAACTAGTTGTGATGCACTAGGAAAACAAATTTAGCTCTGAATATAAATCCTTTGCGCCATACAAGATCTCCCGATGAAAAGTTAAAGGGCGGTTAGAAGCTTTTATACATTTTTCACGTTCGCAGTCAACGTTATGGGGTAATGGTAGTAACGTAGTACTATATAATGTGAATAAGGATATTTCAAAATGAGCTGGACTTGCGAGACTTGTTATTTGGAGGGTGCTCAATAATTAGGGAGGGTGATCGATCATATTGACTAAATGAATTCGATTAGGAAGCGCTCAAGTTTTGTCGAGGGAAACAATGAACCCCACCAAACGGCAACTACACATTAAACATGATTCAATATGGTCGGATATTAAATTAAGACTTAACGACATGACCTCAAACAATAATCCTATTCCTATCTAGGCAGCATCTTCAACTAGATTCTGCCTTTCTCCACGCCAAGACAATGCACATGGTTTATGACTTTATGCTATCTTTGATCGAATCATATATGTTTTATTTACAAAACAAGGGCCTCATCATCATTTGCCTCAGAAGCTTCCTTCTTGCTTCTCACTTTTCGCCTGCAAGGTAGCCAGAGGCAAAGAAAGACCGGCGGGGCACCCCTTTTCTGCTCCTTTTCCGATAAGATTGAGGCTTTACGGCGGGCTCTTCTCCTTCATCCGCGGATTTTCGTTTCAGTGTCAGCTCTAAATCCGCACCACTTTCTTGCTACAATTAATGCAAATCAAATCATAATCATCCTTAGTAGTTGATCAACAAGAAGAAAAAGGGTCTCTTTATATATATATGTATATATATACCTTGCACTGGACTGAGCAGAACTTGCCCTCTCTAATGAATTCTCTTTCACAGATCTTGCTCTCGTAGCCGGATTTATTAGTCCGAGACTTGGGTTTTTCACTTCGTCTTTTGTTAACGAAAACTACTTGTTTATGATTAATAGTGAAAAAATGTATGCGTGATATATCAATTAACTTGGATGCCTGATATATCAATTAACTTGGACACCTGAGTTTCATGCAAACAATTCTCGCGCGAACCTCTGTACACCTGCAAAATACAGTGAGTTTAATTAAAGGGTATTTACCCTTTAATTAAACTCACTGTATTTTGCAGGTGTACAGAGGTTCGAATACCCTTTAATTAAACTCACTGTATTTTGCAGGTGTACAGAGGTTCGCGCGAGAATTGTTTGCATGAAACTCAGGTGTCCAAGTTAATTGACATATATGAAACACCATAGAGGGTTTTTGAGGTGAGAAATGAGAAATGTGAAAATATGAAGATCAATACTTATCCGGTCCTAAATATAATAGTTAGTTAATTTTTTTAAATAGATTAATCAAGTTAAACAAATTGATTAATTATATATAATATAATAGCTAGTAGGCTAATTTGAGTAGATTAATAAATATATAATATACATTTATCTTGAGAGGTTGAATTTGATCATGATTAATTAATTTATTTAACTTTATTAATTTTTCTTAAAAAGTCAAATAGCCCTTATATTTAAAAATAGGAGAGTAATTAGTTGGAACTTGATTTATTACTCCGATCTTAATTATAAGAGTTAGTTGACTTTTTTTTAATATATTAAGAAAGTTAAATAAATTAGTTAATTATAACTAATATAAAAATTAGCTGAATAATTTAAATAAATTTAAGAGTGTATAATATAAATTTATTTTAGTAGATTAAATTTAATTATAATTAATTTATTTATTTAATATTTTTATTTTTTTAAATTAATTAACTTTTATTAACTTTAAGGGTAGCCACACCAAAAAAAAGGGGTGTGGTTAGAAGTAAAATAGAGAACGAAGAAAGAGTTGGAGGTAAAAGGAGAAAGGTTGCTTAAAGAAATGGGGGCGGGCGGATGAGTCAGTGTTCAACCCGGCAGTAGGGCTGTGTATAATGCCCATGGCTTGGTATGTTTAGCCCAGCCCGTAATAAAATAGCCCTACCCAACCCGATAAATATAAGACAGGGTTAAGTATCGGGCTACAAAATTCAGCCCATACTTTTTTCGGGCTGGGCACCGGGCAAGGGGTTGCCCTGCCCTGCCTATGAGCACCACTTCTTTTATTTATTTTTTTTACTTTTTTCTCTAAATGTTACACTTAAAAGGGAGAATATGATAGTTACTGATGACTAGAGGTTCATTTTAAAAATATGAGTAGTTAAGTATGTTTTGTATCTTTTAATATTTATAACTATATTAATTTTTTTTAACTTTGCTAATCATCATATAATTATATTATAAATTATAATTATTTATTTTTTTTAGATACTTAATCTTTGTCAATATTAGGGAGATTGATACAAAGTTACAATTACAAATTACTTAGACTTCAAGATTTTTTTTTACATACAATAGATTTCAAAAATTTAATTATTATCTTTTTGTTGCTTTATTCTTAGTGAATTATGGATATTATTTAAGTCTTAAAGACATATGAATATGATATTATTTTATAAGTTTATAATTGCAGATTTTTTTCACAACATGAGCATGACATCAAAACTTGAGCATGCCTAGCCCGCCCATGCCCAATCTAAAATAGTTAGGGCTTTTACCGGGTAGGGCCGGGCATCGGGTTGCAAAATGCAACCCATACTTTTTTTAGATAGGGCACTGGGTATGAGATTTACCCTGCTTAGCTCTACCCATATACATCCTTACTCGGCAGTTCCTGAGCCAGATCATCTCCTGTTGAAGTGGTTTTTTCCCCCTACTCATTTGATTGGGAACTGGGAAGTCATTTCCCCCACGTGCCTTCCCATTGATCTTGCAGCGTAGCAATTGGATCTCCCCATCCTCGCCACGGGATCATCTCGGTCGCCCTATCTTGATTAAATTGTCACATCGTTAAAAAAAAAAAAAACTACCCAAGACTTAGCCTGGTAGAAATAATACAGTAAATTTTTAAAATTTATTTATCTTTCCCTTGGTTGAAAAAATAGGAGAAAAATAAGGAAGACAGAATACTAAAAAAACTCTAAAAAATATTAAAATTTTATTATTTTTAAGGATATTTCTATCTTATATTCCTTTTTTTCTTAATTTTTTCATCTAAATAAAAGATGAAAGTTTAATATTTTATTTTTAAATTACTTTATCTTTAAAACTAATATTTGAGGGATTTAGAACATTAAAATTAAAATTTTTATAATAAATATATTTTTTAGTATTTAAATTTATATTATCCTTAACTTAACGGGAGTGTGAGACTGGAACAGCTTGTTGATTCCATCTGTTTAATCTTTTATTATTGCATGCCAACTAAATGATGGAGTCGCAGGAGATTTCGGGGGTCTATTATTGAACTAGTTGGCGTGGCCCAACTAGTGAGTTCAATTGACACACACACACGCGCGCACACATATATATATATATATATATATACACACGATTAATTAAAATATATTTAATATTTAAAAAATATTATTTTATTATAATTTTAGTCGAAAAATTTAAAAAAACATCCTAATTTTTAAGTATTTAGATTTATGTTTAAAAATAATTAATGACTCTCCCTATTTAATATTAATATTATTTTAAAAAAATTATCTTATATTTAAATTGTTAATGAATCTATCACTTTTAAACAAATTTATAACCAAAAAATAAAAATGGCGTGCTTCATTTTATCTTTATATAAAAAATTTGTACTCCTGTCCCGTCTCATGAGTTGGTTCCTGTCGTTATTTTATTGATATACGTGCAAAATGGAATCTATTTTCCTATACGCTAAAAAAACGACGAATTGTATTTTTGTTATTTATAAATTTTATTCTACTTTAATATTATTGATTTATTAATTTTCCCTGGCCCTGATATAACGGGGATATTGAGATGTCAGATTTATTGCTTGCTTAAGTTTAGCAGATCTAATTTTTTAAGTTTTAAATTTAAATAAAACAGTGAAATTCACCCCCTCTTATATTTATATTCAGACCCAAAAGAAGACAACATTTATAGTTTACTCCCGGCAGTTTCTGCAAGGTTTTCAATTTAGTCCTCATGGTCTAGACACGGGACGATCAATCTCTGCAATATCCTCTCATAGGCGAATTAGCCCTCATATTTATATTTATCGAGAATGTCAATTCAAACATCTAAAAAGGTCAATGTGATATATTCTGTTACATTGATTGTAATTCAGTTTTGTGAATTGGAGAAACTTAATAAACAACTTGGATGCACGATTTATCAATGGGAAAATAAGACCATTTGATTGTTTGGCTTGAGATTTTAAAACCTACAAGATGAGAGGGGATTAACTAGGACTAAAAGCATCGAGCTTTATTAGAACAGGCCATTCATGATAAAACCCCGTGTTTGGAGATGATTCCGGTGAAGGATGGATTGTGTGTTCAAATTTTACACAATAAACGTAAACATGGTGATCATATTAAGGCTACTAATTTTGACATTTGATCGAGCATGCCACCTAGATGTGTCAATTTACTATGTTGGAAATATTTTAGAAATAGGTAAAAATGCTTCCCCACGTTTTATACAATTCTTATATTGGGCGTTGTATCAAACAATAAATAGTAACGAGGGCGAATGATATAAGCTCTGATCCTTCATTCTCCACTTCATTGAAAAAACTTGTGAGGGTTTAACGCCAATTACCCCATCCCAAAAAAGAGAGAGAGAGAGAGAGAGAGAGAGAGAATGTAATCCCCACATTAGCCAATTACCAACGGCAAATTATAGGGATTCTTCAGGGATAAACTTTGACAAAATATCGAGCAAGAAAATTTTGACAAAATATAGGGGTTATCTGAACAAATCATAGGGGGCGACCCGACAAAGTTGAGACTCTAGGGGATCAAATTGAAAAATTGGGTAATTTTGGATGAAGTGATTCATTCCTGTTTAAAAAATTCCGAAGTGAACTCGAGCTTGCATAGCAAGAAAAGCAAGCTGCAGTGCCTCGAATCGCAACCTCGAAAAGAGGGCCCCTAATCACCGGGGGAGGCCCACTACATCTGTCAGTCAACGACAAATCACAGCCTGGAAAGCCATTCCATTTTCAATATCATTTCAATGTTTTTAAAAGAAAACAGATTTAATACTTTGGCTATAAATAAGATCCTACGTGTCAATACGATTCAAATCCCGAGGCTGTCTCCTCTTCCCTATATATACCCCCTCCCTTTAATCCTTTACTTCCGACTAATATAAAAATTGGCCTCCCTCCCGCTTTGCTAAATTCCAAAATGGGTAATTGCAGCACCTCTTCTTCGGCCCTGGTGGCCACCACCAAACTAGTCCTCCACGACGGCGGGCTCCAAGAGTTCTCCCATCCCATCAAGGCTTCCTACGTCTTGCAGAAGTATCCCATGTGCTTTATTTGTGACTCCGACGACATGGACTTCGACGACGTCGTCACCGCCATCGACGAGGACGAAGAGCTGCAACTTGGCCAGCTCTATTTTGTATTGCCTCTGACCCGCTTAGAGCATCGCTTGCAGGCGGAGGAGATGGCCGCATTGGCCGTCCAAGCCAGCTCCGCCCTCACAAAAAGCAGTGGGGGCGGGAAATACGTCTGTGACAGGAAACAGATCACGTTTCCCGGCGAAGAGACAAAAAGATCTCAAAAAAGAGTGTCTTCGGGGATTAATAACAGCGATAAGTCCAGGAGAGGGAGGCGCAGAGGAAAGTTCACGGCCATATTGAGTGCAATACCGGAGTAGGGGTAATTTCCGGTCCCAAGTGTGGGTCGGTGATTTTGTTCTTTTGTTGTTAGTATATACGTTTAAGTTTTCCCCAAGGAATACCTAACTATTGAACGTGACAAAGAGCCGCATGTTTCCCTGGAAACAAATTAATATGATTAGATCTGAGTAGCGGGCCCGCAAAGCTTGACCCAGTCATTTTTTTGCGTGTTCTATATATGGCTGTCTTCTGTCTCAGGTAGGTCTCATGGTAAAGGCGCTTACAACTACAAGTGGTTATTTTTAACGCATCCATGACTTGGGTGCTGTGAACATAATAGAGTGAAAGTCCACAGCAATTATCGCATAACACAACGCGCTAATAATCTCTTATAACCTGATTATAGAATACGATAACGATGCCCACAACGCTGGACGCATTAGAGAATGGGAGGGCCACGTGCCAACCTTGCAGGGTACTGGACACATTATACAGCAAATAACGCAAGTCCAGAACGCTGGAACACGGTGGTCTGGAAGACGACAACTTTAGGAATAAATTAAGGGTCTAGAATGTGTAATGAAAGGGTTGAAACAGATACCGGGTGAAGTGACAGTGACAATGAGAATAGCTTTATCCCAACGCAGTTGATTAGCGACGTGACAATTAATTCTACCATAATTATTATAAAGATAAAGATAAATCCTTCTCTTGGCCAATGGAACTCTGCATATTCATATCTGATTCATCAAGATATAATTTAGTTGGTTGGCATTTGACGTTGATGGGAAGAAATTAAACGATAAAGATTGAAATTATGAGTTTGAAGGCGGGGGGATGATCCGATAGAAGACGAAGAGGATGTAATAATCTCAATTTGGCATTTGCAGATTGGCAGAAGCAACAAAACAGTAGAATCCACAGGGAGGGTTTCGGGGGTTCGCGTTACAACGGGTCGCCATCCGCCATGCCATTTGGTTACAGCTGTATGATATATACTTGAATTCATATCAGATTGGAGCCACGCTACTCTGCAACTTGATTCATCACAACCATTTTGTGTGAATTGTCATGAATTATGGTGTGGTGTGGTTTGGTTTAGTTGGTGGAGGAGTGGGAAGGAAGCAGAGCAAATTATTAGTAATAAAGGCGGGGGCGGCAGAGCCAGACCCGGAAGTTAGGACATAGTTATAAGTTAGTAGTAAACTGGTAATGTAGTTTGGATAATGTAATATAAATGTTAGGCAGAGGATTGCAAATTCGGCTCCACCAATTGCAAGCACAGTACGGAATATATCCATCTGAATAAACCCAAACGTAATGGAGGGGTAGTAAAATAGTAGAGCATAGAGCTGGAGAAGTTAATGAGAGGGAATCCAATGGGTGGAAACAACAAAAATGAGGCGAGTGGGTCAATGCAGGGGACAATTGGAGTTTTTCTCTGTGTGCAAAAATTTGGAAGAAAGAGTTAGATTTATTCTATCTAAGTCTAGGGTGAAATTTTTTTTTCTAAGCGATACTAATATCAGTTAGAGCGAGTTATCTATTACCTCATGTTTATACTTAAATACTTAAAAATTAGGATGTCTCCCTAAACATTATGATTTAAACAATAATAAAATAGTATTTTTTAATTATTAAATATATTTTAAATAGTTGGCCATTAGAGTTGGTTGGGAAGGAATGGTAAGTACTGCAGAGGAAGTGAAAGGGTCAGCTGGGGGAATCCGATGCCCTTGGGGCTTGGGGCTCTCATCTTTATCCACAACAGAAGAAGGCCTTCAAGTCCCTTCAATTTGGGCATGTCAGTGACTGGGTGCAAGTACCTACTACGACTGCCCTCCAATTCATCCCCCACAACACGTAAACCAATTTCACACCACATTACTGTTACATTGTGGATGGGATATGCGCGCGTGTTGTTTTAAGAAAAATGCGGATATGTGAATGAATTTCCCTGCGCCATGGTACAGGGGCAACTTCCCAATTCACTGTAACAAGACAAACGAGTTTTGATGTTTCTGAGGGACCCCCCCCCCCCACAGGATGGAGGGAATCAAACTACGTGGTCCTCAGTTTTGTTTTCTTGTTCTTTCCGCCATAGTTGAAGTTGAGATTTTTAAAATTATGGGATTCCCCACCTAATTCCCAGGAAATTACTAATTAAACGACACTTAGCGGTTACTTTTTGGGGATTAGGCCTGACACACACTTCCAACTCCAAGTCTCAAGTCGGTTCCATCACAGGACGATGATTTACCATTAGCAAATGCTTGCTGCACCTCCCGTGACAATGTGACAACCCGGTAGAAAGTGTGTTACTACGTGACGACGATGATGGTCGATATAATAAAATTCACTGTGCTTTGAATAGTATCGGTGCGGAAAGTCAACATAATAAAAGAGCCCATCGGCAGAATCATATATCCATGTTCATTTGTGTTTTTTTCCTGCAAGTGGTCGTGGAAGGGCTGGCTTTCTTCCATGCTGGCTATGAGATTAGAATTAACTAGTTTCACAAGTCTTAAAAGATGATAACTAATATCTTAAACTTTCAAATACTATTATTCGTTGAAAAAATTAGCGACTACACTAGAGTACTTGTATAAGAATTAAAAGCATATCAACAATTTACTATAATTGCACGCAATGACACATAATTTCCAGCTTTTAACATGAATGATATCAACGGCTGCGTGCATATTTTATTTCGATGAGACATGACCCAACAAACCTACTAGATTAGTGCGTTCACGTGGAACACTATTCATTCTTCCCAATGGAGCTGAAAAAATCTGCCGGAGGTCTAAAGGGTGTGACGTGGCCGCTTTATGGATTGAACAGTGGAGATTGGAACCGCAGCCGCCGCATGCTGCTTGTAACAATTTTGTTGTTTGTCGACCAAGATATTCCGTAATACTCCCTCGGATCCTTTTTATAAAAAAAAAAATTATTAATATTAATAAATTTATGGAATATATATTTATTTTTTCAGTTATATCATAATTTATAAAGAGAGACATGAGAGTTGATGAATAGGGATTTATTAAGTAAAACATTTTAATGGGAATAAAATTGGAAATACCAGATTAAAATTTAAGGCAAAATAGATCTGTTATTTATTTTTGAAATTAACTATATGAAAGAGATTGTTTCTTATGAAAAAGGACAAGAGAGGGCAAAAACTGAAACATATTTAACAAGTAGCGCCTTAATAGACATGGTTAGAAGTTAGGAGCACGATTAGCCACCGCTGGGTACTGGGATTCTTGTGGGAAGATGCCTTGAGAACTGCAGTTTACATATTGTTGATCAAGTGCATGTCAGTCTATACCAAAACGTCTTTATGATATCTAGAAATAGTAAGCATCACCTTTGGTGGTCACCTATTGCAAAATTTAACATCACACGCATATACATATATATATTATCACTCAGTTCCATTCTCATTTTACAGCAACCTCTCTAAATAATTCTCACCCTACTTATAAATAGCAGCAGTCCCTTTTGTCAAGAAAGAGTACGAGAATCTCGCCTTTTTGTTTGGTATTCGTCTTTTCGGTGCGTACTGCTGTCATCAACTTGTGCTCCTGTACTGGCCCTTTTCTACTAAGGAAAACAAAGTGAAAATCATGAAATCAGCACGCTATTACAATATTTGGAGAATATTACCATATCTAGGATTTTAACTCCTCTACCCTTTTTTTTATGATTTTTGCAACCTCTCTGTCAACTTCAGCAAGTTGGTCTTATTTACTAAATCTCAGAGTAAAATAGAAAATACTCCAATGCAACAATTTCGAAGCTACCATGGTAAAATAATCCTCTCCAATTTTTAAAAAGATATAACTAAAGAGTTAATTTTAATTTTAAATATAAGATATATTTTTTATATTTATCAATTTTTTTTAAATTATTTCTGTTGATACCACATTTATAATAATAAAATGAGAGAATAATTGAGTGAATTAAGGAAGATATTTATGATATTTAAAAAAAATAAACTAATTTTTTTAATTTAATTATATTAGTTAGATAGGTAATGTATGAAAGGGATGTGGAGTATATCTTTATTTTTTAACCTCTACTATTATTTTTATGCGTCTCTTATATATTTCCCACGCTTTTAAGCGCATGGTGCACAAATTGCCCAACAATAAGAAGATCGTGATGGCTAAAGGTTGTTCGACCTACAATCCAGAACGGCGATTAATTGATTTGTTGATTAATCTCCCGATTTCGATTAATTAAAATTCAATAGATAGCGATTGGAGTGATTGAGAGATGAGGATTGACCTCGCAGAAAACGCCTACTTTTATTCTTCTTTTATTTTTTATTTTTAAAGAAGTATGTACGTATCACAGCTGGAAAAAAGCATTTCAACACCGGTTGAAAATGGCATTCAACATCGCACACACAACCGGTGTAGAAACGGACAGTGTAAAAAGTCATACATTTTACACCGGTCCTATAATCGGTGTAGAATGTATAATTTTTTACACCGGACTACATTTTAAATCGGTTCACATTTACATCCGGTGTATTATTTTTAACATCTGCACCGGTTGAATATTGGGACGGTGTAGATTTTTCAAATTTTTAAATTTTTAACACCGGTTGAATATTGGGACGGTGTAGATTTTTCAAATGTTAACACCGGTTGAATATTGGGACGGTGTAAATTTTTAAATTTTTAACACCGGTTGAATATTGGGACGGTGTAAATTTTTAAATTTTTAACACCGGTTGAATATTGGGACGATGTAGATGTTATTAAATTTAATTTATATATGTTCTTACTACACCGGTGGGTATGTACCTCCGATGTAGATGTTATTAAATTTATATTTGATAGATTTCGTTGGCCTGAAGCTTCAGAAGTAAACTGCCCAAATGTAATATATGACTCAATCATCGATCATCATCATTTCAAGATGCCAGAGACATATATAATTCAATTGCTCATTATATTATTCATTGAATAAAACTCAATACAAAAATGATACAATTTGAACAGAAAAATGTATTCAGTGAAAGACAAATACTATTGAGAAGGAAGGATTTGAACAAAAAACTCTGCCCACCGATTACGCAAGTCCTCAATATCTTGGTCAGGAAATGGATCAGGTTGTTCAAACATCTGAAATATGAAATCAAAATCAAAGAAATTAAGGCATTACTAATTTAGATTAGATTGACAATTAAGAAATATGAAATCATTCAAAATATAATTTTACCTCCCCACTTAGGTCAATCCTATTTGCCAAGATAATATTGACCATGTGTCTGACTATGTAGAAGCCGCACAAGTTGCTTTCTCTGGGTTGCCTTCGACTCTGTAATGTTAACAAGAGAAAAATTATTTCTCATCATCAAAACGGGGAACCTAGCTAACACCTAATATATACTTTTATTACCATCGGTGTGATCCATTCAGGGTCCCTCACCAAATTAGCGTGCTTAAGGCCCCTTGCAACTGCGAATGTCCTCATAGCCCTATGACCAAAGTTAACAAGTTAGTAACCCATTTATCACACAGATCATTGTGTATAGAAGAGAACTCACGTACGTGTTCATGATCTTCCTAACATCCACCGAGGGCTTGTAATGGAGGGAGCATAAGAAGAAAACTTTATAGCTATGCTTACATAGGATGACAAGTTGCCAATGATTGCTGTAGAGATTAGTTAAAAGAAAATGAGTATTATAATTAAGCAACTACAAAACTAGTATATATAAAATAAAATGAAACATTATTATTCTTACTCATGCATATATGGTGCGAAGAAACAATCAATATCGGTTTCACCGAGCCTCTCTGAAATGTATGCAAGTCTCGAAGATTGAGAGGTCCCTTTAGCATAAATCTGAATTGGGCATAGGAATCCGAACTTTTTTTGTTTGCCCTTGGAGGAAACCAACTCAGCTTGCATGTACCTACAGGCAATGCATGCACGACATTAGTTGTAAGACTTGAACTTTGTTATTACATATATTTACATTTAAATTATACTTACATCAAAAACACTTGGATGCAGCCGGAGGTCAGTTCTTCCTTGGGAGTGATCAGAGATTTGACGTCCGCATGATCCAGGAAGGCCGGTGCCCCCATGTCGCCCACAACTGAATCCATAGGCAACGCGTCCACATGGAACGTTTTGTCATATGCCATTAGGATCACACGTTGCATGGCATTCAAAGCGGGAGGGGTGGGAAGTTGGTCGGGGGATGAGGCGACGTGATCCGAAACAAGATGCTTTGGCCACAATATGAAAGTCCCTTTTGCTTGGCTCACTGTCTTCACCTCATCAGTGGGAATTGGGACAAGAGCATCTCCAATTAGCACGGCTTCAACTGTCACCCTTAATTGATCGTCCTGAATTTGGACGTGGTGAACAGTAGTTGCCCCTAGGCTATGGATGGAGCCACGTGCCACTAAGCGTCTAAGAGGATCCTCAACATATAGATCACAATGTTCTGCATCCTCTGACAGCGGCAAGCAACAACTCCCCTTAGTGCTTTGACGGACTGCAGTTGAGGGCGGGAGGGGATCAGTTGGCTCTTGCTGCCTTGATGTCATCATGGACAACATTTCTTCCTTCATCTTTGCGAACCCCTCTTGTAATCGCGCCTCAATTGAAGCTTCTGCTTGTGCCCTAGCCTCTATCCAAGCTTCTTCCTTAGCCTCTGCCCTTATGGTGGAGAGCAAGGATGCCAACTCTGCCCTCGGCACCACATGTGGGGAACGTATTTGAGATGCTCCAAAGTAATCTCTTATACCCACACCTCTTCCAACTCCCCTGACACGGCCCCCATGTTCTTGTTTCCCAGTGGCAACAGTCAAGATGTCATTCCTACCATCTGACTTGAAGGATCCATGGGACTCTTGTTGTTTAAGATCACTCTATAACATAGAAAGAACAACAAACATAAGGAAAATGATATAATTATATATAGTCTACTATCACAAAATAATGCAAGTAGTGCTTACAATTTTTTCAGCAATCATGCGAGCATTGTCGCTTGTAAAAGCTCCGCTCTTTCTTTGGCGAGCGTACAACCATTTTTCTTCGCGACGTATCGGAGAGGGGGGGTCAAGAAGAACACTAGGATCCGACCCAGCACTTTCTTCTAACCTCTTCCTCTTGGCCCCCAACAACTCTCTTTCTGCCTTCGCGTAACCCCCTCGAGACATTGTGTGGGGGCAATCATTCTTGAGGGCGTATTCAATCGCTTTTGCTCTTTTTTCCTACAAGACATGAAGTATTTAAAATCAATACATATGATACGTTTTCTGCAACCACATACAAAAGGATACACTCACCATTGCTACTGGCGTGGTCCGATTCCTAACAAATTGTTCCCACGCAGCTTCGTCAATGAATTGATACTTGCTGCATGGAGAAGGTTGAGGATGACCACTTCTGTCCTGTCCATGCAGATACTGACGAGCTAGTTGTGTCTTGAATGCCCTCCAACGCTCACAGCAATAAGACAACGTCTTCTTCTTCAAGAACTCATTGTTGGGCACATCGTAAGTGAGCTGCAATGTTTGCCATTGAAAGCAGAGTAATCAACAAACAGTTGTGTATTTGGTATTGCTCTGCATGCAATATTAGATAGTTCCTATACCCGGATAGTGTCCCAAATTTGATTCTTCACGCGATCATCCACAGCATCCCAAGTCAAATAGGTGATGCTAGGCTTGTTGCGTGCTAGGAGGCTGACAAAACTTACGTACTTTGTCCTGTGTTCACCAGTTGGGTTCCAGTTTCTGTCAAACTCTATCGGAAGCAGTTTCCCCTCTATCCTGTCCTTCGTAATGTCTTTCAAACGAGTCGCACTTCTGCCCTTCCTTTGCTTAGTGGCGCTTGGAGCATCGCCAGCCTCAATCTGAGTAACTCTATCCTCCATATTCCTATGTACGCAATAACAACATCAAAAACATTGAAAACAGACTTAACCCTTTTTCCCTCAACCCGTCAGAACACACAAAACTTGTTCCTTTAGCAGTTATGAATGGAAAGATGTGCCAGCATTCATCAGGAAAAATAGAAAACCTAGATTAAACGAACATAAAAACGGCATCGCACGTACACAGGGAAAAAAATGCAGAGAACACGTACACTTACGGAATAGCAGAACGAGAGAGGTGACAGAGAAGAACGACTGACCGAGCACGGAGAAGCCTCGCGAGAACCACAGAGCACGACGAGCGGCGATAAAAAAGAGTATGTGAGAAAGGAGAAGATTGAAGGTCATCGCGCCAAGAGGCGGGTTAAAAAAATGAATATAAACATTTAACACCGGTTGTAAATAATTCTAACCCGGTCAAAACATAAACGACGTAAAAGTGAAACATTTTACACCGTCTAATTTTAACAACCGGTGTCAAAAATAAACATCGATAATTATAACACCGGATAAAGTATAACCCGGTGTAAAATCGAACAATAAATTATTATTAGACGTGACCTGTTACACCGAATATCACTTAAGACCGGTGTTAAATGTTGTAGTTTTTTTTTAAAACTTCACCACCTTATAATATCATCCCATCCTTAGCGTCACAACATTCTTATCAGAACAAGAATCTGTCTCTGTTATTATTACATCAAAATCATATACGCAATCATTACAAGAAACTTAAAATTGCATGTTTAGACTAAACAAGAAACACATAGAAATTAATCAGAATCCACTTCTTCATTTAATTGTGGTAAACCTACTGAAAAAGAAGGGATCTCATAAAAAGAATCATCATTGTCAACAACACTTTTCCCTTGGAGCGCGACAGACCATCTTTCATTCTGAGGATCAGTGATAAAGAACACTTGCTTTGCTTGGTCTGCCATAATGAAAGGCTCATCCCCAAAACTTATATTATTCAAATCCACCAGTGTAAATCCTAACTGATCGACCATAACACCGTTGTTTACATTAGCCCACTTGCATTTGAATACGGGAACTTTGAATTTGGAGTAGTCCACCTCCCAAATCTCTTCAACAACGCCATAATAAGGGATGGCTGCTAATTTAGGATTGTTGTCTTTTGAACTAGAGAAATGCATAGCTTCAGCCACTAACATAACACCACTGTTTTGCACGCTACTTCTATCATCTAGGGACTTCGTATAAAAGGAATACCCATTGATATCAAATGAATTCCAACATATCACATTATGTTCAGGACCACATGCCAACCATCTAACTGTATCAGAAACACAATCCTCATTTTCAACCTCCAATTTGAACCAATGTGCAAAAGATTTGGTGTGTTCTCTAATGAGCCTTTGCTCTGTCATCCTATTATTTGTTTTCCGGACAAGATCTTTATGAACAGCAATATAGTCTTGAACTTCATCAATGTTATTCAAGATGTGTAAGTGTACTTGCTGCAGTTCATTACGATCAACACTCCTCACTGACATTCCGCGTTGACCCCCCTATGTGGCAATGGGTTTGTGGAGACCAGTAAGTCTTGCTTTAGACAGGTATTGTTGACAAAAGTCCATAGCTTCTTCGGCCACATATTTTTGAACAATGGATGCTTCGGGCCGACTTGGATTCTTCATATACCCTTTAAGGATTTTCATGTATCTTTCAAATGGGTACATCCATCGTAAGTATACAGGGCCACACAGTTTTATCTCTCGCACTAGATGAACGATGAGGTGTACCATGATGTCAAAAAAGGAAGGAAGAAACTGTTTTTCAAGCTGGCACAAAATAACATAACCCTCATGCTCCAATTCCTCCAACCTTTCAGTCTCAAAGACTTTGCCACATATAGCATTAAAGAAGAAGCAAAGTCGGGTTATAATGTGTCTCAACTCATCTTGAAGGATTCCTCGAACAGCCACTGGGAGTAATTGTTGCATCAGTACATGACAATCATGAGACTTTTGGCCTACTAATTTCAAATCTTTCATGGACACAATCCTCTTAAGATTAGATGAGTACCCAGAGGGAACTTTGATTCCTTGCAAACACTCACAAATACTTCTTCTCTCAGCCTTGGACAAAATATTAGTCTCTTCAACATGATAGCTCCCCTCACCATCTGGCCTCGGATGTAACTCCTCCCGTATTCCCATTTCTTCCAAATCCAATCTTGCCTTCAAACCGTCTTTGGAACTACCATGTGTGTTGAGAAGTGTTCCAACAATGCTGTCACACACATTTTTCTCCACATGCATCACATCAAGACAGTGCCTTACATGAAGATGTCGCCAATAAGGAAGCTCAAAGAACACAGATCTTTTTTTCCATACATTTTTCTCACTTTTCTTGGTAAGCTTACCGAAAGTGACATTGATGTCTCTCACCTTTTCATAAACTTGTTCGCCAATCAATGGCTTTGGAGCATTTTCAAATTCTTGGCCGCCATAAAATTTCTTCTTCAGTCGACGGTATGGGTGGGCTTGTCTTAGAAATCTCCTATGACCTAGGTAGACCGTCTTTCTTCCATGACGAAGTTGATAGTAGCAAGTCCCTTCCTCACAAATCGGACATGCTTTATGTCCCTTAACACTATACCCTGACAAATTTCCGTATGCAGGAAAGTCATTAATTGTACAAAAGATCAAGGCCCGCAAATTGAAGACCTCCTTCTTAACAGCATCAAAGACATCCACACCTTCCCATAGCTTCTTCAAATCTTCGATCAAGGGTGTTAGGTAAACGTCTATGTCATTTCCCGGTTGTTTTGGTCCTGAGATCAGCATGGACAACATTACATACTTCCGTTTCATACACAGCAAGGGAGATAGGTTGTAAATCACCAGAAGGACGGGCCATGAACTATGGATACTACTAAGGCTACTATAAGGGTTCATTCCATCCGTACTAAGTCCAAGCCTTAGGTTTCGTGGTTCATTGCCGAACTCGGGAAATAAGTCATCAATCTTCTTCCATTGCAAAGAGTCAGCAGGATGACGAATCTTTCCATCATTAATCCTTTCATTTGCATGCCATAACAATTTCTTTGCATCATCTTCATTAGAAAAAAGTCGCTTAAACCTTGGTAAAATTGGAAGATACCATAACAACTTGGCAGGAGAGTTGTTTGATCTGTACCTTGGTGTCTTACATATTGGACACTTCTCCTCATCTTCAAACTCTTTCCTGTACAATATGCAATCATTTGGGCATGCATGAATCTTTCTATACTGCATGCCTAAAGGACCTATTATTTTCTTCGCATCATAATAGCGTTTGGGTAAAGCATTTTCTTCAGGAAACATGTCCTGTAACAAGTCAAGCAATTCTGAAAAACTACTGTCACTCCACCCATGCCGAGCTTTCACACTTACCAATCTCAACACTGCATTCAACAGGTTATATTTTCTGCACCCTGGGTATAGAGGCTTTTCTGCATCATTGCACATATTACCATATGCGTGTGACCGCATAAAAGCATCTTCTCCAACATCACGAATCATGTCCTCTACTCTATCATCAGTATCCATGTCATCGTCAAAGGTATGTTCCACCTGTTCACCATGCCATACCAATACCGTGTAACTCTTGCAAAACCCCTCACAAATTAGATGAGTGTAAATATCAGCAGGACTTTGTTTCCTCTCATTCAAACAACTCACACAAGGACAATAAAACCTTCCATTGTCATCATCACCATTCCGTTTAGCAAAATCCAAAAACTCCTTCACCCCCTCAGCATACTCAACACTTGTTCGTTTAGCATTTATCCAACTACGATCCATATTTGTGGAAGACTATAAGAACTAGAAAAGCAGAAAATAAGAAATTAAACCATTACGTTGCAGCTAATGCATGGAGAGAATAAATTTTCAGTTCGCGAGAGGAGTTCAAAACAAAACTCACCGTCCGTGAAGCGCCGAGAAGTCTTAACGCGCGAACCAGGGAAAAATGAGAGATGGAAGGCGCGAGAAATGTACCAAATAAAAGAGTATTTGGAAAAAAATAAGAAACTATACACCGGACAAACTGTTACACCGGTGTAGATATAAATATAAAAGTTGTATTTATAGTATATTTTACATCGGACAATATATATGGACCGGTGTAAAATATATCAGTTTATTTATAGTATATTTTACACCGGTCAATAAATATGGACCGGTGTATAATATATCAGTTTTTTTTTTCCTACATCCAGAGTCAGCCATGTCATCAACTTTCTCCCAAAAAAATATATACATCAGAATATATAAAAGTTGCAATCTTTCACTACTCATCAGACTCAGAGTTTTGGGAGTCATCAGATTGGGTGAGATCAACAGGATTAAAGAAGCTATCACGGGGTTGATGGCGGCGAACTTCTGAGCGGAAATCCCTGAAACTTGCTTTCAGTCTGTCAACTTTGCGATTCAGTTCTTCCACAGAGTCCTCCAGCCCATTGAAGCGCAGTATGAGTTCCTCAAGCCTCTCCATCAGAGTCACAACCAGGGGAGGAGGAGAAGGAACAGAAGGGTGAGGATCAGGATGTTTGTCTTCAAAGTCGTCTCTGTTTCTTTTGTTGGGCGGAGAAGGAGGCGTGCGTGAGGAAGAGGCCATTGGAGGAGTCAGATAGATGAAAAGAAAATAAAACAGAAGAATGGTATACATATATATATGGTTAACGTTCATGATCAATAAGAATATAGAAGAATGCGCAATTGGCCTTCTATCATAATGACTACAAAGTATAAACGTTGGGAACCCAAGAAGTGAAATGAAAGGTCTGACAAATAAAGAAGCGAGCGGGAAATCATAGACAGGAAACTGAAGAGGCGATGAAGCTGCACCGGGTGTTTATATTTAAATCGGTTAATTTTAAAACCGGTGTAAACATTTAATTTTTTTATAAAACAGACACCGGACTATATATTTCCACCTCGGTCAATATAAATACGCTGTAGAAAGTAAAAATCTAAACCGGACGAAATATTTCCACATCGGTCTCTATAACATCCGCTGTAGAAAGTAAACATCTAAACCGGACTAAATATTTCCACATCGTTCATGAGTAAATACGGTGTGAATATTTCATTTTATTTACAAAAATGCCACCGCTCATTTTTGTAAAACCGTCTCCGCATTGACCGGTTTAAAAATGGGGATTTCGATTGCCCATTTTCCACCAGTGTATGCACCCCTGGGCGTAGACTCTCGTAGAGATTGTAGTTCAATGCTTTTGATAATAATGTTTATTATCGTCTGAACAAAAAGATTCGCCCATGTTTGCCCACTCAATATAAAACGCGTGGTTCTGAAAATTGACGGCCATTTTTATAAGAAGAACGGGTCATACCCGTTCTAGGAAATTGGGAAATAAAACATAAGAAGGTCACGCTCTAATCATAACATACTAATTTGGAGTCATAACGAGACCTCTTTGTCCATTTATTCATGTATTTATTCGATAGATAGATGGATGACCAAACTGAATGTAATACAGACACACATCCAAATGTCCTGTTCATGAGCTATGCCCATATATTAAGCGACAAATATAGTAACATATCCCAATTTAAAATGATTTTTTTTTTATTTGATAGTATCAGGCGATTTTTTATATATATATCTAACACGATATCTCAAGGGGAAAATAGAACTCAAGGGGCATTGATCACAAAGATACGTTACAAACCAAATGAGGAAGTATTCGGATGATGACCCCGTTTTGAAAGGATTAAAGTAGGATTGGCACGAGGAAGAGCCGTAGAAGATCCGTAGAAATTTATTACTTACAAATTAAAATATTTGTATATTTTAATCTCATGTTCTGTTGTCGAGTTCCGGGCGGCACACTTTGATCCCTCCAATTTTTTTTATATATATATATTTTAAGGAATTAATATGGTAATTTTAAGGTGAAAAAAATGAGAAATTTCGTAGTCGTGGTAGGCGGCGATGTGGCCTCGCGGGTGGGCATCTCAATTATGTAATGGAACTTGAACACATATTTGGGGGGGAAATCATGGTGTATAGTCTATATATTTGAAAAGTCTAAACTCTAACCCTTTCGAACAGCCGAGAATGCATCAAATAAGGCAGCGAAAGCAAGTTCTAGAACCATTTTAGAGAAAATATAATTTATTTCACAAGTCAGTGAGGTTCTCACCCCTCCTCTCTCTCTCTCCCCCCTCTGTGCTTCATCTGGTGATTCATTCTGCAATTGCAATGGGACAGTGCGGGTCGTCCGAGAGTCACGAAGGCGCGAAATCGTGCGGAGGTAAAAGTAAAGGCAGAGGAGCTGCTGGGGAGTCGTTCAGAAGACCATCGGCGATTATGGTGATGGATCTGGAGGGTGGATTTAAACAGTTGAACCAGCCAGTGACGGCGAGCTCCGTGATCGCCGATCATCCGAATTGCTTCTTGTGCAATTCTGAATCGATATACCTGGGGACGTGTTCGCCGCCGGTTCCGGAGCAGGAGCAGCTTCGACCTGGCCAAATCTACTTCCTCGTCCCACTCCCTCAAGCGCATCAACCTCTCTCCCTCTCTGCTCTCTGCGATCTCGCCATTAAAGCCGCCTCTGCTCTTCCCTGATCATCGCCTCCGGGCGTGCTAATGTTTTCTTTCCTGTAAAATCCAATTCATTGATTATCGTTCCCTCTCTCTCGGTAATCTCTTCCTTCCTTTCACCGATTTTCCTGTATCAAAAAATGGTACTTATCATCGTTTCGCGTTTACGATCTCTGATATTATTATGGCCGTACGCATAGAATGTTAAATATTTTGATTTTGTACTGCTGAACTTTAACAGAATTTGTTTATATCGTAGTTTGTTCAAAAAATTGAACGATGGTAATGAACGCTTCAAAATGAAGGCTACGGCTGACCTTCGAAAGCTGGCTGAGCCCCGGTCAACTCCTCGGCCGAAGGTTGAACTTCATATTGTTATTATTTGTTTTGATAAGCCGCTTCCCATAATGTCACGCTGGGCGGTGAGAGCTGAGAAGAGAATTCTCATGGGAGAATATAGATGAAAAAGAAGAAAATAGTGGGAAGGTTTGGGGGACCATAGTTGACAGTGAAATGTAGGGTCCACTAAACTTTGTCTTGTTTTTTTTTTGGGCTGGCAAGTGCTCTGGGATGACTGCTGATTGTGGTGAGGACATTGTTAAGAAGCTGATTTGTTATGTAAGTGTAGAAATGGTTTTTAATTCGTCACCTTTGTTGACCACGAAACATATTCTTTTATCCTTATTGGTTGAGGAAATGGGAATGGCAAAAGAGATTTAATTACTGGATGATATATTAATATAAACAGGTGGATAACAGGGGTTCCGACAAGGCAGCCACTTGACATATGCGCACATGCCTCTCGTCTCTTGCTAATGTCTCTTGGGGAGACATTCTTAATGGGCCATTGTAACCCCGAAGCCCATTATTCTTAACAGGCAAGCACCCACGAGAGCAATCCGTATTTTTTTTTTTTTGGTACAAGACGAGGGCTAAAAAGCCCTAAATTGAAAGAACTTCATCTACGAGGGGATCAAATCCCAAACACTCTTTAACCACAATAGCCCTTAAATGAGTAGGGCATGAATATAACATTTGTGTAACTGTTAAACCTTCTTTTGCCAAGGCATCTGCCAAATGATTTTGATTCCTCGAAATATGTTGTATTTTTAGCTCCCAAGGTAAACTCATCATCTTCTGTATCTGTATAACTAGAAGGCTGCATCTATGGATTGTCAAGTTCATTAACATATCAACAACATTCTTAGCATCCGATTCAAGTATGATCTTCTTGAATCCTAACTCCCAAGCAAGTTGTAGACCTTTAAGGATCGCCCATTGTTCAGCTTCCATCACGCTACATGAACCGAGAACAGTCGTAAATCCCGCAACCCAACTTCCAGAATGATTTCTAATAACTCCACCACAACCCGCCCTCTTATAGGTTGCCGTAAGAGCTCCATCAACATTTAATTTCATCCAATCTGATGGTGGAGGTTGCCAAATAGATGAAATTGATGAGCCCAAGTTAATAGGCACATATTCATGATGAACCTGCACAAAGCTTTTCCATGTTTGCATAATGACCGAGTAGGGATCCAGTGGTCTCGAAAAATCATCCTCAAATATAGCTTTATTCCTCCACTTCCATAAACACCAAATTGACACCCCCCAAATTATACTCCAATTATGTCCCCCATGAGCTCCCAATTGCCTTTTAAGATTCATAGCAAATCAATCCTTTAAGGAGCTCTAAAGAAGGAAGAGCAATTCCTAGGATGAACTAATTTAGACCAAAGGTCTTTGGCATAACAGCAATCACGAAGTATGTGCAAGACATCTTCCATACCCTCATTACAGTGTTGGCATGTTGCATCAGTTGTGGACCATCTACTTCTCCAAACATTGGTTGCTAAACGATTATTAAAGGCTATCCACATGAAAACACGAATACGTTCAGCACCTCTCCACTTCCATATGTCTTTGTAGACCGGGCTATAGTCCTGTGCAGAATACTTCTCAATTAAAAAGTAAGCACTTTTAATAGTAAAAGTACCTTCATTCGTAGCATTCCAAACCATCATATCATTACCCGCCTCCGACATAGGTGGAATCATGCTAATTAACCTCTGAAATACATTACTTGGGATAATAGAAGCTAGTCTTTGGAAATCCCATGTGTTACCCGAACTCCAATCTGCCACTTTACTTCTTTCTTCCTCTGCAGTAAGTGGTCGAAGACATAAATCTTTTAAATTTTTATCCGGAAATAGCCACTTATCCATGAAGAAATTCACAAGTTGACCATTTCTGATATGCCACCTTGTTCCCATATCAACTATATCTTGCTGTTGCGAGATGAATTTCCATAGTGCAGAATCTCCCTTTCTTGCATCAAGTAGATTATCTTCATTCCTTAGCATATATTTATGTAGAAACACATCCACCCATAAACCTTTCTCTCCATTAACTAATTTCCATGCTAATTTTGATCCACAGGCACGATTTAATGATGAGAGCTTCTTGAATGCAAGTCCCCCATACAATTTAGGCTTAATAATCTGATCCCACCCAATAGGGTGAAATCCATAAGAGCTTTGACTATGTCCCCATATAAAGTTTCGTTGCAATCTCTCCACTTCCTGACACACTGACGCAGGAATTTTGGCCACTTGCATAGGATACACAGGTATAGAGCTTAATACAGATTTTGCTAGAGTAATTCTCCCAGCCACTGAAAGAGTACTCTCTTTCCACGCAGCAAGTTTAGTTTTGACTCTATCAATGATGTACTGGAAAGTATCTCTGGGCTTCCTCCCTCTGATGATTGGAAAACCCAGATAATTTCCTATCTCAGCAGAAATAGTCATTCCTGTAATATCACTAATCTTTTTTCTAATATTGCCATTCACCTTTGGAGAGAAGAAGACAGATGATTTACTCTTATTGATTTTTGCCCCTGAAGCTCTACAGAATTTATCAAGACAAGTCATCATGCTTTTTGCTTGATTTTCAGATGCCACTCCGAAGAGAAGAAGGTCATCTGCAAACATCAAATGGGAGATGGATGGACCTCCACTAGATACCACAATTGGTTTCCATTGATTTGAATTAACCGCATCAGTAATAATATGTGATAGTCTGTCTATACATAGAACAAACAAAAGAGGTGAAATGGGATCTCCTTGTCGGAGACCTCTTTTAGGAAAGAAAAATTCAGTTTGAGAACCATTCCATAAAACATTATATGTAACAGAAGTAATACAGCTCATAATAAGATTTATCAGAGAATAGTCCAATCCCACCTCAATAAGAACTTCATGAATAAAATCCCATCGAATACGATCATAGGCCTTCTGTAAGTCAACCTTTAAAGCCAATAACCCATTTTTTCCTTTAGCTTTCTTCATTATGTGCATGATTTCTTGGCCAATTATAATATTATCTTGTATATGTCTGCCTTTAATAAAACTTGATTGATAAGGCGAAACAATTTCATCCATTGTATTCCTCAATCTACTAACAATAACCTTAGTAATGCATTTATAGTGTACATTACATAAGGCAATAGGTCTAAAATGTCCAATCTCCTGTGGATTTTCAATCTTTGGTATAAGAGAAATCAAAGTCTTGTTAGTATTGGCCTCAACAGACCCTTTCAGAAAAGCGGTTTTAACAAATTTACATAACGCAGTACCTACTGTATCCCAATTTGCCTGATAGAATATTGGGGAGAAGCCATCAATACCAGGAGCTTTATAAGGCCCCATAGAGAAAAGAGCCTCCTTAATTTCCATATCAGTAGGCTGGTAGGACATAGTAGAGAGTCTAGATTTAACTTTAAGTGGAAAATTGGTCTTTGTATGTAACTTGCAGTTAAAATTATCAGACCAATCATAAAGATTCTTGAAATAACTCAAAACCATACCTATAAGATCAGACTCATTTTCAATCCAGTTTCCACTATCATCTTTAAGAGTTATAATTCTATTCCTTCTTCTTCTCATCTTAGTTTTAAGATGATAATAACGGGTATTTCGGTCACCTTGAGTAATCCAATCAGTCCTAGCTTTTTGGAACCATTTTATCTCTTCTAATTGCAGTATATTTTCTAATTCTGCTTGCAATTTCTTCTCAAGAGAATTTAAGAAGTTAGAGTAAGAGCAATCCGTATTTGTGTATGTGTGACGACGTCTCCAATTGCTGAAAATAGCGTTACATCGGCATGCCCACAAACCCCAGCATATGTACCTTAATACATAGCTGAATTACCTATGAAGAATGGGTGACCTGAAGCTAGGAAAAGGAAAATCATAGGAAGATGGGATAAAGAAACTCTTTTAACACTAACTTCCAACATAAAAAGTATAGAAATAAAAGAGGACCTAATAATTGTCCCCGGTTTTCATAAAACGCCCAAACATCCCACCTCTCCTTCTCCTAAGCTTACAAATCCATGAGCATTTTATCCTTTTTTCTATCTTTTAGCTACTACTTTCTTTGTATCAAGTTACCTAGAGGCAGAGGATGGCTGGATACACCAACACAGTCCTTGAAGGACAAGTTAGTAAATTCAGTCCCTCTTCTTCCGAATATATAACAATATTTGATTTCATGGATGTTGGTACAGGGCTTACAGCTTATTGACCACAGAGCGGGTCAGGAAACCAATGACAACGAGAATGGTCCATCTCCGTCCCTCGTTTGCAGTGGCAGTTCTCGCCATCTTGTCAACCACCACGGCGGCGGAGCTGGCCTTACCCAATGCGGCGAGGCAGTTCTTAGACGCTCACAACCAGGCAAGAGCTGCGGTGGGGGTTCCCCCTCTTCAGTGGAGCCAGGAGCTGACCAATGCCACTACCCTGCTCGTTCTCTCCCAAAGAAACAGAATGGGTTGCCAGTTCGCGAACGTAGAATCAGTAACTTACGGTGCCAACCAGCTGTGGTCCGGAGGGTTGACGGTGACGCCGCGAGAGGTGGTGGAGGATTGGGTGGAAGAGAAGAAATATTACAACCACGCCAACAACTCTTGTGTCCCCAATCAAAAGTGTGGGAGTTATACTCAAGTGGTCTGGAGGAAGTCATTGGAGCTGGGCTGTGCTCAAGCCTCTTGTGTGGAGGAGAAGGCCAGCTTAACTATGTGTTTCTATAATCCTCCCGGCAACATCGACGGCGAGAGCCCCTACTAGTTACCTCCTGAAACTCGCTTACTTGTTCGCATGCATCTCTGTTCCTTAACTTCTTAAATCAATAATAAATCATCACTTGCTTATCTAGTTATATATCTTCTTTTCGTCGTGTATCATTACTGTAGCAGGAATCGCTTCACTATACATCGCAGTGATAATCATCGCCTGAACCGCCGCTTTTTCTGCCTTGTATTATTCTCCAAATCACATGCTATCTAAGAGATGTGATTTTCTTCTTTCATTATTCAAAAAATTAAAACATGAGGTTTTATTTTAAAAATAGGGTCATTTTCATTAATGTAGCCCTCGTATATCCTTATTTTTCCTTCTTCACTCCGCATATTTAGTCTATTAATAGCTAAACTTAATATTCTTATAATTTAAAAACTTTTAGAGTGACAATACTCATAAATAAAAATTTCTTAAATAAATTAATACTTTAAACCTAAAAAAGTTGACATACTTTGTAACATCACTCCATCAAAGTTATCGCCACACTCTATATGTGGGCTTTTAAGGTCACATCTTCTCAGCAAGGTCGTGTAGAGACCCTCGTCTCAAGAGCTATTGACGTCGTGGGTCATTGGTATAAGTTGGTGGTCCGTTGTGTTGTGGCGTTCTTTTATGTCCACTGTTGTTAACGAGTAGTTCTTACTTTGGGACTTCAAGTTGTATTAAATTTGGTGACGTTATGGCTGGTTTGGGATGAGACTCAAAATTTAGCTGGTCTTTGAGATGTTGACTATCTTTTGGGCTTTCCAGTTAAAGTTCTACGTTTTAGTTTCTGTTATTTTATCTTCTTGTTGCTTATTTTAATGTTGTATGCCCCGTACTTGGGTCTTACTAGATCTTATTTCGGTGAATTAATTGGTAAGACTTTTTTTTATATATCCTTCTACTTTATATAATAGTAAACTTGCCTTTTTATACCAAAAAAAAAAAAAGTAGCCTAAGGGCAAATGTAGAGGGTAGAGTAGGAAGATGGGATAAAGAAACTCTCCCAACATTTTTAACAGTCAAGTTTACTTAGGGTGCATTTGATATTTGGGATTTGAAACGATGGAGTGAAAAAAATGAGAGATTTTACTATTTTTTTCTTCTTTGGCTCCGTATAATTTTGAGGAGGGGAGGGAAATTTTTAAGATTTTCCATTCTCTTCCCTCTAAAATTAGAGAGATTTAAAAAAAATAATTTTTTACTATATTCTACTCATTATATCCATAATATTCTTTTATAATATCTTTAAAATACTTATTCCGTATCATACAGTTGTCTATATAAATTTTTTTCTCCTATCCCTCACTCCTATATTAAACAATATAATATTACAATTTTTTACTATTTTTTATCAATCTAAATAAAATAATATTAAAATTTATGTATTTATTTTTTCTTATTTTTTCCTCTATTAACATTTTTTCTTTCACTTCCTCTTTAGTTGAGCCAAACACACCCTATAGTGCCTGTTGAGACTTGTATAGATTTTTGGCCTCTTGTTTGATCAGCATGTTCTTTTTCTCATTTTCTTCATTCTTGCTGACATTCTTTTTTATTAATTTTTCAGTTGGAAAAAGATAGCTGGCTGAATTCGAGAGGCAGCTTTGGACTTTTGGGTCTGGCACAGAAAAACAGAATTATGAATAAAATAATTTTTTATTTTTGAAGAATGGGTGACCTAATAAAGCTAGGAAACGAAGGAAAATCATAGGAAGATGTGATAAAGAAACTCTTGTAACACTAGCTTCCAATATAGACCCCACTTAAGGCATGTGATCGCTCTTTGGTACACAGCCTCGGTAGCTTCGATTATAGTAAAATCTTTAATAACAAAGTATAGAAATAAAAGAGGACCATCCCCTGTTTTCATAAAAACGCCCAAACACCCCACCTCTCCTAAGCTTTGAAATCCATGCGCAGAGTTTCTCCCATAGCTTCCACACACCTACCAGTAGACCCACGCCCCATAATCTCAACATTAATATTTGATGAGAAGTTAGTAAATTCAGTTCCTCTTCTTCCGAATATATAATAATATATAGATGAGAGTATTTGATGTCATGAATCTTGGGGCAGGGCTTACAGCTAGCTTATTGACAACAGATCGGATCAGGAAACCAATTAAAACGAAAATGGTCCATCTCCGTCCCTTGTTTGCAGGGGCAGTTCTCGCCATCTTGTCAGCCACCACGGCGGCGGAGCTGGCGTTACCCAATGCGGCGAGGCAGTTCTTAGACGCTCACAACCAGGCAAGAGCTGCTGTGGGGGTTCCCCCTCTTCAATGGAGCCAGGAGCTGGCCAATGCCAGTACCCAGCTAGTTCGCTCTCAAACAAACAAAAACGAGTGCGAATTCGCCACCATAAAGCCAGGAACTTACGGTGCCAACCTGCTGTTTTTTGACGGGGAGATCACGCCGCGAGAGGCGGTGGAGGAGTGGGTGGAAGAGAAGAATCGTTACAACCACGCCAACAACTCTTGCGCGCCCAATCGCGTGTGTGGGGATTACACTCAGGTGGTCTGGAGGAAGTCGTTGGAGCTGGGCTGTGCTAGAGGCACTTGTGTGGAGGCGGAGGACAGCTTAACCATTTGTTTGTATAATCCTCCCGGCAACATCGACGGCGAGAGCCCCTACTAGTTACCACCTCAAAGTCGCTTACTTGTTCGCATGCTTCTCTGTTCCTTAACTTCTCAAATCAATAATAAATCATCACTTGCTTATATATATATTCTTTTCGTTTTGTATCGTTACTGTAACAGGAATCGCTCCACCATACATCGCAGTGATAATCATTAAGAAGGTTTCATGTCACTAAATCACAACAAGGCCACCTATTTGAACAACTTTATGCTTCATTTCCAACATGTTATAGTCGAAAAGCAATTCATATTTACGTTTGTATATGACGTCCCTAGCTTGGTGACTCAAATTGCTGAAAATAGCGTTACATCGAGGTGTCCATAAACCGGCAAACATAGTTTAACACCTTTATCTAGGGGTTGCACATGGGTAGAGTTGGGAACGGCCAGCCCAAAGGATGAACGCATTGTGCAGCTTGTAAAGAGCCCGAGTCATTTTAGGTAAAATAAGGACAACTTTCCCTACTAAGTATTGAAGTCTCGTGAATTTAACTGATAAAAGAATAAGACGTATAATCATTTAAAATATATTCGATTTTTGAGGAGTATTATTTTATTATGGTTAAAGTCATAATACTTGAGGAGACATCTTAACACTTGGATACATAAATTTACGTCTAAGGTTAATAGATAATTCGTCCTATTCGACATTGATATCGTCTAAAAAAAATAGAGATTTTACTCTACTTTTAGATCTTGGGTAAACCCAACTCTTTTTCAAAAATTTTTATAACAAAAAATATATATTGAAGCCTCTACTCATAATATCATATATGAAAAAACTGTGATTGAGACATGATAAATAATATTTTCAAAGAAAATATATTCTATAACTTAGGATATTTTAAAAAATAAATATAAAATACTAGTAGTCCACGTAATTTCATAATCAAACACAACATAATGGGTATTAACACAATATCCTTGAACAAAAAATAAACAACATCCAATCATCCATAAGCCATTAAAAAAGATGCAACAAAAAGACTACGATGACATAATATGTGTCTGCCTATACACATATTATATTTTTTAAATAAAATTATATATATTCTTTAGGCAGAGGCAAATGGGCATAGTAGTGTGCCTTGGCCAAAAATCCCCAATTTTTATTTGGGTAATTTTGTTGGGTGGGGTTGGACATTTTTTTACTGGGGTGAGCATTGCTAGTTATCAGGCTCCATAAACACCCTTGCCTTCATCCACGGCCACCTTTGCCGGTTTTTTCCGGTTATTTTTGAAGTCGCCAACAATGTTTTAAACAATGGGTGACCTAAAGCTAGGAAAAGGAAAAACATAGGGCTTAGAGTAGGAAGGTGGGATAAAGAAACTCCAGTAACATTTTAACAATAAAGTTTACATAGGTTGGCTGTCGAGAGTTGTATAAGTTCTTCGACTCTTGTTAAACATTGCTCCTCCAAACTCACCAGCACGTTATTTTTCCCATTTTCTTCGTTCTTGACTGACCTCTTTTTCATTAATTTTTTATTTGGCAAATATAGCTGACTGATTTCGTGAGTATGGGCCTCATGTTTGATCCATACATGTCATGGAGTTAATACTGTTCTTAGACTTCCCAATAAGAAGATTAATCCTATGTAATGGGAGCCTTTTACAATGCTACAAAAACAAAAAATAATTCTGGGAGGCAGTTTTGGACTTTTGGGTTTGGCACTGAAAAGCAGAATATATAAATAAGATAGGCCCTAATAATTGTCCCCTGTTTTCATAAAAACACCCAAACATCCCACCTCTCCTAAGCACACAAGCCCATGCGCAGAGTTTCTACCATAGCTTCCACATACCAGCAGACCCAACCCCCATAATCTCAATATTAACATTAATATAAAATATATGGAATATGAAATCCATATCTTGTAATCATATTTATCCTTTTTTTAAAAAGTATTTGTCAACTACTACTTCATCTGTATGGACTATGAAGTTAGCTAGGAGCAGAGGATAGCTGAATACATCAAAACAGTCCAAGATATACATGAAGGACAAGTTAGTAAATTCAGTTCCTCTTCTTCCGAATATATAATAATATATAGATCAGAGTATTTGATGTCATGAATCTTGGTGCAGGGCTTACAGCTAGCTTATTGACAACAGATCGGATCAGGAAACCATTGAGAACGAAAATGGTCCATGTCCGTCCCTTGTTTGCAGTGGCAGTTCTCGCCATCTTGTCAGCCACCGCGGCGGCGGAGGTGGCGTTGCCGGATGCGGCTAGGCAATTCTTAGACGCTCACAACCAGGCAAGAGCTGCAGTGGGGGTTCCCCCTCTTCAATGGAGCCAGAAGCTGGCCAATGCCACCAGCCTGCTCGTCCGCTCCCAAAGAAACAGAAATGGGTGCCAATTCGCCACCATAAAACCAGGAACTTACGGTGCCAACCAGCTGTGGTCGGGAGGAGAGACGGTGACGCCGCAAGAGGCTGTGGAGGAGTGGGTGAAAGAGAAGAATTACTACAACCACGCCAACAACTCTTGCGTGCCCAATCACAGGTGTGGGGTTTATACTCAGGTGGTTTGGAGCAAGTCATTGGAGCTGGGCTGTGCTCAAGCCTCTTGTGTGAAGGAGAAGGCCAGCTTAACCATCTGTTTCTATAATCCCCCCGGAAACATTGTAGGCGAGAGCCCCTACTAGTTGCCGCCTGAAAGTCGCTTACTTGATCCCACGGTGTTAGCATGCATCTCTGTTCCTTAACTTCTTAAATCAATAATAAATCATCACTTGCTTATATATCTTCTTTTCGTTATGCATCATTACTGTAACAGGAATCGCTTCACAATACATCGTAGTGATGATCGTCACCTGAATCGCCGCTTTTTCTGTTTTTTTTTTTTTGTTTCAAATTTTTCGGCAGCTGACTTATTTAGAGAAATAGATAAGGCAGGCCACTCAAAGCCAATAAGATCCCAGTCTTCGACTAATGACTGTAATGAGTTGGACACCATAGTTGGCGTAACTTAAATGCACCGACGATTCCTTTTTTGTTTTTTGTTTTTTTATAAAAAAATTTAGATAAATTTAACACCCGTTTTTATTAATTAAGTACGATTTTAAAACTTAAAAAATATTTATAATAATTTATAAAATTATTTACTAAATTTTTTTTGTAGCATAGAAAATTAAATTTATATTTTTATAAAATATAAATTTAGTTTTTATTCTCTATAATAATTCTACCGAGGAGTTCTGAGTCTTCCCTTCACGTGTGTGCTTTCACGATGCTTACCGGCCATCCGACCCGGAACCTTATTCCCTAACTCTAATCTGAGCCCAAACTTTTCTGTGCTTAGTGTCCTATAACCCTCTTTTTTTATTTGATCCTTTTTTATTCCGCCATTGATTCTCTAGATTTTTTTTTTCTTTTGGCTACTTCAAATAATCGCACTTTCTCAGGTTACACGTGGTTCAGAATCCTGAAAGAGTCTGCAGGTGTTAATTGAAGCTATAGGTTTGTATTTGCAGATGCCTCGAACCTAGATCCGAGAAACTATTATAGTAATTGATAATTCAATCGAGTCATTTCCAGAGCGATCATTTTTGCTCGTCCGACCTGCAAGGTTAACTAAGAGTGTGCTTGGATTAATGAAAAAGAGAGGATGCCAGAGATTTTAATAGAGAAAAAAAAAAGAAAAAATAATTTTTTATTATTTTATTTAAATTAATATTAAAGAAAAAAAAGGAAAAAATTTTGATATTATCTTATTTAATTGAAGAAGAAAATAGAAAAAAATTATAAAATATTTTAATAAAATATAATATATAAATAATATTAAGGTATTAAAAAAATTATAAATATATGAGTATGATAAACTAAAAATATTACTCATTTTTTCTAAATTTCTCAATTTTAGAAGGAAGTTAAATTTGAGAAGGAATAGATTTTTTTAAAAAAATTTTTAAATATCCGAGTCCCTCCACTCCCCCCGCATAAAAGTTAAAAACCAAACAGTCAACACCGGGCAATCGCATATAGTATCATGAATTAACAAGTGCGGACACAGTCTCGAAGACATTTGATTATAGCAACAGCTCATTTACACTGCTCACAGCAGAATCTTTTGGCTTTCATGAACTACTCAATACAGATACTTGGCAAGCCATTATACGCAAGCAATATCCGATTTTGATGTCAATGCTACCCTATATTTCTACTTTGTACAAAAGAATATAATACACAGAGCAAACAATGCAGATTGTCACTCACATTGAAAGCTAATGCAATTAGGCTTTCATTTCACCAGTTCCTTCGATATCAGATATCGGAAGGTAAAGTTGTGTGGAATCCATTCTATGCTCTTTCTTGATTTTGCAAGCTGACATTTCTTGATGCTCTTCCTTAGAGATTCGGGCAGAGACTGTTGGATCATTTCCATGACACCAGCAGAGAACAAACCTGACTCCTTAGCAAATGTGTCTACAAGCTTTGGTAAAAGGATCTTCCGGTCCTTCCGTACTCCGAAGGTAGCTCGAATGTACTCGTCCTTTGCGACTTCTAGCTCTTGAATCACTCTTTTTGGTGTGAAAACGCGTATCTGTAAAAAGTTCATTGGAAACGAGTTGCCCATTGATGAGAATAGGAATGTTGGATATGTAATATATATGACATGCAAATGAGAATAGTGAAAATACCGCAGGATCAGAATGGTTTCCTGAGCAGAGTGCAAAGTGTAAAAGAGGCTCTGGATGCTCGATTGCATATGATTGTCGTCCATCTCCGGCCTTGAATTTTGTCCTTGTGGAGAAGAACACCCGAAGCCACTACAGAAAGCAAGTTCGACCAAGTTCCCAATTAAGTTAAAAGTGATTAGGATGAAAAATAACTCGTTTAATTTTTGAGGAGATAATGATAAAACATAGTTCTGAATGGAACTCGCACAGTATTCTTGTTTTAAATAAGGGGGCAGGGGATCTACCTGTCCGGGACGAGAGAGCCGGCATCCGAGGATGGTACTTTGTATTGCGTCTGCACTAACAGTCTGACCCCCAACATTGTATGCAGCCTGGAAAGAGAACGACGATAAACAGTCAGATAGGTTAAACAAATTTCATACTTCAATTAATTATTACAATCACTTTCATTTTTTACCTTCAAGGGAAGAAATAGTCTCTTCACATTGTTCTGTGGAATCCCATACGCCAAAAATGCCTACATACACCGAGGAACAAAATTATAATTCAGTTACTAAAAGAAATGGAGATTTTAAAGGGAGCATATTTTTGAAAGGGGTAATTACATGCATCACCAAAGCATTGTGTATGTTGATCCAAAAAGCTAGCTTCTCCTCATGATTCAACTTCCCAGGATTCACCTCTTCCAATTGACAGATAAGTGACCTGAAACACCATAAAAGGATAAAGCTAAAACTCCAGGAGACTCTACTTCCCATTTAATTATAAGTTTTCAACTTGAGAACTTTATTTATTGACCTAATGAGCAAGCTCACCTGAAATTCTGGAGCAGCAGCTCTGTGTCACCCAATTTCTGGCTCTCTCTATAGATCCATGATACTTCAACCATGGTGCTGTATGGTCCACTGAACTCCTTGAGTCCTTCAACATGGAAAGGGTTGTCTAACCGTACATCGAAAGAGGAATTATTCTTGAACCCCGGACTCCATATATCCCCTTGATCTCCCAGAGAAAAGCCGCTCATTGATGACAAGGATGAACTAGGGGATGAAAGGCCGGGTTGCGTCAAAGACGGGTCTGAAAGTTTGCAATATATAGCTGATATGCACTTGACCATTTCTTCAGAAAGCCTATTAGGTGTATCCAGAATATGATCAGATATGCGAGTGCCGAGATGTTCTGCCAGACTGATTACATTTGATGATGCATTTTGGGCATACTGCACAGGATCACTAAAAGTCAAAATCATAATAAGGCTGCCCGAAAGATTATTATAGAACTTAATGTGAATACACTAAACTCCTAATTATGGCATATTCCACAAAAGTGATTCACCTCCATCATGGACAATGGTTGTGAATGACAAGCACGCAAAGATTTATCTAGAGGTTCTGCTGGAGGAGATGTTCTCGTTGCAAATGCTGAATATTGTGATAACGAGGAATGACAACGATACACACCGGAATCTAATAGCTTTTCTAGTCCACTTCCATTATGTTCTTTTCCATGAGCGTCTGGCTCATGTCCATTGGATTGTATACTATATTCCTTTCCTGAAGTCTCAAGCTTATGACTATCAGATTGTTTGGCAGAACATCCTCTTTTGGATAAGATCTCAACATCAGAAACTTCAATGACTCTTGCCTTAGGTGTTACTGGGGAAACTTTTATTTTTTCCTCCTTGGTAGATGGAGATACAGAAGATAATTGTTGATCAAATGCTTTACGGTACAAGGAGAGAAGATGTTGTTCCAGATATACAACTTCCAGCTCCAACAGTGCAATTTCCTTAATTAATTCTGTAGCTGGCTGGAGTCACGAAAAATAGCAAAAGATTTAAAATTTAGCAAACAGAAAGCAACATATGACAGGCCACAAAATTAGGTGAAAAGTATAGAAAAATCTAAGAGAACAGATGCAAATGCAGGTTTTAATCCCAAAAATGAAGGTGGTGCTACCTTGGGCATTATCACGTCATTAGAATTTTGAAGAGATGAAGGCCTATATCCAAGAGCCTTTTCCAATGTGCATCGCACCTCAAATTGGTGTTGCAGCCTTCTCTCAAGTTCTAGAATCTGCACTCAAGAAAACGCTTGTGAATGAAAAATAGGAATCTTTACGAGGTAAAAGTAATCAGTCTACCTAGCAAGAAGAATTACGATTAAAAGAAATAGCCGTGGAGAGACTTACCTCTTGCTTCAGATTATTTTGGACTTCACTTGCAGGGTTTTGTTTTCTCGTAGATTTTGTACAATCTGTGAGGTATCCGATATCCTGGAACCAGATCAAACCCGTAAGTTAGGCAAAAACTCCTTGCTCGTATATAATTGCCCAGTAGTTGGAGATAGGAATAGGATTAATTATTTCAACATAAATGCCCCACAAAAAATAAATTCTTTGCAAATCCATCTCTTACTACACTTGAAAATATACTATTTATTAACTTCAAAGCTGACATCGGCGTTCATAATTCCAACCAGAATTTCATTTCCGCGTCATGCCAGCGTCGACGCGCCTAGCCTAAGGATGCATGCAAATGAATTCGTGCCTTCATATTTATAAGATTAGAAAGGCTAGAGAGAAGCGATTTTTCATTTCATAAAGGGGGGAAAACACTGGAGCATTATTATACCAGCTTCGTTCGATCTGAGGCCTCGACGTGATTGTCTGGATTATCCTCCTCGACTTTCTTCTTATCAGGGAAGCTGCCAATTGAAAAGAATAATCACAGCGAAGATGAGTTAACTAGAAGTCGGACAGTGTAATTTATACTATCTTCACATGTATAAGCGTCCCCCAGTACTTATCATATCTAAGAGCTCTCATTTCTGATCCCAATGATTCACCAGGAACCGTACACATACTCAATTGGCTATGTAGACTAGAAAACTAGCTAGGCGCACAACAAAAGGAAGAATTATTGGAGAGCAAATGAGAGAGCTTTAATTTTCCATCTTCAGAAAAAGCAACCTCTTTTTCAGGGACTCCAAAATCAGCAGAGTACAGGCAGAAAAGGAACACATGTTAAGCAGAAAGAACAGCTACAGGGTACAGAAAGAGCGATACCTCTTTGAACGCTTGTGAGTTTGGGTCAATCTCAGTCCCACCATTTTAATTTCTCCGACCCCGTCAAACCCCATTCCTGAAAGCCACCCGAATCAAAGTTATTACCAGTGAACAGTGAAAAAGAGGGCATCAAAGAGACGCCGTCTTACCAAAGACTTAAGAAACGATGAATGAGCAGAAGAACTTGAGAGATGGTAATGGCGCAGTAGTACAGAAACCCGAATGTGCAAGGATTTTCCACTAATTAGATTCTAGGAGATGACTTATCCTCTCGCATTTCAGCTGAGCAGAGCATCCAGGAAGTACCCACAAAGTGTTCATTTGCCGCAAATACAGTCTGGTTACAAAAAGAACAGCAATGGTTTCCTAAAACCCAGGAAGAATATTAAGAAAAGATTAGACTTTTGACCAAGGGAGGTGCCTTCTCTTTGAAGGAGTCTCTTGCCCCTTCTGAACCGCTAAACTTTACTATAATGGATGGCCTTTATGCATTTGCATTGAAAGAGGGAAAGCTGCTCGTGGGGCAATAGTTGAAGAAGAGAGTCTCGGTTTCAATGTGCTGACTGGAGCAATGATGGAGGAGGAGAGAAAAATGTCAAAACCACAAAAAGTAAACAGAGTTTACTCAAGAGATCCGAGGTGATTAATGAGAAGAAAATAAATAGTGGCTTGGACCTTGGACTGAAATTAAATTAAAAAAATAATAATATAAAAGAAGGGCAGGGTATTTTCCACATTCTCTTCTCTCGTTGGGAAGCAAGTAGGAGTTGGTGACCCTCCGTCCTCCATTTGTCTCCTACTCTCCTTTTCAATCCTTGAGTTACTCCTCGGAATTATGGCGACTGAAAAAACAGCCGATTAGGCCAAACAAGGAAAAAGAAAGAACAGCTGATCTGATGGAAGAACAAAATCCAAACATGAATAAAACATCCTTCTCAAATGATGATTTTCCATGTATGTGCCTGGTAATTCTTTTCATATATTTTGGGCTGAGACCATCAAAATTTTGGGATTTTTTTCTCCCAATAATCTGAGTTTTGGAGATGATATCCAACAATGAGAATACAAGTGTCAAGGTAACAGAATTGTGGTTTGGGGAAAAAGAAAAGGGAGGATTTACCTCAAAAGGGATGAAAGCAAAGGTATAAAGGAGACATTGGATGCCTGAAAGGAGTAGAGGTTTTGTGGGGTTTCTCTTTGTCTCAATGCCTTTTTGAAGAATTAACTTTAGGAGATACCCATATTGTCCTTGAGCATCAAGGAGACTAACGTTTGTCACAGAATCCACAGATATTATTATATGTTTATTATTGAGTTTTGACATCTTGCGAAACAAATACAACAAAAGAAAAGGATGGGAGTGCGGTAAGGTGGCCAGTACTGCCTTTTTTGTCGTCATACAAAACCTCCTCTTGAAAAACGTTTTTTTTTTTGGCTGCACACTCCCGGACTCACAGATAAAGTGGAAAAGTTAGACTACACGGTGCCTCAGCTCAGGGTGAGAGAAAAACAACCCAGACGAATTTCTACAGAGAAAACTGTTTCCTTCCCAACTAGTACTACATTTTTTAATATTTCAGTTTTCATGTTCTGACTGGGGGAAATTCCTACCACTTCCTATATATTATATGTGCATGCCATGTATGTCCACTAACTTTTATTTGCTAGACCAAAATGAACTGATAATAGAACAAATTCAGTCTGCTTCTTTGGACGCTTCTGATATATTTAAGCTTCCCTGCAGGTCGGGTCCCAATAGATAAACAAATGAAACTTCTATTTTATCTTATTGTCGAAATTTTATACAAGTCGGATGGGCGGTTTCAAGGCCAAGTAAATACAAGGGACAGGAAAAATAGTTGTATTATATATGATTTTAGATCAAATGAAATGGATTGGTATTTTAATAAATCTGACAGACATGCTTCCTATATCCATTTAATTATTTTTTTTATTGCCCACTCGATTTACTAGAATTTTGCCCCGACTATATCCGAATCTGACCCACGTTAAGCATCTGGCTATATCCATTTAATTATTGAAAGCACCTAATTACTCTCTTTAATTGAGATGCCATCCCTGTAATAGAGATGGGCCATGTATTGTTCACATAACTCTGTAGAACTCTCTGGACAAAGAAGAAAATAGTTAATCTGCACAGGCTTAGACGGTAAAATATGTGGTGACACCTAAACAACTTTTCAGAAAACTTGTTACCACGCCCGCGTTACAACATTAGGATTTTTAGAAGATAATATGACTTGCCAGTAATTTCCGCAGAGATGGTTATTATGATAGATGAAGAGCATTTTTTGGCTGAACTGATGCAAGAAGACCATTGAGAACTTATTTCATACGCGGGTAAATTCAAAAGAAGCAAAACCTGTCGAAGTGTTCGAGAATTCGTGATCTATTGTCCTTGTTTCTGGCTTTATTATGTTAGCGTTTGTTTGTTTGTTTTCATAAGGAAAGCCAAACGAAGTTAGAAACAACATCGTTTAAAGCAAGTTCCACGGGTTTTCATTTAAACTAATCGCAATGACACCAGAATGATTAGTCCAATGAAGTTTTAAAATTCAAATCCGTTTGCAGTAGTCTTTTTATGTACAGAGAAAAATGGAATTGCCCTTTCATGTCATACATAGGCTGTTTAATACATATGGTACCTGATAATAATGACTCCATAACGGTGACAGAGAAAAGGAAAATAGAAAGTAACTGCTCAAAATCACATGACCATTTTAGTTGTTGGAATTATAGGACCATCGATGGACGTAGAAGGAAGGAGGAAAGTGCACAAATCGCAGGCGGTGTTTCCAGAACGTAAATCAGAATATGGGAGCGAATACAGCAGCTATTGTTTTTTTTTTTTAACGACTAGGAAGTCCCATTGCGAAAGTTAATCACTAAAAATCTCAATAAAAAATAGGTAACAAACTTCTTTATCATTTTTTAAATTAAAACTTATCATTATTACTTATTTTTCAGTTGTCAATAAATTTTAAGAGAATTAACTCTTTTCATTAAAGTCTATCTTTTTTCTGGACTGATCAGCACAAAAGGGGGTCTGGAGTTGGAGAACCTAGATCCACAAGTTCGTGTCGATTAGCTATTGAGACGAGAAGACGTGTGGGAAGGGAAGGGAAAGGAAAGGAAAGGAAGGGAGCAGAGTGTGACTGTTAATAGTATGTGGCACTGTGGTAGTGGGAACCTACTGGAGGCTAAACGGAGGTGGTATACTGGTTTTGGGCTTTTAAAAAGCATGTAGAATCCCAATTATGGGACCCCAAAAAGCGAACTTTCCAAGGACGTTTGGACAAGCAAGTCAATGCCAATCATATATAACCAGTAAAAAGCTCTCTCTCTCTCTAGCATATCCCAGGCCTATTTGTTAATTAATCGGGGCATGCATATACCTCCCTCCTCCTGGGTCATAACCTGATAGTGTTTCTGACCCTATCTAATTAAATTTAACAGCCCCAATCATCCTGAACTGCTTTATAGCGCGGGAAAAGCATTTGGCCTCCAACAATAATTCCGTTACTGTGTACATCAGTGTTATCAAGTTGATTAAAATTAAATACTCCATTTTAGTGGGCGTTGCTTTGCTTAATCACAAGTGTTGTTGGTTAACGTTGATATAGGGAAATGAATTTCACATGCAGAGAGGCCCTTTAGGCTTTACTCTTTAGCATATGGAGAGTTCAACAAAAGAGACTGACAACCTGGTTCCTTCACAGGCTTTTCTCTTTAGTTTGAATGCAGAGAGCGAAGGCGCGCCACCGGCAACTCTTTCTTTTCTCTTTTTTAATCTGTATCATTTCTCTTGTTGCTTGTGATCATGGCACAGCCCAAGTTCTTACGTACCCAAAGGATCTATCCACGTCTTTCCTCTATAATGCAACAACACTGACTGTGACAGCCCTCAATTCACTCATCAAAGTCATACAAGTCTTACCATAACAGGCAAGTAAACTAAAGGAACGATGGTGATTGAATAACTCTGGGTTCAGCATACTTGACTTGGTCAACTACCTTGTTATGTAAAGATCCATGCCCTTCTCATTAAAGGGCGGTCCTCCAAGGGCATGTGGTAAAAGAGAACAAAAGAAAGAGCATCGAGACAATAACTAAGCTAACGAGATTCATCGATTAAGGCGTAAACAAGGCAGAATAAAATCAACTGTTTTTCAAGCGGATAGTGTCTTTTCACTTTTTATTTTAACTTTGTGAAAACAGGCAACTAGAATAAAGCGTCCCACAAAAGATACTGGGGGGATGATTGCCATGACGCTAATGAGAAGAAAAGGCCACTTACTCAGGCAAACAACAGTTAACTCGTTATAATAAACATTCGACCAAAGTAGTGTGTTAGTAAAGTGAGCCGTTAGTGGTCATGTGGGGGGATGGGCTGGTGAGGTTTCAGTGAAACAACCAAACCCAAATATTATACGAGATGTTCGTTGGCATAGCAGACGATAAACGTTCGGAGTTGGTTATAGTTAGAGCTACCAGTGCCACTTGCTATATATCCACATATCGATTAATTCCTTACTTAACACATAATAATATGAAATATTCCCACATGATCTACTGAATCCAAGCGGGGGATGGACCACTCTCAGAACCAACCAACCTAACTAAACAGCTTCAACCGAATCAATCCACAAAAGAACAGTCGAATTTGTATTTTTAAAGGGTAAAATACTTGTAAGGTGGACATTGACTTCCAAGCCCAGTGGACTTTTTCATGGCAACCCACACTAGATGGCCCTGTGGGCCTTCATATCTGATTTAAGTAGAGCGATACATGAAAGGTTAAATTTTAATGATACTTAGTGTGTGTTTGGAAGTTAAGTTAGAGAATTGATTTTAGACAAAATTTAGGTTTGAGAAAATTTTACACAAATAGCTATTTTTGTTCAAAATATCGGTTTAGGCCAAACCATGATTTCAGAATAGCTTTTGAAACAGTAAAAAAAATTATGAATTACTCAATTAATATTTTACCCTTACTTTCTCTTACACTATCTCTCATCTTTCTTCTATCTTTTCTACTATTTCTCATATTTCCTCTCTCCTCTTTCTTCTCCACCTACTCTTCTCTATTCTCCACCCTCTTTTCTCTCTCTGCCTTTTAATAAAATCATACCCTTTTTAGTAATTTACCAATACAAAAAGTTATTTTGAAAAAAACTATCTAAACACTTATTTTTTTAAATTATTTTTTTTAAATCTATTCTCCATAATCTATTCTCAAAAGTTAATCCAAATGGATCTTAAAGTGAATATCTTTGCCTTATGTAACATTAAAGGCATAAAAGAGAGAGAGAGGATAAGTGATATTTGTTTTTGGTAAGTACACTATGCGATGGGAAGTGATGGGCAAAATTTCATCTCAGAAGGGCAAGTATTCGTTCCTTTGAAGACTTTCCATGTTACCGTTATAATCTTAAGGCACCACGTTCTCTCATGTCAAGCAAAACAAGAAATGAATGAATGGACGAATGATTTGAAGAATTAGAGTGAACGAAATAATGCGAGAGCAAGTAACGGCCTGGGTAAATTAATTTAATGCTTGTTCTGTCGACTTCGAACTTGGCTTATGTATACGATTGACCTACATTTGTTATCTTGTCAAGAATTGAAGATCTCTAGTGTGTATGAGGGTTTTCCAAACCCCTTAAAAACTTATAAGATTATTTCATAATTCCTAATGTTAATTAACTCGAGACAATGATTATAGCTCTACTACGTTTAGATCACTAGATCGATCATGTGTGTGGGATATTTAGATATATTCCTATCATAACTCGCAAGTTTAGATATATTTTTATCAAAAATAGGCTGGCCGAGAACATATCATTACAATTATATGTATATAGTAAATGAATAGAGGGGCATGTTTAACTGACGAAAGGTTGAGACATGCGATTAGTTAGAATATATTCGATTTTTAGAAAGTACTATTTTATTGTGGTTACAGTCGTGACACTTAGAGAGATATTTTAACTCTTGAGTGCATAGATTTACGCCTGAAGATAACAGATGACTTGTTTTTCTCGACATTAGTATCGGCTAAAAAAAAGAAAATTTTACCCTGCCCTTATATGGTATGTGAGTTCATTTTTTTTTTTTAAATTTTTGTAAAAAAAAAAAGGCATGTTTGATAACAATTATAATTTGAGGACCACTCAGAAGAATCTTAGATGGGAACCAAAGATAAAAATAAACTAGTCTTACAAGAAAGCGAATATAAAAATGGTGATTTTCTTGTCTCTCAGTCGACTGCATCTGTTGCCATAGCGATCCCAATTGGCAGCAGATCGGATATTAGTAGCCGCGTTACGTTACTGTTAAATATTTTACAATGGGAAATATTGTAATTATGATTATAAAATGAATGGGTAATACGAATGCTCCATAGCTAAGGGCGAAGTGCTAAGGATACGGAGGTGCAGTCAGCGCGGGGTTGAACCGCGCATATCCCCCGAGATTGGCAACAAAGTTGTAATTTCCCCTCCTCCCCTTACTATCCATCAATCCCACGCTTCCTGACAAAATTTGCACCTACGCTGCGACTCTGCCCAAACAGAAAAGGAAGAGAGAAATTAAGTAATTCACACCTACTCCCTCGTATGCGAAATACGAATACGATCTGCTACATCTCCTGCGTTTTCCTTTATACCCAATATATATATATATATATATATATATAATAATAAAAAAAATAAAGAAACCCTTTTGTGTTTGTATTTGGGCACGGGGCCTGACCTCCCCCTGACCACCCCCACCCCCACCCCCTTTTTCTTCCCCCGTATTCATTCCTATCCCACAGATCACATCTATTACTTAGCCAAATATCCCCTTTGTGATTTATTGGGCAGCGATTCGAGGGAGACACACAATTTTTAACATATTTCCACCCCCACCATCGATTTTTAGTGGTGTGATCTCCCTCCATAAACCTTCCCCACTCCTTTTTTATTAAGGTACATTGCCCCTGCCCCCTTTTTATTTTCTGAATCTTCGCTTTGCCCAAATGCCTACGCATGTCACATTTTTGCAGTCAATTTGGTTTCATGGTATTGCTGTCTCCCTATTCTGTTGTTCCACTAAATATCTTAACAAAATATAACAGTCGTGCTACTAGTTAATGCGGGGGAGAAATCCCTCTCGCTCAACGTTTCAAGCAGACCTCTACATGCAATTTTTTTTTTAGTTCTTGGTATAATTGAGCCCAGTTTCGTGATTCTGCAGCTTTTTTATTTTTTAATTTTTCCCCTTAGGGAAGCCGCTCGCAACGTTTAGCCTGAGACGTACTGTGCATGTTCCCGATCCTTATTGACTCTTGCCTGTTGTGGATTTGTCTAGGGTTTATCTTCGCTTTACTAATTAAACATCATAATGCGGGGATTTTAGTCGATTTCCTATTCGGTCTCCTCATTAAGGATTTTTTAGATGACAGTAATTACTGAGATTTTGAGTTCAATCTAGCTGTCTGTGTCTCTGCTGTCTTGTGCTCCTATAAGCTTGAAACTTTTTGCCCTAACTTTTGAAATATTTGTCTCTCTTATTTTACGTCTGTTGGGCACTGGTGTCCTATGATAGCTACCTTGCCTGGGGCACGTCAAATAAGGGAACAAGAAATAAGAGATTCGGTAAACTTATCATACATGTGTCTTCCTGGGCGTTTAATAACAATGCTAATTGGCAGAGAGATTATTGACGCAATTGTCAAAATTTTATTTTGCTGATCCCAGGGACTGACTGAATTTGAAACTATCTTTTCGAGTTATCGTAACTTCGAGAAGCATATTGTGACAGAAAAGTCATATAAAAAAAAAAGAAAAAGAAAAAAAACACGCATTTTAGATTTTAAGTTGTAATTTCATTAAGCCCTGAAAAGGACTAGTTAGTCCTTGAAACTAATGCGGGATGAATTTTTCTTCAGGTTTTGTTGTAAGAAGCCTTTGGAATCATGTTACATGTCTGCCATTCTGTGACTTACCACTTTGTAACTTGTAGTAGTCAATCTTAAATTTTGATTTGGGAAATTATATTTTTCTTATTTTGATTGATTCATAGTTTTTAATGAACATTTATGAGATGTTAATTGTTCAACTAGATCTGTGAATCATCTATGTATTATAATTTTTTCCCCAAAAAATTTCACTGCATGGAAGAAGCGGGGACAACAACGTTCATGACAAAATTTCTTACTTTTAAAGGTTAACAATATCTTAATGCTACTAATAAAATTGTAGAATTAGATTATCAATCCTATATTCTTTAAATTTATCTTGCAGTCTTGGCAACCATCAACATTTGACTATAGGGATATAGGTTCTTTGATTTGGCGTTGCTGATTCATAAATGCAGTAATTATTCAAGCATGGATTTCAAATATGGCCATTCTTCTGTTTTTTGGCTTTACCAGGTTTACGTTCCATCAATTTCTTGGGTACTTGAAATGGAACTTTATTAGTTTGTTCTGTTTCATAACGATTTCTTAATACTTTTAATTTCTAGAATTTTTTGGCTGATCAACATCAGTTTTAGTTTTCTTCAATCAAGGGATTTTATATTGTTATTTTTCAAGTTCTTCTTAATATCTTATTGAAGAGTAAACTATTGTATCGTTTTAAAACCAAAAGTTGACATGTGTAGGGCCGGTTTATTGCTGCTGTCAATATATACGCATATGTATATTCTGCTTTTCAATTTAGAAGTTTATAATCGTTATTTCTTTCATATTCGGCTACATTTTATTGTCATGTCTAAATTTATATTGCATAACATGGCAGGAACACAGCGGTGAGATAAGGAATCATCAGTTGTAGCATGCTTATCGCTATAGAGTACTGGTTATAGAATAATATCATGGAAGTGCTTCCGTGTTCTGGTGTTCAATATGCTGCAGAATCTGAGGGCCCTCAACAAAGTTCAGTAACATCTTTTGTTTATGAGGGAGAACCTAATTGCTCTGAAAATGGTGAACGAGTTGAGTTGGAGGATGGTCAACGTAATGATTCATTACTTAAAATGAAAGGCCCTCAGGTGGAAGGGCAGGGTGAAGTTCAAGAGGCAGTTGGCAAACTGTCGGTTAATCCGGATTGGCAGTGCAGTGCAACTTCAAATTGTGAATGTCGAGCCGTAGATCAAAAGGAATCTTCTAGTTTCCTTGCTTTTGATGAGGATGAGGTAGATGAACCTTGCTTAAACTCAGAGAACCCTATTCACTTTGTGGATGCAATTGAAAGTGAATCACCAAACAACAGTAGGGATGGAGAGTTACCACTTGCTGAACCTAGTTGGCTCGAGGGGGATGAGTCTGTGTCATTGTGGGTCAAGGTAACCACCATAAGTGTAGTTGTAATTGGGTGGTTTACTTTTTGTTGAAATTTTTTTCTAACCCATTTTGTCTTATTCTCCCTGCAACAATTTCTTCCATTCACAAGTCTGGTCTAGCTTCTTTATTGCTCTCAAACCTACCTCATGCAGTCTCTGTCTCATGACAATCTGATTTTTTTGTTGTTTCTTTAATCATTTATGAAGAACTAATTACACTTCTCTAATATGGTCTGGTCTGCTTCATTGTGAAGAATTGGCAGTGAATTTCTAAGATCATATTTTCATTATGCCAGTGAACTGCACTAGCATATTTCATTAAGCCACGAATTGGTTGTTTTTCTCTGTATACAAAAAATGCTACATGTAGTAATTATTTTCCTTTTGGCTTCTGTCTTGTTCAGTGGAGAGGGAAGTGGCAGGCTGGCATCAGATGTGCAAGGGCTGATTGGCCCTTATCAACTTTGAAAGCAAAACCTACGCATGGCCGGAAGAAATATTTTGTGATATTTTTTCCGCACACAAGGAATTATTCTTGGGCTGACATGATGCTTGTTTGTTCAATTAATGAGTTTCCCCAGCCCATCGCATATAAGACCCATCAAGCAGGATTGAAAATGGTGAAGGATTTGTCTGTTGCCCGACGGTTTATAATGCAAAAGCTAGTTGTTGGGATGCTGAACATCGTTGATCAATTTCACCTAGACGTAAGTGATGGTGGTGCCCTTTCCTCTTCTCTACTCCTTATCCTTTCTGTTTCAGTCTTCTTCTATTTTCCTTAATGGAGGCTGGCTTGATTTGCGTAGGCTTTAATTGAAGCTGCTCGTGATGTGATGTTCTGGGAGGAGTTTGCGTTGGAGGCTTCCAAAAGTAATGGTTATTCTGATCTGGGAAGAATGCTTCAAAAGCTTCAAAATGTAAATATCAATTTCTGGTGACAGTTTAGGAAGTCGGATTTCCTTTTCTTTTCTTTTCTACTTTTTTTTTTTTTTGTATGATTCAATTTTTGTTTGATAAATGCATTTTCTTCAGATAGATTTGACTATTCTCGCAAAAAAAAAAAAAGATTATTGTTTCAATATTTTTTTGTGACTGAGTGGTATGCTCCTTTTTCCCGACAGAGCATAATGCAGCGCTACATAAATGCTAACTGGTTACAACATTCTTTTCCCATGTGGATTGATCGATGCCAGAATGCAAATAGTGCTGAATTGGTAGAACTGCTAAAGGAGGTAATTTATAATCTTGGCTAGCCAATTTATATACCCGGAAATGGAAAAAGGCATGTGGATAAATGTTGCATGGTTATTAATTATGACTAGTATTTGTTTATGATAAAGGGCCATAATGATGTCTGAAGATGATATCATGAAGTGCTTAATTTTTGTAGCATATCTAAATGATATTTCAGTATTCAGTTCTTATACTTAAAATTTAAGGAAAAAAATAATTTTGGTATGCACCCAGGCCATGCATTTTCTGAATAATCAATTTTGTCCTTGGGGATTTGAACTTTTTGGCCTGTGGTGTTGAAAGATGTGAGAAGGAAGGGAAAAGTGAGCTGTGGTGATTTCTCATGAGCTGGCCAGAGGGATAAAAAAGGGAAATAACAGTCTTAACTGACTTGCATGGGTTGTGAGGTGTGTGCGTTAAAATAAGCCTGTTGGTAAGGAATGTATTGTGGACTGACTATTTATCTGCCTCTTCTATTAAAGCTGTCTTCTGTCATATTGGTCGACCAGTTTGTGAGTTTCTTCCTTGGATATTGGTCGACCAGTCTTTTATTTTGTGCTTTTTAATTTTTAAGGACACGGTCAGTGTCATGGTCATTTTCTGGTGCTCAGATAGAGCTGCATGTCAATATTTTAACATCAACAAAGGATTTGCCAATCTTCTTTGAAACAATAATAAGTTTTGGCTCAAGATGCGGGTTTGATTTTGTTCCTTGTTTTCCTGTTCAGGAATTGTTTGATTCTATATTGTGGAATGATATCAGCACTCTATGGGGTGCTCCAGTGCAACCAATATTAGGTTCTGAGTGGAAAACGTGGAAGCATGAAGTGATGAAATTGTTTTTTACCTCTACTTCATTATATAGCAGCAAAGACATGCAACAGCAGCAGACCTCTGATGGCCCCTTCCAAACAAGCCTCCAAGTTTGTCGAAAAAGACCCAAGCTTGAAGTTCGTCGTGCAGACATACATGCTTCACAAGTAGAAACTAAGGGTTCAGATCACTCTATCGCACTTGAGACTGACCCGGGCTTCTTTAGTAATCAGGACACAGTGAATACATTAGCATCTGAGACTTGTAAACAGGAGGAACTTAGGGAGGCACCTATTCCAATTGATTCACCTGGTAATTTAGCAAACAAATGGAATGACCTTCTTGTTGAATCTGCTGCAGATTCTGAGTTCTTGCATACCAAAGCTATGGAATCAACATCTACCAATGAAATGGTTGGTCCCAAATCTGTAGAACCTGGTGGTAAGAATCGACAATGTGTGGCTTACATAGAAGCCAAGGGAAGACAGTGTGTGAGATGGGCAAATGATGGTGATGTTTACTGTTGTGTGCATTTGTCCTCTCGGTTTTTAGGCAGCTCTGCCAGAGAAAGACCTGTTTCAGTTGATGCTCCTATATGTGAAGGCACAACTGTTCTTGGCACCAGATGCAAGCATCGGGCCCTTCCTGGCTCTTCATTCTGTAAGAAACACAGGCCCCTTGCTGGAACAGACCACACTCCAAATTTACCCCCGACTTCCCTAAAGAGGAAGCATGAAGAAAATTACACTGGTTCGGAGAGCATGTTCTGCAAAGACATAGTACTGGCAGATGCTGAAGGTCCTTTGCAAGTGGATCCAGTTTCAGCCATGGATGATGATACCTTCCATGGAAACATTAACTTGAATGGGAAACCCATGCATTCCGGAAATGATCATAATGCAATGGAGGAACATCGCTGTATAGGCTTGTCTCCCTTTGATGACAAGAACCCCTGTTTGGAAACTCCAAAGAGGTACTTCTTGTATTGTGAAAAGCACTTGCCAAGTTGGCTCAAACGTGCGCGAAATGGGAAGAGTAGAATAATTTCAAAAGAAGTGTTTGCAGAACTTCTGAGGGAATGCTTCTTACAGGAGCAGAAAGTAAATCTACATAAAGCATGTGAGCTTTTTTACAGGCTATTTAAAAGCATTTTATCCCTAAGAAACCCTGTTCCTAAAGAAGTTCAATTCCAGTGGGCTTTGACTGAAGCTTCTAAAGACATTAGTGTCAGAGAATTCTTTAAAAAGTTGGTTCATAGTGAAAAAGAGAGAATCAAAATGATCTGGGGATTCAACGATGACAAAGATGCGCCTTCACTCATGGAAGAAATACCTCAGTTGCCATCCACCGTTAATGATAGCTTTGTTAATGAAAATGTCAATGTGTGTAAGATATGCTCTGCAGAATTTCCTGATGACCAAGCACTTGGCAGCCATTGGATGGAAAACCATAAAAAGGAATCACAGTGGCTGTTTAGAGGTTATGCATGTGCTATTTGCCTGGATTCTTTTACCAACAAGAAAGTCTTGGAAAACCATGTCCAGGAGAGACACCATGTGCAATTTGTTGAACAATGTATGCTTTTGCAGTGTATTCCTTGTGGTAGCCATTTTGGAAATACTGAACAACTATGGCTGCATGTTCTATCAGTTCATCCTGTTGATTTTAAGGCATCAAAAGCTCCTGAGCAGCAAACTTTGTCTACTGGCGAGGACTCTTCAATACAACTAGAAGCAGAGCAAGTAAACTCAGCCTCTCTGGAGAATAATTTGGAGAATTCAGGTGGTTCACGGAAGTTTATTTGTAGGTTCTGTGGATTAAAGTTTGATTTACTACCTGACCTTGGTCGCCATCATCAAGCTGCTCATATGGGGCCTAATTTAGTTAGCAGCCATCCCTCAAAAAAGGGAGTTCGTTATTATGCATATAGATTAAAATCTGGTAGACTTAGTCGTCCTAGATTCAAAAAGAGTTTGGTGTCAGCATCACATCGGATCAGAAGTAGAGCTAGTGCCAATTTAAAGAGACGCTTTCAAGCCACAAAGTCGCTTGGCATTGGGGGAATAACTATACAACCTCAAGTAACCGAGACAACAAATATTGCTAAGTTACCAGCATATCAATGCTCTGTTGTTGCCAAGATTTTGTTTTCTGAGATCCAAAAGACTAAACCTCGGCCAAACAATCATGATATTATATCAATTTCTCGCTCTGCCTGCTGCAAAGTTGGCCTTCAAGCTGCACTGGAGGAGAAATTTGGAACTCTGCCTGAAAAGCTGTATCTGAAGGCTGCAAAACTTTGCAGTGAACATAATATTCTAGTGAGTTGGCACCAAGAAGGGTTTAATTGTCCTAGAGGTTGCAAGGCGTTGAGTGACCAACCTTTGCTTTCTCACTTAGCATCTCTTCCTAATGGTTTTGTAAGGCATGAGGCTTTAAATTTGTCAGATCCTGCAGTAGACGAGTGGGAGGTGGATGAGTTTCATTACACCATCAATTCGCACCATTTAAAACCAGAATCCTTGCAAAAGGCTATAGTCTTATGTGATGACATAAGCTTTGGGAAGGAATCAGTTCAAGTGATTTGTGTAGTAGATCAAGAACTTCGAAATTCACTTCATATGTGTGGGTCTAATGAACATGATACGAATCTTTCTATGCCATGGGAGAGCTTTACCTACATTACGAAGCCAATGCTTGATCAATCCCTGAATCTTGATTCAGAGGTAGCTTCTTGTGTCTTATTCTTTGCTACAACATCTGTCATGTCACTCATTTGTCATATATTAGAGTCACTCGTGTGTTGACCATGTTCAAGAGAAAGTGTCTATAAAATTGTATTTTCTTGGTCCATTAGCTTGTCTACTTGTTATTTGTTAAATTTATCCAGAAAATTATGTGCGTCCACACATTGAAGGGCTATGCTTTAATCAATACATTTTTTTCTGTGAAATGACGCTAGAAAGAATTAGTGTATACAACTCTAGGCTTCTAAGTGCCTCGTAACTTGTGCTCATGTATACCTTTTTGATTTTGTTGGATCTGCAGAGTCTGCAATTGGGATGTTCCTGTTCATATTCTACTTGCAGTCCTGAAACTTGTGCTCATGTATACCTTTTTGATAATGACTATGAAGATGCAAGGGACATATTTGGAAAATCAATGCGTGGCAGATTCCCATATGATGAGAATGGTCGAATGATTTTGGAGGTAAAGAATTTTCATCATCCGCAAACTTCCTTTTCATCTTATGTGAATGAGCATATATTTCTGAATCTGTTAGGTATTGGTTGGAAAAAGTATTTGTAATTTATTAAATTTAACTTCTTTTATCCTTAACTATTCCACTATATTTCTACACATGAGATGTGCAATGTGTTTCTTTTTGTCTCTTGTGCTATAAATTTGGAGCAGATCTGATTAGAATATGTGGACTTAGGCCTTTGCTTGACATTACGTAGGGTCTTTTGATTGTTTAGAATTATTGATATGATATCACCAAAAATTCTATCATATGGCTTTGCCACTGAGTTTTTTCATGATTTTGTAATACAGACAGGAGGAATTCCCTCTTTCTTTACACTCTTTTTCTGGATTATTTACTAATTTTCTGTGTTTCATTTGTTCCCATGAAACTGCAGGAAGGTTACCTCGTCTACGAATGCAACTATAGCTGCAGATGTAGTAAAACCTGTCGAAACAGAATTTTGCAAAATGGAGTTGGAGTTAAACTGGAAGTTTTTAAAACAGAGAAAAAGGTGATCTGCCTTCTTTTGACAACCTAATTCTTAGGCAGTTAGGCTCTTCCACTTTAACTTTTTGTACATGGTTTGCAGGGATGGGCTGTAAGGGCTGGTGAAGCCATCCTGCGGGGCACATTTGTGTGTGAGTACGTTGGAGAGGTTTTAAATGAGCAAGAGGCACATAACAGGCGCAAGAGGTTTTCAAGATGTGATTTGATTTTAATATTAACTAGGTTTTTTTTGGCTTTATCTGACATGGTGTATGCAAAAAATCAGGTATGGCATAGAAGGTTGCAGTTATTTCCTTGATATTGATGCTCATATTAATGACATGAGCAGATTGATTGAAGGACAAGGTCGATATGCTATTGACGCTTCTAGATATGGAAATGTCTCGAGGTTCATCAATCATAGGTGATCATATAGCTCCTCATATTTTTTGCCTGTTTCTGGACTGGGTATTGTCCATCAATATCACAAATGGAGGATGATCTACACCCCCCCCACCCCACCGGTTTCTTTTTTTTAGAGGGGGGTTTAATGTCTGGGTAACCATTTCCACTTTAACAAGGCCTTTTCACTGTTAAGGAGTTGGGTGGATCATGGTGAAACTTGCTTTATCTAGGAAATCTCACATCATGATTTACTTTTGGGTTGCATATTTCTACTTGGCCTTTTCCTTCACCCGTAGTCCTGCTGCCACTTCCTGCTGTTCCTTTTGCCATTGTCCACTATTGATATGGGGTCATTAGTTTGAAATATGTTGGTCATTCGCATAATTATCATGATGACTGTATGTGTATCTGTTGTTCTCTGCAATATGATCTTTTTAATTCACAACTTATCGTCTATTGTTTATCACAATCTGTTGTTATTGCAGCTGCTCGCCCAATCTTGTGAATCACCAAGTTCTTGTAGAAAGCATGGATTGTGAACGTACACATATTGGTCTTTATGCAAGTCGAGATGTAAGTAACACTCTTATGTGATTTGCTTCCTAAGGAATTATATCCAAACCAATGATGTTTGACAATTCACATGCCGATACTTTTCTCTGTTTGGCATCTGATTGGTCCGTATGATGTACTAGAGACATGAATGAGATAGGGCATGGGGTTGAAAAGACTTTCATAACAAGTTGAAGATCTACATTGACAAATCAATAGAACATATAAAATCTATTAGTGACTGTATTATTCATATACGAATTGTATTATTTATAAGCCATTAACAGTGTGGCTCATCTCAAACACCATGCAATATGTGAGAAAACATGTACCCATTATGTGTAGGAACTAGGAACTTAGTTTTTCAGATCCTGTTTGATGGAATTGTACTGGTAATTTGGTAGAGCCTCTTGTTAGGAAGGTTGAGACATTTCCTAAGACCTACTATAGACATTCTAGGTAGAGAGAGACTGTTAGTCAAGGGAGTTGTTCACGAATTTATACCTGAAGAGGTAGAAAAGATGGAGACAAGTGATGGGATGGGCGGATACGGGTTTGGAGGGAGTTTGTCATTTTGGAAGGTAAGAATATTGTGAGCAGAGTTCTGGCCTCTTAAATGCCAGACAGCCAGATTAACATCGTGTGTTCTGTCCTGTTTTAATTGTAGCTGTTTGTATGATTTGTGGGTATAAAATGGATTTGGATTTTGGCTAGAATCCGTATCCATTCTGTGAAGTTGATTCGGTGTACTTTGTTATTTCAATCAATATCAAAACCCAGTATTTCCATCAGTTCTCTTGCTTCTTCATTATTTTTTATTAATAGGTTCGCTGGTCCCTAACATGATTGTTATGGACTGGATAACCGACATCACTTGAAGCTTCAATTTTTCATCTCAATTGAAAAGAATAAAAGAGTCCCCTGATTTTACTGAAATCTTCATTTCAAGTTGTGAAAGGTTGAAATTACTACACATCTGGCTTCATTGTGCTTCATGGATTATATTTTGCCTTGTATTTGTGTGACAGATTGCACTGGGGGAAGAACTGACATATGATTATCATTATGAGCTTCTGCCTGGGGAAGGTTCTCCTTGCCACTGTGGATCTTTGAAGTGCCGGGGACGCCTTCACTGAAGGCTCAACATCTTTGCTGTTATTCTATATCCTGATTGCAAAATTTGGGGCAAAAATAATATTTGCTCAACGTTAAAAGATTCCAATTTGGAGATCTACTTGCTCGGCTTAGATAGTCTTGGTGTCTACCAAGATGATGATGACAAATCAGGCATCTGACTGGGACAGGCATCTTGTATGAAGCCATATATAAGTTTACTGACCTAATCTCTGGCAAACTAGAGGGGGCTGAAGTTAGGATCCCTTACTGAGTAAGAAAAATATCTGGAGTTTGAAGCCTTCTAAATTGGCTGCTGTTAGGTTCTTTCTCGGTTCTTTTTTCTTATGTTTGGTTCTGGTTGATTGGTAATGTTGGGGAAATGTACATAGGCACAAACGGTTCTAGTTGTCTTTTGTTGGCTATTTCATTTGTTTATGGAACTATAAATGTTGTAAATTTTAGAGGAAATTAAAGATATACTTTTAGTTTTTAATAATTTTATTTGATTCCTAGTTTGGTTTTTCTCGTATAAAAATCTGTAATTAATTTAAACAGTTTATGATTTAGCATTTATCAATATTTTTGCCAACAATTTGTTATGTGTGAGATATTTTATTTCATTTTTTTTATTTTTACAAATTAGTATGATCTGTACTTAGATTGGCAAGATCTTGCATAATTTGTTAATTGTTAAATTAACTAAGTTTAACAGATTTATTATAACTAAACTAAAATGGTTATAAATTATAAAGACAATTTTAAATATTTTAATTTTATGAATCAATTTAAAGATTTAACATTACAGAGGTTTAAAATATAGTTTGAATTATGTTGTAAGTTACAATCTTGAGATGATGCCAAAAGTGACTGGTCTTTGTCAGCGCTAGAACTTCATTTCTCCTTTTAGCACCACGAGGAATAGCAGGCTTGGGATGCAACTGAAGAACACCAACAGCAGCATGCCTGCAGCTGCAAGCAATCGCAATTCACAGTGAGGTGCATAATTATTAATTATAAGTTTGATTCGTTACTCAGGTAAGAGTGGTTCAACGTCCGGAGCTCACCGTAATTTACCAAACGTGCGGGGTCATTTGGGGCAGATGATTGTCGCAACTGCAGGATCATGGATATTACCACAAGTAGGCTTCCAGTTTTCTCCCTCACAACTCTCTCGCTTAAGTCCAACGAAAAAAAACCAGATATTCCATTCACAAGATCTTCCACCACAACTTTGACAAACAAAAACATCCCAAGCCACAGGCCAAGTTTTGCTATTTGCCTGTTTAGTTTGGTGGAGATGATGCTGTTTGTCAGATTAACGATGCAGGCTCCGGAATACAGTGGAAACCAAAAGTACCAATCTACCCCAATCAGAAAAAGTAAAAATTCTCAGAAGGTTAGTCCATAATGGTTGAAATTAATCCAAATGTTCATTGAAGAAGAAGGGGTTTGGAAAAATTACCAGGGTCATTCAGCTGAACAGAAGCAGAGTAAGCGAAAAGGGAGCCCATTAGAACAGAGCACATAACAAATAGGTTTCTGGATCTGGACATTGCCATCCAACAACTGTGGCTTCAGAGTACAAGCGAGGCTTTAGGTTTAGGAGTTCAACTATTTTTCTAAATGGTGAATTCACATAACCGGACGGTTTCATCATAGTCAACGTCTTCTAGAACTTCATGCATCCATTTGACGACTAAAATATAAAATATGCCATCAGTTTTTTAGTCTTTATTATTACGTTTTCAGGAGATCGAAGCCTGCTCCCTAAACTAAACTAAAGTACAACCCAAAGCAAAGATATTTCTAAATATTTCCCCATCCTTGTTTGATTTCCAACTTACTTAGCTGGGCCTCTTCTTTCTTTCTTTCACCCCTTTGAAGCATAGTTTGCTAATTTTTCCTCTTATTGGACATCTAAGTATAGATAAAACATAAAGACAACGCAAATAGGTATCGCATCCATGATGTGCATTATGAAATGGTGCTGTAGAAACTCCTGCAAAATGAAAAGCAAATGGTTGATGGCGGGAAGAGGGAGGAGGAGGAGGAGGACGACGACGAAGCAATTGAGAATGGCGAGGTACAGTGGTACAATCATGTCGGGATATTGAGAAGAGGGAAGGAACATATGCGAAGGGGGATATCAAGTGAAAGTATAAGAAATGGGTCACTCCAATAGGAAGCTTTTGAATAATAGAATAGAAGAGAGCATGCCACACTAGTATGCCGGTCACTCCTCTGTTTCTCCTACATTCATAAGTTTTTGTCTCCCTAATTCCCATCTTTAATTCATACTAATCGTCTCGATTCTCTGCTACACTCACAGCGATTGAACCCAAACCAGATTTTTCACTCACATTACATAGGATCCACAACAAGGGTAACTTTTGGAACATGTTAAAATTTGTGAGATTTGTTGGATGGAAAGGTTGCAGATAGGTGAAACCACTGCAATGAGTAACTAGTGGCCACACACGAGGAGTCAACTTTTTGAATTAATGAATGATTATGTTGTTAAAGTGATAGTCTTATACAATTAATAATGAAATTGGGTATTATTAGTGGGTGGATTTAAACTAGCACATGACGGAGTGTTCATTAATTGCCTGTAATCTGAGGACACCGCCACCTGGCAGGCCTCTCATTCTTCTTCTACTTAGTTTTCTTCTGATGCTTCATCCCAAAAACACGTTTTCCTGTCTTTCTATTTCTCTTTTATTTGTTGAATCATGGCGACCTCCGTGATTTAACTGCAGTCACTGTCCAAAAGCATTATTGTCAGTGTAAAAGAAATACAAAGGAGCTGGTCAAAAGTCAATAAAAGAAACGAAAAATCCTTGTAAGCTGTGCTAAAGCTAATCATTGCATTCCTAAATGTGAACTAGTACTATTATAGTAATGTTTATTGTTTAGTTTGAAGGGTAGATTCGCCATCAAGCAACTCAGTCATGTATTTGTACTTTGTCCGTGACTAATTTCAACCATGCAGGTATGAAGATCCAACTTGGCCCAATAAAATCTCGCATTGAAAGGAATCAAAGGCGAGATGAATAGAATACAACTATAATAATATAAGTAAAAAATATTAATGTATTTTTTGTTATTTTTTAAATCTTAAAAAATAAACATACTCAGAATAAAAGTATTAAAAAAATTAATCATTTAATTGTTATAATTTTAATTTATTCGTAACTTAATATCAGAAGTTCAATTTAATATAACTCAATTATTCAAATTTTAATTATTTAATTTGTTGGTTTTATATCTTATGACTTTGTTACAACTCAGTTATGAAGTATTAATTGATTTTCTGAAAATATGAAAACCAATTGATTGGAACTTGAAAAATTTAGTTAAGTGAGCTAGATTTTAAAAATTGAATTGTAACAAGTCAAATTATACCACTAAAAAGATTAACTTTCAATTTTATTTTTTTTATTCTTTTGGGAAGAGAATGAGGATATTTCTATCTCTAATTTCAGTTAGGCTTTTTGACTAAAAGCTGGATTAGTTGGCGTAGGTTGATCAAAACAAAATGAAGCATTGGGGTAAGCCACTGCGTGAGATTCATCTTCCTTTAAAAAATCAAGGGGTAGAGGGGAGAGCTAGGAGTTGGGATTAAAGTCAGCGTACTGCCAAATAATGAATGCCAATTAATTAATTATTCCCCCAAACAAAACAGCCAATGCAAACAGCCACTGCTTTCTGTTTTCTGGGAAGAACCAGTACATCTGTCGTTTCCATTTCATGTTTATGTTAGACCGCCATGCGTGGCTGCCAATTCCACATAATACGACCAAAACAGTAAAAAGAACAAAACTGCCTAATTTTTTTCCCCTTCTTTTCGAGTTAATGGTATGAACTTCAAGCATCAAGCCTACTCTTTTACAGTTACACTTTGAGCCAAGGGTGCACGGGTCATTGCACCCTTTTGCAAACTTGCACTTTACTCTACATGACAGCTATGGTCCCCAAAGCCACAGGTACATACACAGAGAAACCCAAATAAAAGGAATAGAATATAATGAATCGCAGCAAGAGCTAGAGCCTTGCCTCTCTTCTGTTCGATTGCTGAGTTGTTTAGGGAGCTAGCAGAGGAAATACAAGATACTAATAAGTAAGTGAAAGTAGAAAACAGAGGAATATGGAGTAATACTTGGGGCATAGGAAAGGTGATGATGCAAGACAAGTACTGAGAGACCCACACAGATACAATCATCAAAGGCATGGATGGACAGAATACTGGTAAAGTAGAAACACATCCCATGAGCCATCTTCTCTTTTGCTTTTTCGGGTCTCGTGGTCTTCTCTACTTTACAAATCAAAGCGGGCTACGCTCATTATTTCTCCCGGGCAGGTTTCTATTCACTGGTTCCCGTGATGCGTGACATTGGAGCTCTCGTTCAATCATTTTTTACGCTTTGTGGGCCGAGCAGTATTAGATAAGACACGGGGTTTTCTGAGGTCTCTTAGACGAGACGATCAATTCTCGGTAAGTTTTCTGCTTTTGGGGAGTTTTGAAGTTTTCAGAGAATGGATCATTTCTTTTAATGCGTTTTCCTCCTTTTTTTCATCTGTGAACTGCCAGATGATCTGGAGTTAACTACTTAGTCATATAAAGCCCCTCGTCTATGCTTTTGAATGTTTTAATCACTTTCCTCGGGAAGAAAATTTACAATTTTTCTCCGTAGCTACGTGGGCATATATTCCTGCCCCCTACCTAGGTTTTAAAGTTTTCCCGTTCCAGAAAATTATCAATAATTTTCGGTCGGTTTGAACCTTCCTCGTGTTTAATGCAATTTGTGTTCAACTGCAGTGATCATTAATGGGAAAGTAGATCAAGTTCAAAACAACGCCAGTTCTTTCTCCGTTGCCATATTTGTGAATTTGTGGGAAGGACAGTGTTGTATTGAACAGGAGAGCTCTTGAAGGCCCCGGGGCATAATTTTTCCGAGATATTCCTGTCCTTAATTTGCCGGCACAACCAATTCGTTGTTCCATAGGAAGATTAGGGCGTGTTTCGATTGCACCATTTTCTGTATAAATGCCACATCTTCCTTCGCAAGTCACAACAGCTGTGGATCCTTGACACTTGTAGAAGATGGCGGATATTAAGCTTACCCGTGTAGATCAAGGCCACACGAAGATTAAAAATGTTCCAATAGCCGTGACCCCGGAAGGTTTTTGGTGTTGTCCCTCTCCTGTTGTATTTCAGAAAAGCCTCAAAACTCAAAATTCTCTGAATAAACCTAAACCCTCCTCACCACCACCAAAAACCAGTGCTCAGAAGAAGACAGTCACGGCAAGTGAGAGAAGACAAGCCCCTGCCCCATCAAGATTGGCTATTTCCGATGATCAACAATGTACTGGTTCTGAAAGACCTCCAGCTGGCACACCTGTGGCCACAGAGAGAGCACCGAGACCCAAACCGGAAAGTTTGCCAAGAAAGGTAGCTATTGAGTTTGGTGAGGCTGGAACTAGTGATACAAAGGTCGTTTTATTTGGAAAGCAGGGGTTCTGTGTGAAGTTAAGTGTCCACAGGGATGTTCTAGCTGAGAAAAGCTGCTTCTTTGCTGAGAAACTTTCTGAACAATCTGGTTTGTCAAGTCTCCAAATTAATGATTGTGAGGATGTTGAAATATATGTTGAAACTGTTGGACTGATGTACTGCAAAGATATGAAGCAGAGGCTGATGAAGCAAAGTGTTTCTCGAACACTGAGAATACTCAAGGTAGTTTAATATTTCCGTCATGCTTTGCTGCTTTTTTCCACTTCAATTGCTACAGCTTTTATTTAGTTTTTACTTTATATCAATGCACATTGTATGGAAATCAATAAAGATTTTAAAATTGTGTTATTCCTTTTGTTTATTTTTAAATCTGGATATAAAGATTTTGACTCTTATGGGTTTTATGTAAATCCTCCTTCCATTTTATTACTTATACTCAAAATAGAGAAAAAATCCTTCTTGAAAAGCCCCTTTGGAAGCTCAGAACTCCCTCTATGGACCAGTCTTGCATTAGGACAAGGTACTTGGTAGGATTGACAATAACGGCATTATTAGTATCATACACCTTACATGGCTAGTATCTTTTGATATCTGTGCAATCTATTTCGCTAGGATGGGAACAGCTGGTGTTTTATTTTGCCCAGCAGCGAGTTACCTTTCACTTGAAATAGACTTTGGAGACTTTTGAAACTTGACTAACCCACAGAACTCGAAGCACTTATTGTGGATTAAGTTCTATGGCTTTGGCAATAGCAAAGAGGGCTTAGTGCAATGGCAGTGTGCTCTGCATGCTATATTGTCTGATGTCTTTGGTTGGTGCTGAATGCTGGAACTATTCAGGGGATAGCCTTACAACTAAAATTGCTTTAGGATTATATTGTTTCTGTTGCTTCTCTTTCCCCCTGTTCATGTGGTTTCATTTCATCCTCCGTTTGTCCTTGTCCTCTTGTATTTTTCATCCTTCTATTTATATTCTTCTTCTTGAGAGGTTTCTGAAGAAGTTCACGTTCAAACTTCATAGTACCTGCTCTTTCTTTCATGCTTCAATTTTGACATGTACTTAAACTGAAAGAAACTATTTTGCAGGTTGCTGAATTCCTTGGCTTCAGCTCATGCATCCAGTCATGTTTGGAGTACTTGGAGGCAGTCCCTTGGGTTGGAGAAGAAGAAGAAAGGGTTGTCTCAACAGTTCTGAGACTCCAAGGGGAAGGCCTTGGGATCAACCCTGTGTTGAAACGAGTTTCTTCTGACATCTCTAATGCCCCTAAAGATACGCTTTCCCATATTATTGAACTTGTTCTCAAGAGCAATGAGGAGAGAGGTCGCCGAGAGATGAAATCTGTAGTTCTGAAGCTCCTTAGGGAGAATAACAGCACTCCAAGCCATGCAGGTTCAGCTGACATCTGTATTGACACAATACATAAATCATGCAGAAGCTGCTTGGATTCTCTGTTGTCTTTATTCAAGCAGGCTGCAGAACCAGACTTTGCAAATAAACCCAGTGATCACAGAGAACCCATAGCAAAGCGCATAGCTTTTGAAGCTGATAACTTGTCGTGGTTGGCTGAGATATTAATTGGCAAACAAGCAGCCGATGAATTTGCAGTGATGTGGGCGAACCAGCAGGAATTGGCTGTCCTACATGGGAAGCTACCTGTCGTATGTCGTTACCACGTTAGCTGTACTTCGGGAAAAATGTACGTTGGTATTGGAAGAGGGGAATTGTTGCCATCAAAGGAGACGCGTCAGATGTTGTTACAGACATGGCTACAGCCTCTAATGGATGACTACAGCTGGTTGCACCATTCGTGCCGGTCGTTTGATAGGAAAGCCGTGGAGGAAGGAATTGGGAGGACAATCCTCACTCTGCCTCTGGAGGATCAACAGAGTATTCTTCTGTCATGGTTGGGAAGTTTCTTGAAAGCCGGTGATAACTGCCCAAATCTTCAAAGAGCCTTTGAGGTGTGGTGGCGCAGAACTTTCATCAGACCTTATATGGAAGGACAAGGTGATGTCGTGTCAGATAGTTCTACCACGTCAAAGGTGCAAGTGTTATAAAGAAGCATGAAATGGGATTGGAGAATATATACATATATATATAAGCGTATTTGACTTTCACTTGGAGTTGAAAATAGAGTAAGGAAGGAAGCATAAGATAACGTTGGATGGAGAATGCAGGAAAGCTCAAGCAGCTGGCAAGGTCAGCGAGCGTAGCTTGAATTAATGGGAAAACTGACTGGATGTATAAAGATCGCTCATTGAATTCGCATTTTAGTGATTGGTTTTTGTATAAGCTGTTTAAATGAACGTGATGATATGTTGTTTCTTTATTTGAATTTATAGATGGTGAACTCAGAGGCTTGCCGTTTTATTTCTTTCTCAAGCGAAGTGAAAAGAGAATGTTACTATTAAAGCACCGCCCTCCTCTTTTCTTCCCCCACATTCCTAAAAATAAATAAACAAACAAATACTAATGTGATGCGGTAAACATGGGCCAGATTAGTAACTATCGTGGTTGTTGCCTGAACTGCCATTGTGATTAGCTTTGGTAGTTCTTTTTTTTTTGTTAGTATATAAAAGTTTAGGTAGATTGCAGTGATCTCTCATTAACTTCAGGACTCAGAGAATACTTAAAAAAAAATTATGATATCGATTACTAAAATTTTGATAGCATGTTGTTAAATTGTGTAGATTAGTAACTATCGTTGTTGTTAAGGCTTGCAGTTATCACTATTGACGTATAATTCTGAATAGTGGGCTATCTTGAAAGAACTTCTATTTATATAGGACTAGGGCTACAGAAAAATTATCCTTGAGTCAGACTCAATGCTCCTTGTTGATATGTTAGAAAGGGAAAATAGTACTCATATTGGTAGCCTATTTTTTTTACAAATTAAACAATTGATTAATAGGTTATAGTAGGATTAATTAAAATATATTCTAAAAAAAAAAGAACAAAACAATAGATGTACTAATAAAAGAAGGTTTCTCTATATCTTTAATATATATTACACGTACATTCAATTTGAGGGACCTATTTGATTTTTTTTTTGGTACACGGGGCTATTTGATACCTTTTTTTTTTATTGCCCACCCAGTTTACCGGAGCTTTGCCTCGACTACATCTGGGTCTGACTCGCATCGTGTACCTAGCTATAATGAGTGAATCTTTCAATAAAAATTTTCAAGGAGCTATTTGATACTGATTTGGGGGCTTGGCTTAAATTTAAATTTGTGGGGGCTTATTTGGGGGCTTGGCTTGAATAGGCAATGATCTTTTGTGGGCTGAAAAAAGGAAAGCAAGCCCAGGCTGAAAAAAGTAGGATTCAGCATCAAACTGCTCTTTCTATTGTCTCCCACAATCATTTTTCACGACTCTCAATCTCTCCCTCTTCAATTCAAATCATTATGTTTGTTTCTTGTTACAGAAGAAAGAGGCCTTCGCCCTAACACATCAAAATATATAATCTAAAGGGGATTAAATCATATATATTCTTTTTTTTTTCCTTCTAGAAGTAAGTATCCTCTTATAAAAAATAATCTTATTTAAAATATTATTGAATATCTCTCTTAACAAAAATTTTAATTTTAATTCGCTATTTTATAAAAGATTAACTCATTCCACTATAACTAACCCGGTTGACAATCCCATCCATTATTTATCTACTTTTTTATACAAATGAGGATTACATCTAAGATAAAAAGAATACTCAATTAGGGGAAATAATTCCTAAACTCTCACTAGCAACTAATTCCTGGACAAGTTCATAAAAAAAGATAAGTGGATAAACTTTTTTTAGCTAATAAAATACCCACGGTTGTGCTTTCGTGAAATATAAGATATTTCAACTTTCCATTCTCTCTTTAACAAATACTGATTTATACCATCAAAAAGCTACACATTTGTTGACTGTCCCTCTACAGTATAAAATTTATTTATATTTTTTTTGTTACAAAAAATTTAGGTGGGTTCGGCACCAATTTTTTGCCGAGATCAGGGCATAGCCTTAGAGTTTAAAGAGCGCTTATAAGAAATTTACGAGATCGCCTATCAAATGAGTTCTCATATTGGCAGTGGGAATGACTCCTTTAATAGGCGATCTCATAAGTTTCCTGTAAGAATTTTCTAAGTCCTAAGGCTATGTCATAACTTTGGTAGGGGAGCGGTGTTCGAACCTACCTACATTTTTTATAACAAAAAAAATGTTAGGACTTCCTTTAATTGGGGGAAAAATTATCTACGTTTATTTTTTTTTTGTTACAATTTATATTCATTTTTTTTAATACTGAATATGTCCTCTCATTCCCTCCTCATTTGCTTCTTGAATGGGCCTACCATGAAAATAAATGGGGAAAAAATGTTAGGACTTCCTTTGCCTACGTGTTTCACGGGTCCCCCATGTGGGCTGAAGATAAACCTTCTACGCTAGTATCATATATTCGCGATAAGGGTGGGCCCAGGCCCAAAACGAAATGATGCGCCTCAGATAGTCGGTGGCCATCTCACCACGGATACGGCATGAGTAGGATGCCGCGCTCTCGTCTCTTCCCTCCCAAATATTTCCATCTCACATTATTGTGATTAGACTTTTCTAAAACTCCATCATCTGAAACTCATTTGATCGGACAAAACAAATACTACTACTAAAATGTCCCCAGCAGTTATATCATTAGGACTCACGGGAATGAAGAATGACGGTTGGGTGGTATTATTTTGTTAGATATTCTTCCAGTCCTAAATATAAGATATATTTAATTAGATTAAGAAAGTCATTTAATATGATATATTTTTTCTAAAATACTATAATCATCTCCTATAATTCCTTCTCCCTCTCTTACTTAATTATTGTCGAGGGAGTATTAGTGGGGTAATTTGAAAAAATATTGATAAATATAAAAAATAAGTCTTATATTTAAGATAAAGGTTAACTTCCAAATTATTTTATATATTAAGGAGATGATGAGTATTATACATGGGGGGAGTAGGCGGGGCGGGCTACTGAATACGAGGGTGGTGATTGGGGGAAGTAGGGTTGGGACGAACATTAAATAATCAAACATAGTAGTGCTACTAAATTGGCATTGAATGTGGAAGGGAGTATAGTTATAATGGCAACCCCACACAAGACAAACAAACTATTCTTGCTCCCTTATTATTAGCCTTCACATATATCCGATTCGTGTCACTTTGCCTAATATTATGACAATCTCTCTCTTCTTCTTTCTCTTTCCAGATTCCAGCACCCTCACATTTAACACTACTCAGCCTCTGCTAATAGTACTACTAAAGCGTCTCAATTGAAGTTGAGTTTCCTTTATTACAGCTTGCCCGTCTTCAGTAGACCTTGTTGGGTCTTCAGCTTAATCATATTTATGGTGGCTACCTAATTACCGGCAACTACCGCCACATACGTTTCATGGTTAATGCGCGAACGATGATGTGATATATATATATATATATTATAGATGAAGGGCCGAACAATTCAAAAGCAATGGCAATGGGGTGATAGAGGCAGCAGAACAACCTTGTAGAATTCGGTTAGTGAAAGTAGCCACTACCCGATGGTGCTGTTACGTTGCTCAAACGAGAAGAAATAACATATTTTAGGTGAGCCGTGATTGTTGCTTTGCGAGCTCTTGTTTTGTTTTTTACGGCAGAAACGTGGCCCTGTTGAAGGTAGTTTAGACGACCCCACATATAGCTCCACAAATTCATTCACAATAATAATATATTAATTGCGCGTAACAGAAACGGATTTGACAAGCTCCTCGGTAGCCTCCCTTCGTTTTGAAGACGTGTCAATAAGCTGCTGCCTTACGTACCGTTCCGTTTCATGTATTCTGTACGTATCTCTGCCTGTCTTAATATGGGATTCATTATCTTGTTTTGTCCTATAGTTTTATAGCAAATATAAATATTCATTGTTCTACGGGCCTTTGGTCCTCTCACTGCCAACAGAAATCCCACAGTTATTTACGTGAACTACTTGAATGACTAGTAAGCAAAACGTGCCCCCAGTTCTTTGACCTTCCCTTGTGTTTTGATTAATCTCATCATGACTCTTGGTCAATTAAAAGCAGAGAAAAGGACATCCCTCTTATTCAAAAGTTAAACAAATCATTTCATAGAGCGAATAACAATCCAAAACTAGAACACCACGCGGGTGTCTTGCACCAATACATTAAATTTAACAAAATTCCCGAGGAATATTGAAAATATGCAGTGTAAACAAGCTGTTACTCTATCAATGCAATCCATTAGATCAAATATTCCTATTAGGACATGAAATAAATTAAGTTATGAAAACCTTGATGCAACACGTTTGGAAGAGATGGGAAACAATACTGTGCTATACAGTTATACAACAGGGAGCCAAACAGCTGACGCGCAATGCTACGTTTCTGATCATGAACTACTCTTTTTATCCTTTATTTCCTCAATACTAGTATAATGCAAATAAAAGCAAGAGGAACATGGCGATCAAAATCAGCAAAAAGAAGGTTTTCTCTTTGGATAAAATAATAACCAAATTCAACTCCCTATATGTATTTTATATGTGATCTAATGTATATATGTTTAATCAAATGCCTCCAAAATCTCTAACGGAGAAAGGAGAAGTGTCAGGGATGTTCCCAGCGTGGCGTAGCCCTAGGGTGAGCGACACATCACCGGCGGTGGTCCCGAATCTTATCAGAGTAGATCCAATATTGTTAGCAGTGGCCGAGGCGGTGCCGCAGTCTCCTGCAACCATGCTGCCATGACGACACGTGTCATCAAGACTGTGCAGGGGCAGGTCTGATCGGAAACATTGGGACACGGGTGGCGCCACCTCAGAGGCGGTGGTGCTGGGGGCCATGGTGGTTGTGGTGGTGGACGACTGTTGCTTTGCTTGGTTTTCCGAGAGGGCTTGTCTATTGATTGCAACGAGGGAGGGGTCTCTTTCGGTGGCACTGACGTCAGATCTTTTTGCTGGCGCGGACGCTGATGCCGTTGCTGTTGATGTGGTGGTAGCTGTGGTTGTGGTGGTAGTGGTAGGCGTCGGAGTTTGAGCCATGTTACGATTATTGGTGCTTTTATCCCTCTCTTCTTCATCCTCATCTCCTTTTTGCTCCTGTTGATACATGTCCTCCACCATGGGTTTCCACAACCTTACCCTCGCGTTAATGAACCAGTTTGATACCTGCGTCACATCCAACTTGTTACTTTTAAAATGTGACTTAAAAAAATACAAATATGTTTTCTGTCAATTTCCGCATTTAAGGTGACAGATTAGGCAACGGTCATAAATGAACAAACGGTTTGGGCATGTATATTTGGTGAAAAGCAACAATTATTGGAAAAGGGCAGTGTGTTAAGTACGAATAATAATAGACCATGCAACGTCTATGGAAGTGGACCCGTCGAATTTAGAACACACTAAATAATAGACTTGTGTGTGATTCAGGTACGGGGCAGGGAAATGACTGATGTAGAATGATGGGGAATTTTGGCTGTGACTCAATAAACAAAAGTCACAAAACTATTCATCAGAAGTTCCCAGTTAGGCAGTACCTATGAACTTTATTACCCTGCCAGTTTTGAACTGACCATTGCAGGGTACTAGGACACCTATACTTAGGCGTAAGAAATGGGCTTCTGTGGAGCAAAAGAGCTGTAAATTTTGTTTTCTCAGATAATATACAAAGTACAATATTTTGCTGCTATGATTAGCCGGGAAATGGTATATACAGTACCTATGCATAACAATATTTCGGAGTAATATTATATTATTAAAACTCATAAATAATATTATTTTTTTAATAAGTTCATATTTTATATTCATATATAAAATTTATTAAGAAAATATATTCATATTTATAAACTATATTGATATTGACGTTGTTCTGATCAACAGAATATCCTAGGAGAGGCAAATTTTGTGATTTGTATGGTTGACAGCGTAGAAAGAAGAAAATCAATACTAAGAAAATATGCCAAAAAAAAAAAAAGCGTGCGAAAGACTAAACTATATACTACATTGTTTAGACTTTAGAGTTTAGGCTAATAGACTTTAAGAGTATTCAAACCACCGGATTATGTGTTAATTAGAAGGTACAAACCTATCAAGCTAACAGACAAAGTTACATGAATATCTTCCACTGCGTTTGCCAAAAAGCATGCATATAATATATAAGGACAAACCGACATACCAAGAGGAAATTAAAATATCTAAACTAATCACACATTTGTTCCCACTTGGGTTCCATATACCATGCATCACTTGGATCGGTGGGTGAGAGCATTAGATACGAAACAGAAAGTATATGATTCGAATGCAGCAAAGCTGCTGCTGCATTTCGCATTATATTGCTTCTGTACTTATACCCGTCTGCGCTTTTATTTTCAGAATTTATGATCGCGAGAAGGTAAAGATTCGAAATCAAAAGATCATTTTTTGAAAAACAATAAAAGCCTAAGGTTGGCAGACAGAAACAAAACCTGAAACCACATTTAGTCCATCTGAACTTACAGCTGGTCCCTGCTCTTCCATGGTGGTTTCCTTTTCTTCGTTTACATGGGTGGGACGTGGGCCAGGAATTTAATTATTTTACAGAGTCTAAAACTTGTGTCTTATTCTCTCTCTGGACTCCTCGATGACATATTATATAATTGTATGATGTGTGTTTTGGGAGAGATAAGAGAGTGGGGAGAAAAGAGACGAACCTGATTTCTCGATAGCCCAGTCTGTCTAGCCAACAGATGCTTATCTGCATCGCTTGGATACCTGAGAAAGAGACCAGAAAATGACATCAGAGTCCTTCCCCTTAACCGTAAAATGAACGCCCAGCTTTCTGTGACCTGTGCCATTGAACCTTCCCTCCCTTTTCCCTCATGGGCGTCAGAATCTAAGCCCATGAAAGAAAGATCTACGTCTTAGCTGCTATGCCAGAAGAAAAGTATAACACACTGACCACATTCTCTCTCTCTACCTTATCCCCCTTTAATCGCTTCATTTAACGTACTCGTATGTTTTAGGAGAGAGACACGATGGGGTAAAATGCTAAAATGTAGTTAAAGTTAAACCATTACGATGCTAGCTTTACAGCTTTTCACTGGCCACACAATATCCCAAGAACACTGCTATGTTACTGCGTTACTGTTCCTCTAAACGTTTATCATATAGGACACATAAATCATGGCTTTTAGATTCTCTCTTTTTTCCTCTGATTAAAATTAAAAAAGAAAAAGTATGTGAGAGAGTGCAAGTAACTAAAGAATGAGGCGAGGCGCAGAAGAGAGTAGAAAGAAACGTACGGATGGAGGAAATGCTCGAAAAGCCAGGCTCTCAAAATGTTGACAGAACGTTCAGGAAGGCCTCGCTGGGGTCTCCAAGCCTCTTGCTCCATCATGCCCATCTGGTGGAAGGCTCTCTGCTGCCTCAGGCTTTGCTCCAGAAGCTTCAACCTTGGGGTCTCGCCCTTAGTCAAACCCGACGATCCCAACCCATCTTTCTCTCCCAGCAACTCGCAACTGTGCTTCAGTTGTGCTGATATGGCATCCTTCAGACACCGGAAATGCCTTGACATTGCTTTCTGTGCCAGAGCCGTGTATGGTACCGCCGCCCCAAAACCCATCACCAAGTCAAACGAGTTCACCACCATATGCATTTGCTCGCAGTAGTGACTGTATCTTCGGTCCACCTGCATAACCCAGATATTATTGATTTAATACATTGACTTGCTGTATACAAAAATAGGAAAGAAGACCATGGCCACAAGCTTTTTTTTTTTTTTTAATTATTCGTCGAGGGTATTGTGCATGCGCTATCATTGACTTAGAAATGGAGGTTTGATAGATTTCGCTGGATGAACGACTACCAACTACATCTAAATTACTCTAGTGTGTGACTGTGAAAGCAATCTATGTGTGAAAAAACGAAAGGACATAAGGTCAAAAAAAAAAAAACGAAAGGACGTGTATATATTGTAGCTTATGATTTTGAGATGGATAGCTTATTTACCATTTATTGGATTTGGTGAGACATTGTTGCTTCTCAAAGAAACCCAGAATTAAATAAATGCGCGTGAATTGAAGGATATACGGTTAGGTGAAATGATTGTTAACGGGAACAAGGCACATCGTTTTGCTTTCTTTTTCCCTCACTCTCCAACTGACAAGACTTTGTGTTCATAAAACCAACAAATAAAGAAAGAAAAGGAAGGACCTCTCAGGTCAACTGAGACATGGTAACAAACTAACAATTGCTTTCACTTTTAATATCAGCAATGATGGGTATGTATCAGGAGGTGGGAGAGCAGTGGCATTCATAACAACTTCCTACGTAACGTGATGAGTGTGGCTTAGATTGGGGGTATTACTAAATAGAAACAACGTCGCTTCTTGATGGACGTATTTTGCTATATTAAATGGATATTAATTTGCAGAAGGAAGGTATCACGTATCCGTACCAACCGATCCTATAGAATAAGAATTTAGAGAGCCCTATTATACCTGCCGGCTTCTTTGTTTATAAATTTATTAAAAAAGATAATCAAAGAAACCGGCCGAAGAACGTGCGTTAATCCCAGTGCAGTTTAATATGATTTTTTTAAAAAAAAAAAAAAACATAAACATGAATGGGCTAAACAAAAAAGAAGAAAAAGATCAGACCTTGACTCTTGAGGATTAGAGAGGGAAAGAGAGGGAAAATACGTGCCTCGTCAAGCATGGATAGAAGTTTGACCTTCCTTCTCTGATGCTCAATCCTGTCTGCGGCTGACAAAGGTGGAGGATCTTTTGTTGAAGATGAAGAAGCGGCAGCGGCAACAGCGGAATTGGAATTAGGGTTGGAGTTCTGCCTGGTGAATTTGTTCTTCTTGAACTGACCCCTCCCAACGCTGCAGAATTCTTCAAGCAATTCTTTAGCAGGCTTCACATACTTGGAGTTCCTCAGCACATTTGCAACCCCTAACGATGACCCGAAACCAGCATGAACTTGGTGGTTCTGAGCTACTCCTTGTAAATGCAATGTGTGAGTTTGAGTTTGACCTCCACCCAAATTCTTGTACGGACACTGAGCAGATGAGGACCCTCCTGCTGCACTTTGACTGTAATAATTGAGAAACCCGCTATCACCCATTCTCAGTTCCTCGGCTTTCGCTGCTTCTAGTGTAGACGACAACGATAAAGAAAGACCTTGGCCTTCCACAACCCCTCCGATTTCACCCGGATTCTGGTTGGTGTTGGCGTTTTGAGAACCTGCTTCAGAAAATGGAAGCCATGTGAATTGACCAAAAGCTCCTCCCGTTGCGGGTCCTGCGGGGAATTCTTGTAGAGAAGAGGAAGGATTGGGGAGCAACATGTTGAGGGTGGAAGAACTGGTGGAAGGATTGTGAGGAGGGGAAGGCGATCTGGTTTGAGGGTTCATGAGAAAAAGCTGCATGGCAGCCGCTGAATCCGCTGCATTCATGCTTGAAATCTGACGCTGATGAGGGTGGTGGTGATGGGGATTCTTCGAATCTCCCAGACCACTTATCATGCCGTGTTGGTCTCCGTACCACTCACTGCCCATCGCAGCAGCCTGCTGTGGCCTGCTGAATGATCGATACGTCGCCGTCAAGGGTTGTTGTTCCAACAATTCAGTAGAGGTGGCGCCGGTGGTAGGGAAACTAAACATCTCCGATAACATACCGGCGGTTTCGTACACGGGAAGGCCTCCGGATTCCTCTTCCTCAATACCCACTAACGGCGGTGTTGGGTAGAAGCCTTGCACCCTCACTTTGTCCCTCCGGATCTGCTGCTGCTGATGAGGCTGCTGAGCTACAGCGGATCTCTCGAATCCGTTCGAGAAACTGAAGATTCCTGCTTGATGATAATCCTGGGACATGGACATAGAATTGGAAAAATCGGACTTATGGTCGAAGGCAAAAAAGGAATGGTGGGTCGTCTTGGACTTGGGGGAAGAGATTATTGATGCAAGTGGCGGTGTTGCTATTCCCATCTTGAAATAATCTCGTTCTTCGTCATAATTGTCGTCGTCGTCATCAGCTTCCTTATTTCCTTCGGCAGCATCACTTCAACTGTCCAATTAGCTGAATTCAACAAGGATCAGTTCCAGAATAACCAAATCTAACAATTAAGAAACATCCACGGTGTGATCGGAAGTCAATTATGGCTCAAGACACACAAGATAGACTAGAAACTAGAGAAAGAAATAGGAAAGAGAGAACCATTGAACTGGCCCCCGGACCCTCCCCAGTGCCCTCATCTAAGCATTAAATTTTCCTTTCATCATTTTCAGCTTTGTTCATCATCATGTATATATACACACACACATGAATATAAAAACAATATATGTACCTCTGAGAGTTGCATAGTATGAAAGGATGTGAAGTTCTGAGACATCTTTTTCCCTTCTGTGGCAATTGAAAGCTTCTTCAACTCCTCTCTCTCTCCCTCTCCCCCACACTCGCTCTCTCTATTGTCGCTCTGTCGCCTCTCGTCTCTTTCTTTCTCTTTCTCTCCTTTTCTTTATCGTCTTTGGGTTGCTCTCTGGAGTAAGAGAGCTTGCAATCTCCTTGTGGTACAAGAGAGAGATGCAACTTTCGTATAACATAAATTATTAAAAATGGAGGCTTCGGGGGTGCTAATATGATATCTGTCTCAACATATAGCAAGAGGAGCAAAAGGGAGTGGTCGCTGTTTCCCCTCTTCAGTCTTCGCCCCACTTTTTTAATTTTCCCCCACCAATAATGCCCTTTTTAATATCTTTATTTATCAAAAATATATATTCTTCCATTTGACAAAAAAGATACAGAAAGAATACTATAATAAAGTTGTAGTGGAAAACCATACGCAAAAGAAAATATTCATGGTTCGGAAAGACGACAATACCCCTACTAGAAAACAAAGTTTAGCAACACAATGGTTGGAATTACGATTCAAAAGGATCCAAACTGACGTTTTCGGCAAAAAGATAATCACAAGGAAAATTTAACGTGGCTCAACATTTATTTAATTAATCTGGTGGTGGGAAATGACGAAACTGCCATCACCAAAGTATTGGGTTTTTATTGTCATTTGAATACGTCGTTTGGGAACCAGCGCAAACAACGGAATAGTGGAAAAAGAATAAGCTCAGGGGTCAGTACGGAGTCATCTTAATGGTCCAAACAACCACCATCTTTTGGTGTCATGGAATGACCGTGGTGCCCCAAGATAATGATTCACGAAGAGAAAAGTTGGTAAGGGCATAATAGGCAAGTCAGGAGCTAGGGATTCATTAAATAGGCCAACCGAAGTAAGATAGGGAAAGAGAGAGTAGGGATAGATGGCACGTGCCAGAGGATGGGCAAAACAGACCAGTTAGGTTATGTAATGGGAGATAAACATAAGTATGTGGTCTGAAAACCACCCATAACTGCTTTGAACTTGGGCACTGTCACGATGGGCATATTCATTTTCCCTTCTCATGCAGCCTTTGATTTTTACAGGTGTTTCTCTTGTCTACCCACCTTTTACTTGCATTTAATTATCTTTCTCATATATGGCTCAAAAGAAGGAGCTCAGCTTTATGATCTACTGCTTGTTACTTATTAAAAAAGGGGTGCACTTGTTTGTCAAATGTATATTGCCTTGAATATTGTTTCACCTAATTATGTAATCATTTTCTATCCGCGGAAATTAATTTATATATTCATTTTTTTTCTAGCAAGAAGATGAGCCATTTATACAAAACCATATACAGGGTTAATACATATTTGTGACTGATTAGGAAGTAATCTACAAAATCGTTGATTGCTATATTCTGCATTCATATGGCACCAACCATTAGCTGCCTCTAATTTATCTATTGCAATCTAGGTTTCTTCTTGGTTTTTGTGTGTGCGCGCGCGCACGTCCAATATAATCACTGCGTATTAGCCTATTATGTAAACTTTATGTTTGACTTCTGCGAGTATTATTCGGATAAGCAAACTTCCCTTTTGATGATTTCATGAGCAGCCCCCGGCCCCTTTTGCCATCCCATTCTCAATTTTATTAATTAAAGGAACATCTCCCATTAATTCTTGTATATATATTCTAAGCTATTTAAGGTTAGCATGTGCTACATGTTTTGCCACGTGTGGAAAAAAAGGCGCAGTTTGATTGATGTTGCCATACCAAATAACAACAATTATATCTATGCTTGAACTCGTCTATCGGATCAGTTGCTGAATTTTATCATTCTCTCTCTCGCTTCCAACAAAAAAGACCGATCATAAACGATTTGAATATGTTCGCCACAGCACAATCGATATGAGAAATATTTAGCTAACGTGCATGTAATTGGAAAAATATTTACATCTCAGTTAAATCATTCTTCTTGTTAGCAATTCAAACTTTCAATAACAGTCAACCAAAAGCAGGAGTACCAATCCCTTAGACTAATTCAGCTTCGTATAATATTTCGAAGATAAATTATCAGGGTTATTAGGGTCACTTATAAAGACTAGCTAGTTATATATATAGTTACACGTCATGATTACGACTTCCTGAGTAATTACGATAAGATTTTGTTGACCTAAGTGAAATAATATGCTGGAAAACGCAAAGGAAAATAAACAATTTAATTATGGGTAAAACTTAGTTATTTAATATGTTTTTGTCCAAATAAATTAGAAAAGTGAATTTTAAAATTTATAAACAAGATCTACATGTCTTGATTTGCCTGGAAAGAAGTGCCTCAAATATATAAAATTAAGTATATGACACTTTTCTCCTTCAATTATATACATAACATGACAAGGATGGATGAAGAAATTTTCTCAGAGTACAATATTAATTAAGCATCTGTTTTCTTGCCTGGCTAGCAAACACGAGTATTTATATATATAGCCGGTGACGTCCGCAAATAACCTTAAATAAAAGCGTGAAGGACAAGAAGGAACATATACCTCGCGGGTTTAAATATATAATATAAATAATTAATAATATCCTGGCCCCGTCTATATAATTCCACTTCAAGGTTCAATAATGAATGTTTACCGAATCAGATCACTCGTTTGGATGGCTTGAATGAAATTGCAAGTAGGCTTATGTAACACGGAAATAAGAGAAAGGATGAGGAAATGTGTACTCCTTTTTGTGTGGTTGGTTGATGAGAAATTGGGTTAAAGTGTAATGATCTAAGAATCCAATGTGTGTTTCTCAATACTCATTGACTCAGAGACTGAAAAGGGGCCATATATACAAGGAAACGATCAGCTTTCCTCTTCCCCAGCCTTCTTTTCCCTCTTTCGGGTGAGTCACGTGAAGCCCACCCTCACACGCGCGCGCCATGGGCCCCTCCTCACTTGCCAAAGTAGGCAGCGCACGTGTCTCTGGTTTTTGTTAGCAATCCATCTGGTAAGGCATAGCAACGTTCATTCTCTAAAGTTCCCGCCCCATGTTTGGGAAAGTTGTAACCCCTCACCTCCATCTGTTTTAGCTACATTTCCGAATTTAAAGCCCTTCTTACTGCTGCCTCTAGGCTTTTCCACTTTTGTTTTGTCTCGCTCTCATTTCTAATAAAAGCGCTATGACAGATAAGCTCTTTAAAAACAACTTATCTCGTTAAGCGGACAAATTAAGAAGCAGCTTCTCCGTCTTCCATCTTCATCAGCATGACACGCAAACATACAAAATTGAGTAGGTTTGTTGGAACGAGGGAGATGGATCGGTATTGCTACAGCATCATCCATTAATTCCCGCCATGCATGTAAACTCATACACCTCCATCGCCATGTTCTCTTATTTAAGTCTTCAACTACTCATGCAGCTATATATATATATGTTCCTTTGGATATGGCCACACATGCATGCATCCTGATGATATGCATGCATGCCGCCTTGTCACGCGCTCCATTGATTCCTTCACGGTGGCCAATAATATCAATACTTCCCCAATTTTATGTGGAGGGGGATGATGGGGGTGTGTGAATGATGATGGCTAAAGGATGAGCACATCATCAACATTATTACTATAATGCGATAATTATTGTGTGTGTGTGGGGGGGGGGGGCAGGTGGATGGCGGCTTCACATGATTATAAGAATTGTCACTTATCTAAAGTGGTTTATCTTTCGATATTTCCCACATTTTTCTTTGGAGAAATTATATATATAGGCATCGCATTACCTAGGGTTGTCTTTCGACAAGGCCTGCATATATCTTCATATCCTCTGCTCACTCTGTTGACAAATTATTGATTATCATTGTTACACGTTGTGCCCAATCTTGCCGCACCAGTTTCCCACCATATATATCCAACGCCCCACGAACAAAATAAATTCAGTTCTACTCCGTGATATATAAGATCACGACTTAAAACACACCCACATTCAAATGATGTGCTGTAATCACTTCAAATAATTACTTTTATACGTGCAAAGCTTAACGATTCTCAATTGCCATGATTTTAATTTCAAGGGATCATGACAGGTAAGAACCGGTACATATATGGTACGCACAAAGGAGGGAAAGGGTCCAGACTATACATGTAGGCATGTTATTATTACGTTGTATATGACCCATCATGTGAGTTTCCTTTAATATAAATGGGTCCTAATAATCCTTGCATGTGGGATGTGTACTATTATACGATCGATAATATCAATCATCATGCCCTTTATTTAATTTGCTGGCCAGACTGAGCTATTACGAAGAAGAAGGTCCCCTCCATTAATTACATGCAACTGGAAATATCTTCGTAAGTTGCAGCTAACCACTTAGTAGATGCAAAGTCTCCCCCAACATGGCATAAATCACTGCCCATACATACATTTCACCTTTCTCTTGTGTATGTGGCAACCACTGAACCACCGATGCCCTGTGCCTTTCCCTCGATGTCTTCTCTTAATTTTCAGATTAGCTGAATCTTTTCATGTGTTCTCTTAACAATATATATTCTAGGTTTCATAGTTTAAACCAATCATTTATCTAGAGAAGGGGTTTCTGTAGAGGAGATCGAAACGTACGTGGCGACAAAAGCCTAGAATATATTTTTGATTGATGATGAGAAAGATATATAAACATTGAGATGGATGCATTTAATTTAGGAGCGACAGTGATGATGATGATGATGTTAATTTAGAGCTGATGCCTGTCTCTGAAATGGGTGATGCGTTCTTGTTCGGATACTGATGTTATATTGTATTTTAAGAGGCTGTTTACACATTGGCTGCACCCAAAAGGTTTTATTGACAATGCCTCTTTGGCTTCATCTCAAGCCACACTCAATTTAGCTAGGGTTTATGTTTTCGCCTCCCCTTTTATTCTTTTTCTTTCACCATCAATTAGAAAAATGTTATTCTCAAATTAAAAAAAAACAAGTTAAGATAAAATAAAAGCGTGCTTGTAAACAGTTTGCCCATGTGATGCAGTACATTATAGCTACGAAGCTAGGTCTATTGGAATGCCACTCGTACGCCTCATAAATATTGACTATGCCGGTGGATGTGTATGCACCTCAATCCTTTTCAATTCGCCACTCATTTTTCATTCTTTCAAAGTTTTAACTATGGCAATAATATGTTAATCCTCCAATTCTAAATATAATAATTAATTAATTTTTCATATAAATAAAAAAAATTAGTTAAATGTATCTAATATAAAAATTAATTAATTAATTTTGATAAATTAAAATATATATAATATAAATTTATATTGAGATGTCAGATTTGATCATAATTAACTGATTATTTATCTTTCTTAATCTCTTTAAAAAATTAATTAACTCTTATATTTAGACTTAGAGGAATAACTTAATACATTTTGTATGGGAAATTAGGACCCTCTGTCAAGTTTTTAATAACTGGACATATATATCCCCTCTTTGCAGTTTTTGCGCTCATTAATATTATGTATGATATGTCACTCTTTGGGTGGGGAAGAAAAGATGTTTTCCATGTCTGTTTTTCCATGAAGCAAATGTGAATTAAGGATGGACAATGACTTAACGAGCTAACGCGCGTGCTCTCATTTCTACAAATAATTACAACCGAATCGATCAACAGTTTGTTGACATAAAATATCAAGCTCGTAGGCTTTTAAGGATGACTTTGTTATGAGTATCATATCCAAAATATGACTTTGAAAGAGGAGCTTTATAATGTCTTGATTTCTCCAATTCCAATAGTTAGTTTTTATGATGTGATTCTCCTTGGAACTTCGACATAGGGCGATTTTGAAAGAATAGTCTCATTACAGACTTCTCTTGTACCTCGTCACCCTCGAACATGTTTAATATATATGGGTTTCGTTGCAAGTATTATCTTGTATTTATCATATGTGTTAGCAATTGTTTTTTTTACACAATTTTATAAGTTACTCATAGCTACTTGAAAAGATTTATATATTTTTAGTTAACGCATGAGCGTGGGCCCAACTGCCCAGGACCAGTACATAGTTAATGTGTACTAAAAAAATAATTCATTTTGATTATGTATCCCTAATTACATTTTAATTTTTAAGGATTAATAAAACCAATTATTTACTAATATTTTGATTATATACATTTATTTTTTAGAGAAGCAAGCATGTTTCATATGCTCTGAATGAGATGATGTGGTCGTTACCTCTCACTCTTCCCCTGAATGCCCTCCAACTAAGATTTCCATTTCGAAATAAGTGATCAGTTAGCTTGTATATTAGGGAAATAAAAGAGTGAGATTGTTTAGAATGAAGGATTGAAGTGGAGAAAGAGAGGGAAGGAAATGGAAATTATTTGGAAAGTATGGAGAGGGAAATTGATGGAGAGGACCAGTTGGTAAGCTTTTTTTATATAAATACTGTCATGAGTTTTCTTCTTTTGGGCCAATGGAGTGGAAAAGGAAATTATGAAAAGCAAAATGAAGGCACAGGAAGAGGACGACAAAAGGGAACTCATAACTACTCCACTGCTCATTACTTTTTCTAAGTCCATCGGTATTAATCAAAACAGTACTAGCTAGAAACACAACCATTTTCGTGTCCGTTAATGCAAACACAGAACCATCCCCCCTACATCATTTTTTAATCTATTTTGTTTGCCATGTTTCTTCTAGTTGCTTGTTGATGTTTTTGGATCATGATGTAATACAATAAGGAAGACCCTTACCTACCGATGTTAAGGCCTAACCAACAATTTCCCCTTAATAAGGAATCTTTAGATACTCAAATCATATGTTAAGCAACCTGCCCTACTCCCTTTTTTTTTTTTTTTCCTTTTTTGCTTTAAAATTAAGCCTCATGTCCCTCTCGCACCACCAAACCCCAAGCTAGATTCTTGTTAAAAACATTTGCTTCTCTCTTTCATTGCGGCGAAAAGTTGAAATCTATCGGCAAATCACAAAATAATGTCAATAGTCGTTAAATGTTAAATATACCTGACTATCCAATAAGTCGAGTCTAAGTATCATATAAATAAAACAGCGTACTTATTAAAAGAATTCCTATAGAATAGTGCGCAGAAGGTGACAATAACAAAGGATCCCCCTTTTCCATTCTCCAACTCTAGCTGACACGAGATAGAGAAATTATTAAAATTATTTCATGCGTAGGTTTCACTTTCTATCGGAGTTCGTCAGACCGGCCAATCCAATTCATTTCGAGTTGGAACAAAGTAAATTAATGGGCTATGAACACAAGTTGAAAAAATGTTTCTAAGAGCAAGAATTCAATAGTATTCCCGTTAACATCGTACGTAATACTTGATGATAGTTATGCTGCATGAAGCTCCTAGGCTGGACTGCCTAGCTATCTAATATATATATAGGAAATTGGAGGCAACACACACACAAGTGAATATATATATAGTAAATAGGGTGATATGATGCTCTTGGGAGTAGAGTGTGGAGAAGAAAACAGGGACGTCCTTCTCAAGAGGGTCACTTTCTCCCACATTAACTAAGGGACCAACATTCTCATGGTGGCCTTTCAAAGATATGTATGCCTCCATACTCTTACCTACGCCTTTTATTTCAATAGATTATTCTTTCATTCAATTTTACCTTCGTTTTTCCTATAAATAGTAATCCTGGAGGATATGCATAGATGAGTTGAGGCGGGTAAAAAAAAAAAAATAATTGGGAAAAAGGAGCAATATTTAAGAAGATATATGTGCGTGTGCGTGGGTTGAAGAGGATGGGTCGGAGAGGAAAGGGCCAGGAAATAATTGAGAGGAGAGAATATAGGCAAGAAACGGAATATCATAAAATCACGAATTAATAAGTGGTAATAGGGGAAGGGTATATAAGTCAGTGTACCCAGGTGGTCCTCGTACTGGCCCCGGAGCCACGTGGGGCGAGGAGTGGTCCAAACGGATCCAGCCCGACACGTGTCTTAAAAAGAGAGGTGACAGCCTGTTGAGTTCCCAGCAGAATCCCCAGATTTTTCATTCTTGCAGCAAGCTCCTTCTGCCTCTTCCATTTCAGCCTCTCCGTCGTCTTTGCATCTGCTTCTAGGGATCAGTGCCACTGTTTTCTGTATATACGGTGTCCCAAGTTTAATTTTTTTATACGATTCTCTTCATTTTCCATATATTATACAATGATCTCCCATGCTTTACATTTATCAACACAATTAATTTATCTTATAATATAAGACTTAACATAATATCAAAGTTAATATTAGACTTCACATGAGCCCCTTTCTCCTTTAACTACACGTCCACGATAGAAAATATAATTAAATACTTTTATTTTTAAAAATATAAAACTATGAAAATGATTTTAGTTACAAAAAATAAAGTAAACAATTTCCCCCAATATATAGCACTAGAAAACATTGATTCTTTTTTTTTTTTTTTGTATAGAGTAGTACTTTGATTTTATATTTAAAAATGATTGGGCCCGGTAGAGACAAAGGCAGTTAGGCCCATACATCATAGTTGATGGGTTACATTTCTCCGGGCCTGGTAGACATACACAAGAGCCCATTCACTTGCTGTGGGCTTGCAGTTAAACGTGTGCAGAAGCAGGCTTTAAAATAGTCAAGCCCATATAAACAAAAATGCACATGCCGCCCAAGAAAGTTGGATTTCAGGATTTAATCTAGGTCTATTATATATTAAATATACTTTGTATAAAAAAAATATATATATTAAATATACTAATGAGAGTTGTAAGAAATATTAAAAATGAACTCGTATTTTATAAGGATACGAGTTCAATTTTTACTGCAGTTGTGAAGGCTCATTTGATAAGCAATATCGTAAATCTTCTGTAAGCGCTCTCTGAATTCTAGAGCTGTGTCATGACTTTAGTGAGAGTCGGTGTCGAATTCATCTCAATTTTTTATAAAAATATATATATATTAAATGTTGTTTATTTATTATACCAGAGACACTTATATATTAAATATTTCAGGATTTACTCTAGGCCTATTATATATTAAATATTCTAATTAAAGTTAGCACATATTGTAAAAAATAATAAAGAATGAGCTCGTATTTTATAAAAATGCGAGTTCAATTTTTTTTGCAGTTGTGAGGACTTATTTGATAGGCACTCTTATAAGTCTTCTGTAAGCGTTATCTGAACTCTAAAGTTGTATCATAACTTTAGTGAGAGTTGGGATGTGAACTCACCTATTTTTTTTTTATAAAATTATATATATATTAAATGTTGTTTATTTATTATACCGGAGACACGTTTATACGGATGATATCAACGTATACTACACACGTGAACGAATTCCAGTTTCGTGCAAACATATAACTTGGTGAAATTCTGCAATGTCCATTTCAGACGGTCCTGAGAATGGAGACCGGGAAGGTGACGGCATGGGAAGTTGGATTGTACATCAATGAATTTGCATGGGACCTCGTCGCAATGGATAGGGTATTTTGGTATATTCGTATTTTATTGATCTCTTATTTTCCATCCCTTTTCGCGACTTTCTCCATTTCAATTTTATAAAAAGACAGTAAGCAAACACATAACCAACATCATCTTTTTATTTCTTTATTTCATTAAAAAATTCTCCTCACATGCCTAGACATGTTTAGTTAGTAATAATAATAATAATTTGTAATAAAAAGAGAGGACCCACGTGGCTGCGGGGCGAACATAATTGTTGTTTGGAGGATCACGGAAGAAGCCGCGAGTAATTGGCAAGGAGCCAAAAATCTCTGTGCCGGAAGCTGCGAAGTAGGAGCGGCGAGCTTCTGTGTCTCGCTCGTACATTCTACCTCCCCTCATTTTCTCTGTCTCCATAGGTTTTTTTTTTGTCATAATTATGTGAAGTAATCCTGAGCTTAATTCGAGGTTGATTTTTAACATTGATCTCCGTTACTGAATTCTGAGTTTCAGATACCATCTGAAGTGAATTTTCTCACTCGTACGGTTCTTGCAGCATGGACCTGGCGGAGTTAAATGTAGAACAAGTTTGTGACGCATACATTCACTTGTTTTACCGTTTAATTCTTTTGTTTTGTCATTCGTTTTCATTGTTTGATCTGGCTCCAAGTTTCGTTTGATTTACTTAAATCCGATTGGGTCTCTATATTTCTTTTGTTAATTATTTGCTAAATTTTATAATGTTGATTATCGAGTAGGCTACTGTAGTGCTGTTTCTATTGACATTCTGTTGAAACTTTTTGAAGGTTTTGAGGAGGGATATCCCATGGGAGACGTACATGAGCACTAAGTTGATCTCAGGCACAAGCCTTCAGCTCTTAAGGCGTTATGATCACAAATCACAAAGTCAAAGAGCACAGCTGTTGGATGATGTACTTGTTACTAAAAATTATCCAATTTTTTCTTCCATTTTAGTGTTAAGTTCGGCTTGCTGCCAAATTTTATTTTTTCCCTTGATTTCGTAAAATGAATTTTATTGAAGTAGATCTATGAATCTTTCCTGCCTTTACTGTCTAATGGTATTGAAATTTCAAGTTCATTCTGGCAGGATGGTCCAGCTTATGTACGTGTGTTTGTTCATGTTTTGCGTGATATACATAAAGATGAGACAGTGGAATATGTTCTGGCCTTAATAGATGAAATGCTTACAGGTAACTGGATAAATGGTCTTTTGTTTCTTTATGCATCATAACCAGCTGCATGACCTTTTATTCATTCCCTTTTGCAGCAAATCCAAAAAGAGCAAGGCTGTTTCATGAGAAGTCCCTTGCAGATGGTGATGCCTATGAACCTTTCTTAAGTTAAGTGATTGAAATATATTCAGAAGCTTAATTATTAACTTTTGTCTGGTATTGAAAATGATGGAAGCTCACTTCTTTGTTTCCATTTGCTCTTCCATCATACTTTTGAGTTTTTGATCATTTATTCTCACAGTAAATGTCATCATTTGTCTAATCAACGATGTATAAGTGTGGCATTTCTTCAACTTAGAGGCCACTTATAAGTTTCTTTTGGAAGGAGTAAAATCTTGCTCCGACTGGAGATGAACTCACTAGCTTTCCATTCCAGTATATTTCTTCTTCAGTATTCCTACTATACTATGTAAGAACCAACAAAATGAAATGTTAATCTTTTAAATTTTCCATGGCCCAGGACAACTAAAATTGGTTTCCACAGCAATGCATGTATTCATGTATAAATAGAAAAATTGTTGCCATCACTATAGTGACACTTACACTGCACTTTTAAGAGAGGTGGGTCGATTCTTTGTTTCCAGAATTTTTTCCTATAATTTTCTTTTTTTAAAAAAAATTGATTAGTAATAAGATTTATTTACTCGTGATTGAGATGATGTCACTTGATTTTTATCATCTTATGTATTTACCTTCTACTGTAAAATATTTGAAAAGTAAAGATAACAATATTGTCCATCTTTCAGATTGCTTTGGAAAGGAAATTGGTTCATACAAGAGAAAAATTGTAAGATCCTTGCTTTAATAGTCAGGTAAAACAGCTATGATGCCTATTGACATTTAACTCTAGGACCTAAGACTTATGTTGAGTTGCAGGTTTTGTTGTGTAAGTTAACTTTTTCGGTAATTTCAGTTTCCAACTACTTTGTCATTGTAGTGCGAGGCCAAAAAATCAGGACAGCAGTGTTGCAAATGGAGAAGCATCAAAATCAAAGAAGCCATTTATTACCATTGATAATGTTTTAAAAGAATTGGTAAAATGGCTTTGTGAACAGGTATTTCATTCTGAGACTTAAGTTCCTTACCATTCTTTTGTCAAATGCAATTGACCAGCTGGAAAACGTGATGTGATGGATAGTTAATCACTTTATGATATCTTAAATTCCTTGCCAGAAGAATGGGCTTGCTTCTAAGAGATTGGAATAAAAATTTTACTTTGCTAACCAATGTGTTCAATAACCAATATATTGAGTTTTGAGAAAGCTCAACATATTTTACATTATATGAGATCCAGCAATTCCCTTCAAGTCTTTCTTCATTTTGATGTTGTGGACTGTAGCAATGGAATATTCCAAATGAAGTGGAAAATTCAAACTATCATGAAGAAGTTTTACATTTTGATGTTGTATTATTTTCAGGGTTAAGATTTCTATGCTGATATTTTTGTATGATTAGAATTTCTTATTCTTGTCATCTCTTAAGTAGGCTTCGGTTGAATAAAATGACAGCCCCTGGTTTTTTGATCAATTGATTTTAGAATAATTTAAACATAGTGGATTTTTTACTATTAGTCTTTCATTCTGCATCATGTATGATCCAGTGAACATTTGACTAACCTGAAGGGTAAAATCCGTAAATCCCGCATGGGGTGTGGAAGGTTTTGATCCTTTTGTTCTAGGGGGAATACCTTAGCTGGACAAACTAAGTGTGTCTTAGATGATAAACTCATTTTGTATTACCAAAATCCTATCAAATGTATATAAAAATAGTGGGAAAATTATTTAAGAAAGGAAAGAGGCAGGCTTTTTATTCTACAGCATTACTAATCCACAATATCTGTATGAAAAGGACATTGGCAGAGTAAGTTAACAAAGATATTAATCCAATTCTATACAGATGCGAGAGCTATAGGCTTTGCCAGGGATGTACATGGTTTCTTTCTCACTACACCGACTGCATAAAGTGGAATCAACAAAGATATGATGATGCACCTGATCATGTTAATACCAGAAGTGCTTGACATAAATGAAAATGCAGGATTTTCAAGTACAAGCATGTGACACAATAAATGATGAATGATTAGGGTATAGTTAAGACCACAGAATTGCACAAGGCGGATTCTACAGATAGAGACCTAGATCTGCAGTCACTTAATGTGATGTTGTCTAACTAAAATTACAGAAAAATGATGCTACTTGTGTTAAATTCTGCAAGAAGATTCCAGTATGCGTTCTCACCTTCATCATATTATGGTCTGTAGCTGAGGAACCCTACTCATCCTAGTCGTGGTGTGCCAACTGCTATCAACTGTTTATCAACTCTTCTTAAGGAACCTATGGTTAGATCTTCCTTTGTTCAGGCAGGTGGGGTCAAGTTGCTTGTACCTTTGATTTCTCCAGCATCCACCCAACAGTCTATTCAGGTATGTCTGGACCCTGTCACTGGCTGAGAAGGTTTATTACTGGCTTCAGATTCAGTTGGCCCTTATGAATCCTGCCAATAGGTTGCTGGATAAATGCAGCTTATAAAGGGAACTTGTTTCACAAGAACAATGGTGGAGAGAGTGATTGTGGGACTCTCGATTTTTCTTAACAAATTTTATTGAACAAAAGAATCTCTTATTGAAATTAGTAAATGTTAGAATTGAAGGAATATTTGTGGGGAAAAATTAATAAAGAATTCTTTTGTAACAGTTCCTATATGAAACGTGTCTCTGCATATGGTTCTTATCCTATTATGAGCCAGCAATTGAATATTTGGCTACTTCAAGAACCCTTCCCCGACTTATTGATGTTGTTAAGAGTTCTACTAAAGAGAAGGTACTGTTGGCATCTTGAGCTTATGTTCATCTTACATTCTTTTTAACAATAAAAAACGTTTCCCAATTGTTTCTTCTTAGCATTACCTTCCTTGTTCACAAACTTTGTGATTGCTGTTAGCTGAATTTTTTATTGGTTTTCCATTATCATATTAACTTTTCAATTATCCCATGCAAGCGCCTAGATTTGTTTTTAACTTTAGCTAATATAAAGGTCTGATGTTAAAAGACTTGCGCTGCCAAATTTTTATCAGGTTGTTAGAGTAGTAATCTTAACTATCAAGAACTTGCAGTCAAAAGGGACATTGGGTGCTCAAATGGTTGACCTCCAGCTGCCACAAGTTATTCAGAGTTTGAAATCACAGGCATGGAGTGATGAGGTGAGATGATTAGATACAATCGTGCTAAAAGTCTGATGCCTAAATGGTGTACAAATATTTTAATTATCTTGCAGATATCAGTCACCGGAAATTATTCATGATATACATCTTGCCATTGAATTGTCAACCTGATGTTTCTAATGTGGTTTAGATCACTATTATATTTATCATCTTTCATTTTAATAGGTTGTAGTTAAATGGAAAAACTGGTCCCGTTTGGTATACACACCCTGCCTTTATTTCCCGTTGAATGCCTATAAATTTAGAAGTCTCACAGTGGTTAATGTTTGTGCATTTTAATAGAAAATCGGATGACATTTTCTTTGGGACTCGTTATTCTCCATTATAAAAATTTAGTGATAGGCAATGGGGGACTGGTCTTGAAGTGGATGAAATCAAGTTATTTCGATGTGATGCTTTCAGTGGCGTTTTTTCTTCTGTACATAAAGGCATTACGTGACTAAATTGAATATGCACAAATTGAGGTTCATAAATCACTCATTCTTTTAGCTCCTACATTGGTTTGATGTGACTGTATTTTATGTTAAGTATGATCTTCTTGTCCCAGCTATTTGAGATCTTATTTTTCTCAAAGTTCTTCGTAAGTTGTAAATTCAAAAAGTGGTTCCCGACCCTCCATCCCCCCAAGGGGGACCACCCTCCCTTTCTCCGCTTTGAGAATTATTTTCTGGTACTTCAACACTTCTATTGATTGGAGTTGATGATAGGACTTGCTTGAGGCGCTGAATTACCTGGAAGAAGGGCTTAAGGATAACATTAAGAAACTTAGTTCTTATGACAAATATAAGCAAGAAGTTCTCCTTGGCAATCTGGATTGGTCTCCCATGCACAAAGATCCTATATTTTGGCGAGAAAATATTACCAACTTTGAAGAAAATGACTTTCAGGTATCTCTGCATTAATTTTCTTTTTTCTTTTGGTATATGAGGTGCCATTCAGCAATCAGAAAGAAAAGATCAATTATATTCTATTTTGTTGCATGTTACCTTCTGAGAGAAGTCTCTCTAATTTGGTTATACTTAAATCTTCATCTGTTGCAGATTTTAAGAGTCCTACTATCAATTTTAGACACGTCGGGTGATCCAAGAAGTCTGGCTGTTGCATGCTTTGACCTTGCACAATTCGTCCAACATCATCCTGCTGGGAGAATCATAGTGACAGACCTTAAAGCCAAGGAAAGGGTAATGAAACTAATGAATCATGAGAACGCTGATGTCACTAAAAATGCACTGGTCTGCATCCAACGGCTCTTCTTAGGTGCCAAGTATGCAAGCTTTTTGCAGGCTTAGTTCTATTGTGTGTTGGTGACGTATCCGTTCAATTCCATCCCCTCTACCATCTCGCTGTGAATGGATGTTGGATGGGCTCTCTTTGTGTTGAAGGGTTTTATCTATCTATTTAGTTTTCTTCGGGAGCAATTTATTTTTATGGCCATCGGGGTCTAATTTCGAAGCTTTGGTATTCAAATTCAAATGTTGACTAAATGAAGTCTTGTAAGTTTATATTCGAAGTTGATGTGAGTATGCTAAATTTCTTGAAAATGCACGTTACGCCTTGCTTGGAAAATATTAGCCAACTAAATCGGGAATCTTATCATACGAGATTGAATTGTCACTTTTAATCATGTTTTTATAGAAGCAAATCAGTGCGCTGAATTACTTGTTCACTAAGCATGCTACAGAAGTTTCAATGTTACGATACTTCATGACCATCCTTTAGAGTGTGGAGATCTATGACTATATATATATATAAGATCTGACATTTTAATTTAATTATTTCGCGTGGTTTTTTACCGTAATCTTATCCTCGAAAAAAAATTCTGGCCCAAATCATGTTTAGATGAATTTTTAATGTTGTTACTTTGATGTGAACGTTACAACAAATAGTCATGGCCCACCAATTCGGTTTTTCTAGTCACACCAACACCGTTACTAAAAAAAACACCGTTCCTAAAAGTCAAATGAACCAATTGTTATGCTTAAACTTATTTTTTCCCCAATGCTTAAACCATATTGCATGAACAATGGGGTACAACCTGAACTTTGAGGTTTCAGAGTGTTTGACACATTCTATCCCATAAAAAAACTGATTTAAAAGCAGAGGAAATACCAATGGCTATTTAAATGTGTTCGGAACGCGTTGATAGAAGCAGCACTTTAGCTGCTTCCGTCAAAGCTATGTTTTGACACCCTCAGAACATGGCTCTAAGTGTCTTGTTTCAGGCTGGGTAAACTTAAGAGCTTCTGCTAAAGCTCTGGTCTCCTGAGACGGTCACTGATCTTTCCCATGCCAATGAAGAGTTCAACGTTAGAGAGAGAGACGACACTATTTCATGTATGGCAGGGCGACTCGCCGGATCTTTCCTCAAGCAATTATCAATTATTCTAACCACAAACGCAGCAAGTTCCAACGGAAACTTCCCATTCAGGTGAGGATCCACAAAATCCCGCAGCTTCTCCTCTTCAAGAATGTCACTTAAAACATCCGATAAACTCCTTTTATCTTCAGAGTGAATAGCAGCAACCTATTTTCCACTTAATATCTCCAGCATCACAACCCCAAATGCATACACATCTTGTTTTGTAGAGACTATGCCATTTTCTAGATACTCAGGAGACATATAGCCTGTTGTTCCAACAATATGCCTCGTCATGGGGAATTCATCACCGTCTCCTTCTACTGATCTTGCAAGCCCCAAGTTAGCAATCTTGGCCCTCAAATCAGTTTCCAGAAGTATGTTATCACTCTTGAGATCCTTGTGGATAAGAGGAGGAGAAGTGAAACTATGGAGATAGTCAAGTCCTGTGGCCGCATCCAATGCTATTTGTATTATCTGACTCCAACTCAAAAATTTTCCGTCCATGTTGTTGACGAAGATCCAATCAGTCAAGGATCCATTAGCAGCATACTCATAAACCAGAAACCAATGGCCTTCGTTGAAGCTGACCCCTGAAAGGCGTATCACATTAGAGTGGTTGACTTTGTTAAGAATTGCTATCTCTTTCGACACATCACCATCCATCTTTTTAATAGCGGCCAAATCACCATTAATCATACTGCGATAAACACTCCCTTTGATGCAGCAGCTTGAGCTCAAATTATCCGTTGCAAGCTTTAGTTCCTTAAATCCGTACACTTTGAAAGACTGAGCTATGTCGGATATTATCTCCAACAACGTTTCCGACTCTTCCCCGACCCTTTTCCCTTCTGTTTTCTCTGTTGCCTCGAAACTCTTTGACACTATTGCAGAATCATCTTTCTTTTCCCTCATAGGATACCGTTTACGTAAAACAAGTATACCAAGGAGAATGAGTGATATCAAGACAATACCTCCGACAGCTCCAACAACGGCGTATATCCATGTCTTATTTGAGCAGCCACCTGAAGAAGATGAAGGTGGGGGTGATGGAGATGGTGGTGGAGGAGGAGGAGACACCACGATTTGAGAGATGTTGGGTTTATGTTGAAAAGGAACCAAAAGTGTGGTAAAGGGATAAACCAAACCTTGAGAAGAAAGGCTATTTGATTCAAGAGTGAGATCAATGGCTGCACCAAATGTTTCACTGATGTAGGAAACAGAATCACCCCAGTCGACCGAGTGACTCAGTAAGTACTGGACAACTTTGTCAGTTTGATTTTTAGTGGGACAAGCACATCTAAGAGGGACGGTAAGTTTCGTACCGGGATCTCCAGGAATGTCGTTTCATGCATCAGAGCTTGACAGGTTAAGAGGCCTTGGAAAGTGTTGTTAGCAATCAAAAAATACGTTTCTGTGCTGTGGACAGTGTAGGAAGTGTTAGTCTGATAGTAATCACTCCCACAGGAGCAGTTGACGGGAACAATCACCGTTTGATTATCCGCAAAGGTGGCATTCAGAGAAACAGAGTTGATCTCAGAAAGCTGAGATGGGTAAGAGCCAAGCAAAGCAGAAATTGTGGAAACAGAGCAGTAAAGGGGTTGAGATCTGAAGATGAGGTAAGCTTGGCAGCTATGAGCAACCCCGTTGCAAGGGTAACCACGAATATATTTTGAATTGCCCTTTCTTGGACAGGCCACTGTGCCCAAACCAATATAATAAGGTTGCTGCCCCAGAATCAGAGGGCAGCTGCAGAACAGAGCGAAAGAGAAGATTGGGATGAGGAGAGAGACGCGTTGTGATTGCAGAGGAGCGAGAAGGAGGAAATGGTGGTCAATGTGATCCCTGATAACAGTTGGGCTATTCTCAAACGGTATGTGACATTTATATTATGGGTCTCACAGTACAATATGTTAGCTTTATTTATCCTTCTGTTTGGTCGCTTATTTTCACGAATTGAATAATTGGTCACAGTTATAGAATATGTAGCCCAATTTCTGAGAAGATTACAATATGTATGAGGCGAAGTTGGAATTGGTTCTTCTAGTGTTGAATTATTGGCTACATTACTCTCGCGCATCAAGACTTGTACCCTGTTTTTCTGTTGACCAAATCTCTCCATATGATATTAAAGGCTTGTATGTCACCACCTCGTTCATTTTTTTAGGCCATCTCTTAGTTTCTTACTTGATTGTCTTCCTTATCTCTTAACTTGAATAATGAAAATTAAAAAGAAAAAAGAAAGAAAGCGACATGACTTGCTTGGCAAACATATTTCATTTCAGTAATGAACTTTGGCCCGTGAATATTATATTCATATGATCTAGCAGAAGAAGACAGGGATGCAGTTGCTGTCAATGAAAAAATAATGTAACAGATTCAACCCTCATACATGGGCATAGTAAAGTTAAATTATTTGTTTTAAAAGAATGAAATCCACAGACGACATTGAAATACTGGGGAATCTCAGAAAAAGACTGAAGTAACATCTATCTGTGCATAGAGTGGGTAAATCAAGCTGAAACAGAAAAAGGCCCAATTCATAAATTAAGAACCTAATCGCATCAAAATTTAACAGGAGGAAGAAGATTTCATCCTACTTTTAGATTATGGGTAAGCCTAACGCTTTTCTAAAAATTTTTGTATTAAAAAAAAAACTTAACAGCCTATGCGGAGAAGTGACGACTTATTAATAGTTATAAACAGTGTTCAACAATTCTCAATGGGTACAAATAAATTCAAGAATGAATAATGAATGTCATTGACCCGATGGACATACCCGAGTAGAATGTATCACAAGAATCCAATTTGTCCCGGACACAGCGCCACCATTCTCTGACTTTAAGCCATTATGCTGGCCACTTCTCCATTAGCTTGAACCCCAATGAGGCTTTAACTTCCCCACTACGTCTCACATGAGTACGAGTATGATCCTCCATCAAAAATTGTTTCTTTTTCAGACTTTGACTCCATATCAACACCTCCATGTACCAAACCTTGGTAATCTTATAGGTAAGGGCTCTGACAAGTTATACTTATATCCCCTCCAAGGGATGCTTGTTATCTACCAATTTCCTAAGCACAGGTACAATATAGTGAAGCAGAAGAGAAATGCTATACAAAGATAATAGGCCAAGCAGCGGAAATTACAGCTGCAGTTTCGGAATCCCCCATTTCCACGAATCTCAATTATGACAACTATGCCTATTGCCAGACAAAAAACTCCGCCCACCATGCTATTTCTTAGTCCGTGAGCAATCCAATTTGGAGCTATCACAAATAGCAGAAAACGCGAAACTGCATTAAGAAAAGTTAATGCAGAATCGTTACATATTTGAAATAACAACGGCCTTAGCATAGGCTCTATCAGGAAATGTTCAACAAGAAAATCAAACCTGGAACTGGAAAAGTGTGAGGGAAAAACATGTTTGCTACAATTGCAAGGAAAGCAATCCAGCAGCCAAATTGTTCCCTGCATATTAGAATCATCGGTTTATAAATTTAAAAGGCTAGATAGTTGACCAAAGGCTTCTTTTAATTTTGGATTGAGATATGGTCAATCAATGTGACTCGGAAATTTGGTGAGCACCTTAAAATTTTGAACAGCACTTCTGGTAAACTTATGAAGAGATATAACACTAAAAGGGTACTTTGTGTGCGTGAGTCCTGTCCAAATCGATTCAGGATCAACAAAAACCTGTAGGACAGATGCCCATAAAATCTAAGGATTGTGTGACATGAGAAAAGCTAAAATATATTTAAAAGAAAAAAAAGAGAGAGAAGCTCCAACATTCAAAGTCAAGGCTCTGTAGCTATCTACTTAAAATTCAGGGGCACTACATCACTATGGGGGATTCAATAGTTTTGAAGACCCATAGCCATCAGACTGCCTGGAGATAGATAACTGACAGTTTATTAACAAATGTACATAGTTACGGGAAATACTGAATGCTAATGTTCTTCTCATGAAAGCCTGTACGAAGAGCCACAACCGAACATCGTAACAAGGAGAATCTTATAAAATTTAGCAATTTAACAGCCCATTTTTCTTTAGTTTAGAAGCATTTCAGCATCACAATATCTGGGCACTAAACACATCAGCCCACGAGTATCTTTGCGAGTGGCAATTATATTTTGCAGCAGTACTGAAACTAGGCTATGCAAGAACTTGGAACAAGGAATTCCTGCACTGGCCCAAAAGACGAGACATTGATGCGTCACTGGTCCCATATTAAAATAAATCATGCTGACTTGAACCCCAGGATAAGCAAGAAGTTTTGCTTTTCTTCACTTTTTTTGGGGTTCAATCAGATTTTGGGGAGTCACGATCAATTAATGAAAATGGACCTTCCAGTAGGAGTCTTTGACTAGCAAGATTTGCTAAGCAAGGATCTTCAAGTTTGCAAAGTAATCATGAGTGGGAAAGAAGAATTTCAAGACATCAAAACATGAAAACGGATTATACAATTCAACTACTTTGATCAAAGAGTGAAGGGCGATCTGTTTGCTATTTATCCTAACAAAGCGGGGAGGATTGAGTAAAATTAGGCATCAACTTCACTCGTTCCTCAATATTGCAATTTAATGCCAATATGAGAGAACGAAATATAATCATACATAACACTGTCTTCCGACACTAAATTCCTGCAATTGTCACTGTTATTTAACTCCAAGGAAGCTTAGCGAATAATCGATCTATGTATGCGAATAATGCGCAGCTTGAAATCCATGGGCACATATATTTCGAGAAGGAAATCCCGGAAGTTAAAAATTCCGACGAATTCGCTAAAAAGAAGGATTTAAGCAAGCGCACATGGAAGTATATAACGAAATTGAGAGAGGGAGAAGAAACGACTCACAAGTCGAAGATGGTTCCACCCCATTGAAAGGCAGCTTGGGCACTGCTAGATTTGGAGGCGATAGATGTGGAAACCGAGGCGTCGAATGCATAAGCAAGGCTCGTAAGTGTTTGCAGGGCATCCATCTGTGCCTGGCCTTCGTCGACGATTCAAGTCGACTATAATGAAGCATTGATGCATTACTTAATGGCCACGATCGTCCTTTAGCATTTGTCTTCGCAATTCACCTAACATTCCAATCCTTCGGATATGCCCAGCTCAGATTCTGGAAGATCCTTTACCGTGTTCCCAAGACAGGTTATAAAAAAAAATGATATGCTCCAAACCAAACGGTCAGAGCCTCAAAAAGTCATAAACGGGTACTGTTGTGGCTAGGCTCCGCGATTCTGTACGGTACTGGCCTACGTCATCTTAACAGCTTTGTCACCTTCAATCTTCAACACACCCTCAACAATATCAACGAATAAAAAACGCGCGCGATCTTACACAAGCCCAGACAAAGAGAAAGGACGGCATCTTTTTTCAAATCACCCCAAAAAATAAACAAACAACCCATAGTTGTCACTCGTATCGGAATTTCTAGACTACTGTTTCGCATTTTTCTCTTTGTTCAAATCAATAAATGCAAACTTTGTGCTATAATCCAAACAGAATACCCATAGATGATTAAATGGAACATTATAAGCACATTAATCAGCAACAATGTTACAACGTATCTCAACAAGTGCCGTACAATGCAGCAATCGTACTCATCTACTAGGAGGCGAAATTATAACAAGCTTTGAAAAACGATGTAAGAAGCTATTAAAATACATGTAGGATTGTTCAAAATCCCAAAGTAGTAAACTCCTTGCTGGTCTGGGTATATTCAAATCAACATCTGGAGGTTTTGGTGCAACGTAAGGCGCCTGATGATCTTGTCAATGCCCTTACATATTTCCCATCTGCAACTCCAAAAAGCTGTTCCCTGTTATAATAAGGCTTTGGCACGCGCGCTCCTTTTGTTTCTGTGAAGCATGCTCCGTTCTCAAACACATCCCTCACCGAATGGAATTCCCACTCCCCCATGTTCCCATTTCTCCATGTCACCTGCTCACACACAGCATTACATACATGCATGTATCGTTTATAATAATATATAATAACTCAACTTTCATATATGTATACAAGTTCAGTGATTTATATTACTCAAATCCGATACCTCTTTGCTTCCAGATGTTGGTGCTATGAAGAGGTTGGCCTCACTTTTGAGGCTGGGTCCCATGCTTCCACCAATGGCGTATTGCACCCATCCTTGGTATAGATTGTTGGCCACATGTGCGTACCCATGACGAATTCTGCAACGTTATTAACCCATGAGACTAATGTTTCATACACAAGAATATATTTTTGTAAGCGATCAATTAAGTAATCACACACCTGGGCATGCGTTGGTTGCAGTTAGGTCCAAAATGGTTGTACACCATAGTGACCTTCATGTTTTTGTCCCTGGCGTAACCGTCGTCGTGTCCGAGAAGCATAACCTTGTCTTGGTCTCTAAACCAATTGTTAGAGATGGTCACGTCGGTGGAACCCCTCGTCACATCGAGAAGGCCATCTTGACAATCATACAGCGTATTATGGTCAATCCATACCTTGGACGCTGTCACCAATCTAATGGCATCCCCATCCACCTGACCCACGTGAATTACCTTCCCTTCTGGACCCACCACCATCCCCGCAGCTTGAGGCTTACAGTGGTGAATCCAAAGGCCATGTATTATGATGTTGGTGGCCTTGAAGATCATCAAGCATGCATTACGAGCAAGGTGAACGGTGACGCCTCGGCCATCAATGGCGGTGAAGCTGCTGATGAGAAGGGGCTTGAGAAGCTGAATATTCATGTCTCTTTGGAATGTGATCCACACTTTGCGCTGAATCATGGAAGCTCCATATCTCAACGTGCCAGGTTTGGGGTTTATTGGGTCGTCACTAGGATCAGTGACTTCGTAGTGGACGAGGTCTTTGCCAATGTTGTTGGTCATCTTGCCGGCGTACCCAACAGAACAAGTTGCAAGTTGCGGGCGATGCCTCCGCCACAGGGAGTTCGTTCTCCAACATTTATCAATCACGTTCATGCTCAACCCAGTCATCTTGGCAGAAGTAAGGGCCGGAGAAAAAATGAAAAGGATTGCAATAGCAAAAGCAAAGTGACAGAGGGTAGAATTGAAGCTTTGAGAGGCCATTGTGTGTATATGCAATGAGTGTAGAGCGAAAGAATATATGAAAGGAGAAAGGATTGAATGAGGATTGAGGTTGGAGAAGTGGAAGCGCAGGGGGAAGATTATATATGAAGAGAGGAGTGGTTGGCGAAGCTGGGAATCTGTTGAGTGGTTATATTAAGCTGTGGTTAGGGGAGTGCCGAATGTTGGGGAGGAGCTATTTTTGAATAGGCAGAAAATTGTTTCCATGTTGTATCGTAACCGTAAACTGTGAGTAGCTAAATTTGATCTGAGTATCAACCCTTCAGTTTATTTCGACAAACTAATCAGTTGATTTTCCCACACATGTGACGCTTGATGATGAATTAGAAACACATTTTTTTATATATTAAGGTATCTCTCAGGTAGCAGTGACTAATCTTCGGTCTTCACTTAATAATAAATGGCTGGCCATGAGACACTTTATATACTTAAAGGTAAGATTCAAACCCCCACTATTTGATTAAAGGATCAAATAAAATAACTACTAGGGCACATTAATGTGGTTGAATTACAAACTCTAAACAAGCATACATAAAAATATTGATCCAAACAGTTCATACGTGAAATTATTAACGTAAAATCTTTTTGAGTATAGGTGTGATCGGATTGATTTATTAATGTGGCTGATGTTTTTTTAGTTGCTCACCCTCTGACCCACGTCGCACACCTGGTTATGGTGGGTGAGTTTCTCAACAAAATTTTTTTACATATACTAAAGTTCGAACTCGAGATATCGTTTAAACAGAGGTTTAAAAATAAGGAAATGAAATAGTAAGAGGGGAGAGAGAGTGAGAGATTCATTATTGGGCCAGCGCAGCATGTGTCCAGGCCCAGGCGCATGGCTCAATAATTGCAAGAATGACTAGGAAGACATATTTTTACCCATCGTCCATGGGTTTAACTAATAAATGAGTGAGATATATGGAGTATATTCAATTCTTAGAGAGTATCACTTTATTGTGGTTCCAGTCGCGGCACTTGTGAATACATCTTAATTTTTGGGTGTCTAGGTTTATGTTAAGGGTGATAGACGGCTCGTCCTGCCCGATATTAATATCACTTAGAAGGAAGGGAGATTTCGCCCTACCTTTAGATCGTAGGTGAGTTCAACCCCTCTCAAAAAATTATTGCAACCAAAAAAAAAAGAAAAAAAAAAAGGAAGGCGTGTTTTTACTGCACACAAACACACACGTGTGTGTCCGTGTGGGAGATGTTAAAGCCTTACCCTCCGGGAAGAAAAATTGGAAGGAAAGAAAATGGTAAGAGACAAAATAGGAAGAAGAGAAAAATATAGTAAAAATGTTATCACTCCTCTTGCTTGGTTGGGTGGAAGAAAATAGAAAATACAGAAAATAAGTAAATATTTAAGTAGTTAAAATGTCCTTATCCCTATATTAAAATATATATCATATTTAAAATTAAATTAAATAAATAACTTTAATATTATCATCATCAAATAATTTAAAATGGTAAAAATATATTTTGAACCAAAGAATTTACAAAAAATATTTTTTAAGGTGAAAAATAAGAAGCAAATATTTTTAAAAATAAATATAATAAAAGAAAATAAATATATTATATATTATCCATCGTTATTAATAAATAACAAAATTTTAATATAAAAATGAAAGGGTTGTACCGAAATATAAAAAAATTTAAACAAATTTTTGAGAAATTAAATATATAGAAATTAACCAAAAATATTATTTATTTGTTTTTAAAAATTATCTTCCAACTCTGTTGAAAAAGGCCCTCCCTCTCACTTATAAAATCATGCAACAAGTTTTAAGGGATAAAAATATCCCACAAATTGTATCAGAAAAAAAGGTATTTTATATGTGTGTGTGAGTGTGTGTCTATATATATATATATATATATGTAGGTATGAAAACGTTCAGGGTATGTGTTTGGTACAATAAAATTTTTCTTAGTACAATAGAAACTATTTATATTTCTAATATTTTTTATTATTTTAATTCTATCAAAAAAATTAAAAAATAAGATAATAAAAGTGAAATTAAAATATTTTAGACTATTTTACCTAAAGTTATAAAATTTTTGGACAATTTTAACTCTTCCTAAGTTATAAAAAAATATTTTAGATAATTTACCTAAAATTATAAAAAAATATATATCAATTTTATACTTATTTTTATCCTACTAAATAAATTTTTAAAATTAAATTTTAATATAATTTTATTTCTACTTTTATTTTTATTAAAAACTCTTTTATGTGAACGTACCCCAAGTAAGGCAAAGTGTAGAGGTAGATGTAGACAACAAATTATCCTCTTCAAATCTCTCTATTTTTACTTTTGGATAGAAATTTTAGATGGAAAATAGGGCATGAGACCCACCTCATTTCTCTCCCAATTTTTTCTTTTTCCCTCATTTTCTCCCCCATCCAAGGGAAAAACTCCATTTCTCCCTCATTTTCCACCTCATTTTTCTTTCCTCTCTTATTTTCACCCCATCAAGCAGAGCATTAGTCTCTCCAACGTTCCATTTCTGGCTACTATACTTCATCAGTATAATAACTGTAAATCCCAAACTAATATAATCTAAGTAGTAATTACTCATTAATTACTTCTCCTCTGAATTGCCGCCACTTACTTCTTTGAATTACGACCACCTCGCCAACACAGAAAGATATATATTGCCTTCCCCATATGTATACGCATCCATCTCTCTGTATTATCTCTCCGTCGCTTTCTCCATCTGGTCAGGTTGCCAGTCGCAATTATGAATCCAAACAAAATCGTTTCATGCATCTTCTAAAAGCTTTAACCTATCTGCAGTGGTGAACTCATTCACGAAATTCCATCTGTATAAATGTGGCGCTTCGTCACAGTGGATAAAGATGAAGGCCCCATCATTAGATTGAGTTGCAGCGCACCGATTCCGTTCTTCACTTTGTCTCTTTCCCCTTATCCTACTTTTTCCTTCCCTCATCTCATCCCACTTATGCTCCTTCTGCCTCTACACTTTCTCAATTTACCTACACTGCTCCTCTTCTTTCTCATATTCCACCCCCCCCCCTTTTTCTTCATGCACTTTGACCTGCTGGGAACCACCTATTGCCAGACGACAAAAAAGTTAGAAGACGGTGTTATTTATTGTGGAGTATGAACCTGGACATCTTTGCAGGCCAGATTCACCGCTTATGCTGTCCCTGCAACGCCGCCTCCCGAGAGATCCCTTCTTATTCTGTGGATGAACTTGGCCTAGATTCGGGTTCCATTCAGCGGGGAACACATGTTATATGCACATGAAGAATGCCGTCACCATGTACATAGGTAAATTTTACATCACTTGGGAAGGGGCGCATGGGCTATTGTTTCCTTGAGAAAGGATTTGATCTGATTCATGATAGGAGTCCAAAAGTAAGTGAGATATCCCAAAGCATATGCTCCATGTATGTATAATTAGGTCTTCAATCAAGATCTTTGAATCGCACTAGACGCCTCATGGTTGGTGAGCCGTGTCATCAAGGTGCAGTTGAAACCAACTGTTCATATTCGCTTCATCCCAACTCATTTTTCTCAACATAAAATATTTAGACCAGCTTATAATAGTCTTGTTTTGAATTGCGCTCTTATATTAATAAAAAATGTCCCACAAATCAGACAACCATACAGTTAACTTCAATTTGAATTCAACATCTCTTTGAACTCTCCGTAAAGTCGTCTGAATCAACATGACAATAAAGTAGCCAAAGCTCATTAATTCACGAGATCACAGCATTTAATTAAGTGGATGTTGATTCGTTAGGACTAAAGAATAACTCCCATATTCCACAGTCATTTTCTGCTCCATGCCTACTTGGTCCCTTCAACGTGATACTGATCGATCCTCGAACTTGAGGGCATTCTCGAAGTGGCATATTTAATTATGATTAAAACAGGCTCAACATGGCTGCACTTGAGATCGATTACAATGACAGCCAGAAGAAATGGTAAAATAAAAAACGATGTCAACATCATTTTCTTCCCAATTCTCTCGCTCGATCTCTCCTCTAACGAAGTCGTCAAATATAAACATTATTAAAGGAAAGAACGGGAAATATATAATTAAAGCTTCCTTCTCCAGAATTTTTCAGGCCTAGAGCATTTTCATTGTCCTAAAGTCTGAACGTCAATTGTATTATTGTTTGGTACAGGGATGTTATCCCACCATAGTTTTGCATATGAAGTTGGGATTAAGCGGTCTTTCTTTATTCCCATTAAATTAAATGTATATAAAGTAGGATCATTAATATTTTATTTAAAAATAAACACAACGGGTGAACCTGACTCAACTTGATCCTCTTGGAAACCATGGTGGGAGAGAATATACCATACCACAGACTATAGTCATATTTACAATTCAGCCCCATAAAAGGACAATATAGACAGAACAATATATTTTGTCGAATTACGTTTCGCTCTCTGGTGTCGTGGTTTGTAATTTCCAAAGGTTGGCCTCCTTTAAAACCAAACCACCATAAAGAGATATAGAGAGATAGAGAGAGAATTAATGGCGCCCTCTTACTGTGTGAGGGAGAGAAAGTCATGCGTGCCCTGGGTTCAGAAGTACTTCAAGGACTCCCTCTGTAATCTCAAAGACGACTTCTCCTTCTCTTTCGGGCTCATCAGTCTCGTATGCTGGGGTGTCGCAGAAATTCCTCAGATAATCACCAACTTTCACACCAAGTCCAGCCATGGAGTTTCACTCGCCTTTCTCCTAACATGGGTCGCTGGGTTCGTCTTCATTTTAACGAGAATTGATTCACCCTTCACATCTGTATTTTTCAGTGCAATTTTGTGGTTAACTTGTAGTTCTAATTGTGTCGTTCATTTTTGACGCAGAGATATATTCAATCTGGTGGGTTGTCTTCTGGAGCCAGCCACGGTGAGTCTGAGCCATGAGACATTTTCGTTTCATTGTCTGGTTGCAGGCGGTGGCCCTAAGAGAGAGCTAGAGGTCTCAACTAGCTCAACTTGTGGCCAAAAAAAAAAACAAAAAAAAAACTAGCTCAGATTGAAAATTGTGTGGCCTTCTCGTTTACACTATCTCCAACGCCAAAATGCTCTTTGCATCATCATCCACCAATGTGTTCTATTCTATTCCCTCGCTCTTACTTATTTTATGATTGTGGACTAACTGTGTTCTTCTTTGGTTTTTGCAATTTTCTTGCGTATGGATGCGCAGCTGCCCACTCAATTATATACAGCTCTGGTAAATGACAAGATCAATTTTGCTTTCGTCTTCATGTATAGGACTCCTTTTGTTTGTCTACTTGGTACTAGAAAATGGTTTAAAGGATCTAAAAACGTGTAATGTATTATAGGGGAGGTTCCACAGAAATCGAAGGCTAAGTCAAGACAAAGTTGAATACGTGTCCATCGATCCAATCCCAAATCAACTAGGTGGCCAAACTTGGTTGGTTGTGTGGTAGGGCTCACCCTCCTAGTGGCACATGTTCATCTCCCAAAATTACTTCTTTTTGTCCGTCTGGGGGCAAATCCTTGGAACTCCCCGCTTTCTATCTACAGTTCATGAATTTTAGAACTCATCGCCTATAATAGTGTCTATAGAATTACGAGAAATTCTCTCCCACCACCCTATGCCGCTCACTTTCTTGTACGTCATTATAGGATTTGGCCCCCACTGATTATATTTATTAACATCAAATTGGATTTAAATACAGATAATACAGATTTATATAGTACTATCGTATTACTTTATGTGGAACTTTACTTGTAACAAAATAATCTCACTAACAGATAATCACCGTGGTTGACAGCTGTATACAACAACTACAATTGTATTAGTGCTGCAAAGCTTGTACTATGATTACATCTACAAATGGTGCAGACGAAGTCGCCAAAAAATCAATAACCAAGAGGTACTCTGCAGTTTGCTTGTGTTCAAATTGAGATTTTCGCCTACTTTTGTTTCTTCTTCTTCTTCTTTTTGCCTGTAAAATTTAAGATGTTCCTCTGGGTTTTACTGTGCTTACACGAAATGAGTGTAGGACGAAGAAGAGAAAAAACCGTTGAGACCGAAACCAAGACACGAGTCTGGAGTGCCCATACCAAATGGCGCACACAAAACATCCCCGGCCCCTCGAAGAGAGATGTTCTATTATACGTAGGTATTCAAACAGTTTCTTGTTGGTGATTAATAAAATAAAGCGGATGATGTGATGTGTGTTGTGTCGAACAGGTCAGCCAGGTCTCTGGCTGGGAGTGGCACACCACCGTTTCGCAACTACATGCGAGCAGCCAAGAGTGGCCCTTCCGCCCTGGAATTGAACTCTGACTCCTCCGACGATGAGGCTCCGCCGTCTTACTCCGTCAACTCTCCTTCCCAACCTCGACCAATCCCTCGTTCTTACGCCGTGAGTCTTAATCTTCACAACGCCCTGCATTATAACATCATATGACGTATGACAATTACCTCGTAATTAATATCTACTATTCTATTTCATCATTTAGTGCACTGCCATTCCTTTCCACCCCTGTTCATGATAATGCGGGCGGGTCAGTATCGTCTTTAGTTAGGGAGTCAGGGTCCCCACCAGTCCTTTTTACGTCACTGTAAGCGTCTGTCTAGAACTTCGGGAGAAGAAAGGAACAATAACTCGGCATATTCTTTCTAAAATTTTGAAGCTTCAACAGTTTTGCTCTGTTCACCTTACGTTTAATTCGTCACCAAAAATAGCCCCCTGAAGATCAAATCAACCAACAATTTCTTACTCAGGCTTATCATTTTCAGGGAGGTTATGGAACATTCTTAGCAGCATCGGCTAACTTGCCTGCGCAAGGCCATGCTTTAGCATTCACTGCAAGGAAACTCTTACAGGTACGAATAGCGCCCCCCCGCAAGCCTTGTTCGCACTGATATTTTAAGCTAAACGGTCTATATTAACCGTATTATACTGAAATTTGCGTTACTTTAATTTCGATTATAACTTGCGAGAGATTCGGTATAGCAGGAGCAAGAGGCGCACAGTGCTTTTGGTCAATGGTTGGGATGGCTCATGGCTGCTATATACATGGGAGGCCGACTCCCTCAGATATGGCTGAATGTGAGTCTTTTAATCTCCTTCACTTAATAGTATCTATTGGATTTTAGATGCTTCCATGGTCTGCTCCTAACAAAGCTATTACCTTGTTGACCAGATTAAAAGAGGGAGTGTAGAGGTACGTGTTACAGCATTTCTGGGCTCCAGTCAGCATGTTTTACTATGAGTATTTGACTAATGTCTCTGTTTCCATGTAAAACAGGGCTTGAACCCCTTCATGTTCGTCTTTGCTTTGATTGCCAATGTTACCTACGTGGCGAGGTTAATTTCCCTCCCTCATGAAAATATATTCCTTCGTTAATGCCTGATGTATGCAAAAAGCTCTGATTGATCTCTGTGGTGGATGCAGTATTCTGGTACGAACTATTGAATGGGAGAGCATCAAGGCAAATATGCCATGGTTGTTGGATGCTGTAGTCTGCGTGGCTCTGGACCTATTTGTATCCTCTGTGTGTGCGCGCACTTGTTTGTGCAGAACTTTAATGATTGTTGGCGCTAAATATGCAGCTAATTGAGTATATATGGGAACAGGAATAAACCTTGACTGAGATGCAACAGATAATAGTGCAGTACATATATTACAGGTACATCCGAAGGAGATGGCGAAGGGATGAGAATGGAGGAGACTACCAAAGAAGCAAGTAAAAGCGCTGCATCGTGATTAGTGGAACTGTAATTTGATTCATGAGTAGGCTTGTATAATTTGTGCACTAATACGAATGACGAAGGGCTTTCGCGTCAGTTTGCTGTACTCCCTACTACTTTTAATACTAATCCAGTCCATGTCAAACGGTGATATGTAGCCCAAGTTGGGCGGCTCATGAATTGTTAGCCGTTCACGATTCTTATATTAAGGATGCACGCTTGCTCTGCTCTCACAATTCAAAAGTTGGAACGGGGATCCCAACAACTCTGTTTCCAGCAGTGATGGATTGAGATTTTTATGATTTGGCGTCCACATGATTATACACTCATTAACGTAGACATTCATGTTAAAACTATTTGACAAGCGTTGTGTGTTCAAACGTCATAGGCACCAAAAACACGATCGTTCAGTGTTCGTCATAGGAAGTTGAAAACATCAGCATAGTCAGGCGACTTCCATTATAGTTTAAAATTGCGGGAAAGAAAAGTAGGCTCGTCTAACAATTTTCATATCAGCAAGTATGGAAGTCAGGGACCGTTTCAGTTTTTGGTGAATGAAACTGATCAATATGGTAGACAGGTTTAAACTTCACGAGTTCAGGGCAATAAAACGGCGTTTAAACTTGGACTCTGGTTGTGGGCTCTGCCTTCATTCCATGTAACCGGGTCACAGGGGGGCGCTCCCACATTGAGAGGTTCACGCATCTATGGACGCCCAAAAACAATGGGAAAAGAAAAGGAAAAAAAAACAAGAGTAAGAATCGGGCCTCAGAAATTAAAAAACAAAGCCATAAAAGACCAGACACAGCCCGCGTTAATAATTTCAATTCCACCGTAAAGAGACTGAAGGGGCCTAATATTCCAATCCCTGTCACGTGGCCGTGAACGTGGTGAAGCTTTTGTGCTAAAAAATGGGAACAGAGCGATATCATATCAAAGTGGCATTCGGCTTTAATTGCTAGTGTCTTTTTTTCCTTTGATGCAGAGGAATTCAATATGAATGTTTGTGCTAACTTTGGGGCATCGCCTTTAAAGTTCATAACCCAAGATCGTAGGATCCACAATACATCTACCCCTTTCTCTTTCTCCAATTCCCTTCACCGTGTTCATGTGCTACCTTTTCTTCATCTCCCACCCAATTCTCCTATTCTTTTTTTTATATATTTTTTAAGAAGACAGATTCGTTGCGAGAGTTGAAATCCTGCTTACAAGGTACAGATCATATTATAAAATCCACCTCCATTTGTGAATCCACTGTATTCTGGGCGTCCCCATGTTCTGTATAGTTAGTTTCATATGGCATACGAATGGTGCTGATAAGTTGACTACGCCTAACTTAAACCCCCAATAAATGAAGTGCGTGGCATCTTAATATCTGTCACCCCCCTCATTAAACTATACTCCAGCCTCTGCTGTTCCTTTTACAATTAAAATTGGCCGTTGCTCCAACTCTTGGACTCCCCCCCCCCCCCATATATATGGATGCCTCCCAAATCCCAATCCTCCCTTTATCCTAACAAACACTAAATTACAACCTCGTCATCAGCTGTGATCGCTTCCCTCCACAGCCACTCATGTGTCGTCATGTTTCCTGTTCACAGGTTTTATACTCCTTTTTATTTATTTATCCATTTTCACAGTCGACCCGCCCCCTAAAGACTCGTAGGAGTCCCAGTAGTTTTGACCTCAAAGAAAGCACCGTATGCATACTTCATTTATAGACATGGAATAGTGTCGGCACTCATGGATTGGTCGACACTCGTACAAGTCGCCGAAACTAAATTCTGGATAATCAACTCTCAATTAATAGTTATTTGTTTTCTGTAAATGTTGTTGAGACCAAATGATAAGTCATTCCCGATTCCTGAGTCTAGAGGCGCATGAATAAGGCGCGTGCTCCGTGGGGCCGAATACAGAAGCGTAAACGCCCGCACACTGTCGGCGTCTTCCTCATCACGTGCTTGTTACTATTACCGTCTCCCTATGTTATCCCAAGCTTTGTTTTGTCTCTTGTCCATATACGTCCCGTACGGTAACTAAGGACACGTTGAAGTAATTGCTTGAGGACTGAAAAGGCAGTTGGGAGTTGGGAAATCGGAACTCTTTTCCAAATTCATCCATTCTGACATCCATTCTCTCAGGAGCCACCTGCTTTCATCTCACCCACTCATTCTCTCTTGCTTTTTTTTTTTTATATAAAAAAAATTAGATGGATTAATTTTTTATTAAAAACAGATATAACTCCGGAACAAAAATAACATTTACAAAAATTTTATAAAATTATCTATTAAATAAATTCTCATGGTAATAATAAAAATGAAACTCGCGTACTTATAATCCCATCTCTACCATGTATATTAATTGTCCCATTCTCTCTTGCTTTTAATGCATCCAAATCACTTCACTTCACTTTCTTGCTTCCCCGTTATTACTACGTGAGCTTTGCTCACTTTGGTCCTGAGGTTGCTGTAAGGGGCATCCTAAAGCATAGGATCCTCAAACACATCAATCTCGGTTCCGAATGATCCCATGAATTAAGCCAAGAACCGACCTCAATCTGGATGAGCAAAAGAAATAAAAGCGTCACCCCTCAGCCAATCGCCATAATTAATTAACGTCAAAACCTCGCAAAGCTATGCCTTGCTTTAAGGAGACAATCCATGGGCGCGTGAAAAAACTGTTGGTGATTCGCGTAAGCAAGAAAAATAAGCCCATGCACTCTTCCCTTTCGGATCTCCCTAGCTAGGGTCACCCTCACTCACCCACATCTTCCCTGCCCATCACTTTCTCCTCTCTCTCTCTTCTTTACAGCGTAATCCTTGATTTTGACTACTTTGATTAGTTACCTATACGCCAATGCAAAAGTTGCACTCTTTGAACCCTTCTTTTATTGGCAACCACCGTAAGAATGGGATTAGGGATATCGAATTACTATTAACTTAAACGAGAAACAGGGTAAGATAGTTATCAACATATAAAATTCCTTTCACGGTCAGTGACAACATAATTATAGTATGCTGTAACAGCCATTCGACTCTGCATTTCTCAGAGAAAACAACAAACGCTATGTCTCTGTCTGTATTTACTGTACACCACAAGTCTAGAAATAACCATACGTCTGTCTCCTTCACAATCGGCCGGAAGTTACTGTAGCGCCATCTCCATCCCAAACACGGTAAAAAGTTCAAACCATAGATTTGAAAATAGGAGAAAATTGAGGAAAATGAAAGAAAACGATGATGATGGGTTTTAAATTTTATTTATGAAAGGGGGGAAAATGAAGAAACGGATGTCCTAATTAAGCGTCGAGGGCGAAGGGCGTCTCTAGCAGATCGTAGGGAGCCCATAAGGCATCCAAGGGGCAGGGACGGTTGGCGTTTAGCCGAACCCAGGGCTTACCCTTTCCGCTCCAATGCAGCAGGCTCACTGGGCCTGGATGCAAATCCCTGCAAAGCCCGCGAAAGTTGTCACCGCCGAGCCCGTGTTGGTTCCACTTGTGATCCACCGGCGCTATTTTCCCTGCGAATACCAGCAGGAACGGCGGCAATGATCCCAACTCGTAGATCCGTATTCTCTTCTGGAGCTCCATCCACTCCTCGATCTTCCTCGTGTAATCGCCGGCCCGCCACCGCTCCAAATCGATCACCATCACCCCGGTGTTGAAGTAGCAAGGCTTGCGACGACCCGCAAATGTCAACGACAAGGAGGGATTGGACCAAAACGTCGGCGTAAAGTAGTTGGTGAAATTGGCGTTACAGTATTCGGGAGCAGCGAGGACCTGATCGGAGCGCATCAGAGTGGCAGCTAGTTCTGCAATGTCATCGACGAGGACCAAGTCGGAGTCGAGGTAGACGACTTTGCGGACAGACGGAGGGAGGAGATTGGGGAGGTAGTTGCGGGCATAGTTGAGAGGGCAGTCTAATGCAGTGCGGATGGAAGAGGAGATCAGTCCAGCGACGGTGAAGTCGTCGAAGGGGTAGATTCGGAATTTGAGGTAGGGGAAGGAGGCAGAGACGGTGAGGTTGAGGATGGAAGCGGAAGAAGGCTTAGAAGCGGCGGAGACAAAATGGAAAACGACGTTCTCGGGACAGGAAGAGTGTTGGAGAACGGAGAGGATGGCGGCCATGGAGCCACGAAGGTAGGTGACGTCGAGGGTCATTGCAATGTGGACGGCGTCGTTGGAGCAGTTGGGGGAGTTGTAGAACTTTGGGGCTTCTTTGAAGCGTGGAGCAGTAATTCGGGCGGCATAGCTGGTGCAGATAGGGGAGAAGAAAAGGAAGATACATATCAAGGACAACGTCGTCGGTGAAGGTGTAGGCATGGTTGTTTGTTATTCTGGGGAAGGAGGGGAGAAGGATATGGATGTGGAAATAGATGCAGAGAGAGGAATGTGCGATTCAAATCGTTTTGAAAGGAAGACAGAGAGAGGGATCGGAGAAGGAGACAGTACAGAGCTCCAAGGCTCCCGCGGTTTCAGCGTGGCTTTGAACCCACGTTGGTTTCTTTCACACAAGCACCCCATAAGTCAATGATATTCAATATTTTGTCACATACGAATATCTTAGCTTACTCTCTCATCTCTCTCTTCTATTTACTATTCCTTCCTTCGCCAACTTTCTTATATATTAGTATTTAACTTGTGACCAACTGCGAGTCGCCATGATTTTATTTACACCAATTCGTTATGAGGAATACGACTCAATCAACATCTTTATATTAATATATTTTCAGGAAAGGACACACTTTCTTTATAATATTACCTTTATGCATGTTTGAACAAACACTAGCTAATTACTGATAGGATGGATTAGATCATAGGCATTCACATAGAAAAGGGCCTGTAGATATATATTCGGCCTGGCAATAGGCACAACTCACTGTTTTTTTTTTTTGTTGTTGCAAAAGTTGCAGCTCGAGAGATCATTTCTTACTGTTGTGCGGAGAGATATTAAAACATTATTAATGTGGAATGCAGTTTCTTTGGCAAGTCAATCACATGAAACCAAAGTGTGGTGGTAAGAAAAGGCCAAGAGCAGGAACGATAGAAGGGGCGCTGGAAGTAGTTTGAGATCAGAATCTTGAGTGGAGTTGTTATGGGATTAATTGACAACAGGGAGTGGAATAACAAATAGTGGTGAAAGTTCGAGGTTCGTATTTTCAAGGAGTGGATGCATCAATTATAGGAGGGGATGGGTGGTCTTATTGAATAATGTCCAAGGAATCGTGGGGCATGGCCGGTAGTTGATGAGGGCCATAACTTGCAATAGCAATGGAGCAGTACCGTGTTTAGAAACATGTCTGTCGGAATCAAGAACTATACTCTACTTGATGACAGACTTTGTTTTCTAAACAAGTCTATCTGTGCAAAACTTGTTGAATTTATGTATATATTGGGTATTTTAAAAGTAAAGGATAATTAATATTCATCATGCGGATCCAATGATCATAATCTCCGAAGATTGAGCAATAAGTTTGAAATAAAATATAAATTGTGAAAAGAAGGAATCGATTCGAAGCAGCGGCAAAGGGAATCTGTGATCACCTGCTGCGCCACCTTGCGTTCATTGGACATTTGGCCACCTCGCCTGGGCGTGGGACCCAATCCTTGTCCCACACGTTTTTACTTGCCAACTTTAGTCACTTCGTTATTATAACTAGCTTGTGCTCTAAGAATTTGTTTTTAGATGTAAGTCATTTATACAAAGTTTAATAGTAATTTTCGCATTTTACTATTGTTAGCTATCATAAAGAAGAGTGAGATATATGTAAATGCAGAGATGAATGAAATATCTTTTTTAAAATAAGAATAAATATAAAACATACTTTACATTTAATATTTTTTATTGTATGTGAGTTTAAAATATAAATGACTTATAATAAAAAAAAAGAGTGCTATGTAGATGCAATTTTTGTTCTTTCTATTCTCATGAGGAATAAAAATTCAGTTATTTAGATTATTTTTTTCCTTTTATTTCACAGGAATAACGTCAACTTTATCAAAAACAAAATAGAGTAGGTGGCTATTGTTCTTGCTATAACTTGGGATTCTCATTTACTCTTCTCCGGAGATAGATCAAATCCAAATGCGAAAGATATCAGTTTACTACCCCAAAGGATGTTTAGAGAAATTAATGAAAATGTTTGATATTTCTTTTTAGAAAAAAGAAAAAGACGAGAAGGTCCTCGAAGGCGACCACCGACAAGAGAAGTTTCAACATTTTCTCTATTTGCATTTGAAAGGCAATACGCTATAAAAAAAAGAATCAAAAGAAAGGAGAAAAAGGTACAGCAGCTGTCCTTTGCGTAATAATGAATCATCGAGCCTCGGAAGGGAGTGATGAAAAATGTGTTAGTGTGACGTGGTTGTTGTACGCCCGCACGCACAGAGCCGCAGTTTTGGACTTTGTTGCATATTGGACCTAGCACTCTCACCCTGCTTCGCAGATCGCAGCATCGTCGTCTCTTCGCTGAAATAAATAGTTGAAGGGACTATCCGCAAAATTCTAGACAGAAATGATGGTCATTTAACGTCTGTCAGCATTTTTTTTTTTGGCTATTGAAACCGTGATATCCCATTTACCTTCTTCAATGCGAATTACTACTTTAACCAACATTCATAAATTCTAGCTTAACGATATGAAAAATGAGCAGTTGAGTTTATGATTATAGGATTAGAGCAGTGGGGCGTATTTGAAGTTTGAAAAATAAATCCATCCTATCAAATATCACCTAGACGTGGTTGTAGTCTTGTAGATTGGTGCAAGGGAGTAAACGAGAATGGTAGGGAGCTGGGTGGGGCGGAAGATACTGATTAAGGACAATTAGCCTTTAAGGATGTAAACTAATGATTAGTAGATCCAGAAATAGAGGCAATTCAGAGTCTTTGACGTTTACTATCTCTGGTCGGATTTTCTTCTGGTCCTACGTCCACTATCTCTCCCGTTTCTTGCATATGTGGAGGACCATCTTCTGCATCCTACGACATCGTAAGCTGGCTTTCTTCCAGCTGTTCAACCACTCCATCTCCACGTTCATGTCCTCCCAGTAGCTTGAATTTTCGCAATCGTTTCAAGTCCTGGCGATTCTGTTCACTACTCTGGTTTATTCGGTGGTGTACGGTTACCGATCCGGACGGCCATCGGGTTTCGGAGCGCCTGCTTCCCTTTTGTGCACAACTGCCAAATTGTGTTGCTGGGTTGCAACCTGGTCTCCCAAGTCGGGGTGTTTCTGCTTCACTTCTACAGAGGAGGCTGCAACGGAATCGGCACCAGGTAGTGTGTGTTCGCATAAGATGGGTTGTTAGTAATCGTTCTCAAATAAGGTGGAGACGGGTAACTTCAAACAAACACATTTTTGGATGAACCACCACACAAAAAACGGACAAGGTCATCATCAGTCATCACCCGCTAGTCAATGCATTGGGGCATATGAGTGGGGGTTCTCTTCACAACCGAACAATCTACGAAACGAGTGGTGCTTTGTAAAAGGCCACCGAGCGAAATCGCCCCTGGACATCTAGCTAGAATGTAATTTAAACTTAAAAAGTATAAAACAAAAACTATTTTTCATTATAAATTCAAGGAAAATGAGACTTGGCTCAAATTGAAAGCGACATCAGGAGATTAGCACTGTCTTTGCTCACCAAATTGCTTTGCCATGTCTTTATGGCGACATGGACGAGTCATGGATCATCGGTGACTAGACTCCCATGCTCACGAGTGACGAGCACAGATCAGAGATATAATGTTATTTTGTTCTGATATTTTTCTTTTTCCTTTTTCATTTTAACACATGTAACACTTTAAATAAACAATTTTTTATTGTCGCATTTTAATCGAGCGATTTTTTTATCCTTCAAATTATCTGGGCTGTTTAACGAGAAAATGGGGCAGTTTGATTAGTCAGTGTCCGTTGTTTTTGGGCCAAGTAATTAGAAGGGAGGTCCGCATCACAGAAAATTGAATGGCTCATATCTTTCCCTGGGTTTAGATAGTAAAACAAGGAGAGATATAACTATTTAGAGTATGATTAGTTTTTAAATATTTAAAGAGATATTTTAATTTTTAAGTGTCTAGATTTATACCTAAGAATAATTAATAACTCACTATCTGATATTAGTATCGATTAAGAAAAAATAAAATTTTGTCTTATCTTTGAATCATGAGTAAGCCTAACTTTTTTTTATTAAAAAAAAAATCACATCTTCCAACGTGGATTTTGTCCTCAAGTGGGGATGGGGGCGATTGAGAAGTTAAAGCATCAGGCACAAAAAAAAAATTAAAGCCTATCTCTTTTCTTATCATCATTATTCCTTTATATTACGTATATAATTTATATATAAAAAATTTGTATAAATTTCATGTATTGTAGGAAATCTGAAATATAGGCTCTATTTACCAATGGTGTAGCAAGTTTGTATTGCTGGCAAAAAGAAAAGCATGTTTGTATTTATACATAGGGTATAGGTTAGCATTCATATCATATAATACTTAAAAACCTTAACGGAACACTCTGCATGTGTTGTACAAGAAGCCGCACCTAGGTCTAAATAACCTCAAGCATGTAATTTCATCGTTGAGGTATGGGAAAATGGGGTGGATCTTGTTTCCAACCTGATTTTTTTTTGGGCAAAAGGGTGCCTTTTGTTATGTTACCCCTTCTTAACAAGACATTTAATTTTTTTAATAAAATTAAAAAAAATATTTTAAAATATTTATATTTTATCTTTTTTTTTAAATTAATTTGTATGAGAACTGATAATATAACATATATCATGATTAAGTAATATTTTTTTTAATCTCTTAACATTATCTTACATTAAGGAGTGGAGTGAGTAATTTGAGTCAGTACAATTAAATACGAGGTGGCATCCAGATCAATGAGGATGAGACTTGTTGGAAAAGAGAGGAAGGTGAGATGACGAGTGAGGAGAGCAAGCAGCCTTGAGCTCATTATACCTTGTTACGTCGAAATTGTGAAGCTTCATGAGGCGCTTCTGCTTGGCCATGAATCGGCTTTTGGAGTAACCTTCAAAAGAAGGTTCCTTGGACGTGCGAAGGAAGAAGGCGTAGCCACCCATGAAGTAAACGGAGGTCACAAAAAAGCATATTGGTTCCATAACATCCCATGAAAGCTCCCAAAATGTGAGCCTCATGAATGCCGCTGTTTGCAGCACCAGAAAGCTCAGCCCGCCCCATAGCTCCCTCCGTACCAACCCCTCTGCTTTCCCATCAATCACTGCCTTCTCCTCCTCCATTTCTTCAAGTTCTTTCATTGCTTGTTCCTGTGCCGCATTGGCTCCAGGAATAGGTAACAGATTTAGAACCGCTTTTACTACCTGTACCACAAAATTTTACAGAGTTTGGGTGAACTGAGACAATTCTACTTCTAGGTCTGCTTTTTTCCTTAGGAAACATATACGAATCCACAGACTTTTCTTAAAAGCAAGATTTTGTGCATGCTAATCACTACCCAAAATGACGATGAGAGAATATAAACACATTCGTGTCTGTGTAACCATTAAACAACTTGGCTCCGAACAGAGCATCACACGCTAGAATGAAATCACATGCAACCTTCAATAGGATAAGAACGGGAAAGACACCATCCTTCTTTAAGCGGTATACTAAACCCTATCCTTGTGAAGGATTTGGATCATCTAAAATTTTCATTCCTGAAGTTTTCCTATGTTCTTTGGTTTTGTACCTTTTCCCCCATTTTCTTTTAATTCAACTCAACTTCTAATATTAACCATCTATCCCATTGATTTCAACTACTACATCAATAACCAAATCGACAGCATCCCAACTCCCTTGTGAAAGCCCGAAATTTCCCACCAACTACTCCCTATGAGGTATCATGAGTATTTTGGGCCAAATGAGCTATAATGAACTAGTATTATGATTAGTAAGAGTAATACTCTGACCAATGTCAGCTCGTGCCCAATTCCCATCTCACTAGAAATCAGTTATACTCTCTCTCTCTCTCTCTCTCTCTATGATTAAATTGATCTAATCTGTCAATTGTTGTTTTTGGCTGGAATAAAACCAAACGTTAACAGTGAAGTTTCTGTCGGTTAATGTCAATTACGGTTTCTCTCTCAAATAAAACCAAAGTTATCAGAGCTAATCCCAAAAAGAGCAGATCATTGGGTAAAGTGAATGAATCTGTCTGAACGAAGAAAGCCGAAGGGCTTTTGCGGTCCTTCATCCTAATTTATCATCTCAAACGTGGAATCCTTTACACGTTTTAGATCTGGCGAAACAACAAAGTTTCAACTTCCTGTGGAGAAAACAAAAATCATCATAAAAGCTTATCAGTTTTCGGTAGTCTCCAAATAAATGGGCGAAAAATGTGTGGTGAAATGTCGTAATTTGAGAAAAAGTGAACCTATATCTGATGTTCACCATGACCCTCTGTAGAAACCCCAAAAGGACAAAGAAAATGGATAAAAGAACGAAGTAGATTTAACCGTAAGAGAGGAGAGGAAAACAAAACAGGGATATAGGTATTAACCTGTTCAGGCCTGAGAAAAACGAAATCTCCCAATATAACCACAGTAGCAGAATCATCAAGCACCTTGGCAACCCGCATCGCTTGATCCCAGTCCGAACAGCATTCTTCGCATATCCGAAGAAACTCAGAATAGGGAATGCGGCTATTTTGGATGCCCCTTAGCCTCGACCTCACCAATTCCAGCTGCGCCACCTTGAGCAATTTTTTCACATTCTCAGCGGTCACAGGTTGCGCCGATTCCGAGGTCTCGGCCGGCGGAGCCAATCCGTCTAATCGAATTCGATTTCTGGCAATGTCCATCTCCTTCAGCTTGTGAAGGAGATTCTGACCGAGCATAGGGGAGAAGGCCGCAGCCGTCTGAGAATCAACCCGGTTGTGCAGGAAACGGCGGAAGACGGCTTTCTCTCCGGGATTGGGAGCAATATGAGGGGTGGCTGCCGGCGGAGGAATGAGAGGCAGGGCAGAGGAAGAGGATATGCGACAACTGGTGAGTGACTGGGAGGACATTTTAGTAACATCGAGAAGGCGTTGAGCAAAGGCTCTTTTGAACGCCATGGGAGAAAGAAACGAGAGTGAATCCTGAGGATTAGGTCACAGGGAGGTCGAGCTTGGAGGGATGGAGGAAGGTCAGATGGCCCCTCAATATATAGGTCATTGGGTGCCTCGAACGTCGGAGGAAATTATTTCGCGATTTTGTTTGTTATAACTGATAATACACTATAAGAGATAAGACTCGAGAGCGCTGACGTGGACCATACGCATTCAAGGGTATAAAAAACGACCAGGGACGATTCACCCAAAAAAAGACGACGACAGACGACCTTCACCGTTCACGTGGAGGGATGAGATTGAAAGAGCTGGTGCACGGGGAGTTAGGGACGGTTGAAGATGTGAGGGGGAGAGGGGTGGCGTCACTAAAATAGGCTCGGTTGCACCGGAACGGGAATTGGGAAACAGACGAAGAGTATTGCCAGAAAATACTCAAGACGAGGAGGTTCGACAGGAAGGATGGGCCGTTAGATTAGGTTGAATAGTTCAGATTTATTAGGCTTTAGAATTATAAAATAATTAATTTGTATCATGAACTTTTAATGTAAACAATTTAGGATGGTAAGAAAGAGACAAGGAATCAAGTCCTATGGATCGTGTCTTGGACCGCCAGGCCTCCCTAATTAAACAGATCCATACATAGGAGGGGACGAATTTGGCAAACATGATGAGGGAAAGCAATGATAAGAAAAAATTATAGGGACTTAAAAGTAAACATGGAATGATGAAATTAATAATTAATTAATAATATGTTATGAAATTAACATGGACTTCAAAGTTGTGCTCACCCGATATTCTGTTATGATATCGGGTGGGCGTCCGAATCGCAATGGTTAGGAATCAGTTATGGGCCACTGGGTGTTTGTCGCTTTGCCAAGAAGTCGAAATATGGTACGAATAGGTGATATATTATATCTCTCCTTTAATTATTTTATGAAATTCGTGGACCTTATTCCATTCAAGTCTCCATCTCCTTTAATTCTGATCATGACCTTCAACTGGCCCATGTTGCTCTTTTAGACTTGGACTTTTTAGGTAATTGTCACCACCGAGCATCTTTTCTTAGTTGCCGCGAGCCGTTCCTTATGGTCTGTCTTTTCATTCATTCCTTTCATACACATTACAAGTCATTCTTATTCCACGCCAAATATCATAAAAACGTGATTTTCCCCCCAATCCTGACTGACGTGGCAGCATATTGCGGGATTGCTGCCATAAATATTATGATATGGTCGTATACTGTTTCACTTTGTAAACTCTCGTCACGACTTTTTTACTGAGGGGAAAAATGACGTGGCCATATCTGGGGTGGCGGTTGCGCCATGGTTGCAGATTTATAGCAACGAATTGAATGGATGGGATGAAGTATAAGCTCTTAATTATCTGGTAAAATTAATATTTCCTAACATCAGAGTGTCGACTTGGGTGTGAACCACTTCAACTTAACTCGTTCAAGAGATAATCAGGGGGCCAATTCTTATCCCTTTCCTGCAGCTCCCACTTTCATCATATACATAATTTGGCGGACAGAGGCCAATAATAAGGTGTCGAATCATCTACAGCGTGTTCATGCATGTAACACCGAAACATTAATTAGTTTCATAAAGACATGACGAATGGTATCGTTGTGTTCATTGGAGCTATGGGAGAGGGATCCTTGTCAAGGAAATCCCTAGTTGGCCCGCCATATGTGCATCACCTACAAACGCTGAGAAGAAGGATGTTGAGAGTGCTTATTGTAATTAATTAAGAAGAAAAGCGGTGCCTAAAAGCTAAATCAACGTTATTTTGGAATCAATTCGGCGCCACTTTTTTATTCCATAACATAAAAATATGGAGGGAGTTTCGTGATGATCACGTCAATTAAGAAAAGGGATGGAACCTCCTCCCGCATTGGTCCATGGCATATATTCTAAGAAATCACTCTACCATGAGATTCCGGTTACGGGGTCGTCTAATTTCCTTCTTCATTTCTAGAAATTTAGAATTAATGGAGCACGTGGAATATTCCAGGAGAAAGTAGGGATATGCTTTTCCTTCTCTCTTTCAGTGCTTTTCATGAACCTATCGGGTGAGTAAATCAGTTCGTATCCTGCTCGTTTGATATTAATTGGGTACGAGTTAACTCGTACTTGTACTTTAGCTCGTTTAAGTTTATAATAAATAAGTTGAGCTGAATTCGTACAGACTCAAATGAGTATCGACCACCCTTTTGTCAAACTATCATCTACGTAGCTAGGATATAAAAATATGTGATTTCAACTAAAAAGATTAACAGAAAGATAAACAATACTCCATGACATAAATATAATTCCTTATGCCAATACTTACCAACAAAAATGAAAGAAAACACCCTTAAAGTGCCAGGGGTCATTAGCTTACAAACTGCCCTCAAGACAGACAATATAATTATGGTTGATTATTGTGAATTATAAAATGTACTTCAGAAAAAGTCACTAGCCAAGTGTCCTGATTTCGGTTCAGCATTTATGAAGAGGCCCACTCCTTTTAAGTTCCCATCGCTTCCAATTCTAAACACTTGGTATTCCTGCTCATGAATCACTGCCATAATTAGCCACAGAAGTTCACCTTCAAATGTCAATCTGAAAAATGGAGTTGTCCAAACAGGAACTGCCATAGCTTCTATATCATATCTTACGTTTACTTGCTTCCCCTAGTAAAAAATCAAACAAAGAGATTGAGATTCCAGAAAGAAGAATTTAGCTGCAAAACCTTTGGACTGGTTATTCGAGTAAAATGATCTCCAAGGGTAGAAAGCATTCCACTGATTTTCATGTATGCTACATCAGCTGAGCAAAATTTCCACCACTGCAACTTCAAGTCCCAATCAAGCTGACAGCGACGGTAAGGTTTGAAGATGAAGGACTGGAGGTGCTTTTACAGTTCGTCGATGGAGGTGGAGGACTGGAGGCGAGGGCGTGAGGCGTGGAGGTGGAGCAAATGAGTAGAGTTGCAGACTGCCGACTCTAAAAACCCTTATGATTAGATTTTTTAAGTAATAATTAAAATATATATATGAACAGACGTGGGCAATGCGCTACTTGTATAATATAATGAACCCACATGTTATGAGCTTATTTTAAATAGGGATGGAATAGGCAAATTTACCCTAAGTCTAAATAGGGGCATCAGACTGTGAGTGCTTTGCTAAACCCTATAAACCCATACGCTTCATCTGTTACGCTGTTTCAATGACCGATCATCCCTACCATCGCTACACATTGGCCTGCCCTTTCTTTTTAGTAACTATTTGATCTACCCGTGTGACGATTATGAGTGTGGGTCCAATTTTCCACGTCATGTCAAGGTTCTATAAATATCCCTATTTCTTTAAATAATTGGACATGCTTTACTTTTAAAAAAAAAATTGACTCGCCTGAATTTTATTTTATTTTTTTAAAAAAAAATTGATTCTCATGTATCACATCCATTTTTTCTGTGATTTTGATCCTCTTCCTCCTCCATTTCACAGAATTCCTGTTCTTTCAACATTTTGACTTCGCGTCCAGCCTTTTTCTTCTTCTTCTTCTTGTTTTTTTTTTGTGTGTGATTCTGGGCCTAAAATAGTCAAGGCTTGTAAGGAACTTTTTAATTATTATTGATATTATTATACAAGATTTTGTGTCAATAATTCAGCATTATTCCATAGACATGGCGGGTTTTGGTCCCAGAATTTGATAACAAATTTCTAAAACTTAAACTAACTTGATACGATGGACTATTGATCAGTCCAACTAATTCTCAAGAGGTTGAACTTTTTTTAGCACAAAATTCAAAAGCTAAAAACTGCTTCCCCAAATAAAAATGACACAACAACATATTTTGCATGCAATTTAAATTGTAGTAAATTTTCTTGGCCATGTTAAGTACTCAAGTGCGTGTTAATATGGATGCCAATATTAATATGAAATAATAAAATTTATATAAATATTTAAAAAGAAACTAATAAAATTAAAAAAAAAATATTCCGGGATAGTCCCACCACGGGATACTTTCTTGTTTTGTCTCGGTTAGGATCCCATCAATTGGATAAGACACACTTGAGCACCTATATACGGATCTTTCAAATATTCTACAGCTGAAGTTACTGGTTTTGAAACCTATTTCCTTCTTTTTTGGGTACCTGGTGGCACCTAGTTTTAAAACATGTTGTTAATTAATATTTCTCGAGGTTTTTAATGTTTCAATATATCTCGATGAGTTGACCATTTGATATGGAATGCAAAAACATGATTTCTGTTTGTTTTCTTTTTTAAAAAAATTGAGCAGTCATGCTGAGTAATTTGTTTCAATTCCTTGAAACAAAATGCTTGAACGGCATCCATTCGTAAATTCCTCTATCACAAATGAATCTCTCTACTCGATTACTTTTTAAAATTAGGTCTAAAAGGGAAACAGCATGAAGAAGAACACACCCTTTTTCATACCATACTTCAACCAGTTGTCCCATGAAAATATAAGTTGACATATATTTCATGTTCATACTATGTAAGAAAAACCAAAGTATCCCTAAATAATCGAATTTAGGGGACCTGTTGGGTTTAGTTTTTTAAAAAACTCTTATGAAGAATAAGTTATTTAAAATCTATTTTAAAGAACAGCTTATGAAAAAAAATAGTTTTAAATAAAATGGGTATTTAGATAGTTATTACCAAAATAAATTTTATAATCAGTAAATTACAATAAAAAGTACGAGGTAAAAAAAGTACGATCACTGTTCATCTCCAATGTCGTCACCCTCCTCCGCCATGCTCGAGATCTAATGAAGAAGGCAATAGCGACAACAGAGGACGACATAGCAATGAAGCGAAGACGAGAACCAGATGACAATGAACAGATTTAGATGACGACATAGCAGATCTGGAAGAAAAATAGCCCTATTGCCTCTTCCTCCTCTGGTGACGACAAGTGAGACAGAAACCGAGGAGAACAAGACGATGACGGTGAAGAGTGAGATTGGTGAAGAAGACGATGGAGAGGAAAGAGAGTGTCAAAAAAAGTATAGATAAAATAGTCATTAGACATCCCATAAGCTCTTTTCCCATCTAGAAGCCATTTCCAAAAACTCATCCGAAATTATAGTTTAGTCTATAAGCTCTATTAGATATTTGAAGGCTATTTGTTTTATTTTTAGCCCAAAAGGGCTTTTTAAATTACAGTTTCCAGGGAAACCAAATACGCACTAGATAACCATTATCCAAGCAATTAAGGAAATAGAACAAAATTCTAATCCCCAAAACAAAACCTTAATGGAAACAAAACTCAGTTAATCAAATAACGTGTAGCATCTTGATCACAAAATGACTGCCAAACATATTCCCAAAACCCTGAAGGATTCAAAATGAGTCCTGCGTGTGAGGACCACAGAGTGCCAGAAGTCCTTTTCTGGGAGGGAGAGGTTATGGGCAGAGGGTTCAAGCCTATAGGCAATTGAATACTTTTGACGAGTTCAGCTGCCAGAATAACAATCCCCATCAAGCACAAAATAACTGGAAACCCCTAAACTACAAAAATTGTGATAATAAGTGTGAGTAAATATGTGTATATATATATAGTATCGAAAGATCCATACATATCAAGTGTAGAAATGTTATACACAGGTACCATCCCTGTATTTTTCTTTTTGACGCACCTCCATTATTAGCAAGTCTAAAATGGTCTAGAATAGCAAGCTAACAATGAAAAGCCATAAATAAACACAGCAAAGACTATCAGCTTCGAGGTTCCATTATCCTTCGTATAACCACTGTCCTAGCTTTTCTTATCTCCCGACTGCATTTATCAGTATGCTCATTCAAAGCGTCAATACTCTGGCCAAAAAGTTCCATCTGCTTCTTGATCTCATCGATTACAAGCTCTACAGCATCCTCATCCTGGAGAGCAAAATCAGCAGCAGGCAACATTGACTCAATCTTTATTGCCAGTTTGTTGACGAGGGACCAAATGCTTTTCAAGTCCTGCAATGTGATATAGGTACGAAACTCCATTGTGCTGAGCACTTCGCTTTGGCTTTTCAGGGCTTTCCCATATCCCTGAAATAGTGAATTACACCATTTTCCTACTGAGCCTATTGGAACAGCCAATGCACCGGCCAAAGCTGCTACAACAGGCGGTGCAGCAACAGCAACTGCCACCACCGAGAAAATCAACACAGAAATGAACACAGTCAGAAAAATGGCATTTGACACCCTCCTCCATGTCTTGAGGGATTTCAGTTTCTTATCAAGTTTTCTCTTTCTGTCTTGCAGCTTCTCCAACATTGATACCTGCTTAGTATAAACCCGCTCAAACAACAAGTAAAACTGATTCGTGAAGGGGTCTCCAGCGTCGGTAAATCTCTTCAGTAGCTCCAATGTCTTTTTATACCTCTCCCCTTCCACCCCATTTCCGACCTCTTCCTCAAAATGGTTAAGCGCTGACGTAATTATTGCCTGGTTTTCACGTGCCCGTCCCAAGCACTTATGAAGTTCATTACAGAAATCCAATGTCAAGAGGCTATTTTCGAAAAATTCGTCAACCAAGGAGGATAGGTCTTTGTTCTTCAATATATCGTGCTTGCATGCCAGAAAGGTTTTGACTACTTCCTCGTGATTTTCTAGCAGAGTATCAGTCAATTCTCTCAGAGAATCAAGAGGTAGGGAGTGAAGCTGAACCCTATTGGCGAGCGAGTTGATCACCCTGTCAGTTCGCTCTCGAAAGTTGGCGTCGAAGGATTGTAAGTTCGGGTCGGCCATACATGCAGCTTCGTACGAGTTCAAATCAGCCGCGACCTGGGAACTGGTACCCACTCTGATAGGTAAAGGCACATTCTTGCTGGATTTCCCTCCCATCACGACGAATTTTGGTGCGAATAGGGAGCTGCGAAGCACAACAAGAGAACGCCCACCTTCTAAGGTTGAATAGGATGCGTAAAAGTAAAATTCGGATCCACTTTCTCCTCTATCTTCCTCAAATGAACTAAGAATATACTCGAATTTCAGCAAATGCCCGCAAAAAGTATGAACTTTTCATGGATGGGACGACTCGGATCTGTGAGAAGCTTGAGAAATAAGAAGGATAGACGATTTAACTTTGGCTAGATCTAAGGTACCGATCGGAAGGTAATGTAATCCTTCACTAGGGAAGAAGAAACAGGTACAGAACAACATAAACTGAAACAGCCCAAATCAGAAGGTGTAAGTGAAAGCGCTGTAATGTTTAATTACCTGGAATGAAGATGAAATTTTAGGATAAGTTGAGAGCCGCGAATTGAAGTAAAACAGCGGTGGGGAGGCCAAGTAGCTGCTTCGGTGGGAATCCGAGATGAACAAAAATCCCCAATTACAGAGAAATCAGGATAATCGGGGAATTGATGCTTAAATCGAAGCAACTGATATGGAAGTCAATGCTGAGGAAGAGAGTCAATGAGAGGGTAGTATAAAATTTTTTCCAATCGGAAGCAATTGGCTTTTGAAGCAATGGGGAAGGAACATAGGAGAAACCGTTTAGTCGCTGACTGGCGGCTTGCTGCTTCGCCCCCTATTTTTTTTTTTCTTCCCAATTATTTCAATAGTCATGAGTTAAATTGAGGCAATTGAAAGTTCTTCGAAGTTTCAATAAAATTCTCATCACCTTCCTTTCTTGATTTTTCGGAGTGGAATAGCCATATTGACCTGGTCGTTAAAACTCAAAAGTCAAAGGCGAATAGGTTTTGGGGTTTTACTTTTCCCATCGCAAAACGCAAATAAAATTACAACAAAAAGAATAATTTAGATGACATTCAATATATTATGATTATTATCTAATAACATTTATTTATTATTGAACAGTGATTTCTGAGAACATAGACTAAAGCAGCACAAAATCCCCACTACGTGGCTTGATTGTCTGACAAACATTTCTGAGTTATTTGTTAATCATCAGATTTAATTGGCCAACAAACAATAAAGATGCGGTAGTATGGTGACGAGTATTTCCTCCTGTCACGCGGGTGACCCGGTTCGATCGTCCGTCAATGGCGGTATTTTTGTTTTTGCAGAGAAAACATCAAATTTTGCGGCATTTTCTTGCATCGGAGTCAAAGAGGCACAGATTGGAGCTCCTCCCATTTTATTAAGCTTCCCTCTTTCCTTTTCTTCGATGCATGAGGTTCGATTGAGGAAGACAATGTTGCCTTCCATTTGATTAAAGAAGAATATTTGATCAACTGGGGGAGTTAACCCGAACAGTGTTGAAGACAATATTACCTATCTCTCAGCTTTCTTCTGCGTTTATTTCTCTTTACTATCTCATTCCATCCTTCAATTCCATGCTCAAATGCCTGGGGAACTGGAATTTGTATAGCTATTTCTTTCTTTCTTTTTTATGTTCCTTGCTTAAAACCATGTGTCCTTCTGTAAGTGTCAATGTCATCTCAACAAGCTCAGATTCAGTATTTTGTCGTCAGGTTACTGTGTCGTTCATTGAACAAGGAATCATGACCCATTCTTGAATCTTCTCTTTCTAAAGACGATCTGATTAAAGAAAGTCGAATATGTTGGTATCCTGCGTCCTAAATGATGGGTGATCACAATTTGCAGTCACGAATATTGCGGAACGAGTAATGATTAAGAATGTATCTAAAATTATTGACAGCAAAATTCTGTACCCTAGTTAATACCCTAGAATGGTGTTTCCTACTTTCGAGGCATTCCTATCGATCAACGAAATCATGCTAGAGAAGGGTGAGTGAAGTGCATAAAGAAGCTGGCTTCGATTAAATATCTTTGTGGAGCATAAGGATTGTGGCCTCTAAAAGGATGATCGAGAATTGAAAAGCCTCACAAGTTGAATATGAGGTGAACCAAACTGAGACTGGGTTTAAAATCAATTCATTTTTAGATAAGCGGCAGGCACTGATGCACACTGTGCTGATAACTTGCCTCGCAGCTTATGCTCTATCCAACGCAATTCTTGGGACTATTTTCATTTAATGAATAAGTAATTCTTTAAGTTTCATAACTGCGTTGCCCTAAAATATAGGATTTATTATGTTTGTAAAAATTCTTCGGCGATGCAGGATTAAATTTACAGGGGTTTTAAAGGTTCTGTCAACATTCTACTTCTTAATTTGGCGTTCACTCTATTCGCATTTTACAATATTTACCAAAACTCCTGAAATATATGAACTTAGACCATGGTTTCTAAAATTCCTCGTGATAGGTGGTTATCCAATAAAATTGTCATTTGGATATCTTCACAATTCAGTCCACTTAGTTTTTTGGGGAAGGAGAAAAAAAAATTAGGGATCACATTCATCCAGAATGTTAAGGGAACTTGACTAACAAAACCTTATCCCCACAAGAGTCTGGTAACTTCTTTTGTTCACATGTTTGTCAAATTTTCAGGAGAAAAGCATATCATTGAACAGAAGAAACAGGCCCTTGTTCACATATGTTTTCCAAATTTTTGGGACAAAAACATATCAGTACAGAGAAGAAACAGACTTAACGATATTCTGATGTGTTAAGAAATCCATTAATCAATGGATCACTATAAATGAGCCATTAAACTGTAATCAACAAAAATCAATGAATCACAACAAATGAAGACCATTTCCTTTAAACGGATTCCAAAGCCACGGCGTGGAAAGAGGAAATACAACTCAGTAGAAAAAACAAACTCTTTTATGTCATCTCGGACTCTTTCAAAACGGTGCGCATTCTAACTTTCTCACGGTCTCGCTTAAAAATATAATATAATGGCGTGTAACACAAACAGCACAATCCAAATGGAACAACCGTCATGGAAAGAAGGCCCTTGGACAATGCAAGAGCCTCTGGAGCAGATCCTTTAGAAAAATCCACAGACTTGGAGTCATACCCAAACCACTTCTCAGAAAGAATGCCCACCAAGGGAGCTGCAACTGAAGAAAACGATCCCTCAAAAGCACGATCAAATGCATAGATCATGGTCCTGTGTTTTACAGGGACCACTTCTGCGAACATTGGAGCATTTGCAGCTGTAGCATTCCAGCTTATACACAGACCCATTATCAAGAGAGTGATGGCATAGATGGCAAAGCTGCTTACTGACTGAGGGATCACCTTCAGAAGAAACCATGAGAATGGAATACCCATAAAGGCACTGAATTGTGCACACATGACACGCCCAGAATGGGGATATATACGAGACAGCTTATCAGCTATTGATCCACCGATAAAGGATCCCACAGCACATCCAATAGCAAAGAGACTAAGGAGTGTTGCTGAACTGTTATGATCAAAACCTGCAAAATAAATCAAGTCATCGTATATCATTTTAGTTGGGTCACCTTTTCAACTATTTTGAAGCTTCCAAAAATAAGATAAATTCTGATGCAACTGCTCATGCCAAATGCAACTTTGAGAAACTATTGTTAACACTCTTACAGCTCAAGGTTCAGGTGTAGTAATAGGCACTTGTTCCTAAAAAATGTTACGAAGATGTTGCAATGAAGTTTCTTTTGTGCTCACCTATTAGTTCGAACCACATTGTGAAGAATACCATGGCAGTCCATGGCAGTGACCCAATAATACCCTGTAAAACGATGATTTGAAATGTTTGCACTTTCATCACAGCTTTCATTGCAGCCCAAGATTCCATCCAAATTGATGCTGCACTAGCATTGCTCTTCTCTATAAGTTCATCCCTGCTACATACATGCAGCTGATTTACCAACTATTACAAAATTAAAAAAACGATGCATTTAGTTGTTTGTATATTTATTGTACTAGAGGATGAAAGACGGACAACATTGACAGATTTACAAGGTGAAATTAATTAAAAAGTTTTTCTACTGCTACATACATTTGTGTTCTCTTCTATTTTAACAACAATTACGCGTATTAATAGTGTGAGTTTTCAAGCAGAAACACAGTCTTCCCCTCCTACCTCTTGACTTGACAACAAATATAACTATATTAACTGTCATAGTGTTTATCCTACCATCTAAAATGTAATTTTCAAGAATCGATACGGATTTTCGAATGAAGATAACAAGTTAATGCAGCCATAATTTAATATATGACCAAATGGGTGGATTAGACTGTCAAGTGTTAACTGAAAATGTCATTACCTATCTGAACTCTGACTAGCATCAGAAGCCGTGATATTTCTTTTTCTTGGATCAATCACATATGCTAAAACAAGGAATCCAATTAATGCACTCAAAGATGCCATTAAAATGAAGGCACATCGCCATCCCTGTATTCCCCAAAATTGCTGCCCAGCCATGACTGTAGCCAAAACACCACCTCCTATACCTCCAGCATTACCAATAAGGCTTAGTAATCCAAACCCAGTTCCCCTCACAGCATCACTGTAGCTGTCAGCTATGAAAGATTGGAGTGCTGGAATCACAATTGCCAAACCAAAACCATTTACTGCCCTCCAGAATGCAACCTGAAGAAAATCGTGGCTAACACCCACGGCTGCGGTAGATAAAGCCCAGCAGAAAGTGCCCATGGCAAGAATTGTGGGCCGATCATGATTTAGAACCAGTATACCTGCCAAGGGAGATGATAATCCCTGCACAAAGTTCCTTATAAATGTGAGGTACCCCAGGTCAGATGGTCCTGCATTAAACGCTTCGCTAACTTCTTTGTAAACAGATGGAAGGAGATTTTCATCAGCACGCTCCATAATGGCAGCCAAGTTGATAAGAATAAGAGAGAGGGAGACCCCAAAAATCTGCATTGTTCTGTGAAAAGGGATGATATGGCTGAGATAAAGATTATTGTTAATGCAGTGAAAGAAAGAAACCTCCTAGAATATGAGAGAAAAGGTGAAAGAAAAGACACCGGTTAACTATTACAGCATATCAGGCATATAAAGAAAGAAAGAAAAAGAGAAAATCACAGAACAGCATGTAAAATTAGATAAAGGCAGTATAGTGTAGGACTAGGACCTCATCTTCACGGAAAATTATTTTTAAAAAGAAAAATTGTGGAAAATTCCAAGGGCGTGAATTGACTGAACATTTTTATCTCTTAGCTAAGTTTATTTCAAACTCTATAGTCAGTAGTCATTTCTCTGTTTGATTAGGGAAATAATTTTGTTGTCAATTGATGTCTTGACCATTATTGGTATCACGGGCGAGAAAAATAAAAAGGAACTCAGGCTTCAGGGTAGCAAACTGGTTTCCCCATCGAAAAAGATTTAGCAAATTGTTCTTCATGGAATTTGAGAAGAGTAAATGGATTATCAAGCCTAAGACAAATAGAGAGTAAATGGAGAGAGAGAGAGAGAGAGAGAGAGACAAAAACTGGGGAATTGTGAAATTGGTTTTTCCTTATTATATTGTTTCGTTGCTCCAATTTGATGTTTTGAATTGAACCGTTTTTTGTTTCGCAAGAAGGTAGCTTTTCATAACGATAATATCCCCACATAAAAGATTGCAATAGATTAACAGATGTCTACGTTTTACAGTGGGTATAACTTTTCTAGTCTAAAAGCTACTTATTGGTCCACATATATGATATAGAATGTATGGAGAAACTTAATCCGCGAGGAGGCGTGATACTTTAGCCCGTTGACCTTGGGCCAAAAACTTGTTTTCTAACAAATGTTATCCCCAGGTCGGTACAAAATTCTTTCGATTCCACTGCATCTAGTAAAATGATCCTCTTGAATACTGGAATCTGTTTGTTAATAATGAGTTAAAGGTCCGCATATTTTAAAAGCAGAAGCCATGAATAGAAAGACAGGATGCACGAATATCAGCAGCAAAAGGTGTAAATGTAGCAGAGAATAGAACCAGAAAAAGAAAAAAAGGTATGACATAAGCACAGATGTGGAAAATAGACAAGAGACGATTTCTCTGTGAAAAGAAAGGAAATGAAAAAAAAAAAACAGAGAGAGAGGAGTCCAGGAATCAGAGGAGTTGAAAGTGTAAGGAAGACTCACCTCATAGCTTCTGAACGTTTGGGACCGTAAATCGGAAGAACGGATCGAAGAAAAGCGCCGCCACGGTGTGTAGGAGTCCGAGTGAGACGCATCGGGACAGTATGTGGCTCCAAGACCAAGCGTCAATGGCGGATCTCCCACTCCGCCTTGTATTTTGGCGCTTTACCATACAAACTGTCATCAATATTATTTAAAAAAAATAAAATAATAATTCAAACAAAAAAAAAAACATAAAGGAAATATTTACGCACAAGATGCACAAAGAAAGGGGGAAACGGAGAGAAGGGACCGGGAAAGAAAACAGGGAAAGGCGCCTCCCTAGCGGTTACCAGTTAGTTATAGGAACACGGCAAATCCTGTCTTAATGGAGGGAGGAGTGTGTACTGTGTAGCACTGTTCCCTCATACTGATACTTCAGGAGATCACTCTGATATCATCCTATTAGTTAGTGCTGCTCCTATAATATTGAGAAATGATATGGCATACAAAAATAGAAAATTTTGAAATTAAACCAAAGGAATGAAAATATTATTGTGCTCCAGATTTAAAAGAATACTTCCAAAAAAAGAAAAACAAAATCTAGTTAAGAGTAAACGCAGTTACACTCCTTTTATATAAGTCGTTATTTTCTAGTAATAATATGGGTGTGTTTGCATTTAAATTGCTTTTTAAGTACACTTGTTGAAGTTATAAGAATATAATTAGTTGTTTAGGTTATTATTGAGATAATCAATTTAATTTGCAAGACTTAAATGTTAGACCTTTCGCCTGTGTTGCCTAACTGGGAGGACTTCTTTGTTTTTGGATGTGGCGCCAGATTTAGTCATCGACTAAGCATGTTGATGGGCATGATAGCTGACCTTTGGATAGGCCTTTTGTTATACTTTGGGCCTTTAGGCAAATAGCATTAAAACAAACCAGTAAAGAGGGCCTTCCAACATCTTTGGGTTTGGACTACTACAGGCCCAATAGTTCTCTTAATTAAACAGTTCGCTCTGGCCGTTGTTTTCTTAGGCCACGTGCAAACTGAGTAACGCGTAATTGGAAACTTAGCCCATATCACACGTGTATGTATTGTATTTTTAAGTCAAATCGTCTAATTCAGTTCTAAGGTTTATCATCGTCTCTTCCAATACAATTGTCTCCTTTAGAACTGAAAATCGAAACACAGAAAAAATTAACAGGACTTTACATTGTTAGAGGAACTCTGCATTAGTATAATGATAAGAATTTGATGAATGAATAGTTTGTAAATTGTTGGGTGTTTGGTATGTCAAACGCACTCGGATGAAGACTCAACTCCCTCTGTGACAACAAATGATAACATATACGGCCGTATGGTATGGACTCGATTGTTGTGGCTTTCAGGGGAAGCTTTCCAAGCTTCCTGGACTTTGGAGGCCATTAAGCGTGCTCTCGGCTTCATCGCGCCACAGGGCTGGTTTTTTATCATTTGCCTCACTGCTCACCAGTACTTCAACTGTACTCAATTTAGTTAATAGTGCAAAAATAAATGATCAAGCAATTTTACATATAACAAAATAAATATTCAATTGCAATGTGTAAATTACCAATAATAAATTAAAAGTCCGCATTTGTTCAACAAGTACTTACATGCTCTACCAATCTCATGTCATATAAAGTATATCAAATCAAAATATAATAATTCAGCTTATAACCTGTCTCAAAAGATTCATAATTTATTTCATTTATAAAAAAAATAAATATTTTAATTTAAAAAAATAAAAAATTATATGAACTAAATTAAGAGGTTTATTTTAAAAAAATAAAATAAAATGTGATTTATTTTAAATAAATTATTGATTAATCAAAATTAAAATATATTCGCTGTTAATTGAATTATAAGCTTATAAAAGTACAGCTTGTGAATAATATGACATTGTAATTCTGGGTACTTTAACCAACATTTAAAGGACATAATAATTGCAAACGCTGCTGTCTAGTCCCAAGAATAATTCAATATCGGCATTGTTTGCCATCCAAAACGAAATAAATACTAGCAGTGGGAATACATAAATTGTACGAATGAAAATACACTATCAATATTATATGTATTTTCATCTATACTATCCTTGAACGGACTGAATGCTCCCCTAAATAATTGCACGGATTCAATATTTTTATGTAATTGATTACGGTGACTGTAAAGTTTGCTTTGTAAGAAGAGGGGGTGAGGGGCAGGCGTGGAGAGAGCAGGGGGAACATGGGAGGGTGGGGCCCAGAGTCACGTGGGAGTTGGTAAAGCGGACAAAGACAGTCGTCCCCCCTCCCCCCCTCCCCCCTTCTTTATGGATTCCTGTATCGCACGTGTGTATCCAACTCCCACCAATAATCCTCTTCTCTTAGTCCCCCCCTTTCTTACTCTCATCTTCATATTTACTATCCCTCACAACATGTACGCCCCAGCCCCATTCATCAATATCCTCCCCATTCATCCCACCCTCATTGAAAAGATATAATTTATAAACATACATAGATGATATATAGTGCTCTTTTTATATTTCGTATAAGATATAATTTATAAAATAAATTATACTATAGATTATGTTTTATATAAAGTAATAAAACAATATATATTTAATTGCGTTGAATTATGGAAGGTGCGAGACAGAATCAATCTAATTGCCAAGGTAGCTACGTTTGTGTTATCATAGGGGCAAGGGTCTATTCGTGTGCTTGTTGTATGTCCTGTCCAAACTTCAAATATAACACTCCTATTCTCTTTTATAACACTTATAACTGATTTAATTAAATTTTAAAATTTAATTAAATTAACTAATATGATATAATTTTTTAAAAATATTTTAATTATCTCTTATAATTCTCTTGTTATTCTATAATCTTATTATTATCAAGATAATATCTATAAAAATAATTCAATAAATATATTTTATATTTAAAATTAAAATTAATTCTTTTAATTATACCTTATAAAGATAGGCGGGGAATATAAAAAAAGAGCCCGCTGCAATTCACTGATTTGTCAACAATGGAGGCGCCGCTCTATATCTCCAGCGGGGGTCCTCCTTGGGTCACAGTCAATGGTCCAATTTCGTGGTGATCCCCTACTCGCCATTCCACCTCTGCTTCAACGACCCAACAATTTTGGCTCTCTTTGACCGGTCTCACGATCCCACGTCGTTTTGGATTTGGCTCTTTGTGCTTCCCCCAAATTATGAACCGCGATAGAATTAGACTCACGTATCATAAAATCCGTTCTCAACTACCCTCTAAAATCTTACTCCTCCTTTTCAGTTTTTTACTGACTCTCATGTGCGCGGTAAGGGCGTGAGGTCATAGATTCACCCGCCTCTTCCCCTTTTTTTTTTAAAAAGAAAAAAAGAAATCTCCTTTAATTTTAGTGTACTATCACTGTGTTTGTATAGAAAGGTTGGCAGCTTCTCGTGGGCCCACGGGGTGTAGTAGTCTTAGTTGGTGACCTTTGGATGGAATGTTGGGTCCGACTGAAGACGGGAGATTAATATAATAGCATGTACTAGTGCGCGCGTGCTAAGTTGCCACAACTATGAACCAGCACATCATGTGCACTCCACGAGGAACCGAGTAGGCCCCCCTTCATTCAACCTATTCTATTATGTCCCTTCTTTCTTTCTGCGCATTACTTCTAGTTTTCAGATCCCTTCTTATAGTGTTTTACTAGGTGTGTTATGTTTGATGATCTTCCTTAGGGATTGCGTTTCAATTCCCAAAATCTCAGGGGACGTCCAGTTTCACTCGCTCTCCCAATTATTATTGACAACACAGTAAAGTTGGGCCAGCTATTTACCAGTTTCCCCCTTGGACGCTAGTACTGCCAGATCAAGGCCCACCTATCTATGGTCAACTAAACACATTTCTCTTTGTAAAGTACTCGTATTATCAAACCCGTTGATGGCTTTTTTAGTGTAATGTTATAAATAGTAAAAATATTTGTCTAAGATACTATATTTTAGAAAATATTTATTAAAAATTTATACTCATAATTATTATTTACTAGATAAATTTTAAATTTTTAAAAAAATTATTTATTATCAATATAATTTTGAGGATCTGATAATTATGAATAATTTTTTCTCATTACTCATTACTTAATTAAGTAAGTCTCATTATTAGCCATAACTTGATTATCATACTCTAACACCTGATCCATTAATGATTCAAGAAAAAAGTTATCTTCGTTCAACTCACATACATAATGAGATAGATTGACCTACACCCGATGAACCTAATAAATATAGATTATGTAGATAAATTAGTCATAACCGCTCTACTTGTCCACAAAATTTAACAAATAGACAATGAATTATGTATTTTTGTTTTAAAAAAATATTATGTTTCATGAATAAAATAAAATTACAAATAGCTTATGTATGTTTTATATTATTTGGATTTTTTTCCAACTTGCGCAAATACATTTAAAAATGACACAATCATAAAAAGAGATTTATGTATAAAACATAGAGGTACATTTGGAAATTGTAAGGAGAGAAAGTATGTAATTTTTGTAATTTAAAAAATTATTACATTTTCATAATCGTATTAATAATGGATAATTTTTTTAGAAATTAAAAGTTTATCAGGTGGAGAACAATTTTGAGTATAAATTTTTGTATGGATTGCCAACATTCACGTTTACGATAATCAATACACAAGTATCTGGTGCCCAAAATAAGAATTTAACTACACGGTGGAGGCGGAAAATAAAAGAGACTGTGCTGAAGATGGGATGATGGATGCGATGAGAAAAAGAAAATGTACGAGTTAATTTGGCTTTATATCATAAGCTTTAAAAATAAATAAAATAAATTTATGCCTCGTGCCATTGGCAGGGAGGTGGGAAATAAAGAAAGGAAGCGAGCCAACAGGGAATCTAAAAGGGGAGCCGCATCCCTTTTGGGCAGAGACTTGAACAGATAAAGCCCTGTCCTCGCGTCTTTGAGAGAGAGAGAGAGGTAGAGAAGAGTGCCCCGTGCAAACTCCCTCCTACAAATTACAATTAGAGACCGAGAGGCTGCCCCATACGGCGAGGTGAGAGTCGCCGAAGCGATGACCGGCGCTGGATCTTCAGGGAGGATGCCCACTTTGAAAGAGAGAGAAAACAATAAGAAGAGGGAACGGCGCAGAAGAGCGATTGCTGCCAAGATCTATACCGGCCTCAGAGCTCAGGGGAACTATAAGCTTCCCAAGCACTGTGACAACAACGAGGTCTTAAAGGCTCTCTGCGCTGAAGCTGGTTGGATTGTTGAGGACGATGGAACTACCTATAGAAAGGTTCGCTTCCTTCTCTTTCCCTATGATCTCGGCCGATTCGCTTTTAAAACTATTCACTGAACTGCTTTCTCCGGTATCCACCTGATCTATACGCAGTTTGGGTTTTCCACCAAAGTCGCTTTTTTTCCTTTCTCCCTTTGACTTTTCCCTCCCGGAGCATTTTTGCTGAACTGCGGGGGTAATAGTGTTGAGTGTTTCATTTCATTTGGAGTAAATCGAAAACGAGACCGTATTTACGCGACTAAATCGATTGCTGTCGACAAGTTCTTGTTTTCGTAATCGAACATGAAATTCATTATGTGGGCCTTGATCTTGCAGCAGATACGACCTTGTTTATTTAGCATTTCACTATAGCAAAATTAATCAGACAAGTTGTCATTAATTCTCTTAATTAAGCATGCTCATTTTCCCCCATAGAATCGACTCTCGTGCTCTTTGTAGTCATAGCATCTGTTGTTGCCCTTTAATTAGTTTTCAATTTTAGAGCTCTGAATTCAATGATGACGGTGTTTATGAAGCATGTTGTCCAAACATCTAATTAAGATATGCATTTCACACAGGGATGCAGGCCACCCCCAAGTGAGAATGGAGGAACTTCAGCTAATATCAGTGCTTGTTCTTCCATGCAGCCAAGCCCACAATCGTCATCATTCCCAAGTCCTGTGCCTTCATACCATGCTAGCCCGTCTTCATCCTCCTTCCCTAGCCCCATTCGCATTGATGGAAATTCCTCTTCATTTCTGCTCCCATTCATTCGAAATATAGTGTCCATTCCTGCAAACCTTCCCCCTCTCAGGATATCTAACAGCGCTCCTGTAACCCCGCCTCTTTCTTCTCCAACTTCCAGAAGTTCAAAGCGAAAATCAGATTTCGAGTCTCTCTCCAATGGCTATCTTAAATCCTTCTGCAACCCACTTCTTGCTGCCTCCGCCCCATCAAGTCCTACGCGCCGTCACAATGTTGCAGCTTCGACTATTCCAGTGTGTGATGAGTCCGATACTTCTACAGTGCACTCTGGTCGATGGGTCAATTTTCAGCCAGCAACGGGTGCTTCCGTCGCTCCTCCTTCGCCCACCTTTAATCTTATGAAACCGGTGGTCCAACAAATTTCTCATCAGAATTCCTTAGATATGAATGGAGGCGCACATTGGAATCCAGCTCCAGCTGCAGAGAAGGGGCGAGGATCAGACTTTGAGTTTGAGAACGGTAGAGTGAAACCGTGGGAGGGCGAGATAATAGTACAAGAGGTGGGAATGGATGATTTGGAGCTTACTCTTGGGTGTGGAAAGGCGTAGAGTTAAAACAAAACTGAATACTGCTTTGAAATGTATAGAACCCACGAAAAGTCCATGATCATGGATGTTATCCTTGAACCTAGTTGACCTGATTTCCTTAGCTGATCATGAGGATATCCCCAACTCTGCATTGTTAGGGGCAATTGGTTCCTATGTTACATTCTGTTTTCCATGTGTGTATAGCTCTCTAAATATTTCAGAGCTAAGTGGTTGCACTTCCTGAAATTTGACTTCGCTGTAATGCCTTGGTAACTGCTAGATAGTTGTATTTGAGACAATATTCTAGGACGTATGTGGAGTCTAAAATCTTATCATGTCCAAAATGGTGAAATGGAAGGTGACATTCTATGCCCTCTTCATTGATGATCCTATTGTATTCTTCTTCCCTTGATTTCAATTTGGAAGTGTGGAGAATTCACAATGAATGTTTGAAATCCATATGCCACATTCGGGGCAACACAACGAGTTTTTATTTCCCTGATCAAGTTGTTGATTTCATAAGTTGGCATCCTGGGACATCTGAACCCGCTAAACCGTTGCTCCTTGTCTTTGATCAACCTCTGCGTTGCCATGTATGCTCTACCAAACTGAATAACTCGCTTGTATTTGTGTATAATTAATAGGTCCGGCTTGTTAGTTTAATCGCCACCTGTGCTAAGGCAACTTGAAAGTGATTTTCATCATCAGCACCCTTGACGGAGATGATGACTTCTCTATTTGTTTCCTTAACTACTATCTTCCAGAGAAATACAATTTGTTAATACTATATTATCTTGGGTAGGTTTGCTATTTGAACTTGCGATCAAGGTTGTGGCACTTCTTCCTGTAAACGTCAAGTTCTTGTGCTTCATTTCTTGTTCAGAAGTCACCGTTGACAGTCATCATCAATTGCTGTCTTGCTGTGTTTCAGAAAACTTTGTTACCCACGATTCACAATCACAAGGAATATGGGCTTTACGATTGAGTCATTTAGTATATATACGGAAGAACCTGAGTTTGCAAATGTTCGATCGGAAGTACAGTTTTTTGGTGTAATATGATGTGTGGCTCCATAAATAGCATCATGGACTGATCAACTGAGTGCCCAAGAAAGGAGGAGGAGAGAGAGCCCAATCCCTACTTTGGATCCGTGAAGGGCCTTCAGGTCTTTCTCACCCAAAACAGGAAATCCATCCTTAGCTTTCATCTTTGTCTTCCTCTTCTATGCGCTATCAGCTATGCCCTCTTCCCACGGTTTGAGCAATACAAAAAACAAAAACACTAAACTTCTAAATTACTCTAAATTAAGCTTATGATTTTAACATATATAGCTATCTACTGAACTTATCGTGGACATCTTTGGTACCCTAGCATTTCCCATGGCGCGCGAGTTTGGGATGTTGACCTACGTATTATTTACTTCTAATTCTTGGTTTACTGCGGCGACTATATATTTTCCTGTCATGGACAAGGAAATATAAGACATGCACGTTAACCACCGGGAACAGCTAAGGATCCCAGGCTGAAAACCGGTTCCGTTTAAGGACGTGCTCGAACCGATTCTGTGCCGGGATGGGTGGATGTACGAGGGTTATCTGAAGGCGGCCCAGTACATAATATCCACCGATGGGATTCTGGTGAACACGTGGCGTGATCTAGAGCCCACTACCGCAAAGGCCCTGATGGATAGAGAAATTTTAGGTGGGATCACAAAAGGTCCGGCGTATTTTGTAGGACCATTGGCTAGAAACAGCGAACCAAAAACCAACCCTAAAGACGAGGTTTTGCAGTGGCTTGATGATCAGCCAACTGAGTCAGTTATTTATCGTTCAGCAGCGGCGGAACACTGTCGTCGGCTCAAATAACGGAGCTGGCTTGGGGATTGGAGCTGCGCCAGCAGAGGTTTGTTTGGGTGGTGCGGCCTGCAAAGGAAGAAGATGCGAGCGGCTCCTTTTATGACGTTGTGGAGGGTCGCGAAGAGTGTATGGATTACTTGCCTGAGTGGTTTGTGAGTAGGAACCATGGGGTGGGGAGGGTGGTCCCGATGTGGGCCCCAGAGATATTGTTACACAACCAGTCACTATGTACTTATGTAGAATGACCGTTGACTGTCTCAACCATCATATATGAAGGGAAAAGTCTACTAGCTGGAACTTAGTATGCATCGCTACAGTAATTATGGATTTTGTTCTGGTTTGTGCCTCTTCATTCTGGCACTCTCATTGCAGGAGTTCTTATGAATCATCTCTCTGCGTTTAGTTCAAACTGAGCAATTTCTACATGAGAGATGCTAGAATATAGTACAGCTAGCTTTGTAAAACTTAATTAATATGAATACGTTAAGCCCCGTGTTCTCCATTTCATAATGACATTGGATTTTGGTGTGTTCCCGCGTGGGAGGTTTAAATATTTAAGGATAGAAAGAGGGGGGGAAAATCCCGATTATTTTTCTAAAACAAATAAGTCAGCCCCTGTTTCAGTACGAGGAGGGTCTCCTCCCACGTGGTACATGGCGGCGACATTTTGTGGAGCTGTTAATATGATAAGAACCCGTCACCCATTGCAGTCAAAACTCACAGAAGAAGACATAAAAGAGCAAAAAAGGCGGAAAGGCTGGAAGTAGAACTGCACTACTGGTTCAGAAGAAAATACAAAGGTTAAAACCTAGACGAGACATAAAAGTGTAGGGAAATCACCCGAACTTTTTCTTGTGGGGGTGATCTGTGGACTTTTTCCTAAAAGGAAAAACTTCTCCTCTTCTCCACCCATACAATACTGACCCTAATCAACTTTTTGGAGTGTACCTACGCAATAAAGAACCATCCACTTCAGTCTAAAGGTTTAATCTGTCTCATATTCTATTTTGAGTTGCAGAGTTGAATTATCTCAAAACAATATTTCCTTCACTTGGCAACAGCTTAAATGCTTCAACTTATTTACAATAAACCACTAACATTAAAATAGAAATAGATCTGACACTGGATAGTAAGATAATCAGCAATGTATATAAACACCCAATAATAACAAATAATTACTCAAGAGGGAAGACAGCGGACAAGCTAAGCCGAAGCAAGTTTGATGATGCTGAATATCCAAATACATAGCTCACGCACTGATAGGCTCAGTGGCCTTCTTCAGCCATTCATTTTCAGCTTCATTCAAGTATGGCGCCAGCATGTCTCTACACTTAGAGTGATAAGAGTTCAGCCATTCTATCTCATCAGGCGCAAGAAGGCTCGGGTCAATAAACTTCTTCTGGTAAGGGGCCTGCACAACGTAACATCAAGAATCAATAATATGAAAAAAATCATAAGTAGACTCATTATATTCTATGAGATTAATTTTTAGAATTATGCTTCTAACAGTAAATAGGCCTTCTATCTAATGTGTGATGCTCAAATACCTATCATGAACATATTTATACAAACCTCCCTCAAAGTTAGAGATAAAAAAAAAATATAAAGCAACACAGAATAAGAACTTGCCCAAGTAATGTGTTCAAATGATAAATATCCTTTATCACCAAAATTGAATTTTGTATCAGCCTCGTTGACAATAAGCACATTCTCCAATCTTATCCCAAACGCTCCATCTTCATAGTAACCAGGCTCTGAAAATTCCAATTCAAAAGAATAATCCATAAGGAAAAGAGTTAAATTAAAGCACTATGGCTTTTGTATGACTTGATAAATAGATTGAACACTAACCTAGAACTATCACAAACAGAAATAATTAACGGTAGGCTCTAAATTTGTATTATAACCATGAAACTTTTAAATAGATCAGTCTAACTTTGTGTATTTATTTTTTGGGCCCTTTCATTCTGAAACTATGAAACCATGCAAGAAGCAAGTGTCAAATTGAGAAAACATGCGTTCATCAAAAAGCATGCATCTAGAAACCCACCAAATCCCCTCCCTACAAATTGGAGTAAATGTAGATGCGTCAAAGTAAAATAAAACACGTTTACCATATATCTCTTCTCAAACCAGTGGTTTAGAATTGACCACCCACAAGCTTGTCCTAATAATTTCTAAAGACTTGGCAGTAAAAAAATAATAGGAGATATGATTCAATAGAAGAATGATGAAAGAGAGACGATGGGGCAATTCTAATATCCTGGGCTTGACAATGTTATACTAACCATCTGTCACAGTCATTGAAGCTTGCAATGGTACATTCCGAGCTTGTGGTCTGAAACTGATTAAATGGGGCCCTGCTCAATTCATATCATATTGAATTAAATCTCAATTTAGTCTTATGTGCTAAAGAAAGCAAAACAAATTGAAGTTGTAGGCAGTAAGGAAGCAGTAACAGTCCCAACACCTTCATGAACATTCAGGTATGACCCAATGCCATGACCAGTACCATGTCGATAATCAAGGCCATCTTTCCACAAAGGAACTCGGGCAAGAATATCAAGTGCATGACCTAAATGTATTGACAAGGGAAAAGTAGTTAAGTTCTAATGCATGTAAATGAAAACTAGCTCAATTGCGGAGTTGACATAAAAAAGAAGAAAAATTTGTTATACCATTTGTCCCATTAGGAAACCTAGCATTCCCAAGAGCAATGTGACCCTTGAGGACCTGCATGAAATGCAGCAAATCAAGCGTCTAAAGCCTCTCCAACCAAAAAGAAAAGGTGCAGTTGTGTATCCAAAAAGAATTTCATATTTTCATATATATCCAACAAAGTTAAGGAATTCTGAAAATTAAATGAACTAGAGTATATTTTCATGACTATTTAACTTGTAGAGGTAGCATAAAAAGGCACTTACTGCTGTATAGCATGCTTTCTCATGTGTTGAAGGTTTTCCAAAATGAACTGTTCGTGTTATATCAGTTGTTCCATCTAGATACTTCAAGGACACTGATGGTTAACAATAATGACATGCTTTCATATCTACGCAATAAATAATTTATAATAGTAGACAAACCTGGGCTCCAGAATCAAAAAGATATATTTTGTCTGGATCAAGCTCAGCACATGTTTCTGCCTGTGGACAATAATGAATGATGGCTGCATTTGATCCAACTGAAGAAATAGTTGGGAAACTCAATCCTCTGAAATTCTGGGGCCAACAAAAAAAATAAAAAGAATATTTATAATTGAACACTGAATGGTATAATATATTTATCAAAAACTGTAGTTTTGAGTTCACATTTATACTCTCTTAAAAGTGCTTAACAGTGTGTGGACAGTGCATATCTACAGTCAAACATCCATATTCCAAAGAGTAATTTAGGTCTACCCTAGAGTCAATTGCAAAATGAAAACTGACAGATTGATCATGTATCAAAGCCAAGATAAATGTGCTTATTTGAGTTAGAACTCCAGGATCCAGATGTGACCTTTCTGATCCGTGCCATAAGATGTAACCATTCTGACCAATCTTAAGAAACTCGACTCAAAATCATAAGACAAAAACAAGGACGGGAAATGAATGTTTCTGTTATTGTAGTCAATAAAATATAATCTACCTACTGTAAAGACGAACCCACCCTGCTTCAAAGTGTTTAATCAAATCATGCCTTTTAACCATTACTATATAGCATTTAATTGATAAATTGAATGCACCTCTTTTGATGCCCGAAAACCCTCAAGTTTGTCACTTGCAGTCACCTCAGTCAGCTTCAAGGACTTCCTGAAAAAGGGTTTTCATGCTATGAGTAAACAGCATAAGATTCCACACAATTTTAATGATGTGATGCAACAAGAGCTAACCACACTGGGAAATATCCTGAAACAGTTTAAATAATCATTCAGAAATATCAACCTCTTGACAGGTCAGGGAGGTTCATTTTCTATAAAACTAAAAAGTGGGGAACTCATTTCATGACTTTCCATGTTAACTGAAAGTCAAAGTAACTAGTCAACTTTTCCGTGATTTCTGAGGTTACAATTTTACAGCCATAAGATTGGAAGACACTTACAAATGTTTTCCCTTGTTCACTTCATAACCCTCCATAAAGTAACCAGATGCCCCATAATTATCCTTCATCTGCAAATTAGAACAAGCATATGTGCCGATGTTCAAATCTGGTACATCAAACTAAGAAAAGCATGATAAAATAGAGGGAGAGACATTGAAAAATATGGACGTCCACTTTCAAAGAATAATCCATATTCAGAGAAATAAACCTTCTCATCCAACCAGACAAGATATTGTACAACAGCTGCACCATCCCGAATATGTGCCTTTCTTAAACCTTCCAACTCCACTGGATTCTACAGATATTGGAGAAATATAAAATCAGAGTCACTCAACAAAATAATAAAAAGTAATTTCCAAATTAAGACCCTTGCAAGATTTCTAAAAGAGCGAATCGGCCCTTCTGATATACTCAAGATGAGAAGAATGACTCTTTGTGTATGTCGCCACAGCAGAAATAAAAAACCGGTACACTCAATATGACATTATGATATAAGTTGCCACAACATACTTCCCCTTACACGTCTTTTAGTGACTCGAATGCCAATTGAAAGTACTAATTTAAGGGGTATTATGCCTGTTAACTTTTAAGGGACACTATTATCATCGTTTTAGTTTCTCATACAAGGTTTGTTTGAGAACAAACCAACAACAATGCCTTTTTTCCTGACCAATCACCAACAGCCATGCCGAAACAACAATAAAAATGAGCTTTATTATTTGAATAAATATGCACAACCTTTAAAGCTTTTGCCAAGGCCACAGGTGATTGCTGCAAGTGAACCTTATCGGGGTTCAATTTTGAATACAGCACATAGCAGCATGAACCCGGATCAGCCCATATGAGGTCATTAGTACTAGCATCTGCTTGAGAACTACCATTTACTCTTACGCCAGTCTCACTGAGAGTTTTGCTTGCTTCCACTGTCAGTTCAGTAGAAGTTCCTCTAACAGTAGACCCGGCATCAAGCTCATCTACTGAAAGCAATGCCACATCGGAACTCACTGCTGTGTACTCTCTAATTTCAATCCCATTACCTTCTAAATGAGTTTTGACCTGCACAGAAATGTTAAAAAAGACTTATTAAGCCTTCTACCAATACGAGACATGTTGATTGGTCTAAATAATAATATTCAGCACCTGAATTTCTCTTTTAACTTGGTTATTCATCAGCAGTATAAAGGAACAGAACCATTGTTGATATATTTGGTATTTTCATCTCTCTCCTTCCCGGTAATTGTTGATATATTTGGTATTTTCAACTCTCTCCTTCCCGATACCAGAGAATTGTACTTAGACAATAAATCAGAAACAAAATATATCATGGATAGCACCCTCATAATTAGTTTTTGACTAAATGTTGCAGTGGCAAACTCTTTTGGCGGAGAAACATGTGATCACAGAGTTCATTCCAAGGAAAAAATTCTCCCAGACAATTCTCACTTAGACAAGTAGGTTTTTCTTTAGATGAAAGAAATTACTTATTGATGAGATGAGAGAATACTACAGAAAGGTACAAAAACAGAGGAAAAGGAATTCATTCTTAAAGAAAAACAAAAACAGAAGAAAACATCCTAACCTCTAATTCAACAAAGGAAACCCTCTCATTATTCCAATATCCAATAAGGGCAAAAAAATCGCTGGCCATGGTAACTCAATAATAATAACATGATAGCATCTTTATATACTTCAATAGCGAACACAACATTACTCACTGATTAGACATGCATAATACGTTGATTCACATAACTCAAACCAACCTCAGCAGACAACTTTTGCTGGTCCGCGTAAAAGAAAGCTGAATTGGTTGTCACAATAGCAAATGCATGAACTACGGGGCAGTATGCCACATCACTCCCACGAATGTTGTACAACCAAGCAACCTGGATGGCAGCCAAGTTATCAAAATTTTAAAAGAAAATCCCAAGATTGCAATCTTAAAGAGGCTAGGGACAGAAGGAGAGGATAAATCCTCAAGCTCAGATAATTTGAACAAAGAAAAGAAACAAAGTGAAAAGAGAATGACAGGATATACTAACTTCATCAAGCGCTGTGAAAATTATACCACGAGCTTTCTCAAGCCTAAGCTTTTCTCTCAAAAATTTCAACTTATCTGCAACAGAACGACCTGCAAATTCCAATTGGTGTACAAGAACAGCATTAATCTCTGCAGGTGGTCGGTTAATCCATACTTCATCTACCAAATTTTTTGTGGTTGGAACCAGCTTCTGCTGTTTTACAGCAAAAGCACGCTCCCATCTTTGGGCTGTATCAATTGAAATGCACCAAGGGTCAACTCCAATGGACGCATCTTTCGGCAAGTTCTAGGAATAAGATATGGAAATGACCCATTAGTATAAATATGACACATAATAATGTACATTTAAGAGTGATTTTGCAGAAAATTGTAACTAACATCAGCCATCCAGATATCTACAGCAGGATCTTCACCAATGCGCATTAGCTTCCACTGATCACTAAGTTCTTGTGTTGCCTGCAAAAAATACCGTCCATCGGTCCACAGCAGAGCTTCTTTCGTTGTAATGAGTGCCAACCCTGAATGTAAGTTTAAAGGAAAATTCAAAAACTTAGAAGCAACAGATAAAGGCACGTAGCTGACTTCATCAGATCCAAAATACACAACAATATTGCATGGCAAACAACTGGTCGAAAGACTTCAGTCACAGGCCATCTTCTATCAGGAACTGATCCTTTGCAGCCACCGAGAATGAAAAATTTGTTATGTAACCGTCCTCAAAAAAAATGATGCCCATCACTATTTACTAGGCACAAAACTTATGTTGAAGCCACGCAGTGAAGTTGCCCAGCCCCAGAAACCAATCATATGTAGAACGATCAGCTCGCTAGGGGAGATGAGTTCTTTTGAAATATGAACCGGATGAGCACAATAATATTAATGATAAAGGACAAGGTCAAACAAGCTAGTTTAATAACTCGTCATAAGTGAAAAAAAATTCAAAAAGGAAGGACGCGATCATAAGGGAACATATATGTACAACTAAAACTGAGATGCAACAACCAATTCATTGTATTGAAATATACCAGCACTTCCAGTGAATCCGGAGACGAATTCGCGCCTTTTGTCTCGTGCAGATACATATTCGCTCTGCGATCAACGTACCGAAAAGAGAGAAATGACCATCAATCGGGTAAGTCACGGAAGAAATAACGATTATACTATATTGATATCGCTAATTAAACAATCTGATGAAGTGCAGGCAATTTGTAAGCAGTGGTAGATAGAATCGAAGAGGAACCTGGTGATAATCTTCGGAGGGTACGACCAAGGCATCAAGAGGCGGAGAGTGGGAAGCCATTAGAGACCTCAAGCCAGAGAGGGTGTCCGCCATTTCTGTGATAAGTTTTGCGATTGCTCTGGCACTTTGAGTTTGGTCGTAACAAGTAATAGAATCCTCTTTATGTGGGATATATATGGTAAAAATCGCAGCGAGAAATGCTCACTCCAAAGAATCGATTTCACAGTCAGATCAGATTCCTTGGACGAAAATGTTATCCCACCTCTCCAAGTCAGATATCAGTATCATGTGTATTTTTTAGGTTTAAATCTAAATTGTTGATTTAATTTGCGCGAATTTAAGTTTTATTTTAATCTCTTAGATTAAAAACTCTATTTTTTTAGCCAGCTAGTTGACATTTTATTTCTGAGAAACTAATAATTAAAAATAATTTGTATTATATATTCTACACATTTTAAAATGAAAAATTATCAAATTATTAGAATTAAAATATAACTAATCAAGTTTTGTTATAAACGGTATAAAATTAAAGATCAATATTTGAGATAAGCGTGAAATAAAAATGAGCACGTAAGCCAATCCCATCGTTTCCCCCCCTATTTCTGTGGTCAAAGTTTTCAGTTGTGATTTTTTGATATTAACATCGTTATTTTCATTTCCTAGTTGGAGTGAAGCGGTTCTTAATGGAAATTGGAAAGTTGGAATGTGGAAACTAATTAACAAATTTTGTCGGCAAATCTGGTGCTCTTCGGTTTAGCCCTCCTGCTTGACGCTGGCCAAGAGGTTGCAGGTTCGATTACTTGCTACTTCTGAGCAGAGAGAAAAATATTCACAATTGCCATATTTATCTCATATCAAAATTAGCAATCAATCAACATTAAGGCTCTGTTTGGTATGAAGGAAATTTCAGTGAGTTTGATTTAAATTTTTGTGTGTGGAGAAGTTGGGTTAAAAGATTTTGATCAAATTTTTTTCACACTTATATTAACGCTCATTTCCTTTCCATTCCCTTACACCAAACATGCGTTAACATGTCTGATAAGTTATGCTAACCCTTCTTTACTTTCTTATTAGTATTTGTACCTCTCATAGCTATTTCCTATTTAAATTTAAATTTGACTCTTCCACTTACAATTATTAAAAAATTTCTATCAAATTATTATTTTATCCCATATATTAATGACGCTTCATTGTTCAGTTGAGTTCTAATGTTTAATGACATAAATTCAACACTCAAATGATTCATAATCAATTATTTAGATCCTTTTTGTCTGTATTGCGCACTTCTAAATATTTTTATGATTGAAACTATGCCTCGTCATTCTCTGGTTGTTTATGATTCAAAAGGGGACAATACAAATCACACAAATGTTGCACGGATCAGTTTGATGTCATTATCAAAGAGTTATGGAAAGTCTTCTAAAGAAATAAGCAACTTCAATACACCAAACCGTGAGTTGATAGCAAGTAAAAGACACCCACGCAACAGAAGAAGAGGCACAACGAGCCGCATAGCATAAAATAGTATATTAGTTTTATTTATGCAATATTGCAATGTAGTTTATAAACATGTATAGCTCTCAGAACAATGAGGACTAAGAACACTGGATATAATTAACAAATGACACCTGAACAAACGAGAGAGTTGAAATTACAGATGATCAAGAAGAACGCGGTGAAAAGACGAGAGAACATGGTCTAAGACCGCGCCAGCCTCTTGACTACTACAGCCATATACTTGCCTTGATGCTCTGCAAGTGCGAGCTCTGTTTCACTTGGCTCTCTGGTGCCATCACCGGCAAAGACACCTGCACCATATGGAGAGCCCCCTCTGACCGAGTCCATCTTGAACATACCTGTTCCAAATGTGTATCCAATAGGAACAAACAGCATTCCGTGGTGTGCCAGCTGAGTGATTGCTGTCCAACTGCAACAAATTAAACCACAGAAAACATTAGCATCCTATCCCCTTCAAGCAACTTCTAATTCCCACATTAAGTGCCACTATCCGAGTTGGTTGGCATCTTTGCCAGAATTGGTAACTGATTCAGTCCTCAGAAGAGCTAAAATTATTCTACAATGGCTGGGAGAAGTACCTTCGCATCAGAGCCCTTATCAGCAACAGAAAGAATACTTCATGAATTTGTATTTCGACCAGGTACATTCTTCTTTCTAAATAAACCTAAACATGTTGACTGCGATGGAATTGTTCCTTCAGAATTAATGCATATTAACTCAAACTTAATGAAAACCATCCTTAAGAACATGGAGCTCATAGGAACTTAATGTTGGAGCTGTTTTCTCCCTACCCTTATTTATCCCCCTCATGATGTGGAGAATGATATAATAAAAAGGCTTTAAAAGAAGTCTCCTCCTAACTTTTAAAACAGAATCTCTCCCGTTGAATTGGAAAGTTACGCAGAACAACTGAACGCTATGCTGAATCACAAATATGAACATTGAGCTTAAAACATTTCCAGTAGATAAAATAGCACTGCAACTGTTTAAAATTTAAGTAAAGCATATATGAGGTGGGCCTTGAAAAGAATCTGCTAACAGTTGCAAGTTGCAACCCAATTCCAAAAAGCGTTGAACTTGTACCGTGATCATCTACAATCTAATCAGTGTCTCTAGTTTTGTGTTTATGACTTTCTTATTTCTCTCTGAGCCACCACTAGGTGGATCTCAACAGAATGGGAAGATGTTTTCAGACTCAAAGAAACAATCAACGACATCCTTATATTAGCCACGGTTTTTGAACACACACTCATGCAATTTATGAATCGCATCTTTTATTAATTGGATCAACATTATATGTTTCTAAACACTGCATTTTTCGCAATAAAAACAAGGGAGAATGTAGCTTTTGATTGTAAAAGCAATACTTACGCAGTAGTTTCTTGACCGCCGCCCTGAGTGCCGGTACTGACAAAGAACCCAGCAGGCTTCCCTGCAAGCTTTTGCTCCTTCCACAATTGCCCCGTCGAATCGAAGAATGCCTTCATTTGAGCAGCCATGCCCCCATATCTCGTTGGGAACCCGAACAAAATCCCATCGGCCGCCCCCAACTCAGCCGCCGTTATTTCCGGGATTGTATCATCCTTTGGCGGCGCCCTCATCTTCTGCAACACCTCATCTGGCAATGTCTCTGTCACCCTGTACAAAACCCCTTCAACTCCTTCCACCCCATCCACACCCTTCTTCATCCTCCGAGCCAATCCCTCAACATGCCCATACATGGAATAGAACACTATGAAAATCTTCAATTTGGCAGCCGGTTGTGATGCCATTCCTTGAATCTGCAAATCTGCAGGGTTATCAGCTTGAGCGTTCTCCTCAACAGCGATCGGTGCATTATTGCCGGATGCTCTGGCGGCGTCGCGCGCATTCTTCTTGCTGGGAACGCAACCTCCTCCTTTGCCCATCACGAGCTAGAAATTCCTCAATGAGGGCAGTAGGAGAGGCAATTCTTGGGAAAATCCCTGCCGAATTCAAATGGTCAACTAGAGTAAACTGCACATCAAAGTTGGTTAAATTGCAATTCAGGACTAATAATTGGCAATGAGCTATGCCTCTTGAATTCAAGAGTGTAACGTAGGTTGCACTTGACCTAACAAATGGAGAAATTAATGATTAAAAGGAGGAGTGGAAGGTTTGAGTTTGGCGAGCTTCCAACTGGGACTGGATTTCAGAATTTCACACTTTTTGAGGATATGCAAGAATTTGAAAGAGTCTCTCTCACACTCTGGCGCTGATCATTCGGATAAAATGCATCTTAGTAACTGACGTGAGGACCCTACGCGAACGACGATGCCAACCCTATACGACAACTAGCATCTCGATGCCTAGTTCCCCTAACTGCAACTATACGACATGAGGAAAATATCGAGACGAAGGGGGAAATTAGCGGTATTAGGGGTGGCACCTTCTAGAAGCAAGGGACCCGATCAGTTTCCATCGCGTCCATTGAAGTGGGGATGGGAATGAAGTGGAGACATGACATACCCCACAAACTACAGCGTTTTTATTACTAACGGATAGGATAGTAACAGTGAAGTAATGACACCAACAACAATTGTTCAATGGTTTTGGCCAAAATAAGTACAGAACTTTAATCATTCAATGTTTGAAAACCTCGTGGGGTCCTCTTTTTTGAGATTACATTTGCTTATGTTTTGTCGGAGTAATCTCTGCACATTCACTGACCCTTTTTCATTCAGTGAAGAGTCAAGTTCTGGACATTTTTTTTTTTTTTATGTTTTAATCTTGCACTGTTGTCTCAGTAAATTACTGCTTTACATGCTTTATTGTTCTTGAATCTATGACGGACAAATGGAACTGCGTTAGTGACAATAATTGTCCTAAGGAAACTAATGTCTCGTGGGGCACAAGAAAAGAGAAAATTAACGTACGTGGACCCTGAAAGTTTAAAGTAGTTGCTGCGTGGGCCTTGGTGGGGGCACGGTTGCGATATTGGTCCCATTTGAATGGATAAAGTTGAATGCTGTCCCACACAAGTTTTTGGTACAATAGTAAAACCACAGGGCAGTGTCCAGCAGGTCAAAACTATAGGCTTATATGGCCAAACATTGATGGCCTGTGGGTTGGGCCTTAACTACATCAACAACGCCACTTCCACATTCCGATCATTAGCTTTATTATTTGCTCTAAGATTTGACCAATCCAACATCCTAAATCATATATGACTTTTTCTGGATCTTGTTATAATACATCTAAATAATCGATTAATTCAAATTAAAGTTTTATAATTATGATATCTTTCCCAGTATCTCATTTAATAAAGTAAAATTTAAACTGTCTTCCCACTTTATAATTTAGCTGCTCTACCGTTAAATTAAATATTTTAAATAAGTTATTCTCTTTATATTTTTCTGTTCTATAGTTTATATTTAGCATCGTTTTCTGTCATTATCTGTGTTTATTTATATTATCTGATCACATAATTCTACATGTCCAATTACTGCCCCTACTCGGCCAGTCAAATAAACCTCTGAGCCAATAATAATTCATGAACAGTAAATATAGCTATGTTTTGGCTTACTGATCCTTCGCGGCCATTTGCGTGGTATTTGAGTTCTGAACTTTTCAAGCATAAATGGTAATGAAGTTACTTGGGACTCATGGTTTGCATATAGTGGCCTGGTTCTGACATTATCCATACATCACGTGCCAGAGTCTAAATGGGAAGGGAATCGCCCATACCATTTTTCATTCCTCATGGCATTACCTTTCCTATCAGTTTCGAAGTCACAACACATTCACACTTTCCCTGTTTTATAACCAGCAAATATGGATCATATAAACCAAATTTCCACGTGTTGCAGTGAACAGAAGAAAAGTCTTACATGACTTGTGTTTGATAAAGAAAAGGAATAAAGAAAATCTCGTGATGGATATGACTTTGATTGTTTTTTTTTTTTTTGCTATTTCCACAATGTGATTCTTGCTTACGAATCTTTATTCATATATCAAAAAAATATTCCAAGTGTCGATGTATATCCGATCTGATTTCTATAAGTAATATAAAAGTCCATAAACCTCCTAAGGTCGTCCCACCATATTTTACTATTCAAAAGCTTACTTCTGAACAAAGGCACTAAAAACCAGTTCACACACCAGAAATCACATACCATTAAGTAATCCTCTGACCCAGTGACCCAAAATAAATATAACCATAAAAGCAGATACCATATATATAAGCCACCCTATGCCAAACCATAAAGCAATAGAGAGGGTTGAGTAGTTAAACTCAAAAAGGACCACAAGAAAACAAATAGAAAATTAAAGGAAAAAAGAGTGGGTGAGATTTTTGTTTCTCTGTCTTCGTATCCAACAACATCTGAGAGATCAATCTGGATGTTATCTTTTTAATTTTCTCCGAGAATCCGTATCTATTGAATGGACACCCACCCATATTATTTTGATGCCTAACACATGTCCCATTGGCCTTAATTAATAGCATGGGATAATTAAACCCCCAGCACCCTCCCTATAAATAATTATGATCAAAGAAACTCAAAAGACCAAGAAAAACCAAAAAAAAAAAAAACAATCAGTGGGTACCATGTGCTAAAGCCAGCTTGGAATCCCTTAAAGGATGTGAAAGAAATTTGGAAGCAGGGAATGAAACAACGCCACATTGACGACCCCCACTAGCCCGCCTGCCACGTTTCGTACGGTTGCACTATGTTTAATCACCTGCGAATTAATTAAGACGAGGAGTCATTAATTAATTAAAGTAGTTTAAACTAAGTTATACTGATAGATAGAATATTTATTTGATTAAAAACATAAACCCCTGGAAGAAAACAGGCTTAGCTGTGTGTGGAGATTTCTCGCTTTAAAGTGTGGGGAATAATCCAACTTGTGGGAGAGAGAGGACTTTGATAAGCTTTTGATGAAAGGGACTAGTTTAGGCTTTGCCTTCCAATGAAAAGCTCTTTCTGCTTTTTCAACTAGTAGTATTACTTTACTTACTGGGGGGCATCGTTTTCACCAAATGGGTAATCGCGAACCACTAATCTTAATCGTTTTCTCGCTCTCTAAACATGACGCCACGCGCTGACTTCAACCCTTTTTTAATGGCCATAATCAACCAACCATCATGCTTAAGTTCATGCGTTGCGGGGTGATTGGCTCGTGTTGCTTAGGGTGCGTGAGCCACTTATCCATTAATCCTTGGAGTTAGAGCCCAATTTGGCATTAGTTTATAAGAGACCTAAGCTAGGCGATGGCCTAAATTCAGGCGTAATTCAGGGGTTTTTGAAATCTAGCTCTACGTGTGAATGTATTACTCACTAGTAAGTTCTTGAGAGAAATTGATAAACAAATATAGTAAGACAGAAAAGAAACGTGCAGGCTTACATAGGCCTAAACCACGCGAGAGTTACATTGAAAATGATAGCCAGTGAGATTAATTAATTAACTAAGCACGGATTTGGAGGGTCAAACGTGAAGGGCATTGTATTTATTAGTGTGGACTTTGGAGGTAGGAAAACAAGGCAGGGTCCTGTGAGAACTGACAAGAAGACCAAAATTGACTACAATGGACTATTGCGCCATCTTCTGATATATAATATATATAATGATCTCACGCGTCCCTATTTCATGCATTTTGTTCTTGTAGTTATTCAGATAATGGAAGCAAGTAGGAATTGGCCTATACAAAACGAAGACCAGAATGAAAAATTGATAAGATCGGAGGGGACGTCTCTGATCCATGATTATCATTCATAAACCAATCCAATAATAATACACACAAGTTACTTGACAGAAATTGATGAAGCAGGGCATGGGGAAAGCGCTAGCTAACTTTCTAGCTAGGGATTCTCTTGGTCGAGATTTGCTTAAAACATTACGAAATGTCTATTCAAGGCAGAGGGATCAAGTTTTCATAAAAGGCTGCTCATAAAAATAGTACGTACACGTGGTTGGGTCTTCGGTCGATCGTCTTTGAATTCCTTCCGTAAGGCCAAATAGCTAGCTAATTACTAGCACTCCGATTATATTCATATATAAAAAGGGACCACACTCACGCATGTTTCTTTATCAGAAAGAAGTGGGAATAAAATCAGAATGGTAATTATGATTAGATTTAATTTGATATCATATCAGACATGCTGGGGGAGGGTGCATCTAATTAATAAATGTGCAGTATTGTGATATTAAATTATATTCCACAATCAAGTGTGATGAATGCGTTTGATTAGCCAGGTTGGTAGTGTGACTAAAATTCTTAATTAGTGCCTTAATCAGCAAACTAAAGCGAGAGAGTTGGAAAATAGGAAGCAAGGGGTGGAGGTGTCGGGACAGAGATGACAACCATTTGTTTAAGGCCTTTATTATTAGTTGATTTGTTTAATCAAAATTAAGGTTATTAGAGCTGACGGAACAACTCTAAAGCATGACCCGAAGGAATCCATTCCGTGTCACGCGCACCTTCTTTGCCCATTTCTTAATTTTCCATTCTTCATTAAAAAACACACACAGTTTAGGGCACACATTAACTTAATCTGCCAGCTTGTAACTTAAGAGCGAATCTCTCTCTCTCTCTACGATCTCTCTCTCTCTCTACGATCTCTCTCGATCACACAGCCCTATAACTTCATCCTTATCCTCTTGTAACCTACTTTGTCTGTACTTTAATCAAGGTAACCTTACCATAGTAAAGTCGAAGGAGCGAGCGTAACTGTGGCGAGCTTATCTTATTTTACTAGAAATAAGGCTACGTCTATTGGACACTGGTCACCGTAACAATAATCCTAAAGAGCACTGGCAACTGGCACGGTGGTGGAAAACAAAACAACCAGAATAGATGTATGTGTAACAGCGCATGCTTTCTCACTTTTGGAGTGCAAGCGACGGGTAGAGAACAGCAATAAGTGTGCGGATAATGTGTACAAAAGATCTGATCCAATCAGTTGAGCTTAGCTCCTGACACTGTTGACAAAATTCAGTTCTCTGTCTATAGCTTCCTGCGCTGGTTCGTTGAATCCAGCCTCCATGCATGTAGTTGCAGGGTGCTAGCCACCAAGACTTTCTATTTTGCTTCTTTTGTGAAAGAGGCTCTTTTAATTAGCTTCTTTTTGGGGCAGAGAAAACTTTTACCATATTCGTAATTCCTTCACGTTCCAACTCATACACGCAAATGCTCATCTTTTCTTTTCTTGTTTTTAGTATTAACTTTTTTTTGCCTAAGGTGCATGTGTCTTGCTAATCTGATTAAAGATATTGTTAAATATTAAATTTGTATATCTCTACCAATGAGAATTTTAGTTCGTGCTCAACCCATAGTATTAACGTTTAAATCAGGGGCAGGAAAGGCTTGAATTGCTCGGGTTAAACTCAAAACGGCATGTAGTTTTAAGGGGTGACTTTGGCGGGAGGTACGTGTACTACGTGGTGGGGATTGGGTGGGGAAGAAGGAGAAGAGTGAATAGGAGAATTACGCGTGGCGGGGAGCTGACACGCGTTCGAGCCTGGGGTTTGCGCTCCATGTGCTTCTCTTTTGACTACTGGTGTGCTTATAATATTAGTAATAATATATGACTCGCTCTCTCTAACTCATCACGCTGAGTAGTGCACTCCTTTTGAAGTCGCTCTTCCAAGTCCAAGTTCCAAGCTGCTTTGACGTGGCTTCATGCATCTTTGAGCCCCCACTCTTTTTACTTCCTAACACCCCTCAAATCATACCACCCACGACTCTTCTTGACCGATAACTGTATTGACGATGGATATGCGTGTGTATTGAAGGCCACTAATATTAAACACAAAAGTTACCTTATAATCTAGGGACATAGAAACTTTTGTGTAAGTGTAAAATTTTGAGCTCAATTCTACTCGTAATATCGTGTTGTAAGTCCCTGCCCCTAAAATTTGCTTTGGAAGGAAATGATGGATGGCAAGGAAAATATCAGAGGGAGGCTTTTCATTTTGTCGTCGCCAAACTCCACTGGTCCTCCTTTCGATGGGCAACTCTCTCTTTTCACAAGGACAGACAAAGTGGACATGCTTTACTTCTTGTCTGAGGATTGAATCTGAATATTCGTCCCAAAATTATTAGATCTCTGCCACGTACTCCCTCCAATTATGTTCCTTTCTATCATCGACGCAAGTGCACCCACGTGAGTACACACGACAACAGTAGATAAACACAGAAAATACTCAAGTAGCGATATTGGATGTGACACCGCTAGCCTTACTCTGTTCCTTAATTCGTTGGACCATATATGAAGAGAAATCATGATGCTTTATAGTTATCTCCTCTTTCCAATTCAAATTTTAGAAAGACGTATGCCGCTGAAATTAACCAGGAACAGATAGAACATAACTGGCGCAGAACTCATGCGTACGTACAAATTAAAATGTCACTTTTCCATATTGTTTATTTAAAATAATTTGGACTATTCCTGGTTTATGATATACAGTGAGGTAAAAAAAAGGATTCCACCCATTAGATTCCTTTCATGGGTTATACATGATGGCTATTAAAAAAATAAACACGTGTTACCCATGAAGCCAAGGCTATTCCCATTTGCATAAGAAAAGGTCAAAAAAAAAAAACGCATCGCCATGGATGTGAGGGCGGCTCAATCTGGTTCCATAAATCCCTCGCAGTGCTGAGTGTCCTCGATAAGCAAAAGCTACCTGCTCCGGTGGACAGACGACAATTTTAATAGAGAACAAGCGATAGCGTCAACAATGACGATATGTCCACAAGCGTCTTTTTTCGATGTTCACTCTTGTGGGCACAATATATATAAAACTCGTTTAACGTTTAAAATAATGGATCTTAGACGATGAGGTTGGTTAGATTGGAGTGAAGATGTGAGGAAGGTGCAATGCGATGCCAAATAATGAACGTGCAATTTGGTGGACTTATTCTATTTCTTCAACGGCGGAGTCTTATGTCTCAGGGGGATTGTATAACGGTCAAAAATGTTAAGTAGAGATAATTATTACTCTTCATATTATAAAATAGATGTTATATTTAGACCCAGAGCAGCATATTATTTATGGTTAACATGCTTTTGTCTCCTATAAATACTTATTTAGAAAAATAACCCAAAAAAGAGAAAAAAACAAAGAGAGGAAGAACAAAAGAAAGGACCTTTCAGAGCATATGCTCTTTTGCCAGTTTATCCAGTTGAAGTTCTTTCCCGGTTAATCCAATAAACCTATTACTGTGAAGAATGCATCTTCCTATTAAATTTATATTAAGATATATTGATGGTGATTGATACAGATGATTTTGACGAAGGGTGAATTGAATAGAAGAAGGAATCAAAACTTGGGTCACTCATCTCGAGCCACGCATGCCCTAACCACAAAGCCGGGAAAGGTAGTTAGCTCAGCCGGGTGAGAGCAGCTTGGCTAGCTGCAAAACTAGTAGTGCCACCCAATTGGACAACAAAAGTGCCTTACATGTCCCAATCCAGAGGCCAACAACCTTCCCTCTTTCTTTATTATTTCTCTCCAGCTCGTCAGCTTTGGGATCCCAACTCACCCAAAAAACCATTATGACCCTCTCTTTCTTTGTTATTCTCTTGTTCCAGAAAGCCTAACTTTCCTCTTGTATCCAAACACTCTCAACTTATCTGTACGTTTTCTTCAGTTCTTCATTATGGCCATCCCCCTTGGGCTAATTATTATAATCACAATCACACTAAATGCCCCTCATCGTATTACTTATTCAGTCCCTATAGCTACTACCTTCATATACGTTTATTTTCATTTGCTTAATTTTAATTTATGTGTGCTAATAAATATATATATTTGTATTTGCATACAAACTAGCTTTATCATCATTTTCTTCTTTTTCTTAAAAGTTGGTGGCAAAATATCATGCTACTCAACTTCAACATTGATTAAAGAATTGCGTATTCTAGCATCTCATGTCCTATTTACAATGATTCCATCTGTTTTGTGGCGTCTACATGTTTTGTAGGACACCAGAGACTGCTATAATATTATTAAAAACAATTGGAAAAACGACACACATAATGGCACTCATCCGTAAATCTTGACAAAGCCGTGGGACATTTTTGGCAAGAGACCAATCCTCAATATTGAAAAAAGTAAGAAACTCATCAAGAGGACACGCACATCGTTTTCCCTATAAATAAGGAAGCCTTCCTTGTACAAGTATCTCCAAAGACATTTCGCTCTTTCTGGGAGAACATATAACTCGTACAGAGAAAGATAAGTGAGGGGGAGAGAGAGAGAGAGAGACTCATCACGATCTAGCTAGAAGATTAACGATAGAGAGAGAAAGAGGATTGGAGAGTGACATCTACGACCACCATGAATCCTCATCTTATTGACGACCACATGGTGCTTGTCTCTCAGCTGTACCCTGGTGCTTACTCTCAAATAATTCCTCAACAAGGTTTCCATCTTTGTATACTTTTATCAACGTTTTGCATTTTATGAATTCGTCATCATCGTCTAAAGACATCATCACTAAGTTTGAACTTGTCTGTCTGTTTGGTCATATTCAGGGGGGACAAAGCCGAGACGACGTCGTAAGAAGAACAAGGGAGGAGAAAACGGAGACGGGGGACTAAAGAAGAGGAAGCTGAGTGCAGAGCAAGTGAATCTTCTAGAGCTAAACTTCGGGAACGAACATAAATTGGAGTCGGAACGGAAGGACCAGCTGGCGTCGGAGCTGGGCTTGGATCCGCGTCAAGTGGCTGTTTGGTTCCAAAACAAAAGGGCGCGTTGGAAGAACAAGAAGTTGGAGGAAGAGTACTCTCACCTTAAGAAAGTCCACGAGTCCACCATTCTCGAGAAATGCCGCCTTGAAACCGAGGTACTTCTCTTTCTCTTTCCCTTTTACCCCATATTTTCAGTTACTCCGACTCATTTCATTGGCCCCTACGTATTCTTGTGTTCACAAATCTTTTTGAGCGCAGAAACCAAGCCTGTTAAAATCAGTGAGTTTGATGAGGTTATCTTTTATCGTTTCCTGAACTTCAAAGCGGGATGGGGGCTAGTGAGTGAGCTACCTAGCTAGAGAGTCTGAAACCAAGACTTTTTCTTGTTTTCCATCTGTTTCTTTCTATCCAAACAGGTTCATCGCAGTCCCATTTTTTCTTCCAAGCAGTAACGTCTACTTTGGGCAGGCATGTCTCCACGTTTTCTTCTCCTTGACTTTTTTATGCCCTTCTCTTGTTCGTTTGGCTCTACAAATCGTTGCTTTCTAGTCTAAAAAAAGTTGTTTCCCCCAATTGTTTAATCCCCGTAAATTTTGAAAGAGAGAAGAGAACTGAAAGTTAGTTGCACTTGCGCTCCTTAGTCGATCGGTCCTAATTAACAACAAGCTAGGGGCAAAAAGAACCGAAGCACGAAATATAAAATTAAAAACAGACAAAAATGCAAAAGAAGAAAGTGACCAGACGAGGCCATATGAGCTCCGGCGTCGAAGAAAAAAAATCTGGAATGTCCTCATAAATTCTTCTCCATTAAAATTCATACAAAAGTAAGGAGGAAAAAGGAAGGGAAAAGAAAAGGAATAGCATAATGCCACCTTAGGAGACAACAAAAGGTGCAATCCGTACAACGTTGTTTTGGGCCTTGAATACGGCCCACCTATGAGGGACTAGGAAAGTGACAGACAGACATGTTAGCTGAGATTTTTTGTGAAAATGCAGGTACTGAAGCTGAAAGAGCAGCTTTCAGAAGCGGAGAAAGATATTCAACGGCTTCTGGAGAGAGTCGATAGGGTATCAAGCAGCAACAGTCCCACTTCGTCACAGTCCATGGAAGCTGTGAACAACCCACCATTTCTGGGAGATCTTAGTGTTGAAGCTTATGAAAATGATGTGTTTTACATGCCACAGACCCATTACATCAATGGCATGGACGAGTGGATATACATGTGATCATGTCACCACATATAATTAGTAAAACCACATTATAATTTATTAGTAATCTGTAGATAATGTGAATGATCTAATTATGTAAATTAATTTCTAGCTCCCCCTAGGGATATAAGTACGTAGCCATAGCTATAAGTTATCTAGCTGCTAGTGTGTGCTTTTGACTATAATTTGGAGAAATATTATGTTATTAACCTGATAATTAAACTCCCATCTTGACTCCTAATTCGCTAATCATATCTCCGTTAATTTGCTGCATAAAGTTCATTAATTAGTGTTGCCTCGTGAGGAAGTATTCGTGCTATGTTTTCTCATCATAACTTTAATTAGCTCACCCGTACCAGCTTCCAATGTGTTCTCTTGGTAAGGTAGAAAGGGGGATTGAATAATAACGATAATAGTGATAAATTGTTGCTAGACTAGCTTAACATCACGTTATATCTCTCTGTTTATTTTTGGTAATGACGTGAAAGATTCTTCGGGTTTAATTCATCGAATATACTGATAAAAGAATCTGATATTTTTTTCATTCAGATAAGGCTGAGCTGAGCAAAACTAACTAATGATAAATTCATTATTGCATGTGTATGTTTATCTGAACTTTTAAGGATGATTGTACTTCATTAATTGGCCATTTTTGTTTATTTCGATCGGTTACCCACAAAAAGGGCCTAGTTTATTTGCTATTTTTATGCATTTGAAGTTGGAATCCTTAGATCAACATTTTTTGACATGGTTATTTTACTAATTGATTCCCGAAATTAGAAGGAAAAGGAAAAGGAAAGATAAGGAGGACCAGAGGGAATAAAAAGGTTCAACTATTCCAGCGAAAAATATGGATCGATGGTGGAGTAGTTGAAGCCTTGAACTTGGACAAGAGTGTATTGTTCCTGTTTGAGATGACTTGAATGTGTGTAACTGGAATCTATTTTCTTCCTCCTTTTTCATTCTATTCATTCATTCGTACCATCAAGTTGACTTCTACTACTGGCAACACACTCACAAGAGTACCCGTTTTCCACAAACCCAAAAACAAAACAAAAAAAAGAATCGATGTTTTTTGTTTTGATTTGAAATAAAGTTATCTCAATATAATGTAGTGGATGAGAGCTGTTTTTATTTATGGCCAACAAACCAGGAAAATAATTCCTCAGTTAAGTGAGTGATTCCCAATACTGTAGAAGAAGGATTTCTCATATATATGATTAGCTAGAAAGTAGCGTCATTTTACTTGTGAGCGAAATTTCGGTGTCACCATAGAATGAAGCGGAAGAAACTAAATATAATTTTGTTGTTAATAGAAGAAAAAGGTCAATTTACAAAACAACATTGAAAAGAATCGAAAGATGGCTCGAAACAAAATCAAAACCTCTCTCCCTCCCTCCTTCCCTCCAGTCAGAGTCGGGGCATGTTCGTTCATTTGCAATTTTCTTAACATTATCATCAATTACAATTACAATGGAAGGCTTTAAGAGAGTGGTAGCTACGGATTAAATAAATCTTTGTTCAATACTAAGTGATCCTCTTTTTAATTATTACCATTTTTAAATATGAAGATGCGAGCGAGGCATGGAATCTGCAGAGTTCTGATGAGGAAGAATCAGGCAAGTTGGACTGATAGATACTGACCTACGAGAGGGAGGAACATGACTGCATTCCCAATGTTTGATTCCTACGTTGAAATTGGACTTGAATAATTTACAATTCGCGTATGCGCTCGAGTGTATGTGAGCTCAATACTTATGAATAAGTTGGGGCCGTATTCTGAAGTTGAACGACATTTAACTTTATTGATGTCCTCTATATATGCACTTGTTTTCAAACTCCAACACACTCCTTCATATACAAAGCTCAATCATTGATCAGGCGTACCTCTTGGCCATTGGATTCCTCCTTGTACCGGTGCTTTTAAAATGAATACTGATGGTGCGTTTAATGCAAACTCTAGTAAGGATCTCCATTGCAGATCTTGCATGGTCTCTTCAGCTTTCCATACAGAAGCTCAAACCCTCTGTGATGAAGCATTTAAGGCAAAAGACCTTGATTTAGGACAAGTTGTTTTTGAGTCCGATTGTTTACCTTTGGTGAACATTGTGACAGGTCATATGCAACGTCCAGATTCGCGAGTTGCAAGTCTTATTGAAGATTTAAGATTATTGTTTAGATCAGATAAATCTTTCTCTATAACTTTTGCTCCTATATCTTGCAATTTGGTAGCAGATTAATTAGTTGGGCAAAGTTGGTTGTAGAGGGAAGTGTTCCTTTGGTTGGGATTTGAATCTCCCACCCCTTTTTTGCGTTTATTGTCATATGAATTTAAAATAGTCTAGATGTTATAATAACAACACTTTTTTTTTTTTTTTGCAAGAATGGAATTTTGAAATGCAAGTGTTAATTGAATTTAAAATAGTCTAAATGTAACTCATCCGGAACAATCGTGCTGGGTGGTAGAATTCATACGTTGTTGCAGATCCAACCGGCCTAAGCTACACCGCCTCCAATTCTGTCTTCGAGGTCCACCTAGTACGACTCTGTGAAAAGGCTCAATATTCGTGGAGAAGACTAAATTCAGAATATGCAATTTTTCTTCCATATTCTCCAAGTCAAGTCTCTTTCCCCAAATATTTGAGTCGCCGATTCTTTTGACCAATTTTCCCTCCCTCTATGCTTCGTATACAATGTCATTCCTTCTGGGCTCTCTTGCCTTCCAAGCCCATCTATTGCTCCTAGATAACAGGCCGAGAGAGTGAAAACCCAAATGTCACCACCTTGGGGACCAAGCCCGTACATTTGGAATTTGGTAAACAAAGCCCAAAGAGAATGTGTTTGAAGGCTGTCACCTGTCAGTTTCCCGTGCTAGGGTCATTTATTCCCAATTATACAACTCGTTCCTTTTCTCCTGAGCCAGACATTCACGGCCTAAACTGGGCTTCATAATATCTCTCCCCTGGAGATACCTAACTAAAACACATATATATTACAGCCGCAACTTGGTTCTCCCCAATTTATCCATTTTTCGCAGACCCTGTGTGTCAAAACTGTACTCAAACACTCTCCCAATTGCAATGCCGTGAATCTCGAATCCAGCCGATGGATCATTTGAAATATCGCTGGTTTACAATGATAACCACATTTTTAACTGCGATTTATTTGTACAACAACTTTGGCCCTCGAGTTATTTAAAAATGTTTGCTATAAATAATTCGTTCTATGAAATATCGACCGCCGGGAACTAAACTGGATATAGAAGAGAAGGTTGGGGCTGCAACGTCATGACATCGACGGGAAGGTGGAGGTGAGGTGCAGGAGAGAAAGAGAGGGGGTTCCCAAATGGTAGTACATAATTGTATTAATAAAATAAGAAGGAACAATTAATAGTTAAGTTTATCCAGAGCGCAAAATGGCAGGGGAGAGGGAGTAATAAAGAACCTAATCCAGGGAGACAATGACAGCTGTAATGCGGAGGGTGGCACGTGTCGCGGACGAAGCCCTAAAAACAGCAGACTCCCAAGGACACCGCCACACCCAATCCCATCCGCTACATTCTCTTCCTTCTGTGGTGTTGCTGGTATTCCTTTTTTGTCTGTGGGCTTGTTCCCACCCTCACTCTCCTCTCTTTCATCTTTCTCTTGTTCTATCTTTTCCTCAGCCGTTGATTCCTCCCTTTCCGCCAATGCTATTTTAATTATATTTCCGGAAACTACACGACAACAAGCCGCTCTTACGGAGCCTACTATTACAACACTTCATCAATCCCACCTCCTCCGTCCCACTTGGACTTCCACCTCACCCCTTTCCCTCCTCTCTCTCTCTCTCTCTAAACAGGTCAGTCTCTCTCTCTCTTCCTCCTGATTCTTTAACTTTACTTGTATATGCAACAGCGCTGCTTCCCCCCTCCTCTCCTGCTCTGATTAATTTGTTCTTCCCCTTTTCTTTTTATCTCTATCTTGGAGGTCGAAACTGAGTGTGGCTTTGACTAGAATTATAATGCTCTATGATCGTTTGGTTCTCCGCTCGTTCATTATTTTCTTCTCAGATGATTCGTAATTCAGACAAATTCATTCATCATGGGATGAATGATCGAATTTCTGGCTACTGTTCGTATATTTGTTTTCTTTCGGGGCTAATTTTGACTCTGCCTTTTTTGCTGATAAATTCCTTATGAAAAAATGGTTGATTAATGATATTTCAGTAGAATTCGATGGTAATTCATGGGGGAGTGTTGCTTCTGTTAGAAGTGTTTGTGCGAATGTTGCTTCTGCATTCTGACGAACAAAAGATTAAGCAAGTTTAAGAGAGAGGCAGGGGTTGCTGGCCCTTATGTTTGCCGCGATTTTCTACTCAATTTATTTCATGTTATATACCGGGTTGCCAACCTAGATTCAAATTGTCGATGCGCTTAGGTGGTCTTTGTCATGCACGGTACCGTAGCAGATGGGATTTTATTGTCTGAATTCAATAGTAAAATGGATTTAAAAGTGTTGCCAAACAAATTCTTACATCATCTAGTGGATAAGAAAGGGCTTAAGGGGAAATTAAATTTAAAACACTCTTTCATCATCATCGGCTTTGTTTGATGTGGTGTGGAGAAGATAAATAGGGATAAAATAGTTTTTTAATGTTTTACATGCATATGGATTATAATGATATTCATAGCTTTCTTTCATCAACCCAAATTTGTCTTTACATCATCATTGCTTTAACAAGGCTCCGGTGGGTTCATATATCAGGACAACTTGATGATGCAAAGGAAGGCTTGAAGTGCCTCTATTAGAATTTATATCCCAATTCTGCGCTAAATCTTATCCTAGCAATTTCATATGCGTGCATATTACTTTGATATATGATGACAAGGACGATTGAACTCGAGACCTTGAACCCATTACCATTAGGCCACGGCCCTTGGGCTTGATCTCATATACACACACATTCGTAGGTTATAAGTAGACAAAAATAAAATGTGTTTTGAATGTCTCATTTGTACTATCTTATAATGTCAACGCAGATACTGTGCTTTGACAATATACCTTATCACGGACACATTAATTTTGATCAAGCCTCTTAAACTAGATTTTGAATATATGCTGTCTTGGGGAATATCAATAGTAACCATATATGCTGTCTAAAGTTAAGATTAGCTCCTGAAAACTGAATTTCACTTATACATGGAGATCTGTATAGGCATACGTATTCCAGAGATGAGTGTAAAGGAATATTGCTCTCCTTGTCTCTACTCCCTCATGTACCATTCCAAAAGGTTTTCCCTCTAACTGAAGTCACCATCCCGACTTTAGGAGGAAATTATAGCATATTTGCTTTCCTTTAATTGTTGCCCTCATTTTCTGACATAGCATTTGAAGAGGGGATGCGTTTATCAACTTAGGATCCTTACTTTCTTTTCGTTAATCAGACTAAGATAGTCTTTAATGTGTTACGCATAGCTTGTTAGGATTTGGCTAATTGATGACTTTATCATTTTTTGTCCTTTAACTAATCAATGATCATCAATAAAGGTAATAATAATTACAAGTGAGCCTCAACATGGAAGAGAAATAAATAAGCCGGTTTTTTATTTCCTCAAAATCATGGAACTTTGCTGCTCGTCTTGCAAAATGATGCTTCAGCTTAATAATATATGATTTAGACTTGGGTCATATAGTTATAATATTACTTTATTGGCTATTTGTTCATTGTACTCATTTTCTGAATAATTGCAACTAAACATCGTCATCTCTAATTAGTTAGATAATTTTTGGACTTAAACTTTAATGCCAAAAGGAAAAACATCAAGTTATTTGCATGCCAGGCAGGTCACTTAATAAATGTTGATGTTTTGGGGTGCACTTATGATTTTTATTAAAGGCTATCACTAATGTCTTCTCATCCTTTGGGTTGGTTGTGGTAACAATTTCCAACAGATAATAAATTCAAATCTCTTCAAGGGATGGGCTTCTTTTTCAACAATGTCAATTTCTTTGATTGTAAAAGAAGTTCTTAATTGCTCATTTCTTAGTGTGTGTTTGGCACGTAGGTTAGAAAATCGATTTTTTCTTAAAACTATGGTTTTATAATTTTGTTGCCAAACAGCTACATAATCCTGAAAAATCGATTCTCATCGTAAAACCATGGTTTTACGAAAATCTATTCCTTTTCAGCTTTTCAGCATGCGTTCCGTCTTTTCCACAGTTTCTCTTTCTCCTCTCTCTTCCTGTGCTTCCTCTTTTCCTGTCTCACACGCATATACCTTTTCTTTTGTAATTATTATTTTTAATTTATTAATTAATTAATTTAATTATTATTAATTATTTTTTTCTATTTATTAAAATTTCACGGTTCTGTCTTTTCCTGTGCTTTTCATTTATACATGGAAATTATAAATAAAATTTATATCTTACTAATCAAATTATACCCTTTTCAGTAATTTACTAATATAAAAAGTGATTCTATTACTAATCATCCAAACATCTCTATTTCCAAAATCTATTCTCCTCAGAATCTATTCTCCAAAAGCTAATCCAAACACACCCTTAGGATGAAATATCACTCAAATATATATTTTAACCTCATTTACATATATTTACTTATGCGTTTGATTTGAGAGTTGCTGCTGACTAACCTTAGTGCTATGGTTGTTCAAGGTGATCTTATGACTTCCACGGATATCAGCATTTGATCTGATCAGGAGTCTTTTGAGTTGATTAATTGAAAGGACGGTTTGCCTAAACTGGTCTGGATGGGGACAGGGGAAGAGAACACGCCTAAACCATCCAAACAAGCTTCTACAACTCAGGTTCTTTTCCTGTTGTTGTTCTTCACTTTTTACTTTTATCGATCCTTCCTATCTCTCACCATTTCTCTTTACATTAACAGGAGATACCAACAACACCTTCATACCCTGATTGGTCCAGCTCTATGCAGGTTGGGGGAACATAGATGAATTTGTTGCACTTGGCTTTCATATTCACGAAAGATTTCCTGCAAGTAAAGTTAACTAACAATTAGGCTTCTTATTTAGGCTTATTATGCTCCTGGGGCCACCCCGCCTCCTTTTTTTGCCTCAACTGTTGCATCACCAACTCCTCACCCCTATCTGTGGGGGAGCCAGGTAATATCATATTTACTTAGGGTTCTTTGCATGCATAATCGATAGCAGAAAATGTTGTTATTTACGGATCTGTTGATATTTTCAGCACCCTCTAATTCCTCCATATGGGACACCAGTTCCATACCCTCCAATGTATCCTCCAGGCGGTGTTTATGCTCATCCTGGTATGGCCACGGTAATTCACTAACTCTCCTATACCTGCACCTGCCCTAGCATCTGCTTATAAAAGATGAATCCCATATGATGAAAGCAACTTTGCTTGCTTGCTTCATCATAGTTTGGTTCTTATTCTCTCTCTCTGTCTTTCTCACACATACTCACTCAAATATTTTGGTAGACTCCAAGCCCCGTGCAGAAAACTGCAGAACCTGAAGGAAAGGGACATGATGGAAAAGATCGGAATTCTGCCAAAAAATTGAAGGGAACTTCTGCTAACACAGGTTCCAAAGCCGGAGAAAGTGGAAAGGTAGGCTCAGGATCCGGGAATGATGGTATCTCTCAAAGGTGAGGCAGGCCAACGGTTAATTTTAGACCTTGTTTAATTTTTTTCCCCTTAACTCAATTTGTTTCCTCACATGGATTTTCTTAACAAAGAAAAAATTCTTTGACAGTATTGAAAGTGGTTCGGAGGGTTCATCTGATGCAAGCGATGAGAATACTAACCAACAGGTAGATGACAACTGAGCATCATTATTTGTGCTTGGTTTAATTTCTACACTTAGCTGCGTGTGTTAATTGAATTTTAATAATAGAAGTCTCAATTGAATTGGTTCAATTGATAGAAAGGTCATTATTTTTCCCTCAAGCTTTTGTCTGATGAGTTGTATCCATCTGAAGGATTCAACTACTAACAAGAAGGGAAGCTTTGACCAGATGCTTGTTGATGGTATGGCATGTGCTTTGTTTGCGATCATTTTCCTTTTATATATGCTCTGAAATATAATTCGTATATTCCTTGCAAGCTCTCTCAGGAGCAAATGCACAGAACAGTTCTGGTGGTACCATTTCTCATAAGCCAGCAACTAATCTTAATATCGGAATAGACTTGTGGAGTGCATCTGCTGCTGGTTCAGATGTTGCAAAAATGAGACATAATCAATCTGGTGTTTCAGCAGCTGTTACTCCTTCGACCATAATGGGAAGGGAAGTTGGCCTTGGTGAACAGTGGATACAAGTATGAGTCTTATAGTTTTTTTTTTTTAGTAAATTATGTAAATTTCTTTTAAATCTTGTTCCAGTTACACAGATATCTCTTCTATTTTTAGAATATGTACAGACCTACCATTCACACCTCAGTTTTTATTGTTCTTGAGCAAGTTATATTATATTTTAGCCTCTCTTTTTTTTTAATTTTGTCAAGAGGTTTTCAATCTTGAGAACCACACCTCACCCCACTCTTGTCACCTAAGCTAACCTTAAGTAGCACTTTGCCTAATTTTAATTTCCTTGTATCTGGATGGGAGTCTTGTGGATAACGTCCACCTCCTATTGTTTCTTCTGGCCCTATTAATGGAGCTTCTTGATGATCTGGTAGGATGAGCGTGAACTGAAGAGACAGAAGAGGAAGCAGTCTAATAGAGAGTCAGCTAGGAGGTCCAGACTGCGGAAGCAGGTTCTTTCTAATCTATTCTTGCCGTCTTTTGGTTCAAGAGAAACTGAATTGTCTCTGTCTATAGCTGTTTTATTCACCTTTATTCAAAGCGACCTCTTCAGACTCGGTTCAAATTTTGATTTGATGTCTTTTGCTTTCCGGTTGGACTAGGCTGAATGTGAAGAGTTACAGAAGAGGGTGGATACGCTAGGAAATGAGAATCGAACTCTAAGAGAGGAGCTCCAGAGGCTTTCTGAAGAATGTGAGAACCTTACGTCTGAAAATAATTCTATCAAGGTAATTTTGAAACACCTTGACAATTCTTCTTTCAGACACATCAACACTGTATTTTTCTATTTCCAGTGTATCGTCTCTTTGCATAATCCGATGTCATCTCCATTGCTTTAAATCCCAGCAAAAATATATTGGCATGGGACACCATTAAATTTGACTTTAAGTAATAAACAAATGCTTTCAACAGGAAGAGTTGGAACGGTTGTGTAGGCCTGATGCAGTTGCTTAACTTGAATAGGACACCCGCACGCCACAGCTAAATCTGATACATCCCCATGGGAATGTGTGGCGATGGCCTCGTCTCTCCCTCGCCCTCTATATATATACATATATATTTGTCTCCCTAATTTATGCGATTAACCCTCAATTATAATTCCACTGATTATTAACTCGTCATTTGTTGTAGCATTTACTGATGCGGAAGAGTAGGTAATGTTATAGGCTAATAGAGCACCACATTCGTTACTGATGTCACAGATTCCGGCTTCAGTTTCGAAGCATCTTGCAAGAGATAAGGGCGTAATCTTTTTTTTTTTTTGCCAAAATAAGATCGAAATCATTATGTTCTCATGCAGTATTTTGCTTTCTGCCATCGATTCACGTTATGTTGAACTGCTTTTGCTATTATTATTATAGCGCCCCCCCCCCCTCCCCAAAAAAGACACAAAAAATGCCCTGAAGCCAATCCGCCAACAGTTGCACAGCTAGTTTTTGGTTGAAGCCGGCACCGAACTTTCACGATCAAGTAACTAATTATGCAAATATTCACATTTTGGTGAATTTTCTAATTTGATGTGTTACGGCGAATGCCCTATAATAGGCAAATCAGAGTAACCACCGAAGAGTTTCCAAGGCAGGCTTTTGATTGCTTCAGAGCTTCGCAAACAGATAATTTTGAATCGTGCACTTGGACTCTTACAATCAAAACATCGCCTTTTTTCATTGAACATACGAGTCAGCAGTACAACGCCGTCCTTGAGGCTGGCCTACAAAAGTTAGTTTTGTGTCTCAATTCAAGCACTCTAGCGTAGAAGACTCTAATCTCTCTCTTGGGGATTGGGCTTCTCTGATCATGCGTTGTCCCTCTCTAGTTGATCAGTATTACTCTGATCAAGCACAGCATCAGATGAAGCAACTGGTTCTTCTGCTGGACCTTGTTGCTGGGATCTATCCGATTCACCAGCATCCCTTATCCTATGGCCTGAGGCTAAAAATTAGGTAAGTTACTTCGCAAGCGAGTAATTAAATGAAGGGGAGAAACTAGAAAAAGAAGAACATAGCATACTGCTTCACCTGATCCAGTTCCACTTATCTTCACTACCATGCTCCTGACAAACTGGATTTCTGCTTGGTATGAACTGACTAGTTTGACCTGCAAGTTCGACAACTCCAACTCCATAAAAGATTGACTGATGCATAAAAATGCAAATAATGGACACAACTTGACAGGAGAGCGCCAGGGAAAATGCCCAGTGCCGAGGATTAAACTTTAAAAGAAAATACAATGTAAAAAATCTTCAAGGTTGACCATACGATCAAATCGCTTGGGCGGGATTAAAAATCCAATTGTCTACATCGCAGCATAATACGGTACATACCACTTCACCGTACGCAAGGCCCAAAATGCGATCAACTTTAGCTTGACGCTTCAACAAAAATGGACGAAGGTGGTTCACGTATATCTGTTTTGCTCCCTGTTTGAAAGTGAATAATTGGAGGCAAAATAAAAAAACAGCATTGATCCATCAAACTATCGAAGAGAAATTATCAGACATGGCATGTATGTAAAACAGGAGGTAATGTAGGCTGCAAACTAGGAAGGCCAGTATGAGTGAAATGAGAAGAAGAGAGTCTAATAAGAAGAATGAATGAATGGACATTCACTAACCACTACCAGCCGCCTTTCCTGCCACTGTTTAGGTATATTTACAGGCTTTTCCTAATCCCTTGGCTGGGTTAGTTAGTAACTACCCTTCACCAACTCAGCCTCGCACATTATTCTCATATCAAAGGCTGAGGCTAAGTCCAGAATTTGGCTCCTTAACGAATCCGCTTCTATTTAATATAGATGAATCCCTCAAGTACCAGAATACCACCGTTTTTCATATTGCCGCAAAGGTTATTATTCAGCCTATGGGCCCCGTAGTCATTTGGAAAAGCCCTTTCCTTTATTAAATATCCATCCAAAGTCTGAACTTTTTCCAACCAAGTAGATTTTTATTATACTATGTCAGTTTAAAATGACAAATCAGTCCAGGTGGAAGGAAAAAGTTGGGTCGACCAAAAAAAGGAAGGAAAACATCGGACGAAATAATGACAGGTTTTTTTTTGTTTGGTTTTTTTGGGGGGTAGAAGAGAGGGCGGCGCTAAAATAGAAGTCTGCAGCAAATAACTCAATTTTGTTAAAGATTCGTCAAGGACATTTTTACTGCCTAAAATTCATTCTAATCCTACATTGAACTCACATCAGTAGATGGAAGCTGAAGCCAAACAAGAAATGCAAACTTCACGTGATAATACATGGGGCACCTGCACATTAAACAAAACAAAAAATTGAAAATCATTAAGTCATTTCCAAGACATGAAAAATATGTCAAAAGTCATAAAGGACTCCAGCAGGACCAGTGATAGTGAAACAAAGTGAAAAGAGCGAGGAAAGACCACCCTACACATATCACTTAAAGGATTGGGACGGGGTCAGACCATACCATGAGATGAGCTTATCTGAGAAAACTTCAATGAGGCTGAAGGATCCATAAGCTGCACATATCAAAATTGAAACATAAAGCAGCAAGAGAAAGAAAAAATATATTGGTATAATAGAGTCCATAAAAGGATTTACACAAAGAAATGCAATAGCTTTGCTGTGGCAACTTAAAGGACGTAATGTGATATTTTGGTGACTGATATGGATTCATATTTGGTTACTTCATTCTCCGTATATGTCATAAAGCGCCGAATATTCTTAAAAGCAAATGTGTTTTGATAGCAAGTCCAGTCACATTTAGTCAGAAGTACACAAGGATACGTATAATGGAGAGCGAATAAAATTCTCTTAATCCTGGCAGAGATTCTTGATGGAAATTATATTTGACCGGAACATACGAATCAGAAACGCAATCAAAGAAGCAATGAAAAGCTAGGTAACTTCTACCTGCCCAGTAGACAAGACATCTATGTTGAGCATTTTGATCTTTTCTTTCTATTGCCTTGAATGTGGAATACACAGGTAAAGCAACTCCTACAGAACAGCTGCACAAAAATAATGCAAGAAGCTAAATTAACATTCAACAAAATCACCTTCCAGAGTTCATCAAATAGTCTTCAGATCAATAGCAATCTTCAAATAAAAATATGTCCACATGGATTCAAGAGTGTGTCTGTGTTGGTAGCTAACGCCAGATGGCAAACTAGCATTGATTAGTGGCTCACCATGCCGTTCGAATTACAATGTTAGAACCAATAGGACAAAGAAGCAACCGCAGTCCAACCTGCACCAGATACAGACGTCAATCTGAGCGACCAAGTAATAAAAAAGCGACCTCAGGGGGTAAATTAGTTGGGAAGGGGGAGGGGAGTCCTGATCCCCAGGCATCGTCCATAGTTACAATACTTTGTCCAGAATTCAGAGCCCCTACAACTAATAATAGTTATTACGGGAAAGACACGTAGTTCGCTACGCTGAGATTAGCATGCCTTCTGAATTTTACAAGTCGAGAAACAGTAGCTTTGGCTTATTACTTCAATCAGAATAATATATAATAAAAATGTGAAGGACAAATTAGCATCCGATGATCCATTTTGTGGGCGCCATCATCAAATGGATATAAATGCAGAATTAGGCTACTTCGATTGAAGAAGTGTACAATAAATTAAAGAGGGGGGAGAAAGGAAGAAAGTGCATATAGATCAAAACCCTAACTGAAGAAAAAGGTTAAAATACACAAGAGAATGACATTGATCCCGACCTCTCCTGGTAGGTTTGATCCTAGAAGAGCCATTCCAACGATACCATTCCCCTCCGATGCATGCAAGGTATAATCGGCTGCAGTTTTTCCCGGGTTATGGCGTCCAAAATCTTCGATCTACCAAAGACGGCTAATGTCTTTCGTAGTTCCGCTCGCGGGGAAATAATTTTTTTGGCGGTCACGATTTTTACAGTTTTATGAGGGCCTTGTCTGATGTCGGAAAGACCGACAATACGGTCCTATAATTTACGGAAAATTTTAATCAGATCCTCAATATTTAAATTCTTTCAAGTCAGTCCCTATTATTAGTAGTAGTAGTAGTATCGTTAGGAATTTAAAGATGTTGAATGCTTTTCTTTTCTTTTCTTTTTTTACCAGTTTAAGATGTTGAATGCTTTTGTGATAAAGGTAACGGTTTTAAATTAGAGAAATTTTAAAATAAACAGTCATATTTATTCAAAAATACTTATAGAATAAACCATGATTTAAAATTATAATTTCAAATAAACTAGTCAAAGTAACTTTTGGAACAGTAAATCTTTTTCAACTACTCAATTACTATTTTACCCTTATTTTTTTTATATCCTCTCTCATCTATCTTTTTCACTATCTCTCCTCTCTCCTCTATCTTTTCCACTCTCTCTCCTCTCTCATCTATCATTTCTACTATCTCTTATCTCTCCTCTATCTTCTTTACCCTCTCTCCTCTTTCCTGTATCTTTTTTACCCTCCCTCCTCTCTCATCTCTCATACATACACTTTTTAATAATTTTTCAATTACAAAATTCCTTTTTATAGCAACTATCCAAACACTCATTTATCTAAAATTACTTTTTTTATAAACTGTCAAAACATTTATTTTTTTTATAAATTTTTTTTTAAATTTTATCCAAACAAATATAAAATTTTGCCAATTCATCTTCCACAATGGGGGAGGGGGTTTTGATGTTTTATCTTGTTCATTCACGCGAGCTGATTTATGGTTTTTCTTTAGTTTGACTTTGACCAAAACTAAACAGCCCTTGTTCATGGCACTCAACCACCCAGCAAGGGACATAGTAGGAATTAACTGAGTATCACCATCATAATTCACTTTTCCTATGCAGTGTGCTTGTATTGAATTGTCCTCTAATAGACCCTTGAGCATCGAAACATAAAATCATGCTAATAAATTGTATCCACCAAAGCATTACCTTTCTAAATGAATTTATCAAAAACATTAGTTAATGAAAAGGGTAATTTGAGACTATAGTTTCCCCACAAATTTTTGGATTATACGTGCATTCCGCTTCTCGTATTCATGCAGTTCAAGATCAGCAACTCTCATAAGAGATGTAGGCTAATCTACTGCATTGGCCTCCCATTTTCTTATCGTAACGTAATCCCTCCGACATGGAAGATAGAAATTCTCTAGCTATACCAGAAAAAGATGGCCATTTTCATATCAATGACTCAATGGCATGGCATCAATGCTAGCACAGAAGTTAAAAACCCACTTTATCAAGGCTAATTTTCCTGCTTGGGACAGTGACAGATTTTCAAGCTTGGAACATTGTATCTGACTTATCCATGACCTCTTGATACAGAGACGATTTGTCCCTGTCCAAATCAACATAAGCACCCAAGTCCTAGATGTAAATTTGACACCTAGGAGGGTTGCAAGTTCTTTTTTTTCACACATGGACCCAAAACTATAGCACATTTTTTAAAATAGTTTTTCACAAAACTAAATATTTAAGAGTTAAGATCTATCTTTAAATGTCACGTCTAGCATCAATAATATTTTTACTTACATGTCTACTTCTTTCTTTCGCTAACTGAATAAGTAAAGATCTAGATCTTCATAAGAAAGCTGTTACTCGACACGCGGGTCGCTCGAGATCTTCACTTCATCTCTTAAGACTTATCCTACGTAGTTCGAGGAGTTTGACTTTTACTATGGTGGAGCTTTCTTTTTCTCCTTTGTATCCTTATTCTAGAAGAAAAAAAACAATTATTAAGAAAAGGACTGACGTACAAATGGACTGCTCTTCCTAGTCGCACTCATGAAATCGACAGATTCAAGTTTTTGCACCCACCAAATTCAAGTTTTTTTTTGTTTTGTTTTATAGATTAGAAACTAATTATTTTAAAACGTAAAAAATATGAAATAAGTTTTGTCTCTAAAGTTAGGCATGAAATTTCATAGTTAACTCAGGTTTTTGTTTTTTCAACACTTGCAGAGATTTTACAATGAGTTGTTCAAAATATCAGTAAATTAATCCATACATTATATTAGATTTGGGATCAGAATAAGTAAACTCAACAACTCGCATTCATATATGGCATGGCAGGAAAAGAAAACGTTGGACTCATGCTGCATAGGCATGCACTCTGCCATTTGTACAGTGTAATTACACGTGTCAAGTAACAAGAACACGTGCCACTCAAAATTCTGACACTCTTCCTATATAAAGCTAGCTACTGTTGGTGACGGAAAAGCAAACTGACTTCATTTCAGAAATGAAGCATCAAAGAGATTTGCTGGCTTCGCCATTTTCATTTCTCTGGTTCTTCTTGTTCCTCACTCCTCCCTTGTATGGCAAGGCTTCGAGTTCTTCTGAGAATGTGACGAAGGAAGAAAAGAGTCCAGTGATAGGGAAATCTGAGTGGAGAAGAATAACAAGCACTGAACATGGAGAAGTGTCCACCATTGACGTAAAAGATGGACACAGATCACCCTTCCATCTTCAGTTATTTACACTCGAACCCAACTCTCTCTTCCTTCCTGTTCTTCTTCATGCAGACATGCTCTTCTACGTTCACACAGGTGCCTTCTATGTTCTTCTGCTAAGCTATTTTTGCACGAAAGACTTGTTTTTGAGTGTGCGCTAATAACGTTGCTAACACTTTTTATTCACTGATCAGACTTACATTATTGATAATACTCTTTCGATTTTACTACAAACTTGAACTCCGAAACTCAGTAATCCCATTTGGATGAAGTTGTGATAACTTTGATGCCTGTTAAGGACAAAATAGAAGTACTTGGCCCTTTTCAAGAACACGACACATGGTATGAATTAACCTCATCACAACGTTGAATTACCTGAGTTTCAGGGAGTGGAAGGCTGATTTGGGCATATGATGGTGATACTAAAAGGATAAATCTACGCCAAGGTGACATCTGCATGCTTGGAACAGGCCATGTTTTCTATTTACAGAGCAACCTGGAGGCACAAAGACAGAGACTTCGGATTTTTGCAATTTTTCCCAACTCGATTCATAACCATTACGTAAGATCACCTTCTCAAGTTGTCCAGACATGTTATTTAATTGAAGTTTACATAATTGTACTGACGAAGTCCCTAAGCTTTGTTAGCTGTTTCTTCAACCTGAACCCTGAACACAGGACGCAGCAATTGGTGCTTATTCCAGAATCAGTGAACTGGTGGGAGGCTTCGATCAGAAAATCATGCAAGCAGCTTTTGGGGTATATATATAACTAAATCTCTAAATTGAATTGATCAAAAAGCACAAAGGCAATTCAAATACAGATTTTATCAAATTCTAGCAGAGCACAAGTAGTCTGTTGTTACATGAGCGGCACAATTATTAATCATTGGCAATCTTTGGTGTTTATGTTTTCTGAAGGTGCCGGAGGAGCTAGCTGCAGAAATTTCAAACAAAACTGAGCCCCCTGCAATAGTGCATGCTGTTTCGAAGGAGAAAAACAATATATTGGAATTGGAGGCTTGGATTCTAAACAGAGTATTAGGTGGTGAGATTGCCACTGACGTGTCCTCCAACAACAATAAACTCCGGACATTTAATGTCTTCCACAAACATCAGGATTTCCAGAACCGTTATGGATGGAGCCTCATGGTGACCCAAAAACATTTGAAATCATTGAAGCATATCAACATTGGCTTCCTGATGGTGAATTTGACCGCGGTTAGTGGTTCAACTTAATTTAGTTTGCCTTTTTGGTTAAGCTTTTGTGTTTTTAATTTTTGTTATGTTAACTAATATTCTGGGTGATGATTATATAAAAAAGGGAGCAATGATGGGGCCACACTGGAATCCACTGGCAACAGAGATAGCAATGGTATTGGAAGGGGAAGGCATGGTTCGTGTGGTATGTGGGAGCAGCAATATGGACAAGTCCAAATGCCAGAACATGAGGTTTAAGGTGAAGCAGGGAGATGTTTTCATGGTTCCTAGGTTTCATCCAATGGCTCAGATGTCTTTCAACAATGACTCTCTGGTTTTCCTGGGCTTTAGTACCACAACGAAGAAGACCTATCCTCAATTTTTAGCGGGAGAGAGATCAGTGCTACAGACCATAGATAAGCACATATTGGCTGCATCATTCAATGTGAGTGACGAAGCAATTAAGCAACTTTTGCATTCTCAGGAAGGATCCATCATATTAGGGTGTGCATCATGCGCAGAGGAAAGGATCATGATAGAAGAAGCCAAAAGGAGGGAAGAGGAAAGAAGGAGAGAAGAAGAAGCACGGAGAAAAGAAGAGGAGAAGAGGAGACAGGAAGAGGAGAAAAGGAGAGAGAAGGAGGAAGCTAGAAGAGAGGCAGAAGAAGAGCAAAAGAGAGAAGAAGAAAAAGCAAAGGAAGAGCAAGAAGGGGCTAAGAGACAACAAGAAAGAAGGGAGGAAGAAAGGAGGAGGGAAGAAGAAAAGGCAAGAAGGCGACGAGAGGAAGAAGCAAAAAAGGAACAAGAACGAACAACAAGACAAGAAGAAGAAGAAGCAGAAAGGGAGCGAGGGCGAGCTAGAGAGGAACAAGAAGAAAGGCAAAGGAGGCGACAAGAGGAGGAAGCAAAAGAGGAGCAAGAACAAGCTAGAAGGAAGAAAGAAGAAGCAGCAGAAATGGAGCAAGAACGAGCTACAAAGGAACAAGAAGAAAGGGAAAGGAGGCGTCAACAAGAAGAAGCAAAAGAGGAGCAAGAAGAAGAAGCAGAAATGGAGCAGGAACGAGCTAGAAAGGAACAAGAAGAAAGGGAAAGGAGGCGTCAACAAGAGGAAGAAGCAGAAGAAGAGCAAGAACAAATTAGGAGACAAGAAGAAGAAGCAGCAAAGGAGCAAGAGCGAAGTAGAAAGGAACAAGAAAGGGAAATGAGGCGTCAAAAGGAAGAAGCAGAAGAAATGTTACAACAAGCAAGGAGACACAGAGAAAAAGAAGCAAAAAAGGAGCAACAGGGAGCTAGAAAGGAACAAGAAGAAAGGGAAAGGAGGCGTCAAAAGGAAGAAGCAGAAGAAGAGCAAGAACAAGTTAGGAGACAAGAAGAAGAAGAAGCAACAAAGGAGCAAGAGCGAAGTAGAAAGGAACAAGAAGAAAGGGAAATGAGGCGTCAAAAGGAAGAAGCAGAAGAAATGCAAGAACAAGCAAGGCGACGCAGAAAAAGAAGCAAAAAGGGAGCAGGAGCGAGTTAGAAAGGAACAAGAAGAAAGGGAATGGAGGCATCAAAAGGAAGAAGCAGAAGAAGTGCAAGAACAAGTTAGGAGACAACAAGAAGAAGAAGCAACAAGGGAGCAGGAGCGAAGTAGAAAGGAACAAGAAGAAAGGGAAATGAGGCGCCAAAAGGAAGAAGCAGAAGAAATGCAAGAACAAGCAAGGAGACACAGAAAAAAGAAGCAAAAAAGGAGCAAGAGCGAGCTAGAAAGGAACACGAAGAAAGGGAAAGGAGGCATCAAAAGGAAGAAGCAGAAGAAGAAGCAAGAAGGGAGCAAGAGCAAGGTAGAGAGGAACATTAAGAAAGGGAAAGTAGGCGTCAAAAGTAAAATAGACATGCTACGATAAGAACATAACATAAATTAAATGTTAAAAAATAAATTAAAATTAATTAATTAAAGGGAAAATATAACTTTTGGTTTCTGAAATTTTTCTCAATGTCTTGAAACATCAACTCGGAACAATTCATTTTTTATATTTTCTCAACTTGGAACAAGTTAATCCTATCATGTCTTGACTCAAACTACAAAGCTGAGTTATAACAAATCAGAATAAAATTGATAATTGAGGGAAAGTTCAGGGGCTAAAAGTTATATTTTTCCTTAATTAAATAATGTCTGAATCTAAAGCATAGTATAATCGAATATAAATGCTCAATTCCTTTTCAAATCAATTACTTAAGACGCCTGCAAAATTGAGGTACCTTAAAAAGAGAGATTAGAAAACTTTTATCCCCTCCGATTATATCAACTACCGAACTCCTTCGGCCTCTATCAAAAGAGTTTTACTCTGGATATACTCAGACACGGGATCTGGTATCTAGTTTTAGGCAGTCTACCTAATCTTACTTTTCCACAAGAAATTACCGTATAATAGTATAACTAAGCTGCGATTGCACAGTTGTTCTAGAATGCGGCGGGAACGGGGAAGTATATGAAATGTAATGCCCTTACAAGAAATTAAACAAAATTGTTCAACTCTAGCAACTCCAATTCGAGTGAAAATGTATAGGGGGATCTCACGCAGGTCAAAAGGGGGAAATAATGTTGGAACGGGAGCTAAACAGCCACTTCTAAACATATATGACTATACAGGCTAAGGCAAAGGTAAGGATTAGTAAGAAACTCGCGCACTAATTGATTTCTGTTATGTAGGATACAACAACTGTAATGTCATCAAGCTTGCCACCATGATAGCGGAACCCAGCCTCTTGAGCAGCAGTCGAAAATGGTGTCTGTCGATTCCGGTCTTGTGCCCTATGCCGAGCTAGTGCTGCTATCTTCTGAGCAGCTATTTGGGGTTCTAATCCATCCCTTACTGCCTCTACAACAATCGCAGTAATCTCATTGCAGTACAAGTTGTCAAATAGTCCATCGGTTCCAGCAATGACAACATCTCCCGGGTCAACAGGCATCGCACAAACCTGGATACATTATTGCAGAAGATATGCTGAGTTCATTGTTAAATATTTCCTCAAATTTTAGGAAGGCATAAACTTCACCTCTCTTAAGGGTATCTTAGGATCATAGCTCCGGGAGCAAACTAGAGCTCCTTTGACGGTATCTTAAGGGTCTGTTCTGTACAGGTGAAACTAGAATGGGGGAAAAAGACTAGAGCTCATTTGAGATTTGAAATAATAATCATTTCATACGTACTTGGAATGGTAATAATAAGGGGTAATTGAAAACGAGATGCACCTTACTTCTATCAATTAGTAAAAATATCTTACAATGTCACTCCTCTCTCTAGTTTCCACCCACCCCACCAGACACACACTGGTCTCCCAAAAAAAAATCTTGCACAAAAGGCAATGACATATCATCTCAAATGCCAAGTTTATTTTCTCATTTTCCTCCATATATTAACTACTAACCACGACATTGGTTAAATAGTTGGTTACTCTGCTTCACGATGACAAGATCCCGTTCCATGGAAATAATGCAATAAAAAAATTGTATTGGTAATGCATACGATACTCCCTAAAAAAGGTAAAAGTCAGGCCAACGAAAGGTGAATCTGAAGAGCGATGTTAGTGAGTGACTTTACCTCGCCAGAGCTAGGTAGATCGCCTCCATTGCCACTTTCCAATTGATATGTAAAATTGAAGCCATGCTGTTGAAAATGGGACTTGAAAATGGTGCGTCCATCTCTAATCACAACGAATCCACTGTCACCCAGATTAATAGCATGTAGTCCCTGGACCAAGAAGACAAACATGATGCAAATAATTTGACTTAATGACCAAAAAAATGCGCTTCAGTCGGTCAAGACGCAGACTCAACATGATTAATCAATCTCGAGAAATTAAGAACAGATAAGATTGTAAAAGAAAAAAACATAAACATATGCAACCATTCTCTTTTTATATTAGCCCTGTATTAGTTCCGTTATGCTTCTGTTGTTATTCTAAAAATTTGTTTCCTTTGTTCACGCATGCATATTGTTCTTAGGTTCATTTCTTATCTCTAGTATAAAAAAGTTTTAAATGCAATCAAGTTCTCATTCCTCCTCATTTGAAGTCTCATTAATTTGTTCGAGAAAAAATGGAGAACATATGGCTTATGAAAGCGTATACAATTATACATACATACATACATACATATATTAAAAGGGGAAAAAAAATCAGACCTTATCATTAAGGGCAATGATACAAGCTGTTGATGAGCCCTTGGCGTTTGTACATGAGTGAGCCCTCTCTAACACCCTCAACGGATCGATAGGACCTTGTGGCTCCTCCTGAATTGCTCTGACTGAATTAGACATGAGTTCACGGGCAAAAATTCCTGCATTAACACCAACATCCGCCCAGCCTCCTACCCCATCTGCGACGCCGATTGCTTGTCTTTCTGTGCAAATAAAATGAGCATCCTCTCCACCCGTGTCCTCCTTAGCTGGATGAGGTAGATAACATGATCCTGAAACCAGCTTCAAGGTCCCCTCGCTTCCAATGGGTCTGAAAGTAAAACCTCTCGGAACGTGTCAATTTTGACAGTGCATAAGGGGGGGTGTATAGGAATAATCACAACATTCTTTTTCATTGACGAAGCTATGCATTTAAGTGGTCATAATTCAACATAAAGCACGTTGCACTCTCATAGATAATCACTTGCAGTGTCAGCGTCTCTTTTATATCGTAAACAGGACAAGTTTTCATGGTTTTCAGAATAAATAATTTTTATCACTTATTTATTCTTAGATGATAAAAAGTAAAGAGTAAAGAATACATACTGCTCAGGAGAAAGTGAAGAATTTGCAAGTTGGTCATCAGGAGTGCTGCCATCACATGAGACTTCTTGTGCAGCCCCGGCTGAGAAGCAAGCAGGAGAGGTAACAGACATGTTCTTCTGCCATGGTCCATGACGCAAGCTATAGTTCTGCTTCCTCCAATTATCATAAAAAATGGAATACCGAGAACTTAGAGGACCATTCAACGGTTCTGGCCTTCTAATATCCACACTAGCTCGCAGGCAACCTTTACGACTTCTGTCTTTGAAGTAAACACCAGTATGCTTCGTGACGAGGTCTAGTGCATTGCTGCAACTTGTGACGATATCATCCACATGGATATGATCTCCCAAGAAAGCTTTGGAAGTTGAAGCAGCCATTGGTTCTCTTGAAGGTGCAGGGGTTGAAGGACGGTGAGTAGTGCCTGATAAGAATGAAGTTGAATGTGGTAAGAAAAGAGACGGCTGAATTTCTGTACAAGGATCCGAGAACTGCTTGATGCCCAGTCATTGCTTTTAAAATACGATAGTAGCAGGTAGCATTTCGGCTGAGCGAATGCAAGAAGCCATCTTTTTCCTTGTGTAAAGGTTTCCTTAATTCGGTTTCTCTCTCAAAGATTACCACCTTTAGTGTTACTTAGACTTTAAAGATTACCACCTTTAGTGTTACTTAGACTGTAACGTCTCTCATTCAGTCTTTCCCCACCCAAGTAGGAAACTCCCCACCAAGCCTTGCCTGGAGAATTTCAATCGTCCAATTCAGGAAAAAGGGGATAATACATAGATGTTAAGTATTTGGATTTATTTAGAGTTAGTTTTCAAGAATTCATTGCCCAAGAATTCTATCCGCGTAATTTTGAAACGGCGCTGTTTTATTTAAAATTTATTATGAGTATATCCGATAAAATCGCTTCACACACCGCCTGCTATTTATATAAGCAAAGTTTTCACAAATAAAACCCAAGATAGATAAAGAATAACGAAATGTATCAAGAGGAGGAAATAGGCAATGAGTAGCAGCAAATAAAAAGAATCTAATGGGGGAAGAGAGCAACTCGACGCAATAACAACGGAGGAAAGGATTTGAGGGCGCATTTGAAGAGGATGAGCAGGCGTACCAGATAGGGAAGTGAGGAAGCACGCTATAAATAGAGCGGAAGAGCGGATTTTCAGAAGGAAGCTTCGAAGATAGCCGGAACTCGATCTTCTTGAGGTCTACAGACGAAGAAGCGAGAAATGGGAGGGAGATAAGAGTTTGAAGTTTCTCAATTGAATGGTGCCCGTGTCGCCATTTCCTCTGTGTCTCGGGTCGTGTGTGCCGCCCAATTGACCCATTATCCGAATCTTATTCCTATTTTCACCAAATAAAAATAAAATAATTCGGTTCTCATAACATTTCTTTTGAAGCTGGTAAAATATGCTCAGTAACCCGTTTTACCTGAAAATAGATTAAAAATAGGCTGGTAGTTTGTCAGCCCCTTTTAGGATGGGCTGCACAACCCGCCCCTCCTGGCCCGTCAGTGCTGGCGGACTTGCCCATTTTTAAGCGGGCCAGTCCAAAGCCTGTTTTTCTTTTTAAATTATTAATATTATTATTTATTTTACTTAAATATTATTTTAAATACTTTCATTATCAAATACTAATAAAGATAATTACTTATTTGTTGATATGTATTGACATATAATAATTGATTAATATTTTTTTAATGTTTATTTAGATTTATAATTATAAAATTTAAAATTTTTTTATAAAAAATATGAATTTTTAAGAGTATAATATTAAAAAAAATATTATGCTAATATGATATTATAAATTTTTTATTAGTATTTTAAAAGTATAAAAATATTTTTTAAAAAATATTTTAAAAAAACAACGGGCCGCGGGCTTTTGGCCCACGAGATGCTGGCGGGCTAGCCCATTTTTTGCAGATCAGCCCATATTACCAGCTCTAATTTTCTTCTCTTTCTCTTTGTCCTGTCCACTTTTATATAAGATTTAAAAAAAATTATAAAAAAATGAGTTTTTAGACAGCTTATGAAAAATAATTTTTAGAGAAGAGATTATAGGGAAAAAAATAATTTTACATAAATGAGTGTTTGGATAATTGTTAAAAAAAGGGATTTATAATTGGAAAATTATTAAAAATATATGTATGAGGGAGAAGAGAGGATAAAGGATAAAAAAGATAGAGGAGAGAAGGTGGAGAAGATAGAGGAGAGAGGAGAGATAATAGAGAAGATAGAAGAGAGATGAGAGATCGTGCAAAAGATATAGGAGATAGGAGAGAGGGTGAAAAAGATAGAGTAGAGAGAGTGTAAGAAAAAATAAAGATAAAATAGTAATTGAGTAGTTACAAAGTACTTTTACTATTCTAAAAGCTACTCTGACCAAATTATCTGAAACTATAGTTTTAAATCATAGTTTAGTCTAAAAACCCGTGTGAATAAATATAGCTGTTTGTTTTAAAAAAATTTTAAATTAAATTTTTATCCAAAAAAATTTGTAAAACTATAGTTTCCAAAAAAACTAAACATGCTCTTAAATATAGTATATAGTGGCAAACTTCAAAGCCGTCCTTTCTAAACTAGTAAGAAAAGCCTTTTTTTTTTTAACTTGATGTCTAAGAAAATCTGAAAGTTAGCAATTTGAAATGAAACAGGCGCAAAATCAAATTCAAGGTGTTTAAAAAAAATGATGGATAGCTTATGAAAAAAGATTTTTTAGAAAAATTTATGGAAAAAAATGATTTTGAATAAATAAGTGTTTGGATAGTTATTTTTTGAATAACTTTTTATATTGTTAAATTATCAAAAAGGGTATGATTTGATTAAAAGTAAAAGAGAGGAGAGATATAGAGAAATGATAAGAGAAAGGAGAGAGGGTAGATGAGAGAGGAGATAGGAGAAATGATAGAAAAGAGAGAGAAGAAAGGAGAGAGAAGAGAGAAGAGGGGTAAAGATGAGAGAGGAGAGAGGGTGTAAGAAAAAATATAGATAAGATAGTAATTGAATAGTCCGTTATTTTATTGTTCAAAAAGATAATTTTAATAGCTTATTTAAAACTATAATTTTATTTAAAAATATTTATAAATAAATATAACTATTTGTTTAAAAAAAAATAAATTAAAGTTTTAACTAAATTTTTTTTTAAAACATAGACTCAAATAGGACTGTAGGCATAAATTGAGTATCTTTTTGGTATTTAGTTTGATTTCGTATCACTGTTTCCCCACAGCTTATTTTATTGATATAAAACAAAAATTTCAGAACAGGACGAACAACTTTTTTTTTGTTGGGTACAAACAGGACGAACAACTTTATCTTTGAACAATACAATCCTCGCATTTGGTATTATATTACAGGGTACTGAAAAGAATGAATAAGATGTCATAATGACGCAAAGTGCAGATTTCCTGGGATTGTGCCGATGCTGATGCAGTCATTAGCTTATTGACTGTGAACTCGATCTGATCATCCAGTTTTGGGTTGCATTTTTTGAAGCTAATGGTATGCTCAGATGGGATTGGAATGTCTCCTTGAAATTCACGTCCAAGCGTTCGTATTTTTCTGAAACTTGAATTTAAAATTCAATAAAATATCAAATGTACACGCTAGAACCCGTATTTCAGCTGGGATAAAGTTTTAATTTCATTAACTGATTCAAAAAATCTCTTCCTCCGTAATATCTGTCAATACTTTTAAAGTTAAAATAAAGAAAACGTTTTTGGTACAAAAAAAATTAAGTAAATTGAGTCTTAAAGACTCACAAAAGCCAAAGCATTTATCTAAATTTAAAATCGTTTATAAAATTATTTATAATATTATTTACTAACAAGTCTCGACAGGTTTTAGAGGGGGGAGAAATTAGGAATTGCCGAATGGGCCAGCCTGTCAAATGCGTAAGAGGCCCAAATAGGATATGCTGCCCAATCGCTCAAAATATAACGGGCTATATAAAGTTTGGAGTAAGGCATATTATTCATGATCTACAACTATCATCATTTCTTATAGACCATTAATAATGCACTTTTTTCTAACGCGTTGTAAGATCTGAATAGCGAAGTACTACTGGAATAACAACCACGTGCATAAATTACAATATTTTGTGCTTTTAAATGAATTTTATTCAAGTTTTGTTGGTTTAAGAGAATAATTTAAGCGCATGAAAAGGTAGACCGCAGTCATGGAAGCAAGTTGCCATGTGAGCATTTATGTGCATAAAAGAAAAGGAGCTCTTGTCAATATCGAAGCGGCAAGTCGACAATAATCAAATACCGAGCAGATCCTAAGCAGAGCGGAGGCAATCCATTCAGTTTGTGAATATCAAACCTTCAGATCAATCAATTATACTAAAAAAGAATGTATACACTCGGGCCTAACAAAACACTCGCATGAGGTCTTTTTTAAGGGGGCGCGTTAATAAAGTTCGTCCCGATAAGGAGGGACTGCGACCTTATATGGGGCAAGTAGACAAGTATTAGTAGTGTATACAAGAAAAGAAGAGGCGTGAGCATGCAAAGTTCTTCCAACTTTCATAGTGATTGCTTCAATCACAATGCCTTGACTATTTCTATGCGAACACGTGAGGCATTAAAAATCCATCAACGTCACGGGCGGATACAACTCATTTGGTGGTCACCCTGGCCAGAATGTCTCCCTCTATGTAATATTGTATCCTTTTCTTTTTCTCATATTTTATAATTGAGTTGTTAATAATCTTGCAGTCGCTTGTCTTTTGTTATTCTTAAATCTTAAATGCATCGATACCGCAGGTCAAAGGCTCCATTAACATTTGAAAAGCTTTCTCGATGACGCTACTAAATATGATGCAGAGGAAGAGAGCTCAAATAAGCCTTGCCTTTTCTTCTTTCCCTGGGAAAATTGGATTATTGAAATAGTAAGAAAGCAAACAGAAGAAGTTGAAAGCTATACAAGTCTCTATCACACTAGATGATGACAGGGCACATTCTCCAGTAAAATAATTATTAAACCCCTTACTGCCAATGGGCATACGTCCAAATCCACCTTGTGACAACAATAATCAACACTCTAGCGGACACTTCTTTGTTTTGAGGAAACCAACATCATCAAAGTTTCCTGATTTATGCCTGCTACAAGCTACGGCTATGTACCAAATCACCCACTATTGGCATGTCATCAAATCAACAAAATTGCAGATACGCCCAACAACATACGCCATGTTGCTACAAAAACACTTAAACACAATCGCCTTCTATATAAGCTTCCATCCTACCTAGCAATCCGAGCATTTTCATTTTCATTTTCATTTACTATGAACACAGCCCTTTCCACCTTCTTGTGGCATACGAAGATTACAACCAGAAAAATGTCACGAGCTCCTCCCAATATCTTTACCTGAAATCTCTCCACTACCAAAGGGTCTGGCTGTGGCAGAAACATCCAGACCACTACCAATGGAAGTGATGAGTGCTGATAAGCCTCCACTAGGGGTGCCACCACCTGCGGCCATCCCCAATCCCAGAAAGTCAAGGGTCGTGTGCTTTGGACCGAACACCGACGGCGTCCCCATCATCAATTCCTTCAGCCCAGATCCACCATCACAAGGGAGTCCGAGACCAAGCCCCGCGTGAACAGACGCATTCTCTGGTTCTACTTGCCTCTGACCCCATGGCACGTTGTCTTGCAAGCTTAATGACGATGAAGATGAGGAAGATGACACTATACCAAACCCGCGTAGCAATGACGCGTTCGTTGCTGCTGCACCCATTTGAGCGGCTTTCTGTAGTAGCGCGGTGGCTGACATAGCGGGCTGTGGTGGTGGGGCATACTGGCGACGTTCTTGTCCTCCTGTTCCAAAGATTGGCGACCCATTGCTAGTGGAGAGGCAGAGAGAAATGGGTTCAGATGATGAAGGCCCTGAGAGCTCTGCAGGACGATCTGGTCGAGCCATGGCCCTTATTAGGTCAGTAAATGCAGGAGTTTGAGGTCGAGGAGGAGGTTGCAGGCTTCCGGAAGCAGTGGAGGAAGCGAACAAGCTTGCGAATACAGTACTGCTGGTGCCGCCATTGCTAGTTGAGCTAGTACTGCTGCTACAGCTACCATTTAGAGCCGTGGTGGCCTGTGGTTCCTCTATGATTTGGGAAGGATTTTCGGGCATCTCTGAAAAACCAGAACCAGATTAAAGTTACGAATGTGAGAGAAGAGAGGAGCAAAAGTGGCTACTGGGAACGTATAAGTTTGGAAAAGTGTGGGGCTTTTTTTATATGTTAAAGTTCTGAAGAAAAGAACAAATAATAGTTTCCTTTACTAATTACAAGGCTTTTCTCTTTTTAACTTTTGAATCTTTTGAGTTTCTTTGTCAACAATTGCATAGTTTAGATCACACAGTTCTGAACAGCGTATTTTGGCAGTTCGTTGTTATTACTTAATAGCTTTCCGAATCTCAGATCACTTATTCCACTGTTATGATAGAGATATACAGATGAAAACAAAGGACGATAAAAGACAAAAACTACTAAACTCCAAGGTTTTCAAGAGAAACAAACAACAAACGTTCTGTTGTCTGGTTTTACTAAATCACCTAAGACGAAAGCGGACCAAAACGATAGCATATTATCCAAAATCGGTCGGTATCTACCTGGATTTTTTGTCTGCAACGTAGATGGTATGACGCTATTTGACTGGGGAGCAGGAGGCGGGGCTGTAGGTGGTGGCGGTGGAGCCGGCGCCGGCGCAGGAACTGTAGGGGATGAATCGCCGCTCATAATTTTTGGGTCCGACTCTGAATTAGGCTTCTCAGGAGCTTGCGTCACGGTTTGAGTCTTAGTCTGAATCTGAGGCTGAGGCTGAGGCTGATTTATTGCGCTCTCCTCTGCCAACGCATCACAGAATGCCCTGTGTGTGATGAAGCTGTCCCTCCTTCAAAAAATCAAAACAAACCAGACAAAAGATTCACAAACCCAAAATCTCAAAAAATTACAGCAGAAGACAGAGTTGAAGAAGAGCAAGGATAGCGCGAAAAACCTTGAAAACAGAGTCCCACAATCGCATTTGTACTCTCTGGTGCCACAAATCTTCGAGTGAGCCTTCCAATCTGACTGAACCGCATATTTCTTTGAACACTTGTCACATTTCCACTTCTTTTCACCATGTTTTCTACAGAAATGCTTCTTTATTCCGGTAAGATCACCCAAAGCTCTGGAGGGATCATGATGAACGCAGGTTGGCTCAGGACAGACGTAGACTCTTTTCCTCACCTCCTTGCTGGACCTCTGCCTCAGCTTCCATGGCAGATTATGACCCCGTCGATGGAGTTGAAGATTCTGATCCCTCTGAAATCCTTTGTTGCAGATTTCACACACGAATCGGTTCGTCGCTAAAAGGGTTTTCGGAGACAGTGCAATCACCTCCGCGTCTGGATCTGAATCATCCCCAAATACCGAAGACTCAGTTGAAGAAAAGGAACCAGATGAATATTTAAAATCAACAGATATAGTTTCTTTGTTCCTACCTGGCATTCCTGGAAGATTTCTCTTCTTCTTAGCAGTGGACTTTGGAGGAGCAGTCTGATTGCCAGAGGAAGACACGCTAGCTTCCCCTGAAGCTGTCGAAGAATTATCTAAATCAACTGGCATGGGGACCGAAATCTGGGTTACTACGGAATCAATCAAGCGGACAAAGAGGGAAAAACTTAGGGATTTACCTCAGAGTTGCAAAGCAACCTTTAATGAAGTTCTAATTTTTCCTTTTTTTTTTCCCTTAGGGTTTCTACACTAACTCACTTCTCTCTCGCTCTCGCTCTCTACATCTACCAGTCAATCTGAAACTTTTCCCCCCTCACCTTTATCTCATTAACCCACCACCTAACAGCTCTTATGGGTGTCTGACCAAAATTCACATTAACCAAAGAACTCAAATGATTAAACCCAATAGGGCCAATACCTTAAAATAAAGCTTTCTCGGCTCAGAAAACAAAACAAAAGTCAGACACTCCGACCCACATCATACTCACCAGAAAACTCTTGCCGGTAAATGACCCGTGATCTAACTCTCAAATAGACGAACAAGTCATCCACAAAAACTTGAACCAGAAAATAAAGAGATCCCAGCGAAAATCGGCGGGGCCGTCTGGCTTTATGCGTCACCGAGCTCAAGCAGCAGGGGTGAGCTGAATCTCTCTGGTTTTCCTCTTTCCAAGTTCTTAACTTTCCAGACGGCAGAAGAAGATATGATAAATGGGAAAGTGGCAAAAAAAAGCCAATAAAATTATTAGATGTTTAACTATTAAGTGAGTTTAATTAGGGGGAAAGAGCGTGATTATGGTTAAAGTAGGTAAGCATAGTCGTGATCTATGACTATGAGTGCGTATTTTTGGGGGCCGAGTTTTGGAAAATGGAGTGGCGAGGTTAGCTCTAACTTTTCGTGTCCAAGTTCGTATCCTTCACATGTCGAGGCCGGTGGAATGGTTCTTACTTCTTCCTTTGGTACACAAACATAGCACAGTGTCGGACGACTGTTTACTTCGATGCTTGTCGTTTAGCGTTTTGTTTGAATCCGTATTCCTGTGGAAACCGACAAGCGCATTCCGATGTCATGGATTAATAAGAAAATAAGAGTAAATCAGCTTCAATTTATTTTAGAGGAACACAAAGTCAAAGAACTTTAATCTATGATATAAACTTTTCAGTCCGGATTTGCCCCGTGCCCCTTGCTTCTTGCGCTCTTTCTTTCTTTTTTTAACTCAGTCTATCAGAATTTTACTCTAATTATATCCGGATCTGACTCACGTAGCTATGATAAGTGAGTCTCTTAACAAGAATTTTCTACGTACACTAAAACTCGAACTTAAATTCTCGTTTAAATAATATTGAGACACTTACTACTAGGACTAATTCTCATTGATTCTCTTTCTTTCTTTTAAACGCAAACACCATTCGACTTTCGGATTCAGAAACGGTGGGGGTCAGTCCCCTCTTGTGCAATTATGTCAATAGCTTGGTTCCCTCCGTAAGATTGATCCGAAGGACTAGCTATTTTATGGAAATGCCGACAATTTTTTTACCATTTATTCTTGGTATATCTTATTTCTTATTTAAAAATCCAAGCTCGTTAAAATTAAAAGGAAAAAATAGGTTTCCAATTTTCAACCCTTACGGATTCTCTAATATTTGAATAACATTTTTAAAGTTGATTTTTATCATGCTGGGGTCGGGCAAGAGTTTTTTCCTCTTTCTCATAAATTGACCGAGACACAGCGCTACTTTAGGAAGAGAGGATGTCGGATCTTTCAAACCTGCAGATCAATCGAATGAAGGAGGGTAAGGCAATTGACACGCAATTGAGGAGTCGCACTGGACAGGATCCGGATCCACCAATTGGCCAACCATGCAACCCTGGTTCCCCTCCATCTCGTGTAAAACGGGAAATCTTTTTTTAAAAAAAGAGATACGTAGAGGGCATCAGAAGTTTCTGATTCCACCGGTTGATTTTTGTTTTGATCTAATTTCCTAATCTTAACACTTGCAACATCGTTATAAAATAAATTATATTTTTATTATGTATATTAAATAAGTCAATAAAAATATATTTAAAACGTTAAAATTATTAAGGTGGATATTTCTGTTGCTCTTCCGATTTTTACATTTACCACGCTAACCTGTTTCCATCAGAGGATGTGTAGATGATTGGTTTGGGGTGGCCAGCTCCAATTGAATTCCAATGATTGAGTCATGTTATATCATTTCACCCCTTTTTCCTTTTTGAGGAAAAAAGGAACATTCTTATTCTTGAAAAATACAATAAATAACTCAGGGTTTGTATTTGCAAACATAGATTTGTTTATTGTAGCCAAAATTTCACATGCCACATTCCTCTTATATTGAGTTTTCTTTGCGATTTGTTATCTCAATTTAACTGTTATCTTTTTGGTTTCGTTGAACAGATAATTATTTCTTAGTTTGATCCTTAATAAATAATTAACATGTGATTTAATATCATTGTTAAATGAATTAATACCAAAAAACTTCGATGATTGCAATTTGGTAAAAGTACGTGAATTATTGAATTTTTTATTGCCTTTCTTAATCTCTGTGCCAAATTTTAAACAACACTCGAAATGTGATAAAATAAATAAAATTTTGTATTTTATATCATTATATTATATGCCACTTTTTCGTTTTTATTAGTTTTCCGTGTTACTATTTACTCATTCATATGCCAACCCTTTCTATCGTTCTGCCTGTTTGAAAAAGAAAAAACAAAAGTGTTTTTAATCTAAATACCAATTTTAGTAATAAAATTATCTTTTGACAAAATTATAGTTTTGATCATTATAAATTATAATTCTGTATAAGTAAGATCTACACATTTTTAAAATAATTTTTAGATATTAAATTTAAAAAATAATAATTTTAACCCTATGATTTTTATAATATTCTTATATCTCATTTCTTATTTATCCTATGTATTTTTTTGATAATTTACCTATAAAAAATAATTATGATAATAACTATTTATATATTTATCTATTTAAATCACTTTTTATATCAAATATATTATATAATCACTTTAAAAATTAACTTTTTTCTATAATATATTCTCCATAAATTAAATCAAATACGCTTTATACCTATATTTTTTTAAATACACGCCCTATATCTATATACTAATGTAACATTTATAATGTATTTTCAAAGGTATTCATGTTAATTTATTCGAAAGTGCTCCAGATTAGACAAAGCTGCAATGGGAGGAGAGAGTTACAGCTGGTAAAACGGGCCCAGCCCGCGGGCTGGGCCCGTTTTACCCTAAGGGGGGGGCGGGTTCGGGCTGGCAAAATGCCAGCCCGTTTTTGGGCGGGCTGCATAGCCCGCCCCCCCCCCCTCAGCCTGCCAATTTGGCGGGCTGGCCCGCTAGCCCGCCATTTTTTTTTAATTTAATATTATTATTTAATATTTATTTTACTTAAATGTTATTTTGAATACTCCTATTATCGAATACTAGTAAAGATAATTACTTATTTGTTAATATATGTTTACATATTATAATTGATTAATATTATGTTAATATTTATTTAGATTTATAATTATAAAATTTGAGATTTTTTTATAAAAAATAAAAATTTTTAAGAGTATAACATGAGTAATTTTTTTATTATACTAATATAACATTAGAAATTTTTTATTAGTATTTTAAAAATGTTAAAAATATTTTTTTTTAAAATTAAAAAAAAAAAAAAAAAGTGGCGGGCTGGCGGGCTGGCGGGCCAGCCCGCCACTAAGGGGGGGCGGGCTCGGGCTGGCGTTTTGCCAGCCCGTTTTGGAGCGGGCTGCACAGCCCGCCCCGTTTGTTGGCGGGCTGGGAGCGGGCTGACCCGTTTTTGGCGGGCCAGCCCGTATTCCCAGCTCTAGAGAGAGTAGCGATTTCATATGTGAAATGAGAGTTCTGGAAGGATATTTTTATTTTTAACAAATTGACTTATTAATTTCTACCTTCCCACGTTGATCCATAATATTTTACATTATTACGGTTAAAGGACTGTGGGGAGTATTAATAACTTTACAAAAATTATGAAACATAGTAATACTTGTTTAATATTTACCATTGACATGGGTATTTAAAAGTAATTATTTTGAAGAAAGTGATTGAGTACGATTTCAGCTATATTGGATAGAATTTATCTTATTTAATATTTAAAAAAAATATATAAGACAATCTCGAGATTGCAAACTAATTCCAACAAATTTGTTTGACTATAATTTACATGAATTGTCCAGAACTTACTTGAATTGGGAGAGTAATTAACATTTATAGGTTTAACTTTTGAATTATGTAATTAAATTGATACATATGAGAGTTTGACTTGCAAGTTGCACCTGTAGTCCGTGGATATAAGATTGTGACGTATAAATTATATACTATTCATTTATTATAAACAAAATTAATAATTAAATATTTTATATGAGATTATACATCAATTATCACTTATATTTGTAAGTCATGTATACTAATATATATATTCATCATGTATATAATAAAATTAAAATAAATTGATATATTATATTTAATACTAAATTTTATTATTATTAACTGGGTGAACTTGATGGTTTTTTATCTTTTAGAATTCACACGTGTTTGATTCGAGGGTTGGTCAATTAAAAGGGTTTTCCACATGCTATAACTTGAATTTACACCATGTGATCAAGGTGCCTGAAGACTCAATGAGTTTGCTCTCTACCTCGTCTTTGTGCATCTGGCTGGTCCCGGAGAAATTGTTAAAATCAAAATTCTATTCATTAACAAATGTAATTAGATCTCAAAAGTATGTATTAATTTTACATGATCTATATTTATGATGGTGTGGTCCAGTTGGCCAATGTGGAGAAGTAGGCCACCGCATATTTAATGGATGGCCACAAGTTGTAGAGATATGCTATTGTGCGTTTATTTGGAATGTGACCTGTGACTTATTATACCCATTACCAACCAGTTGGCTCGTCCCTGTAAATCAATCCAGGAATAAAGATAGGCCTAGTTTATAGCCATACATTGGTTGGAAACGAACAATGTTCTGTTAATGTTTGTACGAGGATTTTCTAAAATTGCTACTTCACTTTAACTAAATGTTGTAGTATATCCTTTTAATGTCTGAAAAGATAAACAGCTATTTATAAATATATTTAATGTTTTTAACTGAATAAATATCTTTAATTTGAAATATAAAAGTTAGCCACCACAGTAATTTAATAATTCCTACACCCCTGGGTTGAATTTTTCTCCGATCCACACCTAATTCTATGGGAATTACTCAAATTAATGCCACTTGCAGTTGAGCTATGTAGTTTAATTCGACATCGTACTTTCATGGTGTCCAGTTCTCTTAATCTTAATAAAACCAATTTCTTTCATAATCTTATCCCCAAGCACCTAGAGCACTTCAGAGAGCGATGGATCATACAATTTGCATTATTTCATGATTAATAGGAGTATCATCAAAGACTCCCCCCCCCCCCTTTCCAGCAGCTTTCTTTTCAGGGAAAAACCCTAAAAAACGCTGGAATATAGCAAATCTTAAAATGAGACTCTAAGATTTGAAAAGGACTCAGGTGCCAGGATTTAAACTGTCATTTGTAAAAGTACTGTGAAATAACCATAGATGTAAGCACGAATATTCATTCGTTTAAATTAGCCAACAAATCATACGTAAAACAAAATTGAGGTTCGAATGAGAGAGAGAGATCAATGACTTTATGTTTTAATACACAGCCAAAAAGGCCGGCACATTTCTTATTTTATGTTTTTATTTCTCGTCTTAATTTTTTCGCCCATTCCTGTCTGCATGCTTCATCATGTTATCGTTGACCTTGTATCAATAGAAATAGTGTTTCTTTTATAGTTCAAACACCGCATTATTTTTTTTTTGGCATGGCATGACAACCCTCGGATTTATTTTGCCGTGTAAGTGAGATTAATTTCCAAAAACATACAATCTCTATGAAGTTATTATTGGAAACATATGCAAAAATAACAAAACTATATAGTTTGAGTGGTGTTTAAAAATATTATTTTTAAAACTTATTTTGTATCTATCAATAAATAAGATATGATATTTTTTAAAATTAAACGAACTCTTCTATTCTTATTAAAAGTTGGGTGACAGAACTCAACTAAACATAAGACTAGATGAAGGAGAAGAATTGCTAGAAAGCTCAAAATCGATGTGTATAAACTTCTTGCAAACACGGCCTCATATTCATGGACATTGGGGCATTTGAAAAATACATTAATGGTGATTATAACCCAAGATAACCTTGCTTAAAAACAGTTTCTGACGTTGGGTTCATGAAGATTATTCATCATCAAGCATATTCAAAATAGAAAAAAAAAAGTCGAGCTTTATGGGAATTAAAACTAACGTTGTTTCCTTTTAGCATTGAATATATTCAAAATAAAAGAATGGATTGTAATGAAATTCCAACGTCCAGAGCAATCAAAACACTACTTTCCGGTAACCAATCCCATCAAATATGTTATTTGATTTTTACAAAACATTTTCAGTAAAAGGTGCCAAGTTTGCATTTAACTCGCGGGTATAGAAAGAGAATAAATTATCAGAGTACGAGCCTACTCCTCTTTTTTGCCTACTTACTAGCCTGAGATCATATCTATTATTTAAACATTTGAACCCCACAATTCCAAATAATATGAGACTATTTCTTTGATATAACCCCCCCCCCCCACGCAAGATTTATAGTAGTTATGAATAATAGAAATAATTAGCCAATTATAACATAAATTAATATTTAAATTCTCACCAAAAAATACGTACTCGACTGTCTACCTTTAATAGGAAGATGGCCGTACTTCTAAAAAAGTATGATTAAAATTTCACCCCACAGCCATTCTAATTGCTCCAGTATGCCATATAGATTGAACGATGACATGGCTTAATATGGTAACGACATGCCATCCCAGAGTCCACTGTTTATAGATATAGATTGGATTCTTTATACAGTCAGGGGCAAACTAAAGTAATATATCGTCGCTTAAAAAAAAGAAAAACAATAAAAAAACACGAGCCACGTCTTTCTGTTTGGATCCAATCTATCTCCTGAATTCACAAAATAATCTGAGAAGATATCTGAGTGATTCATATGTAGAGAAATAACTGGGTTAGGCCATTCCCACCGAAGCCCATTGAAAAACACACACACGGAGCCTTGAATTATGCCTACGAACTCCTTTTAGCATAACCAACAGAATTCTTTATTTTGATAATTAGGCACACACAAACATACATATACATATATATATGAATATAGGAGGCAAAGTTCAAACTTTAAGTGTGCAAGTTATCCCGGATGTGGCCACTCCCATGACAACGACGACACAAAGAATGAATCGGTTTCAGAATCGGATGCTATTAATTTCAAGGGTCCCAATTTCTTACGCTAGCTAGCACGCCACAAACAAACATAATTGATTTTAATCAATTTCCTCCTAACGTACAATAATCCATTTGAAAAATTATTGGTTAAACAGCCCGGCCCCATGAAAAAAGCAACCATTTACAAGTAATTAAAAAATAGCAGTATGCAGAAGAATGCATGCCTTTTCCTTTTAGTTTGGAAAAAGAGGCAGTAAATCCTGTCAAAGCGTTGATGGTTAACTATTTGCGTTAAAGCTATCATTAGATCATGAACATCTTTTTTCTGTTGTTATATATCATCACTCTCACTTTGTCTGTGAACATAGTGTCCATGATCAGCGTATCGCCCTCTTACTCCCTTTCCAAGTATGAAAAAAAGAAAGAAAGAAAGGAAAAGACGAAACTTACATAAGGTGATGAAAATTTTGTGTTGTGTAGCTAGCAACGTCCTTTTCGTCTCACTTTAATTTAATCTGTATTTCCAGGTCAGAAGCTGCCGAAAAGGATGACATGTCCATGGATAAGAGTAGAGATCAGGTTTATGGGCGGTGATGAGAATATAGCCATCTTTTGCAAACTCTTGATCCATCCATAGAAACTTGTGAAAATAGGACAATCCATTAACATTATCGTCATTATCATTTTGTTGCCTTTTTACGAGATAGGACTGTGCGGGCGACCCTAGTTAGTTTCAAAAGTGGCCCCCATTTGTAATTATTTGTACTGCTGCGCCCCTTGTCAGCTGGGGTGTACCACCAGCATTACATTCTTCACTAGGAAGCCAACCCTAATCCTCCTCCATTGATTAGACTCATGAATAATCTGTCTCAGCAACCAAATCATCCATCCCCCTTTATGAAATTATCTGTTCCTTTTTTAGTGGTTTTCAGACGCGTCATTCACTTTACAGGCCTCCCCACTTACTCAGATTTTGCGCATTTGGCAAAATAAAAGCTGAACCAATTACAGATATCCTCATGCAGATTTCATCTGTTGTTAGCTCTTTACGGCTCCGTCGACAAAACACAGAAAAGCTGAGTGTGAAAAGTGAGAAGGGCTTGATTTGAAATACAACCATGGCCGCCAATGAACAATCCTCAGCGCCAGCCTCTTCCCAGTCTTTTATACAGTGACCCCTCCAACAAAAACAGAAGTTTTGCAAAACTTAAGTTTTAATTAAACTTCTTAAGTTATACTATGCTCTCTTCTTATTTTGGAATCTCGAATTTTTACATCCAACAGTCGCAAAGGTTTTTACATTTTTTTCTTATAAGTTATACTCACATTCTTTTGATATACGTATCCTTAAACATATTATTATAAAATATATTAAACATTAAGCATGTGCTTGACCAATATAAAAATATTTTATAAGCTTGGAATAAATTAAATTCCCCGCGCTTACGTTATAATCAATAATATTAAAATAAAAGCACCAACAAATTTTGTCGACAAATATTTTTTTCATGAAATTAATATTTTTTTAAATATTGTGTGTATATTTGATTAATATTGTATAATTTAAACCTCTCTTAAATTAAAAATATAATTATCCTTATTTTTATGGTAACCTTATGCACTGAGAAACTCCCAAAAATGATTCCGGAGCCTGGGTGGACAAGATAGCCCAGATCCAAAATGCAGCCCCCGCTTAGAAGTTTTGGGCCATCCTTGATCCATATGGCAATGGGGAATCATTGAGCTTGGGCCTAGGGCCCGTTGATGTACAAGAAACATGAATTAAGACTAAAAATAAAAATACCTTCATAATGTGGTTGGGTACTAAAAGAAGTTAGTCATTATGATTCATAATGCTGACGGATATTAAAAGCTCAAGAGCCTAGTTATGGGGTTAAGAGTTATTTTCCCTAGTTTATATCAAAATAAAGATTTTAGTTTTAAGACTATGATGTCGGATTAAAATTATTTTTTAATTTCTAAAAAATTATGTAACAAAAAAAATTACTTTTTAGCTTTATACATGTGTTTAACTACCTTACTTTCAAAAGTTTTCTCAAAACCTCAAAACCATAATTTAAGTTATCATAAATTCATAGCTCAGTTTATTGGAGGCACCAAAACCGAGGCAACCGGCGCAAACGCAATTTCTTTTTCCCGCACTCGGTCTCGTCGTTTCGGCCCGGGAAAAAAGAAAGGTAGAAAACTATTAATTCGATTGGCAGCCATCCACAAACTCAAAACCTCGACAAAACCTCGGGGCCGCTACTCTCTTTTCAGTAGGCAGTAGCCGTTCCCTTCTTATTCTCCATTAGAGGGTTGGTCACTTGACACGAGCGGCACAGGAGTAGAGTTCCAATATGGACCTTGAAGACTTGGACGCGCCGAACAAGGTTCCTTCTCGAGTCTCCAGATTCGCCCCTAAATCATCAAAGCTTATACTAAAACCGAAACTGGAACCACAAGAATCTGCGCCCAAGACTGAGGCCCCAGAGTCATCGTCTAAAGCAGAACCTTTAGAATTTAATTCAGTGTCTGCCAAAACGAAAGAGGGAGAATCCTCGATTCCCAATGGCGCCATGAAGATGGACGTGGACCCCAAGCCAGAGGCTGATGATGAACAAAAACAAGATGATCATATGGATGAAGACAGCGCCGAAGATACAGTTGTGCGCGAAATTGACGTCTTCTTCACTCCTTCTATTGCTGCCGACACTCAGGTCTGCTAGTGCGTTTCATTTTGAATTGTTTACAGCCACACATATATATTAATCTCTTCAGTGTCCACTCCTGGTTTTTCATTTCAGTTATATGTTTTGCAATATCCTCTGAGACCTTGTTGGAGACCGTATGAATTAGACGATCTATGCAAAGAGGTGCGATATTTTGCGTATCTGTAGACTAATATGTTCATATCTTTTGTGAAAATGGGGAGTCCTGTCTGTGTGTGCTACATTCGTTTAACTTTGTTTCATATGATTTTCTTTTCTTTGTGCAGGTCAGGTTGAAGCCTGATAGTTCAGAAGTAGAGGTTGATTTATCGATTGACATCGAGTCTAATAATCATGACAAGGATTTTGCTAGCAAACTCAAGATGACGAAACAGGTCTTTCTGCCATCTTTTTATTTCTCTAAAGAATATTAGCTGTAGTTAAGTTTCTAATACCATATTTATATACAAAGTTTACGAAATTAATATTCTGTAATTGTCATTTCGTGGTTTGAGGTGAGTTTTTGCAACCTCGTCTATATTGTACATATAATATGCCCCTCCTTTTATCTTGCGAGTAATCTGATTTATCTCTTGTGGAAATCCTCAGGTTTGAACCAAAGATGCTCCTAAATCTATATATCGATTGGAATTAGATTGAACAACATATTTGTGTATTTCTATTCTGTATTTCGATCACCAATAGTGCTTGATGAATAATAATTACTCAATAACTAGGAGTCCTAGAGTTCAGGACTTTAAGACATATATGTGAAGCTCGATAATATGTGGTCTAATATTTTTAAAATCAGCAGAACCAGAATACTTCTCAGTTGTTGTATCCACATACATCATGGTGTGTTTTCATTTTTTTAATTATTTTTTTATTTCTATTCAGACTTTATCAACTTCGTGGAAGCCACCTTGTACAAAGGGATATGCTGTTGGGCTTCTTATGGGTAATAAGGTATTGGCGTCTCATAATCTATTTTGACCTTTAAGTTTCAGGGTGAGATGATTGAACTGCATTATGTTAGATATGTATGTTGTTTTTTTGTTGAGCCCTTCCACTTTTAATAATTCACCAATGATGTGCTTTTTTGGTATATGATAATCTGAAGCCACTGCTTCGCTTCAATTTTTTATCAGTGATTGTTTGAGGTAATGGGAGCTACCTTGACTGAAAATTATGACTTTAGGTGCCTAGTTTTTCTAGTGTTAGTTGTTTTAGAGGCATTGAAAGTAACTTTTACTGACACTATTTTGGGACGTGCTTCTTCTTGGTTTATATGAGTTAATAAGTGTGTTTGGTTTCACGTTGAAAGCCACACATGCACCGTATCTTTAATTATTTGATGACAAGGAGAAGCAGCTGCCTAGTTTTTTTCTTCCTGAGAAAAATTTTCATTCAAAACGCAGTAAATGGTCCTTGTGAAATGGCTCTTTGTTTCTTATAAATAGGTTTGGAGGGAGTATTTTTTTTTATATATTATGAACCCATTATTTGTCTATTGGTTGAGAATTTTTGTGAATTTACCTGCCTTCTTTTGTGTTGCAGTTACACCTTCATCCTATTCATGCAGTTGTGCAGCTTAGACCATCATTAGAACATTTTAACTCCGGTGGTTCAAAAAGAAAGGCCAATATCTCCACTAGCAGTAATACCACTATTAAAATTGAGAATTCTGCTGAAGAAAAGTCTGTTGCAACATCAAAGAAGCAGGTATTTAACTGATAATTACCAGTAGGAAATTAGGTTTAGCTTTAACTTTGTATTATCCACATCCAATACAATGTAGTGGCATAAGTGTTTTTTATTTTAAAATATATATATATATATTTTACCTTTTAGATGCCTTTTCAGAGGCTAACACTTTTTACAGTTAAGTTTACTATTATGATTTTCATAGGAATACACAATTGTCCTGACACTAAGTTGAAACTTATGTAAAATATACTCGCCCCCCTCTTTTAAAATATGAGTACTGGAATGTCTGGGTTATAAACCCTACTTTGCAGTAATCTAAAGGAATAGATATGATAAATTCCTAAAGGTATCTTTACTTGGTGTTTCTGCCGCTCCCTTCTCCCCTTTTTAGTTTGCTTGGTGTTGTATACTTATTTGGGTCTGTGACTATTATTTATGAAGTACTTCAATTTGGATATCGTCATGAGTTGCCTTTTGTGCCAAATTTGTTTGAAATTAGATTATATATTATGTTATCTCATTAAAAGGCTCATTCATAAGTTGTCTCACGTACATTACAAGGTTGCTCTATTTCTTCTTCAAAGTTTTATTGCCGATGTATTTGCTGCTTCTCTGTTGCAACGTATTTGGTGATTTCCAATTGGTTCATAGAATTATGTTATTTTATTTATTGCAGAATTCTTCAGCTGGGCAAAAAAGTGATAGTGATGAGGTACAACAACTATTGAAACTGTAACGTCATTTAGATTCTGCAGTCTTGTTTTGGTTATCTTATAAATTATTATATCAATTATGCATTTTAATTAATCATAAAGTTGGTTGTGAAGCAGATTTGTTATCAGATGTTTAGCTTTAGTTAATCCTCATTAACACACTTTTAAAAGTTGGAACTATTTGTATTTATGTTTTCCATCGGCAGATGTAGGGCCTATTTTTGCTTTAATTGAATTGCTGGCCTAAAAATTTGTGGTCCTGAAGAAGCTCACTGTCTTCATTTTCTATATGTCAGCTGCATAAGTCGTGTCTAATTTTGTTTATGATATGATTTTTTTATCTTTTTATCCATTTTATTATCAGTCATTTTCTCCTTTTCTTGCCCAGGACTGGGTTCCTCTCAAGTACCATAGCTCCAAAAGTGATATCTCCCCTAGATATTTGAAGCAAATGGTGGCACAAGAAAGTTCTCCCATAAACTTTACAATGAGCCCGTAAGAATTTGTATCCTATGGACTGTCTTTTGTTTGAATCTGTAAATTTATTTGGTTTGTAAAGTTCTGTTTATGATTTTAAGGTACGATTATGTTACTTCACTATGTCCTGGAGCAAGCAACAACATATTATCCAAGGGTCCTTCTAGAAGGTATTTCTTCCTTTAACATCCATCGTATTTAGACTGACTCAGTGATCTGTTGTGAATTGCACATGCTTGCTCAGTTCTCATATACCCGCACACGCATGCGTCCGTTTTTGTTTCTTTTGTCATATTTTTCTTTTATATTTTCTGCCCACTTCAATTTCCTTTTTGTGCCTATCTTGCCTATCTTGAGACCTCAGCAAGCCAGCAAATCTGGCAGATTTGTCAGTCAATTCAAACCTTAATAGAGACCTGGGAGTCAAGATTAATCACAAAACTATATTTTTTTATGCATTGAGTAATGATCTCATTTTATTGTTTATGTGATTGGCCTTAATTAAATAGCTGATACTTGATATTTTAAAATGCCCTCATGTAGATGGATAGTTACTTTCCTCCAATTCTTGGGAATTGATTGGTTTTCATTGTTTTCATATACACCCAAGATGACTAAAAGAAAACATCCTGGAAACCTTATTTACCTATTCAACATAAGTATGTTTGCTTTGATCTTGATTGTGCTCATCCTTCTATGGAGCTATTTATTAGTTTTTTCTTAAGGTGCTTTGTTTTCCTATGTGACATGTTGATTTGCCTTAGACTACCCTTATTGCTTTAATGCCTTTTGTTGCTGATATAGCAACTGCAATGAGCGGGTTTACTATTTTTACCATTATGAATGGGCTATTTCAGGTATCTGCTATCATTACCTCCAGAAGAACGTCTTAAGAAATTACTTGTTGAGGTTTGTTTCAATTTATTTAGTATGATCTCCATCTTTCTGCTGTAATGTACCATTAAAAACCAAAACGATTGGGTATCATACTGTCTATGCTTGTTTTTTTAGGTTAATTCTTGATTCTTTTGATTGCATTTATTTAACTTTGGAGTTATTCTTAGGGGAGAATTATATTTAAGAACCTATTTCACAACTATTTTATGCCTGAGAATTGAAAAGGTTGGATTCCAATTTTGTTCTGAACGTGAATGGAACTAAAGGGACAAGAAACAAGAAGAAACACACTTCAAATTTCGATTCAATATTCAATAATATAAAGGGGTTACATCTAAAATTGACTAAACATATTTAAAGGAAATATATGGTCTAACCTGACCCTAGGCCCAATATGCAGACATAATCCAAATATCAAACCCGAAAGGCTTTATTCAAATCCTCAATTAAATATTTGAATCACTAATTAATTCTGAAGTTACCTCTAATGTTACATAATTAAATTAATAAAAGAAATGTCTTCCCGTACTGTATCATCACTCTTAGTTGATTGTTTGGTCTGAGTATAAAAACTTAACCCATCAGTTCTTATTCACAATTCTAACATTCATATTTAATGTGACGCTGTTTTTCTCAAAGAACAGTCAACACTATACAACACTAGGGGCCACCAATTAGTCAGTAGATTTAATTCTGTAACTGTCATCTCTTTCCATCTTCTCCATTGAATATCTTTAACATCTTGTGCACTATTTGAATGTGCCTCTATTATCTTTAATATTATGACGTGAAGCTTTTAGTTGAGCTTGCTCTTTGCTTCTCTCACAAGTAGTCATTTTCCCTCATGTCCCATTGCCAAAAACAGGGTTATCAGCATCTCCATCAACATAAATATTCAATTTCCAGTTTTACCGATGAATCGTTCACCATCCTCTGAAAGGATGAAGTCTACATCCTTTTTTTTGTTGTAACCAGGTTTCAGCAATTGGCTTTGAAAGTTTGTTTCTCCTAATTTGCCAATAATGGAGCATCACGATTGAGTAACCAAATCTATTGGTGAAAAAATTGACATACGCATGTAGTTCCTCATTTTATAGCATGCCAAACACCAATCCCCCCCCCCCCCAACACACACTACAAAAAAACCAACGCACACTCAAAAGAAAAAAAGAATACTCAATTCAAATTGCTATGTGGTCGCTATTTTTTATTCTTATTTCTCTCAATGAAGGCTGCTTGTGGAAAGAAAGGAAAGTTGAACTGTATATAAATTGCAGTGTTCTCAGCAGAGCTGCGTAATATTCCGTCCTTTTGCTTTTGTTTTTTTACTGATAGGGCTCTTCACTACACCGTTTTAGTGCTCTCAAGCACTTTGCTCATGAATACAAGGAGGAGCAACTGCTGGAATTCCTGCAGCATCATGCATTATTAGTGCAAGGACTTTGGGCTCCAAAAGGTGCATTGCTATATCCTCAGGGTGGTGTGGAAAATTTGGCCAGAGATTATGCACTGCTCCTGTTTAGTAGGAATTTGAAAGTTCAGCTTTCCCGATTGAACATTCGACCTGAACTTAGTAAACATATAAAAAACTTTCTGAATGTATTTGGTGAGGAAAGAAATGAAAATTGGAAATCCAGCGTGCAACCCGTTGTCTATTGGAAGTTCAGAGAGCATCCTGATGAATCATTCATAAAACTCTATCCCAGCATTGTTGCAAAGTATGAAAACATTTTTAAAGGCATGGAAGAGCGGGTATACAGTGCTGTTTATAAAGTTGGAAAAGGTGAACCTGGTAAAAATGCTGTACCCAAGCTTGGCAGAAGCAGTAAGCCTGGACAGGTAGTGACTTCTGATAAACATGCAACAAGTGTGGGTGGAGTAGCTCCTGAGGGTATGACCATGTCAAGTGACACCCAGCAAGCTCTGCGAATCGCCCTTAAAAAACTCTTAGAAACTCATACAGTTTGCAGGTATGGTTACAGCCTTATAGAATCTTCTATCTTTAGATGTCTGCCTAGTGTACAGCAGTTCTGTTTGGTTCTGTTTTGGTTTTATTGTTTTAGAAAATAATTATGAAATAATTTCTAAATTACCTTCTTTAGATGTCTGCCTAGTGTACAGCAGTTCTGAAATGCGTCACCTTCTTAGCTTTCCCCTGCATTTATATTTAGGAAACTAAGATGTATAATTCACTAAATCCAGAATATTTTTCTTGTTCTGATTCTCCTCAAGTTATTTCCTAAAGAACTCAATTATAGAAAATGCATGTATAGCAAGTAATGTTCTACAGGTCAACAATTTCTATCCACTCGTTTTAGTAGTTTTGAATTGATGAAGGAGGGCAAGGCCTATGACAGTGCTCTCTCATCACCAGTGCTATTTTGCTTACGGGTGGAGTGTAATCCCAGCACTGGTCCTTTTCACTGCATACTATTATTCTTTTTTTGATAGAATAGAATTTCTATCTTGACTTCATTTTGGATGTCAGCCCTTGGATCCTGCTTTCTTTAGGGATGTAAATTTCTTACTAAAAGGTTTCTATTTTCATCTTGTTGCTTTGGATGACGATTGAATTATCTCATTTTCATTTATCTTGCTAGCTTTCAAACAATATGCAACGAATTGCGTGGAGATGCGCTTTCCAAATCTATGCTTCCAAAGTCAGGTGCTAAATTTGTTAGAGGTGCAGCACTTGGACTTGATGCTCCACCAGAAGAACTGCAGGCTATCATAAGTGAAATTGCATGCAATATCCATGGTTTTTATGTCCGGAAGTCATCACAGGATGAGAATTTCAGGTTACTCCTCCTAACACCACAACCCCATAGGAAATAGAGAGGATTTATGTTGTTGATGATCCGCTGTATGTTGTAGAAGTTTTTGTCGCGAAATTCATTTAAGTTGGTTCTTGCAGGGACGTTGTAATTGATATGCTGCGTGGAAGTGGACCCAATGCCAAGCTAAGGAAAGCTGAGGTACTTGAAGCTGCCAAAAGAAAACTCAATAGGGAGGTCACTAACAGTGAGTATAACAAGGTATATAATATATTTTCACGACTCCATTTTTTTTATTAAATATACATGGTGGCTATTATATATTATTCTAATTTGATTGCCAAATTATTGGCTTCTGATTGAGCTTTATTTATTTATTTATTTTCTTGGGGTAAATGATAACAATAGGCTACGATGTGTGAAACTAGGAAGTTTTGCGCCAAAAATATATGGATCCTTTAGTATTAGTGTGAAATATGCACTGAGTGTGGCATATAAGTCATAATGACGTGGGGAGCAGGAGCGTGCTGGAAAGGATGTAAGAAAGTTGCAAGGAAATTAAACATCTTGCGACGTTTTAAAGGCTTAAACTGATTTTCAAGAGTGTCAATGGCTAATACTGGTCCTTGCTCTTGGATAAAACTGATGGCTTTAGACAGGACAATTAATTTGATACTGAGTGTGGTGAGAGATCTAGGCTCTCGAATGCCAGTAGCGTACTCGTGTTGTCTTTCCGTATTCCTTGTATTGTGTTTGATCATTGCTGATTTGGATGTATTGGGGAATGGGTTTTGGCTAGAATCAGTCTGAGCTTTGTACATTGATTTGGTTTCCTTTTGATTATTGATATCACAACCTTAGGATTTCCCTTCACTTATTTCTACTGTGCCATCTTTTCTGTTCTGTTTCTTTAATATTGGGGCAGATCCTTATCATGCTCTCAAATTAGATTGTGTTATCTCATTTAATTTCAATAATCACTCAATTATAAGTCTTGTTTTGCTTTATTCGTTTGCCCCAGGTCATGACCGACTTATGTGTCTCAAAAGGTTCTGTATGGGTCTTGAGAACAGATGATCGAACTATGCAAAAATTGTAGGTCCTACTGATGATGCATATTGAAATATATTGTCGAGCTCTTACTGGATCCCTGCCTCATCTGCTTGTTGCGTGGAGCATGATCTGGAATTACGGTGAAGACATTGTGCTCAAGCTTCACTTCTTCCCAACTCTTTGGTCATAGATACTCACCTTTAGAATGTTTATGTACCTTGATGCCGATCAATTAAAACAGCAGAATCTAGGAGTATGCTAATCTAATGGGTGATGGATAACCATTTATTTTTCTTAGTTTCTGCAGTTGCTTATTATTAACACGAGAAATGGTAATATTCGTTTAGTCATCATGTTCAGAACTGTTACTTGCGATATGCAATGCATCCTTTTGCGATAGGGCAATTAGAGTTTGATTGCCTTTTTGTCAAGATAAATTGGTCTAGAATTAATAATAGATCATGGGTTATGGGATTTGTTATCTTCTCATTTCTTCGGGAAGAGTCCGCGGTAAACGACTTTAATTTCCCGATTGAGTAATCCCTGATTCACGATGAAGAAAAATGTTCATCTCATTAAAACTCGCTAGAATTAGTTAGGACTCTGATGTATTTAACGAGAGTTAAAATTCACGAGTCAGTGAAAATTGATACAGATGCTATCAATCTGTAACGCTATAACGATATATAATCATTAGTTAATATAATTAGTGATATGGCGGAAGACTGAAAAAAATTTAAATAAAGTGAGATTATTCTTTTTCAGGTTGTTATAGTGAGGTAAAATAAAAAAATGTTAAATTGATCATTTAAACAAGATTTCTGTATATCGTATAAAATTTAAAATAAAATGTGTCTTACTACTTAATTAATTTAGATCGATTACAAAATAAAATAATTAATTATAATAATTATATATTAATTTTTTTAAAATATTTTATTTAATTATATAAATTTAAACTAATTTTAATAGATATATTATAATCATACAAAGATATATTTAAAAAAAATTATAATTTTAAAAAATAAAATAAATTAAATATTATATTTATGAATAAATTTCACTTTTTAATTTAGTGGTTATAATTAAATCAAAGGGAGTATTATTAATGCCCTATTAATAATTTTTATTAAAAACAATGACTTTATAATAGTGGAAGAAAGTCACACCTCGCTGGCAGATCAGCTTAAGTCAGACGATGTAGAAAGGGGAGGGAGACCACGAAATTCAGAGGAGACGAGATGAAGCAACCCACAGGAGACGAGACAGAAGAGTAGAGCGGCTTTGCGAGTTGCGATTGAAATGGGATTGTTAGGGTCTGCGTTTTAGTATAAAAGAGATAATGTTATGATATTAAAAAAACTGATGAACATATTAATCTCGTTATATAAAAATATTATCTCTCTCCTATAAATTTTGAGAAAGTTCAGGTTGTGAGGGAAGGGAAATTCCTTTCCCTCCTAATATTTTTAGAAATCCAAACAATAGAAACAGAACAAAATCCCTCTCCCTAAATCCCTCGTATCAAACGAGTTGTAACAGCATCTTCACATCACCAGTACATTATATCTAGGGGTGAAAATAGGTTAGACGATTTGTGATCTGGTCTAATCTGTTTTAAAAAATATACAGGTTCAAGTTTGTATAGAAGTATGTTTGGCTCAAACTCTGTAAAAAAACCTTTCAAACCTATCAGGCAGCTTAAGTCTATTATTTAAAATAAATATGATAAGATAATATAATAGGTGAGTGTCGAACCTCTGACTTATTATATAATATTCAATAATTAGATTACTAGACTAAAGCTTATTATTATAAATTTTATTTTTAATTTTTAATTTTATTTTTATAGAATCAGGTATGCTAACCTTAATTCTTAAATCTCCATCCTAATTTTCCCTCTGCCCCTTCATTGCATTTGTAGTTTTGTAGTTTGCGGGATTCAAACCTCTCACGGCTTGCGGCACCTGTGTTCAGAGTTCAGCGACTTGTGGCCCTCCCACCTACGACCTTATCAACCTCCTTTTCGAACAAGGCCGAACCAAGGTTCTCCCTCTCTCTCTCTCTCAATTTCTTGGTGTATTCTTGATCTTAGTTATTTACCTTTTTTACAGGTATGGCCAGAAGGATCATTGGAGGAGACAGTGCAAAACGCTGTAAAATCATGGGAGATGGAGCTCTCTCACAAAACTCGCTTGCAGGACTTCATGTCCATCAACCCTAAAAAGTTCAAGCTCTTTGTAAATGGTGTGTGTGTATATATATATCTGTAATTCTCAGACATATTCGAATGATCCTATGAGTTTACTTGTAGCATATGAATTTATGGATTACCTCCTGAAATCACCTTCAAGTTCAGTCACTGGGGCTTCTTTGAAGGCCCTTTCAAAGGCCATCCTCCAACTGGTCAGATGGTCCAGTTCTATGGCCTGGCAACTCTCAAGGTAACTTCTAACTTCTCCTTTTCTGATCAGATCATAGAAAATATGCAGTAAATCATGAGGATTATCTGTCACTTTTGTATTCAAAAGTTTGATTTTGTTTCAGTTTTAGAAAACAACTAATTCTTGAAAGACTGTATAATATGATTTATGCTAGGGTGAAGTATGAGCACCAAGTGATTAAAAAAATAGAATCTTGACATTGATAAACACACCATCTTTAGTGATCAAAACAAGCCTTTTGTCAAATTTTTCCTTTTCTTGCTGAAAATACTTATATGGATATGCTCCTTGAAGCCTCATTTATGATGTGAAATGAAATTTAAAACAAAACACACACATATATGCAGAAATCATATCAGAAAATTTACTCCTGAAAGAACATATTTATTCCTGAAAATTTATTTCTGAAAGTCGTCTTCTGTTTAAGACTACTTGTATGATACAAATAATATAATTTTGTTAGTTATTATTTATTCAATTATTTTATCATCTAATAATATATATTTGATTTCTTTTTTTTAAGGTGTTCGAGTAAGAGGAAGAAATTATGTTAAAGATTCTATGATATATAGTTAATAATTTTATTTTGATTTGACTTAAATTATTGTACTTGTATTCTTGTAATGACAATTATTCTATTTATTTGATATTATCTTAATAGTTAATTAGATATTTTTTAATTTTAAATTAATTAATATTATAAAAAATTTATTTATAATTTTTTAAAATATAATATACAAACAAAATTTGTTAGAGAGTATGTTATAAAGTTCTATTATAGAGCCTATTATAGAGCTTGTGAGGCTATTAATATAATTATAAAATAAACTCTTATAAAGGTTTATTTATAAACTAAGTTTAGATAAAAAAATTAGTCTTTTAAAGTCACAGACTTAGTCCTACTACCTGTCTTCACCCCTAAAATTTATCCCCTCCTGTCGCCGATAGTCCTGTTCATCCCAGTGCCGTTCTCTTCCGCTGCTAAACCCTAAAGATGTCGCACAGGGCTGCTGTGATACGCCTTATCCGCCATTATTCCGCCACATCCTGCACTTCAATCTCACAAGCAAAATCAAAGCTTCGGACCGAGTACGACCCAGACGAGGCTCTCAAAATATTCTCTTCCGTTTCCAAAACATTCGCCTCCCCTGAATCTTCCCGCGACGCACAAGATCTCACGGTACGCCGTCTGGCTAAGTCTGGCCGCTTCTCTGATGTCGAGAATCTCATTGAGTCCCGCAAGAATGACCCCGAAGTCACCCAGGAGCCATTCTTATCCACCTTGATTCGTTCCTATGGTCAAGCCGGTATGTTCGACCATGCATTAAAAACTTATAATCAAATGGACGATTTGGGTACTCCAAGGTCTGCTCTTTCCTTTAACGCCCTCTTGTCTGCATGCATTGGATCGAAACTTTTTGATAAGGTGCCGTCACTGTTCGATGAAATTCCCAAGAAGTATGGGGTGGTGCCAGACAAGATTTCTTACGGTATGTTGGTGAAGTCGTTTTGCAAAGTAAGTCAACCTGAGAAGGCGCTTGAGCTCGTGAAAGAGGCCGACGAGAAGGGCGTGGCGCCAGACAAGATTTCTTACGGTATGTTGGTGAAGTCGTTTTGCGAAGTAAGTCAACCTGAGAAGGCGCTTGAGCTCGTGAAAGAGGCCGACGAGAAGGGCGTGGAGATAACCGTAGTTACATATACTACAATATTGGATGCTTTGTACAGGAAGGGGAAACGTGACGAAGCTGAGAAGCTGTGGAATTTAATGGATAAGAAGGGTTTTATCGATGCCGCGGCTTATAATGTTAGGCTTAGGTTTGAGCAAAAGGGGAAGCCGGAAGACGTAAAAGCCATGATCGATGAAATGACAAATGCTGGTATTAAAGCTGACACTGTCACTTACAATTGCTTAATGACTTGCTATCTGAAGTCTGGTATGGTGGATGAAGCGAAGGAGGTTTTCAAGGGACTGCGCGAAAAAGGGTGTAAACCCAACGCTGCAACATTTAGATCTACGGTATATCATTTGTGTAGAAACGGGTATTACGAGGAAGGGTATAAAGTTTTTAAGAAGAGTGTAGCAGTACACAAGATTCCAGATTTTAATACGCTGAAGATTTTGGCGGGAGGGTTAGTGGAGAAAGAAAGGAAGAAGGAGGCTAAAGGGCTGATTCGAACCATGAAGAAGAAATTTCCTCCCCGTATGTTGAAAGCGTGGGCAAAGGTTGAGGAAGATCTTAATCTGACCTCTGTTGATGCCGACTCTGATAAGGCGGAAAAAGCTTCGGCTTAAGTTATATTGTGGATTCTTCTGAGAGTCACAGGTGTCTCTACTTCGGCCACGGCTGTGATTGGATTGTGGGTTAAGGAACCTTGTGGGCAGCCATATTGCTCTGTATCTTGGCTCTGGAAATCAAAATTTCAATTTCACAAGCTGGCAAATCTTTATAAATGATGTGTTTGAAAGAGTGTGAAAGCTTCAATACAATAAGTTCTGACTCGTACAAATCTTCCTGTTTTGCATTATATTTTTTACAATTGATTTGTGCTTTAATCGTGGTGACTGCCTTATGTTTTCAGCAGTGCCTTCTCTGAATCTCTGTTGCGTCCCCCCTGTTTTTGCGTCTTTTTGGTTCAGAATCAGGCTTGAGTTACATTACTCCCGTTTCCCGAACCTAGCATGATTTCCGACGATGCAAAGCTTAGCAATTTTGTGTGTGACTAACTTTGGATTTCTGACGGTCCTGTCTTGGGGGATGAAGCTAGAGAGTCTAATAGCTTTACCATTTTATTACTGGAAGCACTGCAATTTGAAGCAATCCTGCTATACTATATCAGTGCATTAAGAAGGGTGGGGAAATGCAGCGTCCTATTTAGCTCTTATTTACTTGCATTCCATTAAATTTTTAAATTTGACACCTAGATCTTTAGCCTTTCTCATGGGTCCTGTTTTCTCCTTTCTCTTTTTATCTATGTTAACATCTCATATTAGTATTTGTGATAAATGAAACCCTGTTATATTTAACATAACGATATAAGAATAGACGGAAGAGCCTGTCAGAATGTGAAATGCAATGAATTCAATTGATGATTTTGAATATCTGGAGGTTAGTTGTGAGGGAATCGAATTTTAAAGTAATTTTTCATACGATTTTGGTTTTTCAGGTTCGTTTGAAAGAATTCGAAGTAAATTTTCAATGGGGCTTTTCCACTGATGGACTGATCTTTGGTAATTCTGGATTGGCGAGCGGCTAGTAGCAGAATAAATGGTTCGAAACCAGTTTTCTGCTATATGTTGTTCTGTGCATTCCAAAGCAAATTGAGGCTATCGCCATGGCCAACTTAAAGATCTTAAAATGAACGCTGCTGCGTCTTCCTTCAAATAATTTGAACTCTCGGGCAACTACTCGGAGATCATAGGCTAGGTCTTTTTGCCTCCTCCAATGCCATCGAATTCACTGGCAGACAAGCTTCGAACTTCCTTAAAACATACTTTGCGCAATGTATTTACTTCAACAGAATTGTCCAATAATATCCTTGGGTCATCAATCTGGGATAATTAACATGTCTAACTGCTCTTGCATTTTTCAATTTTGATATTCTTTTGGACATTCCTACAATAGTCTCTCTGAAATTGCATACTACCCCTCGAATTAGTAGTCCTAAAAGATCATTGTTCCAGACTTTAAGTACTCCTCACCGGAGTCAGGATCTTGATATGCCGTCTTTGCTTCAATCTTGGGGTTTTTACTCATCCCTTGTATTTTCCGTATTCCCCGCCGCTGTCTTGCATCTTTTCCGACCCAGTATATGTTGCCAGCAAGGGTACCCAGAAAAATACACGCCGGAAAGATGAAAGAACAGCAATTTCATACTGCGCTTGGGATTGGACATCCTAATAATAACAAAAAGACAAGGATTGTACATCAGACCCACTCATACAAAATAACGGGCATGTTTGGGCATGTTTGGATAGGATTTTAAAAAATGGCTTATGAAAAAAATGACTTATGGACAACTTATGGAAAAGGACTTTTGGAGAAGAGTTTATGAAAAAAAAGTGGTTTTGAATAAATAGGTGTTTGGATAGTTATTTTTAGAATGACTTTTTATGGTGGTAAATTACCAAAAAGGTTATGATTTGATTTAAAGTAAGAGAGAGGGGGAGTTAGAGAAGAGAGAGGAGAGAGGGAAGAGAGGAGAAAGGAGAGAGTGTGTAAGAAAAAATATGAGAGAGGAGAGAGGGTGTAAGAAAAAGTAGGAGAGAGGAGAGAGGGTGTAAGAAAAAGTAGGGATAAGATAGTAATTGGATAGTCCATAAGTGCTTTTACTGTTGAAAAAGCTATTTTAAATAGCTTATTCAAAACTACGGTTTTAAACCATGGTTTTGTCCAAAAGCACTTATAGACAAATAAGCCTGTTTGTTTTGAAATTTCTCCAAATCGAAATTTGGGCCAAAAGCCCTTTTAAAACCGCGGTTTGCGGCCTTACCCAACATCAACTCAAAGTTCCGTTTTTAGGTGAGCAAGTGAGCCTGCAAAAGAGGAGCCGTCCAGCACAAGAAAATTAATAAAGCTTCTCCTCCGTCTGATTCCCTCGACTCGAAACCAACCAAGAAAATTAATAAAACTCTTGGTGCCTAGGTCTAAGTTTGAGAGTAATAAATAATTTATCCTACTAGATATTAGTATCATTTAAGAGAAATAGAAACTCTGTTCTATATTAGATTGTAGATAAATTTAACTTTTTTTTTTTAATTTTTGTAATAAAAAAAATTAACTCGAAACCAACCAAATTCATAAGAGACTCAAATCCCGAGGCCGAGGGTGTGTGTTAGGTTGCATCGAAGGGTGGAAAGAGAACTGAATCTCCACGATACTGTGACTCGCTACTGACTCGTAGGCCCATTGATTGAACTATAAGATGAGAGAAGGAAACAGCATGCTTTGATACAACAAAGAATCCTTCAGGAATGCAGCAGGTTAAGGACACCAATTTTAATGATTCTTGTCATGCTTCGATTTAGATTAATTTGGTTTATAATTTTCTGAGGGGTTAGCCGTCAGAAGAAATTCAAAAAAAGAATCCACCAGGCTTACGCGTCGTACGCATGACGCACAACACCCATCTCTGATCTCCAATAACGTCACCAGTGCGTCTATCTTCCTCTTCCCATGTTCTAATCCCAGGCTCGTCGCAGACTCAAACAAGACTTGTCGTTTATTTGGGAATAAGTGGACCATTTATTGATCTCATCACAGCAAGAAATTAAACGTCTGATACCGTGGGAGCGAGGAATTCACTGAATTTTACTTCTTCCAGTAAGGCGCATCAATGGCATACTTTGATCTTTTGTTTTATTCCGATGACGTGAACTTCACGAAAAACTGATTAGAGATGTGGATTGTCGTTCAGAAGGCAAAGGGACAGTGATAGATATGCACAACGTACGATATATACGAACACGGAACACCCAGAAACGAAGTACCGAGGAACGAAAACCTCTTGGGGAACGGGTGGGGAAGAGTTATCGTGTGGATAAGGGAATACGAGGGATGAAGAGGTCCACTAGAAAGAAAGAGAAGATGTAAAATGAAGATTTAGATCATTCAAGGCCCAAAAAATGAAAACCATGATCAAGATAAACAAGTTGGCTCCCAGAGATCAAGTGATCGATGTCAGAATTTGGACTAATAACGAGCGCCTATATCAAGGTGAACTGACATAAAAATAAACAAATAACATGAATATGAGTCTAACCGAAACTGGAATAGAGAGGATCCAATGAACCCCGCGCTGCTTAGTTCTCAAAAAGAGGGGAGAAAACAAATCCAAATAAGTTCCCATGCATTATTACTCTATATATAATGAAATAGAGGCTACCGATTATGATTATTGTACGAGAGACAGATCGATACTGATAAACTTGGCGTTCTTTTATCCTTTCTCCTCAGCTCCATCATCTTCGTCTCAGTCTGAGAGAGAATTTACCCATGCCATACACCATCGAACGTACATAGGAGAATTATATATATAACCCTCCGCTCCTAAATATAAAATATAATAATGAGCCGATCTTAGTTCTAAAGAATTTTTGTCATTCAATTTCCATTTATAGTCGTAAATAAAGGTGAAAAAGAGGAGATGGAGATTTTTAAGCGAAACTTTACCAAAGTTAGAGTACTTCTACCATTGTTTCGGTCTCATCCTAGCTTTAGATGAGAAGTTACAGTGATAAAATGATAAAGAAAATCTTAAAAAACTACTAAAGAATGTGGGAGTATTTCATTCTCTAAGTGTTTGTTGGCGCAGAAGAAGTGAACAAGGACTGCCAAATCTCAGTGAAAACCTGGACAATAACCTCATGATGTTCGCTGGAATTAAGAGACAAGAAACAATGTAAGAGCTGCTCCAAATCCGTGTCCTCGAAAATCTGCTTTTCCAAAATCATCTCCATCATCGACCTCCTGAAATCCTCGTAAGGATCCTCCGATCTCTTCACCACCGCAAAGCTCTCCCTCACCTTCCCCTCCACGCTGCATGGTGCCAGCTGCAATAACATGGACAACCTCGCCGGCAACGATGAAAAGCTCACTCTTCCATCTTTCTTTTTCTTACTCTTCTTCTTCTTCTTCGATTTTGGCTTGATCTTCTTGACTCCCTGGTGCTGATTTGGCGTCTCGCAAATGCTCTTCAAGTGAGAGTTCAACTCGACGGAAGAAGAGTCTGTGGAGAAGCTTCTAGAAGACGAAACTAGGGTTTCTGTTTCTTCTTCGCCCATGTCGACGTAGCCATCGCTGCTAAACAATCCACAGTTGTCAGCGGAGGAGGTGCTCATACGAAACCTCGTTGTCATTCTCTTCTTCTTAACCAGTCCTTTCTTCTTCCTCACGCGAGGCGGCGGTGGGAGATGCAAGACGTGGTCGTCGTCGTCATCGGAGGCAGCGGAGACAGAGGAGCTGTAGATTTTACTGCGAGGTGTGGTGCTGTTGTCGGGGGCGCAGACCTTGGCGACGACGTGCCATTTGTCTTGTTGTTCCCAGTGGAAGTCCTGGGGTTCGTTTTGGTGGTGATCGGCGTCGGAGAGGGTGGGTCTTGAACTGAAGCCACAGCCGAAAGATTCAAAGGCATATGAAACTTGGCGGAGGAGGGAGGAGCAATGGGGTTTAGGGGGTGCGAGTGGGAGGAAGCAAGGGACAGGGTTGGAGGGAAGTGTGGAAGGGTCTTTGGAACGGCAAGACTGGAAGACACGGCCGATTCGAAACTTGAAACGTTTCGCCATGTTTCTTTCTCTCTGCTTCTTTCGGACTCGTTTGCTTGTGAAAAGGTGAGATTTCTATTATATAGTAGAGCTGGCCCAACTTATCACTTTGTCCCCCGAAAAAGAGCTTCCATTGATAAATGGACGCTATTGCAGCTACGAAATACAAAAGGAAAATCACAGCATCCTCTGGATAACACCACTTAAGAGTCTTAAAATTTGAAAACATAGGACAAGGTTTTTTGTTGTTTTGAAAAATAAAAGTCAAGCTGAACAAAACTTTATATACGAGTTGAAACTAGTTCAAATTTAGCTCCAAGAGCTCTTAGCTAAAGCATTTTTAAGTTTAAATTTAAAAGAACAAAATTAATGATATTTGTTTTTACCCATGATCAATGTGTTTATCGCCAAATTAATTGCAAGGATTTTTTTATGACTATATGTAAGATCTTTTTAAAATAAAATATTTAAGGTATGGCTTTTGAAAAACAACCATAATAAACATATCCCATTATCAATGCTTTGTTACCTCCGGCGTTCTTTTCCTTTTTCCTTTTAATTTTCTTTTGACCTTGCCTGCCCTCTGCTCCGCTGTTCTCAATTATTTTCATGTCAATCATTTCCCCCCTAACTTAACATTATTGCGCTGCGTGGTACTCTAGAAAACTGTCGCTAAACCAGCAAATCAATAATACAGCCTACTCCTATCTAACAGCCAAATTAAAAAAGAAGTTAATTAAGAAAAAGTTAAAATCTCAGTAACTTGTAGCTTACTAAGTTGAGCACACTTATAAGCTGAATAAATCATATTTACAAAATGAATTAGTGAAAAGTCATCAGCAACAGCTTTCAACTTGAGCATGCTGACCTTTTCCTTTGATTTGTGATGAAATCGAAAATATGTTCATTTAACGGCCAAATAATAACATTCAAATTATCAAGAAAATCTAAATTTTTATTTAAAAGAGAGGGAGAGAGAGAGCGTGTGTGGTGATGGATGAAGATGATCTGTGCTCTAAATTTATGCGGGAATCAAGCCGTACTGCGATGGATTCTTTGGCTGATGAAAGAAAAACAAAGAATAAAACATTCTTGTCGTTGTCCACCAAAATTCAGAGCCTGCAATTTTTTGTTTCTGATTATCCAGCCATTTACGTTGCTTTCTTCACTACACGTTACTGAAAGCAACATTTCCTTTTCCCACGTCCAAAGTCAATAAAGTCACGACAAATCTTTATTCATATCTTCATTTCTATTCCACGTCTTGGAATTCACTTTCCACCCAAACCTTACCAAATCCCCAAACATGACACACACAACACTAATTTAATAAATTTCCCCCCCTCTTCCTCATCTTTCTTTATTCATTTTTCCTTTCCCGGGTTTAGTTTTGAAGGAAAAGACAAAACAGAACTGGCCCGGTAAATGCCAAGAGGCTGGGAATCATTGTTATTCAGAGCAGCAAGCCATGATTCCACAAGATCGAGAATTTAACGAGGCCCCCACATGTTTGTGTATGTTAACATTCATGAACTTATAATATAATGCATGGTTTCCTAATTTCAACACAAATCAGTGAATTTATCTTGAACTTTAATTGATTTATATATGCGTCAGTATTTTGAGTGGTTGCGAGTGATAAAGAAGAAAGGCTAATTATCAGCTGAGGCAGAGAAGGAAGTTAGGTTGACGAAAGTGAAGGGACACTGGTAATATATATGTATATGTACGTAGTCAAAGGGAAAGCTCAGAACACGGCAAGGCACCTGAATCATAAGAAATGATCAGAAGTGGTAAGAGTGGTCGCCTTCATGATGCTTAAAGATCTTGCACTTCTTTCATAATGTTTTTGCGATGAACAATAAGAAGATGCTCAGATGAGAAAGCAAAAGCACCTCTCTCTCGTCCTTCATCATTATTGTAACTTGAGAATGAATACTAAAAACATTGCGAAAAGCAAAAAACCAGACCTTCATTCAACGCGTGGGGCCTATCTAGACAGATGGCTTTGTGGGTTGTGGAATGTTGAATCTTGGGATGTTGGCTCAACAGAAGAAAAGTCAATCCAAATTGAAGCAACTCTTCAAGAGGACAGTGGGGATCCGAGGGAACAAAATCATCTATGCACGTCTTTTTTATTCCTTTTTGTTATTTGGTGCTTTTAAGAGACATATAGTCTTCATTTGTTTGACAAAGTTTTGGGCTTTTCCCTTTCAACATCTACTGCTAATTAATTAATTAATTCTATTCTTTTTAATATTTGTCACGAGTTCTTTGTTTGCTCAATATTTGTCATTTTTACCTTCTATGAAAATACTTTCATATTTTCTGGCTAAATGAGATATCATTGAAATGCCATGGATAAAGGATAATCAAGAAAAAAAATGTAAAACTGTCGTTAACCAAATTTTTGTTGACAAAAAAATCTACATCTAAAATGAGCGTTGTGCAAATTTTGTTGGCATCCACGTAATTAAGTTTCTAGAATTAGGTCGTCTTGTAGAAAGTAGAAATTTGATTATTATTACAGCTTCATGATGCCTAAGATCTCCCACTTATTCCATTCAAAATGATTATTTGAGCATGGCCCATACACTATAACAAGTTCGATCAGATGGGAAAGCAAAAGCACCTCTCATCCTTTCATCATCAACTTTGATTTGTATATTATATTAACAAGAAAAAAAAACTTTGATTTATTTTCAAAGCTAAAACAAGCCCCTTCGTTCAAAGCGGGCGTGCAGTGGAGAGGAAATTTAGAAAAATATATTCATATTTTCTGGCTAATTAATCTGTTGATGATAGACTAATTATTAAACTCATATAAATATAATAAAATGAAGCTGGGACTGCCATGAAAAAACTAGATGACGTCATTGAATAGACTCATATAATCTGTGCTACAATTTTTCTTTAAGAAAAAACTAAACCATATTCAATTTAACGATATGCTTTTATTGAGAGGGACGTATTTCTTGTGAATTTCAGCGGCATCCTGTTAGCTAGGTGGCATGCGTATAGTTTTAGTTATTTTTTTAATAGCAGTCAAGTACCAATTCCAAAGGGGAAAAGGTCTCAAATTTTTATTTCAAATTTGACTAATTAGAATGGCCAGCATGGATAATAGCTCTCTAATCACATTGAAGAGTCATTCCTTTAGAATTTTAGGGGATGAAATACGGTCCAAGAGGCAGCACTTGTGTTATCTCTTCTACCTTTGTTTATATATTAAATAATATCTCTCAGACATTGGATCGAGAATTTTACTATATATTAAACAATAAGCGATTTATTATTACACAGATTAAGACTCAATACATTTTAAAAATATCGTCATACACTTTTTTAGCATAAAAATATAAGGATTAGATATAATAACTGTAATATTAAGACCACAAAAGCACAAACGACAACAAATAATGTCAGTGGCAGAAGAAAAAACCGGAGAATTCCAAATGCAAAGGGATGATAATGGCATCAATGAAATTGAAGAAAGTTCGAAAAAGCTCACCATGTATGCTTGCGCTTCTGTGGTAGTTGCCTCTATCATCTCCATGATATATGGTTACAGTAAGTTCTCTTTCTCACCAGTAAGATCTTGCTACCCCTACCTCAAAAAAAAAAACATATATATATATATCGTTTAAATGAATTCATTATGAAAACCTTGCTAGCTAACCCCAAGTTCTTTTGAGTTTTCAGCCACAGCAGTTATGTCCGGAGCTCTACTATTCATAAAGGAGGATCTTAAAATCAGTGACCCGCAAGTACAGCTGCTTGCAGGCATCTTAAACGCTTGCGCACTTCCAGGAACCTTGGTCGCTGGCGGAATCTCCGACTTCATCGGCCGGAGACACACCATTATTGTAGCTTCCCTCTTATTCATGTTGGGCTCGATCCTGATGGGCTACGGCCCGTCGTTCGCAATCCTAATGATCGGAAGATGCATTTCAGGATTTGGGGTGGGCTTTGCGATGGTGATAGCACCTATTTATTGCGCAGAGATTTCACCACCTTCTTCCAGAGGCTTTCTGACGTCTGTCCCAGAATTGTCCATTAACGTAGGACTCTTGCTTGGCTATGCTTCAAACTATGCTTTCGGAAAGTTGAGCCTCACACTGGGATGGAGGATCATGATTGGTATTACAGCAATCCCTTCGCTAGGTTTAGCCATTCTCATGTTAAAAATGGTTGAGTCTCCCAGGTGGCTCGTCATGCAAGGCCGTGTAGCTGACGCCGGAAACCTTCTTTTACTCGTCTCTAATTCTAACCATGAAGCCACTGAACGCTTGCGGGATATAAAAATCGCTGCTGGCATCGATGAAAATTGCGACCAAGACATTGTCACAGTAATTAATCAATACCATAACAGCAATTAAAGATTTGTTTTATTCTTTAGTTTTAAATATATATACAGCCTTTTGGCTTCTTCACTAGCTACTCCAACGGACTGTTTTTTTTGTACACGAAACACCTTAAACGATTTTCTATTCAATAGGCGCCATGCCCACTATTTCATTTTGAAAATGTCTTCCTACGAGCATTTAGAAAATGTTTTGGTGAATATTAGGTCAGGTGCCTAAGCAAACAAGGGGGGGAGCAGGAGCTTTGAAAGTGCTATTGTGTAGGCCTTCACCTTCAGTACGGAGAATTCTGATAGCAGCAGTGGGAGTGCACTTGTTTCAGCAGTTAAGTGGATTCCATGCATTTCTGGTATACTCGCCAAGAATATTCGAGAAAGCGGGCATGAGCGACAAGAGCAAGGTGCTGCTAGCCACGGTTGGAATGGGAATCAGCAAAACTATATCCACATTCGTGGCGGCGTTCTTGTTGGACAGAGTGGGGAGGAGGGTTCTGCTGCTCGTCAGCTCAGGAGGTATTGTGGTCAGCTTGTTAGGATTGGGTGTGTGCTTGACCATGGTGGAACATTCTAGAGAGGAGCATCAAGTGTGGGCAGTGAGCGTCAGCATCGTCACTGTGTATGGGTTTGTGGCATTTATGGGAGTTGGATTGGGGCCAGTTACGTGGGTTTATAGCTCGGAGATATTCCCTCTGAGGCTGAGAGCGCAGGGGCTTGGAATCGGAGCGGTGGTGAACAGAACTATGGGGTTGGCGGTGGTTATGGGCATGTTTGAATAGAATTTTAAAAAAGGGCTTATGAACAACTTATGGAAAAGAACTTTTGGAGAAGTGTTTATTGGAAAAAAGTGGTTTTGAATAAATAGGTGTTTGGATAGTTATTTTTAGAATGACTTTTTATGGTGGTAAATTACTAAAAAGGGTATGATTTGATTTAAAGTAAGAGAGAGGAGGGAGGTAGAAAAAAGAAAAGAGAGAGGAGGGAGGGAAGATAGGAGAAAGGAGAGAGAGTGTAAGAAAAAGTAGGAGAGAGGAGAGAGGGTGTAAGAAAAAGTAGGGGTAAGATAGTAATTGGATAGTCCATAAGTGCTTTTACTGTTGAAAAAGCTATTTTAAATAGCTTATTCAAAACCATGGTTTTAAACCATAGTTTTGTCCAAAAGCACTTATGGACAAATAAGCCTGTTTGTTTTAAAATTTCTCCAAACCGAGGTTTGGGCTAAAAGCCCTTTTAAAACCGTGGTTTAGAGCCTTGCCAAACAGGCCCTATGACGTTTATAACAGTTTATAAGAATATAACGATGGGCGGAATATGCTTTGTGTTTACTGGGGCCAGCGCCGTAGGTTGGTGCTTCTACTATGTCTTCTTGCCGGAGACCAAGGGAAGGTCGTTGGAGGACATGGAGACCATCTTCGGTAAATCTCCCAAGTAGCAGGTTCAAACGGACTCTGAAGAAATATGATTCTCTGATTCTCAATTTATTTTTTAATATCGAAATTTATAAATAAAAGATGGACTCCTGAAGTACTTATACAGTTTTCTTTTCTTTTTTCTTTTTGGTCTTATTTATTGTCTCATGCATAATTCTTGGGATTGGATTTTCTCATTTGTAAGCTATAGTATGCGTCTGCTGGCAAAAGTTATTGTGTATGCTCCGTACAAGTCATTAAAGGTGTGTTTGGAACCAGCGATTTAGAAGAGAAAAGAGGAAAAGTGAGGGATTTTATCTATTATTCCTTATCTAGCACTACAGAGATTTAGGAGGGGAAATAATACCTCTTAAGTCTTAACCCTCCTTCCAAAATTTAGAGATTTAGGGGAAAAATTAAATTTTTATCTTATATTAATTATTATATTTATAATATTTTTTTAATATATTTAAAATACTCATTTGGCATCTCATAATTATCTATATAAAAGTAATTTTTCCCCTCTCATCCTGTCTCTTCTCATTAATTCAAATAAAATAATATTAAAATATATTTATTTTCTTTCTCTACCCCTCCATTAAAATTTCTCTCATCTCTTTCCCTCGGTTGAACCAAACACCCCTAAGGAATAAGGAATATATGGATCTTGAGAATTTGAGAAAAGATGGAAGGTAAATTGGTCCCAAAAACATTTTCCATAGCCCCTACTAAAGAAACAGATTTCCATCATTTTGATGGAAAATCAGCTCCCAAGAAAATGATTTCCTGCCAACTAAAGTAGGAGAATCTACATCTTCCCGGGAACCAAACGGGGCCTAAAAGTGATCATTTAACTGGGTTGAGTTCATGTAATGTGGACCGATAGTTATAAAGCCCAGTTAAGTGACGTCTGACTGAGTCAAAGGCCTATGAGATCCGCGGGTAAATGCAGACTAATGAAGCAGAGGGCAATGGTGATTAGCATACCGGATCTTAACACGATGATGATAATCCTCATCATTGAGATGAGCACTGAAATTGTATGGGGAACCATTGAAACCATTGTGAATGAATGAATATGAATGGGTTTTTCTTTACTACTGTGAATCAGATATCAGCACATAGATTTTCGAATATATTCGCAAAACATGTTCACTTAAAGATCTTGGCGCGTGTTTGGGAATTCACTCGTTTTGGTTAAAACGTAATTTTTTGGTTTTTAGTTAGAAACAAGCTTCAATACCTCTTTAGACAAAAGCTTTTAACCATCCAAAAGCAGATTTTCTTGTGTTGGTCATTTTCATCATGTTGGCCGCAATGGTAATTAAATAATAATATTTCACCAGTAACATATAAGTATATATTTTATAATTCAATAAGTGTATATTTTGGAGTATATTTGGTTAGATTAATGACTATTTTATACTTATTTAATTATCTTTCGTTATCTATAATTAAGTACGGGATAAAAAGATATTGTCACAAAATCTATTCAAATCCTATTTTATTTTGCAGGAAATATTAAAAAAATGTTGGAGATCAAATAAAAATATTGTAGAAGATAGGAGGAGTGCTGAGTAATGGATAAAAGAATTATAAATACATGTGTGTGTGTATCAATCAAATAAATATATTTATTTCTTTGGCATTGAAAGTAAATCAATCAAATGTAATATATATTATATTATATTGGATTGAGATAATGGAATCGATCAGATTAAACAATTGAGATTTGGATAAAATGAGCTCAAGGAAGAAGACGTGTGGCTGAAAGGAATACGTGAAGCAGCTGGACACCCTATGAATTATTTATCTATTTAATAATGTTTGGCTACCATTAGATATGAATTTGGGCATTATGGTTTACCTTAATGAAAGAAATCTTAATTAGGCTCTAGGATTGAATATCATGGAGTTAAATTCTAATATAGTTTGCAATTAGAATAGAAATATAACTAAGGCCCCATATAATTGATGAATATCTTGAGTAATTAAGTTAGACACATCCTATTAGACTTAGGAGATGGTTACAAGTGAATTAAAAAATACTTGTAACTACTAATATTCTAAACTAACTAACTTAATATTAAAACTAATTAATCAAGTTAAAATAAAGATATAAGAAGTAGATAAGGGATTAATGACTCTAGATCATATTTAGTATTAATAGTTTTCAATTTAAAAATTAGAATTCTATTGTCTAAATATTATTTTATCTGATTTCCCGTGAAAACGATATTATACTCACACTTTAACATATACATTTATGTTATTCACAACTTGTGTGCATCAGATAGCTCAATACTTCCCATTTTAACTTCTACACATGCATTTTTTTTATTATTTGAGGGGACGAAAATTTAAAAAGAAATGTGTGGCTAGATCTATTGATGAGAAGGTAGCTAAATTTTTATAAATATAATTAAATGGTATGTATATTGTGACGAAAAAGGTAGAGGTCATTGAAACACTGGCTGGCAAGCAGGGAATGATGGTGAATATAAACCTAAAATATATATTTTTTATATTCTTTGATATTAGAAACTAAGATTCATGGAAAGTGAAATATCATAATTAAGGTAATGCAATTTGTTTGGAAAGAAATCATTGAAAAATTTTGAGAGGAAAACGCGATAAAAAATAAAGAATTATGTGACTAACGTATGTAAGGAAATGGAGAGAGATTTGTTAAGGCTCGAGATTAAGTAAAAGAAATTGAAGTTCCAAACATATATGGAGCTTCACAGCAGTCAAATTAATGCCATTCATAAACCCTTTGGCTTCCTCTTTTTTTTTTTTTAATCTCCAAATTATTTTAAACTTAGGGTACAAAATTTTTTTATCTTTTCTAAGAGGTGCGCTTTCCATGATTTAAATCTGTATTATTCTCTTTACGAGACTGAGATGTTTATCACCTCAACTAACATGGTAGTTATTTGGCTTATTATATGTCTAATAAACTATGTTAATATGCTCTCAAAACCTCATGTCCGAATAACATTGTGTTATCGCCTTGCTTAATTTATATATATGTATGCATGGGAGATTTGACTAATAATCTCAGTTAAGATTTATCATTATTGCCCTGATCGTTATTATTATTTATCCAATCAGGTTAAATATGGTTCTATTTTATTTTTTAAAAATACAGTGGAACTAGTAACTAGTTCCAAAGGAAAAATATGTTAACATCAACTTGATTAGAATGACCAACGTCCGGTTGTAGTGAGTAGCTCTCCAATCGTCTTAAAGAGTCATTTATGGAGGGTTACTTAAAGGGGAAAATGGTTTTGATCTCAGCGAACGTATTGCACCATTTGCCAAATTAGAGAACTTCTCTCCTTATATAAGGATCAACGGATCATTGATGACTCTGAATATGTGTGTGTGTGTGTGTGTGAATTTAGTGGAGATGATCACAAGATGTCGGGGGCAAGAGATATTAACGGAGACTTCACAGAACCAACGGAGAACGTTATCGATGTAAATGATGGTAGTCTGAAAAAGCTTAACAAGTATGCCTGCGTTTCTGTTATTGTTGCCGCCGTTATCTCAATTATACTTGGCTATCGTGAGTTCTCTGCTCTCCACTGCTCACTCATACATATATATTATATTACAATTTTGTTTGAATATTGGCACCCAAATACGAATATTTGCTAATTCCATATTCCTCCACGCAGTCTCCCGTGTAATGTCCGGAGCTCTACTATTCATAAAGGAGGAACTTCAAATCAGTGACCAACATGTACAGCTTAATGATCGGAAGATGCGCGTCGGGATTCGGGTCAGGCTTTGCTTTGGTGACAGCAACTGTTTACTGCTCACAGATCTCACCACCTTCCCCCAGAGGCTTTCTGGCGTCATTCCCAAACATGTCCTGCAACATAGGAATCTTGCTTGGCTACTTTTCGAACTACTTGTTCGCGAAGATGAGCCTCAGGCTCGGATGGAGGGTGATGCTGGGCGTCGCAGCAATCCCTTCGGTGAAAATAATTTACTTTTCATGTTATACTTAACTTTTTATATTGTACTTGAATAAAAAATTGATACTATTTTCTTAAATGTATATTATGTATTAATAGTATCAATATTTGATAATATTGCTTTTCATGTCATAACTTTTTATATTATACTTGAATAAAAAATTGATCAATTCACCTTTAGAAAATAATTTACCGACGGGAAAGTTATGAAATTATTAAATACCGTACAATTAAAACAAGAGCTCGCCCAATGCTATTAATTTCTAGGTCAAAACATGCTATCAATTAAACATTTTAATATACCACAAGACATCAAATGGTCTACGGGAATTCTGTAAATTCAGGGAATGCCATTTGGCCTAAAACAACCCCATAGAATGTCACCATCTATGTCAAAATATATCCATCGTCTGTAAATTTAACTGATAAAAATATGAGATATATGACTATTTAAAACGTGTCCGATTCTTAAAGAGTATTATTTTATTATATTTCTAGTCGTGACGTTTAGGGAGACATCTTAATTCTTAGATACCTAGGTTTACGTCTGAGCGTAATATATAGCTTATCCTGTCCGATATTGATATCGTTTAAGAGGAAGTGAGACTTTATATTGGCCTAATCATTTTTTAAAAATTTTTGCATAAAAAAATCAAAATATTTATTTTTAAAAGAAACACTTACTTTTCATAAATGAATAATTTAATTTATTCTAGGTTCGGCGTAAACATTAACTTGATCATTAAACGGTGACGTCTAACGTCGGTTGCCTCCTTTCCCTGTTTTCCGACAAAAATTAATTTCTCTTCCAAAATCAAAGGGTCACTATTATCCCACTTTAGATAAAGTCCACATGATAAAAAGTCATATGCATTAATGTGGTGTTCACATTGGCGGAAAAAATGTGGTTTGGCTCCCCGCGGGATGATTATTGGAGCAAACTCTATTTAAACACTTTCACTGAAGGAAATTCTCTCTCTCGTTAGTGCATCCAAGTAACACGCTCACACATCAGATCGGACTCATTTCACATTTCACAAATCTGAGTCCGCCTTACAGTGATGCAGCGATCACGGAAATAGGAAGTTGTCTTCTTCTATTTTCAGAATTGCATTAAAATCTACCGTGAATCTCTCTTCTGAACGAAGAAATGAAAGATGATGACGCACTTCCAACAACCACAGCCTTTGCGAAGAAGGAAAGTGCCGATTCGGGTTCGTCTGGTAAGGGGAAGTATAAATTCTGGGCACTAGCTGCCATTTTGCTTCTCGCATTTTGGTCCATGTTCACCGGCACTGTATCTCTTCGGTGGTCCGGAAGTCTCAACAGTTTGTCCAATGATCTCGATACTCCCATCCATGACGACCTTGATGTCCTTGTAAGTTGTTTTCCCCTTTGGATCTCTCTAGGAATTTCATGCATAATACGAAGGAGTTGTGTGCAATTTAGTGGGAATTTTGGTTTGTGGTCCAGGAAATGGAAGAGAGGGAGAAGGTGGTGAAACACATGTGGGATGTATACACAAACAGCCGTCGGATCAGATTACCGCGATTCTGGCAGGAGGCATTCGAGGCCGCCTATGAAGTGCTGACTAGTGATGCGCCTGGGGTCAGAGAGGCCGCCATCACGGAGATCGCCAAGATGTCTGTGCGCTCCATTGATTTCGATCCCCCTCCAATCCAGTCAACGGTTGGTAATTATATCAGATATAATCCATATGGAGTTGTGCGGTACATAATTTTAGAAAAGGTTGTTGGGGTTAATCGAACTCACTTAACTAGTTATTAGTGCCATCTTGAATTCTGTTCTTCAGATAAATATTGGAAGAACGGGTTGGTTTAGGTTATTGATGCCGGAATATGCCTTGTGCATATCACTTAACCAGTTTGTCCAAAGTGACATCAGATCTGTATCATTTTTGCATCTTTCTTTGCTATGGCATTCAGTTATCTTGAATTGACGTTTTGCTATCTTGGATTAGACATGTTTGTTGGTGTGACGTAGGCGAAGTAATTTCATTTTTATCTTCACTCAAAATAATGGTTTCATTTGGATTATTTTAGTTTAATTGTCTGGTCAGATCATCTCATAAAACGGCAGTCCCCTTTTTTAATCTACAAAATTATTGGCATGTGTGCATGTTTTCCATAGTGATTTAAATTTATTTCCTTTCAGCATAATAATAACGTTTCCCTTGTAATGGTTTGTCTTATGTTTTTCCAAAACTGGAATGTTAGCCATCTAGTGTTTAAGCCGGGCTTCTTTATGCTCCCTCACACACGCGCGCACACATTCTCACGTCTTTCCCTTTCCACTTTTTGGTTTAATTGTTTAGAGTTGAAATGCTTAACACAAACAACAGTTCTTTATCGCTTCATTTTGCTGATGTTATTATACCATGGCCTGGTTCCGTAGATATTTTGATTTTTCTATCTCAGAGGAAGAGTTGTGCTAAACTCTTTCCTAAAGTTGTGCGAATTTTGACATTTCTGTGGAGCATATCCCATGCAAGTATATGAGCCAAGTTTTCTATGTTAGAAGGTTCCGTAATACTAACAGAAGTAAATAAAATATCAGCAACATTCAGATAAGTGCGTGAATCAATTCTCTAATAGTATATTAAGTAGAGAAGAAGAAATTCTTACTGTAACCTCTTGAGATTGTTAACTTCCCAGCAGCTCTTCTTACTTTAACCCTCTTGAGATTTGTCATCAACATTCCTTAGATGGTGCTCAGCTTCAGAGGTTCAGCTTAAGGCTATTTATGCTTTTGTACAGATGAGAGAGTGTAACTGCAGAAAAGTGAGCATACCAACAAATATGTGCTTTATATTGGTTTGGGTATTGAAAACACTTCGTAGCGCATGATTCCCTATTTTCCTGTAAGAACTCATAATAACCTTTAAGTACCTGGTAATCGTTGTTTCTTTCTGAAAATGATCATAGTATATTAAGGTGACTTTCTAGACTTGTATTTCTTTTTTTAAGGTTTCACTCCATCATGATGAGTTGATATGAGTTTTATTGATGAATCCTTCTTCAAATAGGCGTTTCAGCAGTAGTGCCCCAGCTATGTAGTAAATGAAGCAAGACTGGTGCTTACGTGGAGTGTACAGTGGGATATTCAGTTAAGATGATGGAAAACCATGTTAGAGATGACAATAAAAAACATTCTTGAGCTTTCTTTTCTTAATAACTTAAGCTTTTAGGATGAAATAGTCTCAAACCAAAAAGGGTTGTTAATATCTGAAAGTGATATATCCTAATTTCCTAAGATCAGCTTTCTTGCAAGTTAAATTTATTAGTGGGGTTTAAATGTGCACTCTTATTTATCCGAAGACTATAACTTGTCTTGCCTGGATGTCGTTGATATAACGTAATTTTTCTTCTCTATCTGTTTGTGTTTGGGAGTGAGGGTAAGGCCGTGTGTGACTTAGTCTATCACATTGAAGTGAGGGAAAATCAAGCGATGTTCTAATTAGAAGTTTAGCAGAATCTTAATGAGACCACAAGTCTTGCTAGTTTATATTTTAAGGCATCGTCATTATGAACTTAATGCTAATTTATACAAGCTTTTCAGCTACCTTAATATAATTTGAGATCTGATGCATGCTTCTGCTATGGCCTTATATTTTTCCCCGTGCATAATCACTGCAGAGGGCACAAGAATTTAGCAAGAGCCTCAAGCAAGATAAAAAGAGCAAAGAAGCAGCAACAACTATTGGCGCTTAAAGATGAGAAGAATGTGAAGCATCCAAGGGCATGAAATTAAGAGTGCTCGCGCTCTACCAGAAGTTTGTGAAGAGGAAGTGACCGGTCAAACCATAGTACGAGTATCATTGCTTCTATAACTGGGTAAATTATACATTTTATCATTATCGGTTGTATTCTTCCAAGTTTTGCAGTCATTCAAAATCTTCACAATGTGAGGGGGTAGTAAATTTTAAGCACGGCCTTTTGGGCAGATTACTTCATGCCAAAGAATATTTGTCGAGGTTCAGCTCGTTAAGATCATAGCAATATCAACTATACGTTAAATTTGTCCCTTGATTCTTATCAGGTTGCCAGCATAAAAGGAGCATTTGGTGAATGATTAAATTATACTTTGCTTTATTTGAAAATTTATATTTTTATCAGTACGAATATGATGCATATTTCAGTTGGTAAAAAAAAGAAAATTATACCCGACTTTCTTAGTATTTGATTTTTCCCCCTTCAACATGAAAATGGTATTGTTTACTTTAAATCAAAGAGAAAAAACAAAAGACCTAAGCAACCGAGTGTGGGTGGGTGGGGATGGAAAGCAAGGGAAAAGGAAGAATACAGAAGTCGATTTATTGCACAATATATATATATATATATATATATATATATATATACATATTACATCAAAATTTAGTATTTTATTAAGAAGTAAAAAGGTATAGTTTCTTCTGTCCAAAAGAAGTTATAGTTTAAAATAAATTTTGTTACTTGTATCTGGCATACCAAAAAAATGAAGTTAGGAATTTATATAGTATTTGTAACGTTTTTCGCGTATTGAAGTAATTTTATTTAAAAAATGAAAACGAAAATTAACGACTGAAGGAGATAGTTTCCATACCTGAAGATTAGAAATTAAATCTAATATTTAACTATTTGTCCAAGAGATAAGAATTTTTACCTTCACTTTAACAAGAGTTAGTAAAGAATGTATTATACTTATTTCAAGGCTAACTTAACTATCTTGAAAACTATACCATAATTTTGCCCATTTTCTCAAATTCTTTTAATAGGATGAAGTTAAAGTGAGAGTTCATTTTTCTCGTCAGCCAATATGATAATTGATTTACTCCCAAGAAAATGATAATGATAAAAAAGAGAGAAAAAATTAAATAAATATCAATATACTATTCAGAATATATTCATGTATTAAAAGATACGAAACTACTAACAAAATGTAGTAAATAACTCGATATAATTTAAGTGAGATTTTAAATTTAAATTTTAGTGTATATAAAATTTTTTTATTAAGAGATTTATTTACTATAATTAAATACGTAATATAGGTTAAATTTAAATATAGTGGGATAAAATTTTAATGAATCGGTGCTAAAACAAATACGAAACTGAATTATGCATTCTTCTCTAGTCTACATGAAGTCAAGAACCCGTGTTTTGTAAGTGATCCGGGAGCGTGAGTCAACTCAGACTTACGTGTCCCCATTTCTGGAGAGAAAATCCCTTACAAAGATCCAATGCTTATTTCTTCCAATTCCCTATCAATCTAAGGCATAGCATCAGGACTCTGAAAGCTCACAACAAGGTGAATCAAACTTACGTTCACGTTGTGTATTATATTTGTAAAATTAATAGAAATTGAAATATGCAATCTACAGGCAGCTGAATAAAGGGTTGAGGATCCAGTTTTGAAGAAAGAAGAAAGGAGGAAAATGAAGTGCCCGTACTGTGCGGCGACTCAAGGTCGTAGCGCCACCACCAGCTCCGCTCGCTCCATAACGGAGTGCATATCCTGCGGCCGAGTTGTTGAAGAGCGACAGTCCCACCCTCACCATCTCTTCCACCTCCGCGCACAAGACAATCCTCTCTGTCTCGTCACTCCCGACCTCCCCTCCCTCCAACCCTTTCATCAAAGCCAAGACGACGATGACCCCTTCGAGCCCACCGGCTTCATCACTGCATTTTCCACTTGGTCCCTTGAGTCCAGCCCTCTCTACCTCCAGTCCTGTCTTTCATTCTCTGGTCACCTCGCCGAGCTTGAGAGGGCTCTCGAATCGTCCTCGTCTTCATCCTCCTCTTCGACACCATCGTCTTCAACTTCGTCGACGGTTGTGGTTGATAATTTGAGGGCGTACATGCAGATTATTGATGTCGCGTCGATACTTGGGCTGGACTACGATATCTCAGACCATGCGTTTCAATTATTCAGGGATTGTTGTTCGGCTACTTGTTTGAGAAACCGGAGCGTCGAAGCGCTTGCCACTGCTGCTCTTGTTCAGGCAATTAGAGAGGCTCAGGAACCCAGAACCCTTCAGGTGAGATTTCTAATTTGTGCTCTCATATTTGTATTTCCCCTTTTATCTTGTTTTGACTTCGATGGAAATCATTAGCGTCTTTTATGTTTCTAATTTTAAGGTTAGGTTATCCTTCCCGAGCTTGAAATCTATTCTTTGTTCAAATTCTGCATAAGTGAGATTTATTTGTGGTTGTACTTGTTACCTCTGTTTTGACTGGTTTGTTATTGCTAGTTTGCCCGCGATGGGAGTTACTACCTGGGGTTTTTAGTGTATCAATAGTAGCTTTAATGATGCCAAGGCAAGATGTGATGTAACTTGTAAGATAAAAACAATATACAATCAGTGGATAAAGGATATGATGAGATACCAAGTGAAGTTATGGGTTCTTTAGGATCTATGGCTAGGCTAAGTGATTGGTACCCATGACTGGACCAGGGGACTCTTATACCAAATGAGAGGGTCTGACTGTCTGGATATAAAAAGGGAGAATAGAGAGAGAGTCTAAAACGCAGCTACTTCAATAGACCGAGGAGAATCTCCAAATATAAAGTTATATTTATAGTGAATGTGCTACTACAGAATGTGAAATCTGGTGTGTGTTGGAGGGTCTGAGACTTGCTTGGAGTTCGTGTGTGTGGAAGTAGAACTAGATGTGCTGGCCACAGTAAATCTTTTGATAGATCATTCTAATTGGCATGATCATGATTGTTCGTTGTTCTATGATACTGACTATACTTGCTCTGCTTGACTAGAATCGGAGAGTTTCAATTAGTCATATTAGTAGAGATGCAAATTGCCCAGCTGATTGTTAAGGCAGATGAGTGTGTTGACCCATTAATCTGTGCCTTTGCTTAGAGTAACTCTGGATAAAGATGGGAACTCTTGTGCTCTATGATATTATGGGGTCCTTGACCCCTCCACTGTTGTAATTTTTGGCATTAGCCTTTCTTTTGTCCACCAAAAAAATATACATCAGCATGCTAAATGCCTCTGTAACTAAAAGTTTTTTGGTGTTGTTTTATGTTTGTAGAAATAAATAAAGCTTATAACACCGCTATACCACTTAAAGCAGATTAGCAAGTTGCCTGCAAATTATTTAATCACGAAAGCACTCCTTACTAGGCTATTTACTTGTGACAGAATTTGAGGTAATACTGCATTTCAATTTCCTTCAAGAGAAAAATTTTCTTTTAATTTTAACCGTAATTTGAAATTTGTAAATGCTTACAAAAGCCTAGTATTACTAAATAACTTGGCCAAATCTTACAATTAGACAAACCCGTTTATTACAAAGTTATGCTGTCATGTATAAACAATTTGGAAAACTTTTTGTTAAAAGGAAACGGAGTTTAAATTTTGCAATGTTTTTCTAGTTATCCTGCATTTACATCACTCACAAACAATAATGTTGTGGTTGCTGACTCGCCCATGTGATAAGCTCTTTAGTTTGTGATAGAATCATCTCAAAATTATCCATAGTTAATGCTGAATGTTGCTTTATTTATAAAGCATCGTTTTTCTGTTTTAACAGTTACTAAATGCTAGTTCTCAGTTTTTCCTCTCAATTTTTGCGTATTTTCTATGACAGGAAATTTCAATTGCGGCCAATGTGCCACAAAAGGAGATTGGGAAATACATCAAGATACTAGGAGAGGCTTTGCAGCTCAGTCAGCCCATTAATAGCAATTCTATTTCAGTCCATATGCCTAGATTTTGTACCCTTCTACAACTCAATAAATCTGCTCAGGTATTTACCATTACTTTGAGAATTGAAATCTGCAATTGAAAAGATTGGTAAAGTTGCAATCATCAGTGTGCAGAATAATTGCCTGTTTGGACGGGTTTTCCTTAACAAAGGTCAAAAGTGCTTTTGGTGTAACTTATAAGGATTGTTTTTGGTTAGAATGAACAATTTTAACTTTAATAACAAGCTCCAAATTGCTTGTTTTGTGCCTCCAAACTAAAATGCACTGCTTTGCACAGAGTGCATCCCCCAACCCCCAACCCCCCCAAAAAAAAAAATCAATTCTAGCAAATTTTGAGAGCAGCTTTTCCTTCTATCGATCGATAATGAGCTTTCTGTCACTGACTAGTTTTGGACTGTTATAGTTGGTTATTTGACATTGGTTTCCCTCTTGTTTAGTTCGACAAAGTGGGGATTTGGGCAGAGTTTGTAAGATGAAGTTGTGGAAACAGCTTCCAAATATGGAACCCCCACATCCCAATAACAAAATGTTAGAACATAGAAAAACACTCATGAGAAACTGTGTTCTTGTTGCATTTTAGGAACTGGCCACTCACATAGGAGAGGTTGTGATCAACAAATGCTTCTGCACCCGCAGGAATCCTATTAGCATTTCGGCTGCTGCTATATACCTGGCTTGCCAACTGGAAGACAAACGCAAAACCCAGGCAGAAATCTGCAAGGTGACTGGTCTTACTGAAGTAACTCTTCGTAAAGTGTACAAGGAACTTCTAGAGAATTGGGATGATTTGCTTCCCTCTAATTATACACCAGCTGTTCCTCCTGAGAGGGCCTTCCCTACTACTGTAATTGCTTCAGGTCGTTCATCAACAACTAAGGTTGAGGCAATAGAGGTTAATTCTTCTTTAGACAGAGACAAGCTACTAGAAATCAAACCTAGCAAACCAAATGAGGTTTCAGTCATGGTACATCAGCTCAGGGGGAAAGATGATGTTGAAAGTAAGAGCAATGCTAGCGTGACCCACTCGGCACTGAATCAGCAGTCAGCTTTCTGGCAATCCCAGCTTCCTATTGGAGCGTGTAATCATAAAACGACAGGAGAAAAAAGTCGAAATGTCTTGCAAGGAATGGACGTAGAGGGACTGCAGCATAGCCACCTACAGCCTGAACAGAAGTCTGAAGACACAAATGGTAATATTAATCCTTTTCAAAAACCCAACCATCTTAGCAGTCCTTCTGCGTCGTCTGCTAGCCCTATTATGAAGCCCTTTTCGGCTACGCCTCCAAATGTTTGATCAATGCAAATGCCTGGTCATACTGTGCACAAAGGAACTGTGATATGGACGTGGAAAAACGTGTTCTTTTGGGAACAGCGAACGCAGACGAGAGGAATGGCTTTTGTTCTTCCGGTGTACGGTATGTTGTATACGATTACCCATATAATTTCTTTCTGGGCTGGGATCTGTTTGGTTAAAATAAAATATCATCTGTATCCGTATTAATGTAAAAGTTGTAGGAAGCCACGTTACCGGTGCGGATCATTTTGAGTTTGGTGCAAATGCGTGAAATTGACTCTAATCTCATTTTGCATGGGGAACCAGTTATTCAAGTGTTGTGCAGCGCGTGAACACGGGTACATGGCTAGTAAGGGTTACTTTTTCTTAATATCGATTATCATTCATCATTCAATAATCAATATCATCAATAGTTATCAATACGGAATGTAAAACATGAGTTGTTTATGTTTCTATAAGAATTCTGATGTTATTTTGTTGCAAAAAATAACATCAGAATGTTGGATTCAATTAAAACATAATATTATACTACTTTACCCTCGATAGAATGTTAGATTAAACTTTAGTTTTTTTTAGTCTAAAACAAAGTATTGATTAATATTTGATTTATCAAAACTTATTATTAGAAAAGTTAACACATTTTAATAAAAGGATTATAATTTAATTCTTTTTGCGAATAAAATACATCTATATCAAGGTTCTCAAATTGTACATTTTTCGAATGATTTTTTCGCTCAGGAAATTTTGCATCATGCTAATTGTTTTGGTATTAATGAAATTATTTTATAATTAAATTAAAATAAATATGTATTTTGGTTATTAATTAAAGTTATATAAAATTTAAATATTGTGAGACTTAATTAAGATATATTTTTTAAAAATATTTTTTATATTTATATAAATTTAGATTTGAGATATCATATTTAAATAAGTAAAATCTTTTTCAATCTGGACCGACACTAGTGGGCAATTAAAAGAGGGGAATCATCGCAGTTTCTTCCCTAAAGTTTCGTTTCAAGGTTCACCGTCTAGTTAGTTTCGACGAGCATGGCAATCTCGTAAATTTAGTAAGACGCGGAGGCATATATGTACCTCTACCGATATGTGTATTATCGTGTGTGTTTATGTAGAAGAAGAATTTATAAAAAAAAAATTTAAATAATGTTTAGAAAAAAAATTTAAAAAAAGAGTTTATAAAAAAAAATTAAATAAATAATTATTTAAATAATAATTTTTTATATTAGTAAATTATTAGAAATTATTAGAAATGACATAATTTTATTAAAAATATGAGAAAAGGTAGAGAAGAGAGAAAATGAATAGAAAAAAAAATAAAAAAGTAAAAATTAAATAGTGTATAAATTTTTTTTATATTCAAAAAGTAAATTTTAATAATTTATTTAAATTATAATTTTAAATTATAGTTTAATTTAAAAATATTTATAAATAAATATAATTATTTATTTTAAAAAATTAAATAAAATTTAAGCTAAAAACCTTTTAAAAGTTGCCGATGTTTCAACAGCCCATCATCGGTGACGTTCATCCTCGCTTTTACACAGCCAACACCGTTCTCGAAAAGAAACACACAAAATTGAATCGCAGCCGTACATTTTATTCCACGCCACCGATCCGTGGCATGGAAAATCCAACGGCTCTTGCAGAGCCTAGAATCACCCGGTCTAGCCTCTGCCCCAAGAACCCTAGACCCGGACCGCGAGTCCTTTGCCCCAGAGGTTTATACCGCGACTCGTCTCCCTTTGCCAATAGAAGAAAGAGAGAGAAATTTGAGAGAGAGAGAGAGAGAGAGAGAGAGAAGGTATGGCTATGCGAATTATTGTGTTTCTTCTCCGACTATTTGAATTTTCATCGTAGAGACCGTACTCTCTGCAAAATTTAGGGTTTCCTTTTTCTGGCTTCTATTGAACCGCCGCTTTGGTTTAGATTAGATTTTGCTTTGTGGAAGCTCGTTGATTTATCCGAATTTCGCAGCTGCAGTTTAGACCCCTGCGATTCGTAAGATTAATGGAGTTACTTAGCTGATTCGTTTAGAGGCTCCGTATTTACGTGTTTATATCTGTGGTGGTCGTTTTGTATGAGATATAGGATCTCCTATTTGATGGATGAGATCTGGGAGAGGGCTGTGGAGACAGCTTTAGAGGGAGAGACGGACCACGCCTCTGCTCGAACCCTAACCCTTGACGGAGCAGTTAAGTGCGTACAAGGTCGGTTGCCGCCTCCGAGCCTTCTAGAGAGATTTCAGAACCTTCAGCACCTTTCTATTGCCAACATAGGCGTTTCCTCGCTTGAGCAGTTTCCCAGGCTTCGGAATCTACAGAAGTTGATCCTTTCTGACAACCGAATTGCTGGAGGCCTCGAATTTCTTGTTCAAGCGGGGCTTGATTCCCTGCGAGATCTAGATCTTTCGAATAATCGGATTCAATATATCGAAGATCTTGCGCCACTTGCGCAGCTGAAGCTTGTTTCACTGGATCTGTACGAGTGTCCCGTCACGCGGGTCAAGGATTATCGATCTAGGGTTTTTGGGTTGATTAAGTCGCTTAAGTACTTGGATAAGATGGATGCAGAAGAGAACGAGAGACCCGAGTCTGATGATGAGGAAGAGGAGGATGATGAGGATGAGGACGACCCCGGGAGTGGAGAAATTGATGGGGAGGATCGTCCATTTGGAATGAACAACGGACATAGCGAGGGGGTTGATGGGGTTGTGAATGCTGAGGAGGATGAAGAGAGTGACGCCGACGAGGAGGAGACCGAAACCTCAAGGAGGACGAATGGCTCAAGCCATCAAGCTAATGGATTTCGAGTTGCACCGGTGGTGGGTAATGATGTTGAAGAGGATGATGAGGATGGTGATGAGGATGGTGATGAGGAAGAAGAGAATGCTTCAGGGGAGGAGATTGATGAGGAGGAGGGGGATGATGATGATGTGGTTGAGGTTCATGAAATTGAAGACAGTGATGACGAGGAGGATGGAGTTGAATATGATGAGTATGATGAGGACGAGGAAGACGAGGAAGAGGAGGAAGTGGACAATGATGACGGGGATCTTGCGGCGCCTGAGAGCACTGGCCGCTTGACTAACACAGAAGGGGAGATTGATGGGCATGAACAAGGGGAGGATGTTGGAGATGAAGATGACAATGGAGAGACTGGTGAAGACGAGGTAGGGGTTGAAGATGATGGAGAGTTTGAAGATGATGAAGTAATATAGCCCTTCTGCTTGAACTTTCTTTTTTATCGTGCATGCTATTTATTTATTATTTACATGTGCTTGAATGGTTGTTTTTCTATTCTTAATATCTGTCTCTGACTCTGCTAATTTTCTCTTGGATTTATTGATTGATTGTTGAAGAGATGGTTTTATTTGGTGCTGATTGTGATAAAATTGTGTTGACTGCTCGCTGCTAACTAAGTTTAAACCTTGTTTTGCTAACTTCTGTTTTGTTTATTTCTTTGGTAAGCGTTTTTCGATTATACTTGGCTTCACAGATTGCTTCGGCCGTTGACGGACCTGTTACTCGCTAGCTTATTTCGGACCTTATTTCCAGTGCATCAACTTTCCAAATTCTGTATTTTATTCTTTCTTCGTATGTTTGTTTTAATGAGAGCTGTATGTATGGTTTCCTGGGTGATCTTTAAACGTTTTTCGGTTATGCATGGGTTCGCAGATTGCTTCAGCCTGCGACTTACCCGTCACTCGCTAATGTAGACCTTAATTCCGTGTGCTTCAACCTTCCAAATTATGAATTTTATTTTTTGTATTTTTTTAGTTTTTTGAGAGCTGTATTGTGTGGTTTCTTGGGGGTGATCTTAAGCTATTCTATTACTCAGATAATCCACATGGAAGCATCTACTTTGGAAAATAAGAGAAACGGCCTAGCCGTTAATGGTGCTATTTTGTGGTTTTAATAGTTTTTTATTTTATTCTTCCTTGGCTGGGTGAGTTCTTTGGCTTGCATGCGTTTTTTTTTCCAAAAAGGCTCTGCTCAGTCAAATAATATCCAGGATATGTTTGTTGTATCGCACCTGAGTTTATCTACTAGTCTCTAGGAATAAGGTGGGGGCATAAAGGGCAATTTATTATATAGTAACTTAGGGTGCATGTCCTGAAACGTGGTTAATTAATTTTGTTGTTAAATTGGTAGATATGGTGTAATATAGTAATTTGGAAATGTCTTCTCTTTATTTTCTGAGCTTATGGTATTTGGTCATTATATTCATGTGTACATATAGGAAAGTGGTTTCCTTTTAGTTTCGGTCTTCTGATGGTTTTACTACAAAATTCTCACTCTTTATTGTTTTCTAGAATTAATGGGAGGATTAAAATAATGGTAAATTAGAATTTTTGGAATTCTTCAGTTATTTCTGACTGTTATAGGAAATTGACGTGACCGTGAAGCTTTGTTTTATGCTCCTAATTTTCAATCATTTTATTGATTTATTCTCCTTTTTTATGATCAATGATATTAATAATGAATATTAATTAATATTAAATTTTCTTGAATCACAGGAAGAAGATTACGGTGCAGGATATCTTGTTCAGCCAGTGGGACAGTCTGAGGCAGTTAATACCGGGAGTGGTGAGATGGATGGGGGAAATGATGATGGTGAGAATGAGGAAGAAGTGGATGACGATGATGGCGAAGATGAGGAAGAAGTGGACGATGACGATGACGATGTTCAAGTGTTACCTCCAGCTTCTTCAAACCTCAAGAGAAAGAGGGATGATGATGGAGATGAGGATGGGGATGGCGAGAACAATGATGATGTCGATGTGGTAGCACACAGTAAGTCATCAAAGAAGCATCACTGAGGCGCCATTCTGATGTGTCTCAATGAATGTTCATGTTGTTTTGATGTCTTCCAAGTGTTTGGAAGCAGGGAAAACTTCACTTTGGACAGAATGATGGTTAGTCTTTAGGAATTTAGAACTCCTGGACATAAGAAGATATATTAGGGAAAGGAATTGTATGTTGGGTGGCAATATGTTTAGTTCAAAAAGTCGTTGGCGTTTTTTCCCGCTGGCCTTTCACATATAGCCGTTACTCTCGTTTTCAAATGACAGTTAGATGGGTTTTGCCGCCCATTTTCTCGATGCAGGTGTTGGGGAACTGATTCGTGCGGAAGAAAATCGCGAGAAGGTGGGGGAGCCCCTTTCACCCCCTTCCCCCCATTTTTTTGTTTTATTTTTATTTTTGAGGGGGGGGTTTCGGATGACTTGTTTTTATTTTTATTTCCCCCTTGAAGAATTGAAGCGTGTGAAACAGTTGTAGATGGTTTTTAAAAATGATTCGATCAATCAAAGCGGGTGATCCGTAGTAATGACGTGGCGCGCTCATAAATTATTTCAACTAGACGATGAAATATATTCAGTTTCAAGTTCAACTATATTCATTGAGCTTGGGGGAACTGCCAAGTCATGTGACGAATGGGGCCCTCGAATAGGTATGACTATCCAACCCGAATCTTATGTTTTTAATCCCAAACAAGAATCTGATGCGATGGGGGGCATGTTTATAATTCAGGTAAATCAGCCTTTTGCCACGTGGGTCTTGGAATGGACGGTGATGTTCGCTAGATTGGCATTTTCATCTCGGGAGCAACTGCTAATTGGGAATTAGCATTAATAATAATAATAATGCCGTTGTATCAGGATCAGAAGGGACCATTATTACTTGGACCGAGTCTTTTGGCTCCTTTCCTTTCTAAGCGGCTGTTTGGACTTAGCGGCTTCACCAGCCTTTTTTGTCCTTCCTCTCTCAAAATCAAAAGTTAGACGATGACAATGGAAGGATGGATTCCACGGTAACGGAATATTCCGCTGACGGGCAGAGTCTTTTTTTGGTACATGACGGGCACAGTTGATTCAGCTTGAATCCCCGCCCACATTTTTTATTTCTATCCCATTTAATATTGATATGGTATATATGGGCCTCTGCTCACCCGGGAGCGGATCCTCTCAGAATCCGCTCCCTCAGTATCCCTCAGAAGCAGCAGCTCCCTTGCCTTCTGAGAGGATCCTCTCCCCTGCTCACCCCCTCAATAATAGACTGCACTGGGAGTCGCCGATAATGTGCCTTTACTTATGGGGATTTTTTCGCTGAAAAAAAAGGTTATGTATACAATTTATATTTTATTTTTTTAATATTGCATTGAAAAATTTTTGTAAATAATTTCCAATTATTATATAAAAGTTACTAAAATTTATATAATAAAGTAAACAAATTTAAAAAATAAAAAATATTAACATTAAAAAATTGTCAATGCCAAACCTAACTGCTCTAGATAAACGTGAAATATACAATTTATTTTACGATTGTTGTCTTCCCGATGCATGGAGTTTAATTTGAGTACCATTTGATGCCCAAAAACAAAACTCTTTTTATGCAACTTCCATATTTCATTAATAAACTAAATGAGGGTGCAATCAATTCGCTATTATAGGTTGTCAAAACCAATCCCCTGTCATAATTATAAGGGAAAACGCAACTCTACTCTTCAGAATTTTATTTAACTTGCAATTCGGTCCTTGTACTCAATTGATATGAATTCAGCTTCTATGATTTTAAAATAACAAAAGATCGTTGCTTGAAGAAATTTTATTTAATGTCTACATGGTATTAAAAGCACAAATGCCATTCATTTGATTTTTTAAAATCAACAGGGACCAAATTGATCCCAATTTAAATATATGGACCAACTTGCAAATTAGGTAAAATTATGAGGACCAAACGTTAATTTTTCCCTATTATAAACCTACAAAAAATCATCTTACTCTATCAATGCCTTTGCAATCACAATATGATATTTTTTACTTATAATAATTATAAATACAATAATTTACTAATCAAACCTTGCCCTGCATGAGGTTTCGTCTAATGTAAAATAAAATTAAAAAAACTAAAACTATATTCAGACCAATCAAAGTTTTTTTTTTATTTTTTTTTGTTACCCACCCAGTTCACCAGAGCTTTACCCCGACTACATCCGGATCTGACCCGCGTCGCGCACCTGGCTTTGGAAATCGTGGAAAACAACACATGAAAGTTTTAACCCTGAGCTTAAGAAAGATTTGACAATTGAAAATGTCGTGTGGGAGCTTGTTCTTCCATTTGTTCCTGCAAAATCACTCTGCAGGTTCAAAGCTGTCAGTAAGAAGTGGAACCGATTGATAAATAGTTCTTTCCTTGCTTTCCAACAAAGCTACTACTTCCAGAAAACATGTGGTTTCTTGTATCAGTGCCCTGATACTCTCTTTGGATTCTACCGCTTATGGCGTTGCTTGCCCCTCTCTCAATTTCTTGCCTGAACATTTTACTGTAAGGGCCACATGCAACGGCCTGATTTGCTGCCGAGCTACTTCTGGGGACAACAACTACTACATCTGCAACCCTACTAACAAGCAATGGCATGTGATTCCTGAGCCAAATCTTTACCATGGACCCGAATCAGCTTTGGTGCTTGTCTATGAACCGTCGCTCTTAAACTTCAGGGCAAGTTATGATCTCGTTTGTGCTGTTCCTATGATCAATGAACCTGTTATTCGCTTTGAGTTCTTCTCAGCAAGGTCCAGGACTTGGAGGGTTGTGGAAACAGTGTGCTCTGAACTGAAGAGCACGATATTAAGTGGAGATGGAATTTACTTGAAGGGATATGCCTACTGGGAGACTTACTCTGGTGAAGTTCTGGCCTTTGATATGAATTATGAACTGTTTAGCATTTTCCCTCTTCCTGCTAACAGAGGACCACAAGGTGTTTTAACAGGATGTCGTGGGGAATTATGCTATCTGATGCCTTATAGGCTGGAGAATGATGAATGCTTGATCGAAGTTTATGGAGGTATGGGTATGAATCTGAAGGATGAAATTTCGTTCCCTGTTGGAAATTTGGTGATAGATGAAGATGAATGTTTCCGTGCCTTGCCCTGTTTAAGTGGAGACAAATTCGCAGTTATTGTTGGGTGGAATCTGGTGGTCTATGATGCCAAAGAGAGAAGCACAGAATCTTTGGACATTGGAAGCATTTATGGAGGAGGAAAATTCCTGCCTTATGTGAACAACCTCGTACATGTGACGCATCACCAGATGTGCAGCGAACTCTTGGATGTCTCATCTGAGGTCTGATGAATGCAAGCTTATGGCTTTCATGGATTCTAGTTCTGGCAACCTGGAGACAGGCTCGTGGAGGTTCTCTTCAATAATTCGTCCGACAGTCAAGATAGTCCTTTTTTCTTTCTTTCTTTGACTTTTTTTCTGTTTGTTTCTCAGTTTCTCTGGAAGTTGTTGTCGGCTTTTCTTTTCTTCTTTTTTTCATTTGGGTCAGACTCTCTTAAAGTTGTTTAATGTAGTTGTGCTGAACAATGTGTGAGGCCCCTTTCTGTCTTCCATCCTGTAAAGTTACTTTTAAATTTTAATTAAAAGGAAATTACAGAAATGGCAAATAAATAATTTAATTATCTAAAAATTCTAATGATAATTGAGGAATTAATAATAATAAATTTTAGTATAGGAATTAATAAAAAAATAATATTATTTAAAAAAATTTGATAATTAAATTATTTTTTTAAAATCTCATAATAATTTCTTTTAATCAATATTAGAAGAGGATTTTATAGTAGTGGACTAATTCATCAGCCATTTTATACTATAATCAAACTTTGTGAAGGTGAAAGCCTCGGTATTACTAATATTTAAATAAGTAAGTTATTCGTGGGAAATTAAATTAAAGTTTCTAGAGATCTTATATAAAAATGAATGGTTGGACGTTGAGAACCGGTGAGGAAAATGGTAAAATCTAAATTTGACTCAAAGCTTACGCAAATATGGATGATGCAACATCTTTTCACTTTTATTTCATTTGAGAACATCTCTATCCACCCCCGTAACAGGTATCCTCTCAATGAATTTGGCAGCAACTTTGAAATATCCCACGATCTAAATCAACGACAAGAATATTATTGATTTGGCATTGACGTGTTTTAGGGATCTCTCAATCATTGAGAGATCTCCGATCAAGGATCGGTGAGCGGAGGATGAATTCCGGAATTGAGGATTTGAGGGTTTTCTGTCCATAACCTTTTGGCTGGAAATTCCGTACAAGGCAAGGACCATAACATAACATAATGTCAAACCCAGTCGGAGCAGAGATCGGCATAGGAGCACTTGTTATTATTGCCGTCGCTTTTTGTGCAATTTGCACGACGAAGAAGAAGAGAAAGAAGCAGCAGGCTCATAATTACGAAGATCCACCTCTTGAACAAGGTCTCAACACAATTTATCTTATTCAGTTTTACATCCCTTTATATCATCCTCTCATTTCTTTCCCAATATATATATAAAGGTGGTCAGTATTACAACAACCATGCACAACAATCTGAGAGACAAGAAGGTCCGGAACAAGGATACGATGAATTGAAAGTGGTAAACGAGGTGAGCGAAGGTACATTCACGTACGATGAATTGAAAGGGGTAAAAGAGGTGAGCGAGGGTACATTCACGTACGATGATTTGGCATTGGCGACGAATGGATTTGCGAAGGAGAATTTGATAGGAGAAGGAGGGCTTGGTTACGTTCATAAAGGTGTTTTCCCTAATGGAAAGAGCATTGCAGTTAAAACCCTGCAAGAAGGAGGTCCACTGGGACTTGACGGCTTCAAATCTGAGAGCGAGGCCATTGCTCGTGTTCATCATCGACATCTCGTCTTGCTCCTCGGATTTTGTATTTATCGTGAGAAAAGAATGCTTGTTTATGAATTTGTTCCTAATTACAATTTGGAACATCATCTTCATGGTAACTTAGTCATGATTTTGCTCTTTCACCTTTCCGTTTTTACTTTGTTACCAAAAAGCATATGTTTCATGGTGGTGTCACAGGAAAAGGTGTGCCTCCCATGAGTTGGTCTCGCAGGATGCAGATCGCAATAGGAATTGCCAAAGGGATTACCTACCTTCATGAAGATTGTGAGAATAATATTATCAATCTTTAATATAAGATCTAATTAGAGAGTTAATATATATTTTATATATTTATCATTTTTTTTAAATTACCTTATTGATATTTTCTCTACAATAATTAAGTAAGAGAGAGAGGGAGGGACTTAAGGAAGATGATAAAAGTATTTTAGAAAAATATGTCATATTAATTAACTTAACTAATTTTTTTAATATAATCAAATTAGTTAAATATATCATATATTAAGACTGAGAGAGGATTTATTAATTCTCCTAAATTATGATCTTCCTTTAAATTCTTTGGTGTCTTATTCACTAATCTTGTTTGCTTGCTTTTGCTGTATGGTTTTTACAAACTACCAGGTGATCCTCCAATAGTCCATCGCATTATCAAAGCGGCTAATGTCCTCATTGACGAAAGCTTTGAACCCAAGGTACACCCTAGATGGTATGTTTGGTTGGAGGAAAGTGAGGGGAGAGAAGTGGAAGTGGAAGTGGAAGTAAAATCTTCCACGTCCCTCGTTTGGTATGATGGAAGTGACTTCTATTTCCCCGAGCTATTTCAGTTTTATCAAAAAAGTTGAAAATTGATATGATAGAAGTGAAAGTAAATTTTTTTAAACTATTTTACCCTAATTATAAAATTTCTGAACAACTTTAACCCTTCCTAAATTATAAAACAATATTTTGAATCATTTTACCCTAAATTATAAAAAAAAAATATATCAATTCTATACTTACTTTCATACAACTAAATAAATTTTTAAAATCTATTTATAGCTTAATTTCACTTTCACTTCTATCAAAAACTCCTTCATCCTATCAGACGTACTGTAAGAGTTGTTACTTTAATAGAATATTTTTATCACTTTCAATATCATTTCTCATTTTTCTACATAGAACATGCTTTTTTATAATGTTTGCAATGAATTACTAACACGATCGCTTTTATGTTGCTGCCGATGCATTATTGGGCTAGATTAGCCATAATACATTTCAATTAATCTGCAGGTGGCAGATTTTGGCTTGTCTAAGGTGATATCCGATAATAACACTCACGTTTCAACTCGTGCTATGGGTACATTAGGGTATTTAATTATTTCTGGCTACGTTCTTCGGCCGATTACTTCTAGTATGATTTATTTTTGACACAAATAAAAAATACTATGATATGCTTCTTATTTATTTGCAATTCATAATTTACATACTGTTTAGAGCAATTTAAGTTTTGATTCTATCAAATAAAGATAACACTGTTAAAACAGGCTGGCTGGTCCGATCCTTGTAGGTATACTCTAAAGTTATACATCTCATATTTTGTCATTTTCTTCTAGCCTGAGTTGACTTTTACAGGCTTATTATGGTCATATCTAAAAGTTAGCCTTGGTTTTGACACTGAACAGGTATTTGGCTCCAGAATATGCATCGAGTGGAAAATTAACAGAGAAGTCTGATGTTTTCTCATTCGGGGTAATGTTGTTAGAAATTTTAACTGGGAAGCGGCCTATGGATCTCTCGCATGCCTTGGATGATACCTTGGTAGATTGGGTGAGTACCTACCCACCCTCACTCTCACTTTCATTAGGCAAAGTTGTAAATTTCTATTAATCATTCCATGCTTAATTATATTTACAGCAATATAATACACCTGCCTTGTTAACTATCAAAGCTTCGGAAATTATTCTATGACAATGATAAATTAATGCTTCTTATATACCATGAATAGGCTCGACCACTACTAAATCGAGGAATGGAAAATGGAAACTTCAGAGAGTTAGTGGATGCATTTTTAGAAAGAAAGTATGATAATCAACAAGTTGCTCGCATGGCTGCTTGCGCTGCGGCCAGCATTCGCCATTCTCCTAAAAAACGTCCAAGTATGAGACAGGTATAATATAATTCTTTGAGCCTTAACCTCACTGTGATTTTTCTTATAACAAGCATCACCAATTATATCCCATATGGTGATCATGTGTGCAGATTCTATTGGCTTTGGAAGGCGATGCATCATCGGAGGATTTGATCGATGCGGGTATTCCCCCTCATGATTTTCAGTAGTCTGCAGTGTAGATGCAATACTCGTTGAATCTGATTCTAGAGCTTTTGAGAGATACGGATATATGTTTTTTTTTTCATATGTACAGAGACGAGGATATATGATATCCAAACTCAGTATTTAATTTATATTAATTATAAAAATGGAAGTTCTTTCTCTTTTTTTTCAACATTCTTAGTTTTGAAATGATATTGTTCACATGCAATGACCTCATAGGTATTCCTTCTAATATTCTTTTCTCTATGATTTTCTTTTTCAAGGATAAGTATGCAACCGGGGGTTAATCTATTTTGAATCCCTTCAACTTGAAACGACCAAACTGGAAAGTGAAAATCTGAAAGATCACCCGAACAGCTCAAGAGCACCGACTTAAGGCCCGTAAACATTGCCAATTATCGAACCATTTTTTTCCAAAAGAAAGGAACTTGACTCAACAGCTTTACTCCAACTAATAAGAGTTCACATAGATAATAAGAAATGAGTTCGTATCTAATAAAGACGTAAATTCAATTCCTATTATCGTTATGAAAATTTATTTAGTAAGTAATCCCGCAAGTTTCTTGTAAATATTGTTTAAATTTTAGAGTTATGCTTTAGCTTTAGTGGGAGACCGATATCGAATTTACCTAAATTTTTTATAAAACAACAACTTTACTCCAAAATCCAAATAGAAGCCAATGGCCTCGCCACTCTATTTTTAACATCTTTTGAGTTGCAACCTAATCTTATAAAAACCTTTTATCAATATTTTTTATTTAAGTAATATTATGTAGTATTTATACTCATGACATTTATTTATAACTATTACATTTCGTCCAAAACAAAAAAAATGGTTTGCTAAAAGATCTAACTTATCCTATGAAAAATGATTGGATTTTAGTTATGTGAATATACTAAATGACCATAATTTGTTTTTATTGAAATTCACTAAAATTTAGGTTATTTAATTGTGATTACAAGAACACCCCATATATTACACAGGGCAATTCTGTTTTATCTAATACAATAAATCATATTTCCCGTAATAATATGAATAATATTCAGGTAAAAAAATACGAATAATATGGTTTATAATTATATCTATCATAGCTAAATACGTAGATCACATGATATACATCTATATATATTTCACTCAATTAATCACGAAAGATCAATTATTATTATTAATTATTAAATGGAGGGAAATGCAAAAAACTTGACTGCTAAGTGCCTGTTTGGCAATGAGGTTTGAAAATCAATTTTGGCCAAAACCGCGGTTTGAAAAATTTTTACACAAACAGCAATTTTTGTTGAGAATTGATTTTGGGCAAAACCTCGGTTTGAAACCTAAGTTTTGAATAAGCTACTGAAAATAGCTTTTTCTTTGAAACCTAGGTTTTGAATTATCCAATTACTATTATACCCTTACTTTTTCTTACACCCTCTCTCCTCTTTTTTCTCTATTATCTCTCCTCTCTCTTCTCTTATCTCTTTTTTTCTCTCTCATCTCTCCTCTCTTATCTCTTTTTTTCTCTTTCCTCTCTCCTCTCTACACTCTCTTCTCTCTCCTCTTTCATCTCTCTTACTTTTAATCATATCATACCCTTTTTAGTAATTTACCAATATAAAAAGTGATTCTACTACTAATCATCCAAATATCTTTATTCCCAAAATCTATTCTTCTCAAAATCTATTCTACCCAAAATCTATTCTCCAGAATCTATTCTTCCCAGAATCTATTCTCCAAAAGCTAATCCAAACACACCCTAAATTATGTAGTCCGGGCCAGAAAGTGATTTCCACGGGATTAATATGATATATAAATACCTCGCACGGGGGAGTCAGAGTTCCTTAAGCTGCCGCGTCAAGGCTTCTAGCCTTCTACTACCTTCTATCTGCGCTTGACGGCCTGAAATCGGATCTCATCTTTACGCTCTTCCTCGCAATTTGTTCCTTTCGTTTCGTGATTATCTCGCAATCTGAGCGTAACTTCGGCTGCGATCGATTCGCCATGGGAGACTACAATGATGCTTTCATGCGCAACCAAAACGCCGCCGTGCAGGCTCGAACCAAAGCTCAGAACCGCGCCAACGTCCTCCAGCTCAAGCTGGTCTGTTTTCATCATCATTCTTATGTTTATTTTGAGATACGCGCCGTTCCTTTTCTGGAAAAAGAAACAATCCATCGTCAATGCTAGGGTTTATGGCTACTGTTTTCTCACAATCCTCGATATTAAACAGTCTCAAATATTGTGATATGTCGATCTACTGCAATTTCTTCGTGATTCGAAATTTTTTCTTGTCATTTTCAGCAAGTTAATTGGTTTGTTTGTGATGGTAGAAGGTTCTTCCTATTTACCCCTGTACACTGATGGGATTGACTCGTGCTTGACTTAAGAGTTATTTTTTGCTTCTTTTAGTTGATTTTGTGTACTATAATAAAACATACGCTTCGTTTGTTTCAAAAACCGGTTGCCTCCTAATCATGCTGCTAGGTTTTAAATACGTTTACTGATAGTTTGATATCTTTCTGTGTATTATTCGATTGCATAACAGATTGGACAGAGCCATCCAACTGGTCTCACGGCTAACCTTTTGAAACTGTTTGAGCCTAGGCCTCCGTTAGAGTATAAATTACCTCCAGAAAAAAGGAAATGCCCGCCATTAACAGGTATTTAATCATTTTCTATTTGTCTCTCTTCTGTTCGGCGTCAGTTTTAGGCTTTAATTAATAATTATTGGTATGCCTACCTTCTCTGTAACCCCAGGGATGGCGCAATTTGTGAGTAAGTTTGCTGAACCTGGAGATCCCGAATATTCTCCTCCTGTCCAAGAAGCTGAAACTCCTGTAATATTTGCTTCTTCTGAGATTAAATATGTATGTTTACAATATTTATGTTAAATATCGCTTCAGTGTTGTGTGTGGATGCTGCACCTGACATCCTTTCTCTCAAGAGGTTTGATGCAACATATATCTGATTGTGTAAATTTGTCACTAATTATTTTGTAAGCAAGTTCTCCAATTGTGAAGCTTTGAATTTCCTCTAGAATCACATGTGATAGAGTGAAAATTTTGCTTCTCCTCTGGAGTGCTCTTCAAGATTTGTCTCTTTGTTTAACCAAGATTTCATTGCCATATAACAATTATGTTGTAGCTTATTTTTGTTAATGTAGCATGATAGCAAATATAAGAATATATAATACTCTTTAGATTTGCACACGTTGTTAATCCATTTTTTGTAATGCAGATGCAAAGAAGAGCTAGGATACACAAGCTAAGATTAGAGATGGGAGCAGCAAAGGCTGCTGAAGAGCTTGAAAAATGTGATGAATCCTACGTTTGACAAGAGATTGTTAGTTTTTGTGGGTTTATGATCCTTGGGTGTTTTTCTTATATCTGCTTTTTGTGCAGATGATCCACATAATGACCCAAATATTTCGGGAGATCCCTACAAGACCTTGTTTGTGGCCAGACTTGTAAGTTATACCCTTCAATACGGCCTTGATGCAGCACTCCCTTTTTGTGCATTCCTTGTCAATTGTCATATCTGATTGTTACTAACTCTTCCCAGAGTTATGAGACCACTGAGAGCAGAATCAAAAGGGAGTTTGAGTCATATGGTCCAATAAAACGGGTAGGTATTTTTGTGTATTGCCAAAGGAGTTCGGTAAGAGTTTCCTACATGTTAGGCGTTGTAAATGCTATTTACCTCTTGGCATCATTGGAAGTTATGAACCCTAGATGTGTGTTATGCCCATCTCTAACAGTTTTTATATGCAATTTTGTATTTTGATTATAAATAAAATGAAGCTATTCCGGTTGTAGACTTTATTTTTTTGATTTTCTAGTGAATAATCATAGTTGTTTTAGTCATCACGATGAAATGCCTTGTTGTTAACGTTGTAGAAAAGAAAAATGCTTTAGCATAATCTTCTTTCTATTAGAGTTTATGCCAAGGCTTAGTAGTAACCTGGTTGCTATAATGTATAGTTTCTTCAGAATTTCTACTGTAGTATTAGTTAATCAGTTACTTATAATATATAATGTCTTTACTTAACTTCCACATAATTTATAGATCGTTAATTATTGATAAAAAGGTCTTCTTGGGGCTGGGGTATGTTTAGGGATTATTTTAGCATTAAGTTAGCTTCTCAACAAGCATCCCTGGTAAGGGGAGATCATCTTTTTCAACAAATGGTAAACGATTCTTAAATTTCCACCAAACCCACTCAGTTTCAAGTGCTTATTCCTGCATGGCATAGCTGAATATTTTAGTTGGACAGAGAAGTGATGCGAAATTGTGCCTTTTGGCCTTGTTTTCGAGCAAGTAAAGGAGACTGACAACTTCTGTTCTTTTCCTGCACTGGGTAAAATATGTCGGGAGTATTGCCATCTCCTCCTCTGTTGTTTAAATTCTTAGTTAGCATGCTTTTGATGTTGCTAAATCTTATCTTTGGCTCTAAAGGCTATCAAAAACAATTCGGCAGTTGAGAGGATGTCATGGTATATTTTATATTATTTATATTTCTTTTCCTTTTTATCATTTTAAAAACAAACATCCCTGGTAAGGGGAGTCTAGTCGACAAGTGGTTAATTGGCCCCATATACATCAGTTTTTCTGCAACTAGTGCTGGTGGTGATGCATCTCGCGATGGGAGCTGTGTGATTTAATAAAGGTGAGCACGGCTAATTAGGCATAGTGCCTGTCTGCCGTGCCATTTAGGATTATACTATTAGTCCTTTTCTTTTGGTAGTGTTTTAGTTAATTCTGAAGTGAGAAAGTATCTTCTATTTCCCCCCTTGTGACCAGAATTTTCTCTTCTGATTGTGTTTTCTTTTCTCTCTCTTTTTATTATACAGGTGCGGTTGGTTACAGACAAAGACACAAATAAGCCCAAGGGTTATGCTTTCATTGAGTACCTGCACACAAGGGACATGAAAGGTCTATATGGTGGAAAATTGATTTCTCTTCATTTTATGTAGCCTTTCAAGCTCATCTTCTGTTCATTATGCAGCTGCTTATAAACAAGCTGATGGTAGGAAAATTGAGGGTAGAAGGGTACTCGTGGATGTAGAACGTGGAAGGACTGTTCCTAATTGGAGGCCCCGCCGACTTGGTGGTGGGCTTGGTACTACTAGAGTAGGGGGTGAAGAAGTTAATCAGCAGTATTCTGGGAGGTAAGTGGATTGGTTTCAAATTTTTGTTATGTCTTCATTGTCAGAGTACTCGTTGAATTTATCTAACTAATTGAATGGATAACAAGTTGTATTGTTATTTTATCTATGTCATGTATGAGGTTCTGGAATCTTGTATGGTAATTAAATAAATTTATAGGTGTTGTGTTCTACATCATTAGGTAACACACCTGGTTAATCAGATATAGAGCATGTTGGATGCTTTCTTTTTGTCTTGAAGCGCATTTTTAAGGGCCTTTATTTCCCAGGGAACAACTGCAGTCAGGACCCTCTCGTTCTGAAGAACCAAAGGTGCGGGAGGAACGGCAGGTTGATCGGTAAGCTCTCATATTAGGTTTATCAAGTTGTAATTGGTTTCTTGTGCTCAGCCACTGTCTGTTTTCACTTTTTTTTTTTAAAAAAAAAAAGAAAAAGTAAAGAAAACTGTAAGGAGCATTTAAATTTAAAGTTGTCCAGCAGTAGTTGTTTTAGCAGTGGGGACTTTGAATAATTATTTGTAAAATTTTCATCGCATTGTTCTTGAGATGAGCATACACTTTGACTGATGGTAGCTGATATGATTTTAGGGATAGAGAGAAATCTCGTGAAAGAGGTAGGGACAGAGATAGAGAACGGGAACGATCACGTGAACGCTCTCATGATAGGAATCGTACTCGGGATCATAGGGAGGATAGACATCATAGAGATCGAGATAGGACTAGAGATAGAGACAGGGAAAGAGATCGTGGTCGCGATCGAGATAGAGATAGTGGTCGTGGTCATGGTCGTGATCGAGAGCAAGGACGTGATCGTGATAGGGACAGAGAATATGATCGCCATCGTGAAAGGGATAGGGACTATGAAGTTGGGGACCTTGAACGCGGACGCTCACATGATAGGGAGTCTGATTATGATCGTGTCGATTCCAAACATGGGAGGGATCGACATGGTGAAAGGGAGCGAGACTATGAGCCCAAGGATGATCGTGCATGGTACAATAAGTCTGAGCATGGACATAGGCATGCAGACCCTGATCGTGATGCTGAGGAGTATGACCACTATGAACATCATCAAGGACGAGGGCATTATGATCATGGAGACGGTGACCATTATGATCAATATCCTGACCATGATAGGCTGGAGGATGACTACCACGATGAGCACACAGCATCTGAATCTCTTGACCGGGAGAAAAATCGTGATAGAGAGAGGTCTCGTTCCTGAGAGTATGATTACTAATGCGTAAAGCTTTTTATCTCTGTACTTTAATGGTAAGACCCATGATGTACATTTCAGCATTCCTCAAGTCAGTCATGGTCATTTGTTGATGTGAATCTGCGTATTAATTCTTAACATGTTTGAAATTGACTTCAGGTATGGAATGGTCAAAGCACGACAGGAAAACTTAGTCGCCGCAATCATCTGCGTGAAATAGTTGTGGATTTCTGATGTCCGTGTATGAAGGCCCTATTGCTGTAGCTTAGTAGTTCTTTGTTTCTCAATTTTTGGTGTTATGGGGATAGGATTGAACTGATGAGGCTGGTGCTAATTTTGGGTTTTGATGTCTTTTCTGCAGACTTTTAAGAAACAGGAGGGTTTAATGTATTTGTGGTGAACAATCGTCTAAGTCTTGTGTTTTCATAATGTCGTTGGTTTGTGGGTGTGCTTGGAACTATCGTTTTTGGTTAAACGGGTGAAACATCAATGTTGTTTCCATATAGAGCGACCGGCAATTGGATATGCGATCCAGTGATTCTATTATAGGTATTATGCGCGAAGCCCCAACTGAGGGCGAGGAGGGTCAGAATTGCTCAGTCTTTTAGATTAATTTTTTCCCCTTATTGCAAAGGTTTCATGCAAATGTTTTTTGAGCTATCATTTCTCGACTAGATTTAATCGGTTGTGGCTATCCTAGAAGGCTGCTGTTGTAGGGTTCGAGTCAATTTCATACGATGTATGGAATATAGTCGTCGCCCTCGTATGAGTACCACGGCTTATCCATATACATATATATAGGGAGAGGGAGTTTATATATACTATATTTCGATATATTGATTCATAGCATCTCTTAGGTGATTGGAGCCAACGGGATCAACAAATTAATCGAAGATAATTTGGTGTCTTGTTTGCCCATTTATTAAATTTCGTTAAAGGAAAAACATTTTTCTTTTCCAGACAATTCATAGGTTGACCAGAGGTAAAAAATTTCGATGGTACTTGGTTTAATTATTTCGTTACTGTTTTTAAGATAATTTTGTTAAGATAAAAGGCTGAAATGCTAATGCCCCCAAAATATCATAGCTGGGTGGTACAAGGTACAACTAAAACCCCATCCGATATTGTGACGCTGTCATTATTGACATGTTTTTCATAATTATACAAACTTTTAAGTCGTATTATTTGTAACTTATAGATAATACAATTATATTCATACACTTTTAGAAGGGTGTGGGAACTGGGAAGTAGTTAGATTTACCTGCTTCCTTGTATTGCTATTTTCATCGGTAATTTAATTAGCTTTACCTAAAATTCCAAGACGCCCTTCACCACTATTAGGAGTAACTATCTAGCACAACAGGCACATCACACTTCATGGGTATAACCAAATTTGAACTATTAATGAATTAAGTTGAATAATACTCCATTCGATCTTTAATATAAGACTTAGTTGCTTAATTTAAATAGACTAAATAAGCTAAATAAATCAGATAATTATAACAAATGTGATATGATCTTCCTAAAATATTTATATATAACAATATATTATATATCAGTTTATAAGTTAGATAAATTAATTTAAAAAATAATAAATATTAGATATAAAATATATCAAAGTCTTATATTAAGAGTTAAATCTATCTTTCTAATTAGTTTCTATATTATATTAAGCAAGGTACTATGACATTCAACATATATTTGCGGTGTAACTGCTATAAAATAGTAGACCATAGGCTATCCATATAAGTCTTTAATGGCAGATTCTTTCTTGTTTTGGTAGGTGAGAAATCTTTTAGTGTCAATAGTAACTTAAAACAAACAAATTATACCAAATCAGAAACTAGCTTGTGTATGTGTTTAGTGTCTTCTTTAGTTGGCTTTTATGGAAAAGTGAAAGAAAATCCAAAATGAGTGGAAATTGCCAAGAAATTTCACTCCTTTACCATGTAACAGTTCAAAATAATCCTCTACAACCGTCGGAATGGCACGTCCCTTAATTATCCAAGAGAGAGAATAAATGCGTGAGTTTGAAGATTCTCACAATTCAATAATCACTTCGAAAAAAAAAATGCTTAACGATTCTTCTATGGAATTTCCTGGAACATACCTTGGCTTGTTTCCTGTGGAAGATCCCAGAGGAGCCTCTGTTATTATAGGTTGTCTTTTTAAAGAAGAGAACTTGCCTTCCGAAAAGAGCCCTCGAATAATACACTATAATGGTTATAAACAGTAGAGATGAAAGAGCTCTGATTTGAACTCTCCAGCGAAACTTCAACAAGTAGGCACCGAACAGACAAGCTGCGTTGCTGCCCCTCTTCCAATTATACCTGTCCCTTCATATGTTTATTATAGTGGTCTTTTGTAAGCAACCAAGTTAACCTAAATTTTATGCTGCTTAATTATTTAGTAGGGTTTTCCTAAATTATTTGTGACACTTATTGGTTATTGTGTTCATATAAATCGTGTTAATCTAAAACTGAATTTTTTTTTTCAAAAGGAAAACCCCCGTTCATTAATTGTTTTTCATAAAATAGAGATATAAAAGATGTTCTAATTAAAAATTAAATTAAATTTAAATTCAGCGTGTCAAATATCAGTTTCATAACAGACTTACTAGAAGTTCTAAAATCTAAAGCGATCATGGGTATGTATAATACGCATGATAGCTTGTTTGATACACAGCTTTTGAAGCCAAGCATTTACTAATGTGTGCTTGTATGTATAATAAAATTTACAACTATTCACAAGTCATGAAATTTCTAACTCATTTTACAGATTGAGGAAACATATCCAATTATTCTATTGATAAGAAAATGTTAAGGCCAGTTTGATATATTAAAAGAAAAATAATCTATTTCTCTCACAAAAATTAGGATATATGTAATACTATTATTTAATAATAGTTTTTTATTTAATCTCTGGAAATTGGATAGTGTGGTTCACTGGGGCCGGAGAAAACAAGATGTACAGAAAGAGTGAATTTATTATTATTATAAAGGCAATCACTTTCAGAAGTACTCAAGTGCACTTCTCAGTTCTCACTCTTAGCAATTTCCTATCCTTAACAATGCTTGTAAAAGAATAAACCAGTAAGCAGCGGAAAAGAAAAACTGAAGGGAGAAGCATCGTATTCAGCACTATTATTGCAGTCTAAACTCTAAATCTAAACTTCATATCCATGGCTATACAAGTGAACCAGCAGAAAACTTCAAGAGCAGCGGCAAAAGCAACTTGGCTTGTATTGTGGAGCCTAATCATGATCTGCAACGTCGCTTTAGCTGAGAGAATTATCAAAGACAAGAAATCAGACAACCTTGTAAAGAGAGATGATGATGAGGGACGTGGAGTTCTAGCTAGAGTGATTGAATTCATGTGGCAGAATGATAAGTCTTCCTATGAACCTGTTTGGCCTGTGAGTTCGTTCATCAGAAAATATCTGCATGCCATGAGCTTTTAGCATCTCGTTATACCATATGCTAGTTATCATTTCGTCAATTTTATTTGTAATATAATGTTTTTTCCTTCGACTCTAAAGATGCATTGCGATGGTTGTTTGTGCAGGAGATGGAGTTTGGTTGGAAAGTTGTAGTAGGATCAATCATTGGGTTTTTCGGAGCAGCTTTAGGAAGCGTTGGAGGTGTAGGAGGCGGGGGCATTTTCGTCCCTATGCTCACTTTGATCATTGGTTTTGATCCTAAGTCTTCCACGGCAATTTCCAAGTGTTAGTATTTATTCATCTCTGGGATTTTCTTGGAGTTATAAATGCATGCAGAGTTTTGAATATTTTTGTGTCGTTTTGTAACGATAGGTATGATAATGGGAGCTGCAGGATCAAGTGTATACTATAATCTGAGGCTGAGACACCCAACATTAGAGATGCCACTTATAGATTATGACTTGGCATTGCTCTTCCAACCTATGTTAATGCTAGGGATTAGCATTGGTGTCGCTTTTAATGTCATTTTTGCTGATTGGATGGTCACTGTTTTGCTTATTATCCTATTCTTAGGTAATTAGCCACAGCCTCCTGCCTTCTTCCTTAATTCAACTTGTTCCTTTATGCTATCAAATGATGACTTCTTTTTCATACATCTTATTGCTTTGTCCTTTTCAATCAACTTCAAACTTTTATAATTATTTTTTTTTAGTAATGCACCGTGTGCAATATATAAGAGAGCGACACGAAATATTAGATATATATATATATATGGCTTGTTCTCACCAAGGTATAATATAGATTAGTTGATTCTCAACATCAGTATAATTGGTTCTAGGTACATCAACAAAAGCTTTATTCAAAGGTATAGATACGTGGAAAAAGGAATCAATGATGAAAAAGGTACAATTACTTTTCTGACGTATACTTAAAAAGCTTTAGAAGGAGTCTCCAATACATGGCCTCTACTGATTGTGAGAATTATGTTGTTTGATTTTCAGGAAGCAGCCAAGCAGATTGAATCAGAGTCTAAACCAGGTAATAATTAAGTCCTCAAAGAGGTAAATGAATACTAGCAAAAGTTGACGGACAAATTGTGAGAAACCAAGTAATATAGAGGACCACATTGTAATAATGCTAATAATTTGCATATCAGAATTCATAAACATGTTTGTTTCCCGTCTTGAAGTTCTATATCTAGCTACAGTATAACTAGTCGTGGAAATTTTTAATTTGCTTTTTACATGAAGAGGGTTCTCTAACACACGATGGATCCACTCCTATGAGACCCACACACACACACACACATGTAAGGGTAGGACCTATAACTTGATTCTTATATATTTTTAACCCTCTCCTTTTGATCAAGTGTTTCAAAGAATCCATATTCTAAAACAGCATTCTGCTTGTCAAATGTGGCATGATTCCAGAGGACTATAAATCACTACCAGCTGGCCCTACTGACGCCCAAGATGAAGAGGTATGATTCCAGGTGTCATTTCGCAACTAATTAGTTTGTTGTTTACTCACCTAGTTTTATCAAATTGTGTTTAGGTCCCTCTAATACAGAACATATACTGGAAAGAAGTAGCACTCCTTATGTACGTTTGGGTTGGCTTTCTCGTTGTTCAGATTGTCAAGGTAAGCTATCGATACACTCAACAACTCTTTCTAATGCTCGTAGCTTTCAAATCTGTCTTTGAGAAATGATGTTTCAACCTATATTTAACCACCAATATTTGCTGTGTATTGGTCTTATATTAATTCACTCAAAATTTGATCTCTTTGCTCTCATGCAGACATACACTGAAAATTGTTCCGTCGCGTACTGGATTCTTAATTCCTTGCAGGTAAATTAACAATATTGTAACATGTTACTAGGTATATATAGCTCCAAGAACTAAATAGAATTTGACATCAAAGGAATGACAATTTTGGTTGGGAACCAAACTTTTTAGGTGCCTATTGCTTTATCTGTGACGCTTTTTGAGGCCATAAGCCTTTACCAAGGGAAAAGAGTGATCGCTTCGAAGGGAAAAGAAATCACAGTTTGGAAGTTTCATCAGATTTGTCTCTACTGTTCTTGTGGGATTATAGCTGGCATGGTTGGTGGATTGCTTGGTCTTGGAGGTGGTTTTATTTTGGGACCACTCTTTCTCGAAATGGGAGTTCCTCCTCAGGTGCTGATCTTTAGGTTTCCCAAAACAACATTAACAATTTAAGGCTAACATATATATGTTTCTTTCTTCTGTCGCAGGTAGCAAGTGCCACGTCAACCTTTTCTATGGTTTTCTCATCCTCCATGTCAGTGGTGCAATATTACCTTCTGGATCGCTTCCCGGTACCCTACTGTAAGAAAAACAAGCAGTGAAGCATATACACTAAAATATTACTACTTCAACAAAAAGTGAAAGCTTAAATCTGTCACTTTTCTTTTCATGTATATTCATTGGATTTAAAATATGTGAACAGATCATAAATTCACAACCTTGTATTGAAATCTTGGGTTGTTACACACTCCTGCTTTGCTCTGTGTTGCTGCAGCTTCATATTTTGTTCTGGTGGCAACCGTTGCTGCATTCACTGGGCAGCATGTGGTGAGGAGGATCATTGCAATTCTGGGAAGAGCTTCCATAATCATCTTCATACTTGCACTCACTATTTTTGTTAGCGCAATAAGTTTAGGTACTTTCTGTTATACCGTTCATATTTCCTCTTAGTTTTCATTTATTTCAAAAATGCTCGATCGTTAGCTCATGTATATATATTACAGGTGGAGTGGGAATAGAGAACATGGTTGAGAAGATGGAGAACAAGGAGTATATGGGATTTGAGAATCTCTGTCATCATACTTAGGCGTGTGTTATATGGCTCTGGGAAATTTCTCTGGACGACAATTTTTCAGACATGACGCAGTCATCTATTTGCCCGTCTTCTTCAAGAAAAGAAGAGGCTCTGCAATATTTATGTAATTTTACTTTTGTTTTCTTTCCATTCCTTTTGTAGAATCTTTTTGAACTTTGTTCATTAAATGTCAACTCAAAATATAAATAAATGGTTATTTTAGACCTATGAATGGAGTCATATTGAGCATCCGATCACTTCGCTTGTTATTTAATTGCATGGAAAGTACCTTACCAAATAATATTATTATTTAATATTTATATTTATAATCTCTGTAAAAGACGTAGGTAAGGATGTATTGCAAAAATTTTAACTGATATCGTCTTCACATTCTACAACATTGTTGTCTTGATTAGTTTACGATCTGTTTGGATAGATTTTTAAAAAAGAGTTTATGAAAAAAAATAGCTTTTAGACAGTTTTTAGAAATAAATTTTTGAATAAGAGCTTATGAAAAAAAGTGGTTATAGATAAATAAGTATTTGGATGGTTATTACTAGAAGTTCATTTTCTAGTAATAACTGTAGACTCCTCATCGCACAAAGTTCATCTTCTTCTTTCCTCTTCTTCATCGTAGCACGGCGATGGAAAGCATGGTAATAGAGAGAATAGCGAGCACAGTGACAGCTCCAATCTTCTCCAAAGTAGAGCCGACGACAACTATTCTCCCACAACGACGTCGACCAGAGACCAGCTCCGACGACTAGCGACCATGAGCCCTTTTGGACGGCGACTCCTAGCGAGTAATACAGCAGATATGGACAGCGACTCTAGCTGCAAGCAAGAAAACTTCACGAAGTGGAGGAGAAGCAAGGAGAAGGAGAGAGATGAAAAATAACGATAGAATAGTAATTTGGTAGTCTATAAACTCTTTTACTGTTCTAGAAGCTACTGGACCAGCGACCATGAGCCCTTTTGGACAGCGACTCCTGGGAAGTAATACGGTATATATGGACGGCGACTCTGGCGGCGAGCAAGACGACTTCATGGAGTAGAGGAGAAGCAAAGAGAATGAGAGAGAAAAAAATAAGGGTAAAATAGTAATTGGGTAGTCTATAAGCTCTTTTATTGTCCTAGAAACTACTCCCAGTAACTTATCTAAAATTAAAGTTTTAAATTATAGTTTGGTCCAAAAATTCTTTTAAATAAATATAAATATTTATTTTAAAATTTTTTCAAACTAAAATTTGGTCAATTTTTTTTTAAAACTAAAATTTTAAAATTTATTAAATAAGCACCACTTTATGGGTCAATTAAAATAACAATTTAATATTTTTCTCACGAAAATAATATTTTAATCTAATAATTTTTTTAACTTAAAAAAAGCAAACACATTATTTAGTTCACTTTTTACTTTTCTAGCACTTTTGATTTGTACTGTTCTGGCACTTTGAAAAGCGCTTTGATCGATGTTCAATGGAGAACAGATGTTCCGGATGGGATGAAACGAACCCCGAGGCAACGATGTGTTTGAAGGCGAAATAAGTTCCGGCCAAACGTGTCAAAATAAAATGCGTATAAAATAAAAGCCAAAGAACATCTAATATTTTAAATTAATTTTATAAGAATAATTAATAATTTAAAATATTTAAAAATATAATTAATATTTGTTACGTGAAAAAATAACCTTCTGTTACAGTTTACCTCGTTAATTGGTTTTTTCGCCTTTGTGGTTGAGGGCCTATATGAATAGCTTATGAAAAATAATTTTTAGAAAAAAATTTATAGAAAAAAAATAATTTTAAATAAATAAGTGTTTGGATAGTTATTTTTAGAATAATTTTTTATATTAATAAATTACTAAAAAGGGTATGATTTGATTTAAAGTAACAGAGATGAGAGAAGTTGAGAAAAGAGAAGAGAGAGCAGAGAGGATAGAGAGTAGAAAGGAGAGAGGGTGTAAGAAAAAATAAGAGAGAGGAGAAAAAGTGTAAGAAAAAGTAGGAGAGAGGAGATAGGGTATAAAAAAAGTAGGGATAAGATAATAATTAGATAGTCTATAAGTTCTTTTACTGTTGAAAAAGTTATTTTTAATAGCTTATTTAAAACTATAATTTTAAACTATAGTTTTGTCTTAAAGTACTTATGGATAAATATGACTGTTTGTTTTAAAATTTTTTTAAACTAAAGTTTTACCTAAAAAAACTTATAAAATCAAGGTTTGAGTGCGTTCCAAACACACCCTTAGCCTGACAACGGGATCTAGTCTAAACACAGACATTTTGTCTGGAAGCCCACCCCACTCGTTAGCTAGCCCGCCGTTTTGAAAAAAGAGAAGAAATGAAGTGTCTATAAATGCCCCTAACCTATTAGCCGAAGAAGCAAACCTGGAGGGAAATATGTTTGGTTTTCCCTGTAAATAAGTGGACAATACGAGGGCAATTTGTCAAATAGTCTTTCCCGCCCATTAAAATCGCCTTTTTCGCTTTTGGTTTCCCCACTCACTGTTCTTCTACTGCTTCGGTCGTCCACGTCCAGCTCTCCACCTTTTCTGGCTTCTCTCGTGGGGCTTCCATTTCTCTGCGATTCAAGAAAGGAAAACCCTTTCTGTTCGAATCGCACATTTTCCTTCCTTCTTTTTTCTCTTGCTGTTGCTCCACTATTCTCTGTTAGGTATTTTACTAACGCAAATGTTACCTCTAGCACTCTTGATATTGAACGATCGAGGCGTGTGTCCTCTGACTTCATTTTTCTTTCTTGCTCTTCTTCTGATTTTCTGTGGACATTTTCTCTTGTTGTTCCTTTGATTTAGGGCTCATAATGGAGAACGGAGTGAAGAGCAATGGAGATTCAAAGTCACCGACTTTGGTAGAAAATAATGAGGTATAGTTTCGTATATGGTTCTTCTTGTTCTTTATCAGTAGTAAATACTTGCTTGGCAAGTATTTTTCTTCTGTTAAGTTCTGTCTTTCTTCCCAGGCGACTATGCAACAAGTCTAAAATGGAAGCCCGAATTTATCTGAACTTTTCTGTTGCTAGTGTTTCTTCTTTTCCGATAAATTGCTTATGTGGCTTGTGTTTCCATTTTCCCTGGTCCTTTCTAATGTGAAGATGGAGACAGAGGAAGTAGATGTTAAGGATGACGAAGAGGAAGTAGATGTTAAGGATGACGATCCTTTTATATCAAGGTCCATGGAAGATGAGGAAATACAGCTTTTGGAAACTCGAGTCAAAGAAGAGGAGGAGGAATCCAAACATGAGCCAGATGAGGCACCAAAGCTTAATGAATCTCAGTTTAGCAAGTTGGATGAGCTTTTAACACAAACCCAGCTTTACTTCTTCTTGTTGCAGAATCTTACATTTGAATTTTGATTACTAGAATGGGGGCGAAAAAGAGGGTGAGCCGATTGAGAAAAAGAGGGGCCGTGGCTCAAAAAGAAAAGCAAAATCAGATTATAATAATGTGAGTTCAAAGTGTTACTGCATATATTCGCCTTTTTCTTTCTTTTAACTTAGTGTGTCGGGGAAGACCGAATGTCCTCGTGCTGATACCTTTATATATTAAGCGAGTGTGAGAAGCACCAATTATTGCCTTTTGCTGCTGTGTATAGATTAAGCATGCCCTTATAATTTTGCTGATTATCTTGTGCTATTTGCTGATGTTGTTGTTGTTGTAATCAATTATGTTATACTGTTTGAAATTATTTCAGAAGAAAGCCAAAAGGGCAGTAGCTGCCATGCTTACAAGATCTAAAGAAAGTGAGACTGCTGAAGATATGGATCTGACAGAGAAGGAAAGAATTGATAAGGAGCAGAAAGAGCTCATACCTCTGTTGACAGGTGGAAAGTTGAAGCAACATCAAATGAAGGGTGTCAAATGGTTGATCTCCTTGTGGCAAAATGGACTGAATGGGATTTTGGCCGATCAAATGGGTCTTGGGAAGACAATCCAAACTATTGGTTTCCTTGCACATCTGAAAGGGAAAGGTTTGGATGGCCCATATTTGATAATTGCTCCTCTATCAACCCTTTGTAATTGGATGAGTGGAATTTCTCGGGAAATGTTTTATAGAATTTGTTTTCCATGCAATTATGTTTTGTCATGGTTTTGTAGTGGAACCTTGTATTTTCAATACTTGCATATAGGTTTGCTCCAACACTCACTACTATTATTTACCATGGTGACAAGAAGGACAGAGATGAGATCCGAAGGAAGCATATACCCAGAACAATTGGCCCAAAATTTTACATAGTCATCACTTCCTACGAAGTTGCATTAAATGACGCTAAGAGATGTCTCAGGTTCTACCACTGAAAATATGTTGTAATTGACGAGGTAAAAGATTCACCTGAGAGTGGGTGATGTACCTTTTCTTTTTAGCTGCATGTGATTAACAAGAATTCATGTGATATTTCAAATGGATTTGGCTGTTATTCTAACTGTAATTTTCTTTAAATGAAGGGACACAGGCTCAAAAACTCAAAATGCAAATTAGTCCAGATGTTGAAATTCTTACCCGTTGGAAATAAACTTCTAACTGGGACACCTCTTCAGAATAACTTGGCTGAGCTATGGTCATTGTTGAACTTCATTTTACCTGACATTTTCTCATCCCTTGAAGAATTTGAGTCATGTTTAGTTTGCTTTGCTTATTTGTCATTCCAACTTCATTTCATGTTTTGCTTGTTTCCTCAAGTTTCTGTATGAGTTTCATCTTCAAATGTGACTGTTGATATTATATGACTTTGCCGTTGTATCATCTTTTGGAGCAATTTTATTGCATTTAAGAGAAGTTTGACCAGTTTTCCATTGGTTCCTATTTTAAAATAGAATTTGCCAGTTAATTTACTCTTCTTCTCTGGAATGTTTGAACAAATGTTATGTTGGGTTTTTTATGTGATTCTATGGCCCTTTTGATGGCTTTCTTGTGAATCCTGCGGTGCTTCCATTTTTATATTTTTCCAATGAAAAGTGGTTTTGTCAAATCTATATTATGCAATGTCTGGTTTGCATTCCTCCATTTTTACATATGACTGTTTTGTATTTTTCAGCAGTATAATTGATTGCTTATTTCCATTTGTCACTATTGGTCTCAGCTCATTCAATTGCAACCAGAAACATCGCATGTTAGTTTTGAATTTACTTTCTTAATCTAATCAAGTTTCTTTATAGGTTCCTTTGCATATTTGAACCAGAAGGCTTAAGGTTTTTTTATCACATGTAGGTTGTAGCTAAGCTCCATGCCATCCTGCTCCCCTTTCTTCTCCGAAGGATGAAGAGTGACGTTGAGCAGATGTTACCACGAAAGAAAGAAATCATTATATATGCCACTATGACTGAACATCAGAAGAATTTCCAGGAACATTTAATTGATAAGACATTGGAGAAATATCTCCATGAAAAATCTGCAGGGGGTGAGATTTGCTTTCGTGATTCCTATCAAGAAAAAAGATACCTCTTCATATAATTTTCCTGTGCCCCCAATTATGTCTACTTTTTTCTTAAATAAGAAACTGTACTTTTGCTTACGGCTTAGGAATTGTGCGATACAGTGATTTTATGTTTCATGCATCTTATATGTATCTAGAATCTATTTTGCTACTTGCAGTTACAAATTGGATTAAGAAGACTGTATTAATTCAATTTTGTATTATATTGCTCTATTGCAGGACGTGCTTCATTAAATATTCGTAATGTAGTTATTCAGCATAGAAAGAACTGTAATCATCCTGACCTTAGAGTCGGCCTTCAATGATTCATGTATGTACCTTAAGATTGATTGTTTTTTAACTGAATTGATGCTTTATGATGACCAAGATGTATTCTTGCTTTCTTGATAGTTTTCTATCCACCTGTCAATGAGATGATTGAACAATGTGGGAAATTCCGTTTACTAGACCGTCTGCTGGCTCATTTACTTGCACGGAAACACAGAGTATGTTTTAAAGTATCATATGTACATCTGTGCGCCTCTGTTGTTGGAGAGTTGTTATTTACTCGTCATTGGCTTTGCTGTCAGGTTCTACTCTTCAGCCAGTGGACTAAAATTTTGGATATAATGGATTACTATTTTAGTGAAAAGGGCCTTGAAGTTTGCAGAATTGATGGCAGTTTACAGCTAAATGAAACGAAAAGACAGGTTTGTGCGTTTGAAATTTATGTATTCTTTTTATGTTATGTTGTATGATATAATATAGTTTCTACTATATTGCATTAGTTTCCTTGACACCTTTGTTTCCAAAGGAAGTGTTTCATCTTTTTATTGTTTGCTGCATGTAATTCTTTGTAATTTCTTGAATGGGTTTTTCGTTGTCTTTGTGCATTGTAAGCATCAAACAGAATTGGAACATCAAAGAAGTTGTTCCTTGAGAGTAATGTTTTGAAATTCAGATCAATTATTGATTTGCTATAAGAAGTTATTTACAATGCTATGCTTTGATCACAGATGAAGTGCGGTGGAAACATTTCTTAAAATGTGTTTAAAAAAGTATTAAGTATAATAGATATGATTATTTACACTATCTCATAAATCGAGTGGAGTCTGTTAAATATCATAAATTACTGTGCTAAATATTTTGATTTAGATAAACAAGGAAAAGTAGTTTTTGACCAGATTTTTGGCAAGTCAGTTTAAAAGAAAAATATATTGGAACTGCAGCTAATTCATTGGTTTTTTGTTTTCATGTAAAATATTGGTTTAATTAGGGGCCAGAATCTTGTTTGCAATATACTTCTACTGACATTAGCACCTGTTCTGAAAAACATTGGTTCTGGTCAGGGATTAAAATTATGTGATGTTATCAATGGTTGAATTGTATCGAGCTCATGTTAGCCAAATATATGTATATTGGGCTCATTGATTTTTTTTTACCTGCTTATTTAACAGATTCAGGAGTTCAAAAAACCTTGCTGCAGCAGACACTTGTATCATTTATGACAGTCATTGGGTATTTACTTTTTCTTTGGGGGGAATTTTACTGTATGTTTTATTGCATTTTACATCTTTGATGCTACATTTGCTTACATAAGTTCATTCATGCTCCAGAATCCTCAGATGGATTTACAGGCCATGGATAGATGTCACAGAATAGGTCAAACTAAGCCTGTTCATGTTTACAGGCTTGCGACAGCACGCTCCGTGGAGGTACATGGCTACCTTGTATTGTGGTTTGGGGATGCGATTGATGTTTGCCTATCAGTATGTCAAGTGCATGTGGCTTGATAATTTTTTATGGATATAATGAACCCTCTTTACAGGGTCGCATGTTGAAAAGAGCTTTCAGCAAGTTGAAGCTTGAGCATGTGGTGATTGGAAAGGGGCAATTTCATCAAGAACGGATGAAGTCCAACCCTATGGATATCAAAGAAGAGGTCCGTACCTTAGCAGTTTCTTTTCTATTAATTTCCCAATTTTGCTTTCCTACGATCTTCTGTGTATGTTGAAGCTTAAGCATACTACTTTTACCGTGTTAGTAGGCATAATAGTGTATAAATAATAAGAAAAGGGTCTAATAATATGATAAAGCATGGATATGGGATCTCTGCCGGTAATAAAGTTGGAAATATGAAGAGGGCATTAAGACTGGAAAACCTGGCTACAGGGCCTCTTATATTTATTTTTGGGATTAAGATAAATTTCTCAGCTATTGTTGCCATGTTTTAATTTGGAATCTGTACATGATCTGATTTAAGGATGAGGAATTGTTGGAAATGCTTCGCGAGGAAGAATCTGCTGAAGACAAAGCGATCCAAACAGATATTAGTGATGAAGACTTGGAGAAGCTTTTGGATCGCAGTGATCTTGCCTCTGGTAACTTAAATTGTACGAGCAAAATTCCTCTTAAAGGGCCTAGTTGGGAGGTGGTGATTCCAACTGGGAGCGTGCTTTCTACTCTGAACAGCTAATTTCTCATATCTATCTGCATAGCCCAAGATACTGTCTTGTGCTCTATGCGTTCGTTATCATCCAGATAATTTCTTTATGACACGTTTTGTTTCATAATTAAGTCTCTTGCCCCATATCTCGGGCCCTCAACATTCACCTAACCTGGTCCTGCGTGGTTATTTTTGGTACCAAGTACTCGTTTATGACATTAACAACCATTATTTTACTTAAGTGTAAATGTTAGCTTGCTCTGCTTCAAAAAATGTTCAAGGTCGTCCAAAAAGTTTAAACGTGTTGTTAGATCGACGATGTGAACAGTTCCCACAGTGGAATATATAGTCGCTGGTTGGGGTGAAGGTTCAAATGTTTATAATATTCTTCTGTTTGGACTTTGGACTGATTGGTTCTCATTATTGTATCATGCGATCCCACCTGAGAACAATATTTAATTATTTAATTATTGGTGGTCCAATTTATGAAATGCTGCTTCTCTTTCGTTATAAGTGGGTTGGGCCGCTGAAAGCACCCCATCACATCCTCACTTTAACATGGTTCATTATATTAGCTAGAACTGAAAAGCTATGACTCGAGGTGTGAATCAATATAATAAGATTCGTATTTTTCATTTGGTTTTCAAAAATAAAATGTTAAATTTAGTCTCTAACTTTCACTTTCTTTTCAATTGTCTCGTATATTCAGAATTTCAGATGTAATATATTCCTAGTCGGCCTGTAAGTTTGGAGAAGGAACTTCCTTAAATCACGTGATGAGAATATATTCAAAATTATTCAGAATTCAGGTTTAAGTCTATATAAAAGGAGCATGGGCTCATCTTATACTTGGCATATATAATTCGATCGGTGCCAAGTGTATGTGAAATGAGCTTCCTTTTAAGATGGTGAGAGGCGAACTACTCAAAAACGAGGAAACATATATTAAAGCAAAGCACTTTTGAATTATTGTGAAGGTACAGTGCTCTAGCTAGCTAGGTTTACAGTTGTCATGGTTTGATTCGGCTCTCCTTTGTATTCTTGATGATGAAACGAAATGACTCGATTAGGATGCTGCAAGAAAGGCAAAATTCTCGGCCAATAAACGAAGAGCTTCCGTGAGAGAAGATATACAAAGGACCAAAAGTAATTTTTGCTCGGTCCTCGCTTTCTTAACATGGCGGGAAAAGCTGTACTCATCAAATCAGTCATTGCTCCTAAATAATAATGTCCTTGAAGATCTTGAGAAAAAGTTCAATGGATTTCCTTTGGAATTCTACTGATGGCTCAAGAAAACCTGATCTTTTATCGTGGCAGACTTGGCTTTAGATATTAAAGCTCAAAAATCAAAATATTGCCTTCCTCATAAAACTCTGCTTGGCCTTATTTCTAAACCCTAGCTATAACCTATCGGTGAGGGTTCTCCGAGGCAAATGTAAAAGTGATAAACGTACTCTTTCACCTGGAATAGTATCTGCAAGGTCTGGGACATGTTCATGGCCAGAGTTGGATGGAAGATGTATCGAGAAGGGCAACCAAGTCTCGTTTTGGTACCATTTGTGTTCTATTGTTCCAAAATGGATAATATTCCACATGCAAGAGTTGGTGAGTTTTTTTTTTTACAAAAGTTTTTAGAAAGAGTCTAGGCTTACTCACGATATAAATGTAGGACGAAATCTCCTTTTCTTCTAGGCGATACTAATGTCGGGTAGGGCGAGCCGTCTATTACCCTCAGATATAAACTAGGCACCCAAGAATTAGAATGTCTCTCTAAACACCGTAACTGGAGCCACAACAAAGTGATACTCTTTAAAAATCAAACACGCTCTAAATAGTCGAATGTCTCACCACCTCGTTAGTTAAACTCACAGTGGGTGAATCCATCAAGAGGTGGAATTTCAACTTTCTATATCTCAGTAAGGCCCACTGAAGTTGATTAGACTTGTTTCTCGGATTTTATGGAATGCAAGGACCGAATCAAGGAGAATCTCTTTGCAAATACTGTTGGCTGGAACATATATCGAAGGATAGGTGCATAATCTTGTACTTCAATGAGGATATGCCTCAATCTCGTCATGTCATTAATTGTCTTCACGAGCCCTCAAAGCACAGTTAACGGTCTCAACACATAAAGCTCATATAAATGCCCACATTAATCACCAGACAAAGAGATATGCATTATAAGTGGACCCATATATCCCAGTTCTGGATGGGTCATAGCTGTGTACTTGCGGTAGTCTCATCTAGGACTATTAACTTCTGAAGGCTCTTAATTAAAGGGCTTCACAAAATATCTGGGCTGTCACTCGAACATTGTTACTGACCATGTTTTCATATATGCAAATTATTACGCTGATTGGCTCCCTCATTAAGCGGACCATAACAGTTTTAATATCAGAATTTTTAATGACTCACCATCTAGGTGTATGAAACTTTTGTGTTGATATTCATGATCTGATGCGGTATCGGTGGTTGCAATAATCCATAACATGCTACTATAATTTATTCAATTGAAGCATGTTGGGAGGGACTATATGGAGGCTTGGCCGAAAGCAAAAGTAAATTATCCCTTTAACACTAATATAGTTTTTATTTCATCTCTCTTTCTCTGCGCTGTCAGGAGTATTTTGAAATATTGAAGTCAATAGGGTAACGATATATCATATCCAATTTGAATCATGGAGGTATGATAAGGCCATCGTTGTTGAGGATCCCAGCTACTAGCAGTTACTCTATACCTCTACTAGCTTTTGTATGCAACAGAACTATGTTTTCTTGATGATTCAGAGCTTACAATGATACAAATATATATAGTACTAGTTATTAGCGTGCTTTCGATGGTTGGGATGGGAGTATTTGATTTTTAATAATTGATGAATATGACGTTCCTATGTTTTTTTAAGTATAAAGGACAAAGTGAAACAACTTGAATACAAGTAAGATCAAGCCCCTAATCTCTGATATATGCCTTTTACCTTAGCATAAAAAAAAATCATATTTTCTCTCTCCTTATAGTCTCCTTATGCTTACGGTGATATATGAAATCGATAGATGGGTACAAAAATAGCAGAATTTAGAAGTGGTTATTCCAGTTCGTGGTGAAGCTTAATAACCAGGTTATGGAGAAACTAAGAGAGGGAGGAGGAGGAGGATGTTAGTGGAAGTGGAAGCGGTCAAAGATTGAGGCTTGGAAATGGCAAGAATGATTAACCAGCACTTGATACTTTCCCACTTTGCTTTTGGTCTCCTTTATAGTTTATATTAATGGAGATTTAACACAGTAGAAAAGAGTGAAGGGCCTCGGTGGTGGGAAGGATTCATTAAGAAGCAAGTTAATTGCCTTCGGATTGATTGCCTTCATTCTCTTTTACCATCCCTTTGTCTTGTCTGCCTCACACAATTCAAAGTCAAATGCAGCCTTCTTCTGCAACTTTCATTCATTCTTCCTCCAACCCCAACCCTAACAACCCCCACCCCCCCGGTCTCTCTCTCTCAACAATGACAAGACGTCGTCGAGGTTGTAAATTACTGTTCTATATATAAAAATGCGACAGCCTTCGAAATTTTATTTGATGATTAGGGGTGGATAAAGATACTAGATTTTTTCAGCGATGCGGGCGAATGGGAGTGGAAAGTGCAGAATGTAGGGGGAAGCATGCAGTGATTTGACAGTACAAATGGGGGGTTGGTACTTTGTACGATAACCATACAATAAATTCGAAGAGCGTTGTGGTGCCTTTGTCGTTTAGCACTTGGCTGGGAGAACGAGAGGATGATGATTATTAGTAAATGAAGAGTGGCCTTGCTTTTGCTAAAGTAGTCACATGCTATCTCATAGGGAAAAAACAACATTAATTAAGATCGGGAAACAGAAGATTCATACTCCAATCTCCATATTATAACCACATTAATTATAACTATTATGATATTTAAAAAAAATATATATAACTATTATGGGATTTTTTTTGAGTCAGTCAGCCTACACACAGTTATTGGCTTATATATATGAAAAGGTGATTAAAAGTGACAATATAATTCTAGTATACACTCATGATAAAACTGATGATAAGAAAGTGATCTCAATAATGTTCGTTTTGAATAAGTGCGAGTACTTTCATCAAGTGGCAAAGAATACTGCTTGCAAATATCTTTCATTCTAGCATTGGTTGAGCCCTCAAAAATACCCATAATAAGTTCAGCTGCGATATTAGAATCAACAAATTCTTTTATCAAGCTTTCTTGCAGATCCCTCCCAAGTCCACCACAATTCTTATCTGTTGAAAATTATAATGATCAATGAATGAGATGGCGCATCTCCACACGTGCGGTCCCGCATGCGGCACACGCTCATTAGAGCCTCTGGGAGCAATCATTGGTGTATGACCGTATGTTGGTCACGGGCATGGTGATTCAAAACTTATAGAATCTAGCGGTTGAGATTAACTTTATATTAGTGGTTTTGTTGTGATCTTCTGCCTCTACTATTTTTCAGAAAAATTAATCTGCATTTTTTAGAAAATAAACTTTTAATCCTTATAATTTTAGTTATAACTTATTCTTTAAAAAAATATGATTGAGAAATTAATTGACCTTTAGAACCCACAACATATCTTTCGTATTATGCAACTTACCTTATATGATATTCAATTATACTTTCACATTATGTAATTGGCCAATACGCAAATGATCTTCTAAAATGTGCAATCATGTGCAACGAACCTTCCACAATATACAATTACTTTCTATAGAATGTAATTAATACCAATATGCAAGTGACATTCAACAATGTGCAATTACATTCCACTATATGAAACAGGCCTTTTGCAATATGTAACTACCTTATATAAAATACAATTAGTACTAATACGCAAGTGACCTCCCACAATTCGCAATTATCTTTCATCATGTACAACATGCCTTCCACAATATGTAACTACATACATTCCTTCAAGTTTCAGGTCCCATTTCCTAATTAATTTGTTAACTGGAGATTTATCCCAAATTTTCCCTTTTTTAAATTTAAATACTCTATTTTCTATAAGTTTAACTATTTAAAATATTGGTCTTTATATTTTAAAAAATAAAATTATATATTTGATGAAGTATAGTGCGACAAATTTAAATAATTAAATTTATTTGAATAAAGTTGCAGGGAATTAAAATTTATAGGTATTGAGTTTCAATTGACTAAAAAATTATAAGGATAATAAAAAATTATAAAGATAATAAAAAATTAAATATTAAATTATAAGCGACTCAAGATTATATAACAAAAGATTATTTTTCCCTTCTTATAATCATTCATACTAAACATTGAATGTTATTGGTTTCTCAATGTAATCTTTATACTCAAGCCTTAATGTAATGTTCCCATGCGTAAAGCTGATTTAGTGGCCACTTTCCGCTGTTATCTCTTAAAGACAGATGAGAAGCATATAAAAGCAGCATATTGACTTTACAGTTGCATTGGAACCACCTGATTTAGGCATTTTGTTCCAACCAGAAAATGGAAACTCTTTGTCGGAAGCCCAAATTTAAGCCTTTTCTCAATTTATAGGGTGCTGCAAAAACGCCTTTCTGTTTCACTTTCTACCTATACATATTATAAATCAGAACAAGAGAATCAGACAAATCAAACAAATGATCATGTCTGATTCAAACCTCAATCTATGGCTTCTTCCTCCCATTCTAGCTCTCCCCCTGATTATCCTTCTCTTCAAAAGAAAGCAACCGAAGCTTAATCTTCCCCCAGGTCAGATGGGATGGCCCCTTGTTGGGGAAACTATTGGGTACTTGAAGCCACACCCTGCTACGACAATAGGAGAATTCATGGAACAGCATATAGCAAGGTAGAGTAAAATCAAAAGCAAATCTAATGTTTAGTTGTTTCATAGAAACGATCACTCAGAAAGTGTGTCTTCTTCTGTAGGTATGGTAAAATCTTCAAGTCGTCAGTGTTTGGGGGGCCAGCGATTGTTTCAGCAGATGCAGAGCTCAATAAGTTCATATTCAACAACGAAGGAAAATTGTTCGAATGTAGCTACCCAAAAAGCATTGGTGGAATACTAGGTAAATGGTCTATGTTGGTCGTCGTTGGTGACATGCACAGAGACATGAGATCTATAGCAGTCAACTTTATGAGCAGTCCCATGCTCAAAACAACGATGTTGAAAGACGCCGAGAAGCATGCCCTGCTTGTTCTTAACTCGTGGAAGCAGAATTCTAAATTTTCTGCTCAAGAAGAAGCGAAGAAGGTAAAATTTCAGTCAGGGTTTTGTGATTTGATCTGGTGAAACAGTAATAAGTTCTCATGCTTTTTTCCTTTTAAATTGCAGTTCACCTTCAATTTGATGGTGAAGAATATCTTGAGCCTGGAACCTGATAATCCTGAGGCAGAGGCGTTGAAGAAGTCGTACGCCACTTTCATGAAGGGGGTGGTTTCGGCGCCTTTGAACTTACCTGGAACGGCATACCGGAAGGCATTACAGGTTATAATCCATAATTATTTAGAGAACCCCATTCAGTATCCGTTAAATATCAGCTTTTGATATTGTATATTTCATGATTTTACAGTCTAGGTTCACCATACTGAAGTTCATAGAGAAGAAAATGGAAGAAAGAAATCAAAGCATCAAAGAGGGTGGTGAAGGTTTGGAGGATGATGACCTTCTGAACTGGGTTTTAAAGAATTCAAATCTGACATTAGAACAAATTCTTGACTTGATTCTGAGCATGCTTTTTGCTGGGCATGAAACTTCATCCATAGCCATATCCTTCGCACTTTATTTTTTACCAGGTTGTCCCCGAGCAGTCCAACAGTTAAGGGTAAGCAAGTACGACGATGTCATGTGCGGTATATGAAAATTTGGAATTTTTACTGAATTATCTTTTTATTTTTTCTGGAAAAAATAATAGGAAGAACACAGAGAGATTGCAAGAGCCAAAAGGGAAGCAGGTGAGGTGGATTTGACTTGGGAAGACTATAAACGGATGGAGTTTACTCACTGGGTAAAACACAAAAGATGACCCAAAAAGAGTTTTTATTTTTATTTTAGATTCGTACGATTCGTACCCCATTAAAACAAACTGATCCTCTGCGTCTCCTGAAGGTCGTGAACGAAACCCTGCGGCTGGGAAATGTTGTGAGGTTTCTTCACAGGAAAGCGACCAAGGATATTCGGTACAAAGGTAGGAGCTGACAAAAATAAGAATTTTTTCTCGTAGAAAAAGAACAGAGAATGATTAGTATTGGAGTTGAAGAAATTAAAGAAGAAAAGTGAGTATAAACTGAAAATGCTTGTTTGTGTTTGAAAGGTTATGACATTCCCTGTGGGTGGAAAGTTCTTCCGGTGCTGGCAGCCGTGCATCTGGATCCTTCCCATTTTGACCACCCCCACCTCTTCGATCCCTGGAGATGGCAGGTGAGTTCTTACATTATGATTCATCTTTAGACTATTAAGGAGTTTAATTAAAAGTACAATGGCAAGATCTTCAAGGTGCGCTGAAACCCCCATGCATGAATCGAATTTAAATCGTTTCTAGTTCGTAATGCCATGCATACATATACATATATACAATACGTAGGAACTTTTTCTTTAATTGGTCAGTGGAAACTGATCTGTGGGTCCCAGCATCGTACCACTGCCTCACAGACTGTGGATGGTCAACACTCAGCAGAATTCTTTTGGAGCCAACGGTAGTCAACATATATAATGACCGTGGAATATTGGGTTTGGATTTCGCTAAAAGCGTCGTTTTTAGCGTTACCTACGTGAAAACCTAGCCCTCGACATCTTCCATTCTAGAACATAGCAGGAGTTTCAGTCTGGCGTTTCAGCCCACGCCTAGGTACAATATAAATGTACGACTTTGACAAAGCTAAAAGAGTCATTGACCAACTTATCATTCATTAATGTTGACTTTTATCCTCACTCGGGAAACGAACAAGCCATTTTCATCACGTCTCTGCATTCATGATGAATTAGTGTCAGCACTTGTCGTTTTCCTCTCCTAACCCCTTATCTATATCGGGAAAATGCGGAAGCAATGAATTGATTATTGTGAGTAGTAGAAAGAAATTAAAAGAAAGTTTCATAAAATTATTTCAAACGATATTGTTTTACATACACAAATGCTATCATCCTAAACTGTGAAGGAAGATTATAGCTTTTATGTCAAGGTCGTGGCTTACGATGGAGGACAGATCAGTGGACCCAACTTGTCACAGTGGTCATATCTCCGTTGAAGCCGTACGTCAAGGTAAGGGTCGTATATATGATTTCGAAGGATATGTTGCGGAGATGAACTGTCACGATCGGGAGGCAAAGAGATGGAGTCCCCCACCTGATGCTATCTATGAAGATGATCATCATATCATATTTGCTCCGTTGGAACGTGTGGTCAGGGCCTAATTCGCTAGCTAGCTTCTATATTATTAATATGCCCATGTGGAAGTTGGCTTCTCTCTTGCACGTGCATCACTGCTTTTATCTCCTGTCTGGTCCATAACCGGATTTATTACTTATGCCAATTTACCTGAAAAAAATATAAAAAATATCATCAATTCGAGAGTTGATGCATGGCACGAGTAGCCAAGGGGAAAGGGACCCAACTATAACGAAGAGGATAACAAGATGACGATGACAGTTACCTTGGTACAGACGCTGGTGGCACCATGAATCAGCAATCTAAAGTCTAAAACCAAATCTAACATTATCAATATGTCCTCGGACTCAGATTGTTTTGACAGTGGCCTTTGAGTCTCTCTTTCTCATGGGTTCTTCTTCTTCTTCCTTACGTGCGATTAATAACCATATCCGATGTATAGATTTATGGATTCTCTCTCTCTCTATTTATTGATTTGATAATTTATAATTATGTGCAGAACAATGGGAGTCGTGGAGGCAGCACAGGCACGAGTAATAACTTCATGCCGTTCGGAGGAGGGGGCAGATACTGCGCTGGATCAGAGTTAGCCAAATTAGAAATAGCGATATTCATACACCATCTCATCCTCAACTATCACTGGGACTTAGCTGAAGACGATCAAGCTTTTGTGTACCCTTTCGTTGATTTTCCTAAAGGCTTGCCCATCATTGTCCAACGTCTATCTTATTAGATTTGATCGTCCGTGTTTGCCTTCATATATATATATATATCCATATCTCGGTGGACTATATGGCCTAGCTCACAAGTCTGAGAGACGGAGCACAAACTAAGCAAAAAAACAAAGTTACAAAGCACGCATTAGATCAGGTTACTTCATTGTATATGTATGTGTCTTCTCATGCATAAGCTAATATGTTTAAGTTTAAATCTGCATAAGCGCCTCGGGGGGGGGGGCGGTGTTATACTATAAAATATCTTGATTGGTTTATCTTTCTGTGTATGACTTATTGCATCTTATTATATATTTTCCTTCTTCAAGCCATACAAGGTTTTGTTTTTACCTCACCCCCCCCCCTTGTCGCAGAATCAATATGCCCCGAAAGAAAGGAACATATATGCTTCTTTATGCCCTGAACTAATAAATATTACGAACATATAACGAGTTTAATAGTAATTAACAACCAGGAATCTACGAAAGAGTGTAAGTTTGCGTCAAGATATCTTAAGGCTTTTGGGTAAAATATTTCTTCCCCGCTTTAAAACAAGCATGTCTATGGACTATGGATATCAAAACGGCTGCACCCAGATATGACCAGGCCTCTAACTTTATGGGCTTGAGTTCGACACTTAAATTCTCGGGCCAACGTTGTAAATCCTAAAGTTCAGCGTCTTGCTCAGTCACATCATGATTGGCCCGTAAAATCCCAACGTTGTACTGATATTTTGTAGTACTAGTTCGTTAATGAGATTAATCTTATGGAGTCGGTCTTGGAGAAAAGATGTTGGGGCGGCTCTGGAAGCTTGCGGTCGAGTTGAAGGCAACGTGGCCGGGGGAGTGATGTCTCCATTGGATATGACGTGGCCGAGAGAGCACCAAGGAGCTCTCCTCTTTCCAATGTGCCAATCGAATCCAGCGTTGCCACGTGTCCTTCTTATGTACTTTTACGTCTGCCAATTCCTGACTCTTTTTCGATGCTTACGTCTCCCAAACTCTAAACATTTTTCGTTTTTAAAGCAAATATATACACACGCGCACACGAAGCAAGACTACTTCTAAATCAGTTTTTTTCCGACCAATTTAAAAGCAGATTGAAAGACAAATAATAATTAGACTGTGGTAAAATTCACTTTCTAGTTAGTTTCTATCGTCGACTATCCTTCTGGTATTTTATAAATATATAAACTCTCTTAACGGCCTCCGTTATTTGCTGTGTTTTCAACTGAGGTAGTTAGCACGAATAAGCGACGGCGAGAGAGAGAAAAGTTAGACAAGAGGGTTGCGCGGGAGGCACACGCATAAAGACTCAGAAAGCCAGCTCGTAGTCGTGGAGCGATTGTGTTACTGTTAAGGAAATGTGGCGGTGCGTTGCTCGCGGTCTTCGCGTACCAGCTTCCAAGAGATCGATTCTTAGTGACTCTCTTCGATCTCACATTTCTAGATTTTTATCGGTACGATCTCTGTCTTCCTCGATCATTGCCAACGTCGCAATCATAGGTTTTGGATCATTGAGTTTTATTTTCTTGGATTTTTTGTACCCGTCCTTCCTCCGTTTCTCCTTCGTGACTTTTGCTTTTTTCCTGTCCTTATTTGAGTGCCCGAGCAAATTGTCCTGGACGCATTTTACCCGTTTGATCAGTTTTCCTTTTTGGTCTACATGGACTTCGAGTCGAATGTTGATTCATTTTAGCATTTTTCTTCCAAACTCGCTTTTAGTTCAAATTATAGCTATTGTATTATGTTTTTTAGTCTATTCCTATTTCTTGTTCTCTCCCTCGTGGAATTTGTAACAACGTTGAAATTCTTACCTTTCAGCTACTAAGCCCGTAACTGGCTGGATTTTGGAATTCTTATCCAACCTTGATTGAATTAGGCAGAAGCAGAATTTGCCTTGTTTCTTGACAGAGTTGCGTTTTACTGAATACGCCTACTTTTGCTTTTTGCAGACTGGGGGAAACTCCTCATACACTGTGGTGGATCATACTTATGATGCAATCGTTGTAGGCGCCGGGGGTGCAGGGTTGAGAGCCGCTATTGGACTCTCGGAACATGGGTTCAATACTGCTTGCATTACTAAGCTCTTCCCAACTCGTTCACATACTGTTGCAGCTCAGGTTTGATACATTCAAATTTCAAGCTTATCGATAGGCCCTTTGTTCATACCATTATACGTTTTATATGCATTAGTATAAGGGCTACACACCGTTGGTATAATGGTATTTTAGCTTTTGTTTGGTTTCATATCTGTTACTTGAATCCATTCACCCTCTGTCCTTTCTGCTAATGTCCAGTCTTTCTGTGGGTTCTCCCATGACATAAGCGATCTGTATGTGTAGCAGTTATTCCGTTATGTTCTAGATATACGTATTTTTGGATAACCTACCCATAGAGTTATTCATATTTCATGTCTTGTTCAACTAGATTAATATCCAGTTGTAATTATATGACGTTGAAGTAATTTTCAGCCTTTGTATAAATTAGATTTCACATTTTGCTGAAACAGGCTTGTTTGTCTTATTTATCCCATTTCTGTTCTGGGTGATTGCAACATCACCATTTCATCTTTGTTCGACACATTATTGCTGATGTTCTAAAAACAACAATAAAGTCTGGGGTTATGCTATATCCTCAAATTCTTCCTGCTTCTCCGGCTGGTTCATGATGATAAAGCATAATGTGACACCAAAGTATGACTGATTATTCAAATTATTTCGACCCAACCAATAGGCCATGCTCAATGAAATTTTAATTTTTATAGGGTGGTATAAATGCTGCACTGGGAAATATGACCGAGGATGACTGGAGGTGGCACATGTATGACACAGTCAAGGGAAGTGACTGGCTAGGTACTAAAATTTTCAAATCTCGGAAATCTTCTATCAATTTACCCTGCAAAGTTCAATATAAGCTAAGCCCAAGCTTTTGCTATAATGAAAGTTATGATATGTTGAGTTGCTTCGATTTCATTCATGAATGTGTTGGCGGGAGAATGTATTTCCTGTGCTTGTTTTCCAGCAAAAGCAGCTACATGGCATTTGCCAAAAGTCTAAAGGCTTCTTCGTGTGCAAGCATGAGCGCTACTGAACCAACATAATATGTTTCAATATGAATACTTGCAAACTGTGATGTACAGGTGATCAAGATGCCATCCAATATATGTGCAGAGAGGCGCCAAAGGCTGTCATTGAGCTTGAGAATTATGGATTACCTTTTTCCCGAACTGAGGATGGAAAGATATACCAGCGTGCATTTGGTGGTCAAAGCCTGAACTTTGGAAAAGGTGATTGCAGATTCTGGAGCAGGAATGGTTTGTTCTTCATCTAAAAAAGGTTCTCAACTTGATTCCCTTATGATTTTGTGGCACAGGTGGGCAGGCATACCGTTGTGCATGTGCTGCTGATCGAACTGGACATGCTTTATTGCACACTCTTTATGGCCAGGCTATGAAACATAATACTCAATTTTTTGTGGAATATTTTGCGTTGGACCTTATAATGAATAGTGATGGTAAGTTGTCGCATAGACTGTATGACATGCTTCTCAGTCAGAACAATCTGCAATCAATTAATTGAACAAAGTCTCAGCAGTCATATACTGGCTATTAGGGGGTAAAAGAGTTTATATACAATAATGCCCATACAGTGCTAGATAAAATGGACATTCTATAGTTTCAATTTCGTGAAATCATCATTTACTCATCATATATATTGATAAGCTCAACTTCTTTTCTTCAATAAAGAGTTTCCATGAAAATTGTTCACAAAGGAAATTCAGTTTTCTTTTCAAAAAAACTTAAACACCGAAGTGAAAAGTGAACAATTTCTTTTGGTCTGTGTTGGATTTTATGGTAAAGTAAACTAATTCTTTATATTGGAAATTTAGGTACTTGCCAAGGAGTAATTGCGTTGAATATGGAGGATGGAACATTACATCGGTTCCAAGCTGCTTCAACAATTTTGGCCACAGGAGTATGATCTTATGTGAATGTTTGACAGTGAAATTCTTATCTGCCTACCCTTGTTACGGATGTGACTTGTGTGTCAAATTTCTAATTTTCATCAGGGCTATGGTAGGGCATACTTTTCTGCCACCTCAGCACATACATGCACAGGAGATGGTAATGCCATGGTTGCACGTGCAGGGCTCCCGCTCCAGGTTTCTTCAATTTTCCATTGAAACTTGTTGCTGTTATCCCATGAAGTGGATCTTATCCTTCACAATTTCTTGGCATAAATTTTGCAGGATTTGGAGTTTGTGCAATTTCATCCAACAGGTATATATGGAGCCGGTTGCCTAATCACAGAAGGTTAGTGGTTTACTTTCTCGCTTGCTACCTGTTACTTGCGATACACCCTCATCCAGAAAAATTGAAATAGTGTTTCGAATTTTCTTGTTTGACTTCTAGGTTCTCGTGGAGAAGGTGGAATTCTTAGGAATAGTGAAGGTGAGCGATTCATGGAACGGTATGCACCTACTGCAAAGGATCTTGCATCAAGAGATGTTGTTTCGAGATCAATGACTATGGAGATCCGGGAAGGTCGTGGTGTAGGTATGCTATTTTTCATTTTTAAATCCACTTGTTGGAAGTTTTTTCTGCTTTTGTCCATTCATGAGTTAATAAAAAGTCTGAATGCTTTTAGAGTAGGAATGGGCAATTTACCTTATGGGTGCCAATATCATTTACCTGCTTGAGTCTGGGTATGGGGGACTTATGTTGGTATTTTAATATTCTGGACCTGGTCTAAGGGTCTGGGTAGTTAGATACCCATCCTGGCCAGACACATTATGTATGTATTTCTGGCATGTGGAAGAGTCTAAGCAAAAGGATGCATAAAATAGGAAACAAACTAAGAAGGTCTAATTGGAAGCCAAATGAAGTTATAAAAACTAAATTACCAACTACTAAATGATCAAATAAATCTTTCGTCGTTTCTGATTTATTATCCTTTGTCATATGGTAATTTGTAGGTAATTCATTTAACATACCTTGGGGGAATAATACATTGTTTGTTGGGTCAGATTCAGGCAATTGGACTTGACATTATTCGAATTTGATCCAGCAGGACCAGATATCAAATAATTTTATTGAAAAAAATACACTTTATTTTTGTACCTTCAAAATTAGTGGCTCGTTTGATCTGCATGAAACCATGACCTTTGTATTCCCCGTATAGGAGAATGTTTGTCCTTCTGTTAGTTTTTGATGTTTTTGCCATGCTCCTTCTGTTTAAGTTGGACTTGTTTACATTGATGGTTGAATAAATTTGCAGGACCTCTGAAGGATCACATCTATCTACATTTAAATCACTTGCCCCCAGATGTGCTTAAGGAAAGGCTACCTGGTATCTCTGAAACTGCTGCTATATTTGCTGGTGTGGATGTTACAAAGGAACCAATTCCTGTTTTGCCAACTGTGCACTATAATATGGGTGGTATTCCCACTAACCATCACGGAGAGGTATGAAACTTAAAGCTAGTGGTCTAAAATAATACATCCAATGTGGTACTAAGTTAGACATAGCATTGTGTTGGTTGATGGAGCTCATATAAGAGTGTATGTCCAAGAATGGAGGAATAAGAGACTCATAGGGGAGAGGGACATGCGGAGGTGATGGAGGAATTTCTAGGTGTTGGTTTGGATGGAGGTGATAAAAAGGGAACTGTATGAGGGGGTAAGATAGGCAGAATTTTGGTAATATTTGTGCAAGGTTTTAGCCCCTTGAAGTCCAAATTTATTTGCACAAAAATATTTGATAAATAAGAATTTTTTCCTTTTCTTGCAATTATACAATTCTAAATGTAGTTATTCAAATCACTGCCCCTGTTAATTGATCACAAGTGACATTGCTTTCTTTTTAACAAAATATGCAATGGACGGCCTGAATACAGAAAGAAGGAAAAACCAAATCAGCCTGGTTTTTGCACATTGGCTCTGTTTGCTTTCTCGGCCATCAATATTTAATATGCTCAGTACCTGGGGCAAAGTTAAATAGAAGGGTATGATAGTGGCAAGTTGAGAGAAAGGAAAGCAAGTTTTTTGGGAGAAGCTGAAGAAAAATAAGGAAGTGTGGGAATGTTCGCATGGATGAATCTAGGGTTTAAACAGAAACACCAAGAATGGTTTCAATAATAACCATGTAGGCAACTGGCCCTTGTATATGGCGGCTGCGGCCGCGGCAGCACTGCTGTTTGGTGCTTTATGTATCGTTATTTCTGTCACATCAGAAATAGCCAGATCTTTCTTGTAATATTTTCTTTTGCTAGATTTCTTGATCATTTGTTGGGACTGCGGGCTTGGGATTATATATTTTATTTACGTGGAAACGGGCAGGACAATGGATTAGTTAGTCTGAGTCCTAGTTTTGTCTTGCCACATGTGTTGGAGGCAAAATAGCCTTTATGCTGAGTCCAGATAAGTGCTCGTTACACTGCTTTTGCACGTTCATCACAAAAATGAGATTTGACCATCTAAATCAGATCAAAAGTTTTCAATTTAATGATAATTTTTTTAGAAAAATGATAGTTGGAAGGTTATTTTAAATTTTTGCATCTATTAATAATAATAATAAGCATTAAAAATATAATCTATTAATAATATTAATAAGCATTAAAAATATAAAAATAAAATAAAATTAATTTGGACGGTCATAAATGATATTGCTCATTGTGAACATGAATTCCATTTTGCTTTGTGCTTTTTATCTTTTATTGTTGGTTGGGCGGTTGGAGGAAAATTGTTGATTTACCGCCTTGTTGTTAGGTGGTTACTATTAAAGGTGACGATCCAGATACAGTAGTACCAGGTCTGATGGCAGCTGGGGAAGCAGCTTGTGCGTCAGTTCATGGTGCCAATAGGCTTGGTGCAAATTCTCTTCTGGACATCGTTGTTTATGGCAGAGCTTGTGCAAATAGGGTTGCAGAAATTCAAAGGCCAGGCAAGATATTTTTTCCCAAGCTACTGAAATAGATTTTTGCACTGAAATGGTCGCGATAAAAATGCATCTATATTCCATTTTGCAGGAGCAAAACAGAAGCCTCTGGAGAAGGATGCCGGTCAAAAGACAATTGCATGGCTGGACAAACTCAGAAATTCAAATGGTGCATTACCGACTTCAAATATTCGATTAAATATGCAACGAGTAATGCAAAATAATGCTGCTGTGTTCCGTACACAGGAGACATTAGAAGAAGGTAAACATTTTTATATCAAATATAATCAATCCCCTTCCTTTCTTTTTCTCAGTTATGCTTTTCAATTTCTCCAATTCTATATGGCCCATGCCCTATTTTAGCCGTAATAAAAGTCATCCTAAAAGTAATCCCAGAGAGTGAGGATAACACCATTAGATGCTGTTAAGGAAGATGTGCCTGCTGTCTTGGCAGTTCGCACTTTTCTTTCCCTTCCAACTCGTCATTTTCTTCTCTCATCCCCTCTTTTCCTGAACACACACTCTCGGGGATTAATTCCCTCCATTGATCTTCCCCTGTCTATTGCTGCTGGAGAAGTCCAGAATTTGATGTTCTCTTCTTTTATAGAGGATTATTGATTTCTATTTTTTAGGTTCTGAATATGAATGATGTTACAGCTAAGGCCAGAATTGAAAAGTTTCCCTTCGTTTTCATAGTTCCCAAAACAGAGCATCGATGGTTTCTATTTCTTTTCTATTATTTCTAGACTTTCAACTTCAGCATGCGCTTCTGAACATGAACAGCAATTGATTCCATCTTTTACCTTCTCAAAAAGCAATTTATTTCAAAACCAATCTTCCATTCACTTTTCTTCTGTATTTCTGGAATGAGTCTGTCATCTTGATAGAGATGGTTTTACCCCATTGGATATATATTCTAGACTATCCGGAGCACGGAATATATAAAATGAAATAAATAATTGTAGTGATTAGTGCAACAATTGGAAAAAAAATCCATTTTCCTAGGGAATAAACTTCTAGGATTAATTTGCAGGAAAATGTACTTTATTCTTTAAAGTATTAAATGTAGTTTGTTTTTTAATCAATATGGGCTTTTGACCGTTCGGTATTTTACTTTCTACCTCTAAACTCCATCTGCTGATTGGCAGGTTGTCAATTAATTGATAAAGCATGGGAGAGCTTTCATGATGTAAAGTTGAAGGACCGTAGTCTGATATGGTAAAGCTTATTTTTCAAGTATTGCGAGAATTGCTAGTGTATTCAAGACATTCTGCTTGACAGTTATTTACAGGAACTCCGACTTGATTGAGACTCTTGAGTTGGAAAACCTTTTGATAAATGCCTGCATCACCATGCGCTCGGCTGAAGCCAGGAAAGAGAGTAGAGGAGCACATGCCCGTGAGGACTTTACGGTCAGTGATTTAGTTTCAATCTTGTCTGGATTTTCTTCAATATCAAGAATAATGGTAGCTGAATACTTTTTTTGATTCTGCAGAAAAGAGATGATGAGAACTGGATGAAGCACACATTAGGGTAAGCCGTTCAAATTTTATGTTATGAACATTGATTTGCTTCTACAGAAGTCACCATAATTCAGAATTCTGTCACTCTTTCTTGTGGTAACTTTGATCTTTATTATTTCCATTAACATCAATATAAAATCTAAAAAGTGCATGGGGTCAAACTATTCACAAGCCGTAAATAATTGGATTTATCTTGGGCTCCATGCTTGTTCTGTAGTTTAGATCTTATAAACCAAAGGAGAAGTCGAAGATTTGGTCATTTTCATTTATTCTTCTAACCATAGTCATGGCCAAAGCAATAGTGGAAGTATTTTTAAGATCTATTTTTGGGTGGGTTGCAAATTTGGGGTGGTCTTTGGCTCGGTTTGCTTGAAATAATTTCTGTTGGTTTGCTGAATTTGTTGTGGCGACTCAGTTCTGTTAGCTTAAGAATTATGCATTTGATTTGCAGATACTGGGAGAATGAGAAGGTGCGCCTAGAATACAGGCCGGTGCACATGAATACATTGGATGATGAGGTTGAATCATTCCCTCCTAAAGCTCGTGTGTATTAATATGCTCATTAAATTATTGTGTATGGCTCATGCGGATTTTTTAGAGTGGGATGAGGGACTACTGGAAACAAGAAAACATGCAATAAAGTGTTGTAGATGCCTGATTTTGCTGATAAACTGAACTGAAGCGTTCATCATGAACGTTGAACTGAATATTTCAAGGCATGCTTAATTACATTGTATTTGCAGATCAAAATAATCGCAATACAACAGGAAAGAATTATTGTTGGTGGTAGAATGAAAATTTCTAGTTATGTTGATTATGTTCTGCCAGTATTGTGTACTGAGTTGCACTTTTTTCCCCACTCGTCGCAGAAAATCAGTTTCGATATGATCGTTTTATCACAATACTAATACTGATTCCAGGTGGCTACGAAGCTTTGGGGTATTGTTGAAACGTATATCTCTTTTTTATTTTTTTTAGAAAACCACTTGTATTATTTTTTAAAAGTATGAATATAGGGATGGTTTTTGGGTCAAACAAACGGGGCCAGAACCCAAAAAGGAAAAAAAACAAGTACATCAAGAGTTGAGACAACGTGGGTCGCTATCAGCCGATAACGAGCACGATCTCCGTAGAGCTTCAGTGGGGAACATGAAGGAATTGAAGCCCCACGGTGGGGACGCACTTAAGTTAGCCAGCCAATTGGTGCACATGTTGCCCTCGCTGAACCGTGCTGCAGAGAGACTCCAGCATTGTAACAGTGGCAAAGAAATCATTTTCCATGATAATTTGTCGAGCCCCAAGTGATTGCCACAGACCACCTCAGCCTGCCAATCCCGGTGGTCCTCTAGCACTAACCCACCCATTGGCTCTCGGATGGGAAACCAACAAATATTTACCAACTGCTTCGTTTCCATTAATCACCGGATCTGAGCGCCGAGTCCCCAACCGCCAATAACCTCATCTGCATAACGGAATTATTTTTTAAAATCACGTTGGGTATCGTTTGGCTAAATTGAGAGTAATTCTCTCGAAGATGCTTTCTTCATTTTCATATTGAATGCTAAACCCCAGCTTATGCTCTTGCATTAAAAAAAAAAAGCGAGAATGAAAATCAACTTCAATTTTTTTTAGTAAGAACTTGGGACTACTATTAGAGGCGGTTATTGATTGAAACAGACTGTGTGGAACTACTAGAATTGATTTATGATAATTGGAATAATGAGTATCTATAGTATGATCTATTAGCTAAAATTCAATTGAGAAGGAATTAAACGTTTGTGTAAAATGGTATAGTTAAGAGGCTAATCACGTTATGGATTACCTAGTTTGAAAGGCGTTAGGTGTTATAGAACTTATGTCAGTTTATTTCCCCACCTCCGTATAGATGTAGGTAGTGTAGTTTATGATTTAAAAAAAAAAAAAGTAACAAACGAGTTACGAGTGTAGTAGGGTTAGGGTATATCATTTTCTCCTGACCTATCATCGATGATCACCTTCATACAGCGAGGGAGTGGTTGAATTTCTTTCAATTTGTTATCCACATTCCACACTCATCTAATCTGATACTCGTAATATTATATTCTGCCCTGAGCTCACATGCTTCCCCGTTTCAACCCCATGACGTGCCATTTATTGCCCTAAGGGGATCGCCGTAAGACACAAATGCTTTTCTCAAAAGACGCGTGTCCGCGAAAACACACTACGTGTGAAGACATAGAGAACGCACTAGATTTTCCTAAAAATCAAGGATCTGAATGATGCTTCAATCGGTCGCCGTCCCTATCCTCAGCCTTCCTTGTGTGTCCAAACCCTAGGGGCTCTTCAATCGTTGCATATAAGAGTGCCCCACTTGGCTTCAATGTTTTTAAGACCCCGAAACATGTTTCACGCAATCAAGACTGTTCGAACTTCTCCCTCCTCTTCCTTCCCCAGTTCCAATTTTAGTCGGCAAACTTCGCTCTTAAGATTCCGGCAAACGCCATCCGTTTCTGTATCCAGCCAACCCGACGGTGGTCGTGAGATGGACAAGCGTCCGCACAACCCAGATGAAAAACATGGGTGTGTTACTTTTTCTTCCTAATTTTATTTTTGATGCATCGCATGCTGTCATGGTATGTCTGTTTAGTATGATGACTTGATGAATGTGCTCATTAGATTAATGGTATATTTTAATTCATTTATATATATATTTTTTTGAAGGGATCTGATGTCTCATTCCTTTGGGGAAGGGTATGCTACAAGGTCAGATGAGGAAGGTTTTGGTGGGATTTACGGTGGACACGACTCATCAGCTTCAAAGATCGAGACAGATAATTTTGTCCATGAAAATCACCCAGGTTTGGCTTTTCTTATACAGATCAAATTATCAGCAACAAGTTTACAGCTTTTCTAATTATGGCTGGTTTTTCTCTTTCTGAAATGAATTTGGATTTTGCACTGATGATTTTCTTAAATTTTATTTTATTTTGGGATAATATTGAAGCCTATGACAAGACGCAAGGAAGTGAGGTGAAGGAGAAGGAAAAAGCCAGGCACCAGAGTAGCGCTAATAACTAGCTTATTCATGTGCCCTTGGTTATGTATATATGTAATTGAGCTCTGTACTGGCGCTCTTGACTGTTATCTTCTGTGTGTTTTTCCCCCTCTCTCTGTGTTGTAACTTGTAAACATCTTTCATATTAGCAAAAGCAAGCCTCTTCCAAGGGGTCCTGTAGATCTTTATCGGATAATGAAACGTGTTCTTTGACACTGTTTCTAATCACCTATGAGGATGAAATAAGATTTCATTGAATTTTAACTCTTCGCATCTTTGTCAGTACTACTTTTAATTTTTAAAACAGAGCCATAATCTAGATTTAAAAAATGAACATCATTGCATAAAGGATTGGCTAATTCTTAAAGCTTTTTGATTATGTATGATCTGAAAGTCAAAATATATATCATTTTCAAGCCTCTCAACCTTCAAAAAGATTGGACTGAAATCAATGAAGTAACGAAGCACTGAAGCTAATTCAAATAAATGGCGAACACAGTACGATATATTTAATAGCAATTTAAAGTGTGGTGCCATGTCAATGATTCATGGATCAAATGAGAAATTGCAGGGTACGAATTATGATTCCCAGTTAGAAGATCATCAACATATGCGATGAGCATCTTGAGCATGCTTGAATTGAAACTATATTATGCAGGTCCTGTCCAAGTGAGATTGGACTGGAGAGTGGAGACGCGTATAAATATAAATTTGATGAGAAATCATGCTTTAATATGTATTTTTCAAAAATGTCATATGGTAGTATTTAATTTAAATATATGTGTAGAAACTTTTCCTTCCCTTGGCTAAGGGATTGGAAACTTATGTGTGGGTCCCTGTCCCTGCATCGTATTCGTACGAGGCTGTGGGTGGTCAACATAATATAATGACTGAGTTAGATGTAATCGCAGCCCTCGTCATCTTCCATTCTAGAACATAGCCGAAAGAGTCATTGACCAACTTATCGACGATTGATGGATAATGCGCAGAACAATGAGAGTAATAATAACTTGACGGCGTTTGGGGGAGGAGGGAGACGCTGCGCTGGATCAGAGTTGGCGAAACTGGAAACAGCGATATTCATACACCATCTCATCCTCAACTATGAATGGCACTGGGCTGAAGACGATCAACCTTTTGTTTTCCTAAAGGCTTACCCATCACCGTCCAACGTCTATCTGTCATTTGATATCGTACGTCTGTATTTGCCTTCCAAAAAAAGTTACGAAACATCGTATGCATTCACAGACAGATATTGTATTCGAATAAATTAGTTATGTTTCATCTCCTCTTTAATATATATCTCCGTGGAAAACACATGCTTAGATGTCCAGTTATTGTTAACTCTATTCACAAACAGTTTGTAATCAGATTTCAAAATAATATTCTTCAGAACAAAATCGCAGGAAGTCGTGAGAGGAATATCATTTGATGTGGAACCTTTGTATTAAAAAAACGACTATATAGTGATGCTTTTTATCTCTTCCAAAATTACTTTTTTATTTAATGTTAATTACTTTTATTCAAAAATAAAAAATATTGCTTTTATTTATAAAAATTACAAGTTTTCCCCCTTTTACCAGGAAGCAAGTTGATGGCGTCAACCGGGATAAAAAATAAAATAAAAATAGATGTATCTAAACAAAAAGGGGGAATCACACGAGCTCGGAAAAAAAGATGTGTAATCATAAAAAATTTCAATAACAAGCCTACTATAATGATGAAGCTTATTGTCATTCCATATTGTTCACAGATTTTTTCGGTGATTATACATTTCTTCTTTATCTTCCAGTTATTCGTCCAAACAAAAACTACATCTACCGTTTAGCCGTAGACTGCTGGAGATCTCACAGAAAATTTCCAATATCCTCTTCGCTGGGCCAAAATTTGCCAAACCAAAGTTGTATACTGTGCCTTCTTTTTCTCAAGCTAAAATGCTTGTACCGGGGAAAAAATAATTGCAATTGAGTTTGTCATAACAGAAACCTATTCTTGGATTTCAGTTTTCATTTACAGTAGCACATTGACATGACATGAAAATCAATTACCATCCCTGTATCGGCCACCTTCTCTCTGGATCTGGAAGCCAAGAAGATCGTTTCTTTTGCTTCTTCTCCACTTCCGACACCGCTACCGGCAACCTCTCGTGGTGGGAGGAGAATTTTCTGAAGGTGAAGAAGACCTTGCTTAGAAGAGCCAAACCCACCTTGCTGTCCTTCTTGCGTCCATCACTGAAATCGCACTCACCGGGTAATCTCATGGATTTAGATAGCCTCTCATAGCCAGCGATTCTCGCGCACTCCGGAGTCACAGATTGCGATAAGAGCAACGAGCTGTGTGAATTAGACCACTTGAAACTTCCTCGTGCTTCCATCTGCCTCTCGTGTTTCTGCTTCTTCTCTTTGCCTGAGTAGCTACACAAATGGTTTTATGGTGTTTGACTGTTTGCTGAGGTAATTCACGCAGTTAATATTTATGAGGTCTCTTGGCCGAAATAGGAACAGAATATTCAACAGGCTTTACTGTTAATCTCTTGCTTAGCTTCATCATGCGGGGGGGCTGTGAGAGCGACTTCAGCAGGGGCGGATGCATAAGAGAGGCAGTGGGGCGGTCGCCCTGGACCTGGTGGCCGGTGGTTAAATTTTATCCCCAGGCTGCTCTGTCGTTCTCAGAAGTCGAGTCAGGCCTTATCTTGATTAAGATGGGGGTTCAATTTCATGTCCTTTTTTTATTCTTCGTCTTGCTAGCGAAAGTTGGACTTGCTAACAAAGGGTGGAGAGATAAACATCTCAATTTTTATTTATAATACGTTATTTATAAAATAATTTGAGATTTAAAATTTTTAAATTAAGAATTAAGAGATTAAAAAATAATAGAATATAATTAGATTTAATATTGTATAATATTGGAGTACGAAAAAAATTAATAAGATTTAGTGGCATGAAATAAAAGTATTTAAAGTATTTTTCCAACCTAAGAAATTGAATGGCAACGAAGGCAATAGGTTACTTATCATCATTACTACTATATTAAAATTTTCATTGGCGTGATTGACTCAATTACTGGTGAAATAAGTAGTCGTTCCCTCAAATTTTTACAGAATTATTGAAATATATTGGTTGTCTTAATTCGAGAAACTCTTTTTTTAGATTTGATCATAGTATGCTTCTTTGACTAGCTCAAATTTATTCTAATGATTTTTTTTTTGTGACCTTTTGCTCTTAAAAGAACAACTTTCATGTGAGATCAAGTTATGATTTTTTAAATTACCATGACCTTACAAATCTTTCAGTAAAGATTGTTGAAATTTATTTTCATTTGACTTTTCCATTAGTTTATCACATCATTGAATTAACATTGATTTTAGTGATAGCCACATCAACAGTTGAAAGAACTTTCTCATCAATAAACATAATCAAAAAAGATTCATGAAATAAAATAGGTAATGAATAGTTAAATGGTATGATGATCCGCTATATTAAATGGGAGATATTTGTTAAAATTAATCAAAAAAATATTTTACAGAATTTTTAAAATATACAAATTTACATAATTCAACTTTATCATGATAAATTATATTTAGTCTTTTATACTTGAATTATTATATTTATAATATTATAGTTTATTTATCCATCTTATTCAAACTAGGGAACTATTCATCTGATTCAAACTAGGGAAAAAATCAGTTAATTAAATATTCTTCACACTAGGGAAAAAAATCATACAATATTTTGATCTTATATCTCCATGTTACGGGTTTGATTAAAAAACGTTTCTTTAACCTTACATATAACACGACCTGCTTCTAATATGTATGTCAAGGCAAGGCACTCAATCAAGGCCAAAACCAGGCGACTTTGACCATAATAACCTATCAAGTCTACAATTCCAAATGCTATAAGCAATATAATAATATAAGGAGAACTGAAAAGGGCAAAAAGTTTGGCCAAGAAAGAAAGAAAAGGATTAAAAGTATTGATTGAACTCAACACGGCTTCATCTGCTGCATCTTAATTTTACTCGAACCAAATTTGTTTGTTTCATTCGGTCACTGTGCGGGAATCTAATTTGTTTTTGTTCACAATCCAAGTTCCTTTTCTTTTTCTTTTTTAATTTTGACCTGTCAAAGCGAGAATATATATATATATATATATATATATGTTTTTATATATATATATACGAACCTTTTATGGGCCTGAAATATACACACACGCAAACTAAGGTGATTATCTATATGTGCAAGGAGTTCAAATGAGTCATTATTTTTTGGTTGTTGAGTAACTTGCTTCTATTTTTTGCATATATATTTTACATTGATATTTTTGTTTTATATATAGTAATAAACAATAAAATAAACATTAACACTCAATAGCCTCTCGTGGAGAGACGAGATAGTTGCACTCAAGCATTAGAATTAAGCAGTAGCAACTAGCCAGGCAAGAAAATATTACATACGACAGCTGGAATATGGTAAACACAGCATGATTTATAATTTAATTTACAACATGCAATATAAGGTCATAGGGTTATACACAAGGTCGACTTGGAGGAGGACAAAAACAACTAGTATTCAGAGAATAAGTGACCATTATTGCATTCATCAGCCTCAAACACCCTGTAAGTTATTGTGCAGGTTATGAAACTCTTCATAGTTCATTAGAGTAGAGACACTCGTCAACAAGCTGGCGGAGGTTGGGATTCTCCAAGGCGGCAGCAACTCTTTCCTTGTCATTTAACTGCTTATTGACTGCGCCACAAAACAACATGCAGAATTATCAAATTGTTACATGTTGTCCAGAAGAAGGAATTCTAAGAGAAACTTATCAAGGGACCTCATGATCATCATCAACAATTTTGCGTAAAAACTAACAAAGTGAGCTCATTTTTTAAATCAGAAAATCATGGAACAGTAATGGAATTGCCTCTTCCCATGTTCCAATTTGTTCATATAGTCGTCACTAACACGAATGGTGAAGAGTGAATAAAGACTGCATAGCTTTAGTCATTCATAAATTAAGGTAAATGTTGTCCAAAGAAAAAGTTCAGCTGCACCTGACTCTTCATCTGCGTGAGATCCTGGAGATACTTTGATGTCCACCTACAAGGAGTAATCAGGTTACAGGATGATAAAAATAGTCTGATATAAGACAGGTAGCACAATTATAACAAACAGAACAGGTCTGAATGAGATTTTGGGGGGGGGGGGTTTACAGTAGATAATTGAAATTTAAAACAATGATAAATGAAAAATTTGTAGAAAAATATGCTATAGAACCGACCATATAGAAAAACAATAGGTCATATCAGAGTCGGCGTTATCAACTTTGGGAGGGACAGAAAATATAATACATTGCACTTAATCAGGATAATTCCACCCCAGTTTGAAGGAAGTATTTAATTCCCTTTAATGTGAGCATAAGGGGTTGGACCAAAATTTTATATACACAACAAATTGAGTCCACGTGAAGAAACAGCTCTTTTCTTTCCATTTAAGGTGGTACCGACGGAATGTCGATACTTTCTAATAGGTTATAAATGACCTCAGGAATACCATTTGAAATTGCGAGGACTATCCATTCCGGCCCCTCGAATAGCAGTGTCTAAACAACTTTAGAACAGTTCATAAACAATGAAACAGAGGGCGCATAGTTATTTGTTCACCATGCTATTTGCATGAAAGGAAAGCAGCATAACTTTCCGAATAATAGAAGGCAGATCAATCAATGAAGTATACATTATTTAGAGGTTATCTAGAGAGGAGTGAAGAACCGACCTTGTAATGAGGAGGGAAAAAGTGTTTTAGCTTAACTCTCAGACAAAGACCAATTACTGTTGCCATGCTGCAGTGCTGGATAGTCGGTGTAAAAGTTATCCTAATCATAAATACAGAAATTAAGCGAGAACCAAAAAGAAACTCAAACAAAAGGGAGTTCAATGGCATCCAAAAAGGCAGCAAGCAATTGAATTTGCTCAGAAATGACTCCAAGTTGAATTAGACGAGACTGTGAGAAATAGTATTTGACAAGAGAAAAAAGGAGGGGTTTTACTCACAGAATCCGGCCCAATTTGTCATCAACTGTGATTGATTCCTCGGAGAGGACGCTGAGTTGTTCTAAGGAATAGGGGTGTTCCGGATCCCTGATATCTCTCACGAAATTTGCAGATTCGAAGTCAAGGATCGCACTTTTCACATCAGATATAACAAAAGCAGAGCGAAAAGTAGCACTGTGCTCGCGTTTGTGACTAGGAAACCATGGAGGAAAATTACTCATCAAATGCAATTTCTCCAAGCTCAGTTTCAATTTTCAAAAGCTCGATCAACGAATTTCGCATGTACCAGATATATAGCAATAGTAAATCTAAACTAAGCAAACGAAAAATGAGGACAAAAAGAAGAAGGATAGGAAGAAAAAACACGGAGGATATCATAAATTTCGAGGGGGTCAACGGCATCATCGGCGTGGGGATCTTCGGTGCGAGCTACCCTCTCCTTTTTCGCATGAACTACGGGATTCGCATTGATCAGACCGAGAGTCATCCTTGCAATCTTACTCACTGTCGCACAGCCTCGCTCTCTATTCAGCTCACGGAGCTTTCCCGTGCAGACTCCACCCTCCCTCTCACGGAGCGCTTCATATACTCAACAATAAAAATAAAAATTTCCCACGGTAAAAGTAAATAGATGTAGAGATAGAGTTAATAATTAAGGGGACAATAACTTAAAGAAATTGGATCATTTACATCAATCACGCCTTCAAAGAAGCGACATAACTTTGACACCAGATTTTTTTTACCTCATTTTTCGACGACCATCCAACAAAGGGCAAAGACTACATACATGATTCAGATTGTTGCCTTGTTATTTTTTATTTTTTAAAAAAAAGCGTCAACAACTTGTTAGATTTTCTGGCTTTTTCTTTTTTTTTTTGGACAATTAGGATCTCCCCTTCAACTGCACCATCATACCATATCATTATCTTATTGGCGGTATTTGCCTATTTGGAGACGGTAACGTTCATTGTTAAGAATTGGAATTTTTGCAACTAATAAATTAAAAATAATAAACTCATTTTTATAATTTTTATATTCATTCTCATATATCATCATTAACGAAAATTCTCAATTCATTAATTTATATCTAAATTAATTTTTTAACAAAAAGCCCTGAGCATGTTACATGTATTGTATATAAAGGAATATAAAATGCCCAATTTATCCCCTTCTCCCTCTCATTTGACTAGATTATATGGGACTATTTCCTTTTTTTGTACTCAATTACAACGATAGGATTTAGATATTAACCTATACAATCATTTAAAAAAATTGATATGATTTTAGTCCACACATAAATTAGTTGTACTATCCTAGCTTATAAATAGTACTATGATTTATTCTATATTATATATTGATAATTAATATTTTTTTAAAAAATAACAATCTTGAAATGGTTACTTGGATATAAAAAAATTAGTTATTAATAATCACTCTTTTTAAAATATAATCTTTAATATATTATATTGAATGATTATATTAAGTTTATGTGAAGACATAAAATATTTTTAATAATTAAAAATATTTAAATATAATCACGTTAAATAATTATATAAAAACATATAAGTGAGTAAAAAAAATTAAAATAGTAATCATAACTTATTTAATTTTACGGTAAGTACTTAAAAGATAAGTACACTTATTTTATTATTTTAAGTTGATTAGAAAAAAAATTAAATATACAAAATTAAATGCATGAAGTTTTCGTCATTAGTGGGCAATGGCTGCAACAATTGCCTCTCCCCACTTTCCAGCCTTGCTGTTGCTGCTTATACTTCTTAGCCTGTCCTTCTCCACCTCCCTAGCCCTCCGCAGCCAATAAGAGTGCGGGGAACAAAAAAGACCGATTGATTCGGTAAACGGCGTCGCATGTAATCACTGTCGTTTCCATCAAGCTTTTACTGCGTGCTCCTCGATCAGAAGGAGGAAGCTAAGACGGAATGGTTCACAGTGCCTACGATTCTTTCCAACTCCTCCACAGTTGTCCTTCGAAGATCGAAGCTGTCGTATCTTACGGCTCTAAGCTCCTCCTGGGCTGCTCTGATGGCTCCCTCCGCATTTACGCTCCAGAATCATCCGATTCCGATCGGTCTCCGTCGGCCGATCAACACGCTCAGGAGCTGCGGAAGGAAGCCTACGTACTCGAAAGAAACTTGAAGGGCTTTGCGAAGAAGCCTATCTTATCAATGGAGATCTTGGCATCGAGGGAACTGCTTCTTTCACTTTCCGAATCTATTGCTTTTCACCATCTTCCTAATTTTGAAACCATAGCAGTTATCACCAAGGCCAAGGGCGCCAATGTGTTCTCCTGGGATGACCGAAGAGGTTTCTTATGCTTTGCGAGGCAAAAGAGGGTCTGTATTTTCAGACACGATGGTAATTCCTTTTATTCGACAATGTTTCTCTGTCCTTTTCCTCTCATGAACGATGACCATGATGAGACATATTTGATCAAGCACTATCTATTTCTCTGATAAGGAATTGATATGCAATTACAAGATAGTTGAAACATAGCAGCCCTCTTTTTGGCATTGCTGAAAACTTCTTGTGGTACAAATTAGGCTATTATATGTCTTCCTTGATGAATATTTTGTTGGTGCTCTTTAGGTGGCAGAGGGTTTGTGGAGGTGAAAGAATTTGGTGTTCCAGATGTGGTGAAGTCGATGTCATGGTGTGGTGAAAATATATGTCTGGGGATTAGAAGAGAATATGTAATACTGAATGCTACAAACGGTGCGTTGTCTGAGGTATTTCCTTCTGGGAGACTAGCGCCGCCTTTAGTAGTCTCTCTACCTTCGGGGGAGCTTCTTCTTGGCAAGGTATTATCTTCTTCATTAGCCGTAGTCTTGGCATTTTATACTGGTCACGCTTCTGGCAGAATCCTGAATGTGTATGGGATGTCTGCTTCATACTTTTGAATGTGCATTACCAATATGAATGGAGGATTTCCCCACTTTTCTTTTTCATGCTATTTTGGTAAAGGTCATTAGAAGCCCTCATATACTGCCATGTATACTTTGCAATGTGCTGTATTGCCATGATTTGCATGTGTCTATGATCAATCCATTCAGACTCTTGTGCTGTGTTCCTTTCCTAATTAACTTTATAGGGTTGTTTAATTTTGTTCTTGTGAACAACTTCAAATTTTAACATTAACCCCAGAATTTGAGATAATAATATTAAATTAAGATTAATTTAAAATCATAAAATTAATTTTAATATATTTAATATTATCAATTATTAATATTAATATGGGGATGAAAAGGATAATATTTTCAGCAGACTGTCATAAGAAACCGCATGCAATAGCCAGATTACAAGCATGATTTTATGTCTGTGCTGAGGTCAACATTTCTATTCTTGTTACTACATAGCTTATATTCTTGAATCAGAGGAGCTGATATCTATTGATGTGTTTTTAGGAGAACATTGGGGTCTTTGTGGACCAAAACGGGAAACTTCTTCCAGAAGGCAGGATTTGTTGGTCAGAGGCTCCTGCAGAAGTTGTAATCCGGAAACCATATGGAATAGCCCTGCTGCCAAGATTTGTAGAGGTGACTAAGCATTTAATGTTTGACTGTATGCATTTTGCTTAGAAAGAAAATGATTCTGGGATATTCTTTTTCTGTAGAAGACGTGTATTCATGCACTTTAAAGCACTTGCATTTTGCAGGTTCGATCCCTTCGAGATCCTTTTCCACTTATACAGACTGTTGTTCTTCGAAATGTTCGTCATCTTCACCAAAGCAGCAATTCTGTTATTCTTGCATTAGATAATTCTGTTTACGGACTCTTCTCTGTTCCTCTTGGAGCCCAGGTATAATATTATATGATATAGATGCCTGTGGTTCCTATTCTTGGATTCTAGTGCAAATGAGAACGAAGTGAATCGCTTTTTAATCGTTTTATTATAGTTACCATTCTTTTGTGATAGCTGATTGATGTGATTTTAGCACAGACACCCCCGTTGAGCCATTACATTTAATTCTTACCAAAGGATCTCCTTACTTGTGTGTTATACCAGTATATTACTTGTCTGTTGTAGATTGTTCAATTAACAGCATCTGGGGACTTTGAAGAAGCTCTGTCATTGTGCAAACTCCTTCCTCCTGAAGATTCAAATCTCCGTGCTGCAAAGGAGGGTTCAATCCATATAAGGTGATTTTCCAGTACTAGGTACTCCCTGTTAAAGAACTAAACTAGGCAAGGCACTGATGTTTGTAGCAGACCTAACTCTTCTGCATTAAGCGCCTCTTTTTGAAGTAAAAATCTGTATTTATACCTGAAGTCTTACATATTAACTGCTGAATCTTGCCTCTTCAATTTGTAAGATTTTAGTTATACTTATAGTAGAATAGGAACAAGGTGAATTCTATTTGAGAATTGAACTAACATTGATTTGGCTTGCTATCATAATGATAATGACAAGCTTATATCAAAGGAGAATACCTGATATTTGATATATTTATTGCTCTTGTGCAAGGATATTCCTTTTGTTTGCTCATATTGTAGTTAAGCTGGGATACTCTTTGTACATAAGAATTTAAGGACTTGAAATGACAGAAGAAATGTTTAATGTAAAGAGGATGAAAAAAGAATTTAATGTTTACCTATATTACATTACATTATGATTAAATTTAATTGTAATTTTGAAAGAAAATATAATAAATAAGAATTAATATTACATTTTTCAGTTCATAGTAATTATGTCTGTTAAATAGTCCTATTGTGTTGAAACAGTGTTATTTGGGCTTGTTGTCGGAGGCAAGTTAAACTTCTTTCTTCATATAGGTTTTAGGGTATGAGATACTGAAATTAATTGATCATTTTCTCAATTCAGCTAAGCATGCACATCCTAGAATTATGCTTATTGGTAATTTCTAAAATTTGCTAATGATAACTAAATTATTGATAAGGACAACTTTGTTTGGTGTGAGTTTCTCATTTTTTTCATATTTATATCTAGTATAGGTTAGAAGGTATATAAGTCTTCTGCGTATCAATTAATGCTGTTTATAAAATTATTGCAAATATTCTGTTAGAAATGAGCTTTTATTACCATGTTACAGATATGCTCACTATCTTTTTGAAAATGGGAGCTATGAGGAGGCAATGGAACATTTTCTTTCATCTCAAGTAGATATAACTTATGTTCTTTCTCTGTATCCATCCATTATCCTTCCCAAGACCACCATTGTTACTGAGCCAGAGAAGTTGGGGGACATTTCCTTGGACGCATCATACCTCTCCAGAGATTCTTCAGGTCTGTCAGATGATATGGAAATCCCACCACCACCACCACCTTTGTCAGAATCTGATGCAGCACTTGAATCCAAAAAGATGAGTCATAATATGCTTATGGCTCTCATAAAGTTTTTACAGAAAAAGAGATATAGTGTTATTGAGAAGGCCACTGCTGAGGGGACAGAGGAGGTCGTTTTAGATGCAGTGGGGGACAACCTAGTATCCTATAACAGCAGTAGGTTTAAGAAAACAAACAAGGTAAATGAATCTGTCCTTTTTTTTGGTCCTGTTGGGGTAAAAAAATACATATTAAACTTATCAGATTTTCAGTAAGGGATTTCTTCTGGATTTATGGTGAAGCTTTGGGACATTAGTATCCTGAATCATCTGTTAAAATAATGATGTGATCTAACAATATCTTATTGGTATAGTTGGTATTGAAATCATATGACTTGGTAAATTATTGGTGTCAGGGGCGTGGTAGTGTTCCTGTTAGTTCAGGAGCTAGGGAGATGGCTTCAGTGTTGGATACTGCACTTCTCCAAGCATTGCTTCTTACCGGACAATCTTCCTCTGCCCTAGAACTTTTGAGAGTTCCGAACTACTGTGATTTGAAGATATGTGAAGAGATACTCCGTAAAGGCAGCAATAATGTTGCTTTATTAGAACTTTACAAGTGCAATTCAATGCACCGAGAAGCTCTTGAGCTCCTTCATCAGTTGGTGGAGGAGTCAAAGTCAAACCCATCCGAAGTTACACATAAGTTAAAGCCTGAGGCAATAATTGAGTATCTCAAGGTATAGTGTCTATTTGTACTTAATGTATTTTGCGGTAACATTTTGTCCTCAACTCCAAATCCTTCTAAAATATAATTTGGATACATATTTGTCGTAAAAATAAAGCACTCAGCTGTTATTTGGTGGATTTCTGATGCAGCCTCTGTGTAATTCAGACCCCATGCTTGTTCTGGAGTACTCAATGCTTGTTCTTGAGAGCTGTCCAACACAAACTATTGAGCTTTTTCTCTCTGGAAATATTCCTGCAGATATGGTGAACTCCTATTTGAAGCAACATTCTCCAAATATGCAGACTACTTACTTGGAACTCATGCTTGCAATGAATGAGAGTGCCGTCTCTGGAAATTTGCAAAATTAAATGGTTAGGACTCTGTTGCATCTTGTTCTATGGCTCTAAGGACCAGAGTTGTTGCACTTTTTCTTTTGATTGAGGAGGGGCAGGGTCTATAAAAATTGCACATAAAATCCTGTAACAACTCGGTGCTGGTGATACAAGATCAATTGCTTTATGGTCAGCATGTATATCATTTTTTTTGTCTAAAAGAAGTATTTACTCGTAGTATTCTGCAATGTAGGTACAAATCTATCTTTCTGAAGTACTTGAGTGGCACGCTGATTTAAGTGCTCAACAGAAATGGGATGAGAAAGCTTTCTCCCCGACAAGGAAGAAATTATTGTCTGCTTTAGAGAGTATATCAGGATTTAATCCGGAAGCTCTATTGAAACGTCTTCCACCAGATGCTCTATATGAGGAGCGTGCTATACTGTTGGGTAAAATGAACCAACATGAATTGGCACTGTCTTTATATGTTCATAAGGTATATCAAATATATACAGTCTATTGTGCATGGGTAGTTCAGCGTGGTTGTTATATTCTGATAATCATAATGCATTTTGGTTCTTTCATTTGTGTGCAAGTACTGATCATACATTTCATTTGTTTACTTTCGAATATTATGGAAACAGATAACCATCTCTTCTTCATTTGTAGCTTCATGTTCCAGAATCAGCATTGTCTTATTGTGACCGGGTTTATGAATCTACAAACAATCCATCAGGAAAATCTCCCAGCAACATATACCTATCTCTTCTGCAAATCTATTTAAATCCACAAAGGACAACCAACAATTTTGAAAAGAGAATCATGAATCTATTATCTACCCAGAATACAAGCATTCCAAAGGTTAGCTATATGACATCAATAAAATCTAAAACAGGCCGAGGAAGTAAAAAGATTGCAGCAATAGAAGGTGCAGAGGACACAAAAGTTAATTTGAGCAGCACTGATAGTAGCCGGAGTGATGGTGATCTAGATGAAATTAGAGAGGAAAGCAGTGCTATCATGCTTGACGAAGTCCTTGATTTGTTGAGTCTCAGATGGGATAGAATAAATGGAGCTCAGGCCCTCAAACTTCTACCAAGAGAAACTAAACTGCAGGTATTAATCTTATACAGTTGAGTAGTTAAATTTCGAACGGTCCCTTTTCTTTTTCAGGGATGTGGGGAGAGGCAGTCATAGGTTCAATATTTCATGCAAGTTGGTTTTGTTTCTTAACCAGTAGATTTGGCATGTTGAGTGAGAACACAAAGGGAAGCCACAAAAACTATCACGTCCGCCTAGTTCTTGTCGCTGTTCCGCAGCTGGACCACCTATCACTTGTTTTCATTGTTGGGTCATTTCTTTTTCTGTCCGTTAAGAAATGCCTTCTTGTCAACGTGATTGAGTTGTTTTAGTTTTATAAAGTTATTTAACCTTACCTGTTGCCTGCAGAACTTGCGTCCATTTCTTGGACCTCTTATGCGAAAATCTAGTGAAATGTACCGTAATTACTCAGTGATCAAGAGCTTGAGACAAAGCGAGAACCTTCAGGTATGCATCCATGAGGATAGAGTTCCATTTATGTATCCATGGTAGTGTTGAGGGATATTATTGAAACTTGTTACGTATCCAGCACACACAGAGACATGTTAGTGGCTCCATTTTTATATATCTTCTCTTTCTGATTTTCTTTATGTTTCTGAGAGTGTACCAATGCGACATGATCTTGCATATTCGGATGCTGCTGTTTTCTTAGCTAGTTGTCTGTCTTTTCATCATTGTTCAATTTACTCTGCACAGGTGAAAGATGAACTCTATAATCAGAGGAAAGCAGCTGTGAAGATAACCGGTGACAGCGTATGTTCACTTTGCCATAAGAAGTTAGGGACTAGTGTATTCGCAGTCTACCCCAATGGAAAAACTCTCGTTCACTTTGTCTGTTTCCGAGATTCTCAGAGTATGAAAGCTGTGGCCAAAGGGTCGTCATTGAGGAAGCGGATATAGAAATGGGTACTCAAGGGTCTAGTCATATCAAGTGGTGGTCTAGTTACTTTTTTTGAACTTCCCTTTACGCATAGTACCTGCTGGTGGGAGAATTACAATCATCATGCAATGCCGTACTTTATTTTTCTGGAGATCCGCAAGTACTCGTTTGCACTTTGAATTGTGAGGTTTGATATGTTGAAGGCGTGATGTGTTTCTCTCATTCATTTTCTTTTGTGATGTAAATATTGGCTCGGGTTGATATATGCACAAATCTTTATGTATCTTGAAGCATTAAAAGATAGCAGATTTTGCCCCTCCTTCACGCTAGGTTCGGGCTAAAATGAGCCAATTCGCAAGCATTTCTTGGAGAAAATAACAAGCGTTGCGTAAATTTGATCGAATGTCAAAGGCTTTTTTGTATTTTACACTTTCTGGAAGGGAAAAAAGGTTCAAACACAATGGCGCTGCAGCACATCGAAAACTAACCCTTCCCATAAACAGTAACTCCAACCCTGGATCCCTCTCAAGGTTTATCCAAGTGTAAAACGTCAACATTAAAAAGCTTCCCGGCCTTCTTGAAGAAAACCGATTCCTTCTACAACAGTTCCACCTCCTCAAATGGGCCATCACGAACACTGTTTTCTTCCGCTGATTGCCCAGTAAGAGCATACTCAGTGTTTGGAGCAGAGGCTCGTACAGGTGGTCGTGATAAACTACATCCGATGCCAGAATAAGATCAAAATCATGCCCAATCACTTCCACGTCATCAGCGTGACCCCACCTCAGTGGCGCCACGTTCACAGCCCCACCATTGGAAGCCAAAACGCCTGCGTTCGCGTTGGCGTTGAATTGAATGTTGGGGACCACATGTGGAAGGTCCGTGACTGTCACATTGGCGCCGAGAGTGATTTCAGTGACAATTCCAACGATGCCGGTGCCGGATCCGAGCTCAAGGATATTTAGTGGGCGGCGATTTGGGTCAACCGAAAATACCGAGAGGGCGGAAGTGAGAGGGCTACTAGCAGAGTCGCATCGGTATCCATCTAGAAGGGAAACCAAAGTGGTGGCTGCCGGCCAGAGCTGGAACGAAAGACCTTCAGATGGGAGCTGCCGAATCACGACCGTTGAGTTAATCGAAGGGAGTGAATGCTTCTGCAGTAGTTGCTGCTTCGCGGCACCGTTCTGCATGACAGTCTTCCCCGTCGTTCGCGTTGTGTTCTGTGTGCTGGCCATTTATGAGCACTTTCTCTTCATTATCCTCATCGTTTAAGAGGACATTGAATGAGGTTATGCCTTCTTCGTCATTCTCCTGTTCCATTTTTTTCACAAGAACTCCCCAAACGAAGCCGTTGCCGATTCCATTTCCCAGTCTTTTCCCCTCTCTAGGGCATGTTTGGCGCGGAATTTAAAGAAGCACTATTGGGCTTGTGAATTTACCTAGCCTGTCCCATCATGGTTATCTTGTATGGGCTGAATTGGGCCGGTTCATGGGCCTCACTGATATGGTTCCAGGGGAATAAAAAATGTTTTTGTAATCTGTACCAAAAATTTCGTTTTTGTAGAGCAGTTCAGTTGCCTTCCTTCTGATAACTGTCCGAAATTTTCTTAGACCAGCTGCTCTATAAACCCAGCTAGTCAGCTACTTTTTCTCACAATCACTCCTGTTTCATGATGTACGTGTTTGATATTTTCTCTCTATGTCTTCTAAATATTCTCCATCTTACTCTTGCTGAGCACAATTTTCTTACTGCTCGATAACTCCCGTTTCATGAGTTGTGTCGTTTGATCTTATTTTGCTCGGTGATTCTTACTGAGAACAATTTTCTTACTGGTCGGATCGTATCCACTGATAATTAGAATCTTTTTGTTCTTTTAATCTAAGGAGCGGCAAAATGATACGAGCAGTATTGGTGATGAACACGCAACGGAATTTCTGCCTCATCAAGTTCTATGAATTTTCACTTACTTTCTTAACTCTACCGCATTGAGTTCCGCAATGGATCATAATATATTATTCTTAATTAAAGGATGGTATGTTAGTGATGTACTTGGTCAGATCGTAGAGAAGTAGCGGGATATGCGCAATTTCTCTGCACGTTTCTCTCTTTTATCGTAGTAATGTAGTTGATACTAGCTTTACTCGCAGGATTGTAAATTTTAACTACATTTGATTACACTGTACTGGACTATTTGCTAACGGCTTACTGCTTTTGTGTTTAGATTTGCTTTCTAGGTAAACACATCGGCTAATTCTGTGAGATGGAACAAATTAAAGAGTGATAGCTCGTTTGGTGACATTTCCTGATGAAGTGTCATTCAGGTTTGCTGATTTTTGTCTGTTCATAAAAAGTAGGATTTGAAACTATGTGAACGGTTGACTTGCTGTCATGCTATAGTATAATAAGCCGAGAAATCTGCAACGCATTTACCATAGGATTTTTCTTATCACAATAAATGTCATTGCTCAGTATTCCACTTCTTTAGATAATCTTTTCATTGTCGATTGTTAGATGTTCGACTAGGAGATGAAAAGTGATGAACCTATAACTACCATTCTCCTCACAAAAGGTCTTCATGTAGACATGTAGTAGCACATTTGACCCAAATTAAATCACGAGACCAAAACAACTAAGTTTTTAGAACTGGGATGGAACACTCCTTGAGTGGGTGCTTGTTTAATGTGACAAACATGGCTCTCTGTGCTCTTGCCTTAATTGGCAATGTAAGGACAAGTGTCTTTGAGATAAATGAGATACCTAACAAGTCGTCTATAATCTGTAGCATCTCTGACAATTTGACCAACAATGAATGTTGCTGAAAATTAGGCTTATGTGCTGAACTACTATACTCAATCATCTAGGTTAGATCGATACTTGTGTTGATGAATGCCTTGAGAAGTGTTATGTCCATATAGGACTTTTGTTAGTTGCAAACCAATGTTCCCTTGGACTTGGAGTCCTTGACGAATTTTCATGTAAACATCCTCTTCCAGCTCGCCATGTAAAAAGTGTTGTTAGCATCCATTGGATACAAGTCCCATCATTTGGATATTGCTACAAAAGGCAGACTTTTCATGGAAAAGTTTTTTTTTTTATATTTTTTTTGTGTTCTTTTGTGTGTCTCTTTTTGGGGTGGGGGGGTGGAGGAGAGGAAGAATTTGTTAAAGATTTTAGTTGTAGTCAAAGCTTTCTTGTTCTCCTTGGTGATAATTTAACTACGAGCCTTGCCTCATCTTTCTATGTGCCCCTCAGCTCCCAGAGCTAATATTTCGAAGTGGTGTTTTGATTCACTTTAATGTCCCTTTCAGCATTTTATCTTGCTGCCTTTAGGTAGAAAGGTCTGACAAACATTTCTCGGTTTCGTTTGTTGGTTAGTAGTACATCACCTGATATCAACGTAAGTAATCAGATTGCGATACAGAAGTTTTACCAAAAAAGTTTGCTGCATCATTGTCTGAGTTTTCTCCTTCCAACAAAGAGACCAGCTGATCAATTTTTTCCTCTAATAAGTTTGCTGGGTTTTATCTAATTCGATTGTTTTTAACCACCTCTCTCTAACATTGTGTTTGCTGTTGGCTTCCCCTACAAAGCTTTTTTTGTCTTTCTTTGACAGTACTTAATAAATGGGGAGCTGGTAAGGATAAAATTTTGACCACTTGGGAACAAATTTTTGTCCGTTGTTATTTTATAAAATTTAATGCCAACTATTTATGATGGTGGACATCAATATCAATATATGGTATAAATTGTATAAGAAGCCGTATTATTAAGATGAACAATACCACTTGCCTTAGACTCTAGACAAGACCTACAATCTAGTTTTTTTTTTATACAAAAATTTTTAGAAAGGGGTTGGGCTCACTTACGATCTAAGGACAGGGTGAAATATTCTTTCCTCCTAGGCGATACCAATGTCAGCCAAGTCGAGCCATCTATTGCCCTCAGACATAAACCTAGGCACCTAAGAGCTAGGATGCCTCCTCAAGCGCCGCGACTGGAACCATAACAAAGTAGTACTCCTTAGGGTTCGAATACGCTCCAAATAGTCGCATGTCTCATCCTTTCGCTAGTTGAACCCACAGACGATGGGTGACCTACAATCTAGTTGTTAGAGAAAGAAGGGAAAACATGATGGAAGGTGCACGGTTATTCTGCTAAAACTCAGTTAGAAGTAGAACGCCTCGGTGTTAGCTCCACCTAATATTCAGCAGCTTCTGTGGAACACATTTTGCACATTATTTTGTTGATTTGATTATCAACTCATGCCATATTGACAATATTGTTTACTATGGTGCTTTCAAGCTTTCGTCAACTTCTTGAGAGCAATACTGAACTATTGAGTGCTTACCCCTTTAATTAACTATTGAGGGATTTCGTCAACTTCTTCAGAGCAATACTAAACTATTGAATATAGAGAAAGTAATATATTTCCTCATTATCTTGCTAAAATAGGTCATGAAACTATTGATGCTTTTGTATATTGATCATCAACCTCTTCTCAACTGAAAGACAACAAATGATAAAAGATGGTTAGGCTCCTCCTTTGTATTTGCTTTTTTTTTCCTTCCTTAGGGAATGAAGTTCAGTTTTACTTTAAAAAAACAAAGAAAAGAAAACTCTCACCATAAATTTCCACTAATATATATATATATATATATATATATATAACCACTTATTATGCACCATGATCAGTTGTGAGGGACCTAAATGCGAAAAAGTGAAACCGTGATTTTGGTTTCTGTTGGTGCGACGTTTGATGCTGGATGGAATTCTATATTGAAGAAGCATAATCCCTTCATTTTTATTTATAAGATTTTTTTAACCAAATTCCAAATATACTCTCATTTATAGTGGTTAAATGAAAGAGTAATAATGATTAAAATTATAGAAGAGAATGTATATAGGAAAGATAATATGAAAAAGAGAATGAAGGCATTTATTAAGGGTAGAATAGGTAAAAACATTTATTATCAAGATAAACTTAAAGAGAATCTTATAAAAAAGGACTGTCCAATTAAAATAAAAAGATCTTCTCATAAATAGGTACGGAAGGAGTATCATTTAAGCGATTTATTGACGTCTTGAAGAACCACGTGGGCAGCATTACGCCCTGGTGCTCCCATCACGCCACCACCTGGATGCGCCCCACTTCCGCATAAGTATAACCCTTGAAGCGGAGTCTTGTAACCCGACCTTCAAGTTCCAAAACAAAATAGAACCACGTCATTACCGGTTGCAGTGGCTTGCATTGGTTAAACTTTTAAGAGAAAAAACACAAAATCTATCCCATCATGTACCATCCTTTCACCGGTCGCATGAGGAAAAGTGAATCCAATCCCATCGCACCATGAAATATATTCCCTCCTGTCAAAAGATACAATTAACAATTCTATTGGGATTTAATGCTTAACGTAAACGTCGCACCCGCGCATTTTACGAAGAATTTCCCATTTCAATTAATAATACTATAACTTAAGGTTTCTTAGTCACTTGAATGTACATTTATTTAACCAGGCAACTTTTACCTGTCAAACCAATTTCCCTTTCAAGGTCCGGTGGAGTCAGCATGTCATAACCAATCACTGATGCGCTGAAGCCAGGGGCATATTCATCGATCAGGTTGAAGCATCTGTGCACAAATGATTCCTGAATGGGAGACTTGTCAGAATAAAGATTCACCTTCCCCGTACAATATTGAACAAAGATAGGTCCCACGAGGGAAAAAAACTCGACAAAGCTCACCCTGTAATCACGATCTTGCCAGTCCCCATCCAGTGGTTTGTAGGGTGTGTACTGAACGAACAGGTTGATCACATGCTTACCTAAGAAGAAACAAAATAATTTATTGCCCATATATAGACGGCATCATACATAACAGGACACGCATTGGAGGCAAAGCTTCTCCAGAACTTTTACTGAGGAGATGAACATATCAAGATAAATGTTAGGGCCAAAGTTTCAAGTACCAGGTGGAGATATAGTGTTGTCTAGTACAGAGGGAATTGTCATCTCAATAACTGGTCTTCGTGATGGTTTTCCATTCACTGCATCTTGAGATGCCTCGTGAACCTCCTCCATGCTATATGGGAATTGACAAAGGTCAAGAAAAATAAATGGTGCGTCCCAAAAAAAAAAACAGCTCCGACTCTATAATCTAGATTGAATAGACATTTTGGAGAAGAAATACATCAAATATTTCCAGTGATGACGGCATCGATTCCAGAATAAGATTAAAATTGACTGAATCGTAATATACCTCTCCGAACCTATGTGAATTGTACCAGCATGCTGGGGGCCAGCGTCAGGATAATTTGACTTACAACATTGGAATTGGAGCAATCTATCAACTGCAACATTTATTTTCGTAGTGGCCTGTTTCAATAGAAATTCATGAAACAACAGATAAAGAAAACGTAAACACCCTTTTGCAATCTAATCTGAGTTCCATTCATTGTAATGTATTTAATGGGAGGGGGGGGGGGGAATAGCGTCTTCGAAAAACATGCGTTGGTTCTTGACAAAAAGGATTTTAGCATTCTGATGTCTAGCATAGTTAAGTGACAAAATTACGTCTAATGTTTTAGTGACAATGTACTAATATTTAGGTTAAAATATCTTGAAAATCATAATTATAAATATTATTAAAATTGCCATCAGACTTGTACAAATTTACTATTAAGTTTTAGAAAAATTATTACCAAATTTGAAGAAGATATTGTTCTAAGTGATTTTGTCATAATCTTCTTAAACTAAATCGTAACTTTACAAATCTTCTATAAATCCTCATAGTATTTTTGGTCTTAGAGTTTTTAAGTCCTTTTCTATTCCAACAAATCAACTGATATCATTCAAATTCGAGCCAGGATATATTTGCCTAGCTAGAAGTTGACTTAACGAAGGAAAAGTAATCCCGCTTTAAAATTTAACCTCCCAAGCGTTCCTGAATGGTGTGAACTATAGCATATCTTTAGCTATAGTTCAAGGGCACTGTCTTGATATACTAAATTTTTGTAGTTATATTCACAGACACGTGGTAGAAAATATCCATAAAGGAGAAAAAAGAACAGCTGAAATAGATTAGAAAAAGAACTTACAGAACTGTAGTCAGAATACTTAATTGCACGAACAAAATCGTTGGGGAGGACGTTGTCAGGCACTAACTCCTGGATCATGTTACCAAAAACTATAAGTAACACCAAAACTAGGAATTAGAACACAGCTAGCATCTGCCACCAATTTGAGAATTTACCATGAAAGTTTTATAAGGAGTTGCGTTAGATAGAACAAACGAAGAATGCACTTGGGTACCATCAGCCAGCATCACCTACAAGTCATATCATGAATTAACTTAAGCTATTCAACTTTAAAACCCAACTTGGTTGAAGGAACTCAGAACAACACTAACCCCGCAGACAGTGTTAGAGTTTTCGACCAAAAGCTGAGAAACCTACGAAAACACACAATATCATGGTAATGAGAACCTTGGGAAGGAAAAAGATATGTGGAAGGTTAGAGAATAAGCCTACGAAAATCAATGCATGCAATACCTTCCCGGCAACACTAATCCCCCCCGGCCCAAAACAATTATCCTACCCTTTGCCTAGTAATGAAGTAACCATATTTCTCATCAATATTGTAGACGGAAATACAACTATATTGTTCTTGACGACTTATAATACTTGACTACTGCCCAGATAAATAAAGTAGACATTTGAAAACTTGTGTATGGGAAAATGCATCTTCATGATCTGCTTCTCGTCTGGGTACCTATATTTCGTAATTAGAATTAGATAGGTGAAAACTTCAACTGTTTCATTACTTGTGATATTTCAGGTCTAGACAAAATTCACAGTATAAAATTTCCAGTATTTGCTGGTTGCATCAAAGACCATATTGAACAAGGATACAACCGACTAAAGTAAAAGAATCATCCTACAGTGACAATTAATGGCCATTATTGAGGGAGTGAAGGTTGAAAGCTTAAACAGATCATTCACCCCGTACTTCAGCGTCAGTTACAATATGAGCCCCAGCTTCCCTCGCAGCATTAGAAATAGCGTTGGATACCGAGCCCATTCCACCTTCAACATACCTAAAAGGAAATAATGACATGCTTAAATAATTAGAGATACCTAAAAGGAAATAATGACATGCATATCTTCCTTTATATGCTACTAAAGATACAATTGGACCTTTCTAACAGCATTAGCAAAGTAACAAACTCACATATTATTAACTAACATGCTAACTAATACTAATCCCAAGTAACAAAATGTCATTGCCATTTATGTCTTGTATAGTATTTTGTAAAGTTCGTTTAGTCAACCATACGTCAATGCTTCATTTTTAAAGATTAAATTTAAGTAACATAAAATTCATGTTACATTAGAATAGGAAAAGAATTAGAACTTTGGCAAATTACAGTGGCCACTGATGTGATTCACTATATAGATTTCAAGCCAGCAACAGAGATACATACGACCAAATTCCACGATCCCCATCAGATTCTCCCATAACGTGATGTAGCAGAACGTAACCACTTCCTGGGGTGTGGACACTTCCCTGCAAAGAGAATTGAGCATATAGTGATCCTAAAGATTAATATTTGCATGAAACATCCACTGTACAGTTTTTTACCAGATAAAACTGAGAAGCATAATTGCGCTATTATCATAATGTCTCTGCCCCTCAAAAAAATGCTAAAACCATATCATAACCAATTTTCCCAGTAAAAGTAAGCAATCTTACTGTAGCTCCTATAATAGCATCTGTTGCAAGGGTTGCTTTTAGGACATCTGTCTGCAGAAAAAATGTCAGAAATATTATTTGAAATTTAACCATAGATGTGGAAAAGCATCCACATAAATGCTTAAATAATTATTTCATCAATATGTGATCAACATGTCAATGAATGAGTTTGCAATATAATGGTTACAGAGAACTCAGCTGAAGAATTAAGCACGTTAGGATAAAATTTGTGAGAAGTATAGCATCAATAGACAGCAGAAATTGAAGATGTCGAGACAAAAAATAATATCCAATCTCAACTCCTTTCTTTCCCACCAAGACATCCTATTATAAGTAGTATGTATGATAAAAATTCTACTTAAAGGAGTTCAGGAAACTTTCTGACAGAAGATAACAAAAAGATGCCTAAAAGTCTAAAGCTTTGAGTTCAATTTATGAACCCATCCTTTAAAGACTAAAACCATATAAAGCTAATATAACATCGGCTATAAGAAAAAAAAAGAGGATAATATAACCTCAAACCAGTTGTTCAAAACCTTAGAAGCTGGGGACAACAGAAGGTCCAAAAAGTCCCTGCCAAATATATAAGAAGTAATTATATAAGACTGGCAATGTCAATCGTATTTTCAAATTACTAGCTATGGGATTTGAATCACGAAGATTCCTTAAATAACTTGCAACGAACAATATGAAATTTTAGTGGAAATAAAGGCAATGTCATGTTGGAGAGGAGGCGAAAACTTACACCATATCTTTCTGTCCCAAGGAGGCTGCCTGCCGTAGTAAATTTGCCCAAAAGACTGAATTCTGTATTTTATTCTTCATCTGTTCATTAAAAGATGTCTTATACTGCAAAGACTCAGGAGGAGCTGAATCCAGCACTGGATCCATAAATTTACAGAAGCTCTCAAGCTGCTCCTCATATCTGTGTAGAAGAACAAAGAAAATGACTACCGATAAGGAAAAGAAGATTGAAAAGACAGACGAAAACTGGTCATATGATTAATGAAGCATTTAAAGTCAATAAGCTGCTCAAATTGGCTCTTCAAAAGATGGATGAAGAATCAGAATGTAGAACATCAAAAATACTTTTTAGCTTATCATGTCAAGTTCAGAAAAATGTTTCAATTTTCTAGTTATTTAATTGCAGCTTGTGAATCATGATTCGGACATATTTTTACTGACCCAAGCACTTTGCTAAAATAGTTAAATCTACCGTTACGCAAGTCCTTGAGCATAATGCAAAGCTAACAGAATACATAAACCATATATTTTTTATTGGTATCGCCTTCCATTAGGGATCTTTTAACTGCATTTCCAAAGCAACGATCAGAGGTTATCTTTCCGGTTCAATTGTATTATGATGCAATTGCTTATTAAGATCAAAGTATATTAACTAAGATTATAGAACCAAGGACAAGAGAAAGATGGGACAGCACCTTGGATAAGCATCGGCGTCTCTTTTAGGGTATTAGGGTATGTTTGGCTCAACGGAGGGGAGGGATTTTAATAGAGGGAAAGGAAAGGAAAAGAAGGAAAAAAGAGGGATTTTATTATTACCTTGTTTGGATTAACATTAAGGGAGAGGAGGGGAGGGATTTTCATATTACCTTGTTTGGTTCAAGAAGGAAAAGGAGGGAAAATACTTTTATATAGACAAATTTATCTTATATTATTTTACATAATATTTTAATAAAATATAATATAAGAGTAATATTAAGATATTAAAAAAATTATGGGTATATAAATATTATATAATAATAATATCACACTTCCCCTCTAAATTCCCCCAATTTTGGAGGGGAAGTAAAGTTGGAGGGGAGGGAAAATTTTAAAAATTTTTACCTCCCCTCCTCAATTTTGTAATGAGCCAAACAAGGGGAGGGAAGTAAAATCCCTCCCTCCCCCATCCCTCCCCCCCAAATACCCCGTGCCAAACAAGCCCTTAGAGAATTTGGAAATCTCAGAATGATTGAGGTCTTTATCAGGCCCTAAAAGAAGATACCGTCCGTCTAGACAGGGAGTAAACGATGACGGATTTCTCTTCAACAGCTTCAAACCATGTTTCTTCAACTCTAATTCACTGTTCGTCCACAAAGTGATGCCATAAACAATGATGAAGCAATAGTCTCAACAAATAACCATCGTAACTGGAACTGCAAAGCTTACTTAATTACGGAGGGACGGAGGAGGCTTTGAAGGTAACTGCAGCGAGAAAACTTGAAACCTGGAAAGAGTTCCTCCGTGACAGCGGCTCCGCCAATAACGTGACGGCGTTCGAGGACGGCTACGGAAAGACCCCCGCGGGCGAGATAGGCTGCAGCCGTGAGGCCGTTGTGGCCGCCACCAACAACGAGAGCGTCCCATTTTTTGTCCTTCAGAGAGGAGGCTGCAGTGCTAAATCTCCTTCGCCACATCTCTCCTTCTTACCTCTCTTTTTCCTTACCTAGTTATAATTTGGGGAAGCTGTTAGCGGACTCAACTATGTCGTACAATAATTTATATAGATTATAGATATAGAATATGAGCTCCATAATCTTGGAAGAGATTGCTATTAGTCTATTACTGGCTGTAAACTGTAGTGCTCCATAAACTTTCCCGAGTCCCGCCAATTTCTTGCACTTTTCAAACGCGGAGTCCGAATCTCTGAACCTGCCCTGCTCATACAGAGAATTTTTTCACGGAGGTGCAACAAAAATGTAGGCAGGTCAACAAACGTTATAGATTCATATGCGAACTTTAGAGAAAGTCTTGGTCCCATGGTCTAGTGGTTAGGACATTGGACTCTGAATCCAGTAACCCGAGTTCAAATCTCGGTGGGACCTTGTTATCCTATACTTTTATACATCTATCGTGTTTTATAGCACTTTAGCGGTGTGAAATTCTACAAACCTAGGATAACGTCAAGGTTAAGTCGTTTTTAAATATTACGAAAACCAAGAACACAATTTCATGACTAGCACCAGACTTCAGTGGCCTCATCGAGGTATAGCTTATAAGATTATAAGACATTTGGCAGCACTGAAACAAGTCACTAAAAAGGTTAATAGTGAGTATCTATTGATAAATATCAAACGTAAAATGTAACGGTCGGCATCAATTTTATTAATTAAATCTCACAAAAGTTCTAGCTCCATTGATGTCAGGATCACAGTCGCACAGACATACTGTATTTGGCAGACGTCCAACTGTTATTTCATAAAATGTAAAAAACAAAGAGTGAAGTAGTTAAATATATCAAGAATTTAGCGCTAGTCATGAAATTGAAAGTGTCAATTTTTATTTTTTTTCCAACCATCCTCTTAGAAGCAAATAGCATGGAGTCTGCTACTAAGAGTTTTTTGTATTGGGAATGGTATAACTTATAAGACTAGACAAAGTTTAATGTGCTCTTGTTTTTCATTAGTAATTTTTAGGCTACTTTCCAATTCGTTTACCAATCACAGTTTATAGTCAAAAGATTCCTCCTGTTATAGTGATTAATTGGCCCAAGTCTTCTTTCCATCCATTAATAATCCATTGTGACATATATTTGAATTCCTTAACAAGTTCCTGACACATTAAATGGGTCAAGGCATTAGGCATTAAAATTTCACTATTATAATATCAGCTTCTTCACTCAAAAAATATATATCAGCTTCTTCACCAATAAGCATTACAATGAATCTATCGCCTTTCTTTCGCTTCTTTCTATGCCCAGACAAGACGGTTGCGGAGAAGGATCTACATACACCAATCTCTAATTCTATCTTTCCCCGGAAGAAGAGTATTTTTATGCTCTATCATGGCGGCATATTAGCAACCATGCTAACTATATTAAATCAAATGAGCAATGGATTGGGACAAATTTTGAAGATCAATAAATAGTCAATGCCTTAACACCGATTAATTTGAGGGCCTTGGGGGCTTGAGAAAGTAAACACTCTTCACAAACCCTTTCCCAGCATCACCTACTGATTTCAGCAACTTGCTTGGGTCATGTCCCTGCTCCTCAACTACTTCCTCTTGCTTCCGTTTCTAGAAAATAGAAAAAGAAATAAACATTTCAGTGATGATGTACTCGGTATGTTAGACTACCAATGTGTTGGCAATTTTACCTTTGAAGAATACCTTTCACCCCACGTTAGGCCAATAGCATCACCTCCCAACAAATCGTACCATACCTTGAACGTGGTGGAGAACTCTTTCTGCAAGTGATCAACAAAAAGTAGGCAGACCAGCAGATCAGAGGAAGCAAAGGAAAAACAAAAGCATTGTGATCAAATATTAAATGAACTTGAGGGCACTTACCTCCAAATCCCTGATGAAGCACCTTAATGGATCAAAGTCAACCAGCAACTTGCTTTTAACTTCATCTGGCCTCCCCTTCAAATCTCTTGGCAAAAGCACAGGTTGGAAACGCTTGCTAGCATGTCCTCTAGCAATATGTTTTCCTATGAAAAAAAAATGCAAACAGTTATTGTACTAAATCAACCAATTAATTATAGCTTGAGGTACAGTAATAGATTATTCTTTTTAACCTATTAATTCCCAGCCCTCAAGTTTTAAGCCAACTTATTATACCAGTTATATGCTTCATATTATCCAGTCAACTAGATTCCATTTCCGAACAAACCAAGAATTACATTTTAGCTCTTTAAGATTTTAAGAAATTTTGAACCTCCATGCACAAGCATAATAAGCAATATATTCTAGTTCAAGTGAAGAACTATGGTGTTGCAAACTACCACTAAATAAGAAGAGCTATACCATGATCAACTTCTGACGGGAAGAGAAGTCTTTGAGGATAAGGGAGTTTATCTCTGTGAAGAAGAACTATGGCATCATAAGTGTTCAAAGGAGTTCGAAAAAGACCCTGCAGCAAGAATTGAAAATTCTTATCAGTCTCTGAAAAAACATCTTTTTTCTAAAATAAAAAGTTGAAATGAACAGAGAAACAAAAATATGTTACACTCACCTCCCATCTGTATGGACCAATGTGATCCTGAAATATAAGTTTCGTCAACAAGTTTGCACTACTACGGGCATAAGCCACCAACCTTTTAAGTTCCTGTAGAATGAAAAAATCAAGGGTCACATGAAGGGCATCAGCACCACCTCGTTATCCAGTATAAGCATGCATTAGAGAGAAGGAGGAGGAGACCATGTATTAAGAATGTTGAATGCAGGATTGGCTTAAAAAAATTAATATGCATTCCTTGTATTTGGTGGATTTAAGATAGTATAACTTCTTGAAAATCCCATATATGGCATGTATAAGCAATGATTATCAGGTCCAAATTATTGAAGACATTAATGGCAACGTAACTATACTTAGCAACAACTCAACTAAGCCACACCATAATTGTAGAAAAACTAATTAACATTTAGTGCGCTATCAAACAGAGGGCAGACAGACATTACAAGCAACAAAGCTTTCGTGAAGCAAAGGGCAACCAACCAAAATCAGACCGACTGAGCTAGCAAGTTGAAGAGCAATATAATATTTCATTTTGACTTGAGTTTGCAGAAATTATATCCAAAGTTTAAAGAACAACGAACCAATGCACTTGGTGATGATCCAGTCCAAGCCTCAGATGCTTTATCATAAACTGTAGCTATGAACAGAGCCGGCCTTAGTCCAGTCTCTCCCTGAACCTTTCTGCTTAACATAAAGTTATCCTAAAAGTTTGATATAGTTATTATCAAGCACAGAATGAAATTAATAAAGGTCAGCATAATCATTAGGTCTAACCCCACCCCCAAAAAAACACACACAAAACTTACAGTTATTTCTTTCTTATCACTTTGGCTCAAGTCATTATTTATGTCAACAACCAATGAGGAGAATGTCCAGTCATACTCTGAGAGTAACCGCAGGAATCTGTTGATCAATAAAACATTGGATGGTATCAGACTAATGAATAGTTCCAAACGACGATGTACCCATTCTATTAAATAGTAGATCATACCAACATATAAAAAGAAATTATATTCAAAATCTACGCAACATTCAGATAAGTACTATTCAAGCTATTGTTGCATCTACTCATAAAAACATGATTGCTGATTGCAAACAGAAAGAATTTGGAACTTCACCTTAAAAATCCAGTTATCCTTGAGCAAGGAGTGTTAAATGGCAAAGGATTAAGAAAGACATAAGCAACCAAAAGCTCAACTGCTTCTTCTACCAAGCAAGCTGAAAATAGATGTGAAGCAGCCCATCGTTTTGCAAGTCTTCACACAAACACACACACATATATATATATGAATAGCCTGTATAAGTATAGATTAAAAATTGAAAATTGCTTAAAATATAAGTTTTCAAATATTTACCTAACTACTGATCCATATATTGGGTAACGGCTTTGTAATCCATTAATCATGCTAGAATGCTGACTACAGATGAAAAGTTTCTTGTCCATCGTAGAAACACGCTTTGCTTGACCATTCTCACCTGGAAGTTAAAGCGGTTTGATAAGTAAAACTGATCGGTAGAAATCTTAATGAACCAATCATTCAGATTATAAGTTAAACTCCATACTTTCCTTGCTGAGCAAACTGAGGCCCCTCTCATGCAAAATTTTTAGACGAAATGCATATCCAGATACTAATACATCTACGTTATCCTCAGTCGCAATACATGTCATTCCCCATAGTTTTTGAAGACTGTTATAATCGCATCATCAAAGTAAAGTTAAAAAATAATAAATGAATAAATTAATAACAAAACCCTATAATTAATATAGAATCCAACCCAGCCCCACCTCTCTGCAATCTGCAGAAGGAAGGCAGATTTTGTCTTTTCCACTGCAACTTCATCCATTGGCCAGTTACCAGAACCTTCCAGCTGTAAGAGCGAGAAAGAGTACTTTAATAATCTACTGCGAAAAATCATATCAAAAGTGTGGCAAGGTTTTTCCACCATACCTGAATCATAACTTCCAATGGTTGAATGCACGAAGGAATGGCACTATTCAGTTTAACAGACTCAATGTTTTCATTAGCCAAAAGATGAGGCTCAGGAGGGAAGACTGATGTAGACCTGAAAGCTGTAAACAATAATGAATACGAAGATTGATTTGGCTCAAAGTTTCAAACTGGAATAACCCAATAATTCCAATATATATACATAAACACCCTTATTCTTAGTTCAGTATAGTTTTTGTGTAGTTTTTTACCCAACAACACAAACCCAAGCATTGACGCAAAGATGTCTTTACAAAACAGTTCAAAAAACTTTTAGAATATAGTATATCTTCAATTGAATAATATGTTTTCCAGGAGGAGAAAATACCAGAGTTTAAAGGTTGTACACTGGACACCTTCAAAGGGATGTCTGGAACTAGACGCAAGCGCTTCGATAAGACATCAAATGCCTTAAGCAAACTCTCAAAATATGATATTGGATCTGTAAAATGTTTGAGATCAGAACATTGCGGGAGTTAATAAGTTAATTGTATGAGACAAATAATAGTTTATATTTTTACCGCCAGCTCCATGTAGCAAAGAGAAATCAAGTTGATCCACAGCAACTACAATATTTTCTTTCAACAGAGAGAGATGTCGACTGAGTATATGCTCCACTATTCTTTTTAAAATAAGATGTCTTGTGGACTTATCACTTTCCCAGACTGAGGAAAAAACCAGGAATCATGTAAATCACCATGATACTTGATATGTTGCAACAAAGTAATGGTAGTTATATTGAATCAACAAAACCAATTGTCAGACCAGAAAATAATTTACCTGTGCTTTCTGCAATTCTACCGTCTTTAAATCGCCTAAGTTCAGCTTTTTCCCCCCAAAATTTCCGAAATTCTAGCGCCTGTTTCAGATAATTAGTTTAATCTGTGTCATATCAAACAAAATTCTGAAAACAAAAAGAAAAGGGCATCAAAGTCAGCAGGAACAGCAAATACCTCTTCACTATTTTCAGCATTTGGGCCAATATCAACGATCCTAAATGCTTTCTCCAAATTACTCACTGAAATTCCAATAAGTAGTGGTTCTTTATCAAGTGCAGACAAGCCCTGGAGTAGTGAAAAAGATTAGAATTAAGACTCAAACCATGAAGCAGAAGTTGAATGAGATGTTAAGGGCTGATAATTGATTCCATACATCATCTACACTCCATGGTGACTGCGCATTTCTCCAGGTAACACGAATGAACTTTGCTCTATCATTCAACCCTTTAGTTAGAATACCATGTACTTTCTCCTCATACAATCTCCAACATTCATTGTCTGAACAAAATCCCAATGCATGTACCTCCTTCTTTCCCTTTAAATTTATTCTATAATAATAAACACAGAAAATGATCAATGAGCTTTAATAACTCAACGCAATTCATCAAGAAAACGATCCAATAAACAAACCATTATCAATTGACAGAAGAGCTGTAGTGCAAAATTGTATTTTAATTTATCAAAGTCCAACAGTTTAAACAAAAACAATTTATGATGCACAAAGGTGAAATGCAGTAAAATTGATACAATCCAATCCATCCATAACACAAACCAAAACTCTGGAAATTAGACATTATAGTCTTTCTGATGAAACCCTTTTGTGCCAATGTATGAAATTATTAACAGAAATAGAATAGATGCCATGCATGCGGTCATAAACATGACTGTCAAAGAATATCTGCTTTTTACTACTTTGAATTGAAATATAACATGTAGCACTAACTTTTTCTTTTTATTTTGTAATGAATCCATTCAAAATTTCACTTGCTGCAAAATCTAAACACTACCTGAGGAATAGATGCCAAAGCATGTGTTTTGTATAAAGAACATATGATTGTAGAAACATCCAAGTAATTAAACCATGCTAAAAACTCCAAGTCAAAATATAGAGGAAGGATATACCATTCCTATAATAATATCTTAGAGGCAAAGTCTTCCCCAGATCAATATAAAATTATTAAACAAAACAATATTACCTTATGCAGTAGTCGTATTTAGCAGCATAGTCAATCTTAGTCATAAAAATTTCCTCAAATCCACCATCTCTACACTTCTCCAAGCATTTAAGTGTCAAAGCAGCCTCATCTCGAAGCTACATATAATATATAAAAGGACAATAGTTTAAGAATCAAGATGAGTACCATAAGTTGCACAATATAAAAAAACAAACACAAGCCGGTTTCTGTTCTATACATCCCGAAAAACCCAGGCATAACGTACCTCAGCAAAACCAATTCTAGACATCCGGAAAGCCAAATTGAATCTTCCAGATGGATTACAAATAACAACTGGAAATGACTTTTTAAATTGAAGCCTTTCCTGTAAATGGTAATTACAAGCACAACAACTTGTGAGTAATATTTGAAAAATTTTGTGGAGTGCACAATAAAGAACTCATAAAAAAACGTTGATATTGGAAACAAATTAACATCATTTAAAGGATCCCGTCAAGATCAAGCCATTATGTACTAGATTAAAATATAATCATGAAACTTTTCGTGAATTTCGTTAGCCTTACGCTGCATTATCACAATACATTTGATTTATGTCAAAATTTTCACCATTTCAAGGAAATAAAATAAAATGCCAAAACATATAGTCAACTAAACAAGAAAGAAAAAATTATATCCAAAATTATTTTTCAACCATAAACTAAACATCAAAAAAAGTCGCTACACAAATATTGAAGGGAATATTCACCTCTTTTGTAATGTTACTCTGGCCTTCCTGAGGAAAATAAAGCCCATGGCTCCACAACTCTGAATTGGCTGCAAAAGCAATAGCCATAATAAGTATCTATCCAATATCCGTAGTAAAAATATATATACCTTGGCTCTCAAACCAATAACCCCAAATTGTTCGTCTTGAAATTTAACCAACTTAAAGAACTTAGCATACTCAACCCTCCAATATCCATGCTACTTTCATCATCAGCATAATAAGCATAACAAATTGAAATATTGCAAGTTTGCAACTGTGTCAACAACTTCATCCGGTTGAATAGAAAAGAATATATACATATATATACACACACACACATGGAAACAACAAGTTTTACCAATTCTTTGGGAGGAAGGAAGCGTAGGCTTCAATTACAGATCAGGTATAAAGGGAGTGCTCAAAAATTGCTTTTCATGGCATTTTGTGGAAAACCAAGGAGCATGTATCATCTTTATGATAAATTGCACTGATAACTGATTGCTGCTATATTATTGCAATCAAAGACCCCATACTAACATGGGGAGGTATCATTACATGTTACCGGAGCCCAATAATTTTGCTTTAGGCAAATTTCCTTTTATGCTAATTTTGAACTGCTAAAGGAGAGAGTCTATATGCATACCAATAAAGTTCATGGTAACACGAAATATTTGGAGTGCCTTCATCGATGTGCTGATTTGCTGCCTTGTCAGAAGGTATGCCAGAATTGCAGAGATCAAAAATCCACTCAGGCAATCATAATCATATATTGAACTTCTCTGTTGCGCCCAAACCTAACCAATAAAACCAGCAATTTATTTGCCTCAGCCTATATATATTGACCAAATGTATATATTGAATGTATGACTGATGGAGAAGATTTTCAGATATCAAACCTTTAGCAAAGTTGAAGCTTCTCTTAGTTCCTTCCATCTAGAAAAACTTTTATCAATAAATTCGGTATCCTCTAAAAACATATCTTCCAGAATACTACTATTGTAATTTGGTGTAGCCTCAAGACCTGTCCCTTCAGAGCATTAACAGCTAAATATTAACAAAATAAAAAAGGACAGATAAAAGGAACAGTGAAAATGCTAGTGCTCAAGCCGCAAACCTTGATCAGGAGTATGAATGTTGTTACGATTCAGGTTCAACCTCGATATGCCAAATAAAGACATTGCTGATGGAATTATTCTTATACAAACACCAGGAACTTCAGCAAGCTTTGCAGCTGCAATGCCATGTTCTTTATTAGCGAATTAGCAAAATATTTGTATATTAAAAGATGGCAAACTACAGAACACTGCTGCTATCTTCAATCAGTCATGTCAATATTCTTTAAAAGAAATGGCAATAATATTGAAGCGCTGAAATGGAGAATAGACCTGGATAAAGAATTAGTATAGGTTTCCGGGCTTCATTTTGCAGTGTAGACCATTCAACCTTATCAAAAGATGCAGAAGTATCCAAATACTTTTTCAGCAAGCAAAGATACAGGCATCTCTTGGCATGGTATCTATAATTTAAGTAATCTTTCTCGTGGAAACTCTCCTGAGAAGATAGGGAAAATAGTTAGAAGGTGTTGTCTCTTGCATTCTTTCTCACTCTCGCAGAGATTGAATTTGTTGTAATTGAAATTTCAAATTGTTCAGCTATTTTATTGATATTTATATAATTATATTTCCTACAGCATGTCATGTACTTTCGATATCTAAATCCTATAATTACCTTTTCTACTCCAGGACTCCAAATCATGTTTTGATTCATCCCTTTTCATGTAATCCAAATAATTACCAAATAAAGAAAGAGGAAATAAAAAGTTAATATTCTCATGGTCATGTGCAAGAGTTCATAAGCTATGTGCTTCTATTTTGTATTTTGTGGATATATTGCATCCTTTGTGAGAACATCCCAGTAAAAGTTTTAGATCAACAAAAAAAACAATTGAAATTTTGCAGTCGACTTGGTTGGCTCAAAATTGATACGTTAAATTTTCTGATCTTTGTTTTTCTGAAATGCATGCTTTTAGAGTCTAAGATGAGCTATTGTAGCATCGATGCAAACTCTACAGCTGAATAACAATTCAAAGCATGATGCACATCTAATGAGGTTTCTTAATTCCTTTCTGTATAATGACGAGTTAGAAGGTTGAAGCGGATCAATTAATTGAGCACCTTAGGCAACCTGATGATAAGGTCTACATTTACTTCAGGTTTTGCAAGAGTTTGCGTGGCATAACTGCCCCCGATGTTGATAGATGTTGGCTTCTTGAACTTGAACTCAACTTTATCCGCGCCAGTGTCCCTTACAAAATATGGAGCTGTATTAGCCGTCACCTGCAAAGTTGTTAGATGATTTCGAACGTTGAGCTCAGTCAGTATTGCATTCTCGAAACTCGAAAAAAGAAAAGTCAGTATACCAATTACTCGCAAGAAAGCACATCAAACTGAAGGACATGAAAAAACAATAACTTCAGAATCTCCTTGGTAAAGTCTGAAGATACAGGTATTTATGAAATACAACGCAGAGATACAAACACGCACACTCAAAGAGACAGGTAAATGAATAACCTTAACATCTTCCGGGATCTTATTGATGGATGCTTTGATGGCGGAGACAGTGTCATCAACGAACTTGGTGAATGGAGAAGAATAGTCTAGTTGTACTTCCTTCAATAGCTCTCTCACCTTCAAGTCCATAGAGTCCATAAGTGTAGCGTCGCCCATCGTTCCGTCAAGGAATTTTACTTGCAGGAGCCAGAGACTCAGAGTCCTAGAGAAGTACCCGTACTCAGTGAGTCGGTGTTTTGAGGTTTAGGGTTTTTGGCCGAAGGATGGCGGGAGAGACAGGCTCTATCGGAAACGGGTTCTCTGTTTTGTTCTGTTTTTTTTTTCGGCGCGATGTCATGTTACATTGTTACCCGTCGTTCGCGCATGTTAAAACGATCAAATGACTTAGGTTTTGTTTGTTTGATTTTTCATTTTCAGAATATCTTTTTTTTAAATAAAAAATATGTAATAATTAGTTTTTAATTAAATATTTTACAAAATATAAACAATAACAATGTGTTTTAAAAAAATAAAAAGTCACAACAATTTTTATCTGTTTCGTTATTTTTGTTCTGTGGATTATATATTTTAAAAAATATGATTTTTTTTAGAACAATCGTTTAAATGGATTTTTTTATTTTTTCTTCCTAAAGCTTATTTTAAAAAGTAACTGTATAAAATTATTTTAAAAAAAACAAATTAAAAACAAAATTAAACAAGGCATTTATGTTTAAAATATAAAGTGGAAACTGCAAACGGACCAATTGGCAACTTTTTTTTTTACAACGAGGACCCTAATTATTTGACCTTTTTTAATTCTGATACCTTTTGTTTACTGTTACTGTGTTACAGTGTCCGTTGTTTTTTAAGAAAAAACTGCCCATATACCCCATATGAAAAAATCAAATATAGGCGAATCTCAAAATTTTTGCATTTATAGACTAAACTTGTATATTTACAAGTTAAATTTTAAAAAATATTGAATTCTTTAAAACATGTTAGTATTTAAGTTCTTTTTATTATGACCTATGAATGATTTTACCTTCTTTTCAATTAAGCTATCCAAACCTATTTAGTTGTTTCTGAATTTATGTTCATTCCATAGTGAATTTGTTAGGTTAAGTTTTGCCGGTAGAAAAATCTCCCCTTTCTGTTGCCTGGCTCTGGCTACTAATGGATTTTGGCAACCGGTGGCGATGCTTAAAATGCAGAAATCTCAGTGTCGTGGATATTTCGACTGGTCCTCTTCCATGAGCAACACACATGACGTTTCTTTGCTCTTGGAATATTGACGAACACATGAGCTTCTTAATTCATTTGATTATGTCTAAGCCCCAGAATCGCTGTGCCGGATCCCTTAGCTGCAGCAAACTAGTTGAAAAGAGGATCCACATCACCATTACACGTATGTTGTTTGCCGACAGTGTTTTGAAGGTACGTTTTTTAACTTATATGAGCAAATTGAAATTCCAAGTGAACTGTAGGGATATATTCCTTTATTTTTTTTTTAAATCATATAATATTTCTTAACCGATAACTTAAAAACTAATATTTTTAAAACGTATAAATCATCTAAGTAAATTTTGTTTCTCATAATAAATTTTTTTCATACATACAAGCTTAATTCAAACATAAAATATTATATTTAAGATACTTAATTATTTACTAGTTATAAATTGGGGAGATATATTTCCCTTAACAAAATCAACCCTTATTTATAATCGGGCTTTTGCACAGTTTAATTGGACCTTGTCGAAACCCCAATGACTAAGGCGATAATTCAGATTGATTGCAATTATTCCTAAATGCAAAATACATCTTAATTCACCATCCACCTGGTAATGCTTTTTTTTTATATATATATACAAAACAGGACTAAAGCTAAAAAAAAATAGAAATTAAACTATTAGAGAATTTAATCTTAATTAAGCACTAAGTAGTCGCTAAGTTCTGTAAATACATTGGGCACGCATAAGTAATGTAGATCTAGAGATACCTCATTTGCAAGAGCACTTGCAAGTTAATTTTGCTCTCTTAAAATGTATTGCAATCTCATATCCCTCGGCTTGTTCTTCAAACTCTGGCTATGCTTTTGTTACTTGCAAGATTCTTGCTTCTTTCTTGCCTTTAATTTTGGTTATAATTTTCTGTTTGGCCCTCTTTTTTTTGTTATAAGTATTTTTAGAAAGGGATTGGACTCACTTACGATATAAGAGCAGGGCGAAATCTTCTTTCCTCTTAGACAATACTAAGCTGGCTCCCCAAGCGCTGCGATTAGAACCACAACAAAGTGGTACTCCCCAGGTACACTCTAAATAGTCGCATGTCTCACATATTTCCTTTAACCTATAGATGATAGGTCTATTTGACCCTTTTTAATTTGCCTTTAACCTATTTCCTGGTACTGTTCTCTGTTTGCTGTATTTTACTGAGGAACCTAGGCCCAATTTTAGTTGTATTTTTTAAGGATTTAGATCTCACAAGAATACGGGTTCGATTTCTAGTGTCGTTATGATGGTTCTTTTGGTAAGCGATGTTGTAAGTCTCATATAAATATTCTCTGAGTCCTGAGATTATGTTCTAACTTTAATGAGAGACGGGTGCTAAATTTACCTAAAATTTTGTATAAAAAAAATATTCCATGTGGCAGAAAAACAATTCGTAAAGGGAATTGTCAAAAATTGACCGGTCAATTCAATTACGTTAAAAGAGATAGGTGGGGACTTTGGTATTTGGGTTCCATTTCAGGTACTTGGAACTTACTTGGGCAGATTAGATTGCTTTTTGTCGAGCGATGGATCTGGGCATTGCGTCCCTCTGAAGGCGTTCGATTCGGCCTCTCACTTTCATTCGATCCTTTGTCATGGATTTGGGCCTTTAAAAGCTAATGACATAACTGCTTTGTCTATCGAATAATCCCCTTGTTTACCCCATCAAGGACGATAAAGTTTAGTCTGTTTTCATTTGAGGAAATCTAAAAAAATAGTTTCTGTGAGTTATAATTTTCAAAATTTTTTTTCCAAAATTTATTTGCCTTCTAAATACATTTTATTGTTCTTGTTCATTCCATTATCTAAACGGCTAATTTACTCAAATATCCGATCTTGTTTCAATTTATTGAAAGTTGGTGTGTGTGTGTGTATGCATTTTGTTGACTTGAATATTCCTATGCATACCAAAAACAAATACTACTTATGAATAATGTAACTGGATATGGATTTTCATATCTTACATGTACTTTAAATAAGAAAAAAATATAGACATACAGTGACTTCTATTTAAAAAACCAAACGCGCACATACGTAAGGAATCCATTTAAAATAAATCAACTATTGTTAATGAGGCAGAGTTTTATTTTGACACTTTAAACGTCGACGGGTATAGATTTGGATCCCCTTTTCTCAGTTGAACATCGATTATTAAACTGTGTGATATAATGATGATTAAATAAATACATCTCTAAAGGCACATAGTCTAAAAACTTTAGCCAAATAAATCGTATTTATAAGTTAATAGATACTCATATTATTTATAAAAATCACTATTATATATATTTCTGTATATTTATCAGATAGGAACTTCTCATACCTGTACAACACATCCATATGCTCGTTCTAAGGAACATTTGGTATATTCAGTTCAACAATTCTGCTCCGCATATAAAAAGAACACGGCGAGCACATTGGTGCAGTTAAGATAACGGATTTGGGGTGTCTAATGTATTTATGGTGTTTTCTTGTTTTCATCTATGGGTAAAAAATGATGTTATTTTCAATTTTGTATGATTTTTCAAATATTTAATAATCTAAAATTGCGTTGTTTCTTTTTAATTTATAGCATTAAATCTTGAAACATCATAAAAAATTAAGAATAACACTATTTTTTGTCATAAGCCATCAAAATTTTACTCATTTTATATAGAATTTAATGATAAAAAGAAATATGAAAAAATATTTTGGAAGTTAGAGAATTTTTAGGGGCAATAGAGGGGGGATCCAAAGCCACATTAGACACCTCAAGTCTGCAGTTAATACTGTTTAAGTTCTTCGCTAAATGCCGATCGAGTTTGAATAAAACAACTTTCTGTGAAAACTGATTCCACCTAATTTAACATAAACATGGTTATGGGAAAGGAAAAACGCACTTCGTTAGTGGCCCCAATTTCAGAACCAGCGTCATCTCAGACGCAAAACTTCCTTAATCTTATTTATCTCAAAACCTCTGTATTGCATCCCTAAGCATTTCATTATGAAGGTTTTACTCAGTATAATCAATAAACATCTAATGATACCTTTTAAGTTGGTGGCATGTAATTAAAAAATTCCAAGCACAGAGAAGTAGCTATCTTGGAGGGAGCAGTTCCAATTCGGGTAAATAATATTCTATCAGGATGAAAGTTACAAAAGTTCCCAGCCAGCATAACGCCAGTTTCATGGGATGGTAGATTTGACGCAGTAAAAAAAAAATCTCAAAAGAGACGTATCAGTTTCACGGTTCTGAACCGCAGTGTCCGGTTCAGACAGAACAGTGATCCAACAATTGGACCGTCAGAATTGCATCAACTGGTTTAATTGCATCAGTCTGTGCACCCTACTGTTCTCTCCATACTCGCTTCACCTGCCTTGTGGAATTCAGTAAAATGAAAACTGTTGCCATTAAGTTTCAGACTCAAGCTTTAACTTATAGTAGTTTCTTCTCTTTTCAGGAAATTATAATTATTACCCTGAAATGAGCTCGAGTTATTATGATACCAACGGGCAACTAAAGTTATCCAACGGTCCATATTTGATAATTGTCATCACCATTTATTTATTCATTCAATATTCCCCAGAGAAGAAAGCGAACCAACGGAAAGGTAGGATTTCGTAACTGAAAGAGAAAGATAAAAGAATAAGCTCATAAAAGAAAGCAAACTTAGAACATAGAATTATCCCATTCTTACTCCATCTTAGGCAAGGCGAGGAAAAGGAAGTGAACAAAAAGGAAAAGGTCAAGGACATTAACACGAGAAAGAAAAAGAAATATAATATTGAAGCGAGGAGACCATAACCATCGCCATCAACAACAGCTGCACTATCATCGTAAAACGTGAAGTATAACTGCGTGATCTTGACCGTCGACTAACTAGATAACTCCTCTTGTCGTTTCTATTATCAAAACATCATTTTCCCAACGTTTCATCTCGTAAAATCATGAACGAGGCTCGGTCTGTCCGTAACGTCGAGTCTCCAAGAGAGAAATGGAATGCCGCGCTCGGCGTCTCGGTCGGCGTCGTCCACGAAGCGAAACTCGTTGCCCATCCCCGGAGAGAGAAACTGCATTTTCTGGCTCTGAGAGTGCGCGTACCATGAATTGTTGTGGTGTCCAGAAAACATCTGCGCCGAGTCCATGACGTCGCTTGAGTTGGCCGCCGTTGTGGCGGCTACAGCACCCGCCCTTCTCTCTTCCTTCTTGAATCTAATCCCACAGGCATTGCATAGTGACTGCAATTCATGTAACACCATTCATCCACTACTGAACACTTAAACGCTAAGAACAACAACACACAGATTCGTGACACTTCAATAAATCTAAGTAAACAACGAGTATTTGACTACAAAATATGTAAAAGTGAGTCGAATAATTACCTTGGGGCCTCGAGGGCCGTTTCTCCAGAGGGGAGTGGAAGTGGTGTCGCAGTTGGCACAACGACGAGCGAGGAGGGGATCATTATTGGAGGAGTTACTAGTATTGGTGCCACGAGTGGACTTAGTGTGGGATTGTAATAAGTCCCAACAGAAGTTTGAAACGGAGCGATGGTCACGGGGCTTGCGTTTTTCTTCGTCCTGGGATAAACGGGTGGATGGGGTGCCGAGAGAGAGGGTGCAGTCAACAGAAGAGGAAGGAGAGGCGGCGAAAGAATACATGTCGCCGCAGTCACCATAGGATTTGTGGTTGTTGGGCATCGAGAATAGCATAGAGAAGGAATTGGTTTGACCGTGGATCATACCACACGTACACGGTCCCATCACGTGCCCCTGGGAGCTACAGCAACGGGGCATCATATGGCCGCCTCGCGTCTAGTTTCAAGGAAAAATATCCCCAACACTCACCGACCTCGAAATTCGAAGACCAGAGTAAAGGCCGGTTCTTTCGATTTGAAGGCGCTGATGAGGAAGAAGATGAACGGCGAAAGAAGCTTAAATGAGCACGCAGAGAGAGAGAGAGAAGTGTGAATGATGATGATGAGTTTATAGATTTGGAGGGAAGAGAGCAGAGAAGTACAGGGAGTGAGGGAGTGGCAATAATAAAATGGTTGAAAGGAGAGGGAGGGGGCTTGGGAGAAAGAGCTGAGTGGTACAATGAGGAGGGGAAGTAGTTGTCCGTTAGCTTTATAAGCTAATAAAATGGCGAAATACCAGTCAGCAGCTGCAGTCCACGTTGTCGTTAATGGCCAAGGAAGAGATGTCCATACGTGGATATATATAGGGAGGAGAGAGAGAAGCCATAAAGACATTGACAGATAAGGGAACCAATAGAAAGAGAGACTGAGTGATTGCAGAGGGAGGGAGGGGTGGTAGGGCATGAGCAAGTATTTGTAATGAAGAGGGGAAGGGGGGTTTTGGTCATTTGGTCATAGGGGGTAGAGGCTTTACGAGTCTCAAACCCAATACATCAAAACCTCTGTACGTATCCTTATCTGCCTCTGCCCCTGCCAGTGCCAGCCCCCCCAAGCAAAATGGAATAGTCCCCTCCTCACGCTCCCCTCTATTCCCTCCTCTCCCACACGCTCCAATCCCAATATCTCCCTCTTCATACTCACTCCATCTCAATCCCCTTGTCAATCCCTAACTATTCCCCAAATTAATAGTATTTCATATATAATTCAAGCCTCCTTACGCTTCGTACTTTTAGTTTCAATGTTAATATCGTCTCGTTAGTTAGTGTTATGACGAAACAAACCATGTGATGTAGTAACTAGGAAACATGCAAGTTGTCGTTGGAAGCTCTAAAATTCAACAGAACAATGACCACTCCTCTCTTCTACTACGTTAGTTGTCATAGGCGGTCCAATCCGTCAAATCTCTCTCTGCGTCAACAAAACGATCACTTCTTGGACCTCCGACTCCCATCACTGGGATGCCCGTACCGTAGGAATCACGTGAACCAAAACAAAGCCAACCTCCTCATCATACTCCCCTCATGCCTCCGAATCTAACGCACATCAACCTCCCTTATCTCCCCCCCCCCCCCTCAATTCTTACTGCCACTTTGCTCTTTCCTCTCCCAAAGCAACGCCATTTTACTAATATGCAATACCCAACACTATTTCCCCCCTCATTTTTATTCTTTAATAAAAAGTTAAAGGGCGAGAGAGAGAGAACGGGATAAAGTATCCCCATTGTGAGCCTCTGCAATTATCAAAGCAACCCCTCGCCCTGCCCCTCTTCTTGCCTCACAGTGTGTGTTTCTACTACGAGCCAGAATTCTTCCGGTCAAAGATAGAAACTTTTCCACCAAAAGGAAAAGGTCATATGTATTATTATAAGATAAAGCCCCCGACTATTTTGTTTTTGATTTTTTTTTAAAAAAACCAGCATAAAGCGACCCCAGATACATGAGAGAGGCCAGAGCCCAAGCAACAACTGCTCTGAGACTATCGACCCCATTCGATCAAAAGATTCAAAAAAACATTCACGAAGAGAGAGAATGAGAGAATCAGATCGTGTTGAGATTGATGAACCTGAGTTCGACAAACGGGACGACCACCTCTTTCCAAAAGATGCTCTCTATTCGCCTTGTAAACTACGAGCGAAAACTGCGATTAGCACATGACGCTAAGAATCACATGGTCATTTACCCTCACGCGACCCCGCCCCACCGTGCATCCCACGATACCTCCCTCTCTCTTCATCCCTCCGGGTTGGGCGTGGATCGCACGCTCGTCCTCGGTGAAAGAGAATTGCAGAACATAAACAATACAGTCATTATTAGAAGAATCTGATAGTGCTTTCTTTGGAGTGGAAACTCTGGGATTTGCTTAACCATCATAATTCCATTCCAGCCCTAAATTACGAGAGGGAAAGAGCGTGCGTGCGTGTGGGGGCGTGACTAATGGCCATCGCAGTATTTCTTCACGCTCTTGGATGTAGATGGACTAATAATGCTCTCCCTCGTTAATCATACTGTTACGGGGCTCGTTGGATTTGGTGGGACCCCACCTGTACTGCCACAGCATTCGGCTTTTCCAATGAAAGGCCGTGAGAAAAATTGATTACTACTCAACTCGATCGTCGAAATGGGAGGATCTAATGTCTAATCCGACAAAAAACAAAAATCTAATTAATCAAATAATAATCAATAATATCATAAACCGATATGCCACGTGGGTGTTGTGGGGGCACCTGCTTGCATGCATGCATGCATGCAAATGTGTTAAAAAACGCCTGAAGCAATATTTTATAAGAGTACATCAAATGATGTGTACGAATAAAATAATAAGGCGAAGACAATTATTACAAAAATAAACTTCGGGAACCCATAAAATTACATACCTCAAAAGCAACGAGATACAACTGGAATGTCCGTCGTTCTCTCGCTTAGGGGTTAGGGATATTTCTCTCTCTTTGTTTAAATTTAAGTTTTCTTTTTCTTTTTGTTGGTAGTGTTTTTCAAATTTGATCTTATGGGGTGAGAGAAGGCACTTTTTGGGTGGGTAGGATTGGTCTAGGGATTTTGTAGTGGAGGTAGTAATAATGAAGATAATGCAGAGGAGTATTCTTTTTTAGGGATATGTGTGTAAAAGGAGTAAAAAGAGGGAGAGTGGAAGAAGATATACGAAAGGAGAGGTGGGGATACGTTTTGTAAGATGAACCTCTAATAAGCCGTCCTGCCTAAGAAAGTTCAGTTGTTGTCAGGATCATAACAACTGTAACCTCTAATTGTCTCCTCTCAGGACGTAACCTTTTCGGTCAAAGGATGTCTTAAAACCTGTACATGTTCTAGGCCTCGAACCCAAAAAAAAAAACTTCTTCTTCTCTCTCTCTCTCATTAATTTGTTTTTCTTTCTCATGCAATTTGAAGAGAAGTATATGAAGTGCTAAGCTGCTAAAACGGATTATCCTTCTTTACAAGAAAAACATAATTCGCATGTTACTACTGTTTCAAGTTTTAAGATGTTTCATTTGATTATTAACAATGAAGTTTATTTTTTTATAATGTTTTTTGGATGAAATTGTCGAGTTGTATACTTTTATACTGTCATTTTAGAATAAAGTGATAATTATCTGGCGTCAGAACTTAATGGTATATCATAGTCTTATTATTTGTAAAATGTTTGATGCAAAATAATTAGAATGAAAGTTGCTAAAAATTTTATAACGCCAATAACTTATCGAGTGTACTTTTAAAAAAAATATCAAAGCATACAACTTCAATGGAGTTTGTTTAACTTTATTTTAAAAAAAAAAAAGCTAGTCATATTCTCTTTATATGAAGACTGGAGTTTGATCGTTTTTAAGCAGGATATACTTTAAACGGTACATAATGGATTCCTTGCGTGCTGTCAACATCTCCAAACAGCACAAAGAGTACGTTTGAGGTTTAATTACTATACATCTGCTGTCGTATTACATTTACATGTACCCGAAATAGATATATAAAGCGGAATTCTGCAACTAAATACGACATAAAATATTTACCAAATACAATAACTATATATTTATATACCTACAAATTGAACATGAAATTTGTTATCTCTTATTTCAATTTCTTACGCAGTAACATGTTTGAATAAGCAAGCTTGGAATCTAGGTCGAAACCTTTTTGCAGATGATCACGAGCATGAAAATCTATGCTCTCTGCGTCCTTGCCGATGTCTGAAATACAATGATACTAATCATTTCATATTTGGACTATGACTATATTCTCTACTTTATTCTTTTGAACTCATGATTTCGAATTTGGACTTTCCCAGGCCAAAATATTCGAGTGGCATGTTTGAACTTTCCTGTTGATATCTTTATTTTTAGATCGATTCATATAAACTTATTGCCAATGCGACATCTTTCGTTGAAGAGTTTTTATCATTTAATTTTTATAGTTTTTCGAGTCGTTTGAATGTTTGACGATCATATATATATATATATATACACACACACACACAATCCTTTTCTTAGGTTTAAATCTGCATATCATTTTTATATTTACCTCTATACAAGTTTCAAACGACTCAGAGACCTTGTTGCTCACTCATTGATCTCGTATTGGAGTCTTGGAATGGAACCTCTTTACATTGTCAGCTTGGTGTTTATTTTCTCTGGCTTAATTTTGATTCCAGAGATATTCTCTGTAGAGGTCAAAATTTGAAATTGGGGATTACAGACCTGTTACAATTCCATTAAGATGTTGCATCAAATCCTGATTTCTTCTTGCTTTTTTTTTATTTCTTAATATTTCAGAATGGAGTCAGTGGTAAGAGTATTACGCGGCCAAACATCGACAGGGTACTGCGCCTTCATTGCAGAAAATTAAAAATTATAAATGCATCTAATTTACACGCGCGAGAGACGATATGCATAAATTATCATCTTTTAAACTGTTAAATTCGATCCAACAGTCAAGATTCAAGAGGATCATCTGTGAACAAGCCAAAATTATCACGTTCTGATTTGAAGCTTATGCGTGTTTATTTATGAAGGGTAATGTTAAAAAAATATAAATTATCTCATTCTATTTATCTCATTATGAGTAACTCACTAAGAAACCTCCTTATTATGCGATTACAACTTTCAAACAACTACAAAAACAAAGAAAGGAACATAACTGGGCAGTCGGTTGCATTGTACGTATCCAAACGATTAATATTCCACTCAATTCCATCACCAACTCTTAAAACACATCCATGGAAAAAACATAAAATACAGTATACTCTGGGCCATGAACGAGTGTATTATAACCTATATAAAATTTTTATATTTTACCCTAACTGAGAAAGGGCATTTATTAATGATATCAATTATTAAGAACTCCTTAATAAGCTATGAACGTGACCTCCTAAAGTCCCAATCATTCATATACGTATACCGAAACACGTGGCATTTTTGGGAATGTGTTTTGTTTTTGAACAACAAATTTTAGAATGGGGTTGGGCTCATCCACGATCCAATGTCGGGCTGGGTAAGTTGTTTATTACTCTCAGGTATAAATTTAAGCATCAAAGAATTATGATGTCTCCCCAAATACCGTGACTAGAATTATAATAAAATAATATTCTTTAAAAATTAAATATATTCTAAATAATCAATCAAAAGACAATAAGTTTTGGGAATGTGCTTATGGTTAACTAAAAACATCGAGCGACAATATCTAACCCAACAACAGGGTGTTGGGCTCCACCGCCAGTGTCCCAGGGTCCATTGACTAACTGGAGCAGAAAATATGATGCAGGGGCCCCATGTCTGCCCTGCCATCTCTACAGATTACTATTTATGAGGAGTGATAACGATATCACATTTATTGTAGCGCAGAATTTTTGGGGTAGAAAATCTGCTACTTCATAATTGAATTTGGATGCCTTAGATTATTAGATTAGATCATGGTGAGCTCAACCTTTTTAAAAAAAATTATAAAAAAAAATAAAATTGGATGCCTTAAAATCTCAAATAAAAAAACTATAAAATATTAAATTACACTGTTTGAAAGAAAGATAAGGGGAGAGAATGGGAAGGGAAATGAGATAGCGCTGACCATGATAAAACCTGCTCAATGCCCACATGCTAATTAATAGCTTTCCTCAAACCAAGAAAACCAATCCCCACATTTTTTCCCCTTGTACCATTTTAAACTTCATCTTACGTAGCTTCCAATCTTCAACTTGAGGGATTCAGGATGGTGAATTTAGTAACAGCACAGAGGCCATTGTTGCATGTGCTCATGAAGATGGAGCGGCTGAGTCCCTACTCGGTGGACATTGAATCAGGCAATGTCATGAACTTCTGGGTTCCCAAAGAAACCGTTGCCGACGGTGTAGCCAACCAGACCAAGCCCGTGGTGGTTCTCGTTTACGGATTCGCCGGCGAAGGGATCCTCACCTGGCAGTTCCAGGTTAGTTACTGGGTTGAGGAAGTTCGGTGTGGATAAGTGCGTGGTGGTTGGGTTCAGTTATGGTGGGAAGGTGGCCTTTAAGATGGCGGAGCTATATCCTGAGACTGTGCAAGCTATGGTGATATCGGGTTCCGTATTGGCTCCGACGGGCTCCATCATGTAGACCATGCTGCAAAGGCTAAGGTTTTCTTCGTTATCGGAATTATTATTGCCAACATCTGTTAAGGGCCTCAAGGCCCTTCTGTCTGTGATGGCTTATAAGAAGCTCTGGTACCCCGATCGTCTGTACAAATACTATCTTAAGGTCCATGCTCTGCTCTTTTCCTTCATCTGTGATGGCTTACAACTTGGATTTCTCTTTTTTCCTTCATCTGGCCCTCGCTTGAAAAGTGAATTAATGGCAATCCAAATTGATGGAACTAAAAGTTTTACAGGTTTTATTGATTTGGAAGGTAACTTATTCGGCTATATATGGGATTAATTGCCTGGGTGATAACTCATAGTAAGTGTGTTTAGCCGATAAAAGAGGGAGGGATACGATTAGTTAGAGCTTGTTTAATTCATAAGAGTACTACTTTATTGTGGTTTTAGTCGTAACGTTTAGAAAAGTATCATACCTCTTAAATACCTAAATTTATAGTCGAGGATAATTAAATTGTTTAGGCGATGTTCACAAGTAGGAAGGAGTGGAGTGAGCCCTTGGAGCAGTTGGCCGTTAGCAATGAAGATATTTATCCGGTCCTTAATATAGAATATAATTAGAAAGTAAATCTTGAACCTAAATATAAAACATATTTTTTATATTTATCATTTTTCTCAAATTACTCTTTATTGATATTTTCTCAACAATAATCAAATAAGAGAGGAAGGGAGTGAATTAAGAAAAATGATTAAGGTATTTTAAAAAAAATATGTCATATTAACTAACTTATTTAATTTAATAAAATTAGTTAAATATATCATATATTAAAGAACGGAGGAGTATTATCCTATATTTCCCCCTAGTGCTTCAACCTTCTCAAGAGATTTAATTACTCTATTTAATCCTAAGTTCCAAAAGTTAAGAAAGTTAGTTAAAATTAACTATTTATATTTATAAGCATGCAGGAAATCTTTATAATTAAAGAATGGGAGAAGTATTTCATTATCTGAAACTTACTCGAGCTTCCATTATATTGCAGAGAATACATCTTTTATGGCGCGGGAAAGATCGAATATTCAACTTGGAGGTCGCGCAGAACATGGAAGCTAGAGTGGGTATCCTAAGAATTCCCAGTCCTTACTTATATAATATCCATATACTAGATATTTTAAGAACTACTCTTGGATGAGCTGAAATTGAAAGCGCGGTCCTACTAAATTACACATCTTTGATATATTTTTAAATTAATTTATAAGATATCTAATATATCCAGCTTAGTTTTAAATGAGAAGACAAATTAAATCCAGAAATAATAATGATGAAAAGGCATGCATGTTACAGGCTACTATGGGAGAAAAAGCAACATTGGAGAGCATAGAGAAGGCAGGTCAGGAGCGACCCTTCGTCTACAGTAAGTGCCTCAAACGGTTTCTTTCTTCCCTGCAGCTACCAAGCGAAGCCAAAATATAGTCCCATGCCCTATATATATGGCCTCCAGGGTTATTATAGTAATTTGCAATGCATATATAGAAGGTACAAAACACGTGTGCAAACTGTATCTCCTCGCTATTCTCATATATATGTATATGTATGTATTCATGCATCTATGCAAGCTAATCTTGAAAATAATTGAAGAACGCATGTCCTTGGCGCGAGGAAACTATTTTGGAATTACGTGAATTTTTTCTCCGTTTGTTTTCGGTGGCAAACAAAGAGAATTTTTGTTTGTATGTAGTTGCCTCAGACTTTGAGTTAAAGACTAAGATAATTAAAGTTAGTTCTAGTAAAAATAGTTAATCTCTTACAATATGGTGAATTAAGATTTAAATTTTTATTTTAAGAGAGATAGTTATATTTAGTGTCTAATAATATTTTTAGTAGGATTCGTTGTAATAGAAAGATAGATATATTTGGTGAAAAAAAGGAACACTATGATACATAAATGAGAAACATGAGAAATGCATAGAAAGTAGAAACCGCTGTTTTAAGGGTCAAAGTAGTTGTGTCAATATTCTCCAATTGATCCATCTAACCTCCAATGTAATAATTAACCTTGAGAAAGGAAAACATAGATATCACAAATTTATCAACCGATAAAAGCTGCCTGGATTTCTTCCAGAGTTTTTTCCTTGGTCTCAGGAACCCAAAGTTTGACAAAAGCCGCCGCGAAGAAGGAGAATACTGCGTAAATGGCGAATGTGCCTGTTGGATCGCAACCACACCCTAATTATATATATTTCAAGTCATTCAAAATGAGTTGAAAAATAATAGAGAAAGACCTGCACTGCTCCAATTCAAGAGCAAGTTTGCAGTCATGGTGATCCCCCACGCAGTGAACCAATTTAAAAATGTCGCCAAGCTTCCAGCTAGCCCCTTAATATCCGGTGGAAGTATCTGCATTTTACAAATCAATAACAATTTCATTTTCTGCATAATTCTATACTATAGTCTTAGAAATCCACTTGAGCCTCCATGCATATATACCTCAGACATCAGAAGCCAGGGCAGCGGTCCCATGCCTAGAGAATAACCAATGCCCATAGTCTAAACAACGAGCACAAATTAAAGGGTCATTGTTCGGGAAACAACTTGAATCATATAAATTCAAAGGGATCATACCACAACCCCTCCGGCACTGAGCATCCCCAAAACTCTTTGTAGGTCAGAATCCTTTGATATGACTCCCTGAAATCAATCAAAAACGATTTTGAATCAGTGCTAATTAAACTCATGAATCATGATATCAATTTGTGATTTCTGAATTACCAACCTCCAAAAAGAATGATGCAGAAATGACCAAGAGGCTAAGTGTCATCAGACAGGACGATGTCTGCGGAAAGTTAATTTTCATATTCATAATAATATAGTACATTTTATTTGTTGAATTCGCATAATATACTCACTGTCAGAAGCACCCTCCTCCCAGTTTTGTCCACCAGCCAAACAGTGACTCCGGACATCACCACCTGCACATCATGTAAGAATTTACAATGATATTTGAATACAAGTTCAATACTTGAGAACAAAGTTTTTGACCTGAATAGCTCCAAATCCAAACGTAACAGCATCACTGGATGTAATCCCTATCATATATACCATGCAAATTAATTAAAGACAAAGTGAGAATGAAGATTATATAACTTAAACAATTAATTGGCAGTTATTTTTACCTGCAATTGCAAAGATCTTGCTAGTATAGAAGAAAACTCCAGTCATGCCAGTCAATTGCTGAAGCACAGGCAATCCGACCCCTACCTGCAACAACTTAATTTACTCTTATATACTTTGGAACTAGCCAAAAACAAGGAAAATATATATCGAGAGGGACAAGAAAGGATCAGACCGTTAAAGGAAACCAGTATCTTCTTCTCTTAAGATCTGCTAACTGGACCGTTTCTTTTTGGTCAGTTGACAACAAGGATTCCTGTCCCAACAACATGGTTCAGTAAGGTGTCTTTGTCTCCTCCCAAGTTTATATTTAAAGCTTCTAAGAAAATCGGGGTAACATAGTGGGGGGTACTTCGATTTCTCGAGCTTCCATCGTAATATCAACTAGAGGTCCTCGAAGAACTTGTAAAGAAGCCTCAAACTTTTCTTTCATCCCCATTACGGCCTGGAAACCCCGAGTAAAAGAAATTCAGAAAGAGGCGAAGTGAATATATGTATGTAGCAAAATCAGTTGCAGTTATGGCATTAACACATTTTGCGTGATGCATACCAACCATCTAGGAGATTCTGGAATGAACAATAAGGCAGGTATTAAAACAGCACAAGGCAAACTACCTGCACAGAATTGGATAAATATAATGGTTCACTATATATATTTTTTCTTCTTGTTACTGGAATATATCGAGTTATCAATCATTTTAGGGAAAGAAAGGAAAATGCAAAAAATAAGGACTTACCAAGAGCTGCTAGCACTCTCCAGTCGACAAAAAGCCCCAGCAGGTAAGTTATCGTCATTCCTATCTGAATTGAAAGCTAAAAAGTGGGGGAAACAATAAACGAAGATATGAAAATCGATCATTTGTTAACAAACAATTATAAGACTCAATTCAATAAGCAGCATGGAAATGGAACCAACCTGGTTCACAGATCCAAGGCTACCTCTCATGGTTCGAGGTGATATCTCTGCTATATAAACAGGCACCTAAAAAATTATTCCCAGTTTATGAATTGGAAAAATTATAGAGAGCAGACATATATAGTGGACATATACTCATATAAAGGTCGGGTTCAAATCCAATATAATGGCTTGTGGAGATTACTACGTAAGATATTATTCCCACACCAAATCCTTCCAATAATCTCCCCAGAAAGAGCAGCGATGGTTCCTACAAATTCAGGGGGGCATTATATATCATTAGAAGGTAACCAAGTTGCAAAGGGCAGGGGTAGAGTTGGTATTTGACCACTCAGCACTTACACTGGCCATAGAAATGGCTAGCCATCCTATAACATTTGGGATTGCAGCTATCATTAGGGACTGCATAATCATATCACCAAAGTCAAAACAACATTCATTAGTTTATAATGAGGACGACTTAATTTTGGTATTCAGATTTGCTTTATACCCCCTTGCGCCCATAGTAATCTGCTATTTGACCACTGGCTGTTGCTCCCACCATGGCACCCACGTTGGACAGTGATCCAAATATAGAGAACTGTTCTCATCATTATATTCATCTAAAGTGAATCAAGTAATTAAAACAAATGAAAAAAATGGACAAAACTCGGTCAAATAATTCAAAGAAGCGAATAGTCAGACCCTTGAAATCGAGAGATTAAGATCTCTAATTATATTCACTTGAGTTGGAGAAGAATACGCGCACTGCACGAATATATATCATGGCAGAGACACGAGTCAGGAAATATTTTAAGCATCAAGGGAAACTATGTACACGACGTCGTATTCAGTGAGATAGTGGTGTGAAGGTGAAGCACCGTGACACCAAACTGGAAAGGACCCAAGGCAACGACGAGGACGCAGGCCAAAACAAAGAGAGAGCTTTCTCGAGCATTGACTGATCCCAGGAATGGCTTCCTCACGCTTGCGCTGTGCTCCACATCGTTCCTCGAATTCATTGCTTCTTACGTCGCAGGTTCCGTAGGTTTTCGTCGATAAGAAAAAAGATATATGGGATTGTATGAGGATGTGAAAAGGTGAAGAAAAGGACGTAAGATGCTTTTATATAGGAGAAGCTTATGTGTTGCATGAGTGAACCAAGGTGCCTACAAATGAGAGTGTCGGAGACTTGTCCGCGTCATTGGGACTTGCGAGAAAAAGAAGGCGATCCTGATCCTTTGGTCAAGTCCTTTTTGCCCTGTTTATGATGTTCGTCTCTTTCCTTATTACCAGATGAAAGATGTATTATGTTCTTTTTTTTGAAAAAAAATATATGTATCTTCTTCTTAGAATAATACTATTTGAAGTATTATTAAGCATTAAATATATATATCTCTTTTATTAAAGATTTAAATATTAGTTAGTCATGTTAGGAAAAATTAATCCTTTCAACTACCATGTTAGTTGTATTATGCTCTTCTGTTCAATCCAAATTAATTCAACACCCCAAGGCTCAAGGTTGTATTTTCATGGAGCGGGGAACGTCCACAAGGCTGTGGAGCCTTAAGAAATTAAAACGATTGCCTCGGCCCCAAATAATATAGGCTTCAGAATATATAAAAAAACGGTTACCAGTGTTAGAAAAAGTTTATTTTTTACTTTTTAGTTAAAATTGTTTAAATCCTATCTAAATTGTTTAAATCCTATCTAAAATTAACTATTTTATAAGTTAAGATAAAATGAATTAGCTATATTATTGAGAGTGAAAACTCATGATTATTTTATTTGTAGATTTTGATGCACTTTGCAACTTTGAAAATTAGGATGATATGAAAACTAATTAATTATAATACACTATGCTTTTCAATACTAATCCTTGATTCTGAACGGAAATTTACAAATACAAGAACCAATAAGTGTATCGAGACGTATTTTAAAATATACACGCAGATCGTAATGGTTATTGATGCACTTGAAATTAAACAGTCTAAAATGTAACATTGTATCGTTGTAATTTTAGATTAAGGTAATAGAAGATTGACTTACAAAGGAGCATGGTTGAACGAAAGGCCAAAGGTTCCTTTGTTTTGAAGATAAGAGATTTTAATTGACACAAAATGTACTTGTACCAAATCTATTTGTAATATGATTCTGTTTCGTGCAACGCACGGGAAAATGACGTCTTGTTATATCTAAAACTCCATATTAAAATTTATTGACACAACCCCAATTACAAATTATTCAAGGAGTCTATCAAGTTATAGATTATCTCTGGACATATATCATTTCAATATGTAAAAATGCAATTAAAAATATGTAAGCTATGGTGAAAATTATTATTAATGTAATGTACTGTGGACAGAAATTCTATGAATTGGTATTCTGTACATTTATCCCCCCATATTCTCGAACGCCTATAGGGTTGGTTTGGCACGGGTTATTTGGGGGAAAGGTAGGAGGAGGGGAGGGATTTTGCTTCCCTCCCCTTGTTTGGCTAATTGGAGGGGAGGGAAATTTTTTTAAAATTTTCCCTTCCCCCTCCAACTTTACTTCCCCTCCAAAATTGGGGGAATTTGGAGAGGAAGTGATATATTATTATTTTATAATATTAATATATCCATAATTTTTTTAATATCCTAATATTACCCCTATATTATATTTTATTAAAATATTATATAAATAATATAAAGTAAATTTGTCTATTTTTCTTCCCCTTCCTTCTTGAACCAAACAAGGTAATATGAAAATCCCTCCCCTCCTCTCCCTTAATATTAATCCAAACAAGATAATAATAAAATCCCTCTTTTTCCCTCCCCTTACTTTCCCTCTATTAAAATCCCCCCCCCCCCTCCGTTGAGCCAAACACAAATCTGATGCAAAATCAATCCAACACACAGACTAATAACACTTCTATGTTCATCATACTCTGTCAGCGACTATGCTCAGAGGATCATGATAAAAATTGAATATCTGCAATTAATGATCTCAACAGACTGCTTTGTTTATTTGCCAATAAAATAAACAAATACATATATTTTGAATTTAGATCTAACTCGGCTCTTGCAGTAAAAAGAGAGAAAATACAAATGACACAGCAACTATTACACAGGAATATACTTAATAAAACAACAGTAGATATATGGTATATGGGTTCGTTTAAACGAGTGCTTTTCGAACAAAATCATCCAAAGGATGACTGAATTTCTTCCAAAGTTCTCCCTTTGGTCTCAGGGACCCACATTGCTACAAAAACAATGGTAAGGGCCGATACTAACGCGTAGATTGTGAATGTTCCTGTGGGCAATCAAATTCATCATTTTATTGATAGGCACATATGACACAAGATGCAAGAATGTTCATAACAGAATGGAATGAACATGTAGCCCAATTACAACTATATCTTTTTGGCTAAAAATTTGGTAAAATCATATTCAAGTCGTACGAGTAATATTAAAAAAATAATCTATAAGTTATTCCGTTCTATTAATGATTCCCTCTTTTATCTCATCAAACTTCTAAACAATTTATGGTACTTGTGGTTCCACCACTTGCCTTCCATTTCATTCCATTACTATTCCCAAACATATAGGTATAATGTTGTGCATACACATGCAATGGTTGGTCATATAGGTATAATGTTGTGCATACACATGCAATGGTTGGTCATCATAGTTTTCACAATGCCACTTGTAGGTCCTAAATGAACAAAAGAACTTCTAGCCATTGTATGCACACGCACAACATGTACATAATACCCAAGAATTTCTGCAAGCGTTCAACTGAGCCAGCAACACATGATAAGGAAAAGGGGGAAAAAGTGTGAAGAAAACGCGCAGAGAGAGAGAGAGAGAGAGAGAGAGACCTCCACTGCTCCAAGATAAAAGCAAGTTCGCAGTCATTGTGATCCCCCAAGCAGTAAACCAATTCAACAAGGTGGCTACACTGCCAGCTAGGCCTTTTATATTCACTGGAAGTATCTGAAAACAACGATTTAGAAGTGAGTTATTCCAAACGTATCCAATAAACAATTGTATGTGACCCATATGTCTAACGGTTTACAAGAGACATAGTGCCTTAAGAAACAAGAATACAGAAGGAAATCCATAGACATTCTCCGAAAAAGGAATTAACTATTTATTGCTCTTATTTAATCTAATAAGGGAAATATAAACTTTGAATACCTCAGACATTATAAGCCAAGGGATTGGTCCAAGTCCTAGAGAGAAGCCAGTCACCATTAACTACAGAAACACAATTGATTGAACTGATGAGTACTTAAAATATTTCAGAGCAATCGAAGAAGGACGTCAGACCCATGCCACATAACATACCACGAGCCCAACCACGGAGATTATTCCCAAAATGCTGTATAGATGAGAATCCTTTGATACAACTCCCTGTATCAATAAAGATTAAACAAGTTATAAAGAGAGCAATGCTCCTAACAGTGGACCAAGCTAATGCCATTTCCAAGTACTAACCTCACAATAGAATACTATGGCAACAAGGACGAGGCTAAATGTCATTAAAGAGGAGGAAATCTGCAGAAGCAATAACAGATTTCAGAATTTTCGAATTCCATGTTCATCATCTAAAATAATGTGTTCAAAATTTTTTTGGAAATTTCGTTGTGCTTTAATACATACTATTAAGAGAACCCTCCGGCCAGTTTTGTCCACCAACCAAGTTGCGATTGCGGTCATAAAAACCTGGAAAAGGAGTTGACAATGAGAGCTGAATTTACTATTTTGATATTCACATTAATTTTATGCATAGTGGCCAACCTGAACAGCTCCAAGACCAACTGTAGCAGCCTTGCTGGATGAAATTCCTGGCACAAGAAGGAAGTCAAATTTCAAAAGGAGCATTTTACCATTTTGGAGCCACGACAATTGTCATCTAATGTTTGAAATTAGTTTTTCACCACTGAGTGCCGAAGACCAAATAAGAAATTTAAATAAGACAGGGAGACTAACCACCATCTTCATATCCCACACACTTGAAGTCAACAACATAGTCAAAGTTCAGGGTCATTAAATTTTTAAAAACGTCACTATGATATGGAAAGAGCTATGAGAGTCAACTCCCACCCCTCTTTTAAAAAAGAAAAGAAATAACAAAAATGAAAACAAAATATATCAAAAGCAAACTCAATAACTAACAACTGATTAGTAGTAAATCTAACCTGCAGCTGAAAAGATGTTACTTGAATAGAACAAAACTCCATTAATACCACTGATTTGCTGGAGCACAAGTAATCCAATTCCTATCTGCAGTCACTTTATTACCCTCAGGTTTAGGTTTCTCAAACTCTCATATAAATAAATAATCATAAGCCGAACTAGGAAACAGAAGGAGACCACAATTAGGATGAATTATATCATACCATCAAAGGAAACCAATATCTTTTTCTCTTAAGATCTGCAAATCGAATGGTAGCTCTTTTTCCCGTTGATGCCACAGATCGCTGAAAAGAAGATAGTTTAGCAGCACATGGTTCTTAATGCAGCTATTAGACACTTAAATCACACCTCATCTACACTTATCGTCATGCATCTTAGCATAGCATCAAAGCTGTTTTGCTACTTTAGGTGGCAAAATGAGTTAAATACCTTGATTTCATGTACTTCAACAGAAATATCAGTGTCAAATCCTCGTAAAACTTGCAATGAAGTCTCAAACTCTTCTGTCATCCTCATCTTGGCCTGGATTTGCCAAATCCCGAACCACCACCACCACCACGCAAAGAAAAAAAAAAAGAAAAGAAAAGAGAACCCAATAAAAAGAAAAACCCAGCAAAGAAAAAGAGAAAGATATAAATCAGCAATAGGAAAGATTCAGAAATTCCATCAGCACCGAATGACACGGCATATGATTTATACCAGCCATCTGGGAGATTCTGGTATAAAGAATAACCCAGGAATTAGCACTGTACAGGGTAGAATTCCTGAAAAGGGAAAGAACATGCTAACTGTTACAATATAGGTCCTAGAAATAATAATGATATCAACTATACATCAACGTTTTGAAGCACCTGTCACTAAACATTCTGTCAACTGTTGTCAAATATGCATGCAACTTCAAGAGATTCAAAACAGTCAGCATGTTATAGTAACAAGGAATTTACCTAGAACTGCAAGCAATCTCCAGTTGACAAAAAGGCCCAGCAGATAAGCCAGCAGTATTCCAATTGTAACGGAGAGCTGAGCAAACAAAAGACAAATGTTAAAAAATAGCATTTCAAATGGAAGAATGGAGCAGACGGAGGTGGGATTAAGAAGCAACATTAAGCAGCCAACCTGGTTGACAGATCCAAGGCTGCCTCTCATGTTTTGAGGTGATATCTCAGCAATATAAACAGGCACCTTGAGAAAAGAAGGACAAACTATTTTCATTCAGAATTTCTCCTATTGATCCCAGCATATAAGGAAAGTAAACAGGACTATCAAGATTACCACGTAAGAAATTATCCCAACGCCAAATCCTTCCAATAAGCGCCCCATGAATAAAAAAGATGAGTCCTATAGAATCAACAATGCGAACTGTAAGGTTGTAAACTAAGATAAAGAACGAACAGGGGTATCAAATCAAAGTTCCCATTATCGCGTACTTTGGCGAAAGAAATGGCAAGCCATCCTATTATGTTAGGGATTGCGGCAACCATTAGTGACTGCAATTCAAACACAGAGGCATCACACATCGCAGTCGTAGATAGCCTTGCATGGGTAAATCGACACAAAAATCACTATACCCCTTTACGCCCAATGTACTCTGACATTTGGCCGCTGGTTATTGCTCCCACCATCGCCCCCACGTTTGATAATGACCCGAACAGAGAAAACTGTAAACGATAATATATTCAGCAAGAGAATTATTAACACGAAAATGAAAACATCATTCGATAAGATACATTAACAAATGCAAACAAACCTCCGAAACTGAGAGTTTCAAATCGCTGATTATGCTCTCTTGAGTAGGAGAAGAGTACCCGCACTGATAAAACCATACAATCAGTAATTACCCCGGGGGGAGGGGGGAGAGGAAATCAATAACAGCTTTCTGTGATTATGAAGACGAGATATAATATGATTGGATACAGATAAAGTACCGTAAAACCGAATTGAATAGGACCCAAGGCGGCGACGAGGACGCAGAAGAGAACAGAGACAGAGCCATCTCTTATGGCTTGAGCTGAGGAGCCCATGATGCTGGACTGCCTCGAGCCCATCTTGTACCAGCTTCCAGTTTGGAGGAAGGGCTTCCTAAGATCCCTCCCATCCTCATTATCGTCTCTGAAGCTCATTACCTCGAGCTAAGTCGAAGTTGTGGGTGGAACTTGAATGATAATTTTTCAGAGGAGTGGATCGATTTTGCTGTCCCAGTGAGAGATAGAGAAGCGATGTTCTACGGAAATTCTGTAAAGTATTGAGCGGAGAGAGACAGCGATATTGAAGTGTTTATTTATTTTCTGTGTACTTCCCAAAGATTTTAGTAATTAATCCAGCCAACTTCGACTAGTCTATTTTGCCGTCAAAATGATGTCGTGCTGGATTTCATCACAGCTTCTTTTCCTTATATTTCCTTATCAATCCCTCCGAGTTTTCACTTTCCAGCTTTTTTTTTTTACGATAAAGCCCAAATCAACTGCATATTACAAAGTGGGGATGATCCCAAAATATCTTGCTGCACTAGGGTCCTCAGTGAGTCTGGGACTATATCAATACAACTAAACTTATGGCTGCCACTAAGACCATCTTTTGCTAATTTTTCAGCAACCATGTTGGCCTCCCTATGTATATAATGAAGTCTACAAATCCATTCCCTGTTGCTGATGGCAGTGGTTGAGCTTGAATTAAAGTTTCCTCCATACATACTACTTCTACTCTATCATTGGATGGGCTTGAATTATTTGACTGAATTTTCTCGGAGAATAAATTTTTTTAAGGTACTGGGATCCATTTTTGTTTTATTTAAAGAATTCAGACTATAAAATTTTACCTTAAAGAATTGAACTTCTCACTACCCGTATCAATAAACATTAATATATTGGCCAGAAAACCTATGAAATGATATTTTACCACAACAACATTTCATGTAGATGTTTGCTTCTTATTTTTGTAGTAACACTTGCTTTTACTGGACAAAGAATTTATGCAGTAAATGCGATTTTGAAACTGAATCCAGCAAACAAGATTATGAAAATATTTGTGAGATAAATTGAATTCATTCTTCACAAAATATAGGTAAAAAAGAAAGCTAAAAATGGCGTGTTTTCAGTTTTCTAAAATAAATTTTATAATTTGTTATTAAATTAATTATATTAATAACCACCCATAAAAGTGGGACAGATCTTACATTTTTACCAGTATATCCTACACATGTCTGCTCTGCATGCATCGTGATATTGATCGGCGGACCATGTGGCGTGTTGATCCCAACTCCTGAATGTTCACTTGTTCATAATCCACTGTTCTCTATTTTGCCAACCATGATCCAAGGTTCTGGATTTCGGTCATGTGAATTCTTTTTGCAGGTATCATTTAGATGCCTATTTAGTCGTATAGGAGCATCATTTATCTGTATTAGATGAAAACATTTGGTTCATATTTTTTTAATAGACAAGCTCACATTTATCTGTTTTTATTAAATTATTTATTTTCAACTCAGTAATTCTGAGTTGTTTCTTTAATAGAATATAAATATAAATGGGATACCACCTATAGAATATATAATATTATCTCTTATTATAGTCATAAGAGTTCATTAATTTTTTAAATATATTAAAAAAATTAAAAAAAATAATTAATTATAATTAATATAATAACTAGTTGAATATTTTTAGTAGATTTAAAGGTATATAATATATATTTATATTAAAAAATTAAATTTAGTTATAATTAATTGATCTATTTGATTTTATTAATTTATAAAAAAAATAACTAGTTATTATAATTAAAATTAGATGGATGAATTATTTTATGAAAAATCGTATTTAAATCTAAGAAATATAATTGCAAAAAAATCTCAACAAATCATTAAATTATTGTGAAGTACTACGAGATATAGGATTAATTTGTTTAAATTATGAAATGATAAAATTACTCTTAAAAAAATGTTTCAGTTGTTATTTTTTCGCCTTCTAATTATTATTTATTTCTATGAAAGTTATCATTCTCAATACTTAAATTATTTTTTTATTATTATTTGAGTTATTATTTTTTTCACATAAAATTATCATTCTTATTATTTTAATTATTTTTTATTTGGAGTAATTCTATTTTTTATAATTTAAACAAATTAATCATAAATCTCATACAATTTTACAGTAAATTTAAATGTTACTGATTCATCAGAGTATGAACACAGTATTCATCGTCCATCACTTTGGCATAAAGTGACGTGATGATTAAATGATAATAATTTGTCATTAAGTAGCACTCATTGCTCGTTTGCAGTTAGTCTTCGGCATGTTGCATGTACAGACGACGGAATTTGATTTTTCTTTAGTAGGACAATATTGACAGAGACAAACATTTAAAATAGTTGGTGTTTCCTGTGATCCTACACTCATGAATGCGATTTTACCATTCTGTTCTACGTCTCTATAATTTATCCCATGAATAACATGGGCATATCTGAAATTCTAAGGGCTAGAGTTGTGATGCGATGTGATGGGGTTCATGTTTGGCATCACATATACGTCAAAACGACTTTTCTGCCGTAAAAAATTATTTTAAGTCAATATATGATGTTTGACATGATTTGGAAGCAATGGATTGTTTCCTCAAAATGGAAATAATTTTTGCTTGCACACACACATATGTAATATTGTTTGGTGGAATATGAATGTAATGTTTGGCCTGGATTTTGGATTATGACATTTTGGTTTTTATTTAGGTTTACAGTTTTTGAAATTGACTTTTTCTTTAAATAAAAACTCTATCCAAATATAGATTATATATTCTTTTTTTATATTTTTAATATATAATTTAATTTAAAAATTAATTTTAATTCTAAATATATAATTTATTTTTATATCTATCAATTTTTTTAAATCACCCTATATATACTCTCTTAATAATAATTAAATAAGAACATAAAAAATAGAGTAAAAGTGTTTAAAAAAAGAGATATATTAAGTAATTTAAATATTTTTTAAATTAATTAAATATATTATATATTAAAAAATATTTAATTTTTACTCTAACTTAAATTTATAAAATTGAATTGAGATAGAATGTGTGTTTGGGAATCCTTTAACCTATGATTTTAAAATAGTTTATGGCTAAAATTTTAATTTAGAAAAATGTGAAAGAAAATAGTTATATTTATTCAAAAAAAAATTTGAATCAAACTATAATTTAAAATTAAAATTTTAAATAAGTTACTGAGATTAGCTTTTGTAACAATAAAAAAGTTTATGAATTATCTAATTACTATTTTATCCTTACTATTTCTTATACTCTCTCTCCTATTTCTTTTATCTTCTCCACCTTTTTTCCTCTCTCCTCCATCCTCTCTTCTTTCTCTTCTCTTCCCTCTCTTTGCTCTTCTACCTTTAAAAAAATCATACCCTTTTGAATAATTTTTCAATCACAAAAATTTTTCTGTTAATAATTATCTAAACACTTATTTTTTTATAATTATTTTTTTCTCATAAACTCTTTTCTAATTTTTTTTAAAGATATCCAATTTTTTTTTTATAATTTTTTTTTAAAGTCTATGGAGGCTCAAAAGTTACGTTTACTAATGACAATCCAAACAAGGCCGGCACTCGGCGATGGAGTCGGTGATAGGTGCTGGGCAACGAGAAAGCTATTTGGCCACGTGGCGCATTTTCACTATTGTGGGATTCGGTGGCTTAGTTTTCTTTTTTCTTTTTCTTTTAAAAAAAAGATTTGATAAATCCCCTCTTTCATTTGTTGGTTGAGATGGATTCATCTGATTCCTTTCTGCTTACAAATTGCAATTCCCCTGCTATAATTCTCTTTTCCTTCCTTTTATTTTTTTGCCTGGCTCATATGTAAAGATTGTAAACTTGGTCTTAGCTTGCTGGGGATGGTTGCATCTTTCCTATTTGCTTCGTTTTATTTGCGTTTAAATTTGGTTGATGTTGACTCAAAGAAGGGGAAGGCTTTTTCTTTTTTCTGCCAAAGGATATACATCATTAGGAACCAAGGTTCAGCAGAAACAAAGCAAGAGCAAAAAAAACAAAACAAAGCAAAGCAAGAGCAAAATAAATTCCTCAAAACAGTAAATAGATCCAAGAAATGAGCTGGAAGAGAGGGGCTACTAGGGAATCGTGCAGCAGACTATCTTGCTGCAGCTTCGCTTAAGGAAGGGGGTGTGCCCTATTGTAACAAAAAAAAAAAAGGCGTGCCCTATTGGGTGGGTAAATACTGAACACACCCTTACCCCTTTTTATGCTATCCTGATTTTTGATGTTTCCGGTGCCAATGTGTCTTCTAATAATGGCTTTAGGCTTTTCAGACGAGCTGGACTTAAGTGTTGGCTGATCTTGCCTTTTGCTTTGCTGTTTGTTTCCCAAAATGTCGTTGTATTTCTGTCTTTGCTTTGTAATTTGTTCCTGATTATTTTCCGTTGTATCTCCTCTTGGAGCTTCTTTTTGAAGTTATAGAATTATTTAGTTTGGCCGGGAAAAAAAAAACCAATCTAAAGTAAGGGTGTGCAAGATGCTCATATGTCCAACCTAATAAAAGATGACCTAATATAAAATAGGTAATTTTGGACAGGGCCGGGCATCGAGCAGAGGTTGTTGCCCTGCTTAGTTAGTTACGTATTTATATATCAAAATTTGTAGATTACATTATTTTACATATAACAAATATGATGGATACTGGTGACTAAAGGGTATTTTTTATAAATATGAGTAGTCAAGTAGATAATTGTATATTTTTAAAATTTATAACCAAATTGTTTTTTTAAACTTTGCTAATCGTCATATCTTTTTTCCAGATGCTACATTCTTGTTAATTTTTTGGAGGTTGATATAAAATTACAATTACAAACTATTTAGATTTTAAGACTTTTTTTATATGCGATAGATTTTAAAACTTTAATTACTATATTTTTATTACTTTATTCTTAATGGATTATATATATTATTTAACTCTTGAATATATATGAATATAATATTATTTTAGAAGTTCATAATTGTTGATTTTTTTTTCATAATATGATTAGGGCATCACGATTTGGGCATACCCAGCCAGCCCATGCTCAGCCCAAAATAGTTAGAACTTTTATCGAGTATAACTGGATATCGGGCTATAAAATATAGCCCATACTTTTTTTGAGCAAAACATCTAACAGAGGGCTGCCTTATCCAGCTCATGCACACCCTAATCTGAGAAGTAAATCCCTTTATTCCCTTATGGGTAGCATGATCAAACAAATCTACACATCATTAAAAATTTAAAATAATTATCCCTTTCCTTAAGGCCAGTAAAACACAAAATATCAGCACCATTATCACTATCACGAAAATGCTTGAATCAAAGTCAAGAGGTGCGACGTAGTTTTTTTTTTTGGTTACCCACCCGGTTCACCGGAGCTTTGCCCCGACTACATCCGGATCCGACCCGCGTCGCACACCTGGCTATGGTGGGTGAGTCTCCCAACGGGGATTTTCTGCGTACGCCAAGGCTCGAACTCGAGACCTCGCTTAAGCGATACCGAGCCGCTTACTACTAGGATCAACCCCCGTTGGTGGTGCGACGTAGTTATCTCAACATCAAGGAACCAGTTGTAGTTTATCCATAAGGTCAATGAAATGCAAGTTGCTTATGCCCACACTCCACGATCCTGGTAGGCATTCTATGAAGCGGTTAGCCAAGGTGATCTTAATAATTTTTTTATACACAAAATATTGGTACTTCACAATTTTTTGTACGTAAGGTATTGATAATTTGATTTAGCTCCTCCTCACAATAAAAACAAATTAATAGGGATTTTCCTAATTTTTCTAATAATTTTTATATAGAGTATCAAACTTAATATATTTTTTGTCTTTTTTTTATTATAAATTTTGTTTTACTTTAGTTAAAAAACAAAAGGGAAGCTCGGTTATGTATCAAAAAAAAAAAAAAAGGAAGCTCGGTTTCTTTTCCGCGGTCCTGGCATCCCTGCCCCTCATTCGTAACCCTAAAATTCATCCCCAATTGTCAGAATGGTGAGGAGAACTCGGTCCGAAACCAAAGGCATTTCTAACTCAGATCTTCAATCTCAGTCTCCAACCACGACCGCTATTTCATTAAACCCTCCCCCTCCAACTTCTTCCGAAATCTCATTTCGGGCTCGAAAAATTCGAAGAGTCACATCCGATGCAGATGATTACAAACGCCCCCAGATTCCCAGCGTAGAAGCATCCAACACTTCACTCTCGGAAGCTAGTGCTATAATTCCGGAGAAGGAAACCCCATCCCCATTGCCCTCCGTTTTGCCCATGATCGTCCAGCCGTTGACGTTGAAAGGTGAAATCGATATCGCTCTTCAGCATTTGCGCCTGTCTGATTCCCTTTTAGCGCCTTGTATTGACTCTTTTCGCCCGCCTGAGTTCCCTACTCATCGCCCAGCGTTCCTATCTCTCACAAAAAGCATTGTTTGCCAGCAACTCTCTAATCAGGCCGCCAAAACGATCCACACTCGTTTCGTCTCACTCTGTGGAGGTGAGACTTCAGTTCTGCCCGAGACAGTGTTTGGGCTGACGGTACAGCAGCTACGAGGAGTTGGAATCTCTGGACAGAAAGCAGGTTACCTCCATGATCTGTCAAGCAAATACAGGGAAGGTTTACTATCAGATTCTTCAATACTTGAAATGGATGATGAAACCCTCTTTAATAAGCTTACCATGGTTAAGGGGATTGGGCCTTGGTCAGTGCACATGTTCATGATCTTCACACTTCACAGACCAGACGTTCTTCCTGTAGGGGATCTGGTTGTTAGAAGAGGTGTGGAGCGATTGTATGGCCTTAAAGCATTGCCAAAGCCTTCGCAAATGGAGAAGTTATGCGAGAAGTGGAAGCCATATAGGTCTGTTGGGTCTTGGTATATGTATAGGCTCATGGAAGCAAAGGGGGTTTTGCCGACATCGTCAGCAGTGGAAGTAGCGGCGACATTGGCCGGTGGTACCTTGCCGGGGCAGCAACAAACGGAATAGCCTCACCAATGTTTTCCTTTCAATGGAAATGCAAGCCTAGAAATTGGAATTTTGTGTCTTGATAGTTTTTAATTGCGTGGTAAATTTGTACTCCATCCGGTCCTTTACACTAGCTCGATTGGACTTCTGGGAATGATTGGGGCTTGTTATTATCTCCACTAGCTCAAAAACTCTGTTGATTGTTGATGTGTCAGTTAGCCAAACAGAAATCTCAAAACTCATACTTTGTGGGCGTGGGATGCCTTTACTATGAATTGGAAATGGGAGGGTGAAACTGAAAATCTTCCTAATTTGACTTGAATGATTAAAGCTAATCGCATAAAACTATACAAGCGTATTGGCTACCAAATTAATCCTATTTGTAATCCCTCGCCTGGGGTGACCTATGCCTATAATCTGAGGAAAATTGCGTGCACATTGTTAACAAAATCAAGTAGAGAAGAATATCTTCATATTCATTAACTATTGAGCAACATGCTCATTACAATTATAGTAACCCACTTGGGTTATACACTAATCTACCCTCACTTGAGGGAGATAAACCAACCCCACTTGGGGACTTTGAGGAGAGACCCAAGTTACCCTCTCCCTCATTATGGTGAGGATCTCACTATCCTACACACTTAACCAATAGACTAGGACCTTTTATATAGACTTAGGGTCATCTAGACACTAGTGATTAACACTAATCACCTAACTAATTCAACCTTCTAACACCCCCGCTCAAGTTGACACCCCTTAACTCTAGGTGTTCAACTTGCCAATACAACACATAAGGGAGTAAGGTGAATTAAACCAAACTATTTTTATTTTACAAAATACAATATGAAAATTTCTTCACTACTCATTGCATCAAGAAAAGCTTCTGACAACCCACGTTGCCAGAAAACAACAATGGCACAATCTTTATCCACCAATTTAACATCAAACTCTCCAGAAAAGATGCCATGGGATTCTTGAAGTAGATTCTTCAGCGTGCTTGCCGTGATCCTGAACTGAACTCCCCATAGGAAAACCAAATGTTCACAGTTAACATTTCTTGTATTATTTGCCCAGATGCTTATGCTCTCACCAACCAACTCTTTGGAATCAGTTGTCCAGGGATGGAATATGTTGGTGAAGTCTTGAAGCTCAGGGGCCAAATGCTTATGGCTAGATTCATTAATACATGGGGAAATTTTCAATATAGAGCAGATCTTCATAAATAAATAGCATATCCTTAATGCATCAAGTCCATCAATCTTGCCTTCATTTATAGTATCTTGGTCAGGAATTTAAAAATCGACGGATGCCAAAAAATGATTCTTCAAGTACAATAAAGCAGCAGATATGCTGGTCACATTTCTCATGGCTCCAAATTTCTTCATCATATGATTCACATCAATTACATGGGAGAAAACCGAACGGAAAGAGTTTATAAACTCGTTCACTTCAGGAGGAAGGGGAGCAATGAATCTTGAATGAATAAACGCACAATCATCAAGGTAATTGTGGGAGAGAACAGGTTTCTGTGAAGCAGAAATCAACTCGATCACCTCTCGAAACCCACGAAGACCCTCTCAAACAAATCTTCAAAATATTCGACCGTTAGGCCAAGATCATCAGTTCAAGATTACTCCCCGAATTTCTTGCACAACCTTTCTATGCCTCCGACATCCCAGACTCAAACCGTAAGGAGCGAAAATGGTGAGCGAAGAACAAGAACAAAGACGCAGCCCACATAACCAAAATGATCTATCAAGAGGAGGTATCTTCAGCCCCCGATTCAAATCTGTCGCTGCTTTGGCTGGTTGGGATGAGGAGGCCCTTCTAATCGCCAGCCTCATCGTCGAAGACACCCCTGATAGAGCTTCCAAGCATAAACACTTTGATCTTAACATCAAGACTCTACCCACCAATTCAAGAAGGAAACGCAGAGCCCAGAGGAGTCCATATCCGGTTACGGTTCTTGACCTTGACGAAGACAGAAACGCGCAAGAAATTGGAATCAAGCCGAAAATTGTGGGGTTCCAGTGGTGAAACAAAAATGGGACTCAAGGCTTCGACATTTCTGACCCAAGAATAACTGCTCTGATACCATGTTAACAAAATTAAATAGAGAATAACTTCTTCATATTCATTAACTATTGAGCAACATGCTCATTACAATTATAGTAACCCACTTGGGTTATACACTAATCTACCCTCATTTGAGGGAGATAAACCAACCCCACTTGGGGACTTTGAGGAGAGACCCAAGTTACCCTCTCCCTCACTATGGTGAGGATCTCACTATCCCACACACTTAACCAATAGACTAGGACCCTTTATATATATTTAGGGTCATCTAGACACTAGTAATTAACACTAATCACCTAACTAATTCAACCTTCTAATACATATCAGTCATCAGGCACGAATGAATTGGATGTGCTTAGTTTATTAAACATCATGTCATGCTTCTGTCCTTGATCAACAGTTAGAGGAGATGCTGAATAGAGCTGGTAATCTTTAGATTCCATATAACATTGATAGAAATTGATCATCCCGCAAAACGCTGCGTCGCTACCCACAAAATGAGTGACATTATATTGGTAACGTTATGTTTTCATCATCCTCGTGTTAGTCAAAGTCATGTGGTCCAGGGAGTCGGGGTAGACATTGTCTAAATATTAACCCGTCAAGAGACCAAGTAACTACTGGAAATTACAGAAAGATCTGGAAATGATAAATTTCAAATTAGATTTGTTATCAACAATAAATCAAGCATTATTAATATAATATTTTATTTTGATATTTATCATTTTAGAGTATTTTTCTATCATTTTTTCAAGAAACTATGGTATTCTAATGTTCTTCCTTTATTTTTTGTTACATAACTTTCTTCCTTTTTTGAAAAAGATAACTAATCAGTAATCAAACCAGTGGGGTTTATGGCCCAAGCAAAATGGGTATTGAGTTTTAACCATACATATTTTTTAACGACTAACTTAAAAAACTCAGGGCCCCAAGTAATAAGGGTAATATTAAGAATATGTGTGGTTATTATTTTTCTTTAAGAAACTAGGTAGTATTATAGTTTAAAGACTATTTTTTAAAAAATATAGAAATTACCAAAATGAGTTATATTTTTCATAATAAAATATTTTTTATGTGTACAGCTTAATTCGAATCTATAATATCATATTTAAAAAATTCAATTATTTACTAGTCGGAGTCAAGTTCTTCAAGTTTTGTTAGCGAATATGAGTGGTTATGATAAAAAGAGAGAGATGATATGAGTGATAAGCGTCGGAATTCTTCATGGTATAAAAAATAATATCTTAAATGACCCAGATTATCTATCATTGAACTTAATGGCTCCTACCAATAGGTTGGATTTGTCGCTTTGTGAGGAACTCGTGGGAAGCTTGGAAATATTCAATGAGGCGTGGGCAGCAAAAGTACGGGAGATGGGACTTGATGGGCCACCATGTAGGCCCGTAATAGTCGGGTGAAGTGGGCTTAACATTGAGCTGACTAGTAATCGGGGCCAGTTGGATTCAGTAGTATGGTTGACTACAGTGTGGGCCCCGGGCAATTTAGTTTAATGCACATGGATCCAGTTGAATTGGCTGTGATGATCATAAAGAAAAAGAAAAAAAAGAGTGAAATGAAGGATTCAGATAAGGAAGGAGTAAGACATAAGATTATTTAGAATATATTCAATCTCTATAGAATATTACTTTATTATAGTTTCAGTTAGGGCTGGTAATTTGGGTTGGGCCCGCGGGCCCAACCCGCCAACCCGCCAAAAACTGGCGGGTTGGGTTGTAAAAATTGCAACCCACTTTGATGCGGGTCTTTTTGACCCGCACCCGCCAAGCCCGCACCCGCGGCGGGCTAACCCGCCGGGTTGGCGGGTTAGCCCGCTTTTTTTTTATTTATTTATATTACACATTTATACTTTACTAATTTGAGAGCCTTAGTTAAACAAGAGACATTATACTTAATTTATATTAACTTTATGTCATTTCTTTCTTTATATATATTTATTTTATTTTATTATAATTTTCTTTGTGATAGATTTATCTATAGATAGTGACAAAATTGATTAAATAAATATTTTGACGACTTAAGACATGATTCGAATCTAATTAATATTGACATATGTAATTTTAAAAAAAAAAGTTGAAAAAAATTAAAAAATTATATATAAAAAATTAAAAAAAAAAAAAATTGGCGGGTTGGCGGGCTAGCCCGCCAACCCGCCATAGCAGTCTCGGGTTGGGGTTTCCCCAACCCGCCTGGAGGCGGGCCGGTTAAAACCAGCCCGCCTCCCCCCCAACCCGCGATTACCACCCCTAGTTTCAGTTGTAGCGCTTGAAAAGACATACTAGCTCCTGAGTGCATAGGTTTACACCTAAGAATAATTGACGGCTCATCTTGTCCAATATTAGTATCATCTAGGAGAAAGAAAGACTTCACTCTACCCTTAAATTATGGGTGAACCCAACCCCTTCTAAAAAATTTCTTATAAAAGAAAAAGAATCAACACAATTGCGAAAAGATACTAGTTACTAATAATATGAACTAAACTTGAATTTTTGTTAAAAAAAATATCTATATTTAATAACTGATAATATTTAAAATATAATTATCTAAAATAAGATCTTTATATTAAAAAAAAAGAAAAAAGAAAAGAAGGAGTGAAATGAAGGATAGTTGCATGGCCGTGAATCGCAAAAAGAAAAAGGCAAAGAAAAAGAAGAAAGAACCTCTGCAATTGCCAAAGGAAAAGACTGAGGGGTATCATATTCATAAGCATCATCCACTTTATGGCCTTCTAACCACACATTCTTAAAGCCCCACCGTTCCACTATCCGACAATGCCCTCGCTACACGACAAATCAACGTTACAGCCACACTTTATCATAAGTGGGGAAGCCATAGACAACATTTCCTTAGTATTTCTTATTTTGTTCACATATAATTATATGTTTTAGTTCAATTAAACATTTGGGGGGGAAAAACAATAACAGCATCCACTAGACTACGATAAGGTGCTTCAAATGATTCATTGTGATCGGGAGGAAATTAGGGGAAACATAAAAATAAAAAGAGTGGTTAAAATCTAAATCCAAATCCAAACAATATTAAGGGATCGAAACATCGTGTGAACCTAATTTCGGATCCGATGAACAAAATTCATTCTAGAGACTCTTTTGTTCTGCCAGATTTCGTGGAGTTTCGTCTTTGTTTTTTTCTCGTGTAGGAATGATTCCTTGAGAACCATATCCAACTAAAATCATATTGTTGATGGGACGAATGATGGAGAGCCGAGATTGGACTCAGATTTCAAACAGCAACACTGTGTTGAATTTCAACTATTCAAGACACTTTTATGATTTCGATCGAATCTTACTTTTTCTAATTCCTACGATTAGGCTCTCCACTCCAAAGATCTAGTGGATCCGAGAAAATGCCATCCCAATGGAATTTCATGTTTAAGGAACGACCGGATATATTCACACGATATAAGAATAGTCTTACATATATTTCATCACACTTCACTTGTTACTCATAATTATTTTTATTAACTATGAAAAGAAATGCACAGACAACCCAACAGGCTTCCAATCAAACATACTCAACAGACTAGATAAAATATTTTGTGCCATTAAACATGATATTCTATTATTGAATTTAAAATATGACGAATGTTAGATTACTGAGAAAAAGTAATTAGTTGATGTAATCCAAATGGGCTTAGTAAGCCCAAACGCAAAAGCAACAGGCTTCCAGTCAAAACGGGCTCAGAAGGCATAATTGTAGATCAATAGCTGGATGATGTAAGAGAGCACAACAAATCTTATCTATTGTCTGTGAGTTTAACTAGCAAAAAAGTAAAACATATGACTATTCAGAATATATTCGATTCCTAGGGAGTATCACTTATTGTGATTTCAGTCACCGCGCTTAGGGAGACATCCTAACTATTCGGTGTCTAGGTTTACGTTTGAAGATAATTGACAGTTCGTTTTGCCCGACATTAGTATCATTTATGAAGAAAAGATATTTCACTTCACTTTTAGATAGTGATTGAGTCTAATCTCTTTCTAAAAAATATTATAACAAAAAAAAAAAAATTCGTAACAAGCTTCCACCCATCAGCATGAATCCCACCCAATTACTGTTTTCGCAACAAAACATCTAACTTGCATATTTTATATTACGAAACTAATTAAAGGCATATATTGATCCAGAAAATGAAGAATAAAATACTACATCAAGAAGAATTTTCACAAAAGATATACCAGTTTAAAAGTAAGAGAGAGAGAGAGAAGAGAAAATAGGGGTTAGATTAGCGGTATATTTAATAGGATAGAAGAGTTTTTGATAGAAGTAGAGATAAAGATAGAAGTAAAAATAGAAATATAATTAAACTATAAATAAATTTTAAAAGTTTGTTTGGTAAAATAATAATGAGTATAGAATTGATATATATTTTTTATTACTTAGGATAAAATGATTCAAAATATTTTTTTATAATTTAAGAAGGTTAAAGTTATCTATAAATTTTATAATTTAGAATAAAATAATCTAAAATATTTTATTTTTACTTCAATCATCTTATTTTTTAATTTTTTATAAAATTAAAATAATTTAAAATATTTAAAATAAAAATAAAAATAATTTTTAGCGTAGTAAATAAAAAAATAGAACCTTCTCCATTTTCACTTCCCTTATACTAAATATGTGCTAGGGTTAGTTTTGGGAATAGGGAGGGCGCGCGATGCTTGATTGGGGCAAAAGACACTGTTCCCTTCCCAAAGTTGCAGGTAGCATCTGTGGTGGGGCTACTCCCCAAACTCACCCCATCATTTTAGATTACTCATGATAAAACATTTTCATATTTGGCAGTAAGAATTCGAACTCTCGTTAGTATTTAAAACAGATGAAGCATTCAAATGAATTTGTGCAGTTAAGTGGTGGCGAACGAGGGGTCGTCTCTCAACTCAATTCTGACGCTGAAGCATTATCATTTTGTAATATTAACAAGAGAAACGCAAGTAGAGGAAAGCAAGTTAAGAGAGAGACTTAAAATGCCAATACCGATTCGGAGACTCTTGGCTGGGTATCTGCCACGTATGAGACCTGGCACTCTTAATTACCTGTCATACTCGTAGTATTAAAATAATGCTCGGGAAACGGAAAGGCTTAGGCACCACACATCAAATCGTATTTTAAGAATTTGCATGTTTCTAAGGAACTCACGAGATATTGTGTTAGTTCCCAGATATGACAATATCATCAAATTGAAGAAACCAGGAACTCAGATGCAGTTTTTGTTTCCTAATCCGTCAGGGTTTTAGCGAAAAACCCTTATGTCAGTTCTCTGGGGAAAGAAAATGATCATCGAAGTACATGACAGTCTGCAATATTCGATGCTTTTTTATTCTCTGCTTTCCACTTCAAATTAAATTCTTAATATTTTTAGTATTAGTATGTTAAACCTGTGCAGCTTCCTGAAGTTGAGCATTGTGTTTTGAATTGAATGTAGTTTCGTATGCAAATCGAGCTGAGCTCATTTCATTCAACTGTAAGTACTTCTCGGAGCATTAACTCAAGATCACGAATGAAATTATACGTGTTATTTGTATAAAAATTATTCAACTGATAAAATAAAATGACAAAACAAGGTCAAAGAGAACCTCTACTCATATCATAATTATATCATTGCTGAAGGAGGAGGCAAGAAGAAGCGTCGGCGTGGACATGAATCACGTTTGAGCCTAAATGTCAAGGTTTGGTTAAGGGTTGGGACAAGGGAAGAGTAAATTTATACAGTAGGCTAGTTAATAATAGTTATGCCTTTTTTTATTTTCCCTTTCTTTTTGGATATGTCTTTTGAATAGTGGCCAACGCGAGGCTGTACCACAAGGCAATGAAAAGATGGACGCGTGAAGCAGAAAGAAAAATGAAAGATGCCTCAAAATCATATCAATTACAAAGAGAAATTAATGAGCAAAAGAAGTGGTGGGTTGCAGCAGGTATTGCAGCAGCAGAGAGAAAAATCTGACACACACACTAACACTAACACTAACAAGACAAGTTGCTGTGAAGTGGCCCAGCAAGCATTCACTCACTTTAATAATCCATCCCCCCTTATAAAGAAAGAAAAAGGCTCATTCCCCTCATACTCCTTGTTTTCTTCTACTCATCACTCTTATCTTAATAGAACTAATCAAATCAAACCTCTCTCGAGTAGGGTTTACATATATCTGAAGCGGCTTAATCTTGACGATTTTCAAGGTTGCAGGAAGATTCAAGGCAATAAAGGAGACGTTCATCTTCCTCTTTCAAGTTTGGTTAGGGTTTGATGGAAGAGAGTGGTTCAGAAGGGCAATAATTAAGAAGTGAATATTGGATTGGAGATGTCTAACATGACCTTTGTCGGTTCTGCAAGACCTACTCCTCCTCCACCTCCAGCTTAGTCATATCACTAATTCTGAGTGCAAACCAAACCCACTGTGTTGTTCCTTTCCTAGTTTGTTTTTTATGATGCGTTTTGATGGCTGGTGGGAAACAACATTCTTCTCCATCGTCCTTTTAGCTTCCCACCTTGTATTCTCATCTTTTCTGATTAATGAAGATTGAGATCTTAGATCTCTTTCTTAATCAATGCTTTGAAACTAGAAAGCCTTCTTCAGCTGTTCTTGTTTCTATCCCTCCCCCTCTCACCCTCTTGCCGGTGCAATCAACATTCCTAGGCTTCAAAATCTACAGTCATCTCCAGCTTTGCCGGAGGGAAGTGACCCATCTGATAGCCTCATCTAAAATTCTCACAAGTTTTTACCCTTTTCTCTCTTCTTTTGTTTCTAAATTTACTTATCATTATTATTTTTTAAGAAGTATCAAAACACTTATTTCCAGTACCACCATAGGAAGTAGGAACAGCTTAATCGCTAAAGCACGGCACCTTGAGAAGAGGTTTGATTAGGAGAAATTTGAGCACTTAGAATGTCAATATCGGAATAAGGAAAGGAAATAATTTTTTTTTTTAGCTGCGCCTGCAATAATATCCTCGACCAAGACTGGTCTTCCATTGGATTAGGATGAGTTGGGGTTGATCGGGTTGCACAGGAAGACCCACAAACACTATATATATTTATATATAATTAAAGCAAAAATCACTCAGAAAATGAGCATTCTTTAAGAAAATATTATACCAAATCATATTTCATTTAGATCTAGGCCTTCATTAGAACTCAGATTGGATGGAACTGACGAGAGGTTTAGATAAGGAAATAGAGATGCCATTACCAATCCCTTCAGGTTATAATCCCTCCAATAGGGACTCTTCTTCTTCTTCTCCAACTCTAGCTTCAACAGCAGGCGAAATCAGTAGTGATCAACCTCAAACTTCTGATCACTATCATCTTCATCATCCTGTTCCTTCTCTGCCATCGAACCCACTTCAGCAATCGCAGAGAAACGCAAGAGATCCAGATCCGCCAAGCTTAACAGCGATCACACCGGTTGCTGGCAGGTCAAACCCAAGACCAGCAACAGCGACGACAATTAGGTACAGAGAATGCTTGAAGAATCATGCGGCGAGCATGGGAGGATACGTCGTGGATGGATGCGGGGAGTTCATGCCAAGCGGAGAAGAAGGAACTCCACAATCATTGAGATGTGCTGCTTGTGACTGCCACCGGAATTTTCACCGGAAAGAGACCGAAGGGGAACCTCAAACTAATGTTCTCAATTACTACACCTACCCTCCCAGCAAAAGCAATAACGCACAAAGTAGGATTATTTTTCCTCAGTTTCCGCCACACCCTCCTTCTCTACATCGTCATCATCAACAGCATATGAGATTTTCAGGAGGGTCGTTCCCGCCGTTGATGATGGCCTTCGGCGGCGGCGGGGTGGCGGAGTCTTCTAGCGAAGATCTGAACATGTTTCAGTGTAATGATGCGGGAGGGCAAGGGTCAGTGCAGGCGGCAGCGTCATCGAGGAAGCGGCTTAGGACCAGGTTTAGCCAGGAGCAGAAGGATAGGATGATGGAGTTCGCCGAGAAGTTGGGATGGAGGATCCAGAAACATGACGAGCAAGAAGTACAGCAGTTTTGTAATCAAGTGGGTGTGAAACGGCAGGTTTTCAAGGTTTGGATGCACAATAACAAGCAGGCCATGAAGAAGAAGCAAATGTAAGCAATCTTAGGCTAGGTATAGGCTTCATCTTCATCTCCTTTCCTTTGATATATGTTTTTTTCTTTACCCGTTTTGAGAAAGAAACCAGATTTTATAATCAGTGAATAAGTAGATTAAATGTGCAAAGCTGTTCTCGATAGTTGTTGAAAAACCTACTAATAACTTTCCGATTTTTCTGACTTCCCCATCTCTATCTTATTTGCAGCATATATATAATCCTCTTTTGTTCAGCCTGCAATCTTCTCTTTCATGTTACGTGGATATCCATGTTGTTTGAGAAGAAACTACAATCTGGACTCTAGAGGGAGAAAACCAAGAGAATGAGCAAGATTAGGGTCCTACGTAGGGATCGATGTAGCCATTACTGGAGCTAGCGATTCTTAGGTTAGCAGTGTTATTTAGTAATTTCATGTCTAATAATAATGGCTTAAATTAAGAGCTTTCTTCCAATCAAACCAACGCCTCAAATCATGGAAAACTCGGTCCGTGGAACCTATTCACTTTCTTGCTAACAAGGGCTATGAAGGCTGTCCCGGAGCAAAATAGGATTCCACCCAACCACACAATCTTTGTCCTCTCTCTCGCTCATCTCTCGTGTTGGACACCGACACATGAATTAGCAGACAATATTATACCCCGCTCTTTATCTCCCCCATGTCTTTTTCAGCTATCGACTGCTTTTGTCTTCGCTCTACCCAAGCGAACCAGGCAGATAACTATAGTCACCAAAAAAAAAAAAAAAGACCGAGAGGAAGGATAAGAGTTTTTCTCGCGTTAGATGTTTCTCATTCTGTACGCACGAAATAGTGAAATACCCATGAAACGATACATGGATAAGTCAAATACTTTCTGAACCAAGTGGTATATATGAAATTCGAGAAATAACATGAATTCTCTTGCGACCCAAGGGAAAGCGAAAAGGTATAACCAATGATTGGGTAGACCAGAAAGATTTAAGAAGCCAGATCATTTTTCTGAAACTTAAGGAAATACGCAATATTATTCTTGAAGAAATGGCGATGGATAAACTACTTACGATATCGGAGTATATGTGTTTGAAATGTTTCCACAGAAATTAGCAATGCCTGCCTGCTAATGTATTATAAGTAGTTTACATGAAAAAATGAGGCTTACAAGATTTGAACACCCACTAATGCCAGTACCACTCGTTTTACTCACAAAATAATCGAACCTTACGATGTAGGAAGCACAAAACACCAATTTGTGCAAACAGACATTTCGGATGCGAGCATCAGTGCACCCCCCCAAAAAATAAAATTACGTGTCTAAAAAGCTTTTCTTTTTAGCCGATTTCACGGAAGATGATCATCCAAAGGCAAACATATGGCGGTGTCTGTTATTCCTTTGATGGCAACGGATTACCCTAGTTGAAAGAGCGCTGGCTTCACAGAATCAAAATTATTGAACGCCCTAGAGTAAGAGCATACTAATGCTTCCGGCATCAAAGTAAACCACATTATCAACAGTTTCATGCCATCTAAATTTAAGCTGAGTGGCGGGAGCTTTAGGCAAGGAAAAAATAAGATTGTTGATCATTGTATACAAGCAAGATAAATGGTTTCCACTCTTACTACATGCCAGCTCTTCTTGAGCCAAACAGAATGAAACACCAACAAATATCGTAAAGCAACATGGAACACATGGATAATGGTCAGGCTCAGGCCATTGCAAGACGAAAAGGATAAGTAGTATGGAAGAATAAATTGAGGCAAGAAATTGGTCGACAGTGGTATAGCGAGTGATAACTCCAGCCAAATCTTTAGGCAAAAAAGCCAAGACGAAAATTCATTATTACCTATCATGAAATATTGACCAGTTTTAATTAATTTCCAATGTACCAAACATTCTCATTATTGCCCAAAGTTTGGTAAACTAGACACGCACACAGAAGTTGTTTAGTGTGCTATTCGCACAAAAACTTCCTTTTCTATTTCCCACTCGTACGGAAACAATGTCTCAGATTGTGTTGTATATACTCTTGGTGCAACTTTGACCCTTATCAGTACTGTTACTTTTAGCTACTGTAATATGTTTTTTTTAAATTATTATTACCACTTTGGTGCATATTTCGGAAAAAGTTGATGTTATGTCTTATAAAAGTTGGTTTATAACCCAACCTATGCATAAAAAATTATGGTATGGACCACCAACTAAAGAAGGCCTCTAATCTAATCAAAACGCATATGAAAAGATACTACATTAATAAAAGAGGAGATTACCTTTAATAATCTTTCCACCTTTCAAATTAATCATTCACTTATAGTTCCGTACGGGGATAACAATTTTGAAATAATCAGGTTAAAGTAGGGACCCAACGACTTATATTTTTTTTTAAAAAAAATATACACTAGTTTCATCACAGAGTAGATACAAGCTGGTTACGATTGGCTGCGAAGTCCCCTAACTATTATATAAAACCATTTAGCATTACTAGATCGGGAGAACCCTAGGTTATCCTCCTTTTTCTTAAGGGAAAATATCTAACGAGTTATTGGCATGGCATCACATAACGTAGGAGAGCTAACAAAAAAAAACTATCTCAAGAAAAAGGTGAAACTAATATCCATACCCTCATTTTAGTTCGCTGGTGCTCATCCTCATGTTGGCTCCAAGATCACCAGTGGCCTATGAAGCCTTCTCCTTGGCCTCCTCGTAATTAACCTTATTCTCTTCAGTCATGGTGTCTTTTGCTGACCTGTAAGCCTCCTCCACTCAAAATGCCTACCTTGGTCATAGGTTTCTTCAGCCATTTTGTCTCTTCCTTCCTATTCCGCTTGATCATTCAAGAGATGTTTGAAATGGGTTGAAGCCTTATCTGTCCACATTCTGATAACCCGATCGACTTCTCTATAGACCTCAGCAGTTTTGTCATATGCCATTTCTCTTGTCCATTTTTCCTTGGCTTTACCAGACTTTTGAGAAAAATACTAGAAAGTTCCTGAACAAATGAATCATGTATATACATTGGAAATTTTGCTTAATCAAGATGTCTGTCTCAGATAGAAAATTAGGTGGTCAAAATACAAAATACAAAGGGCAAAAAGATACCCGATGCTGCAGATTTCATTGTCTCCGTGTCCCTTGAGGCAGCATCTCCAGCTTTATTCTTTATGTTCTGAGCCGCCTGTTTTGCATTCTCCTTGTTTCTGAAAGGAGGATTGTAAATCAACTACCAAACAGAGAATGCTAAAGGTTTGGAGATTAATATGCTGTAAATGCTAATAGCGCAAATTATATTATAATTATAATTAAACTAATGTTAATCCACGATAAAATTTATTAAAAAAATTCCAACAAAAACAACCAACTTAGGAGAAAGTTCATATAACAAATACTTGTCAAGACTAATAAAAAATTAGCAGCAGCAGTATTCACTCTCAATACCTAACCCGCCTATGGAAGAATTTGTCGAGAATTAATGATCAATACCCTGATCCAATGCTATATATGACCGAGGATCACCCATCTATTTTTCCAACATCTATAGCAGGGAATTGCAAAGGATGCATGCTTACATACGACTATAATTATTCCTATGGTAGCCATCATGCCCTTGTCCACACAATTATGATTGCGAACTAGAAAAGATAGGAATTGCAACGCTATTGAATAGAATAATTCATTGATGCATCGAACGAGGTTCCGCGGCATAGGAACACGGGAAAGCTTGAGAACATCAAACGCTTAGCACGGAGAGGCAACAATGAGAACAGGTACGGGTGCTTGAGGAACCGTCCTGGATGTTCTTGGTCATGAGACCAATCAGCCATGGATTCAGCTTTTTCCTGAGCATATTGCGTGGATTCTGCCCAACCGTCCTGGATCTCCTGGGCCGTTGCTTGGGCAATGTCGGCAGCAGACTCACCCCAGCAGCTGCACAACCCAACGCACACAGCGAGCACCAGCAAGAAGAACACCCGTAGGATTGCCATCGATATTCCTCACTTTGTTCGTCGGAAAGAAGAAAGCGTCATGGTACTTTGAGAATGGCGGAGGCGAACGGGGTTGAGTTATGAAGCCCGGAGAAACCAGAAGGAGATGCCACGTGGCGCTCTGGGAGGTGGCTAAATAGGGAGGGGGCATGGAACGTGGCTGAAGCCACGTGTCCAACAGGAAGGGAATGTACGGCCGCATGGCCCGCACCACGACCAATCCAAAGCTTTAACGGGTATTTCATCACCGCTTGAGCGTGAGTAGGGAAAACAAGCCAGCCTATCACAATTTTTGGGCTGGGAGGAGGCAGGTTAGCCCGCTAGATTATCACTTTTTTTTTTAATTAGTTTTTAAAAAATTATTTTTAAATTTTAAAATATTTGTAAATTTTTTTTAATATCATATTAGTATAATCATAAAAATTGTTAATATCGTACTTTTAAAAAATATTATTTTTATAAAAAAAATCTTAAATTTAATTATTATAAATCTAAATAAATATTAACAATATAATATTAATCAATTATAATATATTAATAAATAGTAACAATATTTATTTGAATAATATAAATATTTAAAATAATATCTAAATAAAATAAATAATAATATTAATAATTTTTTAAAAAAAATAAGTTGACAGGCTAGCCTGTTTAAAAACGAGCTAGCTTGCCACAACCTTTAGGTAGGTTAGAAGAGGTAAGCTAATGGGTTGACTCCCCACTTTAATATGAAATAGGCTCAATTTGTAAGTTGAGTGTGTTTTACTAACTCTACGCTTAATGTGATCCACACATCCACTTTTGTGCCCACTGTAGTGTTTTAGCCTTTTTCCTATTTGTTTTGCTTTTTTTTTTTAAATACTACTTAAATTTTAAAATTATAAATTAGTTTATTTTTTACATTTTATAAGCTATTTATCACTCTTATAAAGTAAATAATAATATATTTTTATAGTAATTCTTAATTTATGATTTTAAAATTCAAAGTAATATATTTTTGGAATTTTTCCTTTTCCTTCTCTGTTTTCGTTTTGCCCCATTTCCTTTTTCATAGTATTTCTTTTTAAACTTCAATTTCGAACTTCGTTTTCTAAAAGTTGGAAATGGTTAAATTTGGGATAATACTTATGCACGAATTTATCCAATTCATCCTCTAGAAAAAGCTTCCAACTCCCATCTGGAAGGGATCTGCGGATGACTTAAAAATGTTATATTTGAAGAAAAAACTTGCCACCTTGTATTTTTAATGGAATCTTACGGAAATCAAACATACCGTAACATACTAGCATGACACGAAAAGGGAATAATTTTAGTCTAGTACTTCTAAAAATGCAATGTATCTGCGTCATAGTATTCATCATTCATCATTTTTGCTACATTTGTTATACATAATTACAATAAGATAATGCTATAAATTAAGAAGTTATAAATTATCAGAAAAATGGGCTTTTCTCCATTATAATAAATAAACCTGCTCGAAGTCAAAATTTATTAATAATTTTATTATAATATTAAGAAAACTCAAAGGGCCTTTGACTCAGTTCGCCAGAACAACACCATGAGTTCAGGCCCAGACTTTACGCCCCATAAACTTTTATGTATCGAAAAAAAAAAAAAAAAGGGAATGCCTCACAAGAGTATACCTCCATCTCTACTTTCTAGGACAAGACACTTCACAAGATTCAGCACCAATTTGCGAAGGATCCCGGCCACAAAATGAACGGGGAGTGGACTCTATAAATAAATCTGCTTCATGGGTCAAGTACAGTGAAGATCCAACGAATTGGATGAAAATGAAAAAGAATTTCAGAAAAAGAATTCCCCGGAGTGAGACTAAGCGGAAAGCAAGTGACTATATATTCTCAGGAAGATCGCCTTCAGCCGCCAGTTTTATACGTTGGTGGTGTTCCCCAACCTTGTAATCTACCATTTCTCTAAACAAGTGAGAATCCAAAGTACAGTCTGGGCGTCCATACACGGCTGCTCGGATGCCGGAAACCAATTTGGCTATCTCGCGACCCGAGAATCCCTCCGTTTTCTTTGCAGCCTCCCTGAGCATATCCTCGGATATATCCTTCATGATAATTTTTTGAGCTCGTTTCCTGAGTATGGATGAGCTGCCATTGTCTTCGCTCAGGTATTTGTTCAAATAGAGCTTCAACAATTTGAAACGTTCTTCCTCCCCAGGAAGTGGGAATTCAATCACCTCATCAATGCGATCAGTCACTGCACTGTCAAGATCACCCGGTCTGTTTGTGGCAAGGACAAGTACTATGTCTCTTGACTGATCTCCTGTTCTGAAGAGCAATGCGTTTAGAGCACTTCGTTGAGCTTCACTCATATGGGTGCTGTTCCGCCTGCATGGGGTCCACAATATATCATTAAAATGATTACTACATAATCCAAAGATACAATTATTATCCATTTTGGCACATCGAATTTACACGGAATGTAGGAATGCCAGAGAAGGAAAATCTTCCCTCAAAAGTTGTGGTTTGTTTGTTCACTAGTACGTTTATTGGGGCCGTGGACCAAAGTGAGGTTCAATATATTGGACCACTGAATTACAGCCCACATCATTTCTACGTCATAATCAATTGAATATAAGCATAAGACATTATCACCAAAAAAAGAGAAACATAAGACATTACATTGTAGATTGAATATGAAAATTTCATATTTTGCATGAGACAAATTACGTCAACCCATTAAATTCTGCTATCCAGCTTCAAAGAAAAAATCGTTTGTCAATAAATATTTTTCTTTGAGAATCAAGTCTATAAATGCTGCTTAACCTTTAAAAGAACTTACTCGCAAAGGAAAGCATCTGCCTCGTCAATAAAAAGCAGCAAGCCTTTTCTAGATTTCTTGGCCCAATCAAATATCTCATGGATTTTGGTAACAGCCTGTGGACCCAGGGGTGCAACATCTCCTCCAGTCATCATGGCATAATCTAAACCCTGCACACCAAAATTGATGAAGTGTAGTTGTCAAAGAAACCTTAATCATCTCCAAATAAGAAAGAATGAAATGGAAATGGAATATCTAAACAAATTCCATTACCGGCCTACTGGAAGAAAAATCTAACTAAAGAGCTAGGCATAAAAGAAAAATGAGACCATCGTACCGATTTTTTAGCAATTTCCCTTGCAACCATGGTTTTACCAGTCCCAGGAGGGCCATAAAATAGCATGTTACGGAATGGTGCCTGGTGTGCCTTGGTATTTGATGTAGTCCGTGCTAGATGCTCTATTCTTCTCTGCAGCGAAGGAAGGAGTACTACATTTTCAAGGCCAGTTTTACTCTCTGAAATTTTTTCTGCCTTGGCCATAGTACTATAACTTAAAGCTTTATTTTTGGCTTGAGATATGATCCTTGACCCCGGAAATTTTGCAATGGATGATTCCCGGATCAATGATGGCTGACCCAAAATGCGATTAATGTAGCCCCATGTCACTTTGGCACCTTCTCTGTAAAAACAAAAAGTAAAATTACACTCAGATCCCATTTTCAATTCTGATAGATCATGGATTTTATAACTTAAGAATGCAGTTTGATATGGTGAAAAGCTTTAATTGAAACATATGATGAAAATCAATTAATCTTGTTTCACAATTTTAATTCCAACCTCCCTCTCCTCTTCTTATCCAGGCGGTTAGTAAGGAAACCAAAAGTTCAACGTCTCACAATGGACCTGCTTGCTAGTCAATATGAGGCCAAGTATTCTTTCTTCTCCGTCAGATTAAGGGGTTTTCAGAAGTTACCAATGAGAATTTGAAAATTAAGTCAAGATTTCAGGGGGAAAAATTGTGATAATGACCCTTGGATTATTTTTCAAGGGCCAGAGGGGAGGACAAAAGAGATGGGAGGTGAAAGATAGGAAGTTGGATACTGAAAGGAGCTGTAAGTAGCTATGTGGTGTGAGATACAGAAACATACACACTTTCTGACTTTCCATTTTCCTCCAAGTCCCCAATACACATTATAATTTCATTTAAAAGACATATTACCAAGATATACAATCACTTGTTTCCTTTCCAAAAGTAGCAGCCGGTGATAGAACTAGGATTTTAGGAAGAAAAGAAAGAGTCTAGAACCAGGATCTGAAATTCTAGATGATATAGAGAGAGAAGTTATCACTGAATAATATTTCCATTCATATCCTAAAACAGAACATCCTTTGCCTTTTATCAGCTTACAATCCTAATAACTGAAATAAACTGTAATACAGATAAGAGATAAAACAAACTGCATTTCCTAAAGAAAACTACCCTTATCTAATTAACTGACAGAAATAAAATTAAACATTTTTAGGCCTCCTAGAATAAACTAAGAGGGCGATTCTGGTTCCTAACATTGACAGCCGATTAGTTGAAAGAGTAAATAGCATTTACAAGCATTAATATTGTCATAGTAAAAATAGTTTTATATACTTATAAAATCAAATTTATAATTGGCTAGAAGAATATAGATCCCACAGCCAACTAAGTTTTCAAAATGAAGGGTGATGTTGATCAAGTCAAATGGAGCAAGAAAGGTGGAATATTTACCTAGTCGTATATACTCCTGCAGCTAATGCTGTGGCCCCTCCCACAGTCATAAGCAATTTGTCCCTATCAGTCAATAAGACCCTTAAGCCACCTGCATGTTTCAAGTTGACAAATTATAGTTATACCAATCAGACATCTCCTGATTTAAGAATTGAATTATGAGCGATAACCACTTCACTCAATAATGGGTATTGTCGCACACAAACATGAAGTCCATGTCACTAATAAACTCTTCCTAAAAATAAATAAAAAGATTGCTACATTGAAGTGCATAAAAAATCTATTAACACATGTGAGGACCACTGTAGAGGCAAGCCAGTCAGCAGTAATAATATAGATATTACAGGGAACCCTGCCATTCTTTTAGACTATAAATAAGGAGGGAAACGGGGGAAGAGATCACTATGATAAATAATAATTGAAAAACCACTAGTAACAGAATCGCCAGTTTCTGAACCACAATGCAACAGCAGATGTCCTGATCAGATGCATACCTTCAATATGACTAAAAGTCGTGTTAATTGCAGCAAGCCATTTTTCTTTTTCACCCTGCATCCGGTCTCTAAGCATTCTACTATTATGCTCCTCAGTTAGTTTCGCTTCATGGGCTCGACCCTCTGCCTCCGCCATGGCCCCAACTCTTATGGTTTCCCTTTCTATTTCAGCTCTCTCTCTCTCAGTTTGACGCTGCTGAGCTTGAATCTGTTCTTCAGTAGCTCGCCTTGCCTGTTCCTTTCTAACAGAGGACTCCTCTTGCATCTTCACCAATTCAGCATTATGTCGTCTCTGAGCTTCATGATCTGCCTGCAAATGGCAATAACAGATATACATGTGTATTAGATAGATTTAATTTAACAGAATCTAATGACACAGGAGCTTGAAATGGGCGCAGCCTTGGCCATCTAAGGAAAGAATGAGGCTTATATCCCTCCTTGGAAATTCAAAACAACTTCTACTACTACGGTACATAGTTCAAAAACAAAGATAGGGAGGAGAATAACCACATTAGTCCTTCAAACCAATTCTTGACCAATATTCTAAGGAGAAAGAGACAATATTTTGTATTGAGAAACGAATACCCAAACCTACAGACTAAAGGGGAAAAGAAGAAAGGAAATTAATATAACACACAGTCAAGCTCAGCATGTTTTTGCATATATTATTAATCTACTTCCACTACACTCAAGACTATTATGACATTTGAAATTTTACACTAACAGAAAGGTGACAAGTAACTTCCAATCAATTAAATAGAGGCCAAGACTATTTATATCCTGTATTTAAAAAGGGAATATTTCGATGTTTCTGCACCCTGTACCTGCATTCTTTTCCTAGCCAGTTCATCCTCATATCGCATCACCTGGGCCTGCCTCTGAGCCTGCTCCTGTATAAGATTCCGTTGTTCTTCAGCTAATTTCCGCTGCCTATCCTGCAGAGAAGTCACTTTGGTGTAAGTGAACATACTGGCAACGTCAGAAAATTAACACCAAGAATATTTTTCCAATGTTGTATAAGCAAAGCCACCCAATGAATCATAATTTTTTTATAGTAAATAATCATAATATTTCAATAGTTACTACGTCTAGGTGCTTGCATCCTATGCCACCCAACATTTTTCCCTTTTGTGTTCTAAGATGGCAACATCCGTCAACTAGCAAAGAAAAAACAGGCCTATGGTGAGCAAACAATAAATTTCGACAAGGTATAGCTTGACTCAAAAAAGAAAATTGACAACCAAAGTAACAAAAAAGATACAGAAGCAACTGATTTATATTCATATGTTAATAGTTGATGCAAATTTCTGTCTCTGTAAGGCACAGCATAACGGGCAAGAGCACAAATAACATGGAGAAAACATGAACGAAAAAGTAATTGCTCCTCGTAAATTGATTGATAACGAAATTTTCGCAACATGAGTGTTGCTTCCTAATCCATCACTCACAATATCAACTTGAGACTGAATTAGCTCATAATGAACTTTCTCGGCATCTAACTCAGCAAGGCGAGTTTGTTCCTGCTTTCTCATCAAATCAAAAACCTGAAAGCAGAACCAAGATATTAACCGACCAATTTTTTACCACTTCTTTTTGTTTGTCTCAGAAATAAAAAGAAATCCGATAGAATCCCGATATTAAATCTAAACCTGTTTAGAATACCGAGAAGAATTGATTTCGCGGAGAGCTTTCGCCCCTCGTTCTAACGATTCCGGATCAAAACCTGACTTACTGGGTTCATCGGCAGCTTGAGATTCTGACTTAGTATCAGAATTCTGATCCACCTGAGGAGCTGGAGTAGACGACGAAGGAGAGAAAAGAGGGAAACGAAAGGAGGACTCAGCGTAAGCCTTATTAGAGAGAGCGGACGCGGCAGCCAAGGCCGCAGCCATGGCTACGCACGATGATAATCTTGCAGCAGTCATGGTTTAGAATGTGCTTTCGAGAAGATGATGGAAATTAAGCTGGTTCATAAACATTGCATTTTGAATGTCAGGTGGTTAATCTCTTTGTCTCTGAAGAAATGGCCTGGCGTGTGGCGCGAGCATAAACCCCTGCTAGGGTTTAACCGGGAAATGAGAAAGGGGATCACCGCGGCAGACGCGGCCCTGTATGAAACGACTAGACGACTTAAAGGGGACTCTATTTTCTGTTGGTCAGGCCCAATTTTATTCGTTTTAAGCCCAAAGGGATGATGAGCCTACGGCCTACAGATAATGTAGCATTTGTTTACGGGCCCTTACTGATTTTTGCTAACTAGGACGATAGTGCTAAACTCTTTATTTATCTAAATAGGGTGGGTAGTACCAAGGGGAGTTAATCCGAATGGTAGGCGGTTCGGTATCGCTTAAGCGAGGTCTCGAGTTCGAGCCTTGGCGTACGCAGAAAATTCCCGTTGGGAGACTCACTCACCATAGCTAGGTGCGCGACGCGGGTCGGATCCGGATGTAGTCAGGGCAAAACTCAGGTGAATCGGGTGGACAACAAAAAAAATAGGGTGGGTAGTGAGGGTATGCTTCTTCTTCTTCAACTAAATGGCCAAGGAACTAAGATAGGGTTAGTCTAGCGGTGTTTACACCCCTAGATCTTTCTACGTTTTTAAAGGAAATACCTATCCTATCCTAAGAGGAGAAAAAAAAAGGCTGTGGAAAAGACTACACAAAAAACAGGGAGTGTTAATTAAAGATTGAGATTGAGTTCATGGATACTGTCTTTGCTATTTCTGTTCCCCCCACACGCGCAACTGACGTTATTTTGATACATCGACTAGTCTGGTTAATTATTTAGTTGTCTTGTTGCAACAAAATAAAATAGTAGACTATTTAGCTCTCATATAATATTCTATCTGACTTTATTCCAAATTGAAATTAATTTTCAAGTAGAAAAAGAAGTATGGAAACTTGAGGAATGTCAAACTGAGGTATCATTGTGGCGGTTACAGTCATTTTCATACTAACTCCATTAAAAAAAATAATGTTCATACTAAGCAGTGCAAAAAAGAGGTTGTCGTATCTTGCAAATTTCATTTTCCCCCCACTTATTCTCGGTAGAAAGTCTATGGTGCAAGATTATTGACCCTTTGCTGCTCGAAAGGTCAATATTTTTTTTAAGGACATAGACCTTTATTCCAAGAATTGGTTAGTGCTACACAATAACACAAATGATTCCTCGATCTATATGAATTTTTTTAACTATTAATTGATCTACAAGCTTTTCCCCGCCACTACATTGTCATTGTGTAATTTAATTACGTATTCCATTTACAAAAAGGTCATGAAAAGCGGAACAACTGCGAGATGCGTTAGGGTGCAATTTGAGTTTGTTAATTGATGCTGCGTACGGACCTTTGCCCAGTAGTTTTTCACGGGGGGTAACGTTTCTGCCTTTCTGGGCTCCATTATTGATTTCTCACTTCTATTTCTGCTCACTCATCAGTGTACGTTTCTTTGTCGTTTACGTGCTCGAATCCCTCTGCTATCACAATATCGTATACGCACATGGTTTTGTCCCCATCAGATTCTCGAAAATCTCGAATAATTGAGGTTAGCCATTCAATTCGCGCACACTTGTTATTATTGTTGTTGTTGTTGTTCTCTCTTTTATATATCTGCACAATACTAATACGGGGATGGTACTTTGTTCGACTGTCCATAATAATAACATCATTATACCTTGATCTGTCATGTTTGTAAGTAAAACACAAACACGATGTGATGGTGAAGATGACAGAATTTGATATCTTGTTGGGCATAAACTCTACGTTAACACCGACGTTATAATAGATAATGTCGCCTTTATTCCCCCATGTAGGTTATATAGAAGATTGATCTGATAAATATAATGATACTACGTAGATTAAAGTATATGACTCTATTTTAGAAACATATATAGCAGGAAAAGCTATGTAGGTACTGAGGACACGAGGCCATCCTCAAAACACTGCTGCTCTGGAACCTTAAACATAGATTAATTCTTATTTATTATACTCGTCTCTGGCTCTGAGAAAGCTTCATTGTCTCTAGTAGTATGGTTATGTCGTCAAAAGCTTGCATGCCAATAACAAGAGAATAAAGGGATTTCGGTCAGCAGAAAGCGTTTTATATAACCAAGTGGGAAATTAATACAGCTAAAGGTAAACAAACTATAATGTGTAGGGTGCTAAATAACAACGGCCAGAATATAGGAGTTATTGAGAAAGAGAAAAGGCTCTTTAGTGCCTTATGTGTTGTCGTTTCTGCTCTGTCCTCTTTTGATTTTTTCCCCACCATTTCAAGGCACATGGAAATTGTTCGAGGTAGCACATATGGACCATCAATAGGTTATCCGTTAAGGGACAGGATAGGGCAGGCATCATGCATGGACGAGGCTCCATCATTAAAGTGCACGAGAAGAAAAGAAGCTAGCTATAACATTAATTGGCCTCAATGGAAAACCCCACTAGCCAAACGCTTTTAAAACGGCCATTTTCAGGTTCTCTATTCCCAATCCCATATCATTCAACAGCAAGCTAAGTTAGTACCCCTTTGCATTAATATAATAATGACGATAAAGCGCAGAATCTGATTTAGACAAGCCACACATATATGATAATAATATCCCACATGATAAATTAACTAACCCACCATCACGATTCACGACTCATATATATTTAACTACTGTCGTTATATTCTTTCACGAAAAGAGCGTTTGAATACCTGCATGTGGAAGGTGATTCAAGAAGATGGATGGAGGCGTTCGGAGGAGGTCTTTTTGGTAGTGTTTGTTGTGTATGGAGGGAATGGAACTTTACCGAGCTCAATGCTTCGAACATCCTCCTTCAGAATCTCGTAATGCCGTTTGACATCCTCCACAGATTTACCCACCATATCTGCAACATTTTGCCACCTCTCTGGGGCATCCCTATCATATAGGGCAAGAGCTCTCTCAAATAATTTGTTCTGACTTGGTGTCCAAGAAGAACCCATTTGAGATGATCCAAGTTATATAATATAATTCCACTTAAGAGGAACCTTATATATATATATATATATATATGAGAAAAGAAGAAGAAGAGGGAGCTCACTGTAGGTAATAACTAAGAAGAAGATGACTCATAGTAAAGGATCGAATGCATGGGAATGACATGACTGCTATACTAGCTAGCTAGCTAGGTCCCTTATAAGTGGGAGAACAAGTGTTGGTGGCCCACTTAAGCGTGTTGAACGGATATATCTTCCAAAGGAACAGAAATTAAGGTAACATTGAGATGAAGGGACAGAAAGAGGAAGAGGAGAATCAAAATCAAATGAAGGACAATAGCCTATACTTAGCTGTAAAATATGTTTTGACCAAAAATACTTATTAATTCATTATATCATTGGCAATCGGGATTGTTTCCTCTTTACTTACTAGTTCTGAAGATTATATTAGTGCCATCAAATGCTGTATATACTTGGAACTCTTGGAGCCGATCATAATGTTATGAGTACGGCCATTACGGGAATATATGTTTTCTCCTTTAAGTGGAGCAATATATGTGGTGCCAAAACTGCGAACGACCGAGTGATTTACAAACATAAATTTTGTGATCGATACATATTTCAGTATCATGTTTATAGCATGTGAAAATATATGTGTGTTGCCTATATTAAATCAGTTGAAGTCCATATTTTCTTCAAATTAAAGTCCATATTCGTGTGATATGATTGTCTTGAGCTCTTATTTACAGCTGGAAGCTCCTAACCCTACGATGCCATGATCATTGTAAATCTTTATGCTTGCATGGTTGTAGTTATCTCAAAATTTGTTGGTGAAAAAAGTTATTTTAATTAAAATCCATTCTCTATTTTCTCATATTAACAAATTTTGATTAACTATTGACGATGCTAACAAAATTTAATAGACATGTTAAACTAAAATGGTAACAGCAAACAAGAACATTTTGGGACAATGAAATACAAATAGAAAGAAAGGCAAAAGTAGAGCTTAAAATAAATTTAAGGTACAACATGTTTTCCTCCTTTAGTTATTTCTTTTATCGGTTTTGTATCTAATAAGCCCCGAAACACAGAATAATTGTTCTTTCTTTATGTTTGAATGTCCTTCATAAATTTTGCATTGTTAACGTTAGGGGTCGATTGGGGGTCCTTTCGTTATATTCGGGTGAAAGAACTATAAGGTTAGAATGCTTTATCGCAGCCACATATTTTTCCGCTTTGTTATTGGAGCTATATTAAAACGAGATGAAGTGGGTGCTAAATTTTTAAGTTTTATTAATTAAAAATTGATTTGAAATAAAATCATTCTCTTAGTTAGGGGTGGCTTGGGTGTCCCTTCGTATTATGCTTAAGACTAGCAATATAATGCTTTATCTCAGCATATTTGTCCACTTTATTATTGGAGCTATATTAAAACCAGATGATTGGGTGTGCTATAAGTTTTTAAGGTTTAGAAAATATTAAGAGAATGTTTGGAAATAAAATCATTCGTCTCTTCGTATGGTGGACCACTTTGCTATATTTAGTACCAGTACGACTCCACCACCTTGAATCCCGGCGGACGAAAAGAAAACTAGCCTTTGGTTTCAGATGCGCCATTTGTTTTTGTCGTATACTTGGAGCGAATCCAGAATCATTGACGTTAGCCATTCAACTCAGCACCATATATCCTTTTCTTAGTGCTTAATCCTGCAACAGTTCTCTCTACCAACGCCAATCTTTGTACATACACCATCAGTTTTTTTTTTGTTCTGTTATTTTTCATTTATTCTTAACTAATATATATATATGCTCTCGTCCCCAAAATCTGCTTAATTAGTTTCATGGTGTTCTTTCTTTCGTGAGCCTCAAGCTTGCTTTATATCTATATTCACATACTTTTTTCAAGCACATTGTGATGATAAGAGATAAGATATTCTCTCGTCTAACTTCCATGCACTCTTTCTTTCAAGTCTAATTAAGCGTATTTTCCTTTCGTTTCATTTTATTGGAGACCTTTAGGCTATAACGATGTTCAAAACCAATCAATGATATTTGTGTCTGACGATGGTTGGTAGATTATAAATAGATGATTCTTCATTAATAACACATGGAATTGAGAATACTGCTTTACTTACAACTTACAACACAAGCAATATATATTTTACAAAGGAGGAATAATTAAGTAGGTAGAGATGCAGAAGTCGCCATCGACCACAACCACGTTGAAGCTTGAGTTAGCTGCTGGAGATAGTGGTTTATTATAATTATTCTTATATACTGTAGGGTTTTCTAGTCTTTGATTCTGGATCATCAAAAGCCTGCAGCTAAGCATGGAAAAAGTAACTTAAAATCAGACTTCAGTAGCTACATAATTCCTAAAAGGTTTCCGTGTCAAAAAGCAGTTGACAGAAAGTAGTGATGCTGATGAAAAAGGTAAATATATGATAATTATTGTTGAAAAAAACATGGTCTATAGGCTAAGGGTAACACGCACGAAATAAATTATTATTGAGGACTTCAACGACACAACAAGCTGACATGTGAGAGCTGTCAATCTACATTTTTTCATCTTATTCCCTGGAGTCTGGTGCAAGTAGTACTTTTGAGTACAGAGTGCAAAACTTATTCATTCCTACGATATTAAAATGTTCACACAGAGAAACAAACATTTACTTTATATTATTTCAATGCATCATTTTGATCAATGAAATTGTATTGGGAAATACCTGATGAGCTGTTTGATAGCAATGCCTTAGGCGTTGTTGCTGTGGGTTCTGTAATGGGGAAATGGGACTTGGCCAAGCTCAATGCGTTCAATATCTTCTTTGAGAATCTCATAGTGCCTTTTAACATCCTCTACAGATTTTCCCACCACCCTGGCAATATTTTGCCACCTTTCAGGGGTTTCCCTATCATATAAAGCCAGGGCTTGTTCAAACAGTTTGTTCTGCCTTGGAGTCCAAGATGATGCCATCTGAAAGAGAAACTAAAACGCTTTGGAGGAAGAAAGTATATAAGATAGAGATTTGAACTTAGGTCAAGGAATTAAGCTAAGAAAACACTGAGTTGACGGAAGAAGGTATGGGAAACAATGAGGAGGTTGGCTCCTTATAAATGGGAGGAAAAGTGTTGGTTGGGTTATGTTTGTTGGCAGAATATATCTTCCACTGGCACCAAAGATATTGTGACTCGGTGCCTTCGGAACCACAAGCCAAAGCAGGATAATGGAGAGCAAGTTGAAGAGGAGAATCAGGATCAAAGGACATGCCTTTTCTTGTTTTAAGCAAATATACTCTTCATTGTGTCACTGCAACTTGGAGTTGCACTACCCCTTCTTCTCGGTAACTATTTCGACATGTAATGTGAAACAGCCAGAAACCACCTTTGTTTCGAACTGCTGAAACTTGCATTACAGCTCCATGTGCAGGTGAAGTAACTTAAGACGGATCAGTTTTTTAGGTGAAGTAACTCATTGTAGCTTCTGGCAGAAGGATTTTAAAAGCGGGAACAGCTTGTTCTAATGGTATCTCACTTGAGAAACTTTTTTTAAGAGCCTCAAAAAGGCTTGATTTGCCTATTTCATCATGCAGCTGGCTCAAACTGCATCAGCTGATGTGGAAAATGTCAAGAATAGAATTCCAGGTCAGTGCTGAAAATAAAAGTTTCTGCTTATGTCATCAGTGCTTAATTTCTGCATCTCTAAATTTCTTTATTTTTTTAATTGTTGCTTATGTCAATATACATATTAATGAGCTAATTTAACTTTTGTTTGTTAAGCTTCTGTTTGATAATCTCCTCCAATAAAAAAGACACCAGTAAGGGAGTCTCCAAAAGAATGGAATGCTTAAACCATTGGACTGCTCCGTTCCTGTTCTGACTTTTGTAAGTCTTAATCTTTCATTAGAAGGCTTTTAGCAAAATTTGAGGAACTTGTTCAATCGAGAGACACAACAACGAACAAGTGTATTTACAGAACTAGATAGATGCTTCTCAGCTATAATACTTCTAATTATAGTGTTTAGCATGCGTCCACCACGCAAGAGGGTAAAACTATTGTTTTCTAATTACAGAGCTGGGTTAATCTGTGGATTAAAACAGAGGTTAAACAATGAGTAGTTTAAACAGATTATAGTGTCAGAATATAATCCAGGAACAGTCATTTCGTGACATTTTTCTGTATGAGGCACATATGTCAATCATGCAACTTTTAATAAATACTGTAAATATCCAGTGTTGCTTCCCAGCAGACCAGAGATTTCATCTTCAATTTATCTTTCAATTGGGTTTAATTATCACCGAATGATGCTGTTCTATTCTTTATAATAATCTAATCATGTTTATTCCCTATCCTGCACGGTATTCGTTATCTAGAAAGCAGAGTTGATTGGATGTATCGTGGCTATTTATAGTATAAATCTGTTCTTTCTCTGAGAAGCCTCCAAGCAATGGTAATGGAAATTCATCTTTTAAAAGTTAAAACTTTTAATCTTGCAAAATCAGGGGATCGACCCAATTATTATCGTTATTCGACCCTTGATAGATGAAGATATTAAGTATATACTTTTACTTTTGATTCTTCCACTAGCCATCTTTATAACCAAGATGCGTTCAGAATTCCCTAGAGAAACCAAATAGCTAATATATAGCTGTATGGTCTGATTATGATATCTTTTAACATAAAAGCACTCCGAATGATACCATATGAGTGGAATCTATTTGTTCCACATACATGTATAGTGGTAGAGAGGAACCTTAAAAATTCAGCCGATACGTGTTCTATTGGCTCTCTCTCTCTCTCTCTCTCTCTCACACACACACACACACACACACACATATATATATTAATTTTGCAATATGACACTTATTTATGTTTTTACTCTGGCAGTGTCGTTTTATTTCATTCTTAAAGTTTATTCCAAATATAAAGGCAAATTGGACGGTGAAGTGGATTTTTACTCTGGATATGCGGAATGGAAATACTGTGTTTGGCGTATGTATCGTCACTATCGTGTAACTTGGTTGAAAGGGGAAATTCTTCTGAAGGGCCCAGCCCTTGCAAAGATTTTTAACTCAGACAACAACAATAAGCCTTGTATTATTAGGTGAGGTTAGCTATATTGATAGTACGATATCATTGTACTCTATTAAAAATTAAATGTTTAGATAAACTGTGATTAAGATGTCTTGCTCAATAAACTTATTGAGCGTTATTTTTTGTAGTTGTTGATATTGCTGCTAATGTAGATGCTTATAACAAATTCAACTTGTTTGACTCCAGTTTCTATCTATGACATGAGATTTTTTTTCTTGGCACACGTACAATGTAATTTTAGAAACTCTTCCATGTGATATGAAACTACATAAACTCTCCTTATTTGCATGAAGCCATTGGTTGTTCAAAAAGCAGAGCCCTCCACTTGGAAATTATCGTGACTGTCAAATTGGGGCTCTCTGCTTTCGGTGTTTGATCCTTCATGAAGCCACTTGTTTAAGGCAAACACGAATTTATTTAGGAGGTAGACGTCGACGGAGATATTATATTGGGAGATACCAGGAGAGCATATATTAGCATGGTAGGCAACTTGGATACAAGAGGACTAATAGATATTGCAAGTGGAATTCGATTGTGGAGGCCATGTTATTGTGTTTTGAAGGCATCTATAACAAAATTGCATATACGGTAAATTATGCTGTTGCATGCATAAAGGGTAAAGAATACTGAAAATTCTACTACTTCTCTTCTATTATGTGTGTTTTAGCTAATGAAATTAATGGACAATGAAACCTTCTTTTTTCTCTAGAGCCAATCTAGAACTAAGCTCCTTCAATCCTTTATGCAAACTCGGTATCGCATTGGTAAATCACTGATGATATGCAAGTCTGTGTACAGACTTTATTGGAGACTTCATTTAGAATACTTGTATCTGCGTCTTTCAAGAAGTTTTTGGTTTCCTGCATTACATGTAAGAGATGAAACCGAATTCTTCTTCATTTCAGACCCCTTGATATTCTTGAAATACACAGCATGGAGCCAATGTTTAGGTGCTTAACAGCAGTCTGGTTTGCTGGAGCCTTGAGTCTCTGCAATTAGGTTGATATAGGTCATGTTGCACTGTAACTGCATGCAGTAGGATACATTTTTCTTGTAATGTTCAAAGTAATGGAGGCTGTTTTAATTTAACATTTGGTCCCTAGTCTCATGACCAAATGATGGAGGGTTCGTACTTAATTGGTCGTGAATGAATGTATCATGTAAATACATGGAATAAGTTTGTGATAAGAATGGTTTGTGAATGCATCCTTAAGTTGTCGATTCAGTGTCTTTTACCGTTATTTTTTGCATCTTATTCTGGTTTCGACATTATTTTCCAACTCTGGAAAGGTGAAGAAAAGATAAAATAAACTAAACTAAGGTAAACAAGTCCTATAAGAGAGCCCAAGAAAGTGGGTTGACTGTATAAATATTACTGGAATGTCAACTTAAAATCATCCCATATTTGCATTTTTAGCATTTGCTATTCATCCATCAGGAACACCAAGCAAGTATATGTTACAAATTTCACTAAATTTCATTCAAATTCAATATTTAGTGACAGGATTATGAAGCATACACCTAAAAATATTATTCCTAGTGTAACGCGCGCGCGCACGTCAGCTGATGATTTCCATCTCCGACAACACGGGGCTTATATTCTCAATCACATGTCAGCATGAACAACTCCGATGTTGGTGCCTAATCTTCAAGGTTCGATAATTCGATTCATCTCATAATGTTTTATGACGCCAAACTGAAGTTCAACACACAAGTCTCTGCTCCTCACGATAAAACACTGAATTTTATCTAAAGTTGTGTATATCTTGGTTGATTCTATTAAGAGGAACACAGTTGAGGTTTCCGCCGATGGTTGAATATAGCTATTCAATTCCTCACAAATAACCCTATTATGTTTTACTTGGATTTAGGTCCTCAAATTCGAGAAAAATCTTTTCGAATTAATTTGAAAATGAAAACACACTAATAGAGAATGCAGATTCGAAGTATATCTTTCTTGTCTTATATAAAATAAATTTGATTTTATTTACTTGGTGCAGCCAATATAGAGCTTAAAGAAAAAGGAAGAAAAGAAAGAAGAAGCCTCATTGGTTTTATTTGCATACGCACACACATATTTATTCGTTTTATATGAACAGAATGGAGGGGGAAAACCCTAGTTTTATTATTCAGCAACTAACACTAGATTATGATCAAATCCTGAGACAGCCTGTTTAACTTCACAGCCTTCTAAAGAATCAAGATAAAAGGGCTCAGTTTCGTCACTTGAACTTCCTAATCCTAGCCTGCCATTTCTACCAGAGCCCCAAACCCACAACTCTCCTTCTGACGTGAGAACTAAGGAATGTGCTCGCCCTCCTGACACTGAAATTGGATTTTCTCCTTCTAATGCCTCAACCAAAGATGGGAGGAGGTTCTCTGGCCCTGCTCTTCCAAGCTGACAACTTTGATTCCATCCCCATGAAGCAACGCTTCTTGTTCCTTCACTAGCTTCATCTGATACAGCAAATTGGCATATTGCCAAGGAATGACCTAGCCCTGATGCTATAGAAATGGGACATAAGATTATGTCAACTGGAAAAAGCCCCAGATGTTGTCCCCCTCGGCCAAGTTGTCCGTATGCGTTGCTCCCACCGCTTAATAGGGTATGATCGCCTATCATCGGATAACCAAAGCTTAGACGGAAAAAACATGCTTCTTGAATTTGGTCTCCGGAAGATATACAGATATACCTCACACTGTTCAATCCTTGAATTTATCCTTCACGCAAGTTAGTCCTTCTAAGTTTGTAACTTGCCATGTGTTCGTCCCTCAGTTGCACCAAATTGTATATTTATTCTGCTGAAGGACTAACTCAATCTATATGCATGACAAGTTACTATAGTTTGAGGGACTAATTTGTACAAGGAAATAAATTCAGGAACTACAGCATAATGAGGTATATTTTTCAGGAATCAAAGTCGTATATTAAATAAAAAATGAATGCAGATAGATGCCTGGTACTTACAGCAAAGAACTAGGGAGTGATCAAGTCCGCATGCAATGTCTATAACTTCAACACCGCAAAGTTCTTCTACCAAGCAAGGTTCCCATATTATTGGCATGCTATTCTCTCCCTCCATTGCTTCTAAAACTTGCTTTTCAGCAACTTCCAGATCTGGACTCGAAAGTTGTCGGGTATTTTTAGAGATGCCATCATCGAAATCCAGTGGAGATCTCTCCAAGCCCCCCATTTTTCCTAGCCTACCATCAGCTGAATAGCCCCAGCCAAATAGCTTTCCATCCACAGTAAGGGCAAGAGCATGACCCCAACCAAATGATACCTATCAAACAAAATAAAAAATAAGTAAACATTTAAACTTGATGTGCAGATTTATGTCTACAGAATACAGTCCATTTAAACATTGTTGAGTTCAACCCCACCCTTTTAGCCCCTGCCAATCTCAAGGCCTTGGGCCTCCTATATGACAACAGATGTTGGACATGTTTTCATAGTTCAATTCTACCTTGAGAATGTGAAATATACCTTAGCCACTTTTTCTCCTGCGAGAGACTGAACTTTGGCAGGTGCAACAGCCTCGATGATATCTTTCCCAAGACCAAGTTGGCCACGTTTAGACTTACCCCATACCCACAAAGAACCATCATCATCAATAGCTGCAGAAACAACGCCAGATGCAAATGCAGCACACACATTTACTTGTTCTAACCCCAATACTCCTTTTGGCTCGTTCCACAATTCCCTGCAAAGATTTCCTCCAACCAGTAATTTAACTTTCCCTCACGCGGAGAAAACCAACCATTAAGAAACAAATAAAAACATACAATGTCACAAGTTTTAGGCACTCTTGATTATCATACATACAGTGAATATTAGAATCAACCGAGTCCCTGGGTTGATAGTTCCAACATATGCAGAAAATTATCAACTTGAAACTGTTTCCTTCAAAGATTCTATTCTATAGCATGGTTTAAATTTGAAATCTTTTTGGCACTCTCTTAGTTATCATATTACTATGGGACAATTGTGTTTTGCTAATATATACATGAAACAGAGACATTTTCAAGCACAAACCATAGAGAGAGTAAAATTCACCGAGGGGAAAGACCACGTCCGAGCTGAGCTTCATTGTTTCTGCCCCAAGACCAGAGGTGGCCGTGAGAAGTGACGGCGAGGGAGTGATAGTGGCCGGCGCTTAGGCTAATTATATCTGAAGGTAGACCCGGGACGCGGGTGGGCTCGTATGCGTCTACTCCAAGGCCTATCTGGGAAAGGGGCAAACCCAGAGCACCCTGACTGCCATCTCCGAAGCTCATCACCGTTGCTCCGTCGCTGCTCATACATCTTTCCTTGTGCAGCCGGAGAAGATGGACCCCACCACCAGTGCTCCCACTCCATTTCTGATAGGTAACCGCGGCTTTCAGTTTCAGCAGTGATCTCAGCATTTTCTTTCTATGGGGAGATCCTATTGTCTACTGCAGTCTGTTCCTGCGTTTATCCGAAGCCAAAGGTTTTTTTTTTTTAAATACAAATTTTTATAAATCCCTTTTCTCTTTAAGATACTAATATCACATAAAATAAACTATCAATTAATTTTATGTATAAACCTATACAAAATATATTTTTAATAATTATAAATAAAATTATAACAAAATAGTATTGTTCATGTACTACCAACGGCTTTTTCTGTTTGTGGGCTGAGAGGTTCAGTTTTTTTTTTTTTTATAAGAATTCAGTTTTGGTTCATGTAAGATTACGGCCTTTCCTTGTCATAAAGCCCAATGGGCAAGACAATTTTTCTCAAATTAAATGAATTTTATGATGAGCGGCTCGGTATCGTTTAAACGAGATCTCGAGTTCGAGCCTTAGCGAATACAGAAAATTCTCGTTGGGAGACTCAACTACCATAGCCTGGTGCGCGACGCGGGTCAGATCCGGATATAGTCGGGGCAAAGCTCCGGTAAACCGGGTGGGCAACAAAAAAAAATGAATTTTATGATTATTATTATAGATTAATATTATAGTTATAAATTTAAAAATCATAAAATTAATTAATAATATTACTAACAAATTATCATTATATAACTCAACATCTTTTAAATACTAAAATAATTTATAATTAAATTAAAAAAAATTAAAAATATTAAGTTTAAGCGACTAAATCTATTTTTAATTGAATTGAGTATTAATACAATATTTTAAGAGTATAGTTAATGATGATTAATTATTGATTAATCGATATCCATATTAAGTGTGTATATCTAGAGAATTTTAGAGATTTACACTAATTTTATGAAGTGAATTGAATAATATTACTCATAGATAATAAATAATCATTTTATCTTAAACTCCATATAAACACAGATACAAGTTAATATTTTGATTTCACCAAGGCTCCGTGTATTATAGGAGAATTCAGAATCAAGCATTATCATTCAACAAAGGGCCTGGCCTGTTTGGTTTGCCTCAAACCATAGTTTGAAAAAGATTTATGGCCTAAACTTTAATTTGGAGAAATTTTAAAATAAACAGTCATATTTGTCTATAAGTACTTTTGGACAAAACTATAATTTTGAATAAGCTATTGAAACTAGCTTTTAGAACAGTATAAGAGCTTAATGATTATCTAATTATTATCTTATCCCTACTTTTTCTTACATCCTCTCTCCTCTCTCTTCTCTTTTCTCTACCTCTCTCATCTCTCTTACTTTTAATCAAATCATACTTTTTTTGGTAATTTAATAATATAAAAAGTCATTTTAAAAATAACTATTCAAACATTTATTTATTTATAATCATTTTTTTTCATAAACTATTATCTAAAAATCATTTTCTATAAGATGTCCATAAACTATTTTTTAAAATCCTATCCAAATAAGCCCAAGTACTCACTATTAAATGGTTTTACCAGCCTTAGCCCTTGGGTCTTTCCAAGACTTGCAATGCTCCCTCTAGGCCAAATTATTTATTTTTAAGTAAAATTACATTATTTATAAGTCACATATATTTCTATGATTTATGTATATAAATATTTCTTTGATATATATAATCTCACACAAAATGTTCATAAATTATTTGAAAAGTACATCTTATGTTAGGTTCTGTATCTCTATTTGTTCTATTATCATGATTATTTTTATCTTTCCTCTTCATTTTTCCCCATTTCAATTTAAAATTAAAAATTAAAAAATCCATCAAATTATATCTATTTTAAATATTATAGGGAAGAAAATCGACCAAAACTTAGCAAAGGCTAATAATTAGAAGAAAAAAGGGGGAAATATCAGGGACAAGGTCTTGTGGCTCGAGGTAGCGAGTAGCTAGAGGTCCCAGGCGAGGGAAGGGCGGGGATTCGAAGTGGTAGTTGGAATATCCGAATCTCCACGCGCACAAAAACGAGCTGACGACAAATAACCAGGAAATGCAACTGTGACTTGGGATTTTTGGAGACGATATAGGGGGGTGACACCGTGACACAAATGGCGATGGTTTCCATGGCATTCTCTGTCAACACAGTGGCCTTTCCGAACCTTCGCCGTTCCAACAGGTGACAATATCCTTATCCATCAATTTGAAATTATCGTTTCTCATTCGCATTCAATGCCTCTTTTTCTTCTAATTTTGGGTTAGATCCGATTTACAATCGGAGTAGGTATCCTGGAATGGCATTTGCTAGTTTGAGCAGCAAAGAATCTACGTCCCTGGGAGTGCGAGTTACAGAAGGGGAAGGAAATTTGCCAAAAGTTGTGCTCACTTCATCTGGTGGAAGGTGAGTAATTCCTGCTCCTAATTTATGACCTCTTGCTGTTTGTCTTCCTTAGTTTACATTTGGAAGCTTTTTTCTTTTTTGGGTGAAAACATTTGGAAGCTTTTACTACAACTTAACTTTTAACACCGAGGAACTGTGTGCTTTTACGTCGACTGTAAATTCCTTATTCAAAACTCGATCTTTATACTGGGAGTGAATCTCTGATTTCGTTTGTAATGTAAGCTTGGCCCGGCGATATTCGATAATTTCTTTAAATGTCTCACTAGTCATACTTCGTCTCCCAACTAATAAAATTGAAGACAGAAGTAGCCGGGTAGTGGAAGTTAGCAGAGAGCATCGCAAATCTTTATGCATATATAAACATAACTGATTTTCTCTTATCAATATCTAATGTTATAAGCTTTAGTATCAGTATGCATTTCATAACTGGATCTCATTTCCATCGGCATACTTTATTCTTCTAAACAATATTGCACCCCTATAACTTTCCTCGTTGATATTTTTGACGCACTTTAACACCTATGCCTCGTATTAAAAGATACGAGATTGATATGTGTATTTCAGATGGTTTATTCTGTCACTTGCAGTGAGGCTGAAATATACCTATTTGGAGGCAGTATTACATCTTGGAAAGTTGCTAATGGCAAGGACCTCCTCTTTGTTCGTCCAGATGCTGTTTTTAACAAGAAAAAACCTATAAGGTTGTTACTTTTGAGGATGTTTTCATACAACTCTGATTCTTCTTAACCTTCCTAATTCGTTTACTTTCTCATATGTTGAATTTTGCCATTAATCACGCAAAGCTTATATTTTGAAAGCTCATATTGCATGATATTATTGGATTCCCCAGATACTGATTATTTTACCATTGTTATAGTGGAGGCGTTCCGCATTGTTTCCCACAGTTTGGCCCAGGTGCAATTCAGCAGGTATAGCCCTCTAAGTCGTCCTCCCCCCTTTCTTATATGTGGTTATTTCTGTCAATGCTACTATGTTATATATGATAGTAATGTAACTGGTCAAGGCTTGATCATCACATGTCTCAGTTAAATAAACTGTTTGTTTTAGTTAAGTTCAATATCATTACAATCCTTCTTCTTTAGGTTTTATATTAATGTTCTGAGAGTATCGGAAGTTCTCTTCAATAATCATGAATGGTGCATTAACTTGATCACCTTGCTCTTCCTTTCCATATTATACCAATTCCTTCGACTGAAACATCTACTTGCTTGCATAATTGACAGCATGGATTTGCAAGAAATATGGATTGGTCTTTGGTCAATTCTGAAAATGTGGATGGAAATCCTGCGGTAACTTTGGAACTCAAGGATGAATCTTATAGCCGTGCTATGTGGGATTTCAGCTTCCATGCTTTATTCAAGGTCAGTTGCTTAGTGTGTTTGAACACAGATTCACCTTTGCAATGCTACCGATTCTTGTCACGACTTCTTTTTGGCAGGTGACCCTGAACACTAAAAGTCTTTCCACTGAGTTGAAAGTTAAAAATACTGACAATAAGCCATTCTCCTTTACTAATGCCTTGCACACTTATTTCCGTGTAAGTGATACTGGTCCATAATTCTGAACAGTAGTTATGCTATAATTTGTGCCTGAATATGAAATTTAGCACCATCAATTTTGGGAACCTTAACTGTTCAATTTCTTACATATTTCTTTTACAAATTATTTGAACTTATTAGGCTTATGCTATTTTTAAATTCAATGATATTGCTAAATATCGATTGCTCTAAACTTTGTAAATAGCTAATTGTTTCAGCATTGTCACACAGGCTTCTGTGAGTGGTGCGACAGTGAAGGGGTTGAAAAGTTGCAAAACTCTCAACAAACATCCAGATCCTTTGACTCCAGTAGAGGGTGTGGAAGAAAGGTCTGTTATATAATTTATGTCTGGAAGTTCTTAAATGGGAATTAAAAGTGGTAAATATTGAAGTTTGTTTTTCCTCAATTTATTGGTTTGACAAAATCTACACTAGCAATTGGATTAAACCTATGGTTTTCATCAAATAAGGATAAACAAATTCGTGGCATTGAATGTTTAAAGTTAGCTCAACAGACAGTAATCTATGCAATGCAGGGATGTGGTCAATTTCCCTGGATTTGTAGACTGCGTTTACCTTGCAACTCCGAATGAGCTGCACCTCGACAATGGCTTGGGTGATTTGATATCTATCAAGAATACAAAGTATGCAACTTCAAACTTGTAAATGAATTGATTTGACTTGCCATGATTCTTTTATTCATTCACATATTTGCACTCCTGTGTTTTCCCCTGATGCAGTTGGTCTGATGCCGTCTTGTGGAATCCATACACCCAAATGGAAGCATGTTACAGAGATTTTGTTTGTGTTGAAAATGCTAAGGTAATAAAATACGTTTGACTCTCTAGAAAGGGAAAACAGGAAAACCCATCAGACTGGTTTTTGAATTTTTACCTGAACGCTCAGCAGAGATGTTTTGCAGTAAGCTGGGTAGATATATTCTGGCCTTCTCTGTTGATTCGTACTAATTATAATTCCTGTTTTCTATGATCGCTTCAGATTGGAAATGTGGAATTAGAGCCGGATCAAACTTGGACAGCAGTGCAGCACATGAGCATTGCTTAGAAGTGCAACTGAGCGTGTACATCATCCTTTTGTTTTCTTATTTAGTCTGTCAATAATGTTAATTCTGGCTATTATTTTCTCTTATATAACACGCTTCTCTGGCTTTTTCTTCTCGCGCCATGAGTCCTGAGTGGAGGATTTGAATTTTGAAGGGTGATTGAAGTAATAACAATAAGAATGCTGGCCCGAGGTTTATTCTTAAGTAATAACAAGTCTATGCCCTGTTCCGGTCTTCGGCTTCCGATACAAGTTGGTTTAGTTTGGTTGATTCTTTTTCTTTTTTTTTTCTTTTTGAAAAAAAGCTTCTCTCTCCTTTCCATGGATTTCAGAGATCACATCCATGCGCAGCATATAGTGTGACAAGCGAATCGTTTCCTTCATTATTTATAATTAACTTTTATTATCAATTTTGTTAACTTGTTTTAAATATTTGTATCATCTTTAAAAGATGATGGACCTTCTAATTAAGTTTTTATAAGAAAATATTTTTTAATTTAATCTTTAAAGCGATTTTACTAATTAGGAAGAAATTGGCTAACAATCAAACGGATTAAAGTTAAATAGACCAATATTAAAAAACCAGACGTCTTGAAAGATTGAGCCTATAACTCACAGATATCTTGTAGAATATCTGTGATGAATGTCCCCTGCTGGAATCTTTGTAAACAAACAAATTATGAACTTATGGCTTAGCCAGAAATACTCTGCCCAATCCAGCAATCAACTCCATTAATCAAACTTGGTTCTCATAAACAAATATGTATCAATTAGCAGAGATCTCTGCATAACATAAACCAAGAGCCATTAAAGTGGAAATTTGGTTCCCAAACCAAAAACCATGCTGGGACCTTGACGAAGTGGTCAAGAAGCCAAGAGTGCAATTAGGCACACCAAAAGAATAATCAGTCCCACAGTACAAACCCACCATGCCCATTTTTTATTCTTCCTCATCTGATTAGCATAGTCAAGACTCTTAGTCCCACCATGAACGAAGCTCCTAGCATTGGCTACATTATCTTCAATGTTGTCCACTTTCTCGCCTTGTGTCTCCACAATAATAGCCATGTCAAGAAAAACCTTGTGAAGTTTATCCAAACTCCTCTGTATATCCATCACAGCCTGGTGCCTAACCTGAGTCTCAGCCGTCATATTATCAGCCTCTGTTTTGAAAAAATCAACTTTGACACTCCCAGAAACCACCTTCTCCACTATTTCATCGCTTGGTATCTCCCCTGTTGCAGTGTAGTATCTTCTCTTCAAATCCTCCTTGTGATCAGATAGAATCTTGTTTCTCAGGGATTGAAATTCATTCATCAAGTCTCTGAGCCTGACTCTTAGGCCACTTGTGACTGATATTCTCGTTCTATCGACTGGGGTTCCTTCTTTAAAGGATTCTGATATTTTGCGATTTCTTACGTTGGATTGGTCAAGTGATTCAAGCCTTGTCTTGATGCTATTTGCTTTGCGAAGAATGGTGACCATGTCTGATTCCATTCGGTCTCTGAGCCCACGAAGAACTTTGGTACTGTGGGTTGATTTTGTTTCTTCATTCAGTTGTTGAAGATCCAATAAGAGATTGGTGATCTCTTCCATTTCGCATTTGATGGCATCAACTTCTTCAAAGAACTGAGAGAGGTTTTGGTCTTCAATGGGGTTGAATTGCCCTGCTTCGATGTCAAGATCGGCTTCAAGGTCCTTTCGGGCCTGTTTCTTCAGTTCAACATAACTTAGAAATGATTTCGTCATCAGATCATTCATTTTTGCAAAACCCCGCCTGAAAAGAAACAAAAACCCGAACGACTTTGATGAAACTTGAAGGGAAAGATAGAAAGAACTACAAATACAAATCAGAACCGCTGAAAGATAACACAAGAAATTTGAAATCTTCGTGGGTTTTGGTGCGAAGAGAATGAAGAACAAACCCTTTACAGATTCAAGAAATGAATGAATCCCTCAATGGACGCAAATTCTGGCGTTCAAGCACTTCTCCGAGTGATCTAAATCAAGGAGAAACGCACATAAAAATTCGATGCGAGTTACAAGAAAGACGCGATAACATTGTGAACTGGAAAATAAAAAAGATGGTTCTTGAACAAAATATAAAGAACTGAGGAACAAAGAAAAGGGGATATCCTCGTCTGACCTCAATGAAGATGAATGTGGTATGCTTCGGAAAAAGGCTTTTCTTGGGTGGCGGTGATCTAACTCTGGTCCTTGAAGTGAAGGTGATGGATTCACTGAGAAGGGTTAGTCTTATGAATAAAGGGAATGAAGAGGATAATCTTCGATCAGTTTTGAAAGGAATCGTCGGTTACGTTTACTTTTATACATTTCGAATTAGAATTCGAAATTTTGGTTGAGCAAAATAGCCGTTAAATGGGAGAAAGGACGGTGTTCGCAGCATAAAACTTAACTGTTGAACCGCGAAGCAGGAGTGGTACGACTCATTTGCAATTTTGCTTTTGCATACGCAAACTCGCTCCAAAACGACCCGCGTTTTATTTTCCCTTTTCCCCACCTCTTCTTTTCCAATTTTTCTATTTTGGGCATGGGCTTTGAGTTTTTCATTTGTTAATTTTTATCCTATCTTAGTGCATAAAAATGATATTCATGAAATTTAAAATGAGTGAAATAAAATTTTGTGACACTAGTATATTTTCATAAACGAAAAGGGAAATGAAATTCACGTAATTTTAATAAATAAATAATGATATAAAATTTATTATATTTTTCATCATTATTTCTTAATACATCTTTTAACTGCAAGCCATTTAATTAAAATACTGGCCATCTAAACTCTAAAGAGAGGCCTACTATTTGCCTACAGCACTAAAAAAAAAAAAGAAAAGTCTATATCATTTGTGTTAGGATCTAATAATTTAAAACTAAAATAATTTTAAAAGGCAATATAGATTGAGAGGCAATTCAAAACTAATAATTCATTTGTGAAAGCAATTTATCTCTGAATGAGAAGTTTTTTTTGTATAAGCCATCATCAGACTCATCATTAAAGGCACTCTGCACAATACCAAAGTATTAAGACAATGTAAACACCAGGTTGGCTAATTACAGAACCTGACAACTATAGCCTCCAAATTTTCATCAATGATAGAAGGGCCATAGGGATCTATGATTGGTTCGGCTTGCACTTCCAGTTCTGGCTTGATAGACTGAATATTTGTCAAACAAACATTATTAGAATTTAAGCCCTCAAAAAAATAAAAATATTACTGGAAAACTAAAATTTTCAGTCAATCTAAAAGAAACTTTATATGCAACTGGTGAAATGCTGAGTGATGAGGCAAATGAGCGATCATGCATTGCCTCCGCTAATATACATCTAACCAAGCGTTTGAAAATAGACCCTCCATGGTTTACTACATCAAAGCATGCATTATGAGATGCTTAAACTTTTCTGACCAATAATTATACATATCAGGTCAAATACCTTTATGAAATTCTCAACATTGTGTATCCTTTCCTCAACGGGCCGTATTAGTTCAGAGAACTGCAAGTGTGAAGCAATGGTCAGCCCGATAAAATTCACATCTAAAAATGACAGAAAAAGGTACAAACAGAGAAAGAAAAAAGAAACTGCTGTACGTCTAAAAACCCAAACGAGGGGGCCAATAACACCCCCGCAAAGCACAACACCGCCATATACTCATCCCGTGATCCCAGCATGAATAAAATTCACAGCAACTTGTATTAAAAAAAAATTCTCAGCAACAAGTTCCAACAGCACAAGGCTTTATAATCCTGGGAACTCCTTTATCTACTAAATAACTTCCATTGTATGGTATCCAATTTCTGACAGGAGAAGGGGAAAACAAGGACTAATGAAGTTCACTTTCGCATCCTGTCCACTTACTCGAGATTGCTGGAAAAGAAAGGAACTAAATCTCGAAAGCAAATTTAAATACTGTTTATACAGGGGTGAAGGATGAAATTTGGTGAGGATTAAGAAACGGAGGAGGGAGAATTGAAACAAAAGCCAAGACAGAAAGTAAACATTATTTTATTTTATTTTATTTAAGTACTAATCGCGTTGTGTGAAAATATTATTTTATTTAAGTTCTTTATTATTCTAATTTTTCCTTTATTTTTCTATTACTTAAGCATGAAATATTTAAACATTTCATAAAATTGCTATCTATCTTATATTCTCAAGTTGCGGATATTTTATTTGAACATTTCATATTTTTTTTCTGTTCCGTATTGACAACACCCACAAAAACAACAAACAAACAAACAAAAGTAAAAGCGTCATCTGGCTTCAGGAGATGCTGGGTTCTCTGGTCTGGTCTATGGTCTCCCACGACGCTCTAACGACGTCAGCCACATAAACTCTGGTTTCCGCCTCAAATCATCTGTTTCCATTAAAATTGCAGTTCTTGGGCGTCACTGCTGATTTTAAGAATCCTCGAACTTTCCATTTTAACGGAATCCACCGGAGAGGAACTGATTTGACCACCGACTTGGTTAGCATATACGTCTCTCGAATTTTCGATGTCTTCTATATGTGCGCTATCGCCTTCGGTCCGGTTAGAGATAACTAAAGCTAGACTCATTGCTCCATTTCCATTATGTCACCGTAAGTTAAACTTTTATTCGGTTTCTATGTCTCTTTGCTTTTGCGAAACAAGTTCTGATTTCGGACGAGTCATTGTGTTTGAAGGAAGCAAATGTGAAATGAACAGGAGGAGTTTTACAGCCAAAGGAATTGTGGCCTCTGGTGTTTCGGTTATGGGATCTACTTTGACCGCTGAACTGGCGCAAGGTTAGTTCACATAGATTCCCCCTCCACTGTGGTTGGAGCGCTAGCGTATAAATTTGTTACATGCATGCCTTCTATTTAAAAGCAAGTTTTACTCTAGGAGTCGAAAGATTGCCATACAAACCAGAAGGGTACAATTACTGGACTTGGAGGGGCCATAAGATACACTACGTAGTGCAGGGAGAAGGCTCTCCAGTTGTTCTTATTCATGGTTTCGGGGCCTCTGCGTTTCACTGGAGGTTTGTTCCCTTCTGACCATTTTTCATTTTGCCATCAAATCTTCTCCATTTTTCATTTGCCTTTGTAACACTCAATTAAATGCTAGCTGTTAGCCTGTTACTAGTACGGTACACCATGGCTAATTCTTTTAGGCTAATCTTTAACTATACCTCATACTTGATTACAGTGAATTCAAATTGACTTGTTGGAGTAGAGCTGATTGTAAAATAAAAGAAAACGGAACAAAATACTGTAAACTCCAAATTTAAGTCAATATTCAGTAATGAGGGTAACGGTAATAACTAATTAGAAGCCTATTTATATGCAATAAAAATGAAATATCCTAATCTTACTGGCCTACTGAATATTTCCCTATCTCAAACATCAAGACTGGTAACTCCATTCTAATCCTATATATTAATATATTAATATATATATATTTGTTTCAACCATGTGATATTTATTTGGTACAAACTAATCCATATTGGGCTATTGCTGAGCCCAAAATACGGAGTAGTTTTCTCAACTTGATTTTTTTTTCATAAGGTTCAAACCCTCATATTTGCTTAATGGATATTGAATCCCTTCCACTCGATCTAACCAACCACCATTGGTCTAACTAATCCTATATCACACCAATAGAACAAAATATATTTAGATTTTAGACAATAAAATGATCAATATCTTTGTCTTCTCATCCCACATCACTCTCCTCGGTCCTATATAGTTTAATTATTATGTGCCATAGTTCTTAGTCTTATGCATGTAAGATGTCTATTTACATTTATTTACATGTCTCCAGGTACAATATTCCAGAATTGGCTAAAAGACATAAGGTTTATGCGATAGACTTGCTGGGATTTGGGTGGAGTGACAAAGCTATCATCGAGTATGATGCCATGGTTTGGAGGGATCAAGTGGTAGACTTCTTGAAGGAAATAGTAAGAGAGCGAGCTGTTTTGGTAGGAAATAGGTGATGACAATAATGAAATAAAGTATAGCATCTGCATCACCTAGTCATTATCTTAATTGGCCATTTTCTTACAGCAACTCAGACTGTACGCCATTTGATAAAAATTGGTTTGCAAGATTATACTCATCTTGAGGTTTATTCTGAGTTACTATGTTGTCATATATTAATTGCGAAGGGAGGAAGCCCATGCATAGTTTAACTTCCCCTTGTTCCCAAGTTACCAGATCAACTAATGAGTCGCGGCATTTGGATTCTAGACTAACGTCTTATGTTGTATATGACGTTTTCCAATCTTGTAATTTTTCAGCCTTGGAGGATTTGCTGCTTTGGTTGCAGCAACTGGACTGCCAGAGCTTGTCAATGGAGTTGCTTTGCTAAATTCTGCTGGGCAATTTAGTGATGGAAATACTAAAAGTAAACAGCCTGAAGAGACACCTCTGCTGAAGTTTGTTGTGAAACCACTGAAGGAAATCTTTCAGCGTGTAGTTCTTGGATTTTTGTTTTGGCAATCAAAACAGCCATCTCGCATTGAATCTGTCCTAAAAAGTGTAGGTTTCTTGCCATGTGCTTCAACTTTGGTTTCTCTTAAGTATGACGGGTGTTTAGAAAGTTCCTTGTTTGACATTGACATCCATTAGCTTGAATTGAATTCCCCTGATATATTCATGATTTTGCACTTACTGTACTGAATAGACTAACAAAGCATAATTGTGCTACTACAGCGATACAATAAGCATCTTGGTCACTTCTTTGTTACTTTCTTCTACTTGTCACTGTTTTCCTTGGTTTGCGAGCCAATTGCTGTTCTGTTTAATCTAATGGCAAAGCATTATTTATTCAAATAGGTGTATATAAATACCACCAATGTAGATGACTATCTTGTGGAATCTATAACAACGCCAGCTGCAGACCCCAATGCTGGAGAAGTTTATTACAGGTAAATGACCTTGGATCATCACATATTGGTCATCCTATTCATGTTATGAAGTTTATTGCGGTTTGTGTTGATTTTCTGATTCTTCTCTTCCACATCACCATGGTATTCATGTGACAATTTTCTGTGTTATGTACAGGTTAATGACGCGGTTCATGTTAAATCAGAGCAAGTACACTCTGGATGGCGTGCTAAGTGAATTGTCTTGCCCGTTGCTGTTGCTATGGGGTGACCTAGACCCATGGGTTGGCCCTGCCAAGGCTAAAAGAATCAGAGAGTTTTATCCAAATACAACTCTTGTGAATTTTCAGGCAGGGCACTGTCCACATGATGAGGTTCCGGATGGCGTGAACAAGGCATTATTGGAATGGTTGTCAAGTTTAACTCCTCAAGAATCTCTTCAGACATTGTAAATATGCTGAAGTTTATGTGTGATAATATTTTCGTTGAGTAGATGGGCAAGTGTTCAGTCCATTAAATCAAATGCTTGAGTAATAGGTAGGGGGAAACCTCATGTATATTCTCATTCTGCATACGGGCACCTTTTTGGAGATCCTGTGGATAGTCCTTTTCTCTTGTAAAACTCACATTTGTTTTAATCAAGATAATTTTTATTTTTAAAAACTTTCTTTTTTTAACGTTTAATATTTTTGAGCAATCAATATCTATCGTCTTTCATTCATGGGATCAAAGGAGTACTCTCAAAATTAGGTCATTATGGGAATAGTGGATGGACCACCAAGCCTTCGTTAATTAAGAAAGAATAAAGGAGGCTCAAAGGAGGACTCTCAAAAGTCAAATCTAGGTCAAAATATTCGTATAAATTATAATGTTATCCATCGTTAAGTTTTAGAAGAATAAATGCATGGTAACTATTTAACGTTAAATCAAACTTTGCAGCTAAAGTGGATGTTTCTGTCTCTAGATCTGGATATACATCTCAAATTGAAGTCATGAAACAAGTTATGATTTAAAGCCAGAAAGGGCATAATTTGTAAAATTAAAAACTTCGACACATTTCATTTCAGTTCTTGATTCCAATAAAATCATTCTTTCTTTCTTTTTTGTCAGAAGAAGATGCTCCATTAACAAGGAAAGAGGGTGTCAAATGTCAATAATCCCACTTGCTGTGAAACGTATCGTCTTCGATGGCCGAGAAAAGCAAGATCCTGATCGTTGGAGCCACATGGTACATCGGCAAGTTCTTTGTTGAAGCAAGCACAAAAGCAGGACACCCCACGTTCGCTCTGGTTAGAGAAAGCACTGTCTCTAATCCAAACAAGTCGACGCTGATCGATATCTTCAATAACTCGGGAGTTACCCTGCTTTATGTCTCTGCTTGCCCTAACTCATTTCAATCCCATCTTTTCAGACCCAACTTCAATCTAATTGTTCTTCTTGCCTCTGTACGGTAATCTAAGTGATTATCAAAGTCTGGTGAATGCAATCAAGCAGGTCGATGTCGTAATCTCTGCAGTAGTGGGACCCCAGGTGGCTGATCAGGTGAAAACATCATAGCAGCAATAAAAGAAGCTGGAAACATCAAGGTGCTCCATGGCTTCGTTTATAAGAACTTATTGAATTGTTTGTTTTTCTGCTGATTGAGTTACAAGAGTGGTTAATTTTTGGTTCATTGTTTATTGGGATAAAGAGGTTTTTACCCTCAGAATTTGGGCTAGACGTGGATCGTCACGGTGCAGTGGAACCAGCAGCGAGCTTCTTCGAGCAGAAAGCGAAATCCGAAGGGTGATTGAAGCGGAAGGGATTCCCTACAGTTATTTCTCTTGCAATGGTTTTGCTAGCTACTTCTTACCCAATTTAGGACAGCTAAATGCCACAGCTCCTCCTTGGGACAAGGTTGTCGTTCCAAGGAGATGGAAATGTCAAAGGTGGTCGATCTGGTCCTTCTTCATGTTATATATTTGTACTTTGAATGATTTCATAACCCTGTGAAATTGCTTGTTGCAGGAGTTCGTGTGACAGAAGAAGACGTGGCGAGTTATGCCATCAAAGCAGTGGACGATCCGAGAACCTTGAACAAAACTCTGTACTTTAGACCACCTGCGAATGTTATGACATTCAACGAGATCATCTCACTGTGGGAGAACAAGATCGGGCATACCCTTGAGAAAACTTACGTTCATGAGGATCAACTTCTCTAGAACATTCAGGGTCTGTAACAAAGTTTCTATAGTATAGTTAGAAAATTCGAAGTAGAAAATACGTACTGAACCTAATTACATTTTTGGGCTTGCTGTTACTAATGCAGAATCCTCATTTCCAGTGAAACTGATGTTGGCGACGTGTCATTCGATGACGGTGAAGGGAGACGACACAAAGTTTGAGATTGAGCCATCTTTTGGAGTGGAGGCTTCTGAGATTTACCGAGAAGTATACGCCACCATTGATCACTACTTAAACCAGTTTGTTTGAATTCAGTGAGATTTTGAACTATATATCGTTACTATAATCCTTCTTTCTTGCACCTGCTTCTGCTGTTTGCATGTTCAAGTTATTAACCATTGGCAAGAAACGATTGTTTTACATCTAAAGTCTAAACAACGACCTTACCTTCGTCTTAATCTTCTCTGTCTCTGAGTCTTTGGAAAGTAACGTTCTTTATTATTATTGTTACTACTTTAGCTTATAAAAAAACAAACACCGTGTTCGGTATTTGTTTATATTTAAAAACAGAGATGGAGTGTACACTTCAACAGAACGCGTTATAAAAATCTTCATTATTGGCTAAGACGTTCGCATGTCGTGTTCATGAACTTCCACAATCATTAATGAGGAGCTTGGCATTCTTCTTTATTTATGTCTTAATTTCATTTATTGCGCGGAAACTCAATCGATTCGTTTGGAGTCTGTTTGGGGGCCAGGACCAACAAAAGTTCAGAATAATTAAACCACACACGTTTCCAAGGGATCTGTTTGTATTAATAGTTTTCTTTTATAGTCATTTTGCGTCGCCCTCCCATAATCAAAACTCGGACTATACCGTAGTTCATGGTCATGCTTGTAGGGGAATCACGGTGTAAGAAAATGGAGGAACTTCACAACCAGAACTTTCTTATGATTTGACATTTAAAACTACGATTATAATAATCACTTCCAAATTAACAACTTTGAATCCTTATTCCACAGTCACATGGTGTCTTTCCAGAGAGTTTGCTAATTAAATGTCAGTGGAATCCACTTATATTATAGAAAAAATTTAACAACGAACTTGATTAAGACTCGCTGACCGATCTATTAACCTATTAGATTTTAAAATTAGACTAATTCTTTACGTTTTTTTTTGCCGGGTCCTCTTACTTTACATTGAAAATACAAAATTACCCGGATGGAAGGTATCGAAAAAAAAAAAGTAGGAAATCTAGAGAAAAATCTACATGAGGGTATTAGAAAATTACTAGGATATTTAAAAAATTACCTACCACTTCATGTGGAGCCAGAACCCCCCAAAAAAAACTCTTATGTTCATATACTAGCAAAATCCAAAAGAAAAACCAAGATGTGGGCCCCACTAGTTCTAGAATAAAAGCAGAAGACCAAGATGTGGACTCTAGTATGAGGTAGTCAATGAACCTTTAGATATATACTCATTCACCCGTCGATTCGTCGGTGGAGTTAACAACACGTAACATATATAACTATTTAAAATATATTTAATTTATTAAAAATATTATTTTATTAATTTTAATCACAATATTTAAAAAAATATTATAGTTTAAATATCTAAATTTATATTTAAAAATAATTGATAATTTATTCTATTCTATACTAGTATTATTTAAAAAAAAATAAGATTTCTTCCTACTTTAAATTATGATTGAGCCTACCCCTTTCTAAATATTTTTATAACAAAAAAAAGATATATAGTCATTAATTCAAGAATTATTTAATCTAGATAAATTATTTAATCTAGATAAATTATTTAATTAGAATAAATATAACTGTTATCCCTAAAAATATTTATATATAATATTAAATTTTATATTAATTTATAAATTAAATATTAAATATTATATTAAAAATAAAATAAATTAATATTTTATATTTAAGTATAACCAACTCATATATCTCTAGTAATATAATTGAATGATGATTTTTTTTGCCCATTTCTAGAGAGACCCTAACCTTGACTGACTATTAAATAATTTTTTTATTCATTTGACGTACTTAATACATCATCAATACATATCCATATATATATGGGGTATTTGTAGGATTTTTTTTTTGGTCTGAGCATCAATGGAAGAACAAGAACTTTTGACCAGAAATTTCTTGATACTTGCTGTCCTTGATCCACTTCCCCCACAAGGCATCATCTTTATTATTGATATATTATAACTGGTTATTTACTTATTTAACACCTCAAAGGCTCGTGATTCTCCTATAAATTGATCATTGCTATTAATAAATTTATACGTTATACGAAAGTACCGTAGCACGTCAAATTGTAGATGCACTGACTAATCCACCCTATTTTTACCGAAAAATGTGGCCGCCTTATATCGTTTTCTGTATTGCTTCAATTTAGAATTTGGGATGTAAGGTGCCCCGGTGGCAAAATTTCCTGAGAGGGCGACGTCACCAATACATAATTCTTCATACCTACGAGTGGAAAATGAGGAATTTTAGATTCTGAAGGGTGCCCTCCAAATGGACACAGTTTGACTAGTAATCCCTTGACTTTTTAGTATTTAAGCCGTACCCGGGATGCGTGGATTTCTCAACCCAAACTCCATTCTGAATTTGATATCTCGCTGTAGAAAGTAAAACTCGTCGTCTTCAATGGCTGAGAAAAGCAGGATTCTGATCATCGGAGGCACAGGCTACATCGGAAAATTCATCGTTCAGGCCAGCGCAAAAGCAGGGCACCCCACTTTCGTGCTCGTCAGGGAAAGCACTCTCTCTAATCCCGACAAGGCTGCGCTCGTCGAGAGCTTCAAGAGTTCTGGGGTCACCATCCTCCATGTCTGTCCCCCATCAATTCAACTTCCCCTATTTCAAAATTGTTTAAATTTATTATCAACAAGCATTCTGATCTCTTCCTCTCTGATGTTATTACAGGGTGACCTCTACGATCACGAGAGTCTTGTTAACGCAATCAAGCAAGTCGACGTAGTCATCTCCACACTGAGTTTTCAGACTGCCGATCAGGTGAAAATCCTCGCTGCCATTAAAGAAGCTGGAAACAAAATCAAGGTAAGCCCTTCTTCATGGTTCTTTGAATCTCAAAGCAGATTCAACAGCTAAAACGCTCAAATCTTATGGAAACAGAGGTTCCTTCCCTCGGAGTTTGGGCTAGATGTGGATCGTCACCATGTAGCTGAGCCATCTGGTAGTGTTTTGAATCGCAAAGTGGACATCAGAAGGAAAGTTGAAGCCGAAGGGATACCCTACACTTTTGTGGTAAGCAACGCCTTCGCTGGCTATTTCTTGCCAACTTTGGGACAGCAGAACGTCACTGCTCCTCCTCGTGGCAAGGTTTCTATCATGGGAGATGGGAATGTCAAAGGTAGTAATTAAAACCCCAACAAAGCATCCTATTTCTACACAAACGAAGCTGTATCATTAATCACAACGAATCCAATTTCTTGTGTTATTTCCAGCAATCTATGTGATAGAGGAGGACATTGGGACATACACTATCAAAGCAGTGAACGACCCAAGAACGTTGAACAAAATCCTCTACCTCAGACCTCCGGCGAACACTTTGACGTTCAACGAGCTTGTCTCGTTGTGGGAGAAGAAGATAGGCAAGACCCTGGAAAGGAGCTACATTCCAGGGGATGAGATTCTGAAGAAAATCCCAGGTCAGTAATGGCTAATATATAACCTACGCATAAATCTAGTTCCCTACGTTTCTGAAACCTGGTCATATTAATACGTGGTGGATATTATGCAGAGAGTCCTATTCCGATTAACTACATGTTGGGGGTGGGTCATGCAATGCATGTGGAAGGAGACTGCACTAACTATGAGATCGATCCATCTATTGGAGTGGAAGCTACAGAGCTTTACCCAGATGTTGAATACACCAGCGTTGACCAGTTTTTGAACAACTTTGTGTGAGGGACGCAGCATCATGATATAGAGGCTCGCGTTTTGTTTTTGTTTTCAATGTTAATAAGACCGAGGCCTTACTTGTGGAATTGGCCTTGATCACTCGCTCTGTACTGTTGTCGTCTTCTATAGTCTTCAAAAGAATATCAAGTCGTGTTCTTTATTCCATACCTTTTTGCATAATCAGGAAATCTAAAGTAGTTGGAATGAAATTGTCAGGCAAGGGAAGGCGGTGACATCCTAACATGATAAATATAATTGAAAAAGAAAATGCTTAATTAAATAATGATGATATTCTAACAAGATAAAAATAATACCATTTTTAAAAATATAGTTTAAATAATTTTAATACTAACTTTTGAAATTTATACTAAAGTTAATCAAATTTGTGGTTAGGAATTAAAGAATTAAAGAGCTATATTAACTAATATTGATCTTAATAAAAAGTTATTATAGCCGTTTTCGGTACAAAGTCTTACACATATACACCGAGAACATTTTATAAAAGATTGTTTTCAATTGAGTCGAACTATATTATGCGGGGCCGTGACCGTGATCCTTGTTGCGTTGGCAGAGCAGTTCCGACGGATTCGTAATATGAACGTAAACACATCCTAATTGTAATTTAACTATTAAGCGATGTTGACCATCCTGGGAATATATCTTTGTGGAATGGGTGAGAAAAGCAAAATTCAAATGCCAGGACCGGCACGAAAGCTTCGGAAAATTCTTACTTTGCTGATTATGAACATCCTGAGCTTAAATACCAAAACTCTAAAACTGAGGTCAAGTTTCTAGAATGCTTGTGCTTCTAAGTTCTATTTACGTGTCAACGCATCTATTTTGCCCAAAATAGATCCTCTATAAACTTAAGATTACGCACAATCATAGTAGGGAACGGCTTGGAAGACAGCTGAATCATTGACTACACGATGACGACAAGAGTAATCCAAACACAAGATGAGTTTAACCAAGCTCATTTCTGGCAAGTAAGCGACAAAACCACCTCATTCATCACCTTGTTAAACTCCCTATAACATTCCATACTCCCAGCTGTTTGCTTCTGTCCTCATTCCAAATAACTACTAATTCCACTTCCCTTAACGAGACATCCTCATTGTAGAAATCATTGTCTCCAGGAGTTTCCTTTCGAAACCATCGCGTAATTCCAGATTCGACTATATGGAGAACTTGCCGCAGAATGAAAAGCTTCCTCCTCGGACTCTGAATTTCGGATTCTCGGCGAAGGAGGCAAGAAGTTCCCCGACATGAAAGAAAGAATCTGACTTTGGGACCTGAAGAGGCAAAAGTCCTTAACTTCAGGAATAATAAAAGTCCCATGGCACTACACAGAAGGCACCCTTCAAAATTTGAACTCGAAATATCATCTCCTGCTCTGTCTTCAGCGGCAAGCTCAGCACGAAGGAGACACTAAAGTAGATCGCCGTATAGGCCCTTCAGAGCCTACGGTGAGGTTCCACATCCCATAAGAAGTTTGACAAATCCTGAGCTTGGCAGGCATGCATCTCCATATCAACCTGAAAGAGAAAATCTCGATTGGAGAGCGGTGAACAGAGTAGGTAAGAAATCAAACCAGAGGAGAGTAATGACTGCTCCGAGGCAAAGGGGGAGAGAAAGGGAAACAACCCATGGGATCAATCCTTCAATAGGAGAGATCAACGAGAAGGTTGCAGAGGCGACATTTTCAAGGGATCCAGTTAGTAACGAGCTCATAATAACAAGTACAGAGTCGAGTTTCGCGGGTGATATTTTTTTCTCTCGTGAATACAATGCCATGATGAAGAAGAAGACCTTGTTAACAAAACCAAACATTGATGTTGAAACCCAGTCTAATAGCTCGCCTAAGCTCCTTTCCCAAGTAGGCATCCCTTATCATCGTCCTCATCCAAACAGAGCAAATGGTAATCTCAATAATGTGAACTTACGAGGTACGCCGTCTAGCACTACTATGCTGTCTCGATCAGGTACGATTTCTAGTACTACTGCTAAAAGCAAAAAGAATTTTAGCTCTAGCAGTAGTGTGAAGAGTGATGTTAGTTGGACAAGTGCGAGCATTCATAGATTCATAATGAACAGGAAAAAGAACCAAGCAGACGGATGGTTTGCTTGCATGAGAAAAGTAGGAAGGACATCGAATAAATCGCCTGAACATCGATCGGTTGATGAGGCTTCTATCATTGAGAAAGCTTTCGTTCTCCAAAGCCTCCCACAATTCTGGGCAGATAAACATCAACCCACCTCACTGGATGGCTTCATTTGCCACCAACAACAAGCTCAGCTTCTCAAGGAACTAGTAAGTTTTAAAATATTTACGTACGCTTTTTACTCTGTTGCGAGCAGTTTAGAAATTGTAACATGACTTGGCGCTTATAAATCTTGCTTAACGTATGGAATGTGTATCTGCCATCATTATTGTAGCTAGCTCAAAAAGGATAATTGATATCTTATTTTTCATATTTAAAGTTTGTTTTCTTTAAATTTAGGCGTCTCAAGACGTGTGTCCTCATATTTTGCTTAAAGGACCAATTGGTTCAGGAAAAAGAGCGCTAGCAATGGCTCTTCTGCGAGAAATATTTGGTGACGCAACGTCGAATGTATGTTACTTGACATTTTTCTGCCTTATTGGTCAACTATCACCTGGATTTATAAGCTGACCTTATCAAACGCTTTTGCAGATATCTCATGATTTAAGAAATTTCACCATCCAGGTACAGATTTCTGACCTAGTAAACTATTGCATCTTCAAATCCAAGCACTCGTATTATCATACATTGACATCAGGAAAGGAGGGCCGTGAAAATCACTGTTCCAATAACGTCCAGTTCTCATCACATGGAGCTCAACGTAAATTTGGAACCTAATGCTAAATAGGCTTTAATGGGATTAGTTAAGGAAATAAGCACTGAATATGCGATTACCTCTGAAGTCAGTAATTTCAATTTCAAGTCAGATTACAAAGGTTTATTCAGCCATCTGATTAAAATTTGGTATTACCCGTACTTCGTAAGAATTATAGGCGAGCTAATCTATTAACAACCTCGTATTTTTCAGTATTAGTTCTTTACGAGGTTGACAAAACGGCTGACAACATCCAACACATGATCAAATGGATCATAGATCGATATACTGATGTATGAGAACTCATAGTTTGTTGCGAAGATGATGCCGGCATTCTCGAACCTGGGAAAAACCAGTTCAAAGTTATTGATATTGATGCTCCGCCAACTCATGAAGTAAGAAACCGACTTTTAAAGAAGGTTACAAATTAGTGATAGGGTTTTGTATAATTCCAAGAATATATCTGAGTATTTAATAACCTCACACTTCTCCCAATGTTTCAGATTATGGATGTTCTTATTCGGATAGCAAAACAAGAAGAAATTGATCTGTCCATGAACTTTGCTGCTAAGGTTGCCCCCAAGTCAAAGCAGAATCTCAGGAAAGCAATCATGGCTCTTGAAGCATGCAGAGCACACAAGTAGGAACTTGAAGGAGGATATTAAAATTGTATTTTGAATATTTTAGTAAATTATCTTCAAGATCTTACTAGGGAATTGTGCTGTGCAGCTATCCATTTTCAGAAGAACAGCCAATTCAGCTTGGATGGGAGGAGACTATAATAGAAGTTTCTGCAGAGATCCTAGCCGATCCTTCACATTCACGTTGACGATCATTTTGGATTGGTTGTGAAGTTAGATTCATCTTCTTAGTTTGTTATTTAATTTTCCCTCTTTTCCTGATCTTAATTATGGCCTCATCACAAGCTTATTCTCAATCAGAGGGAAATTACAGAAGCTTCTGGTGGATTTTGTTCAGCCCAAGCTGATTCTCCGGGTAACAAACAAACCAGTATCTTAATGGAGTATATCATCAAAACACAGAATTAAAGTGGAGTTTTGTGTTCCAATTTGCAGAAACTGGTGGAACAGCTCCTAAAAGGAATTGACAGAAATTTAAATAGGGAGCTCTTCTGCTGGCATGCTTATTATGTAAGCTTGTCCCTCTCATACCTACTATATATATATATGTAGTATTATGTCACTGTAAATTAGTGACCAGAGGGTGGGTGTGTGAGATTACCAGAATAAGAGACTCCCGCCTTACACGCATTATTCACTTGCGTGCTTGTGTGCAGAATTTGTGGCCAAGTTCATGAGCATATACGGAAAAAGCTCTAGCGGTCGATAGTCTGTGTAGATTAAAAATCTGAAGTCTAATGGCACCATAACAAAGGAAAGATATGAAGGTTCAATGCCAGAGGGAGAGCAAGAAATGCAGGCCCCAACATTCTTCTGAAATTATCAGTACACGCAAGGACATGATTGTATATTCCTGACGAGTGAACAAGGAAATCCAAAGCACATTTTACCAATAAAGTCAGACCCCTTATAGTTGAAACATATTAATGTAAATTTGAAATTTGCACGCGATGAGATGGCCCATTTTATGAACATTACCTATATTATATACCTCTACCTCTAAAATTCTAATATAGTATCAAAGTCATTCTATCTAGGACATTAAAAAACAAGAGGAAAAAAATGAAAAACGAAAGGAAAAAAAACAGACTTCAAAGATTGTGTACTCAGGCGTTTGAAATTGAAAAAAAAAAATAGTACAAGTTAGGCGAAGAAAAAAAAAATCTAGACCTAAGGCTTATGAGACTAAACAAAAAGTATAAACGCAGGCAACAAAATAAATTAGCAAGAAAAATATTAGAATATAAGTCATACATTAAATAATTAAAGAAAATATTAAGAGAAATTCTATTAAATTGACTTAAGTTATTTGGATAGAAATACAACACATATATACATCTATCTCTAAAATTGTAACATATATTTGCCAGTATTATTAGCAAATGCATTGAATGGAAAGAATTTGTTATTACTAAGTTAATATTTTTAAAGAATTTAAATAAACTAAATAAATAACTTAATCATAATTTATATTAAATATTATTATATTATATATCAATTTATAAATTTGATAAATTAATTTTAAAAAAATAAAAATACTTTAAAATAATTGATTTAATTTTTTTAATCTCCTAACAAATAAAATAAGTCATATATTAAGCATGGGAGATAGTATTTAATAACATTTTAAAATGTTAAAATCATAAAGTAAACCAAAAATCAGGTTTCAGTGCTGTTCTTAAAGATTTGATTTATTCGGCACTGGGAAAAAATCGAACCCAGCCAAATTGATTTTTGGTGTGGAATAAACTTTTAACCTATTTGATCTAGATGATGTATTGGCTTGATTTGAAACATGAACTGATTTAGACCTCACTTAAATTGAGTTTGAAACATGTATAATCATATATTGCTTTATAAAGATATTAAAAAAAATATTATTTTGAATGGCTTGGTTTAGCTTTAACTGATCAAATTTAAAATATATATATATATATATATATATATATATAAATAGAACCAAACCTTTTTTTTTTCTTATTTACTGGACTTGACCCAGTATGTTGGTTTGAACCAAACCTTATGCATAACCGGCTTTGTTAAATTTTTTAATATATAAGGCATATCTGCCGCTAAAACTGGAGATGAAGTTATTTTCCTGCATCACATCTCTTTCTTTTCAAGGGCATATTTTGATTAGTTTTTAGAGAATAAATTTTTATAAAAATAAAATTTTAAAAATAAAATTTAAGAATAATAAATTTTAAAAATAGAGATATTAAGATAATTAGTAACAGAATTATTTTTTTATATTGGTAAATTACTAAAAATGATATGATTTTATTAAAAGTAAAAGAGAGGAGAGAGGATAGAGAAGAAAAAAAAGAGATGATAGAGTGTAGAGAAGAGATAAGAGATAAGGTAGAGAAGAAAGATGAGAGAAGAGAGAGGATATATGATAGAAAAGAGAGATAAGAGAGGAGAGAGTATAAGAAAAAATATGGATAAGATAGTAATTAGATAGTTTATAAATTCTTTTACTGTTATAAAAATTATTTTCAATAACTTATTTAAAATTATTGTTTCAAATCATCGTTTTAACCAAAATTATTTATTGATAAATAAATTTTTTTAAACTAAAATTTTGTCTAAAACTATAGTTCAAACCATGATGCTAAACAGACACTGATACTAAAATCAATTTATATAATTAAATTTATAAAATTTCTCATGAATAATACAATTCATTTTAGCAGGCAAAGGTTAGCGTACCCAAATTTTTGGCAAAGCGAATAATATTATATTATTCGTTTATGAGAGAGAGTTCGGGTGTGGTATATGCCTTTCTAGTCTGTAGGGCCCTTCGAGGGTGAGAGAATCCGAGGCGCGTGGAGTTCGTTCGAATGTACAAAAAGGCACACGTGGTATGTTGCAAGAGGATCAACGTGGACCACGAATACTGAGGCGTCTAGGGAGATTTCCACTTGCTCTGCTTTTGGACTTCTCATGCCCCTCCCAAGTCCCAACATCCTTCGTCCTCTCTACGCTTCCCTCCGGTTACGTTTGTTTCACTTTACCACCGTCCGATTCGAATCTGGTATCATCCAACTGTTGTTATTCCCACACGTGTCACATCATCTTCGTCGTCCCCGCCTACACCTATAAATGTGATCCGCCTGAGAAAGAAGCTTCTCACTCTCACCCACAAGAATCTGAATCCTGTGTCAGTGGTTTGCAGTAAGCCTTCGTTATCTCTTCTTCACTCATCGATTTCATGATTTCTTCTGCTTTTTTCGTATTGCCGTGGCTGGAATTGCAACATTCTCCCTTCTAAAGCAAGTGATGCTGATTTTACTGTCATTTCGATTATTGTCCTGCATGTATTTAATGATAGCTGCCGATGATTTCTTGATTCTCCTTGGTCGTTATTCTATATGCTTTGCCTATTTCTTAAATATTCTGTTGTTTAAAGTGAAGTTTCCTTCGTACAGAATGTTTTGGTATGCGTATCGATTTGATCCTTATTCATTTCATCTCACGACTAGTACTGTTTATGTCAAATTTTCTCTTAGCAACTGTATTTAACTCATTTTACATTTTCGCTGGGAGAAACAACATAGTTCCGTTGTTGATTAATATCGTAAACTGAAGTGGCTTCTCCACTGTTGTTTTCATCGCGACGAAACATGATGCTTAAGGATGATAGGGTGGTTTTTTATGTTTACCTCGTTCATTTCTGGCTCAAGTCAATATGGCTTACAATGGAGAAGCAAGTGGAAGGAGCTCGGGATTTTCTTATATCTCTCTCAATGAAAGAATACTTTCTTCAATGTCGCGGAGAACTGTTGCTGCTCACCCCTGGCATGACTTAGAGATTGGTATAGTACTGTTATGACTTTGTTGTCAGCTGTCGCTATTTAATTATCATTTTTAGCATGGAAGTTGTCTGATGCTATCTATCTTAAATAGAATCAAACGTATGGATCTAGCACTCTTTGTCTAAAAGTTTCGGTTGTTTTTATACAGGACCTGGAGCTCCATCAGTTTTCAACTGTGTAAGTGGTGAATGCTTAATGTTTGGCTTTTTTCTTTTGGCCGATGATAGCTTATAATTACAAAAGCTTTCACGTTCATAAACATTAGTAAAACCTCGAAAATAAGAAATGAAGAAAAATATCGTTTGAAATGCCATTGATCATCTCACTCTGGGCCATATTGATGGCATTTCTGGGGAACCGTCATATATGTTTAGTGTAAGCAACGAAAAAAGTGGTTCAGTTTCATCAATGACATGACGATAATGCCAATGTTGCTGACATTCTGAGAGTGGAACTACAAAGTTTTACATTAGCAATATAGATTGGTCTGCTCTGGTCTTCTTCTATTTGCTGAGAGCACCCAAATTCAAACATGAACTTCATGGCAGGTTGTTGAAATTAGCAAAGGCAGCAAGGTTAAGTATGAGCTGGACAAGACAAGTGGACTTATAAAGGTGTGGCTTCTCAGACTTTTTCAGTTATTGAATTCAGTTTATTCCCTTACCATCACACCATTCTTTGGCATAACAATAGAAAAGGTTTTCTTAAGGTAATTGTGTTCTCGTTACAATTTTTACACAAATTGTGAGATTTTGCAACTTTAGTGCTTGAATTTCACTGAAATTCTAGGCATTCTGAATAATAAATTTCAAGTAGTCAATTGCCTGTGCAGAGCTCACATCTTAAGATGCTTAGACTTTCAATAGCAAGATTGTTAGTATTGTTGTTTAGGTTACTATTGAGGAATGTGTATTTAATAAACAGGTCGAGAATCATAGATGATAGTTGAAATTAAGTGAACTATTGGTTTCAGATTGTTTATTTTGCGGTTTTTGTTCCCACTTATCAGTTAGTTATGCAAAAGGTTTGTTAGCTAAGTTAATTTTATACTTGCGACCAAAATAAATTATGACTATCAGATTTACTGAAGGTAAAATTTATACTTTGTTTTATATTGATGATATTGTTGTTTCTGGTTGTAAGAAAATTGTTTCATAACTAATCTGTCTGTGATTGGGATGACATAGGTTGACCGTATTCTTTACTCATCAGTTGTCTACCCACACAATTATGGTTTCATTCCAAGAACCATTTGTGAAGACAGTGATCCTATTGATGTCTTGATACTAATGCAGGTATCATTGGTTAATAGTTTGTTCATGATTTTTAACGAGATACCTGTTTTTAGCCAAAAAAAATTCAAACTTAATTATGTCTTAAACAGGAGCAAGTGCTACCTGGTTCTTTCCTTCGTGCTCGTGCTATTGGATTGATGCCCATGATTGACCAGGTAAAGGCTGCTTTCTACTACCAAGATATTATCTGTATTTCATTATGTTACAAGGGAAATGCAAAAGAACCATCTGAGGGTCTGTGAACGACGGAATTGGTCTGCAGAATTAGTCTTTATTGTAGATTTATTTATTTATCTAGCCAACCGGTTGCCTCTCTGCTGGTTAACTAGCCTTGACCCTGACTTTTGGGCTTTCCATATCTCAATTAGCTTTGAGAATTTTACTATGAATCGTTTTCCCTGTACTAAATCTAAGAAATTTAGATTTTGGGGGAAAATTATTGACATGTTGCTTGGATTCTGGTGCAGGGAGAAAAGGATGACAAAATCATAGCAGTTTGTGCTGATGACCCTGAATTCCGCCATTACCAGGACATCAAGGAACTTCCTCCACATCGGCTGGCTGAAATCAGGCGATTTTTTGAAGACTGTATCCTGTTTGGCATTTAGCCTACACACATGCATGTGCCCATACGATTATTGATCATATAAGTTTTCCATCTTGGTCTGTTAATTCTATTATTTCCTTACCGCTGCTGTGTTGGGTATCCTTAGCCTGCCATGTTAGACAAGAAAAACGAGAACAAAAAGGTTGATGTTGAAGATTTTCTTCCTGCTGATGCTGCTGTGAATGCCATCAAGTATTCCATGTTAGTTATCAGCTTTTGGCCTTTGCACTGACATAAACACTTTGCCGTGCTTTGTTTCAAATGATATACACCGATATTTTATGCTTTATTCAGTGCTTTTACTTTGACGTGTTGCAGGGACCTGTACGCTGCTTATATAGTTGAAAGCTTGAGGCAGTGAGCTGTTCAGAAACTGATCGGGCTAGAGATGACTACGAGTATCTTGTGAATGGGAAAAAACTTGTTAAACATTCTGTTACCGTTGTCGGATATTATGCTGTCGTGGCAATATGTACTACTTTGTCTGCTCGCCTTCTGGCAAAAATGTGCTTCTGAATTCTAAAGCTTCTGTAATGGATATTATATTGTCCTTGTGCAGAACTTGTCGGATAGATGAGTAAGTAGTTTTTTTTTGGTTGAGCATAGCTATCTTCTTATTATAGGTAATTATATTCGATATATTATCAGGATGGATTAAATATAGGTACTTCTCTTCCCCTAACAAAAGTTTGAATTTTAGTTACTATGTTGTAAGAATGAATTAGTTCTGTCCTGCAAGATTTAAGTTCCATTAGTAATATCGGAATTGGATTCACCATGAGCTTTTTTGTAGCGCCCGGGAAGAAACATTAAAAAGAGTGAGCTTCAAGGAAGAGGCGATGCGCGACTCCCGTCTTGTTTGGGAATTGGGATACATGTCTGAGTAACGGCAAAATGATGCCAATTATGATAGCTTACCCTTTATTGCTAGCTCAGGCCAAGTAGGCCTGCTAATTGTTGGTTATTATTGACGATCACAAGAATGATTATGCATTATCCTTAACATAATGACCTCCTCTGCTTATCATGTAGATAAATTAATTTGGGTCGAAATTTCTTTTCCTGAGAGGATGACATAGGAGAACAAAGGAGCAAACGGAGAATTTTACTTTTATGTTATTCAAATTAATAATTTTTATTAATGAGTTAGCACATATGGTAAAAAATGTGCTTGTATTTTATAAGAACGCGAATTCGATTCCCTCTACTATTATGAGAGTTTTTTTAATAAGCGATCTTATAAGTATTTTTTAAGTCATATGGTCGTACTTTAACTTTAATAGAAAACTGTTGTTGAACTCATCTAAATTTTTCTGTAAAAAAAATTAATAATCTTTAAAAAATTGAATTCTTTTTCATTTTTAAATATGCACAAGAATTGTGTCCTAAGAAACTATAACAGCAATTAGCTTTATCTTTGACCATGTAATTGTTTGAGGACCAAATAGTAACAAGTATGTGAAATAGGTATTATTAGTCACTTCTGATATTTATCAAATTGATAGTTTGACGCTTTCAGTGGAGATCCATTCGTTTTAAATGAAGCCTGATGATTATTTGTTCACCAAGAAGAAAAACAACAAAACAGTCGATGATGTTTACAGGCAGAATCTTCTGTAAACGGAATTTTCCTAACCGCTGGACGACAACGGATCGAATGTTAAACCGTTTGTTTTCAAATTATATATCTTTATGATTCTGTGTAGCGTAGTTGTGAAATATTTTTAGTCCATCGCCATCGGGTGCTGATAATTTAAAAATTGGTTTTTTAGGGAAAAAGACTTCCTGTGTCATATATGGTTATGACCCAATGTTTTTTTTTTCTGCCCACTTTCGAACCACTTAGCTTTTTCTGGTATGTGGGAGACCTATCCTTTTTTTTTTTTTTTGGTACAATGTGGGAGCCCTATCAATTGTTCCTTTTCCACCCCCTATATTTACTTCTTCTTTTTTGAATGAATGTGAGGGGCTCAAGCCCAACGGGTCAAATATTTGAAGAATGAGGTTTTCGGGCATAAGATTTGCCCGCGAAACAGAGAGGCTACATGCGACATGATAGTTACGAAGTGATGAGAGACATCAGATAGCATTTTTTTTTTGTGGTGGGGGGTGTTAATCGAATGATGATTTAAATTAAATATTAAAAAGAACAAAGGGAAGAAGGCGGTGAGGGGAAGAAGTAAGAAGGATGATGAGTGAATAAAGTGGCAGACAAGAGGGTCCCAATATCCCCCACTCTCTGATGACCGGAGAGAGAGGCTTCTCCAAGGTCCTCTCATGTATCATTCCTTCATTTCAAATCTTCCACCTCTCCAAAATGACCAAATCCTCCTCGCTTCTCTTAAGAACACAAAGTACAAAGAAAAGCAGACATGACTGATGGCGGGCTGTACGGGGACATACTCCACCCAAAGAAGATACCCCCTCCTCCGTTTTAACGTCCTCTTTTTATGAGTAAATGAGCAACACCACACCACCCTTGTTTTTATGCTTCATCTCCTCAACACTTTCAGATTCTGCCCTCTTTGCCTTTTTCTGAATTCTGAATGGATGAGCTTGATTAGGTGTATCCACCCATCCATGTGAATATAGAAAGAGACGGGTCTTGATGAGGAGCAATCTACGTGGCCCGGAAAGTGACACGCATCTATATATGGTTCATGTCCGTATTCATTCGTGTAAGCGAAAGAGAGAGACGTGCATGCATGCCACTTCCCTAACTACCTCCTTCTCTATTTATTTATCCCTCCCTTCTCATGTTAATTCCATTTACTGTTTCAACCGATCATAGCGTATCCCTTTAATTACGACAACTAATATTCCACCATGCTTTTATTGGACGGCTTCTTCACTTACTTTTGGGGATTAATTACAGATAACACGCCTTTGCTATTTGCCTGTTTTTGGATAAACGTCGGTACGTCCAACAACAAGTGGGAGCAGCAGGTCCTATGAATCAGGACCAGTGTGCTGGCAATTTTGTCCCTGGAATCATTCCCTCCCCCAATCATTATTTGCCTTCACATCACATCACACTAATTAACACTCCTCTCTTCAATGCCATACACTCAAATTTTGCGCATTTATCAACAAACTAATAATACTCCTATATGTTTAGTTAACCTATCACACACACACACACACTTCTTTATCGCTCTGTAGGCTGCACTTTTTGAAATTGTCAAGAGACGGTCCACTGGATTTGGATTTTAAAAGACAAGGTGTCTGAAATTAAAGTACATACTCCTTAACGATGTACTTGCTGGAGTGGGTGAACGGTTCATTCAAAAAATAATCCACATTTAAGCAAATTAAATGGGCAAGTGCTTGCAATTTCACATTCAACATCCTCAGGGGACACTACGACAAATTTTGTAAAGCGAATAATGCATGCAATATATATATATATGTGTATATATATAATCCCATATGTATACACACGCACTTGAATAAAATCTGTCTTTTTTGACGGAGTTTTTTTTTCCTTCTTACAATGAGAAACGCATAGACATAGTTATAAAAAGACGGAATTCTTCAGACACCAACTAATCCCACAACGTTAACAGCTCTTTCCCTTTCCCGCGCCCTCACCGGCTACCGGCTACACCTGTCATCCTCCTTTTTTAATTAGTTAGTACTAATTAATTAATTGATTTAAACACAGAATACAACTTTTAGGGACATCGGTAAAAAACGGAAGAGGGCCAAGAAGCATCGCTTTTTATTTGCTTAAACATTAAATAAAACAAATAAAGTATTAGCACCAATTATATCGGTCCTATTTTGTCATTTCGCGTCCGCCTTTTTCAGTTTTCAATGTTTTTCTTTTGCTATTTCCGCCCTTTCGTCGTCCTCCTCCTCTGACGCTCCACAGTCTCTGTCCTCACAGAGAGGCAGAAGAAGAGGGGGACACAGAGAGAGAGAGAGAGAGAGAGAGAGAGAGAGAGGAAGAAGAAAACACAACACTCGACTGAACTATCCAGAAGGAACCCCAGCGAAGCTGTATTTTGATGGAGAGTATAGCGCATTCTCGGCACCCAAACAAGGTGTCCGCTGCGTTTTCCAAGAAAATCAATGGCAATCATGGCGGCTTGCCTGCTAAAGGTTTGTATGACGACGTCTACGGAGGTCCTCCCAAGTTCGGAGTTAACAGCCTCTCCCCTCGTTTTGAAGACTATGGTGAGATTTTTGGAAGCTTTCACACTGCACGCACGTCTTCTATACCGATTCTGGATCTTCCGCTGGTTGATGAAAACGAGGTCTTCTTCGATGTCCGCGGCTCCGCCTTCGACTACGGTGAAGTTTTTGGAGGTTTTAATGGTCTAGATTTTGCGGTCTCCTACGACGACTTGTTTCACCAACCCAACGTTCGGGATGATGGTTCCTCTGAAGAAGCCTGGTATGAATGCGATCCTATTTTACGCTTTGCTCGAGGATTCCAATTTTGTATCTAATATTTGATATTTGATGAAGTGAGTAATTCTTTCGTAAATTGGGTCTACCTTGTTTTTGTCATGGCGGGAAACGAGTTGTTATTTCTAAAGTTCGAGATCGGTATGATGACTTTCAGCAGTTCAGGCCTTGATTTCACTTTCGTGGACTGTCGGGTCGAACTATGAGGATTGATCTTGTAGGTTGAGCTGTTTGGACTAATGTTAATTTACCATCGATAAATAAAAATGTAAAATATTGTGCTGGCTCCTAAGTCCTGGCGGAACCATGGTGCTTGCTCGTTCATGTGCCATTATAGTGGTTCATTGAGATGGTTCGCATAAAAATTCAGCTAGTCTGTAAATCAAAGTGGACAACTTTGTAATTTCTGGTTTTAGTTCTGTGTTCCCCTTAACAAAGAAGGATAGTTAGAGTCTGTTAGATTAACTAGTGACTCTTTTCGGAGTTTAATATGAGCTTTGGACTCCTTGTATCTTCATAGGTTAATGTGTTCTTTTGTTTTTATTTCACCAAAGAACTTACAGAATCAATTAGAGGTGTCTTCTATGTCTATATTTCTCTTATTTACGAGTCATTTTTAACTGAGATATGATGGTGTTTAATCTTTATCTTCTATAGGACTCCCGAAGAAACTGATTCAATTTCGGGAGAGTCAGATCGTTCTGGAAATAATAAAAGCATGTCAAGGGGAGATCCTTACCACTCTGTTGATGGTGATACAGAGTTCAATATTTCTTACCATAGGGTCGATGGAACAGGTAATGGAAGTATTTTGAAGGGGAAAGCATACGTCACTGAGCCGCAACCCATTCATGGATTCACTCTAGTGTTTGATGAAGCTACCCCCATGCATAGCATTGATCCTTCTGTGCAACTCCCCGATGATATAAATCTTGATGTAGACCTTACCACTGAGAAGGACAGGGAAAACCATCGTTGGAAAACAACTTCACATCCATCTAATCGTAGTTCAGGCAAACAAACTTTTGGTGATGATCTTAAATTGCATCATGAATACAGTAGAAGTGGCTCTCATTCCAGGGAGGCATTCATAACTGTGTCTGACATCAACCTTAGAACTCCGCCATGTCAAGTGCCACCCCCTTCTCGGCCACCACCCTTACGAGATGTGAAGAAAGGCGACACTGGTGATTTTCATTTGAGCTCTGATCAGGTTGCCCCTGAAGGGATTCCAGGTGACAGCTCACCACCTTTCTTTGATGTAGAAGTTGATATGAATTCATCTGCAGCAGCTTCTGCTGCTACTATGAAAGAAGCAGTGCATAGAGTTGAAGCAAAACTTAGAAGTGCCAAAGAATTGAAGGAGAGAAAGAAGGATGATTTTGAAAGCTGTGTGAAAACTAGTTATGATGTGAGAAACCATGAGGGAAGCAGGAATATCACGAGATCGAGTAGTTTGAAGGATGAGAGAATACAGGGAGCTTCGGATAGGAGACATAGAAAAATGAAGATTCCTTTCACAGATGAAAGGCAGAAAGCTATGAAAGTTGTTGTGGAAACTCCAGATCCGTTGTTAAGGGATAGACCTCTGCATATGTTTGAAAAATCCACCGAGGAAAAGCACATCAATGAATCCAGATCATCTCAAGAGTCTGATAGAAGTACTGGAGCTGGAACATGGAAGGAAGAAACTGAATTTTTTGAGTTGGCGGGCACAGAAGAATCTCCCAATGTTTTCCAGTCAGTAAATCATTCTAAGAGTTCAGCACAAGATGTCAGAATCCGTGAGCATGAATGGGAGTCTAATCCGCAAGATGAGGGTAAAATGGTAAGAGCAATTGAAGAAAAATGCCAGCTGGATGAATACAAGAAAAAGTCTAAAGCTGCAAAAGAGGCTTATGAACTTGATAAAATCATTAGATCTAAAGCTTCTCGTGAAGATCGCAAGCAAAAAGAACATGTGAAGAAGGAAAAAGTGAGAAAGTCCTCAGAGCAGGAAGAGAATGAAGATATAAGAATCACTCACCAGCATGGAAAAACTGAAAAGAAACTAACTGATGTTGATCAATCAGCAAACTCAGAGAATATGTCTCAGACTCAGTATACGGAAGTCCAACAAGCGAAAGGTGAGAAATCGAAAGAGGTCGATAGATTTGATGAAGTTCAGGTTATGAGACTTAAGGAAAATGAGAAGAAACTAAAAGAGGCTGACAAACAAAGGGATAATGTCAAGAAGCACAAGCAGATTGGGAAAGTGAAAGAAAATGATGGCAGAGAAAGAAAGGCTTTTGCCCTAGGGAAAGGGGAGGGAGAGGAAAAACAGATCAAGTCTATGGAGATGGAAGAGAACGATGGAAAATTAGAGGAGGCTGTTGTTGAGGATATAAGGAGAAAAGAGTGTTGCCAAAGAGAAAATGGGAAGAGTTTAAAACAAACTGAACAGGTTCAGCATAAGGAACAAAAAGAGGTTCATGAAAGAGAAGAAATTGAGAAAATCCTGAATGATGCTTCTAGAAACGAAGGTGAAGAATGTCCAAAACAGACACATGAAGAAAATAATGGAAAAGGACATGATGAGGCCTTTGATCTAGAAGTGAACGAGATAAGACTGAAGGAGACTGTTGAGCAGGGAAGAAATGACAAGACAGTGAAGGAGGCATATGAAAGAATTCACAATAAAAAGACATTTGAAGAGGCATGTAAGGCCTGTAATGGATATGAAATTGAAAGTGGACTTCGAGAAGCAGATGACATCGAAGGTGTTCAAAATGTTCTGAATCAAGGTCTAGAGCAAGATAAGAACAGTGGCATAATGAAAGAGGCCCCGAGGAAAGAAGAAATTGATAGCCCCTTAAAACGGGAGTTCAACAGGGAAGGAAGTGAAGCCATATCAAATGGGGATAACTATCAGGAGCATTCTGAGAAAGTGCTCAAGAGTGTGGATGGGGAAGAAAGAGATAAGGAATTCGAGAAAGGTTTGGAGCAAATGGAGGGGGATGAAGATGGGGAAATAATGAAGTTTGCTAAAGAAATTGATGAGATATTGAAACCAGCGTGTGATCCAAATCATCTTGAAGCTCTATCAGATTCCAATCGTGAAGAATGTATTGAAAAACTGGAGAAATCACAACAATCCCTTGCTGGCCATGTAATTCGGAGGACAAAAACTGAATGCAAAGTTGGTGAAAAGGGATTGGAAGAGGTAAGAATGGAAAATCTAATGGCTAATAAAAATAATAGGGAACCTGAAATGAGCCCTGGGGATGCAGAGCACATAGGGACCCGGTCAGGAAAAGTGGATGACTGTATGACGAATGATGATGAAGCTGGCTTTGGCAGTCAAGAAACGGGTGTTGAGAACATTAAAACAACACCCGAACAATGGGATGAGAGAGGAAAGAACAACCAGCATGTAAAAATTGCCCTTAATCAGGAAGAAAGCAAGGACAAAGTGTCGTCAAGTTATCTGCACATGTGGGATCGAAAAGGAAGGAATGCAGAAGCATCTAAACCTGCTACAGTGCTAGAGGTGGGAAATGAGAAAAGTACTTCATTGTTTCATGTAGGTCAATCAACAGAGAAAAGGGAGAAGAATATCAATGAAACTCTAGCATCAGAAGAGAGAGATGCTGAAAGGATGAGAAGAGAAAGAGAATTGGAGAAAGATCATCTTAGAAAGTTAGAGGAGGAGAGGCAGAGAGAAAAGGAAAGAGAAAAAGATAGAATGGCTGTTGACAAAGCAATGCTAGAGGCTGAGAGGGAAAGGGAAAGAGAAAAGGATAGGATGGCTGTTGATAGAGCAACTCTTCAGGCTCGTGACAGAGCATTTGCTGAAGCTCGTGATAGAGCAGATAGGGCAGCAATTGAGAGAGCAACTGCTGAAGCTAGACAAAGAGCACTGACTGAGGCCCGTGAGAGACTTGAGAAGGCTTGTGCTGAGGCCAGGGATAATAAGGCAAGTGCAGAAGCCAAATTGAAAGCAGAACGTGCAGCTGTAGAAAGAGCAACTGCAGAGGTTCGAGAGCGTGCCATGGAAAAAGCCAAGGCTGAGAGAGTTGCTTTCGAGTCCAGAGAAAGGTTAGAGAGATCTGTATCTAACAACTTTGCCACTTCTTTCATAAGTAGTGGGAGACACGGTTTTCCATCATCTGTAAGTGTCCTGATAATTCTGCTGTTGATTAAATGTATAATCTCCTGCATAGTATCTAATCAGTTAAATGACAGGATGTGCAAGACTCACAGTTTCAGAACCTTGGTTCTGCTGGTTCCAGACATCCATATTCTTCAGTACATGGTAACACTTGATATATGTTTTCCCTATATTATTTCAGTGTAAATTCATTTGACATTTTTGCATATTTTGTTACCCTGCTTGATATGATCATTGCTGCTGTTATTTGTTTGAAGCTTGCCCTTTTTCTGAAAGATCAGAAGGAGGAGAAGGTGAATCAGCACAGAGGTGTAGAGCTAGACTGGAGAGATATCGCCGTACAGCTGAGCGTGCGGTAAGATTTTCATTTTTTTTATGGAAGCCCGCATAGATTCTCTAAATGTAAAACATACTGATATTTCTGATTATTTTAGGCAAGAGCTTTAGAAGAAAAGAACATGCGTGACCTTCTAGCTCAGAAGGAGCAGGCTGAGAGAAATGTAAGTATATATTCACATAGATTGCCTCTAACAACTTGTGTAGAAGGGAGAAAGTAATTTTAAAAGGAATGAAAATGAGAATATTTCATCCAAATTCCGCTTAAATTAATCTTTACATTAAAAAAAGAGTAGAAAACTAGAATGGGCCCCATGCATTTGCATGGAGCCCAAGGTATATCCTCATGAACATTGTGACTTTCTACAGCTTTTGTAGATATATTGATATTGATGTTTATTTGGAACAACCTTAATTTTATCCAATCAATTCTTTTCCCTCTCGTTTTCTCACCCTATTCATCATTTTTCAAATGAAGGCTAGAGGTTCTAAACTGTTGTTTCCATCTTTCACTGATTATTTGTTTCCCATGCTGTTTGCAGAGATTAGCAGAGACTCTGGATGCTGAAGTTAGGAGGTGGTCAAGTGGGAAAGAAGGAAATTTACGTGCCCTACTATCAACCTTGCAATATGTAGGTGTCAATATTCTAAAATAACTGCCTGTGCTTCTTCTTGCTTCTCCTCACCCAAACCTCTTTTTTACACAAGACCACACTGTTGGGTGAATTGTGTGAAGATTATGTTTATAAGTCTATTGTATCATTTTCCCCAGATAATCTTAACTCCTATTTTCTCTTGGCTGTATGTGTTTGAGACATGAATTATGATCTGCCTAACGCTCATCTCAAAAAAAAGAGAGAGTTCTATAGAATTGAACTTGTAGAAACACGGCTTTATCTATATTACCTTTTCTGATCTTTTTACCTCGTCAGATTCTTGGGCCTGATAGTGGATGGCAGCCAATTCCATTGACGGAGGTCATTACATCTGCTGCTGTAAAGAAGGCTTACAGGAAGGCAACCCTGTGTGTTCATCCTGACAAATTACAGCAGCGCGGAGCAAGTATTCAACACAAATATATATGTGAAAAGGTCTTCGATCTTCTTAAGGTATTTTTAGCATGCCACCTTAACTGGTTTGGTTTTTGGACCTTGGGGCAGTAACCATTTGGCTTCTCCCAAAAATATCCTACATTGGCGTTGTCTTCCTATTTAGTAGAAGACTACTAGTCTACTACACATGAGAATATCAAGTTGGATAATGATTTCTTTTCCATTTATTACATTCTTCTTTATCTTATTTTTTATAAATTGGTTCTCCAGGAAGCTTGGAACAAATTTAATTCAGAAGAGCGATAGCAGGGCATGTGTTGTGTTGCTGAATAATTCCTTGCCCTTCCCGGAGACCCTTGTGAGCATGCGAATTAGAGCTTTGGTTCTGATGGTTTTCCACTCACGTGCGGTCAGGCTAGCTCTATTCCTAATCACAATTCTGATTCGTCAGTTATGATCACGTTCTGTAATATATAGCCTTCAATATTTGTATGTGAAGGGAGAAAAAAAAAGGCCAACACACATGCGGCTTCCGCATTGAATTTCAGCAATTCAGAAGCAATAGTTACATACCAAATATGAAATCTAGATCTCTAAATTTCTTGTAATTTATGTGTAAATTTAGAAGAGTAAAGAAGGAATTGTTAGAGGAAACAAACTTTCTAGAGACTCGATCTTTTATAGCTATTGGATGTTCTGCAAATAAAAAAGGCAACTGAGGTGGATGACAGACGGATTAATTTTTTTTCCTATGTCCTCATTCTATCTGCTTATAATACTAGCGATAACGTAACTCGTTTATGCTTCAATATGATGTTACACACCATGCCTTTTTTTTCCTATTTTTATATTTTGGTAAAACTCAAGAATTGCTTGACACGTGTTGAAAATAGATTCCCGGGGTCATCTGGGACGGAAATTATTGACAGAAGTTTTCTTTTATATGACCCTTCCCCACCATTGTTTTTGTGACGTAAAGGTTTCAGCTGTGAGCTCCTTGAGGCCCAGTTTTGGAGGTAGGATTTCACGTGAAGAAGACGTGGTTTTGAGGACAAGTATGATATTGGTGGAAGCACGTGGGAAAAAAGGGCATGGGGCAGAAGCTGGCAAGTACGATAAGAAATTATCAGAGACATGTTTGATGTTTTTCTTTTTTTTATTTTTTTACAATATGAGACACTTATCCTACTAAAATTAAAACACAGCTCTAAAATTTAAAAAATACTTATAAAATATTTATAAGAGATATATTTACTTGTTTAGCCCTAAGTTGGCATGAACTTTATAATAATCAGCAGTGCAGCACTATTTCTACAGGTTTCAAATAGAAAAAAAAACAATTAATTACTCACAGTCACAGGTTCAAATAATAGGTAAATATTGAGGTTCGATTAATAAAAAAAAAATAGTTTGTACTTCTTTATTATTTGTATCAAACGACTGGTGATTATTTATATAAATATAGGGATATGCGTAATGATAATGATACGGTCCCGCTTGTACTTTTGACTAGGAATCTAAAAGGAGCAGATGCATTTCGGACGAACCCACCTAAGTATCTCACCAGTCACCAAACAATGTGGCCAACGTGCTGAACGCATAACCTTATAATATACTTCTTTGGCTGAAGTAGCTCTTGTGTAGCCTCACTTACATCCTGCTTGCTTTACCACAAAATAGTGTCGCCAATATTTAATTGGTCCATAGTTGTAGGAGTGGCTTTCAGTTTGTTGCCCATGGTAAGTGAATTTACTGATATTGCTTTTTAGGACACCAGAAGTGAAATTACTGATCAAGTTATTATGACAATTGTCTCAAGTCAAGAATTATTATTATTTTAATTTATTTATCAGTATTCGACTCTATTAGTAATTGATTAATCTAATTTGTAAGAAAATAGCCCCACAATAGAAAATCGCTTTACATCCAAATAATTATCACGGTTGCATATTTAAAATTTGAACATAAGACCATTGGTTGAACTAGAATAACTAACAGCGAGTGGATCTAAGTGTTTTGTAATAAGTATAAAATTATTTTTAATAGTTGGAAAAATTCTAACTGTTTTTTAAAAAAAAATTGTTGTAAATATTTGCTAAAATAGAGAGAGGGAAAAAAATATGGGGTTGTTGGCACTTATGCGCACAATTTTACCCCTCATCTCCCCTCTCTAACTATATAATAAACGGTTGTACGTTATTTTTCTTCAGTTGTCTTTGAAGAAGTCGTAGTCAAAAGGCCACCTATGAGTTATTCGTAATTAAATAAGAATAACCATTTTCAGTTGAAACATTCTTACTTAAATTACTTAATCTGCTCGTGGCAACAGCATATATATTATTAATTAATAAGTAAAGAACTCATTAAAACTGAGCTGGCGATCCTGGGTTTGAATCTTTCAAGCGTGGGGCAGGACGATGTTGGAAGTAACAGGGCCGAGAGAGCATTCTTTGACTGAGAAAATCAAGAATGGTGTCCCAACAAACACTTAAACAATCATTTTTGTGACGCCCTCTTTTTGTATTATTCCTTCGTAACATGCACCCATGAAAATGGAGGGCTAAGTCAACAACAATTTCATTATTGATCATGTGAATTCAAAGAAGGAAGCCGCAGTTCATATTGAAAACGTCATCCTCAAAAAAACAAAATATAGTAACCTTCAACAACCAAACCTAACCCAAGAAAATCTCATCCATGTATATAAAGCTCGCCCTCACTTATCTTCCCCACACCAACCCTCTTCGTTTCATACTTAAAAATCTCTGAGAATCGTAGCAAAATCCCATCTTTAACCAGATTAAGCCATGTTTAGGTCCCTGACTAGCCGAAGAGGCCATGGAATTGGGAGGTATGAGAGATTAGGTAAAGAAAGCAGTGCTATTAGCCCTTTGATTCCCCAAGAACTGAAGAGGAGCACTAGTTTGCCTGTTGCTGCTTCGTCCAGAAAAGTTGCAACCTTTGGTGGTGGGGTCACCAATCATTTACAGAGACAGCCCACGAAGAAGGCGACGAAGGAGAAGAAGAGTCATCCTCTGTTCAGCTTCATGGATTTTCGTCGCAAGAAGAAACCTACGTCGAGGCCCGAGTTCGTGAGGTATCTTGAGTATTTGAAAGAAGGAGGCATGTGGGACTTGGATTCAAACAAGCCCGTCATCTATTACAAGTGAAAGGAAGCTTAATTGCTTCCATTATATATATGTTTTTTAGGTTACTCCTCTGCATTTGGATTCTTGTATCCAAGTGATCCAAGATTTTTGTTAATTTTATGTACCAATTGCAAATTAAAGCAGACATATTTGTTCATCACGCATCGTGGAATCAACACTTTTCGTAATGTTCAGGCGCCAATACGATTTAAAAAGCGAAAGGTTCTCAACTTGGAAGAGGAATCAATCCCTGTTCCATATTTTGAAGGGCGATGATAACAGAGTGGGAAAAGGCTTCTCTAAGAATCCACCAACCACCCCACTCTGAAATACCAAAAAGGAATACCGCAGCATGTGAGATAAAATAGATGATTTAATTTTATATATCAAATCTGACAAGAGTATTTTAAAATGGAAACGTGCATGACAAGAAAATTTTGAGGTTTGGGAAGCTGCAGTGGGGGCAATTTTTGTGTACTGCAGCCTTGTCAAGTTGAAAGGTTTGGGTCAAGGTTGAGAAAATTGAAGATGCCATAACCAAAAACGGAGTTGAGAAAATGTAGGACAGCAATGGGTGAGTGTTGAGAATAATGTTATCCGCATCTGGTGACCACAAGTACAGAATCTTCCAAAGCATTGCCGTTTGTTATTGTTTATTGAATTGAATGAAGACATATAAATAAGGAATCGTCCAAATGAAAGCACGTAAAAGTGACGGCGAAATGCAATGAGCCTGTTATGGGGTTCTGATGTATTGCTTCTTATGAGAATGAATGAAGAAGGAGTTGTGGTAAATTGGGGAATTGCATTCCACAATTAGCTGTGGTGAGATGAGCATTTGAAGATGTTGACCGATTTCCATGATGTGTTGGGGGCTCTGGTTGGGACCTTCAATTGTGGTCCCCACACAAACCAACCAACCTATTAGCGTTTGATTCTCTTCCCCCTCCCCCACAAATATCTCTCTCCCGTTCCTTTATTCTTTTTGCTTTCAAGTTTCAACCCCATGCCAACAGCTTTCACTCTAAGCTAGATATATTTTTTCTCGTCACTAGCATAGGCGCATAGAAGGAATTGATGATTAAATCTAGGTCACTTACTAAATTATTATTATTTTTAAATATTATTTTTGTTATAAATTTATTGAAAGAAAACTTAAAGTCTAGTAGAGTAATTTTAGTATTTTACATAATCATAAATAAGATAAAATTAAAAAAATCTTTTATTGTTTAAGTTAGCCTTTTTTTTAATCTTGATGATATCATTATGAATAATTTATAATATTACTCTAATCTTAAATATATTATTTTATTAAAAATTTGATTTTGATCCTAAATATAACATCTATTTTTAAATTTATTAACTCTTTTTTAAATTATCAGTATCAATATTCTCTCAATAATAATAAAATCAGAGAATAAAAGGAGAAATTAAGAAAAATGATCATAATATTTTAAAAAATTATGTTATATAATTAATTTTTTTAATATAATTAAATTATTTAATATATATTATATATTTAAGATTAAAAGAGTAAAAATAAAAATGTAGAGAATTAAGAGCTGTTCTTGGACAAAATTAGAGGCATGCACTAAGAAGGGTTGTAGTTGGAGCTGAACACGAGGCATACGTGACTAAATCTGTCTATTATTTAATAATAATGTATATATTGTTATAATTAATGACTAATGACGTGGCAAAAAATAGTGATTAATAATAATTAGATAGATAAGTCCATGCAGTTAATATTTGCATACGGAATTAGAATTTTTTCTAAAAGAATATAGATTGGGGGAGTGTATGAAAAGGAAACGAAATAAAGAGGAATATGGAATAGAAATTAATTTGAAAAGGCGGGGAAGGAGGGTGCGTGCCCTGGTGTAGACAATTTTGGGGGTACGACCGTAATCTATAGAGAGAGAGGCGGTCGTTCCCAGTTTGAAGTCGAAGGTATGGCAAATTAAAAAACAAAAACAAAAGAAAAGAGAAGAGAAGGAGGATAGTTTCTTGGGGAAAGGGTTGGGAGGGTGTCGTGTTGCGGTGTGTTCAACTCTTATATATCTCCGAAGGTGCGGGAACATCCTACCAAATATATGATGCTTCACCCTTCTTTCCCTCCCGTTACTTCCTCCTCCTTCTCCTCCTTCCTTTCGCTCTTTTCCCATTAGGGTTTCTGCTTCTGACCTCCTCCTCACCCAGGTATTTCTCTTCCCTTCTCTTTTTCTTTATTATATATGTTTTTCTCTCATCTACTAGTTAGCTTTCTTTTTTATTGCTCCGATGTTAACCATACTTCGTTAAAACACAGAGATTTCGATTTATTTCGATTTGGTTTTGGTCTTTTATTTTCTCTTTTAGAAAAACGCAGTTTTTTCCCTATTTCATTTCTTCTCTGTTTTCTTGGATTTGGAATTAAACGTACGGAACCCTTGCCTGCTTTCTAATTCCATTTCTCCCTTTTCGGTTCCCGGCGGAAGTTTGTAAATATTTTCAATAACTTTCTCTCCGTCTCTTTCATTTTTCTTTTAAGCATCACATCCTATGCAACCATTTGAAATATGACCGGAGAAGCAGACCACATGTTCTAATCCCACGGGTTTTTTCTTTGAATTTCTCCATATTGTAAAAACATTTAGATTGCATTTTAAATGTTTTAAGGGAATTCCCCCCCCCCCCCCGGGGGGGCGCGGGGCCGCCAGCTAGCTTATCTTTGGATCTTTGCTGTCCAGCCTTTTTTCTTGGCTGCTCAACAGAGGTTTTTTACTCTTCCGCTCCTTGTATGACTGGACAAGTACAGTTATTAGGGAAAGAAAAAGAAAACTATTTATATTTGCTCTGCATCTTAGTGTACATATATTACTTTTATGGCCATTTCTCTATCAGGGTACTGTTATATCTGCTGCTTTAGTGATATGCTGAGTCATAAGTTTTAGTTAGCCTGGTTGAGGTACTCAGTCATTGGAAATGCTAGAAATGTAAGCTGATTTAAAAATATTTACAGCTGTATTGCCTTTTGATTTTTACAGCCATGTCGACCTTTACTGCAATAGCGTTTGATAGATTGATAGAGCCTAGAACTTCTAAATCAGTTGATAAATCTGCCCCTTCTTCCATGCCTGTCCCCAACTCAAATTTGGACAGGAGAAGCAGTGCCCCACTGGCCACAAAAAAGAAGGCTGCTCGTCCCCCATTAAAACCAGCACTCTATGCCACTCCTGAGGTGACACCAGTTCCAGATTCACCCTCATCATTCCCTCCTTCTCCCTACATTGTCAATCACAAACGCCGAGGGCCACGCCTTCTCAAGAGTTTGTCTGAAGCCAGCGTATTAAAGCAGAAAATTCCAGATGATGAAAAGGATGATGGTTTACAAAAGACCTTAGATACTGTGGTTGTTAGCTCAGCTGGTGACCTGCAAGTCACTTTCTCACGTCCTGAACCTGTTAAGGAGGAGCAAACTAATGGTTTTCATGACGGTGCTCCTAGAAGCATCAATTCTGGTGACCTTAGCACTGGATGCAGGGAAGCTGGAAGTAGTAGCAATACAAATGGGTCACTCAAGGAAAGTAATTTAGTGAATGTGGTGGCAAATAATTCTAAAAGGGATGTAGAGGGCGAAGACTTCTTTGATCCACACGATTCAATGAGTTACGCTAGTAATACAGACGGAGAAGATAATACTGCAGCTGAATACTCTCTGAAGACCCCTACTCCTCAAGGGGAGTTTTTTGATGCTTGGGAAGGTAATTGTAATAGCCTTAATGACTTCTCTTTCTCCTCCTGTGCAGTTGAACATGTATTTACATGGGCAATCGCTTACTTGTGTTTGGATTAAGCTGAAATAAGAAATAAGACAGTCTTGTTCCTTATTTACTTGTTTATTTAAATTATCTCTACTTTTATCAGAATTTTTGCTTACAGGAGTTGCTTCAGTGAACAAAATAGCATTCTGCTTTCCCCCAAAGATTTTTCAATCTTATTGTATATTTCATGCGTTGATTGGATAGGGGAGGGAGGGCAGAACAGATCACTAGTTTTTTAATGACGTTCTTAGTCTGAAATATTGTGTGCCTGCTCACTTGGTTCTTTTCTTCTTGCAGAACTATCTGAAGGCGGGCCTCAAGCTTCTCCTTCTCCATATAATACTGAAGCTGAGTTGCGTGAAATGAGGTTGAGTCTGTTGATGGAGATAGAAAAGCGGGAGCAAGCTGAAGAATCCCTTAACAGCATGAGAAGCCAATGGGAGAGTGTTAGACAAAGGTTGTCTGATGTGGGCATAGTCCTTCCTGCTGGTATTATATCTGTTGCAGAGGGACAACAGCTGGATTCTGATCCTGTGGGAGATCTGTGCGAACAAGTTAATGTTGCTAGGTTTGTATCAGACGCCATTGGGAGGGGCATTGCCAGGGCTGAGGCGGAGATGGAGATGGGGGCTCAAATAGCTTCTAAAAACTTTGAAATAGCTCGCTTGTTGGAACGTCTCCATTTTTATGAGATGGTGAATCAAGAAATGTCACAGAGGAACCAAGAAGCAGTAGGTAAGATGTGACCATTGCTATACCCTTTACCTTAACTGAAAATTGGCGTGCGTACAAATTTTGGCATACTTTTCCTGCTTTGTTTCAATAAATTTTTGCACTTGGCATCTGCGCACATACTTTTCAAGTACTGTGTGATTTGTTAATCCTCTCCTCTCACCTCATAAGAGTTCTGCTTTGCATTAAGAAGTGCTCAAGTATACCTGTATAAGACAGGCCTGTATAAGCATCAAGCATTTGTATCATCTATCGTGCCTGTTATTTTGTCATTGACTGAAATGTGGTTTTCACAATGATAGAGACCAAATTCCAAAGTAGAAATGATGCAAAAAATCAGAGCCGATATGGGTATGAAAAGTAGAAATGCATATCTTGTGCTTTGTGTGCATGGTCACCCTGTTTCCAGTATAAGCATCCGTTGTTTATATTTGCTGCAGTTCTTAATCATACTTGTGTTCTTCAGAGATGGCAAGGCGTGAGAGGCAAAGGAGAAGTCGGAGGCAGAGATGGGTTTGGGGCTCTATTACTACTGCTATTGTACTTGGTGCTGCCACTATAGCGTGTTCTTATCTCCCAATGGGAAAATCGTCATCTTCTACACACTATGATCATGTTTCTGAGCATGGGGATGCAGCCAAGTAATATACGCCATCAACACTAACTGTAGCGCCTTTTGATGTTAGGAGAGGAGAATAAAAAGTATACGCGCCATGATGTGGTTAATTTTTATCAGTAGCAATTTTCCGCATCCCAAGCCTTTGCATCTAGCATGCAATGCAAGTAGGGCCTGGCGCAGAATATCTTGGATCAGTTGATGTGTTGAGATATTCTGTAACTTGTGCATTTCTGCCAGCGGGCTTTGATGTGCTTGCTATGGGCATAAATGTTTGGTTTTTTGTTACATTGCTAAGGCATGTTGATGATGGATTACTTAAAGCTCGTGCTCTCGCGAGCATTATTATACTGCAAAAGAGGATTTAATCAATGAAATAGGAAGAAGGATATAGTCTTGTCGAGCTTTGGGGCATAGTGTGACGATGCCTACTATTCTGTTGTGTTTTTGGGTAACAGCCATAATCCTTTCATTCAATTTGGGGTTTCAACAGGGGTGTGCCATGGTTATGCCCTGATGAAGGAAGGAAAACTATATGTAATATTGTTATGTATGTACACTCTTGACCCCTGTCATGGCATGGTAGATGTGGCTTTGAGGATTATTCCACAATTCTCAGTTTGTCTTTTGGGCTACGATGAGCCTTCCGCCTTCAGAGGAGAATATGTGAAGAAATAAAGCATAGAGGGAGAGATGTATTATTTGTGGGTTCGGATTATTTAGGATGTTTAATTTTTATGGAGTATTATTTTGTTATGATTTTAGTTACGACGTTTGAGGAGGTATTTTAAAGTGTTTAGGTTTATGTTTGATAATAATTGATAAATTGTCCTAGTATCTTTTAAAAAAAATAGATGTTGTCTTACCTGTGTGACTCCAAATTTTTTCTAAAATTTTTTGTAGGAAAAAAAAAATGGAGGGAGAGGGGTTGAACTCTCAAAGCTTAGAAGTTATCCCAAAAGAAGAAACAGAATATTAGCTATCGGGCTGAGGTTGCTAATGAAGTAGAATAGGGTGGCCCAACAAAGTGGAATAACCAAATAACCCATCGTCACTATCACGCTTTCTTTGTCTCTTGCTTCAGGTGCTATGTAAGCTACAAGGCTTGGTTCAACTGGAGAATTTCGTACAACCGGAGGATGTTTTTGAGAAAAAGTCATGATTATTCATATCGGAAGAGTAAGTAGCCCACACGCATGATTTCAATGAATCATCTGTAAACAAGCTTGGGCCTTGGTTGACGAGAAATATCAGATAAGTGGGACTGAAAACCTTGTCAATATACCGAACCTATCCTAACCGTAGCCGATTCTTTTGCTTCTCTTTTTGCCATTTTTTTTTCTCCCCGAATGCATGAGATCTAATTTTATTGGAGAAATCTCACCAACTAGATTGTTTGGTGCAGGTTGATTGATCCAAATGATGTCATAACAACGTGCGTTGTGTGGCTGCCTGCCCAACCACATTTAATTGACAACTTGTACTACAAATCTTCTCCCATTGCCCATTTCTTTCTACCCTATGAAGCTCCTCAATTTTCTCTTTCCTTTTCTTTTCAACTGGGTAATAGAAAGAAGTGAAGTGAGTCTTTTAATGTAAAATGTAGATAGAATTTATTGTTTATGCGTGCAGAAAGATAAATTAAGAAACGCACAGTGCACGAGATGTGGTCGTAAAGTGTCCTGAATCCGCGGATGTCGCCTATTTATTACTACGCAATCGTCCCCGACTCCCTGCTCTAACTCCCACGCTACCAATATGTTCCCAGCACCACAGACCGCTCTGGTTCGGCCACGTGGTGACATAGGAGGATATACAATAGACACATACTGGTTGAATCAGTTACAATTTTATACTCTAATCAAAAGTATGGTTGTAGGTTGATTTAATACATAACGGGTGATGAAGCTGAAGAGCAGAGGAGATGAACATGGGGGCCGACTTGGGAGCTAAGGAGGTTGAGCCGCGTGGCGGATGAGATAGAGATGGCGAAGCACGAGAACAAAATTGGAGCTTTTATAATGGAGAGGCATCAGATGCTGATCATGAAATATCAGCAACGCCAATCCCATCATTTTCAGTGTAATAATGACTCCTTTGCCTCTGTTATCATATCATCGTTATCGTTCCTTGTATTGTATGAATCGTGCCCTTATCCCAATTAAGGCCACTTCACAAATTAGCACTTCTGGAAAATCTTATTATTTTCTTCGCAATGGAGGTTAAGTTGATCACCCGTTACGTTACTGTTTCTGAGTGAGACCATTTTCAAGGTTTATTCCTACTGCTACTTCCTTCATGTCCTTTGATTTCGTCAAGTTGCATTTGCCCACCCTGTCGGTGGCACTCTGTCTAAATGATAAATCGGAAAAAGAGTCATTCTTCTTTGGAGATTACACGGCGTATTGCATGTCAATTGTCAAGGACTGAAACTTGGGCTAATATTAATTTTTATGATTAAAGGCAGAAACATGGGTTGTTTCCCGTTTTTGTTTTGATCGTTTTCCATTTAATTACAGTCAGTCGCATATATGCTCTCCGTGAAAACTGACGCATTCATAAGTGCTGCTGTTGGGTTACCAGCCTGTCGCATTACGACAACTATGTGTCGGTAGAAATATGAACGCTGTCTCTCAAAACATTTTTCTCTTTCCTAACCGCCACTAAAAAGTACTCCATCCGGTTTTTACTGTAAGAGATTGTTAATTATTTTACACAAAGAGGGTTAATTATATCATTATTTATATTTTAAATTAATAAGATCTCCCCATTTTACCCCTATTAAATAATAAATAATTAAATTATTTTTTAATATATTTTTATTATCTTTTCTCCTCTCTTCTCTCCCTCACCTATATTTATAAATCTTTTTTCTCTATTTATAAACTAATCTTTTAAAACAAAAAGTGTCAAACTCTTATTTAAAACTACCATTTTCTTTTAAAATACCTCTTATTATAATAAAGAGAAGAAGGAGTAATAACCCACTTAAAGCAGCTCATTTCAACTTTCCCGCTAATGTCACGCTATGCCGAACCCATTTCATCAAACCTAATAAATAATAGTAGTCTCAAGATATGCTATCTTTATGCTTTAATTTCAAAATCTACCTGGTTTCTTCCCCCGAGTTAGTGTTCGAAATTTATACTCTTATACATCAGTTTCTTTATTAAATCCAACTTTATATTACTTTAAAGTCTTGCAATTTGCTGGTGGCAAAAAAAAAAAAGTCTTGCTATTTGCAGTAGTATTAAGAGACAGCCTTCAGGCAGAGCTCAGAGCCTCATAAAACCTCTCGTTTCGTTTTACTTTTATCTCCATTACAAGTTTATAAACAACAAGGGACACATCCTTCCAAATTGAGTTTGTCAGTGTGCGTGTACGAGAGTCTGAAGCAGAGAAATGAAGAAAATTGCATTAGCTCTTCTTCTGGCCATTTTAATCCATCAGAGCTCTGTCCATGTGCTCGTGGATGCAGGGGATGGCTTCGTCAGAACCAGAGGCACCCATTTTCTATTGAATGGACACCCTTTCTACGCAAATGGCTTCAATGCCTACTGGCTAATGTATATGGCTTCAGACCCATCTCAAAGGTTCAAAGTCTCTGCTGCTTTCCATGAAGCCACCAGCCATGGCCTTACCATTGCAAGAACTTGGGCATTCAGTGATGGTGGTTACAGACCCTTGCAGTATTCGCCTGGTTTCTATAACGAGCAAATGTTCAAGGTATATCTCTCACAATACGAGAAATTTGCGATCTTTAACATGCAGAATTGCTAATGTTTTTGTGTATGTGTTTGAAGGGGCTAGATTTTGTTATAGCAGAGGCTAGGAAGCACGGGATCAAGCTTATATTGAGTTTCGTGAACAACTATGAGAGTTTTGGAGGGAAGAAGCAGTATGTAAATTGGGCTAGAAGTAAAGGACAGTACCTAACTTCAGATGATGATTTCTTCGGGAGCCCTGTTGTTAAGGGTTACTACAGAAACCATGTCAAGGTTTGCAGAATGACTGTTATCTTGCCTGTTGCAATATGTGATTATGATTTTCAGTTTGTCGTAAATTTTCCATCTTTCATTTCATCTCTTCTGCTTTTCTCTGGGATTTGTAGTTCATAAGTTAAAGCTGGTATCTGATATACCAGATCAGATGATGAAATAGTAACAATGAGTGAGTGAAGTTTTTTTGGTGTTTTGCTGGGCATTACAATTTCAAGTTCTGATACTATCGAAGTCTTCTTCCACAGACTGTTATTAACAGATTCAATAGCTTCACGGGAATTCATTACAGAGACGACCCAACAATCATGGCGTGGGAGCTCATGAATGAGCCCAGATGCACGTCAGATCCTTCTGGAAGGACTATCCAGGTCAAAACCAAACATCTTTACCTCTTGTTGCTCCTCTCTCTTCTTTTTCTTATTCTTTTTCTGTCTCTTCCTTTTTATTGCCGGATTTTGCGGTTTGATAGATAGTGTGCTTTTTTCAAACTGAAAATGCTTTTTGCAAAGAGAATTTTAAACTCTACCACGTTTTGAAATTGGTCCATGTCATGATTATTCTCAATCATAGGCTTGGATCGTGGAAATGGCTTCTTTTGTGAAGTCCATGGACAGAAAACACTTATTGGAAGCTGGCTTAGAAGGATTTTATGGACAATCAACACCACGGAGAAAGAGAATGAATCCAGGTTTTGATATAGGAACGGATTTCATTGCAAATAATCGCATCCCTGGTATTGACTTCGCAACAGTTCACTGTTATCCTGACCAATGGTAACTACCCAAAAGGGGGAAAAATGCTTCCCAAAATTCTTATATTCAATCCATTCATAGAACTATTTTTAACAGAAAGCATATATTTGTTCATCATATAAACAGGTTATCCAGCACCAGTGATCAATATCAGCTTTCGTTCGTGAATAACTGGCTCGGTGCACACTTCTTAGATGCTCAGTACGCTCTCCGGAAGCCAATACTTGTAGCAGAATTCGGCAAATCATGGAAAGATGCAGGTTACAACACTTACAAGAGAGATCAGATTTTCAATAGTGTCTACTACAAAATATATGCTTCTGCTAAACGGGGTGGGCCAGCAGGTGGGGCCATGTTCTGGCAGCTTCTTACTGAAGGCATGGAGTCATTTCAAGATGGGTATGGCGTAATGCTAGGGCAGAGTTCTTCCACAGCTAATGTTATTGCTCAGCAATCTCACAGGTTATTCCAACTTCGGAAGATATTCGCAAGAATGACGAACATGCATAGATGGAGGAGGGCAAGAGCAAAAAGAGGAGTTCCTCCATTTGGAGGTGGACACGGGGGAAGGCAAATTGGGAACTAAATCAGCCTCTGATTGAACCGCGCAAACTTATTAGTCTTATTTGAGCTTGAGAAATGTTAGCTTTAAGGTTTCCTAAACTAGTTTCTCTTTTAGAGGGCATGCTCTGCTCTAAGGCAGCATTTTAACAGTTTGTTTGACAACATGGAGAGTAAATCAGTCCAACTTTGCTTTCATTCAGAATCAATATCCATTTTATTCCTTTCTGCTTTGGGCGGTGATAAATTAAGTTCGAGCTCTAAGCCTTTGGATCGTGTTCTCGAGAATTGTATATAGCGTATAGAACTTGAAATTTCTGTTCCAATAAAACTAAGTACCATTTTGTAGCAAATTCGGATGAAGTTCCTAGTCGTCTTTCAGCCAATGGCGAATTACATAGATTACAAAACCAAAGCAAATTCCAGCAGACCCCAAAAGAACAGCGACTCTAACCGTTAGGGAGGATTCAAATGCATCCAGCATAAAAGCATTCCATAACCAATACCACAAGATAGAGCCAATGGATCCTATGATGGCACCAACAACTACTTGGCTTGCCGTATGAAGTTGTTGAGACACCCGTAGGTATGACTGCAAACACAGGCCAATGCATGACAACATGAGCGATTGATCATTACAAATAACTTTCTATCGAAACAGTAACTTCAAATTTACAAAAATTCATGCTATGGGACCACAAACAAACCTCAAGGCTAAATCATAAATATAGAAATGTGATTCAAGTCATGTTTGTGTTCTGATACACTAAACTATAGAAGTGCAGAAAATTGTATTGTATTATTCAGGATGAATTGAAGTGAATGTTCGGGAGATACTGCTATGGCTCTGTTAATTTATGAGATTACATTCTGTACTCATGAATCATGATTAGATGAAGATTAATTCCTCTATTTCCTTAACCTACTCGGAAACATATCAAACTCCAGTCACTTGTACTGTATGTTTCGGTGTCACACATACCAAATATGCTATAGAGTTTTCTATTTTGTCTATTCGAGATTGGAGTTCTTCGGGAACAAAAATACCAGCACGTCCGAATAAGTCGTCAAATATCACCTGGCATTTCAGTATGTCATAAACTGGAAGCTTCAGCTCACATGAAACAAAGTACTAGAACTACATGCAAACATATATTTGGCCGTCTACATAATTCATTTGATGCGAAAGGAAAAAGAACTAAGAAGGTCTATATTTCTAGCAAGTGCTATGGAATAGAAGGAGAATTAGATACCAATGAACAGGAAAGCTGTTATTCTCAATGGACTCGAGCCGGGAAAGCTATGTTTCTTAGAATAAATAGAAAACACAACATATATACACACACACACGCACACACTTACAAAGTAAGAACCAAGCGCCAAGACCAGTCCACTGATGGTAATGCTAGATCCACTTAACCCTAGCCATTCTATACCTGCAGCATCATTAGGAGAAACATGAATTTTGTAATGAAGCCAGTACAGGTTACCCTGAATCGAACAAAGAAATTAATCCTCTAACACAACCACCACCTCGAAGTATCTTAAGACGTGATTCTAGAATTAAGTTTCTGGTTGCATTTAAGGGTTCCAAATCAAGCTCTAGTAACCACGTGTTCTGAATTCATGGAATGACACAGATCTCAAAGCAATAACAGAAACCAAAGCAGCACATCACCTCAACGAAGAAAACTATCTTCTTCAATGTTAACAATAGGAGATTAAACTTTGAAGATGCCAACACACACAAGAAATATATAAAGTTCCCAAAAGAACTGAGCTAGTATTAGTTTTCCTTCCACCAGAACTTTGAACTCAGAGATTTAAAACTTCTACAGGAGGAAAAGCATGTACAAGATATGGAAGGAAGATACTTCAAGTCCATTAACACCAGTATTACCTTTATCTTTTATCAGTTGCGAGATAGGCATACAATTATCAGACATTAGTGAATACTTCTCCTTGAAACTGATATAAATATGATGAGTGGGAAAGAGAAATTACTTGACAAAATAGCAAAAGCGACAAAAAAGAAGATGGATTGTCCATGTGTAGATGGCATTCCAGGGTCGGATTTTAGGGTAGAAGGCCGTTCCTGGTTCAGTATTCTTTTGAGTACGACAGAAAACATAGCATTTAAGATGGATCCTGCCGCAAACCATAAGGATTCTGCATCATGCCTCCAAAGAATAAGAGAACCAAAGAAGGCAGATACCATCCACTTGCTCTGCAAACAAGACACCAGATCCATTAGCCCATTAAACAATAATTACACCTTATTGCAGAGTTAGTTTAACAATAACCAGAATCAAAGATGGTGATTTGAAATAGAATATAAGGGAAGCTTTTCAACTAAAGGAACTCAAAAAACCTTAAAGTCAATCCAACAAGTCTAAAAGAATATCTTGAGTTATGATATGACGGGATGGTAAAAGAATTTTAGGTATAGCAGTTCAAATTAATAGTATTGGGAAGTCGAAGTGATGCAGAATTTGGTGGAAGTGGCATGTCCTATCCAAAGTTTTCAAACCTTTTATTGAAGGCTGGCGATACATAGCCTAGATCCTCTAATTTCATAACAGTTTCCACAAGCTCATCCTCCAAGGTTTCATCATGTCAGCTTAATGTAACGCATGCATTGATCAAAAGAATAACTCTGGTCTTCTTTAAAAACTTTCCTCATGCCGTAATGAACATTGAGGTCCTATGAAAGGAACGGTTTGTTTTATCCATCCCTCTCCACAAATAAATAACGGAACTAATTTAAATCAAAGCACTTGATAACCATGGTTGTAATTATAGCAAACAGTCGCGCCATAATTGAATGAAATAAGTTAATATGGCAAACAGTCGCACCCATGATTGAATGAAAGAAGTTAAGGGTTACGAACCAGTCGATTGAGGATTGGTTCCAGCTCACGAAGCGTAAACTTGCCGAGCTGGGATGATCCATCAATTAAAGTTTCTTGCTCAAGCACTTGAACGCCTTCATCACTATTTTTATCTCGGATAGCATAATTTTTAATCAATTCATCCATGTTATTTTGTAGCCAGAGCCGATTTCCCCCGGAAAGGGGCCTCCTCGGAACAAAGCCGGAGAAAAAGTTTGATCTCGAGGCAGAAAAGGAATCAGCAAAAGAAGAACGATGACAGAATCTTCGTCGAAGCAGATTGGGAGCCAGACATCTGGAAGAGGGATTGTAACAAACGGGGGTGGTAGCCACCATGACGGAGGGTCGTGGGAGCAGCGTCTTACGGAGAGAGGGAAGAAATTACGTGGGCCATTCGAAGCGTTTGTTTAGAAGAGTGGAAAAGGCTCCGAGGCTTCAGGCTATGGTCAGAAAGGTACAAACGAATTAATGATTTGGTGACTTCAATATTGCATTTGTGGTGCCGTATCCACACACTAGGAGTGGCGACAGTTAGGCAAGAAAATTAGATACATAGCGCCATTTTCCCCATCCTCTGCCTAGTAAATGTGACCTTTTTTTAAGAAAATATTTTTTGGCTATTGTTTCTCACGGGGTTCGTTGAAGTAATTTTCCGAACTTTTTCCTATCCGTACATCTTCAAACATCGTTTTCTAAACTCTAAACCATTGTACAAAAGTATTTTACTTTTCTCTATACTTTCTATGCGAGATTTTTAAAGAGTTTTCTTTATGAGGGATTTTATATATTTTAATAAGTATTAATTACCTATTTTTCTAAGTATCGTTAATTATGTAGAGGAAGTATTGATTACACTGATTCAGTGAACTTTATTGAGAAAGAGTAATTTTTAAAAATATGGACATGTTTAATAAGAGTAATCAATTTTAACCATTTTTTTAATATGTGTGAAATTTGTTAAACGTTTTTGTAAAAAGGACAGAAATTGGGTATACGTTTATAAACCGAGAATCATTGAATTAAAAAATAATGTTCTTTGTTTCACAATACACCAGGAGCTTATCCGATCCACAACTCCTTCCAGCCTTTTCTCTCTCGTAATTTAATGGTGCATGATTCAATTGATGCTCACGTTATAAGCATGTATATTTTTACTCGGCCGACAACAATACAATAATAATAATAATATATTACAGATTATTACTTTCGATCTTACCTATAAAATTTAGTTAATTTTTGTAATAAATTTATAAAATTAATTAAATAAATAAATTATAATTAATATAAAAATAAATTGATTAATTTAAATAGATAGAAAAATATATAATATAAATTTAATTTAATCATAATTAAATAATTTATTTAATTTATAAAATTTCTCTAAAAAAATATTTAGCTCTTATTAAAATTATACTTTTTTTTTGTTGTCCACCCAGTTTATCAGAGTTTTGCTCCGACTACATCTGAATTCGACCTGTGTCGCGCACCTGGTTATAGTGGGTGAGTCTTCTAACAGAAATTTTCTACGTATACTAAGGCTTGAACTCGAGAAAATGGTTTTGAGGCCGCCACGAATCACGAGAGGAGACCAATTGCACGTGGATTTTTTTGCCATCAATTTCACGATAGGAGGCCACTGGCTTTCAACGATCCATACATATATTGTTCTGAGCTTGAAAGTTGGAAGCCCAGTCTCCCGTGCGGTCCAATATTGTAAATGCAACCAATAGCATCAAAGAAGGAGATGGTTGTCATGTGTAGGTTAAAGACAAAAACAAACAAAAAACGTCAAGTGCATCCAGTACCTACTTCTGAACTATTTTGTCACCAATATCTAATATTTTAAAATATTTTGTGATATATTTAACATTTTAAAATATTTTTTTAAATATGTCTAACATCTAAAGTATTTTTTATGCAATGCACCAAATTTTTTTTTAAGGTGTTGAACATATGAAAAAAAATACCTCAGGCACAAAAAAATAATTTAGGATACTAAAAGCGCTTAAAAAATACTTTAAGATAGTGAATAAATATAAAATATTTTAAGATATTGAATGAATTTAAAAAAAATACCTCAGCCTTAAAAAATTACATATGCCATGTTTAATAGGTAAGAAGTGAAGGTGGAATATTCCATTTTCCTCGGTTGGTACATAGAAATTATTTTTACTTTTAATATTTTAGATATTTTATTTTTATAAAAAAAATAGAAAAGTAAAATGATAGGAGTGGGAGTAAAATTTTTTATACTATTTTATCCCAATTATAAAATTTATAGACAACATTAACCTTTTCATAAGTTATAAAAAATTGACTATTTTAATCTAAGTTATAAAAAAATATATATAAATTCTATACTTATGAAACAAACTTTTAAAATTTATTTTTACCTCCATTTTTATTATTTATTCTATCAAAAACTATTTCATTCTATCAAAATAATAGACAAAGGGAGCAAATCACCTCCCGCGAGCGTGAATTGCCAGGATCTTAACCATCAACTGCATCATGTGGCTCGTATTCATTAACATTTGATGTGATAAAGGCTGAAGCTTGCTACCCCAACAGTTATGGAGTACGGAAGACGCAAGTCCGTGGCCCTCGACCAATCGCAATTGAAAGGATCCCTTAGAAAATCAGTTTGGGGCTCATCAGATTTTAACTATCCAGATAAAAAAAAGACAGAGAGATGATTTTGATGATTTTGTATTATGGCTGCGATTAAATTAATGCTTGCCCCCACAAAACAAACTAATGCATCGGTCAGATCATAAGAATATGCCCTCTACTCGAGATTGAAGATAAATAGTAGTTGGTGCATGCAAAAGAACTAATGCCGTCATTTTACGTAGTTCATACGAGACCCCACCCATTCATCCATAGGAATAATCAAATGGGATGGTGTTTTCCTCAGCCCCGACATCCCCATTTAACGGCGGGAGACTGTCCTAATCATTGTTCGGGCTTTGGATTAAGCTTACGTTCGAATATTAGAAGAAGCTGAAGAATTTGGGAATCAATGGAGGCCATTTAAGGGTTTTTAGGGGCCCACTGCGGAAGAAAAACACATCTTTCCCATAACCAAGTGGATGATTCAATTCCCATGATCACGTGAACCATTTTTATTTAATCACGATTAAGATTTAATAGAAACGTATGATCGACGTGCGTTTGTTCTTATGATCATCGCCTTTCTTCGTTTATTCCGCGTATGGGTTTATGGTTTAGCTTCATATGACAGGAGAGCGATATTATATTAAAAGGAATGAGTTGAGGTGGCAGGGGAAGGAGGGGGAGAGATGATAAAATTTATGGCAAATGAGGATGGCGTGTGCGTTGGCAGAGACTACCCAGAGATTGCAGAGTCAACGGTCAACGACTTATTTGTTGTTAGATCCAGCACTCACTCCCACCGATATATTCATATATATATATATATATATCATATAACATTTTAATTAAAAAAATTAATGTTTTATTTTTTTAACTTTTAATTTAGGTATGACTCAAGCGTTTAATTATAATTTGATATTACTAAATCTTTAAATTTTTTATTCACTTATAACTCAATATCTAATATTTTAATTTTTTTTATATTATTATCCCTAGTCCCTATAAAGTCATCCTACATAGCAAAAATTACACCCAACTCAGCTTTCACATTGATTTTTCTTAATTAAATTTAGAAGAAAAGGAAGGAAAGATGGCCAGAGAGGATAGAGGAAGGCGACCAACCCATCTCCTTCACACGAGTACAGTAAGAATGGGCACAAGGAGGGAGAAGACATCAAGGCAATTTGCCTGCATCTCCTCCCAATTTGAACTCCTCCTTGCACGCGCTACCTTTTCCAACAAAAGTTCAAGATGATTTGCACAGGAGGAAATGAATGATAACCAACCCAGTACTTGGCGCAAAACTTGAAGAGGAATTGAATTCTAAGAAGCCATTTCTCTCTGTGTATGATAATGGGACTTGTCAATTATTGCCTTGATTCCAAATGTTGGCAGGAACTTCAAACCTCTTTGCCTTACCAGAATTGTCTGATGTATTTTTTTGCATCGCCTGCTATGTATTTGGTCCAAGAAGCCTTTTAAATCATTTGGGATTGAGAAATTTAGCAAGTAAACTTTTTTCCCCTTTTGGCTTGTTTAAATGCCGAGATCATTCTTCAGAAGCTGAAGGTGTGGCATCTTCAATGGCTGGGCTCAGCGTTTCCGATGACGGAAAAGGGTGATCTTCACCTATATTAGCCGAAGGTGGGGAATCCTGGGTTTCAGATTCTAACGAGGCTAAACTATTAGCACAGCTCACCCAACAAATGCGACGGTTCCATCTTCTTGATGGTCCCTGGCAATATTTCTTCTCCCTCCCTGTGCCTATTCTTACTGTACTCATATGAAGCAGATGGGTTGGTCGCCTTCCTCCGTCCTCTCCAGCCATCTTTTCTTCCTTTTGTTTTAATTTTTTTTAAAAAAAATCCATTTAGAAGCCAAGTTGGGTGCACCTTTGCCATGTAAGATATAATAATATAAAAAATAAAATAACGAAAAAATTGAGTCGAGTAAAAACTTTAAAAACTAAATTATATGTTCATAATTAAAAAAATGAGTGAATTAAAAGATTAATTTCCCCTTTTAATTATTATAAATGTTGATGAATGAACAGACATATTTCCCAGTGTACGGAAACAATGCCAATATTCGTATTTATAATTACCAAACGATGACATGATTCACCTTTGGCTTTGACCTTCCTCCACAATTTCGGCCTCAGCCAGTAACTTCTTGTCTTCGTCACCTCCCCAGTCAGAATCTAAGATTAAGAAAGCAAAGGGATTAATGAATACTGGAGATTGAGAAATGATGGAATAAATATTTAGAACGAAGAGGTCAGTAGTGTAGAATACACACGCCCGCCAAGATTGGGATTTAATTGTTGATTCACGTCGGCAGTATTATTTTTTTTAACGCAATGGGCACATAAAATGCTCGAGGTCCAGAAGTGCAGTTTGCTGATCAACATACAGTAGAGATTATTCTACTGTTGTTTTTCATTTGCATAAAGAACCTGTTTATATTGATATATCCGGATCAAATCCCATATATTTTTTTTAATTTAATTCAGGGTGTTTTGTCTTCTTTTTTTTATATAAAAATATTAAAATTTTCGTTGAACGAAAGGGAAATTGAGCATTTAATAGTTTGATAAAAAAAACCCAGAGAAATAGTGGTTGTGGAGGTGGAAGGGACGTGAATTAGTGTTAAGCCTCACATATAAGCGCGGAAACGGTCCAGTTCACAACGGGGTTGCAGCCTTGACACTAAACTCAAAAACACACGCACACTCTTGTACCAAAACACACACACACACACACACACACACACACACACACACACACACACACAACTTCCATTTCTGGTTTTCTCTGCCATCCGCTGCATCCTTCAAAAGCTCTAACTCTATCTACTTATGGACACGGTACTTCACTTCTTCCACAGCCTTCAAACAGACAAGGCCCTCGCCATGCGCTTCTACTCTCTCTTCACCAGCATTGCCAAGACTTCTCGCCTTCTTCAACTGTGTGCCTCTCCACTTCTCCTCTGTTGGACGCTCTCTCGTCTCTCTTCCGCCCTCCATATCTCCCGCCTCTACTTCCACAGCCTCGCCTCCCTCATCGCCAGCCCTCTCTTCGTTTTCTTCGTTTCCAACGCCATCATCGCCGCTCTCTTCGCCAATTCCCGACGACTACTCGGTCATGACTCCGGCGCTCGCAGTTTCGAGATGGAACTCTTCCGCGAGTTCACCAAGCGAAATGCCGATCATGCCGAGTTATCGTCGGAAGTCGATACTGACCAGTCGCGTGTGGCAGAGCAGGTCAACTACCAGGACAAGCAGATCGTCTCTGACAACACGACTGCTCGCACCCTTAGGGATCAGGTTGAACTTGACGAGCGCATGGATACCGATTCGATCGCAGAACCGGAATCTGACCATTCGAAAGTTTATCGGCGAAGTCAGTCAGAGAACTTGACGGGAGCGACCACAAAAGAGGCGACGCGGAATCTCCGGCGATCGGATACAGAGAAGTGCCGAGAAACGGCGAGGCCCTGCCAAAATCCACGGGAAAATTTATGTTCTCATGATAAGCTGAGCAATGAGGAGTTTCAGCGCAAGATAGAGGCGTTCATTGCAAAGCATACGAGGTTCCTGCGTGAAGAATCGTTAGCCATTGTCGTTCGGAAACAGAGTTGAATCGTCTTGTAAAGTAGTGGTTAGAACTAGTAACAGTAAACAAGAACGGGAATTGCCTTCTGAATCCCGCTCCCTTCCTCCTCCACCAAAGAACAAAATTCTAAAAATGGCACTTCATGCCCTATACAGTGTCAATTTCTCGATCTAGATATCAATATTAAATAACAAAAGTGTCAGTGATCTTGTACGATGCTCTATCGTCTACCTCGAGCTACCGTGTTCACTACCTCTAATAATTTTTATATAAATATATATAATATGTTGCGCCGTTGATTAATAAATGGCATCAGGCCGGCACTATCATCTTTTCCATTGGTTGTTGCTTAAAGATTAGTATTAATGTGTGAAGACATGTTAATATAATTAATTAGAACTGCTCGTTTCTGTGAGGGATATGTTGCAAACGTTGTGGTGGAAAGAATTGGTATATTTTGGGTGGTAAAGGGGGAAGAAAACAAAGTGGAAACTTGTTCCCTTGTTTTACATTATACGCCGAAAGGAATGGGATGGCATTGTATTCCATTCCCAAATAGACTTGAATGGCCGCTCTTCTGTTAGATTTGATCCAAGCAGCATCAGAATAGCATACCACCAACATCCGTGTGCGATTCCATTACATTGATTATTTCCAATATGCATTTTTAAGATATATTCGAACGAAAGGTCGAATGCAATAAAATCCCCGCACCATATTCTAACCCACGTCATTTAAACAAGTGTCATGTTGTAATCGCAAATATCAAACAATAGCCTAATATAGTTATTGCACGCATTGCGTGATTCTTATCATTCAAAAAATAATTCTTGAACAGTCTACACAAATAAAATTAAATTCCTTCCTCAAAAGCCTGCTAAATTAGATAAAACTTATAGCCGAAAAAACAAGTCGGCGAATGCCTTTGGAGTCTGAACGGTGAAGGGTGGGCTTCGATGAGAAATATACACTTGGATGACGTGATGAAGACTAATGTACTTGAAGTCACAGACGATGGAGAACCACACGCTCGGTTCTTCAGATATCTTGAGCCCTCCCTTTCCTCAACTATCAATTTCTGAATTATTGCCATCTTTAGTTCTTTTTAAACGTGCCATCCATTTTTGTTCTGTCAATAATGTACAATTAATTGTCTTGTCAATCCAATCAAGTCTCCTCACATGCCATGTTCTTCGCAACTCCTTAATTAATTGTTTTCCTTTAGCCCCAGGGTTTTCTAGTGTGCTCCTTACTGCACAATTAACAACAATCATTAACAAAACTCTGCGAGGATAATCCATAATCGTGAAAAAGAGTACAAGTTATCGTACCCTTTTGCTTTCATTGAAGTTTTCTTGTGGGATTTAGATAAAAATGGCCAGGTTAAAAGGCAAAGTTTTGCTTTCACGGGAGTTGATCCCGCAACAGAGCACTGGTAATAATAATAAAGATAACAAGACAGAGCAGTGAAGGGGAAGCCCCGCTTTTATTAAACTGCGGTATCACACAACTTTCAGACATCCAAAGCTTTGGAAAATTATTGTCTTTAGCGATAAGCAAATTTCGAGGATTTGAGTCCCAAAGTTGTTTTCTTTTTAGTAAAAAAAAAAAGGTAGTATCGTGATATACGAGGGACCCATGAAAAGGAAGAGTGGGATTTGGGACAGGGCACGCGTCAAACAGAGAAAAGGACAGAAGAAGGAAACGTGGATAAAGCAGAAACATGGAAAACAATTTTGGACTCTGAACTCTTTTTTTTTTTGTTACAAGAAATTCTTTTTTTGGGACTCTGAATTCTTAAACAAGGGGTTGTGCTGTCATCCACATATAGGCTGAGGCCCGAGTTTATAAGTGGGTAATAGCCCTGCCCATATTTCTAAGGTCCGAAACGGCTGTCGTTTGATCAGTGTACCAGCCCAGTTTCTTCTCTGTTATATTGACTGATTAGTAGTATTAAAGGAAACCATCGTCCATACGTTAAGCTAAAGAAAGAACGAGACATATAACTATTTAAAATATATTTGAGCTTTTAGGAGTACTAATTTATTATGATTCCAGTCGCGGCGTTTGAAGAGACATCTTAACTCTTAGGTGCCTAGGTTTATGTTTTAAGTTAATTGATGGCTCGCCTTTCCCGACATTAGTATTGTCTAGGAGGAAGAGAGACTTCGTTTTGCCCTATCATTAGTGAGCTCAACCCTTTTCCAAAAATTTTTGTAGAAGAAATAGAAACTTCGCCCTGCCTTTAGATAGTAGGTTAGCTCAACCCCTTTTTAAAAAAAATTACCAAAAAAAAGCAGTATACAACTCACAATACATTGGTCAGTGAGAGTTGACACAGGTAAGGAATGACTTATATTCCATAAGGATTTAAGTTCAATTTCTGTTGTTATTGTGAGGGCTTCTTTAGTAGGCGATTTTGTAAAAACCCAGCAAATTCTCTTTGAGCTCTAGGGTTGTACTCTGGCTTTGGTAGAAGATCAATGCAAAACCTATCTAAATATTTTTGTACCAAAAAACACTCACAGTACACTATATCTCTTCTTTACTCCAACGGAGTTCGGTCGTCTCACTTTAGTTTTATATCACTTAAAAGAAATGTTAATTTGAAACGGCCAATTGCAGTAAAATCGATAGTTGACCAAAAATTTCACAATTACATCATTCATGCGGAAGTTTTGTAATGGGATGGAGCATAAAGCGAGATGCATGGTACATATTGAAAATGAAGGAGATGGTGAATTCTGGAATTAAATATTTGGAACAAAAGTGGAAAAGACATGCACGTAAAATTAAAAAGGACTGGGTTTACACATTCCGAATGAGACCAAAATGAAGATCGAGGCGGATGTGTCGTGTCATAGTTTGCGGAGAACAAGAACGAAAGTGAGTGGCTGGATATCGTGGATGGCGAATTGTTGATCGAGGAGAGAGGCGTAGGTTTCAAACAGAGAGTCCAGCTGGATTGAGTCTCCGAAGTGGTTTCTTATGATTGATTCTTGGATGGCCCTCACCGCCATCGCCACCCTCTTCCCGTGGCTGATTCCGCCCTCTGAGTCTTCCCTGTGATCGGTCTCCGACACAGAAATGAGGAGCCTCTCCATCTCGAACGACCCCTCCCTCCTGATGCCCTCTTCTATCTCGTCCCTCGATGCTGCGTAGAATGGCACTTCGTATGAATCGACCTTCTCTTCCTCCACCTCTCCCTTCAGAGTTAAATCGTATAAATATATAGAACGATCCAAATGTTCATGACTATAACCGAGAGAGGGAGAATAATGAATACCTTGGACACCAAAATGGCAAAGGAACGAGAAAGAATTTCCCACAAGAAAGAGTTGCCTCGGTCAACATGTTCAGGCCCTCTTCTTCCCAGAAATATCAGCACCATTCTCCCCCCATCAACCACCTCCTCCGATCTCGCTGTAAGAAACTTCCAGAAATCTTCTCGGAATTGGTTGTAGTATGCCCGCGCCACTTTTTCAGGACTTGATCTACAAATGTATATACAACCCTTGTTTATTGACTTCCCTTCCTCATCGTACAGTTCTGGAGGAACCTGCGTCTCATCATCACAAATGAGCTTTAACTACCTTCATGTAACTTGTTCTTCGTTAAAAGTAAACAGATATATCTATGTAGGATGGATGTGACTCACCCTGGAAAGCCAGTGTAGACTGTAGGAGGAGTGGACAAAGTGCAAGGAACTGTTTGGGAAAAGTCTTCCATAGAAAGAGCCAGGGTAAGCTCCCATGAAGATGGAAGGAGAAGATTCACTTTTTGTGTTGTGCCAGAGAGACCTGAGGAAATCCGGCAAAGCCCTAAAGATTGAGTTGAAGTCATTAGTGGGAAGATCGTTGAGGTAGACCCTTAACTCAGAAGCTGGGTGCTGCATCTTCTGGCTCATCTTTTGGATGGCTTCAAAGATGTCTCTGATGATCGAGAGCGTGTTGGGTCCACATGAACATCCCAAATCCGCAATGCCCAAACTCTTTGGGCTGCTTGCAATGTATAGCTCCTCCAACGTCTCTATGATGATGTGCTTCGCCCTATCACTCCCTTTCTTCTGCAGTAATACGTAGTCTTATTTTCATACTGATCTAACTAGAAGAAGAAAAAAATAATGTCTTGCTTGAAATGACTAAGATTTGGATATGAAAGAAATATAGTACCTGGAGGTAGGAGTTCTTGGCGTAGCTGTTGCTACCAATTCCTCCAGTCATGTGAAACACTTTCTCTACATCCATCTTGAACAGAGCTAGCTATAGGATATGCCTTGACTTGTTTCTAGTTATAGTGAAGCTTTCGTCTTCTTTTATATATATTTGGATGAATTCTTTCTATGCTTCGCTTTCAGCTCTTTTAATTTATTGGAAATAAAAAAAATTATATATTACTTGTCAAGGCAGTTCTGAATTCATATCCGTGAGAGTGGCACGAGTTATACCCATTACGCTACTTACAGTTCATTCTCCATCAGAAACAAGTGCATCAGGCCTCACCGTTACGAAAATTCTAAGCCTAAGTCTGGGTGGCTTTTCGTAGTTGTCCAAATAATGGAAGTTGTAAAAAAGCTAAGGTTAGATTTAAGTAGTACTATCTATCCTTAATATAGGAACTACTTGAAAGGTTAAGTCTGATCTTAAATATAAGATTTTAATCTATTTTATATTTAATATTGATTATTTTTCTTAAACTAATTTACCTAATTTATAAATTAATATATAATTTAAAATTATACATAAGTATTTTGGTGAGATCGTATCACATTTATTATAATTAATTAATTTATTTTACTTCATTGATTATTTATTTAAATTAGTCAATTATTTTTTATATTAAAAACACGATGAAATAATATTTTAATGAAAAATGGGAGTGGGGGTTAGTGGAAATTCACTGTTTGGCGTGGGCAAAACCGCAATAGGGTTATGATTGGGTAGAGGGAATGGACCAACTTGTTAGGGAAAGCCGGTCAGAACAAATTTGTCTTGATGCAGCAGCTTTGAGTCTATCAAATTATCATGTTCGTATCAGCATGATAATTTGATCCCTTTAATTCATTTATAAAAGTCAAAAGACGCAATTGGGATAGGACACGTGTAGGGCAAGGGGCTGGGAGTGTGTGATGACCAAATCACTTGCATATATAGTACCATGAAAACGCCACATTTCATACAGTAGTCAGGTGCATGAACCTGCAAACAGGGCCATACATAATCTGGCCCTCGCCACTGGACGAGCAAGTTTATGGACACGCATTAGCATTTTATCACTAAACTAGTTGCAATTGGAAATGGAATGAGAAACTAGCATGGCACTGCCATAAGTAATTAAATATAATTATGTGCTCAACCAATATACTTTAGTCACAAGTAATCCATCAGTACATGCTAGTCAAGTAGTCAAATGTAATGGCATAGCTTCAAGGGGAATTAAACAAACTGTATAATTTCAAAAGAGCTCTATTTGAATTTTCTAATCGTGGAGTATTATTGGAGTTGAAGAGAGAAACTGTAGAAGAGCCAATTGTTGTTAGAGTAGTACCTGCCATCACTCGTATTCTAGAAAAGGGGTTAACTAAAATCTTATAGATAAATGTCCTTTTAATGTAATATTCCTTCTAGATAATGTTAGCTTGATACTTGAAGAGTGAACAAAAGGAGTTAATAGAGGGGCTGCATGTAACTAGAAAGGAAAAGGGAGGATAAAAAAGAGGGAGTGGGGGCCCAAAAGCAGAAAATAGGGAAAGCTTTCTCTTGTTCCAAGATAATGCGTCTGGCACTCACACCACATGTTTGGGACCAGAGAGGCGTGTTAATGATGATGATAATAGTTGAGTATGAACTGGGACTCTCCAAGACTGATTCAAAAGAAAAAGAAAGATTGATACAGCTCTGGCAAGCAAGCATGGTTGCTTTTAGTGTTGACACTCACAGCCACTTGGTGGTGGTGCAAGAATAAGGGTACGGGACAAGTTGATATCAGCTTTGCGTATTGCAGTCAAACTTGTTTGACGAGTCACTGCTGCATAGCAAAGATTGATTTTGCTGTGTGAAGTTGGCAGTTTAAGAAAGCCATGATATGCTGAACTCAAGCATGGATGCATGTTAATGTGATGTTATATATCCACTAGCTAGCATTTGACTCACAACAGTTAAATTGGTAATGTTGATCTTTTTATGTAATCAATCCTCCATGGGTGTAAAGGAAAGATTCTGTTGCATTCAGATTGTTGAATGAGTGGCAGCAGTGGGAGTATCATTTGTATTTGATAGAGTTGAAGAGGGGAGTTTATAATGCCTCATGGAATAGCTGAGGCCTTATATAAAGTGATGAAGCCAAGTTTGATATAAAGAGAGAAAATGACTAGTTTAAGACTCATCTAGACAGAAGAAGAAGTGGGTGGAGGAGGGAAAGTGGGGAGGGGAAGGAAGGATTAAGAAAGCGCACTTGGAATGGCAAAGTCAAAGGATTAGGCAATTGATATATATGTGAAAGGGTAGGCAACCGTGCAAGTTGATGCTGGACACTCACCCTTAAGTTAGCCCCTACTTCCCCTCAGTCTCCACCCTCCATCTTTCGCTTATCTACAATGTGGGAGAGATGTGAGAGACTTTCATAACGTAATTTTCGAGCTCAAACTATGCTTGGTAAGTACCAAGAAATTGCGCTCTCCCGCCTTTTTTAATTAGAAATTTGGTATGAAGCAATTAAATAAGAAAAGGAAGGGCTCAGAATGATCGAATAACGTTGATATTATTCGTCATTATTCATGAAAGTACGTATAAGTTAGATTCTCACAATTATGGGTACTATTTCAATGTAAACGGATTATTTTCTTAACTCACGTAGGAAGCCTACTCCTCTTGTATTAGAAAGCCTCAATTTCTTGGCGGTTTAAATTGGAAGCTCGTTTTCTTTATTTAAAAAAAATAGGGCCAATTAATCGCCCGCACATACAAATATGTGAATGTTAGGTTTAAACTTGGGAACTCAACTAAACACGAGGGAGTTTGCCACCGACAATTACACGTACTCCTTGATATATGTGTGTAAAGTACTTATATGTAGATATTATTTCTTTATATAGGATGATTGTAGTAGACTACTACAATCATCCTATATACTAGTAGTTGTCTCATAAGCTTACGTATTCTGTCTTGCGATCTTTTCTTTCTAGGGCGATACACTTTTAGAAAAAGATTTTTTAAAAAAAAATAATAATTTTTGACAGTTTTTAAAAAATAATTTTTGAAGAAGAGTTTATGGAAAAAAAAGTGATTATGAATAAATAAGTGTTTGGATGATTATTATTAGAAAGACTTTTATAATTAGTAAATTATCAGAATGAGTATGAGATAAATTAAAAAAAATATCATCTCTCTCATCACCCACGCCTTTGCCCTTTTCTTTTCCTCTGCTTCCCTTGTTCTCTGCGAGCTCCGATTAAGGAGAAGACCACTGGCGAGCTACAATAACAGAGGATGCTACAAAGAAACGATGGGGAGCTCCAATGACAACTACCAACGAAGGAGAAGACCACGGTGAGCTCCAACGACAGAGGAAGCTGCAGAGAGATGACGGTGAGCTTCTTCAATGGTGGAAAAGAAAGAAGAGGAGAGAGAGAAGAGGGAGAAAAGAATATGTGAGAAAAAATAAGGGTGAAATAGTAATTAGATAGTCTATAAACTCTTTTACTGTTACATAAGCTATTTCTAATAGCTTATCTAAAACTATAATTTTGGTCCAAAAGCTATTTTAGATAAATATGACTGTTTATTTTAAAAAAAATTTAAAACTAAGGCTTGGGCTAAGAGCCCTTATAAAACCATTGTTTTATTACAAACCAAACATGCACTTAGTTGGTGTTTGTTGTGTGTTGTTATCTTATAATTGTGACTATCTTTATGCAATTATCCTTTTACATTTGATATAATGGATCATTTTTTTTATATTGAAGAGGGCTAACGCCTAAAATTAAATAATTCTAAGCTACTAAAAAAATTGGATCTTTGATACTTTGAAACTACTAATTGACACATATGTATTAGACACGTTTTAAGTATAACAGCTCTTGATAGACTTTCATTTGCAAGAGCATCTGCAACTTGATTTACTTCTCGCAGTATAAACTATAATTTCAACTTCCACCGTTTGTTTAGGAAGTTCTCGATTTGCTCAATTAATAAATTGCCTCTTTGCATGCCATTATTTTTCCCAACATATCGATAAGGTATTTGATATCTAATTCAATAATAATCTTATTAAATTCTCTATCCCATACAATTTGTAATCCCTTAAAAACAACCCATTTCTCAAATTTAACTGCACTACAGACTCCAATAAAATGTGTAAACCTACAAATCTACTTGCCATTATGATATCTTAATAGCCTATCATATCAAGCTTTATTATTAGACAGAATCATAGCCTCATCTACATTGATTTTAACCCACTCTAGAGGTGGAGGTTGCCAAATCACATTATCTGTGAATGACAAATGCTACAGATTAGTATAGTCATCTATCTGCACATACTTCTTCCATTCTCGTAAGATAGCTATCCCAGTTTGTTCAGGTCTTGTAGCATCTGAATTGAAGACAATCTCATTCCTCCATAACCAAAGCTTCCAAACGGCTACTCCCTAGATTAGCTTCCAATCAATCCCCATATTGCCTAATTGTCTCTCTATATTCAAAGCAATATGAAATTTTCTAATCGTTGTTTTTCGGCCTTCAATTTTTCTTTTGGTATAAAAATTTTTTAGAAAGGAGCTAGACTCACCCACGATCCAAGGGCAAGACGAAGTCTCGCTTCCTCCTAGACGATACTAATGTTGAGTAAGGCGAGTCGTCAATTACTCTCTGGCGTAAACTTAGGCACCCAAGAGCTAAGATGCCTCTCCAAGCGTTGCGACTAGAACCACGATAAAGTGGTACTTCCCAAGGATCGAACACGCTTTAAATGGTTGTATGTTTCACCCTTTCGCCATCTTTTTTTTTTTTTTTCCACCTGGTTCACCGGAACTTTGCCCTAACTATATCCTGATCTAACCCGCGTCACGTACCTGACTATGATGGGTGAGTTTCCTAACGGAGATTTTTTCTCCCCTGAATATCCGTATGATGGTTCAGCCTTCAATTTTTGTTTTTTAATACAACAGCCTTCAATTTTTTAATCGTTTGTTGGAGCTTGATCCAACGATTAATAGTTCGGGCCCAATTCAGAAGGAGAAATGGAAATACCCCATAGGCCCAGACTAATAAAAAGAAGAGGGAAAAAAATAACCATTTGTGTGATTTTGACTTTTGAGTGTTGGCCCAAAAAATTATACTATTCGTAAGTTGTGACTTTTGACCATTGTTGTTCCTTTCTTTGATTCTTGGTGTGGTAGGGACTCATTTAGGTTTCTCCTAAATGCCTGTTAAAATGGGATGATGCCACCAGTTCTACGGGAAAAAATAGTTTGAAAAGAATTAAAATCAACGAGGGAATACAACAATAAAAATCCTTTAACTCTTTGTAATTCTGGTTCAAAGCCAAGTGCTCATCTTCCGTTATAAAATAAAATAAACAAACAAAAAGAGCCTGGTCTGTCAAAAATTTGGACTGATCTTAGTCGTGGAAGGTGGGAGATAGCGCCAGCTCAACTTAACAACCACGTGGCACGTGCTCAGATCACTTAATCCGTGTCAAATATCGGTTTTAAAAAAATCCGCATCAAATACAGAAGGAAACACAACGCTGTTACCCGCTATGATGTGAGCCAGGCAGCACAACTCTCTCTTTGCGCTCATCCAACTTCCATTTTCTCCCCCCTTCCCCCTGCTCCTGATCTCTACAATGGCGGACCTTAATAACACTCTTCGAGTATTCTGCATTGGAACTCTCGATACCAAGCTCCAGGAGCTCCGTTTCCTCTCTGACTCAGTTCGTTCCAATCTCAATCACTTATCCAACCACTCTTCTCTCAAGGTACTCCGGGACTATCCTCTTGTTTACATGAAAATTATATTCCCCGAGACTGTCTTTGGTCGATTATGCGAGAACACAAAGATCGTTGAATTTCAAACTTTATTCAGTTAATTGATCGTGCGCACAAAATTATCGAACAGAAAATGCGTTTGTCATCTTTGCGTGTTCCAGATGTCGCTGAAGCTGAAAACATGTTTACATTCCACTCAAATTAGAAAAACTTGCCAAGTTATGCGACTTAACTTGTTTATATATGGTAGAATAGAATGGACTAAATGGCTCACATAACAGGCATACGATTCGTGCCAATCTGTTCGTATTTGATATCGTGACTCCTGCAGAAGTTGTTAGCCATTTGTTCGTTGAATTACAGGTAGAATTGGTGGTGGTTGACGTGTCTGCTGGTCCAAACGAGGCAGAAAGTTTTGAGAATTTTTCATTTGTTTCCAGAAAAGACGTTCTCTCTTGCTATAAGGGATCAAATGAGCAGGCTCCAACATCGCTTCCGGATGACAGAGGCAGAGCTGTTGCAATTATGAGTCAAGCACTTGAACAGTTCTTAAAGAAATCCCATAAGGATCAAGTTCTTGCAGGAGTTATTGGTATTGGGGGCAGTGGGGGGACTTCTCTAATATCGGCTCCCTTCAGATCCCTTCCAGTTGGAATACCTAAGATTATTGTATCGACGGTAGCAAGTGGTCAAACTGAACCTTACATTGGAACATCAGATTTAGTGTTGCTCCCATCAATTGTGGACATTTCTGGTATTAACAGCGTCAGTAGGGTCATCTTATCGAATGCAGCTGCTGCTTTTGCTGGCATGGTTATAGGAAGGATTCAGAGCCTCAAAGATTCGCATGTCCAAGATAAACCTACAATTGGTATAACCATGTTTGGGGTGACCACTCCTTGTGTTAATGCTGTCAAAGAGAGATTGCATAATGAAGGCTATGAGACATTGATCTTCCATGCAACTGGAGTTGGTGGCAGGGCGATGGAGAATTTAGTTAGAGAAGGATTTATACAGGTATAGGATCTCTCCCCCTTCCCGCTCTCCCTCTATCTATCTATCAACTTTTTGACAGCATTGGAGTTTCACTTATTTGGAAGATCACCATAAGAAAATTCTCCAGTGAATTTGAAAACGAGGTTGCTATTAATGTTTACATCAGATTTATGATAGACCAATAGATAATTAATATGCTTGGCATTTAGTAACAGGAGGAGATGTCTCATATTTATGTATAACTTTCAAGGCTTAAATCTGAGGCCTCACTTGTTTCATTTCAAAATATTACGTACAGAGGAAGACAATCCCCTCCCCCAACATACATTTGTGATTCATCAGATGAATTATGATAATCTTTTGGAATTTACTAATGTTACCTTGATTTTATACTCTTTTTATGTTTTCCTGCCTCTATCTGCACTTTTTCATGCATAACTCTTTCAACTTTTCTTAGTGTGTTTTGGACGTCACTACAACGGAGGTAGCAGACCACATAGTTGGAGGTGTCATGGCTTGTGATAATTCACGCTTCGATGCTATCATAGAGAAGAAAGTCCCTCTAGTCCTTAGCGTGGGAGCATTAGACATGGTGAACTTTGGAGCCAAAGATACCATACCTCACCAATTTCAGCAGAGAAATATATACGAACATAATAAGCAGGTCAGAAATCTAAAAGTCTAGTATATTCTGTATTGGTCTTTGTATGAATATAGAATAACTGTCATATTTTGCCATGGTTGCTGTTTTGATTTGATATTGATAGTACTACAAATGATTTTGTCAGTCTTTTAATGCAAATGCAAATTAGCCTCCTCTCTACACTTTGTTAGAGTGCAAAAGCCTTGTAGTTTTTATGTGTTTTTTTTGTCTTGTAAATGCACGTTATCATCTGCTTGAATTAGTGATATCTGATGCAATTTGATGACCGAGGAGATATTTTTTTGTCTGAGCTGACATTATAAATAATTCTTATCTTTCCAGGTTTCTCTCATGCGAACAACAGTAGACGAGAACAAAAAATTTGCTGATTTCATTGCAAATAAACTGAAGAAGTCGTCATCTAAGATCTGTGTTTGCCTTCCAGAAAAGGGTGTATCTGCTTTAGATGCACCAGGAAAGCCTTTTTATGATCCAGAAGCAACAAGTGCTCTTATTAATGAATTAAAAAGTCTAATTCAGACAAATGATGATAGACAGGTAACGTTATTGCCCCGTATTGGCTTTTCCCCTAATTGTAACCTTCAGTTCTGCTTATATTGTTTAAAAGGATCTTTATTAATTATGTTTTAGAAGTTTTGTATTGTGCAGGTGAAAGTATATCCCTATCATATTAATGATCCTGAGTTTGCAAATGCATTGGTCGATTCATTCCTCGAGATCAATGATAAAAATACTACCAATTCTAGTCATCCGCAAGTTGCCATTCCTGGATCTGTTGAAACCTCTCATGGGGATGATGTTTCAACTACATCAAGCATTGGAGCCTTTCTCTACACACCTAGTGACTTCCCTGATGCAAGACCAGGTTCCCTGCATTCTTATTCAGTTCTTTGCTTGGAACCTGAACTATGTTGATCTGACCACTGTTTATCCATTGCTAATGGCTTTTGTTTTCTCCCTTGGTGTGTTAACTAGTCATAAATAGATTGTGCCAATTTTAACCATTATTTTAGGCAGTCGATTTTTTTTTTTTTTGGTTTCCTTATGCCTGAACTCTCAAGTACTATTGCTTTCTTACTGGCAGAAACTTTGGATAAAACACAGCAGATCTTACAGCAATTGAGACATCAAATAGATAAAGGAATTCCTATAATAGGAGCTGGTGCTGGAACAGGAATATCTGCCAAGTTTGAAGAAGTTGGAGGGGTGGATCTGATTGTAGTGTACAATTCAGGGCGTTTTCGTATGGCCGGTAGAGGATCTTTGGCAGGATTATTGCCTTTTGCTGATGCCAATGCTATAGTGCTTGACATGGCCAATGAAGTTTTGCCGGTATGCTTCCATTGTTTTGCTTGTTCCATCCAAGTGCTTTTACACATAAAATTTTGATTTTTCATATGTTTCTTAATTTAAAGAGATGATATTTTCATATGGTTAATAAAAAGGTGTCATAAGTGATCTAGATCACTTAGTTTGGTTGCTTCTGACTTTTATTCTTATGTAAGCATTTTTTGTCCTAGTCAGCTTGATTTCGAAAAATAAGGTGAAAGTAAAGGGTAGGACTTTGTTATTTTGACTTCTCTGGTTCTCATATAAACTCTACTGAACAAAGATTTGCATGAAATCATTTTGGCACTAGTCATCTGTTCTCTGTTTTGGTTTTCTTAGGCACATCAAAATTTTCTTACAGGTAGTGAAGAAGGTACCCGTTCTTGCTGGTGTATGTGGAACTGATCCCTTCCGACGAATGGATTACTTCCTTAAGCAGGTTGAATCAACAGGATTCTATGGGGTGCAAAATTTTCCTACTGTTGGACTATTTGATGGTAATTTTAGACAAAATCTTGAAGAAACAGGAATGGGTTACAGGTAGGTGTGACTTGTGAGGAAATACTTCTTAAAATATTATATTAGTTGGATTGCTACATCCCTTGCAACTTTTTTCTTTCCAATGACCAGCTTGGAAGTTGAAATGATCCATAAAGCCCATGAGTTGGGTCTTCTGACAACCCCGTATGCATTCAATCAAGACGAAGCAATTGAAATGGCTAAAGTTGGTGCTGATATTATAGTGGCCCATATGGGTCTCACTACGGCAGGATCCATAGGTGCAAAAACAGCGCTTTCCCTTGAGGAAAGCGTTGTTCGTGTACAAGCAATTGCGGATGCTGCACATAGGATCAATCCCAGGGTCATTGTGCTCTGCCATGGAGGTAAACAGATCACCTAGCATTCTTCTGTTTCTTTTTTCAACATTTTCATGCTTTGGCTCTGATAAATATACTTTTTAGGATTGATTGAATAGATCTTTACATTGAATATTACGAATTGATAAAATCTTTCTGTCTTTAAGTCATATACTGAACAATGGGAGCAATAACCTACCGCACCAGTGTCCTATCTCTCCAACTATTAAGAAATCATTTCCTTCTTATAATCTTATGTAGGTCCTATATCTGGACCGCAAGAGGCAGAGTTCATATTAAAGAGAACCAAGGGGGTCCATGGCTTTTATGGAGCTTCAAGCATGGAAAGGCTACCAGTGGAACATGCAATAACAAGCACAATCAAACAATACAAGTCAATCGCTATTAGTTGAGGTTCAACTTGTTTGTAATCTGTAAGTGCCAATATTATGTAACATAATTATTGCCATGTTTTGTGAATGCTTAATACATCATAAAATTTTGAAGAACTGAGGATGTGAAGATTTGGAAATAATGAGGCAAAAGCAATGTATAATTTCACGTATACAAGAAACCCATGTGGATTTAAAAATGTGTTTGGCAGGCGATTAGATATCCTTTGTTTGAGTTGAATGGCGCAAACTCATTGCGGCTTGTGTCCTCTTCTGCCTTCAAAATAGAAGATATTCATATCCTAACAATCATTTTACCATTTATTTATTTTAATCATATTATTCAATACTCATCTTTGACTTCAGAGCTGTATATTCCAAGCTTTTGTCTTTAGATTTCAAATCTGGCCATAAAAGTGCTTCTTCCTTCCTTCCTTCCTTGCTTCGTGCGCAAGCCTGCCATCGGCTTCATAATCCCTACAGTAGCTACATTTTATGCTCCTGCCGTAAATTGAGCTATGACTTGACTTTTTGCCTTTTAGAATGCCATGTAGACATGGACACGTATTTTCAAAATTTGAATTGAAATACTAATGTGAGGTACCTCTCATGTTATCAATACATCTGAACAAGGGATTTGAAGGAAAAGCGAGAGATTTTGTCATTTTTTCTTGTTTAGCATCATTTTTAGGAGGGAAGAAAAAAAATTTTAAAATTTTTTCTCTCCTCCTAACTCTCCGTTATAAGCTTGGAGATTTACGGAAAAATTAATTTTTTATCTTATTTTGATAATTATATCTATAATATTTTTTAATATTCTTAAATTACTTTTTTTATATCTGTTATCTATATCATGTTTTCATAAATTAAATAATATAACGTTAAAATTTCTTCTTTTTTTCATCAATTAAATAAAATAATATTAAAATAATTTTATTTTTTGTATCTTTCATTCCTATCTATTAAAATCTCTATCTTCTCTTCAGTTGGGCTAAATACAGTCGGTGTAAAAACTTAATTTAAAAAATAATAATGTAAAAAATAATTATTTAATCATTGAAAAATAATTACATTAGCCTTAAAAAGGTACTAACATAATTATATTTAGATTTTTTTTTTCAGAAAAAATTATGTTTAGTAAGTTGACATTGTCTTTTTGTAAATATGCTCTCTATCTTATTTTGCTCAAATACCACTAATAAGAAATATATGGTAGGCACGGCCGAAAAGAAAGAGGCGTTTCTCGTAATAATTTTATTGTATTATAACTAAGAATCAATGAACAGAAACAATTAGGTTAAAAAAATCAAATGAATCAGTCAAAATGAGATAAGATTAAAAAGAAAAAACCTTCATAAATAACCTTGAACCCTCGACTTTCAAAAGCTTGTACAGAGAAACTAATATAGCTGGTCTATATACACATAATAAATTCATACAAAATCACAATGTTGAAAAAGTCTTAATCAAAGTTCAAGTGCTGAACAAAAACAAGAAAAAGAAGTCTTAATCACTAAAAACATGTCAGTTTTTTAGCTCTTTGTTTCTTTCCTTTGTTTTTTTCAACGTTTGTTTTAGTTGAATAGTTTAACTGGGAATTCTGCAGATATTAACCAAATGAACAAGCCAATTAAGCATGGAATCCAATTGAGATATATATATATGAAACAATGAATAAGCCAAAGAGAGTAAAATGCGAAACCATCAAATGTTCCATTACTAGGGAGCTTGATTCTGTGATTGTTTGGGTTTTGGGATTTGAGTTTTACTCTTCAACTCCATTCCCATTTTCAAAGACACCACACTTCGTCTGGTTTCAACCACCAGTTCGCCATTGCTTCCCACCCTGAATATTCTTCCTGGCTCTCCTACTTAATGAAGAAGCGCAACGCCTCCCCTCCATCCAACTCCATTCCCAGATTTTCTTCTTTGCCCGATTCCGATTCCGATTCATTAGCTTACAAATGGCCTTCTCCTCTTCCTCTTCTGCTGAAACCAACCTTGCCACTGCCAAAACTTTCCTTTCGACAGCTGTCTCTATCGTTGCCACCGCAATGCTTGTCCGGTCAGAGGCCCGGGACCTCTTGCCTTGGGATATTCAAAATATTTTTTTTAGCAGTACCCGAGGAATTCTCCAGCGCTTCTCTTCTCAACTCACCATGGGGATTGACGAGTTCAATGGCATTATCAGCAACCAAATCTATGATGCCGCACACATTTATTTGGGCAAAAAATCTCCCCATACACTCGCAGACTCGAAGTTAGTAAGCCCGACGCTGAAAAAGGCTTCGCAATGATCGTGGAACGCAACGAGGTCATTGTAGACGTGTTCAATGGCGTCAAGTTCAATTGGGTCCTTATATGTAAGGAGGTTGAGTCCAGAAATTTCCATAATCCTGGGGACTTGAATTCGATGTTGCGATCAGAAGTCCGATCACTAGAATTGAGTTTCCATAAGAAGCACAAGGAGTTAGTGTTAACGTCATACCTTCCCTTCATTTTGCAAGAAGCATAACTGATGAAGCAAGAAGCGAGGGCCTTGAGGATCTTCATGGCAGATGTTGGGAACATTTACAGCAATCTAAATGAGGCGTGGCTAGCAATGAATCTGGACCATCCGGCGACGTTTGAGACGGTGGCATTGGACTCGGACATCAAGAAATTCGCGATGGAGGATCTGGAGAGGTTTGTGAGAAGGAAAGAGTATTACAAGAGGGTAGGGAAGGCATGGAAGAGAGGGTATTTGCTGTATGGTCCACCTGGAACGGGGAAGTCAAGCTTGATCGCGGCAATGGCGAATTACTTGCATTTTTTGACATATATGATTTGGAGCTAACAGAACTACGATGCAACTCCGAGCTCTGGCGGTTACTAATTGCTGTGGCGAATAGGTCCATTCTTGTCGTGGAAGACATTGACTGCACTATTGAGTTTCAGGATCACACGGCAGAATCAATGGCGGGATTCTCAAAAAGACAGGTTATTTAATAATTTACCTTCTCCTGTTTCTTTCTTTCAAACATAAATTTAAATATGCCACTTTGTATTTTGATAAAAAAAAAACCTATGCCAGTTTTATTGGTATAGAACCCATTCCAAAACACTCCATTGGTTTATGGCTGTTAGTTAATTTTTTTAAATATGTTAAAGAAACTAAATAAATAAGTTAATTATGATTAAATCTAACCTTTCAAGATAAATTTATATTATATATTTTTTAATATACTAAATTAGTCAACTAACTCTTATATTAGTTATAATTAATTTATTTATTTGACTTTTTTAATTTATCTAAAAAAAGTTAACTAACTCTTATAATTAATACTGATATATTGAAAATATGAATTCATGACTTGGGAATTGTTACTTTTTTTTTTAAATGTAATATGAACTTCCTATTTGATGATATATTGTAACCAACTATATAGTAAGTGGGGATTGGCTTAACAAGTGACATGATCGGGACTATTGAACTTTATTGATGGGCTGTGGTCAAGTAGTGGGGATGAGAGGATTATAGTGTTCACAACCAATCACAAAGAGAAGCTTGATCCTGCATTGCTGCGTCCTGGTCGTATGGATGATGTCCACATCCACCTCATATTGCACTCAAGCAGCTTGCTTTTAACTATCTTGGCCTTAAGCAGCACTCTCTTTTCCCACAAATAGAAGAAGCCATTGATGAGAGCTATGTCACTCCTGCTCAAGTAGCTGAGCAGCTCTTAAAGGGTAGTGATTGCCACTCTACTCTTCAAGAGCTTCTACACTTTCTTGAAGCTAAAAGGAAGGAAGTAGAAGTTGAGTCCCATGGTGAAGAAAAGCAGCTCCCTAATGACGAATCGGAATCTGAAGTCAAAGTGTGGCGCAACTTGACACACAGAACGCGAGGAGAGGCAAAACGCCCATATATCTCTAGACCTAATTTTATGAAATATATTTAATTTTTTTTTATATATTCTACCTTTCTTATATTGCAAAGTAATAAAAAAGGATTAATTAGTCATTCATATGATGAGACACATATCTTTTTGGTTGAGGCTGACGTTAAAACTCTGTTGAAAATGGATTTTTATAATTTTTGTGATAAAATTCTTCTTATATCACTTTGATCAAGAACAAAAGATTTCCAGAGGCATATCAGATCAATTGAGTTTATTTATTTATGTATTTATTTGCTTGCTTCTTTACCATGTCCCATGAAAACGTATATATGCGACTTTCAATAAAGGAGCACGTTAGCATGAAGTTTCCTATATCTCTATAATATGAAAGCAGGCGATAATGTGGCGGCAAAAGGGAAGGAAAAAAGAAAAGAAACTGTAAGATAATGGAATTAAAAACGTGAAGGAAGCACACATTGAATAATTAAGAGAGCTTTGAGATGGAACGTGAATAGATACTTGTCTGGATATGAAAGCATGCATATCTATAAACTTTATCTCGTCGAATCTCATATAATTTATTAGGAAAAGCAAATGGGAGTATGGATAAGTTAAACAGTGAGAATGATCGATGTAATATTAAGGAAATAAATATCAATTCAATTGGGTCAGTCAGGTCAATGGCTCAGGAAATTACCGGCTTGGTTCATGGGACTGGATCATTGGAGTAGTTATACATCTCGGTCTTCGATTCCATTCCCATCAAAAGACGCATACACTTCGTCAACTTTCGACTTCCACGTGGCCATTACTTCACATATCTATCCTTTTCTTCCGTTTCTTCCAAGTTTGAACATAGTACCTCATTCTCATTTTTATTTAATAAGCAACACGCAATTCCCCGCATCCAACTCCATTCTAAGATTTTCTTCTTTGCTCGCTTCATTAGCTCAGAAATGGCCTTCTTCTCTTCCACTGCGGCTGAAAACAACCTTGCTACTGCCAAGACGATAGTTTCGACAGCCGCCTCTGTCGTAGCCACCGCTATGCTGGTCCGATCAGTGGCCCAGGACTTCTTGCCCAGGGATATTCAGGACCATCTCTTTGGCGGCATCCGTGGAATCTTCCATCGATTCTCTTCTCAACTCACCATGGTGATTGATGAGTTTGATGGTCTTGACGGCAACCGAATCTATGATGCTGGGCACACTTATCTGGGCAAAAAAATCTCCCCCTCCACTCGTAGAGTCAAAGTTAGTAAGCCCGATGCTGAAAAGGACTTTGCGCTCACTGTGGAACGTGATGAGGTCATTGTGGATGTGTTCAATGGCGTCAAATTCACTTGGGTCCTTATATGTAGGGAGTTTGAGTCCAGAAATTTCCACAATCCCAGAGACCTGAATTCAACGCTACGATCGGAGATCCGATCATTAGAATTGAGTTTCCGGAAGAAGAACAAGGAAATGGTGCTAAAGTCATACCTTCCCTTCATTCTGCAAGAAGCAAATTTGATGAAGCAAGAAGCGAGGGCCCTGAGGATCTTTACGGTGGATTACGAGAGAATGTATGGGAATTTGAATGACGCGTGGATACCAACAAACCTGGACCATCCATCTACATTCGAGACGTCGGCATTGGACCCGGACATCAAGGATTTCGTGATGGAGGATCTGGAGAGGTTTGTGAGGAGGAAAGAGTATTACAGGAAGGTAGGGAAGGCATGGAAGAGAGGGTACTTACTGTATGGCCCACCTGGAACGGGGAAATCAAGCTTGATCGCTGCAATGGCGAATTACTTGCATTTTGACATATACGATTTGGAGTTGACGGAACTACGATGCAACGCAGAGCTCCGACGAATACTGATTGCTATGGAGAATAGGTCAATTCTCGTTGTGGAAGACATTGATTGCACGATCGAATTCCAGGATAGCATAGCAAAAGCAGCAGCCTTCAGGATCCGAATCCTCACAACCACAGGTCATTTAATAATATGCCCTGCTTTCTTTGTAATTAGATTTATGATCAAGTTGACTTTTTGACTAGTTATTAGTTTATGAATTTATGACCCCTTACAAAGATGCGTAAGAAATTTAGATTCACAGATAGATTCTATTCTTACTGTTTTTTTTTTCAAAATAATCTGAACCCCTATGCCAAGGTTCCTTATATAATTAATTAATTATACTATGATGACATGCTTGTATCCTGTATTGACATATTCATATATTTGTTGGCTTAACAGGTGACATTGTCAGGGTTACTGAACTTTATTGATGGTCTATGGTCGAGCTGTGGTGATGAGAGAATTATAGTGTTCACAACCAACCACAAAGAGAAGCTTGATCCTGCATTGTTGCGTCCTGGTCGTATGGATGTTCACATCCACATGTCATATTGCACTCCTTCAGTTTTTAGGCAACTTGCTTTTAATTACCTTGATCTTAAGCAGCACACCATTTTCCCACAAATTGAAGAAGCCATTCGTGACACCCCCGTTACTCCTGCTGAAGTGGCTGAGCAGCTCTTGAAGACGAAGAGTAGTGATGATCATCACTCTACTCTTCAAAATCTTCTGCACTTTCTTGCACAGAAAAAGATAGAGAATGAAGAGCTTGAGGCCAAAAAGAGGGAAACAGAACTTCTGTCTCATTATGAAGGAAAGCAGCCGGGTGATGGTGACGACAAACTAGTGGAGGAGGACCAGAAAGAAAGCGATGTAGTGTAGTTCAGTAAACCGTTTATCTTATCAGCTGGAATTTTAGATTCTGGGTATTCTTAGGACCAATAAGATCAATCATTAACACCACGTGGATCCTTATTTGCTTTCTATGACTGTTTAACCAAACGCAGCCAGGTTAATGGATGGCAGGAGGATATTTGTTACTTATGGAGGCTCGTTTTCGAATTCTGCTGTAAATCAAACTTGATTTTCGAATCTGTAACTATTGATTAAGTTTGTCGGGGAAAGCAAAGGGGATTTTGAATCAGTTGAACAACGAAAAAGATGTCATATCAAGTGGCTAAAGGAATCTAATAGTCTTGATGGACGTTAAACTTTTCATGGATAAACAATGTTATATATTATCTTATCAAAAACGGCAAAAATGCCTTTTTTTTATCTAACGATAAAAATGTTTTTGTGAAAACAAATTAAAAAATTAAATAAGTAATTAGCTCTTAGTTTTAATGGTGAGTATACATATTTGTCCAAAATTAATAATGAAAAATTAGTGTAAATGGTTACAAAAATATATAAGAAAAATCTTTTAAAATATTTAGGAATTAAAAATATAATTGAGATTATTAATGAGTTATGTATATGTTCGTAAATGTATATTATGAATCTTATATTATTTTAAAAAATTAAGTCTCAATATAATTAAGACATGAAATGTTGCCCACACATATGTGTGCGTAGAGAATTCAGTCTCGAATATTAAATACTTGAGTTTGAGTTTTGCTTGAACAACAAGCATCTTAGTTATATTGGGATGAGTAGGGTGGGAAGTCCTGAAGAAAAAAATGCCAACCATGTTTGACTCATGATTAGCTAATACAAGAATTTTCATATTATGACTCGCATATATAGTCAACTGGGAGTTCTGCAGATACGTACCCATTAATATGCCAAAGAGAAACTAAAAGACCAAAGCATCCTCATTTCTAATGGTGGTAATTTCTCAAATGTCTCAATACCAACGAGGGTAATTTTGTGATTGCGTGGCTATCAATTCAATTGTTCTAGTCAGGTCAACGATGTCAATGTCTCAGGAAATTTCCGGGTTGGTGCGTAAGATGTGGAGTTACCCTTCAATTCCGTTCCCATTTTAAAAAACCGCACACTTCGTCAAGTTTCAACCACCAATTGGTCATTGTTCCCCATATTTGGCCCAAATATGTGTGTGCAGCGTCGTAGATTCGGTTGCATTTTGACATATACGATTTCGAGCTAACGGAACTACGATGCAATTCGGAGCTCCGACGTTTACTTATTGCTATGGCAAATCGGTCCATTCTCGTTGTGGAAGACATTGACTACACCATTGAACTCCAGGATCGCATGGCAGAATCAATGGCTGCTTCAGGATCTGGATCCTCACAGCCGCAGGTTATATATTATTTAATAATTTGCCCTTCTCTTTGCAATTTGGTTTATGACTAAATCAACTTCCTGGCAGGTTCATTGGTTTAGGATCGCTACGTAAGAAATCCTGACTTATCCTTTGAGATTTGTCAGAGTCCCGCAAGAGTCTTTATTTTTATTTTCTTAAAATAATCTAAACGTACTCCCTAGGCCAAGATTCATAGTATGAAACTAACTATATTGCAATGACACACTTGTATAGTGTATTGACTTATTCATATATCTTTTGGACATAGCAGGTGACATTGTCTGGGCTACTGAACTTCATTGATGGATTGTGGTCAAGTTGTGGGGACGAGAGGATTGTATTGTTCACAACCAACCACAAAGAAAAGCTTGACTCTGCATTACTGCGTCCTGGTCGTATGGATGTTCACATCCATATGTCGTATTGTACTCCTTCTGTGTTTAGGTAACTTGCTTTTAATTACCTTGAACTTAAGCAGCACCCTCTTTTCCTACAAATCGAAGAAGCCATTCTTGCCACTCCCATCACTCCTGCTGAAGTGGCTGAGCAGCTCTTGAAGACAGAGTGTAATGATGATCACCACTCTACTCTTCAAGGCCTTCTGCACTTTCTTGCACAGAAAAAGATCGAGAATGAAGAGCTTGAGGCCAAAAAGAGGGAAACGGAACTTGTATCTGATGATAAAAAGCAACCAGCTGATGATCGCGACAAACTAGTGGATAAGGACCACAAAGAAAGTGATGTGGTAGTTCAGCAAACAGTTTTAACTATAATTAAGCTTGTATTTTGGATTGAGTAGGGCCAATATATAAGATCGAGCACTAGCACGATATGGACCCTTTCTTGTTTTTTAGGAATAAAAATTTTGAAAATCCCATCTGGACCCCTGAAATTCCTTTCCTGGATTTATTTTTAATGGAGGGAGGGACCTTCATAGTTCTACTGCGTGAGTATTGTGTGCTAATTTATTACTTTTTAAGCTCATTATTAAAAAAATATTTATCATAGTTCTGTTTTACGACGATTAAAAAAAGTAATAATATATTTATAAATAAATTTATATTTTAAAATTTTCATAGCGGTTAAAAGGAAATATTTTGTGTGTTCAAGTCATTGTCAAAATGAATGCGAAACCTAAATTGATTCATCCTCTGTGGCCTCTAATTAAGAATTGAAATAGTAGACGACGCTTAATTAGAAGGAAAGGCTGGGCCCTACTCATTAGTCATTAATGCTAACATGTTTAATTTAGTGAAGTCAAAAAGAAAATGACAAAAACAGTGAGACGAAACGAAATTTGATTGTCCCAAGACAGACAGGATATCTAAAATTTGATTTCTTTTTTACTTTTAAACTCTTGATAGCCTAATTTACACATCCATAAGCAGGCGTCGTTCATGTCGGTAGCAAAAATACAGAAGACGTTAAATAAATAAAGGAAAAAGAAGAATAAAAAAGATTTGAATTTCAAAAAGATAAAAAAATATCCTATTTTAAAAATGATAGATTTGACCCAGTTATTAATATATCATTTTAAAATTTAAAGAAAAAAAAATTATCCCTAAAAATATAAATAATTATTTTAGTTATTTATTATTTTTATAATAAGATTTATTATTTTAGTAATAATTTTGACTATTTTTATTAAGATATTTACTACTCTCAATTAGGGGTGGTAATGCGGGCCAACCCGCCGAAAACGGATTGGCCCGCCGCGGGTTGGGGTGGAGGCTGGTTGGGGAAACCCCAACCCAAGACCGCTAGTTTTTTTTTTAATTTTTTATATATAATTTTTTTATTTTTTTTAATTTTTTTTTAACAAAAATTACACATGTCAATATTAATTAGATTCGAATCATATCTTAAGTCGTCAAAATATTTATTTAGTCAATTTTGCCGCTATCTATAGATAAATCTATCACAAAAAAAATAATAATAAAATAAAATAAATATATATAATGAAAGAAATGACTCAATGAGATAAAGTTGATATAAATTAAGTATAATGTCTCTTGTTTAACTAAGGCTCTCAAATTAGTAAAGTATAAATGTGTAATATAAATAATAATAAAAAAAAAGCGGGCTAACCCGTCAACCCGGCGGGTTAGCCCGCCGCGGGTGCGGGTCAAAAAGACCCGCATCAAAGTGGGTTACAATATTTGCAACTCAACCCGCCATTTTTTGGCGGGTTGGGCCCACTCTCAATAATAATTTAGTTACAAGTAATTATTTTAGTAATTTATTATTACTGGAATAAGATTTACTACTTGAGAAATTATTTTTACCAGCTTCAATAAGATATTTAATACTCTCGGTAATAATTAAGTTTCTATTATTTTTATCATTTACTATTTCTACAATATAATTTACTATTTAAACAATAATTTTAACCACCATCATACCCTTATCCTCACTATTTATCTTTTTTTGTTACGGTTCATTTTGCTCTTCTCACAGCCCGCTCTCTCCTCTCGCCACTATCCTGTTCGCTCTCGCCTTTTTCCTTTCATCTTCTCCCGCTACTTCAGGGCTCTGCTTCCCTCACTCTCTCTCTTCGCACGTTTACTCTCTCTCTATATTTTGAAGACGATGAATATGGATCTACAACAACGACAGTTGAAACTTCAGCGTGCAGATTGATTATTGATGGAGAAAAATAAGAGAGAATGTTGATGGTAGATGAAGAGAATAAATAGGGAAGAGAGATAATGGAAAAAAAAAAAACAAGGATAATCTCATTTTTTTCCTCTAAATTTTGAAATGAGTTCTTTAATTTATATGCTATTTTTATCTTTTTAAAATTTATATGATCTTTATTTATTTATTTTTAATAAATAATTGCCGAGTTTAGTTTGCTACCTTTTCTATAGAGCATTTGTGTAGAGTCGACACCAACACAATGAAGACGGAATCATTCTTATTGTTTCTTTGTTTTATATAAAAAAAATTAAAAATGGTTCATGTTTATCTACAAATTTGTATTTTGATTAAGTAATACTAATATCGGGAAGAGTGTACCATCAATTACCTTCAAGTGTAAACTTAAGTACCTAAGAGATAAAATAATTTTTTAAGTTCTACGACTATAATTACAATAAAGTAGTACTCCCTAATAATCAAATATACTCTAAATAATCATCTGTCTCACTTTTTCACTAGCTGAACCTAAAACAGTTAGTCATTCTTATTATTTCTACTACAAAACAATGAAGTTAATTAATTAAGTTGCGTTGTTTGAGTAGCAACCATAGCCTATATTTTTTTTTAATATAAATTTTTAGAAAAGAGTTAGGTTCACTTATAATTTAAGTGTAGGATAAATTTTTTTTTTTCTAAACGATACTAATGTTAGGTAAGGCGAACTGTCTATTATCTTTAGGTATAAATCTAAGCACTCAAAATTTATGATATTTTTTTAAATATTATGACTAAAATTATAATAAAATAATATTTTTAAAGTTTGAGTACGTTTATGTGGATAATAGGTGCAGCCTATATTATTAAATACCCAAGAAAGCCAACTTTCCTCGGGTCTTTAATATTTAGGACGCCGAAAGAAAGCTACACTTCGTGGGCCATTTGATAGTGTAATGCCATGCGAGCCACAAAAAAAATATGTTGTGGTTGGTCCATGGCTTCATGCCCGCGGAGGCAAAGCTAAAGCTTATGCATATAAAGTCACATGCGATTTTATTCGTTCCTTTTCTTCTTTTTTACATTTATAGAAAGAAAAGTGGGTTAGAGCTGTCAACTTGTGACAGGTTCTGTCCTTGCCAGAAGGAAAACAAGTTTGCCAAATATTGACGTCGACTTCTCATTCAGTGTCATATAATGAAGCACCACGTTTGATCTGATCTAAGGGGCGACAATAATATTGTTCATAACAGTCCTGAATGATTCAACCCCAGTTAAAATCAGTGGCTGTTGTCTTGTCTCATTATTATTATCATGTCCCCTCCCCCAAATTTCATATGCATGTGTCGCTCTACCATTTGGAAACCGAATTCCGTTGCTGTCTTCCTAGGTACTGAACAAACAATCCTAGGCAACTAAACCCACCCATAACTAATCTTTAAAGTTAATTTAATAATATAAAGTCTTGTTAAATTTTTGTAGTCTCTAAATTTAATTCTTAAAAAAAATATTTAATAATAAAATATAATAAATAATAGGAAAAAAAAACACTAACCCATAATCAAATGCACTGTTCTCACACAAGTACATCAATGATATATACACTCCACTTGTGGTGTCAATTATATTAAAGCGCGCCTTTTGTGCACGCCACATGTTACCATTTGTGGCGAAAAGGAAGCCTTTTCGGCCTTTTGGGGCGATTCATAACCGCCCAAAGATCTAACCCAATCCAAGATAAATAAATTTTAATTTAATAGAGTAAGTATACTTATTTACACACATATATATATATAGCAAAAATACATATTTAGCCTTGCAGTACCATGGATATATGATGCTTTTTTGTCACACCAAAGTCATTCTAATAATTAACGAGACTATCTAGTCTCTAGTTTTCTTATCAGTACCATACCTATCTAATATTCTATAAAAAAGAATAAAAAAGATCGATAGTCTGAAAGTTGTGTTCTTTCAAGTGTATTCTAAGTTCTGTTTCAAATTCAATCTAAAATAATTTTCTCACCCAAACTAATTTCGGGTTGACTTATTCCAATTTTTTAATGAGAAAATTACTCGTGTTATATATATAATATTAAAAAAACAGTTTTGAAGAAAATTTAGAATGCTTGTTTAAATTTAAAAAATAATGAAAATACAAAAATATTTTTTATTATCCTAAAAATTATTCTCAGTAAATTTAGAAGATTATCAGATATGATAAATAAGTCGTTTTCTTTTTTTATTATTTATTACAAAGAGGATTTTTTTCATAGCTTGATCTGCGAGAAAGAATCAAGGATAAATTCTTTTTAATTATTTCTTTGCGAACCCGGACAAATATGGTAAATAAGAAATTTATTATAATCATTATTATTGTTTTCACGGTTAGATAAGATGGCGGAGAGTTCCGCGCATTACGTTGTGCAGTGCACCCTAGCGCACGGGATCCCTAGCAGGATTCCCACTCAGACATGCACGAGCCTAAATAAATAACACAAACCCATCCTAAATTCTTATAATTTTCTCTCCCTATCAGTCTCCTTCTCGGTCTCTGTTTTCCGTACCATTTAGCCGCCATGTTTTCCGCCAGAGACATGCCTTCTCCATCCTCAATTTTCTCGGCTTATGCCTCCATGACCGCCTCCGTCATGCTGTTTCGTTCCATGGCCAACGACCTCATACCTCATCCTCTTCGAGGTTATCTTCTTAATGCTTTTCGCTATTTCTACAAGCCTTACTCCCCTGTTCTCACTCTCCTCATCGAAGAATCCAGCGGAATTTCTCGCAACCAAGTCTACGATGCTGCAGAAGTTTACTTATCCGCCAGAGTCAGTCCCCAAAACGACAGGCTCAAGATCAGCAAGAGTCCCAAAGAGAAGAACTTGATGGTTCGCCTGGTAAAGGGTGAGAAGCTGGAGGATTGGTATAATGGGGTTGAGCTCAAGTGGAGATTCAATTCTTCAGAGCCAGAGAACAGCCACCACAATGATCCACACTTGTCAGGTAGATCGGAAAGGCGATACTTCGAGTTGAGTTTCCACAAGAAGCATAAGGAGATGGTGTTAAATTCTTATCTTCCGTTGGTCCTCGAAAAAGCCAAGGTCATGAGAGACGAGGAAAGGATACTGAAGATGCATACTTTAAGCACCTCCTACGGTTATTCGGTGGTCAAGTGGGATTCTGTGAATCTCGAACACCCATCGACCTTTGATACTCTTGCTATGAACCCTGAACTGAAGAATGCTCTGATGGAGGACCTAAATAGGTTCGTTAAGAGGAAGGACTTTTACAAGAAAGTTGGGAGGGCGTGGAAACGAGGGTACTTGCTGTATGGGCCTCCGGGTACTGGGAAATCGAGCTTGATTGCAGCCATGGCTAATTACTTGAAGTTTGATATCTTCGACCTTCAACTTGAAAATATCAAGAGAGATTCGGACCTCAGAAAGCTGCTTCTGGCCACTGCTAATAGGTCCATTCTCGTGATCGAAGACATTGATTGCAGCGTGGATCTGCCAGGGCGCCGCCAAGGAGGAGGAAATAATAATAAGACTGCTAAGAATAAGAACGCTGACGCACGGCAGGTTAGTGTTGTTAGTACTGAATCACAAGCTGAACTTATATATTCAATTACAAGTTGTTTAGATTAGAGTTCACTGAATTGTTATGGCCAATGGGTAAATAATTCTTGGCCTGAAATGGTTTCCCCCCTCCCCCCCAAAAAAAACCCAGGCACATCCACATGATGCTTTCCCATTTTGAAAGCCTGCACTTCTTTATTAAAGTCTTTAGAGCCATTTATGAACAAAATTCTTTTTCCTCTTCCTCCGGCAAGTGGAAACATAAAACATGAAGGCGTGTGTGCCAATTGATTCAACTTGTATGAAAAGCGATAACCATATATAGAATCACGGTGCAATAGAAAGCCTTTCGCCTTCATTGTTTCCTCTCTCTGAAAGGGTGAGAGAATGAACAGTTGTTTAGTTCGAGGGTCGTTTTTATTGGGTGGTGGACGCCACAAAAAGCATCGTTCGTCGTGTAAAGCATCAAACGTGACGATGCTCTCCCCACATATATTAATTATTAAAACCCTTCACTCGCCACTATATAAGTATATATAACTGCTTCAAAATCTAAATGTTTCTGTGTGTTTGTGCAGCTGACGTTGTCTGGGTTACTGAACTTCATAGATGGGCTCTGGTCAAGTTGTGGAGACGAGAGGATTATAGTGTTCACAACCAACCACAAGGAAAGGCTAGACCCGGCCCTGTTACGCCCAGGAAGAATGGACATGCACATTCACATGTCCTACTGCTCATACCATGGCTTCAAGCTTTTGGCCTCAAATTATTTGGGAATTTCCAGTGACCAGCACCAGAAACTGTTTACAGAAATAGAAGGGCTCATAGAGGACACTCACATAACCCCTGCTCAAGTGGCAGAGGAGCTCATGAAGAGTGAAGACGCTAAAGATGCGCTTGAAGGCTTCTTGACTCTGCTTAAGCGGAAGAAGATGGAAGGTGACGTGTCTGAGAATGATGAACCAGAGAAACCATTGTTTCGAGAAACAAAAAGGAGAAGAGTTAATTGCAAACAGGGGAAAACTGTGGGGGTCGGCAAGAGGAATAGTGGGTGTAGTACCCCAAGAAGGACAAGAAGAGGAACTATCTTGTAAACAACTAGACAGGTAGATGGAAACCAATAATCAACCCATTCCCGGTCTCCAACAATAAAATTCGTGTTTAGGTGTCGGCCTCTTGCAGAATGCTTTGCTGTGCGTCTTCCTTTTTCTTTCCCATTCCTGTTTCAGCTTTATATCATGTCTTATGGTCACAGCAAAAGAAAAAGAGTGTCGAAAATTAGTTCGTTACTACTTAAGAGTTTTCTTTCTAAATGTCAATAGATCCTCGCTCGTCCTTACATGGTCGTCCAAACAGACTCAACCTGCTTTTTAGATCTCATGGACCTCTGCTTTGAATTATAAGGGAAGTTTCTTTCTGCAATCTCACATGGGAATATTATCATGAGGTTCCAAAAATATTTAATCACCGAAAGTTTTTAATGACAAGTGAAACCATAGAATTGTTATCACTTGTTACACGGTAATTTGTCATTGTTTCCTAGTTATCATAGAAATTTTTAGATAATTAAATTATTTTGTTAAAATTTCATAATAATTTATTTTATACATTAATATTTCAAGTGTGATTAAACTTATCATTTCTCATTTTCATGTCACTGAGCTACAGAATTATTAGCTCTTATGATGAGTATATATACTGAAGCGAAAGCAAGGGAGATATATGCAATTTATTAGCCTCGCATATACAAATCTTTATAAAATTATCATGACAATTAAAAATTCATTATATACTTAAAGATTAAAATAAATTTATAGACACTCTTACAAAAAAAAATTTATCTAACACAATAATATTATATTCTTATCCTTCATATTTAAAGTCTATAATTATTATTAAGTATTTAGGAATTAATTCTCTTTTAATTTATTTTCTTTAATTTTTTTAGACATTTAACCCTCTCTTTTACTTAAAAAAAAACAAGAGGAGGCTAAAGGCTTGACATATATTAAAAAGGTTCAGCCATTACTGCTATAAACTGACAAAATAATAATAGTAATAATAATATCATCAGAAGAATTCCAAGATCAGCCACACACAATAATTTTCCTACACAAATCATAGGTAGAAAAATTTAAAAGATGTACAGTTTATTGAAGAATAATGACATGCGTCAAATCATCATTAGTTGAGTAGACGGCGATATAAATATTTGATCCGCATAGATTTTAAGAGAAAAATTTATTAAAAAAATATTTTTAAAATAATTTTAGATAAATTTTTATAAAAAAATTTATAAAAAATTATATAAATAGATGAGTGTTTAAATAATTATTATTAAAAATATTTTTATTATTGATAAATTATTATAAAAATTATAATTTTATAAAATAAAAAAATATATATTTTTTACTCTCTCTCCATGTGACAACAGATGACAGATACTTGGATGGAGAAGACGATGAGCATCTCTTGATGATGACAACAAGTATCGACACCGACAAGGCAGCCAAGTATAACAGAAGAGTAGAGAAACAACAGGTGATAGAAATCTAGACGGAGATAGCGACTCATGTGACAACGATAGAGTTGGAGAAGGTATGAAGCAAGGACAACGATAAAGAAATAGTAGGAAGCGACGGCAGAGAGTGGAGAATAGAAGATTGGAGAGATAATAAAAAAATATAAATAAAATAATAATTAAACAGCCTATAAATTATTTTTATATTTAAAAAATTATTAATTTATCTAAAATTATTATTTTAAACTATGATTTATCATAATTTTTTCTAGACAAATAAAATTATTTATTTTAATTTTTTAAACTAAAATTTTAGTAACATTCTGTTAAAATTTTAGTCTGGGGCTTACCAAATACATACATTATATTATTGACCCATATTGGACGTTTTGACTTTTGACCACGGGTTGAGATTTGCATGCCATGGACAGAGAGCCCACATCGGAATAAAAGAAAAGGATGAACTTTTTGTTGAAAAAATTCCACGTGGATTGACCAACACATACAGGGAAGCCGGGAAGGAAGAGCAAGGCTTTAAACATTATCCTATAAAAATATAAATTTAATTTTTATTATCGTTATAAGAATTTTTTTATAGATAATTTTATAATTTTTTTATAAATATTTTTTAAATTTTAAATTCTACCATGATTGATTGACACTGAATTTATTTAAATTTTGTTGTAAAAAAAAAATGGCCTCACGTTTCGGTTAAGCCACTGCTACATTCTCTGTGGTATGCTCGAATTAGCAAATTGCAGAACGTGGAGCGATGCTGAGACTTGGTCAACATCTTCATTTGTTTTTTCAACGAAGACTCCTTCCCCCTCTCTCTCTGTTTCTTCTATTTTGCATCCCTCCTCGCTCACTCTCTTTTTCTTATTGCCCCTTCTGGGCGCATCACTCTCTCCCCGCCATTTTCTCATTTCACAAACATAAGTACCTTTCTGCTTTTCTTCGCTTGCAAGAGGTAAATTCTTCATTTCTCTCCTAATTCCCATTTACTTTGTCTGTAACATCAACCCATTAACGTATTTTTATTATTGGCGGGAATGCACGGAGAATGTGAGGCGCTTTGTATTGTTTTGCGCCTTGTATGATATGAGTACTTGTTCTTCTGCCCTCCTGTAAAGCCAGCAGAACGGAAGTTATCTATTTACGCGACGCAATGTCTGGAACTGTCTCCCAAATCAGGTAAAGTAATCAAGGAGGCATCTGGTAGCCCAGCTTAACTTGTAGAAATGTACTGTTTGCAGAATTTTATGACAAGAGAAGAAATATACCCGCTCTTTAGAAACTCAATCATTTGGAAATTGTGTTTTCATCGTGCATTGCAGAAATTGCTGCTCATTGCATCCAATTCTAATTTTTTTCCCTTGGTATGTCATCGGCACTCACTCGGCAATCAATCATTTTAAGAACCGATCGATTCCTGATGGTAGATTATAATAATCATATTGTTATGCTTGCAGCTCCTGAAAATTCTGATTCTGGGTCTTTGAACAAGGGAGTCATGAGTGCCTCGAGCTTGCTCAGGAATTCTTTTTCAAGAAAGGGCAAGCGAAGTAGCAAGGTCATGTCTGTGGAAATAGAGGATGTCCATGATGCTGAGGAGCTGAAAGCTGTTGAAGAATTTCGTCAAGCTCTTATATCGGATGAACTACTCCCTGCAAAGCACGATGATTATCACATGTTGCTCAGGTTACTCTCTCTCTGACTTTTTTTTCTTCCTAAAACGTTCCCTGTAAGTAAATGGTGTAAGCTAAAACATATCTTGTAAGAGTTAAATGTGTATGCTTAATCTGGTTATATACTTGTATTTCGCTGTACAGATTCCTCAAGGCCAGGAAATTTGAAATTGATAAATCAAAGCAAATGTGGTCCCACATGCTCAATTGGAGGAAGGAGTTTGGTGCTGACACAATAGCGCAGGTATTTGCCACATCAACATTTTCTTATTGTATGCAGAGTGTATTTACCACGCGCTTCTTACTGAGTTTTAATTCATATTGTGTGGGAATCCTTTATACCAGGATTTTGATTTCAAAGAACACGATGAAGTCATGAAATACTATCCCCATGGACATCATGGGGTAGATAAAGATGGAAGACCTGTGTATATTGAGAGACTGGGCCAAGTAGATGCCACTAAGGTGATGCAAGTTACAACTATGGATCGCTACATCAAGTATCATGTACAGGAATTTGAGAAGACATTTGATATAAAGTTCCCTGCTTGTTCCATTGCTGCAAAGAAGCACATTGACCAAAGTACAACCATTTTGGATGTGCAAGGAGTGGTATGCATGAGGAATAATCTAAGTATATGGCATCATTGAAGCAATTTTTTTAGACATTAATACAATTGGTTATAAATCAGCAATATGTGATAAAACGTCAATGTTTATTTAGTTCAGCTTTTCTTGGCATCATGCTAAAGATAGTCTTTGGGTGACAAAATGAATTCTAATTTCCATGATAAAGAGAAGTTTGAAAAATAGGGGAAAATTTTTCAAACTTGTAATAATGTATTAATGATATGCAGGGGCTTAAAAACTTCAGTAAAGCTGCCAGGGAACTTGTTACTCGCCTTCAGAAGATTGATGGTGACAATTATCCAGAGGTAAGCTTTCCCTCTTTTCTATCTATATATTTACCAAACAATGTAATTCTGAATATATCATAATATCATCAAATTGGTTGCTTCACTGCAGACCTTGAATCGCATGTTCATCATCAATGCAGGTTCTGGATTCAGAATGTTGTGGAACACCGTGAAGTCATTCCTTGATCCTAAGACCACAGCAAAAATCAATGTGAGCATAACTCTGTTCAAAATCTGATAGGCTTTTCAGGCAAGTAAATTAAATTTAATCATTTGAAACTTGTAATTGATCAGGTTCTTGGCAACAAGTTCCAGAGCAAATTGCTTGAAATAATTGATGACAGGTGAGCTCATGAACAAGTTAATTGTTAAGCAGTAATCCCCTTATTGCACAAGTATTTGATGCCTATTCTCATTATGGCTTAAATTTTTACTCTAATACTCGGTTGCCAGTGAGTTGCCAGAGTTCTTAGGAGGTACTTGTACATGTGCTGATCAAGGAGGCTGTATGAATTCTGATAAGGGCCCATGGAAAGATCCAGAAATACTGAAAGTAGGCTTTTAAGCTCTTTTTTCCCTCTTTTTGTCCTTGCTTCTCTTTATATGATTTCAGCCAATATTTGTTATGTCATTCTGATTCAGCAAGCTTACATATGAGATATATGGACTTGCAGATGGTTCAGAATGGTGATCATAAATGCTCAAGTAAAATTGAGTCTCATTCTGTGGAAGACAAGACAGCTTCTCCTAAGGTCTTTACTAATCTCTGATGATTCGCTGGTCCTTCATTTTGCCTCGCTTTTGTAAATGCTGTGGTTGTCTCCATCTTATATTGTTTTTCTTTTATGACACGTGCTGCTTTTCATCTTTAATTGACTTTCTAACCGTATATTGCGCATATGTAGAAGTCTTCCATCACGGACCACTCTGATCAACCACAACCATCTCCTGTTCGTGATGAGGTATGCTATATCTGTGTTTCATTTTGTTAGTAATTATAAAAAAATATCATGACTTTATGTCAGCTCTATGTTGAGCTTTAAGATTTAAAAAAGGTACTTGCACTACTTATGTTAAATAATGTGCTTATGGTTAAGTATGACTCTCAACACCAAGGACATTATGTTTCTTTGTTGGTTGTTGACATCAGAGGATGCGCCTGTAAATTACCAAATAAAAACCAATTTAGTATTTAACTTGATAAAAAATTGCATAACGTCCTCAGGTCCCTGCTAAGCGAGCCAGCAAGCAAGAGGCCATCGTCCCAGTGAGTGATAAATCTTCCAGGAAAAAAGTAGAAGATACTATTAAATTTGAAGCATCTAAAGGTACATCTGGGTATTTATATATTTCTCTTTCAACTCTTTTGTATTACACATGCCTTTTTAAGACTTAGTGCTAGATGATTGAATGTTTAAGAAATCATGTAAATGCATGCTTACTCTTACCATCCCTTTGCAAACCACACCTCCCCGCAGCTGGGCTTGCTTTCCTTGAGTTTAAGGTAATGTGGATTTAATTTGCTAAGTTGTCTCAGTGACAGCAAACCACAACGTTTTTAGTATATATGACTTCCTTATTTCATGGCAAAGAGGGAATTCAGACGAAGTCATCTTTTTGACCTGTTAGGAGGAAATTTTAGTTGGTTTGTTCAATACATGTCAGTCCGGTAGCTTCATTCTTTCTAGGAATTGAAGGAACCTGTTCTCTTCATAATTAGTGCCTTTACATGTCACTCAATGTTTAAAAGGCAGGTCCCTTCTGACCAATTGCCTGCCCCCACCCTCTCTACTGCAGAGTTTATGGCTGTCATGAAACGCATGGCTGAGTTGGAAGCGAAAATGAGCATTATGAATAAACCCGCCGCATTGCCACCCGAGAAGGAGGAGATGCTGAACGCTGCTATATCCCGGGCTGATATTTTGGAGCAAGAACTTAATGCCACAAAGAAGGTCAGTATAAACTTTGTATGTTTAGGAGATTGTTTTATATTCTTTGGATTTCAGAAGAAGCACCGGATCATGGAAAACCATATTTTGATTCTTGTTGACATCAGAACTTAGTTCTTCAAAGTTTCTGGTTTAATAGCACTATTTTCTCAGGCTTTGGAGAGTTCTCTTGCACGACAAGAGGAGCTTTCAGCTTATGTTGAGAAGAAGAAGAAGAAGAAGAAATTGGTACGCTGCCAATACCTTGTTGACTTCTTTTGTTTGCCAACTACCAATACGGCAATACCTTAACTTTACTATACTGTGATTCGTGAATTGAATGTTCATTAATATTTGGTTCTCTTGTGCTGCAGTTCGCATGGTGAGGGAGAAATGGTAAATGTTCATAGAAGCGATTAATTTGTACTTGGTAGAGATTTCCCATTTGGTCTTTTAATTTTCATCAAGCGGACTACGTACTGCTATGAAAATGATGCTCACTCGAAATTTTGGCCGCAAATATTGTTGTTTTTCATTTTTCTAGTTGTAAAAAACCCGCCCATTTTGTTGCAAGACAGCAGTTGCAACCATATCTCAGGATGTTTTAAATAAACATACGAAGATCCAACTGCCCATATTCATTTGCCGTGTAACTCTTTTTAGTGGTGTATGTGTTAATATATCCATATAAAATATTCAATTCATATCAAGTTCTAATTCAAATCTATAAATTAACTTGAGATATTCATAAATATCATATCCGAAGATTGGCATGAAACAAGGCTAAAGGATACGTCAAACATTGATAGGAAAGCAAATGGTGGTGAAGAAACCAAATCTGCTTATTGATATATATATACATAGAAAAGGAATAAAAAAACTAGTCCAAATTATGAATATATGAAGCGCAAGAAAGGGGCACAAGGCAGAGGCCTCTGCTTCTAAGGTCTGGCTTCCATTCTCTGCAATCCTGTGACTGTGGCCAAAATAACAATTTTAGATTCGGCGTGCAGCGTCATGGCTAGCTTTATTTAGGTAGGTGTGTGTGATTTTCTCAGCCCTAACCTAACATTCTTTTATTTCTTTATTATGTTTCTTTGTTCGAAGCTAATAGCTTTTGCAAATTATAAAGACTCTTTACACTTGGCAACTTTGATATTTGCATAAAAGATAACATGCGTGAGACGAATATAAAATATATGTCTTACCGACTGCACCGTTCCGAAGGACTTGGGTTTCCACGACTTCATATAAGGGATGCTCAAAGTCTGCAGTGATTGAAATAGCTTAAGCCCAGTCTCAAAAACTGATCCCTAAATAAGTTTGAAATTTTGTTTTCAAATTTTAGAAAATGACACGAGGGGACAGAAATAAAATAATATGAATTAGTTCTGTTTCAAAATATACAACCGTATCATTCAATTAGTACCTGAATTTGGTCATGAAGGAATTGTATGTAGCCTATAGTTTCATTCAATACGGAGGCTGTATTGGTCTGCAAATAAAATAGACAAATATAAATTGATCAAAAGGCATTGTTGAATTCATATTATATTGGGAGAATAAATAAATAAATTTGTTATATTACCTCCTACTCTTACGGTCATAATTATAAGAGCTACTTGACTTTTTATATATATTAAAAAAAATAAATATTAATTGACTAATTTAGATAAATTGAAAAGTATATAAAAAAATTAACTAATTTTTATAATTAGGACGGTATAAAATACTATTTTTATATATATATATATTTAAAAAGAACTATACACGTAGAGTGAGGGCATACGGACGGCGTACCTTCCTAAAAGGTGCCACTAACCTCTGAAGGGTCTGGATCCTGTCTCCCAGCTTTTCCTTTGTGACCTGTTCGAAGCCATTCCACCATCACCTTGTGATAATTCATAATAAAACTAATGCATTACAAATCTTCTGTTTTGTATAATCACAATTTATTGCCACCTTCAGGGTAGGGCATGAAGTTCTTGACTTCTTTGCTCTTCCTTCATATTCCTTCTTCACTTGAGACCAACTGCGAGACGTTTTTGCCCGTGCACCTCCACTTCCACTTACGAATTCTGAAATCTATCATTTTACTTCACTCATTAATTACATATATATATATATATGAGGTCGAAGATACACACATATATACTCACTTTATTTGAGCTGTTGGATGGACTATTTTCTCGCTGTTGCATGTCATCAAGACCAAAAGAATCGTAGGAAAGACCAAGGCCACTACAAGAATTGCGGCCCAACAACATTCGTGAACTCAAGCCCAGAGAGCGTGACAGTAATAACGAAGGAGGCATCTCTAGGGTTGATAAAGTGGAGCTTGGCGATGAAGATGCAGCACCTAAGGTGTTGTACGACGTCGTCCTATTGGTTAGGGCTATTCCTGCAGGCCAAATCTCTCTTCCAGTTGCATGATCAGAATGTTCACTGATTGATGAGACCAGAGATGAATCATTCACAGAAGAACTAGAAGGGCGGCTGCTAATCATTTCACTCAGCCTGGGTAAATAATTATCATCACCCGATGAACGTTGAGGATAGAAACCATATTCTTTCACTTTATCTCTTAAATTTATTTCAGTGCTTTGACTGCTTTTAGTAAACGTACTGCCATAACTATTGCTGCAAAAAGAAGCCCACGCATACATACATACATACATACATACATACATACATACATACATACATACATACATACATACATACATACATACATACATACATACATACATACATACATACATACATACATACATACATACATACATACATACATACATACATACATACATACATACCAGCGAAAACAAGTGATCATGGAATCATCATTTGGTGAACCATGATGCACGTAGAAAGAAGAAAAAAGCTGGTGATTTGTTTTCTGTATCATAACACGAATTCTACTTACCATAAATTGCTGGAGTTCCAAGCTTCACAAGCAAAGGAAGGTTTATAGTAGGGAGCATGTTCTTCTTGGAGCTGATACTGAAGGTGGAAATCCCTATACTCCATATACTTGGTTTAGAACTAGAAGATCCCAAGACAACTGAAGTGAGAGGGCTAGCCTAACTGGAAGGCTTAAGAAATGCTTCAGAATTAAACCCCAGCAACTTCTCTTGCTCTTACTTGAGAAACCCTAAGAGCAACTAAACATTGTCCTAGAAACAAGCCCTTATGATTATATGGGCATGAATGTTTTGTTGTTACAGCATATCCCTAGTTTTCTCTCGAATTCTGTGGATCGGAATGGGCTTTATATATATAATTAGCATTTCAGGAAAAGAAAACTCATGAATAACTTGTCCATTTCTCTTCATTGAGTGGACCTCCTTTTTATATGCACTATATGTTTCGAATAACTTGCTTTTGGGGGTTTAGGATTAATTAAAAACGAGCCATTTGACAATTCGTCTGGAATTGCTTTTATTATTTGACCCAAATATATATTAGGATATAGAAGCATTAATTACTTGTACTGTTGCTTTAGTTATTAGTAACATCGATCTTATACTTCCGTCGTCTCTTGGCGCCAGATTCTGTGTATTTTTTTATGGCCATTTATTGAACATCACTGTTACCAGGCAAAAAAGTGAATAAATTGATGCTCAGAGAGCATAAGGTTTTGTTTTCTTTTTATGGGATTGGTTTTATGGTGACCAAAAGTTTATTAATTCTCACTAGTTGTATGATGCTGATAGTGGAAGAAATTAAGCTAGCTACAATTGTTTTTGATAGTTATTATTAAGGCAGCGAAAGTTAGGGTGGGGTGGCTAAGCTTTATGGTCTCTTCAAATATTTTAAATACTAGAGAGAGAGAGATCCTATAAAGAACACAAATTCCCCGTACTGCTATGAATATTCTGAAGTAAAGAATGTATCTGAAGATGCCATTCCCATGTTCGAAGGCCATCAGGGGATATTGTAAAATTAATTAGGTGCCAGTAGGATGGGATCCACGTTGGATGCATTATATGCATCGGCATTATGAAAATTATACATCAATACGTATCAAAATAATCCTAATTATAAGAAATATTTATTTTTTTTAGATAGACTAAGGAAGACAAATAAATTAATTAATTATGATCAAAGTCCAATATCTCAAAATGAATTCATATTATATACTCTCTAATCTATTCAAATTAGTCAACTAACTCTTATATTAGTTATAATTAATTAATTTATTTAATTTTTTTAATTAATATATTCAAGAAAATCAATTAACTCTAATTAATTAGCTGTGTCCAAGTCTGTCTTCTACCCATTATAAGTATAGGATTATTGTTAGTCAACCATTAAATATTTTTCTACTAACGAAAGTATTTTGACTCATTTGTGTTCCATTAATAAATATGCAAAAGAATAAGCGCACGCACTTGAAACCTTATTTATTAAGAAAAAAAAATATTCATTATAATTTTAGTAAAAAAAATAAAACACAAATTCTTCTATTATAATAATGTATTATCAAATAAAATGAGTATGTAAAACAATAAAAGTAAAACATACTAGCCAGTAAAAAAAGGAATAATGGCACTAAAATTTACGGCAATAAATAGCCAAAATGCAAAGTGCTGTATGTAAAGTTCGTCCAACCATTGGGCATTAGCAGGACAAGATTCCCCTTCTTTGTGTAGAGAGATTGTTTTCATTAACTGATGGACACGTTTATTATATTTAAATTACAATTACCCATTCGGCATCTCAAATTAAAGCAAATTTTAATCAAGAAAAAGGCAAAAAACAAAAGGAGAGGCTGAGGGTTGCTAGGGTTAAAGTGAGGGAATAAGACAAAGGCATCGCAGGCCTGCGAATATGTGCTTTCCCCCAGACAAATCAGTTTTATATCGGGACACTGTTCATTAAATGATGGAGCTACTTCTATCGCTTAATTTATTATCAAATTACCTAAACAGTCCACCATTATTTGGACACACACGATTCTTATAAGGACAGATTTTTTAAATTTTTCATTTACAGGTTGTCTACCAAGCTAGATAGCTATACAGGAACTGAAATCCCCCTCTTTATATTGAATGGTTCAGTATCAAGTACTATTTGAACAAATAACATAACTTGAAATATGATTCTTAATATTTTATCCAGCAGCTGAAGACGACAAAGCGGTCAAGAAAAGTATCCAATTCCTATACTGGCTCTCTCAACTATGAATTGGTTCCAGAACTGACACGAGTGATTCTCATTACATTCTTCTGCCATCCTTCAACGTAACATTTCTTGCGTTAAGAAAAGTGATTCTGAGATGCGCACAAGGAATTCTAACCAATTTTTACGCTTGTTTAAAAAAACGAGTTATTTCAGGGAACAAAACTAAACCGTTATGATGCGAACTACTATTTCAACCGATAAAGCGATCATAGACCGGTGGTTGATTAATTAGTTGCTCAACTTATTGATTCGGCAAGATGGCTACGTAATCTCCAAGTCATCACCTGGCCATGCATGTTAGCTCCCCAGTGATGAATTATCTCATGCACTAACTAAACAATAAAAGCGTTGCTGCATTCTACAGAAGATCCTATCACGTTCGTTCAGTTAGAGGTACATTCTTCTTCCTCCTCCTCCTCCTCCTCCTCCTCTTCTTAGACTTGAGTTACAGCCGCGTGTGGTATATATATGTTAATTCTCTTCTTGAAAACTTGAAACCTGTGAGGTGAGGAGTCAGAAAAGGAAAATAATGGCAAGCAAGTAAAAAATAAGGAATATCATGTGGCCTCTCTTTTATTTTCTTTTGCATCGCATGAAAGTAACAAGTGTGGTAGGATTGTGATGCTGGCCTGCACAGATAATATTGAAAATTATTCCATCCACGGCATATTTTTCTTTTGCAAATCCTATATATGTGGCTCCATAGAATTGCAGCGTTTCTGCCACTTCTTATTATAGAAGATAGGATATATTAAGATTGAGAAATTTATAAATTATGAAGGGAGTTTTTTTTTAAAAAAAAAAAAGTGGAGTTGATGAGAAATAAATAAAGTTGAGTTGGGTTCCGACCTTATCTTTTGACTTAAAAATAATTTTGATGCTGATTTTTCCAACTTTGATAAGTCCCTCACGTATAAGAAATAAATATGGATACGGATACCTACATGCATGTTTCAACTTTTTACTTCAGAAAAACAACATATAATACATCTAAAAATAGTCAATAATAAAGCTAAGTGTGCCATGTGAATTACCGACTAGCAATCTTATCACAACTTCCCTAAAAATTCTTTCCAGACACAGCGGAGTTGTCATTTATCAAAATTAATTTAGTCTGTTACTCTCACAAAAAAAAAAGGAATAATCAAAATTAGAATAACGAAGGGGCATTCTTTAATTTTTATCAAAATTTAATTCAACAGAACTTTTCGATACAATATATAAATATAGAATAAGACCCTGAGTCTCAGCAAAAAAAAAATCCAGGTTGTAAAAGATAAATAAATAACTCTTACCAAAAAAACAAAATTTTTTTTATTTGCCCACTCGGTTCACTGGAGTTTTGCCCCGACTACATCCGGATCTGACTCACGTCGCACACCTAGCTATGGTGGGTGAGTCTCCCAACAAAAATTTTCTGCATACGCTAAGGTTTAAACTCGATATATCGTTTAAGTGATATTGAGCCTATTACCATTCGTATAAACCCCTGGTAAAAAAAAAAAAAGATAAATAAATAGCAACATACAATATATGATGATATAAATTTGAGGCCCTGGCCCTTTGGGGCCTGTTATATGGATTCATCCCGGCAAACAGCCCCAGCCCAGTGAGTTTGGTTATTGCTTATTAACGGAAACAAAAGTTGTATTGTGATACCAATTATTATAACTCTTACTTATCTAAATTTATATTCTATCTACATTAATATTAAAATTTGTTTTATATGATATTAATATTATTTATGAGAAATTTTGTCTTGTTTTAAATATTTTTTAAGAAAAAAAAAAACAAGAATTACATGAGCAAAGCAAGGGAAGGAATTAAAAAGGAGTGTCGCGGGGGAAGCAGATCCTCTCAGCGGCTTTTCTCTCCTCATCCCTCAGAATTACATATTTTTTCACATTTATCTTGTCTTTTGCTCTCTTCTCTCAGTCCAAACTTAAAAAAAATAAAAAAAATAGAAAGACTTAAAAAAAAATCTTCTTAACTTTTTTTTTTTTACAATTTGGGTAGCAGAGAGAAGAAACTTTTTTTAAAAAAACACATTTTTAAAAAAAAAGTCCTAAAAAGTGTTTTTAAGCAAAATTTAAAAAAAATACACTTTTTAAAAAAAAATAAAAACACCTTTTTAAAAAAAGTATTTATTTATTTTTTAAAAAAAGTTTTTTTTTTTATTTAAGTTTGGGCAGTGGAGAGAAGTGAGAATGAAACAAGGTGAAGGTGTGATTCTGAGGGATGAGGAGGGAAAAGCCGCTGAGAGGATCTGCATCCGTGTCGCGGGGCAGGCACACGTAACTAGAGACCCTGTGTGTTCAGAAAATGTGGCGTTGCGTCGCTCGTGGACTTCGTTCTCCAGCTTCCAAGGGATCCATCCCTAATGACTCTCTTCGATCTCACATTTCTAGATTGCTCTCCGTACGATCTCTTTCTCCCTCGATTATTGCCATCTTCCCGATTTCAGTCTCTTTCTCTTGAAGACTATTCAATTTTATTTGCTTGGTTTCCTCCACCTTCTCCTTAGCCTTTTCTACGCTGATTTGACTGCTCGAGCCTATTGTACTGGATGCATATCTGTCAGCTTCTCAGTTTATAACTGACTGGATTTTGCAATTTGTAATCAACCTTGATTGATTTTGGCAGAAGCAGATTTTTATGTAGCTGAATTTGTCTTGCTTCTTTTTGGAGTTGTAATCCTAAAATGTAACCGTATACGCCCTCTTTTGCTTGTGCAGACTGGAGGAAACTCCTCATATACTGTGGTAGATCATACTTATGATGCGGTCGTTGTAGGTGCCGGTGGTGCAGGGTTGAGAGCTGCTATTGGACTTTCGGAACATGGGTTCAATACTGCTTGCATTACTAAGCTTTTCCCAACTCGTTCCCATACTGTTGCAGCTCAGGTTTGATGCATTCTAATTTCAAGCTTCAGCGAGTGCGGTTTATCCTATTATTTATATACTTCATGTGCATACATATAAGGACTTCATTCTATTGTTATTTTCCCTTATGTTTAGTTTCGTATTATTTGTTATTTGAATTCATTACCCTCCATCCCTTCTGTTAATTTTCCTTGGGTTCCACCTTTATATAAGTAATCTGTGTATATGACAATTATTATGTTAAGGTCCTTTTTTTTTTCTTTTTGGCCAATGGTTATCTCGTTGAGGTCTCGATATACATGATTTTGAACACCCCGGCCAGGGCTATTCATGTCATGTTCAACTAGAACAAGATCAATGTCTAGTTAATATTTTTGTCATTTTTATTGCCTTTTGATGATCATTTCCAGTGTCCAGCAGGTTGATATGATGTGGGAACAACTTTTAGTCTTTTGTATAAATTTAATGTCACATTTGGCTGTAACAAGCTTGTTGACGTTATTTATCCGATCACTGTTCTGGATTACTGTAACACCACCACTTCATCTTTGTTTGACACTTAATAGTGACAATGGGGAAAAAATCTTTTTCCATGATTTCTAGATGCAATAATAAATCTTGAGGCTATCCTACATCCTTGTTTTCTAGTTTCCTTCTTTAGTTGGTTCATGAAATGTGGAAAGTACTAAAAGCGTTTTGATTGAATATCATGGAACTATTTTGACTTAACCAATTATTCATGCTCATGAATGAAATTTAAATTTTCTATAGGGTGGTATAAATGCTGCATTGGGAAATATGACTGAGGATGACTGGAGGTGGCACATGTACGACACAGTCAAGGGAAGTGATTGGCTAGGTACAAATCGTGCTTAATCTCAGAATTCTTGTTTATAATTATGCCCTGCAAAATTTTAATATAATCTAAGCACACGAGTTTGCCATCATGAAAATCATGACATGTAGAGATTCTTTGATTCTTTCATCATTGAATGTATTCTGTCCCTTGAGGAGAAATATGTACATATGGTTGTTTTCCGGTGAAAGAAGCTTCATGGCATTTTCCAAAGGTCTAAAGTTTTGTAGGTTCTTGTGCAAGCATGAGCATGAGAGAACCAATAGAATTTATCTTACCATGAACAGGAGATCAGGATGCCATCCAATATATGTGTAGAGAGGCACCAAAAGCAGTCATTGAGCTTGAGAATTATGGATTACCATTTTCCCGAACTGAGGATGGAAAAATATACCAACGTGCATTTGGTGGTCAAAGCTTGAACTTTGGAAAAGGTGAGTGATGATTTTGGAGCGAGAATGGTTTCTTTCTAAAAGAATTCTGACCTTGGTTTCCTTATGCTGCTGTGGCACAGGTGGGCAGGCATACCGTTGTGCATGCGCTGCTGATCGAACTGGACACGCTTTATTGCACACTCTCTATGGCCAGGCCATGAAACATAATACACAATTTTTCGTGGAATATTTTGCATTGGATCTTTTAATGAATAGTGATGGTAAGTGTTGCATAGATTGACTTACTTTCTCATGGAACAATCTGCAATCAATAAATTGAGCGAGGTCAGAAGAGTCATATATTGATTATCAGGGGGTCGGGGAAGTTTTAAAAGAATTTATCTTCAACAATGTCCATAAAGTGCCACAAAAAATGGGTGTTAGGAAGTTAAAATTTCTTGTCACGATCATCTGTTCATCATATATGATGATGGCCCCAACTTTTTTTTCCTTTGATTCTAGGAGTTCCCATCAATACTATTCATAAAGACAAATTCAGGTTGTTTGCACAATTATTGGAGTGACGAAAGAATAAGAATTTTGATGTGTCTATGTTGCATGTTATGGTAAAATTATCTAATTCTTCATATTGGAAATTCAGGTAGTTGCCAAGGAGTAATTGCATTGAATCTGGAGGACGGAACATTACATCGGTTCCAAGCGGCTTCAACAATTTTGGCCACTGGAGTATGACTTTATAAGAATGTTTGATGTTGTCATGTATATAACTTGTGTATCAAATTTCTATATTCCTTCAGGGTTATGGTAGAGCATACTTTTCTGCAACCTCAGCACATACATGCACAGGAGATGGCAATGCCATGGTTGCACGTGCGGGCCTCCCACTCCAGGTTTCTTTTTTGCTTTGCAACTGTTTGCAGTTATCTTATGTCGTGAATCTTCTCTGTCACAGTTTCTTGGCATAAATTTGTAGGATTTAGAGTTTGTGCAATTTCACCCTACGGGTATATATGGAGCTGGTTGCCTAATCACAGAAGGTTGATAGTTTACTTTCTTAGTTGCTACCTGATACACGCCCTTGGTTTCATCTCGTAATGCACCTTATCCAATGAAGTTGAAATATATTGTTTCTCATTTTCATATTGGACATTCTAGGTTCCCGTGGAGAAGGTGGAATTCTTAGGAATAGTGAAGGTGAGCGGTTCATGGAACGTTATGCCCCTACCGCAAAGGATCTTGCATCGAGAGATGTTGTTTCTAGATCAATGACTATGGAGATACGAGAAGGCCGTGGTGTAGGTATGCTGGTGTTCCATTTATACATCCATTTGTTGAACGATATATCTGCTTTTGCCCTTCACGAGTTAATGAGAACCATGAATGCTATTCGTTTGGGGATGGGCTAGACCGTATGAATACCAATAAAATTTACCAGCTCAAATTTGGGTATGGGGATCTTAATTAGAATTTTCAGAGTCTTGTCTGGGTCTGCGTAGCATGCTACACACACAATATGGATCCAAGGTTGGGGACCATAGAGCACTACCCATGATCATTTCATTTGTTGGTAACTGATGCAACATACCTTGGGTGAAATCTAGTGTTTGAGCATAATGAGCTGTTTGTCAACTTTGCTTTCTTCTGGAAATACACGTTAATATTTAAAACCTATGAATTAGTGGCTTATTTGACCTTGACCTACATGGAACCTTGACCTTTGTATTTACTATATCAGAGAATGTTTGCTCTTCTGTTCCCCCCCCCCCCCCGGTTTTTTTCTGATGGATTATGCTTCTGTTTAATTTGTATATGCTTGCATTGATAGTAAGCTAAATTTACTTTGCAGGACCTCTGAATGATCACATCTATCTACACTTAAATCACTTGCCCCCTGATGTGCTCAAGGAAAGGCTTCCTGGTATCTCTGAAACTGCTGCTATATTTGCTGGTGTGGATGTTACGAAGGAACCCATTCCGGTTTTGCCAACTGTGCACTATAACATGGGTGGTATTCCCACAAACCATCATGGTGAGGTATGAAGTTTAAAAAAACGTCCATAAGCCATTCAATGCGACACTGAGACATGGGTTGCTGCCTATAAAGGCATATTAATTCTCATGGATTCAGTTATTGACTTGAACGCATAGATGCCATTCAGTAATGATTTATATTAAAACCTGTTTTACCTATAGCTTTACTTCCATATCGATAGACCCCAATCACTTCCTTGTGGGCAATGTAGAATTTTGAGGATGTGGTATTGATGGACCCTGACCAGTAGTGTCTGTGCAAGAATGGAGGAATAGGGGACTGTTAAGGGAAACCAGAATGCAAGAAAAGCAAAATCATGTGTGCGTAGTCAAGTTGTGCAGCTCAGGGTAAAACGATCCAAAAAATTGGCTCCTATGGAAGAGTCTCATTCCTGAGTTGCCCTAATGTGACCTAGTTTCCCATGTCTGATGGAAGAAACTCTTTCAGGGGAACACTCTTCCAGCGAACCAAATGATGGAATTTAATGCTTATTTTATTTTCCTTTCCATAATTCAAATTTCATGCTACCAAACGGGCTCAAAGTGCATGATGGCAGCAAGTTCAGTGAAAGCAAAGAAGTTTTTGGGAAACCCTAAGGAGAAAATATGAAAATGTGGCAATGTTCACTTTTATGAATCTAATTTTTTTGTAGGGGAGTACTAAAATGGTGTTGGTAATAACTATGTGAACCACTATCTGGATACATGGTGGAGGTGGCATTGCTGTTTGGTGTTTTGTGTACCTTTGTTTTTCACAAAAAAAAAGGCCAGATCTTTTTCATTATAAGTTTCTGTTCCTAGATTTCTTGAACACATGTTTGGACTGTGGACATGGGATTATTTAATTCTGTTGTGGTGGGGAAAGGGGGAACAAACGGATTTATTAGTTCAAGTCAGTCTTATCTGCTGCATTTCTGCAGTAGCAACAATTTTAGCCGTTCTGCTCTTTATTTTTATTGTTTGGTTTGGGATTAAAGGAGGAGAAATTGTTGACTAATGTGCCATTATGTTATTTAGGTGGTTACCATTCAAGGTGATAATCCAGATGCGGTAGTACCAGGTCTGATGGCTGCAGGGGAAGCAGCCTGTGCGTCAGTCCATGGTGCCAATAGGCTTGGTGCAAATTCACTTCTGGACATTGTTGTTTTTGGTAGAGCTTGTGCAAATAGGGTTGCAGAAATCCAAAGGGCAGGCAAGATTTTCCAGTTATTAAAATGGGTTGTTGGCACTGAAATCGTCATGATAGAAATGCATCTACCTCTCATTTTGCAGGAGAAAAACAGAAGCCTTTGGAGAAGGATGTTGGTCAAAAAACAATTGCATGGACAAATTGAGAAACGCAAATGGTTCATTACCAACTTCAAACGTTCGACTAAATATGCAGCGAGTAATGCAAAACAATGCTGCTGTGTTCCGTACACAGGAAACATTAGCAGAAGGTATTTATTATTATATTATACTCAATCCCCTAGCTTCCTTTCTTTCCTCAAGTATCTCTTTCATTTTGACCAATTCTTCATCTGCTACTTGGCAGGTTGTGTATTAATTGATAAAGCATGGGAGAGTTTCCATGATATAAAGTTGAAGGACAGGAGTCTGATATGGTAAAACTTATTTTGCAAATGTGACCAGAATTAATATTCAGGAAATTCTCCTTGTTCATTCTGACTGTTTATTTACAGGAATTCAGACTTGATTGAAACGATTGAGTTGGAAAACCTTTTGATAAATGCTTGCATCACCATGCACTCAGCTGAAGCTAGGAAAGAGAGTAGAGGAGCACATGCCCGCGAGGACTTTACAGTTAGTGATTTATTTCCTATCTACTGTCCAGATTTTTCTTACACATGAAAGAATGTTGATGATTGAATACTTCGTTTGACCCTGCAGAAAAGAGATGATGAGAACTGGATGAAGCACACGTTAGGGTAAGTCATGTTCAAATTTTATGTTGAGAACATTGATTTTCTTCTACAGAAGTCACTATAATTGAGAATTTAGTCACTCTTTTCTTGTTGTAACTTTGATCTTTATTGTTTCCATTAACATCAATATAAAATCTAAAAAGTGCATCGGGTCACACTATTCCTAAATAATAGGGTTTATCTTGGGCTCCATGCTTACTCTATAGTTTAGATCTTATAAACCATAGGAGAAGTCGAAGACTTGGTCATATTTTCATTTATGTTTCTGACCATTGCCTTGGCCAAAGCAATAGTGGTTGGTTTGCAAATTTTAAGATCTACTTTTTGGTTGGGTTGCAAATTTGCCGTGGTCTTTGGATCGGTTTGCTTGAAATAATTTCTGTAGGTTTGCTGAATTTGTCGTGGCGACTCAGTTCTGTTAGATTAAGAATTATGCATTTGATTTGCAGATACTGGGAGAATGAGAAGGTGCGCCTAGAATACAGGCCGGTGCACATGAATACATTGGATGATGAGGTTGAATCATTCCCTCCTAAAGCTCGTGTGTATTAATATGCTCATTAAATTATTGTGTATGGCTGATGTGGAATCTCAGAGTCGAATGACTTCTGCAAGTAAGAAAGCATGCAATAAAGTTTTGCAGATCGTGATTTTGACGATAAACTGTAGCGTTCGTCATCAAGGTTTAATTGATCTATATCAAGGCATGGTCAACTACTACATTGTATTTGCACCACAGAATAATCTCAATACAATTGAAAGAATTGTATTTCTAGCAAATCAAGTTAAAAACCTTTCTTATTTGGAAATAGTCAATCATAAAGCAAGGCATTCAGGAGCAAAATTGAAACCAGTCTTTCAATACAGATTTGCGACCTTCAGTAAGATGCAGATTTACGGAACTGGGAGTCGCAATAATGATCACGAACGATCAAAGAAGGTAATACGACCGAAAAGCCGAGGAGTGCTTCTCCTTCATTATTACAAGGGCCAATTGAAGCAAGCACGGGTCATCTTACAAAGAAAATCGAAGAAATGCCTGTGTTAAACACCATCCCTACGGTTACTTGACTTCAGGAATCAACCACTAGCAGAATCACGATTGAGTTCAGTCAAAACGAGTTTTAGAGTCAGTTGCCGAACAATTTCACAGCGGAAATCAATATATATAATGGTATATACAATAATCACTAAAATAGAATTAGTCCTTTTTCCCTCAATACTAAATATCGCTGCCAATCCATATATTTAACCACCACAAAGTGTTTACTTAGAGTAATTAACATAGCCGTGTTCAATATTAATATCGTTTAAAAAAAATAGAGACTTCGTCTTATCTTTAGATTATATGCGGGTCTAATTTTTTTTAAAAAATTTTTGTATTAAAAAAAAATATATATATATCAAAGGACTAATAGATTGATAAAAATTAACTCAGAAGAAATTCTGAGGCTAACAAATTCTTGGTATGGCATTTGTGTTGACAGTGCCTGCCCCCTGCGTAATTGGGGAGCCAAGCCAACCCAACCCAACCGAGGGGACTCAGAGGCCCCCACGTGTCAGCTTGAAGCCATGAACTATAAAATGAAGCAAGATTTGGGAATTGAAGATTCATTAATTTGTATGGCAAGGTGTTATTGGTCAATTCACGCGAAACCAGGAAACAGATTGCACTCCGATTCTCTATTAAAGGCAGAGAATGTGGCGGCCATGAGAGCGGGAGCCGGCGGCCATCTCACCCGTCGATGCGTCTCTTCCAATTTCATCGTACTACGTAATCGGCTTCCAGATCCACGGCCCTTCTTTGCTCAACCCGCTTTCAACCCAAAATTCATGGCCCAAAAGGCAGATTCCCAGCCGATTCGATCGGAATTGGAAGCGGATGGAAAGGAGGAGAAAGATTCAGAGAAGCTACCGAAAGAAGTTCCCCCGCCGCCGGAGAAGCCTCTGCCCGGTGATTGTTGTGGCAGTGGATGCGTCCGCTGCGTTTGGGATGTGTACTACGAAGAGGTTGAAGAATATAATAAGCTCCATAAACAAAATCAGACTCCTAAATCATAGCATTCTTGTATAACTTCTGATTGTTTTGTAATCGCCTGTGATGACAGATTTTTTGTAATTTGCTGAACCTGCACGCTTTGTTTACAGCTATCAAATGAAATTGGCTTCAATTAGATTTCAGGTCCTTTTTGTCGATTCACTTTCATCCCCCTGAATTTGTATTTTTCTTCTTGTTATTTGATAATTGCTCTAACCAACAAAATTTGTTGAATTTTGAGTTTCCGGGAATTGCATCATCTTCTAATTCTGCTGAAAATAAGAACAATATGTGGATGCACTACACACACACACACACACATGTATATCTCTATATGATTATTGAACAGTATCTAATGGGTGCTAATCTTTGGTCGTTAATTTGAATGATGGCATATAAAAATTTAAATTATTACACTGAAATTCTCTAATCAACTGTACATGTTTGTCCCATATCATGAGGCAGAGTTGGGCCGCCACATGCCCCTCTTGGCTTTTAGAGCAAACCCTCTTGGCTTTTGGAGGAGGTTATTTTCCAATGTAGAGATCTCAATAAGCTTTCCGCTTCCCGAAGTGTGTCCGAGTCATCACGGATGATCAATTTACCTCCTGGTCTTGCTATTCTATCAACCTCCGCCGTCACAGGAACAAGGTTGCATCTGAAGAGCCAAAACAACAAAGTAGGATTAGTAATTAAATTCACTTTAGGGGAAGAAAATTGAAGATATGATCACTTCCATGCATATCCGTTCTTCAACTTTGAGAAAAGGCTATCTGCATGAAATAGGTCATAAGTTCGTGGATATGTGCTAAAAGATTCACACCAATCATGGTATATTCCAAAAAGACCCCGCTCATAGATGATAGGAAGTGTGTCCGGAGAATTTATGTTCACCACATTCAATACCCAAACTGGAAGATCCCTCAAAGCTGCTGCAAATCTGCAAAGACAAGTAGATAAAGGATAAAAACAAAACATTACATGCAAATATATACTCTTCCGGTCTTAAATATATGATATATTTAACTAATTTGATTAGATTAAAGAAATTAGTTAAGTTAGTTATCATGACATCTTTTTCTTAAAGCACTATAATTATCTTCCTTCCTTTTTATTTTCTTATTTGATTATTGTTGAAAGAATATCAACAGAAGTAATTTAAGAAAAAATTGATAAATTTAGAAAATATATCTTATATTTAAGATTAAGATCGATTTTTGATTGACTCTTATATTTAGTACGAGAGGAGTATAATCTAACTAGATTTCATGCTCCTGCGTTGCATGGAACTCGAGACTAACAGTTCACAACTATGTGAACAATACGGCTTTCATTAGGTTTTATATCCATATTGAAGGTTGCCGTCGAAGTTATCTCTACCCTCCATAGACGGCTCGCATGTCGATGATATTTCTCACATTAGACCAAGTAATGCCGATGTTGCTCAACTCGTCTACAACATTTTTCCAACGTTCAGTGTCTGCTGCAAAATCTTGAGAAGCTGGTTTCCCATAGATTCCCATATCCAAGTCGTTTAACCAATAGGGGACTTTGCGCAGCCGATTAGGCCAAGCCTCAGGCCATCTGGCCCCTCTTTCATCCTCGTTAATCGGCACCTAGTGGAAACATGCCTGCAGAGGTACGTACCTGTAAATATGAGATGGCTAATCAACATTAGAACTCTGATTTGTAATCTGCATGTGTGATACTTCTCTAGAGAAGTTGTCCCCTTCAAGCAATGATTTACCAAGATGCATTTGGATCATCATTATCACTGCATATTGGAGGAATTTTTTGCTGCCTTTGTTCATAGCATTCATTGGAAGTGGGTTTGCGGTAAATGGCTGCACCAACGCTGTTAAGTCTATCCTTGCTGATAGTCACGAGCTCCCAACACATGGACTTGGTTAGTGAGGACATTTCTAGAAGAAAATTAGGAAAGATCAACCTGGTATAAATCTATATTACTTATCTTCTTCAAAGCAGATTACATATGCGTTTTTGTACCATTCCATATCTGGACATCTTCTTGGAGCTTGTGGTACACTGGAGTAGCAGACCAGACAAAATAACTGCCCGGTCTAAGAACACGGTTCAATTCCAAAAGCAACAAGCCACCTTGAATAAAGTTACACATCTCTCAGTAACTACAATCAAAGTAGACGTATCAGTTTTAAACAATGAGTTTCAGCGAGAACCATCTGCATGCCAAGGCACTCTACAACGTGCACAATGTACAAGATCAAAGACCATGCTAGGGAATGGCAGCCCCTGAGAACCCATGACTGCAGATACGGCAGGTATTCCTCTCTCAATAGCAAATTGCACTTGGGCTACGTGTTCATCTTTTGGTGCAGAAGACATTGCAAGTACATCTCTCTCGAATAAATAACCTCCAAAACTGACAACCCCACACCCAACATCCAAAACCACCAGAGTCCGCTTGCCCCATGCTATACTAGCTTCAGCCTACAACCATATTCCATTGGCAGGAGATGTGAGTTTATTGGCAAGAAATTTCAATTACAACTTAGATTCTCATAAGACGTGTTTAATTTAAATTTTGAGCTAGCATGATGGGATGAATCTTGGTGGGTACCATCAAATGGTCTGGGCAAAAAAACACTTGTAGCCGGTTACCTCTTGAATAAAATCAATGCAGTGGAGAGCGCCATGAATGAATTGAGTGCCACTTCCAGTCAAAAACTCACCTGTCACCTTCACCCAATTCCGGTGCCCCTTTACCTCTGCCAGCAGTTTGTCGGGTACGTTGTAGTACCATATCTGCTAAAGCACAATAGTATGGTTTTAATTTTATATGAAAGGCCCCCCATTCGTTCAATGGTTCAATTATTATTTTGAAGCACTTCACCTTGTCTCTGCTATTAGGCCATTCAATGGGTGTCTTGTAACCTGTTGGAAGGGGCACCAAGCAAGTAGGCGCATCCTCTGGGCAATGTCTTTCTCTGTGTTCATAGTGTTTAGTACTGCGTAACAGCTTCAAAGCCTTCTCATTGTCTCAACAAGGTATATAATCAGCACTTGGTGTGACATTGCAGAGATGCCATGTGTAATCTTGTAAACTTTCTGACTCTATGTTTTTTGATTCATCCTTCCGTCTCTCTTTTTCGTTCTGTGATTGATCTGCTTGGGTTGACCATGACTTCTTGGACCCCTCAGACAAAGACTTGCTCTCCTTTGACTGTTTTGCATTTTTGTTTCCACTCTTCCGCTTCTTTTTACCTAATTCTGGTTTCTGTGTCTCCTGTTCAAATTTTGTCTTGGTCAGTTTTGTCCTCAAGTGCTGCATTGGATTCCAGCTGTGAAGCTGTAGACGTACTGTAGGTGTCAGAGTCTAGGTGAGAGCCAGAGTTGTCTGTTTTCTGATCTCGTTTCATTTGTAATCTCCCCTTTGTCTTCCCTTAGTTGTTTCTCATTCTGTTCATCTTCATCATTTTTAGGTTCTTGATTATTAAAATCATTTACACCTTGTCGCTGTCCTGAATTTTGCTCCTGGTTTTCATTGGCATTTTCATTCTTATTCTGATCTTCTGCATTTTTGCTTTCCTTTGTATCCGAGTTTCCATCTTGATTATCACAGTTCCTAACATCTGGTTGTTGTTCTGCATTTAGTTCTTGATTTTCATCGGTGTTTACATTCTGAAATTCTCTGTTTTTGTTTTCCTTCATATCCAAGTTTTCATCTCGCACTCCAGCATTCTCTTGTACATCATTTCGGTTTCCTTCAGATGCTTCACATCAGTAATACTACTCCCCTGAACTTCCTCAAACCTCACTTTCGCATCAGCGTGCTGGCGGTCATTGTCGGCATCGGCTTCATTTGTCTCGGAGGCTTCTTGATTCTGAGTAAGTGTATCTCCCTCTAGTAGTTGAGCCTCACTAGTAAAACTACGGTCATCATTTGGATCCTTGTTGGCATCAGAATCGAGGATACCGTATCAAACTTGATGGCGTCATTTGAGAGATGATTAGTATTGTCTTCATAGACGCAATTGATTGTCTCGTCAGGATTTTCGGAGGCGATTTCGACCGAGTCTATGGAGGAAGAGATATCATTCAAGGTTTCAGAGGCATCAGTAGCCGCACGAGTGGCAATGCTCCGCTTTTGAGGTTGATCCACGGAATTGGGGTTTATCCTCCATACAGCGAGAACACAAATTGCAATCACGACTAGGAGGATTAAGGCCAGTGTATAAGACGAAGACCTCCTGTTGTTCCGGGATTTAGACAATGCCATGAGCTTATGGGCTCAGAGGGGGGCTGAAATAGGGTTTGATTTGTTGACGAGGAAGACGACCATGGAGGGAGAATATGTTTGTAGAGCATAAAGGCAATGGAAATGAATGAAGATGGTAAGAAGACCGAGGCAAGAGCTCCAACTTGGAAATTGGGAAATTATTCAAAGATCCAAAAAAGTCGGATTAGGGAATTCTATTGGTGTAACTGTAAACGATTCCCGACTTAAGCACTTCCCTTCAGTTTTTTGTTTTTTGTTTGTTAATAACAGACTTCACTTGGGTCTTCATTCTCTTATCTCATCGTTAATGGCCCAGAAGTTGGCCCAACCAGTTACTTCCAAAGCCCAAAGTTGAGACTAGACCCTTGTCTTCCGCGCCAATGGTATTCTTATTTTGGGGTATTCATTCATATTTCAGGTCAACCTTAATTAAGCGTTTCCACCCCAAGATTCTTAATTGGCGAATTACTTTACTTCGTCATACTTTTCAAGAGAACCTTTCGTGATTATATTAATATCTTGAGGTTCCAGGGTTATTATTATAATCTCGAGCTAGCATCTTGTTTTGGTATAACTTCAACTCAAAACATGCATATTGTTGCTTAGTCCTCGCATTTTCAACTGAAGTCGAGAGGTAATTAACAAGAAAAATGAAACCGCTATCACAAACTTCCAAATATTAACAAACGTAAATGGGCAGAGGAATATTATTAGTACTGGAGAGAGGCCAAAATGAGAGTGAGGGAACTTGAAAGGGCGCGAGATGTGGTTGGGAACGTTAGTTTCTTAAAAAGGGATGCTTTAAAGGAGAGAGTGGGCATACAAAAGGACCAGAATTAGGTACCAAAGGAGATGTTTATGGCGTGTGGACAAAATGAATCTTTGAAAAATATGGTGAGGACAGAAGGATATGCAATTGATGAGCTTACCTACATTGGTTCATCTTCATAAAACTAAAACTGCCAATCAAGTCCTCTCTCTGATCTGTCTTCAATACGAGCCATTCCTTCCTGTTCCGTTCCCTTTTCGCTTTCCAAACCCTTATTAGTGGTGGGTCGCCCTTTCATTTCTGCCATTGCAGTTATGGGGTAACAATCATAAGCCTGTTTTCAGGATCACAAAAATAAATTCACATGTACTAATAATATGTGCTCTAGTCGATCACGTGATGAAATTTTCTCCAGTTCCACACAATGGATAACTACCATTAGCTTTCTCCATACTAAAATGGGAAACACACTCTACACCCGATCCAAATCAACGGTTCTAAAACTCGAGCTTTTCTATAATGCTAATAAAAAAAAATTGTTTCTAGTGTCATATATCATGCGTGTAAAGCCGATTGGTGATGAGGAGGATTTTATTTTTTGAAGGGCCACATCGTCTGATTAATCAGAAGAAAGGTTCTTGTCTAGTGGCCCACGTCCAATAGAGAGAGGTATTTTCACTGTGATGTGATGACCATTTGAATGGATGTTCTCTCTCTCGCAAACTGGTTTCCAACCTTGATCCCATTCAAAGGTTGTTTAGATTCTTCCCTCTTTAGTTCCCCTTTTCTTTTTCAATAACAACAACAACAACAATAATAAGCTAGCTAGTGACCTATTGGAAAACTCATGGAGACCTATGCCACTTGGGGTCATCCCTCAAAGGTCACTGTGAGTAATGCATTTTCATGGGTGGGTGCATGTCAGCTTGAAAGCTCTCGCTCTTTGGTCATGTTAACTCATATCATGATCTTCTCTTTGGAATGATTGAACCCACACTACAGTGTGTTAAAATTCCCAATTTTGGCTGATTATATAGGTCAGGGATCTAAAGGATATAAGAACAATTAGAATAAATAAAAGGCTAGCTGTACAGTGATTTCATATCTTCATCATCCATCGGAGCATTCTAGCTAGCTAGACCTTTTTTTTATTCAGCGTTTGATCCCAAACGGCAACTGCAATAGTGCAGTGTAGCTTTAATTTGATAATTCTATATCTGAACATTGATTTGTCCTTAAAGCCTTCCCATAAATATGCCTCTGTACAATTCTGTACAAATCAAATAATTAAGAAGGGTAATTTAAAAAATTGCAAATTAAAGGACTTGCACTCGGTGAAAAGAACAAAAAAAAAAAGGATTATTCTATATTGGCATTAAATAATGAAAAAAGACTGCATGCAAAGTTTGATGTTGCCTTATTTCTATATTGGACGGTGCATCACTTTCATCAAGCACTTAGACCAAAGTATATATGGAGATGGCACTTATTAGCTACTTGAACAATCGAGGCAGCTTCGAATCGCTGGGGATCATTTCCAAAGCTACACAGCCAAACATACTCTTGACTTTATTTTTAATTCTTTTTGTTTGTTAATTAAGTGGGTTTTTACTAATCTAAGGAGCCTAAGTACGTAAGTAAATCTTTATGATTGGAAAGATTTGGAAATTCTTTCTTGGGACAAGCTGAAGTGGCTAGCTAGCTGTATGTATGTATGTACGTGGCTGATCCTAGATCACAGAGACCCTACCCAGAGTCGAAGATAATAATCATCAAGACACATTTTATAACGAAACTGATACCATATATTTATGGGAAATCATTACAGTCAATTTTGATGATCTAAAAGATTCTCTTTACTTTTTTCTCTTAGGAAGAAGGCCGCATTACTGGTTATGCGATGTATGTGTACGTACGCGTGCTACGAAAAGTGCATGTTTTGTTCATCGTAGTGTATACAGATCTGGGACTTGATCTTAATTTTTTAAAGACTGATATATATATATATAGATATATATGCTTCGGTTACGGTAGATTCTTCTTTAAGGAAAAATAAATCAGATCGTGGGGTAGGACTTGTACGTAATAATAAGAAGAAGAAGAATGAGACACAACGCCCTCAAGTCCATGCTCTTTTTGGAAGCCCCTTTTATGGGTTTGGTCTGTGACTTTATTTCCAATCTTAACCGACATTGGGCCATGACTACGTCGTTGTCACTAATTAAATATTTGTTTATCATAATTAACTTGATTCTCTCTTTCCTTGATAGGCTCATTATATATAGAACCACCAGCTTTTCTCGTATAAAAAAATGAGGCAATCATGTGCCCCCTCCAAGCAGATTAACTTGTTCTAACTACTCGCAACATGGACTTGCATTACATAAGTAACTGAGAATGGGAAAACAAAGTGATCAGAGATAGGTTCGAGGGGATGGATTATTACCTTATTTTGATCAGTGGATGGTATATGCATGCATGTCCCTTTTTCTTAGTTTGGAGAATAATCTGCAACAGTTGCGAAAGGTTTTCAAGATGATGTTTAAACTGTTTATGATATTCACATGCACATGCTCGTGCTTCTTCCCTTTGTTTCTTTTGCTCTTTTTAATCATTCGCAGACAATATATGTTTTCAAATCAAATAATATGCAACACTAATATTTGGAAGATGATGGCCACAACAGCGTTTCAAAATAAGTTCCCTGTCCCTCGTCTTTTGACACAAGGCTGGTTCTTGATCAAGTGCTTAATATTGGGTTAACAAACTTAACTTTTGCTGCCCACATGACGTTATAATAATGACAAAGTCTTCATATATATAAAAGTAGTATGCCGAAAGATGGATCAAAGAGTTAAAAGATCAATCCTTTTGAGCCCACAAAACTATAATTACACATAGTTCACTAATTAGGCTACAGTTTAGTGAATTAGGCAACTTTATAAAGTCAATGATCTCACAAGAAAAATTAAAGCTTTTTAAAGTTTGGTTTCTAGGGTGGGCATGGACGAATGACTAAGTCGCCAAACCAATAATGACACTTATCATCGCCACAAGTCATGCATGTGGCTGCAAATTCCAAAACCAAACAATCAAAAGTGTTTTGAGTTTTTTTTTTTACCCATTTTTCCTAAAAACATTTATTCGTGGGATTTTAATTAAGTCACCTTAATTCCAAATAACTAAATGCAAGTTGCTTGAATAAGTACCGGCTGAAATCTTGTCAAAGGGTTTTCAAAAAAAAAAAAGCCTTTTGTAGTCGGTGATAATAATAAACTAGCTAAACAAATGAACAATAATAGTTGGATTACGAGTGAGTGCAACAACACTCATGGCAAAGTCAAGTGGGTAACTAGACATGTGGTCCATACCTAGCAAGAGAAACTGAGAAATCAAATCGGTGTTCGGATGCGGTGTCAGCTATAGATTGAGACCTGATGATACATAATAGTAGCAACCTTGAATTTTGCTCCAAATATTTATTGATGTTAATATAGCATTATTATTACGAGCCCACACGGTCCCAGGATACGCCTGTATAGCTTCCTTGACAAGAAAACTTCAATTCTAAAACATCTTCAGGCTTCAGAGCCAATTGTATTTTAACAAGGATGGCCCCCCAAAAAAAAGTTATACTTGTACCATGTCTTACGAAAGCTGGGGCTAATCCTTATGGATGAATCGTTAGGTTTGTCGCCTATATATCGTGAACTTGTCTTCCTTATGTGTGTGAAAGTGATTGGATCAACGTCATTTTATTTTCCCTCCGTTAACTAGTAGCTATCTACAACACAAAAAAAATTGCCTTTTCCATTGCTTCTCGATTAAGGAGATCCCAAAATGCCCCAGGTGAACGAGGTATATATATATATATATATATATATATATATATATATATATAAATATATGTATATGTATATATTCTGGATTTAGATTCTAGTTAGTACGAGTTAGTTGGTGTTGATCAAATAATAATCGTGGCCACTCATATTTTAAGGCTTGAGAAACACGTTATTAGTATTAGTTTATACATTTGATTTTTATGAGTTCTGAATATTTAGTCAGCCGAGAAGAGGACGTCCAAAGCAATGATTACTTTACACGACAACATGCAGGCTCAGAAAGGATTATCCATTTATAAAGGCAAACAACAAGGGCAGTTTCCATATATTATTTTATTATTATATATATATACAGAATCCTATAACTTTTTTAACTCGGCGCTGAAAATGTTCGGGCCTGCTGGGTGGAAAAGTTTCACCCTTGAGCTGTAATGCACAAAGCAATTTCTTGAGCAGCTAATACTAATGCATCGGAATACGTTATATACTGGAGTATTTATGGACTTATATAGAGAAATTACTCTATAATGAAAAATTATATATTCACAAGCTGTTAGTTTTGCTCATACATATATATAAGTCATAAGGATATATATTTTATCTACACATTAATTACTTAACCTAACCTAACAGGTGGCCCCAAGATTAAAGTAGGTGACGAGGGCAAATATGAGCACGTAGTTGAATGTGACGTTGCCCTCGTTTTTTAATACCGTAGAAGCTAAGTGTGACGTGGTGAGCGTTAAGCAATGAATGAAAGAATAGTTAAATGAGACGGTCAACAGTACACTTGCAAGAAGAATACAAGCATAATATTGGTAAAAAAACACAGAGAGCAGGGCCTGAATAGAACAAGGAGAAAACTGAAAAGGTATAAGGAAGAGGAAGAAGATGGATGTTTCGAATTGGGGGACTTAGAATTGAATTTGTTGAACTGAGGCATATATGAGAAGATCACATGCATCACATTCCTCTGAGGTGTAATGCACAAGGCAACCAGATAAGTAAGTAATGAATGTGAGTGGGGGCACATATATACGTACTAAGAATGCATGTGTTGGGTTGGTGGGAGCTAGCGTGAAGGAGCACGACTTATAATGGTTTGTTAACCTAGGGATTTGTGACATCAATCACATTCCTCTTTTGGCCTTCCCTTATTACTTGTAACGGTCCCATTGTTTTGAATTTGATTAATTAATTGTTTCTGCAGCGCGGCTAATCACCTCGGCTTTGCATTCAAATGAATACATCTCTGTGTAGGTGTCTGGGGTTGGTTGGGATGATAGTGAAGAAGGGAACACTCGCGGGGCTCGAGAATGACGCACACCCTCTCTCTCTCTCTCTCTCTATATTAAATCTTTCACTTTACTACTGCCCCAGTTCTCTAGTATTTTTGTTAGTAACTCGTTTTACCAAAGTTTGATTAAAGCTTTTAATAAAACCAAATGATGCTTTCAACTTACTCAATCTCTTCCATTAATTTATTTATTTACTCGCGTCTGTACGAATGAGAATCAGAGGCGCCATCTCGTTTGGCCGACGAAACCCCAAGTTGAGGAATTTAGTCAACTAATATGTTTGGTTGCAAAACACCAAACTCCGATAAAGGGTTCGTTTCCATATATATAGGAAATGGCCTAACACAATCAAGAAATTAGACGAGTTTTGACCATTCGGCCTCATCATCATTTACTTTCGAAATTACGTATAACAGTGTCCTTTCTTGTTCATTTCTTGTCTGTGTTTGCTGATTCTGCTTCTTCTTTCTCCTCTTGTAACATCAGCCACGTTAACGTGCGAGGAGGAACCTATAACCAGCCCTCGCCGGTTGCCGCTGATTCACACGCCACGTCCATAAGCGCCGAACAGGCCTCGATTCCCTATTTTAGCCCAACAACTTCCTAGAATTAACCTACCTGTCCATGCATGATTGTATATACACGAGATTAATAGTCATTAGTCATTAAATAATATCACATTATTTTGAGTTTTTGTAATGGAAAAAAAATCATGTATACACTATATAATTTCTTTTTGCAATTTCTCAAGCAACCTAAATATTTTGGCGACATTCAATTATTTGGCACCAACATCATATCCACTCATGTTATATATATATTAAAAAATATAAAAAATTATATTTAAGTCCCATATAAAAAAATTAATTATAAAAAATATCAAAAAATAATCAAATTACTGTGAAGTCTCATGTGACTTATGATTAATTTTTTTAAATTATAAAATAACGGAATTACCCCTGTAAAAAAATAACTCAAACAATAAGAATGATAATTTGATGGGGAAAAAATAATTCAAACAAGAAGAAAAATAATAACAACTTAAACAATGAGAATGACAATTCCCTGAGGAAGGAATAACAACTAGTAGGTAAAAAAATAAGAATTGAGATATTTTTTTTCAGGGTTAGTTTCATAATTTAACAATTTAAAAAAAAATAATTCTAAATCTAGTGAGACTTCATGATAATTTAATATTTTTTGAGATTTTTTTATAATTAAATTTATTGTATGAGACTTAAATATAAGTTTTTTAAAAAAAATCCATTCCGGGGGTATATATGAATTATGGGATTGTAGAACACGCAGAATAAAATAATGTTTAAACTGGCGTTGGCGTCGATAGTGAACTGTTTGAGTAGATCATCAAAGTCACAAGCAACAGTGCGTGTGATCTTGTTAAAGGGAATTTATAGTACAAAATTACATGGCCAAGCTTTTACATCAAGCATGTTGATACATATGAAAGCATTCATGTTTGTGCATACATAAATGTATCTCTTAGAAAAAGGTTTTAGATTCGTCTCCTTTGCTACAGTTGACTTTTTTTATTGCTGTAGCGAGCGAGCCAGCTGTAATTCTAGAATTACATTACAATATGGCTAAATACTTAATGCCCGAAAAAGAAAAGTTGAAAGCGACGCATTGTATTTTACCTCGGTTTCTTTCATTGCCTGGGCGCTTCGCTTGAGATGGAGCAATTATTCACTAATTGAGCAGTGATAATTTCGTGATGCCAAAATGTTATCCCGTGTTGCTGTCAACAGGTAAAAGCCATCGTTGGTAACTATATGCCATGTGATGAGTTGGGTTACTTTCCTTTTCTTTCCTTCTTTCTTTCTTATTCCCCCCCCCCCCCTCTTTTATTTATTATTTATGATTAATAATAATGTAAATGAGCGACCAATACTTATTAGCCTCTTCAACGTAAGCACGGAGCGATGCATAATATTATACTAAGCCTGTGTTTGAAAATCGGTTTAAAAAGCTATTCTCACACAATTCGGAAAAGACTCTCTTTCCATATTTCTATATAACGTAAAATTAATTAAAATAAACTAATTTAAATACACAATCGAGTCCTTCTTTAATTATTTGTAAAATCAGGAACAATCGCCTTTCAGCGTTGCATTTGAAGGGTGTGCCATTTGCCTCTGCTCACTTTAAATATGTCAAACAAAAGGTAAATTTATAACAATATTTTATTTTTCAGCATTTTATCAAACTTTTCGTTCCCGATGCTCTTTAAAAGCAATAACGTATCTTTAATTGTTGAGGTTTTTGGCTCAGCTTTATATGGCTATTATTTCCAATGCTACCAATATGTACGATTATAGTAGAATAGTAATTTTAAAAACTATCATATATTTAATTATTGTGGTGGCCTTTCTTGAGCAAATTCTAAGAGATCTTTTGCCCCTGTTAAGGGAAAGGACAGCGTATATCCTTAGGATTAATAATATGTAATTGGGAGTTAAGGAAGATCCATGTCTAGTAATATTTAGCACATATGCTTCTTTTTTGCGCTAGGTTTAAAAACAATTTAAGAATGAGTAATATCCCATAAAATACTCGAATGCCCCTGGATATCAGATAATTGTGAAGAATATTTTTTTTTAAATTAATGAAACTTTACGGAATTAAATTTGAGTATGGTTAACAATATACATGTCTTACTATTGATTAATTAATTATTTTATTTTACGGATTAAAAACTGGCACGTATTTATTCAATTCGTATATGATAAGGCCCCTCAACACACGTACATAGGCGCGCGTCTTTGTGTGTATACGCATCACTTGATTGAAAGGACAGCTGAATAGACAATTGAATGGCAAAGAGTGACTGTAAAATATGTGGGCATGTCGGATCAATTTAGTTTCGTTTGGTATGTGTCTATAAGAACAAATCCATGTTCACTATTTTGTGAGCCGAAAATCCTTGCTCACCAAACTGACTTTTTTTTATTTTCAACCCAACTCGACCGTCACTGCATCATGATTTTATATATATTAAATCCGCACAAAAAACCATACTATTTTATATATCCTATAGGGACTTGTAGATTTCACATTACCATGTACGTAGACAAAGATTCAGGCCAAAAAAAAAAAGTGAATTCATCGCGCTGGGAATTGAATGATCAATTCAAGAAAATATGCGCTCTAGTTCAAGGGAAAAAGTAAAAACACAGTTGATGGAATTAAATTCTTGTGGTAAATAAATAAATGAGCAAAAAATGAAAGCTCGTTTTGTAGTGAATTGAATATAGGAACCAATGTTTATGTATGTCTGTGCTAAATGAAACCCGAATATAGGGAGAAAAAAAAGGGTAACAGGCTGCCTATAATGTGCGTGCGTACGTGTTTAACTGTTTATACATATATATTAATTGGCGTGGCCTTCTTATCACTGAAAAGGTAGGTCCTAGTTGCCAGCAGGTGTTACTTATAATGGAAATAATTTTGCCTATTTAAATATAAATTTTTAAGTCTAGAACTGTATAAATATAAAAAATATTTTTAAAATAATAATTTTTAATTAAATTTAATAATATTTAAATATGATTAATTTATATAATTATGTAAAAAAGGGGGGGTCATAACTAGAGGATGGGGAGGCCCACTCTTTTAAATGATGTTATGTAATATCAATATCTAAACTGGATTACCTATCGTTTATAAGTTTAATTGGTAAAAGGGTGAGACATGCGACTATTTATAACGTGTTCGATCTCTGAGGAGTACTATTTTATTGTAATTATAGTTGCGATACTTAGAGAAATATCCTATCTATTTGGTGTCTAGATTTACGCCTGAGGATAATAGATAGCTCGTCCTCCCCGATATTAGTATGGCATAGAATGAAAAAAAAAATTATCCTACCTCTAGATCGTGAGTGAGTTTAACCTATTTATAAAAATTCAGATATTAAAAAAAATATAAATTGGATTTCCTGCTGTTGGCAAATATATATTCAACATCAGCTTCAACTAAAAACCTTCCTTTAAATAAACATATATCCTCTTACATATGTAAATCAAATGTTCCTGTTTTTCATGCAACTCGTATCATAACACACATTTTACCCAAACCCACTTAAGTTAGAGTACTTGCACCCTCATTAAGTGTATGGACGTACTTGGCACTACTTATATATGCACGTTGCTAGATTTTTATTGAGTAAGTATTGAATAGGGAATAGTACGAGTAGGAGCTGCCCCATCATTCTCACGTTACGCCGTATGGTATAATACGCGATACTCCCTCATTTGTGATCAGGCACACGTCAGGGGTGCCCCATTTTTACATTATTTTTGTTCTCTTCTTTTTAAGCTCATCATGCCCTTATTATTGCCCCCTCTTAAACCCGATCGCCTTTAATTAATCAACGCGTGTCTCCTTCTCGAGGCCATTTAATGACCTGGCTTAATGCCACTGGTCACTGCATCCCACGTTTGCTTTCCAACCAAGTACTACTTCAGCCTTGTATCCGTACACTCTGTTTAATTTCTAGCCTTGTATTTTTCTCGTGCATTCCATTGCTCAATGCCCACGGAATCTTATTATATTATATCTTTAATTCGCCCCTCCTCCTATGCAAGCATGCATGCCTCTCTTCATTCGTCACAATTGTGCTATTCCTTTTTTAATCAATTCAATATTTTTTTTTGGGGGGGGGGCAATTGAGAGTGATGCGTATAAACAGCGAGCAAGGTTTAAATATTGATGAAAATGGTCACTAGGTGGCACCCTTGGGAAGGAATCGAGTGCCTCTCCAGTACAAAGGGAAGTTCCAATCTTGGGGTTTAAGAGATAAGTACTAATTTTTTTATAAATTGTGATTAGGACCGTTTTATCCGGCTCTGGTTGTAACTCCGCATATCACATCCGAAGGATACGTACACATATTATTGAGGCAGGCGGACCCATAGACAGCATAATGGCGGCTTAGGGTGTGTGATTAATGATAGATTACATTAGAATTAGAATTATGTCAATTTATGGTTGTAGATGTGGTTATCTGATGCGGAGGGTACTAGGGTGCACGTGATGGACGACAGAGCGCTCGATTCTAAGAATTCGAATTATCATTATTATTCAGAATAATGAGAAACGCGTAGAGACTAGAGGCTAGAGAGAGGCAGCAGCTGTGAACGCATCGCCAGGGAATAAGTTGAAAAATATGGTACGGGCAGCAGTTAAATTGTTTATTATTATTTAATTCTCTTAGTTGGTCAGGATCATGTGGAAATTGCAAAAAGCAACCACGCAGTAATCATATTTGGCTAACAAAAAGACTTCGCAAACATCTTCAACTCTCTCGTGCCGAAGGAAATTTGCAATAAGAGGAAATATTCCTAGTGGTTTTTACTACATACAGTCCATCACTGGGTGCCTTTTAGCAATTTTTCCCGGGATATATTTCTCGAGTCATCGATAGAATCAGGCTGCCTCTTAAGTCAAACCATTTGAAGTGCTTTTGCTCTGAGCTGTAATCTTCAGAGATATATAATATATATACATACGCGCGCGCATATGCAAGACCCGAGGGTGGAAACAAGTATGGATGCTTAGAAGTTAAAACTCGAGATTAAAAAAATGAAGGACGATGTTGTTTGTTTTCCTTAATAAAGAAGAAAATGCAAAAGATCTGAGTGGGTGACGTGTTTGTCCTACGAACAATACGTAAGCATGGGAAGGTGGGATCTGTCATTTGGATTTTAGATACACGAGGGAATGAGATTAGAGATTAGAGATTAGACGGACTCAATACCCTATTTTAACGAGTGGAGGTCATAAATCTGATTTCCATGTAAGGGAGAGGGATTTTGATTATCGGGGGAATTGGAATTGACTAATTAAAAAATGAGAGGAGAGGGGGATGACAAGGGGGGGGGGGTCACATGGAAATGACATTAGAGGGGTTGGGGCGGTTGCAGTGAATGGCGTGCCGCCGCCGCCGCCGCCTTCCCCTACCGTACGCCACAAGCCCCCATGCGCCGCCCCTTTCTCTCTCCTCCTTTTTCCCTCGTCCTCATACGGAGTACTTTCTCAGTATTTATCATCAGTATATATACTCCCTTGTCTTTTGATACTTAATTTAATCAAATATGTACGTATATTTCTGTTTTCGACGAGTGTAAGGAGAGAAATATAGATACTCTACTAGATGCCGGTAAAAATTAAAAATACTGTATATACAGTAAAGAAGAGCGGGGTGAAATGGAAATATTAAAATAAGGAAATACAAAGCGTCAACTGAGGGTATACATGTAAAAAGAAAAGGAATGATGGAAATAAACCAGGAGAGATGGTCCCCTGGGAGGGCCTTAATAGGACTATTAAGCCTAGTCATTTAATAGTGCGGTAAGGTTCCTTCCAATAAAGCCCTTGAAATTCAAGCCCTCTTTCTCTCCATATACAACAAACCAAAAAAGAAGGGGGGAAAAAAAGAGGTAGGTTGGGGGGGGGGGGGTGGCGCTGTGTTCCCCTCTATGGCCACATCATGCTGCGTCCCACATGGTTAATCCCTAATTTCCTCACTTTAGTTAATTTTCGTAAAATATTGGATCCTTGCTTTCTCCTCTTTTTCACAAAGCCTCAAATCTGTCTACTTCCTTCACTTGCCTACATAATCCCCGCTTTAATCACACTTGTCCATGCATGCTGCCTCCCTCTCTCTCTCCTTCATTAACTTCCGCTCCACTTCACTACATTCAAAATAAAAAAGGATACCCTTTTCCACACTCGTTTTTTTCCCAAATTACAAAGAAAATTCCCCATTCCCCTCACATGAACGAACCCTTCACTTTACAAATGAACTAAAATATACATCTCGTTGTCCAGAGTTCATTATTTCTCCATTCCATTGCCACTCGTTTCCCCTTTACGCTTCGAAAGATGTCCCCGATAAAGTACAAGGGATTTTTGTTTGCATCGTTGAGTCTAAGGAAAAAGTTAATGACTCGAAAGTGAGCATTAAACACGAGCGAGGAGTATAATAAATTTGGAAAACAAGGTTAATACATATACTACTACACACTATATGATATAATACCATGGACGCGTTGAACGAATGAGAACAAAAGAAATATGATGGAAAGGAAAAAGGAAAATCCAACATAGTTTATAGTTAATGAAGCAGAAAAAGGGCAACGTGTGAGGAAAAGCAGCGGGTTTTCCGGTGGAAAAGGACGAGGAGGACGCAGAAAGCTGCTCCCCTTCCACGTGGACTTTGGATCCGCCGTCGGATCGTGATGCGAATAAGGATCGAGTCCAGAGATGAGATCATTGACATCCATGAGAGAAAGAGAGACTGATTTTGTTTTTGTTGTGCTACAGCCCACAGACACAAAAGGGGAACTGCCAAACAAAATAGAGAGAGAGAGAGAGAAACAGTGGAAGAAGATCAGAGAAGGGACTTAAATAGGGAAGAGAGGAGGGAGAAAGAGAAGACGGGGATGGCGGCGTTGCAGTTACAGTAACAGGGAAAGGTGTAATTGTAGAATGGTGGGGCGCTTAATTGTTCGTATTAATGCATATTACGCGCTGCGTTAGAGCAGCAGAAGAAGGCCAAGCAGAAGGAGGAGCGAATTGAAACACTGTTGGAGGCCTGTCCTTAACCAACAACGAGCTTCAATTTTTATCCCCTCCCCCACCCAAAAATCCAACCATATCATCCCCATCAGACACCTTACCTTAATTAGCTGCCCAGCACGCTCTTTGAGAATTCTCACCAGAAACCAAAACCCGAGAATTCTCCAATTTACTCCTTCTCAAGGCTCACTACCCAGAGAATTAATTCAACCAATAGTTCCCTTTTCCTTCTTTCTTCTCTCTGGTTTCCCCATACAAAGATCGATCTGTCACTGATATGGATTATCGGCCACAATTGAGGTCTAGGTCAGGTTTAGAGGAAGCAAAACAATGGCGGGTTTATTCTCACTAGGCGGTGGAGGAGGGAGGGGAGGAGGTGGGAGCAACCAGGACGACGAAGCCCACCACCACAATAACCCACCCACGGGAGTTCCTCATCCAGACGCCTTATATTGGTACAAGAGTAATGAAGACGTATCTTGTTACAGAGGCTTCGAGCTGTGGAACCAGCAGCAGCACCAGGTCATGCCTCCTCAAGCGAGGCCGCTTCTCCCCCAAGATCTTTACTCGCTAGGGGTGGGGCCGAGCAGCAGGAGCTCCGATGATCACTCCTCGTCGAGATCGGGCGTCATGATGATGCGTTCCGGCGGCGGAAGCAGCGGCGGCGGAGGAATAAGCTGCCAAGACTGTGGGAACCAAGCAAAGAAGGACTGCCCGCACATGCGGTGCAGGACTTGCTGTAAGAGCCGTGGCTACGACTGCCATACGCATGTGAAGAGCACTTGGGTTCCGGCCGCCAAGCGACGCGAGAGACAGCAGCAACAACAGCAGCAGCAACTTCAGCTTGGAGCAGGAGACAACAATCCCAAGAGGCTGAGAGATACTTGTAATAATAACCCCAGCCCCTCTACTCATGTGCAAATGCCAACCCACTCTTCATCAGCAGGTACTCTCTAGCATTCATGTTTTGTCTTCTTACTCTCAGTGTCTCTGTGAGATCCACTCTTAGACACAACAGAATCTCGCAGAAATTCTCTGAAAAAGATTCATCACACACACACTGAGCAAGCTCTCAAGTATATCGATTGCGTGTGAAGCAACTCCAAACCCCCCCCCCCCCAAGATTCGTATTCACCAGCTTTTCCTTTCTTTGCTTGTTTCTTTTTTCCCTTTTCCTTTTCCGAAGAGACTGTTGTTTAGTAGCCCTGACGAATAGATTGACAGCGAAGAACTGTTTCTCCTCTTTGTGTGTGTCTCAATTATTCGTGTGACTCTCCTCTTTCTTCCCTCTTCCCTCACTCACACTCACATTCACATTCACATTCACATTCCTCCTTTGTTGATATCTGTGTTCTTTATTTCTCATTTAAAAAATTCATTTCCATACCCTCGAATGACCTCATATCATTACCATTCTATCTTAATCTAAATATAATTCATCTCTGTCTAAACAATAATAATATCTTTTCTTGTTTGCTCATCTCTACCCCGTATGTATAATATTAAAGAAGGGTTAGAGCATGGGAATCTTCCAGCAGTGGTAAGTTCCTCGGCGGAGTTCCGGTGCGTACGGGTTAGCTCCATGGACGAGGCTGACGAGCAATTCGCGTACCAGACGGCTGTGAACATCGGAGGCCATGTATTCAGAGGAATTCTCTATGACCAAGGCCCTGATCCCATTTACATGTCCACCGCTGATACTTCTCCCGGTGGAGCCGTTCAGCCCCTCAACCTCATTGCTGCCACCGGAGCTTCTGCTCTTCCGGCTGCCGCCGCAAGCAGTGGTGGTGCCGCCGCCGGGGCTTCCTCCACTGGGCCGCTACTCGATCCTTCCTTGTATGCAGCGCCACTTAACCCTTTCATTTCTGGCAGTGGTACGCAGTTCTTTCCTCACCCAAGATCTTGAGAAACTCAAATAAAATAAAAGATAGATTACCAACTTTGTCTTTGAAGCTTCGAACATATAATATCATATCATTATTATTGTAGTAGTAACTTTGATAACCATTCAAGTAGGAGACAAAGAAAGAAAAAGAGAGAGAGAAAATGCAGACGAACGATCATCGTTGCTCCATATTTGATTTTATGCAAATTTCAATGCCTGGTCATTTTAAAATGAAATTGATCCTCTTCTCCTGCTTGAGAGTTATCTGTATGAATACGACGTAGTGGATTCCTAGTTCTAAATCCTAACATGGTAGTACAACGCGTCTTTAATTTTATATTTTCATATTTTACTTATTTAATTTATTGGTAATGGTTTTTCTCCTTCATGTTTAATATTAATCATGCTTAATTTCTGGTTGGTTTTGAACTTCGAAGATGCCTTTTTCCCTGTTTACCCGTATGCTTTGCTGGTTTGAAATCCAATACCAAACATAGTTTTGGACTAATTAACCACACCAAGGCTTCTTTAGTCTTTTCCTTTTATCCTATTACCGAATATGAGCGGTCCAACCATATGGCTGATGGATCTCTCTTTCCAATCTCTTCAAATGTGATGCTGAAATCTCTTAATAATATATCTTTTATTAACTATAATTCTACTTTGATTTGAAAACAGAAATGTAATCCTCATATTTGATGCCCATGCAACAATGTTGTATACGTATATAAATTTTGCATATATATATGTATATATATGAGGCATAATACTAGATTATTGTTCTCTGATTATTAGGGGGGAAAAACTAAAAGAAGTAAAACAAAATAAAGGGCTGAAATGTCAGAAATTTCAGCAGCCATGCAACGTCCTCTCTCAGCCTCATGAATGGAGACCCACTACTCTATATACCTAATCTTCAGTGATGATATCACTGCTAACACACAGCAGCTGACACACATTCGTCGTCATACCCTTAACATTTTATAGTACGTACAAATATGTTTACATCCAAAGTCAAGATATGTATAAGTAATGTTGTCAACTACATATGTTTTACGTCTGAAACTCTGTATTAGTAACGTACTTAGTGATTTGGGTTAAGTGGGGCATTTTGCTTTTTATTTTATTATCTTTAAAAAAACACCAAGTATCATGCATTTTCATTGGGTCAGAACCTGGTATTTTCCAAATATGGTCTAAGGAGAAGCATTAGCATGGCTGCTATTTTGTTCACTACCTTTTGTTCATGTCAATTGTATTTATTTTTCAAAAGGAGTTAATGTTCCACTTTCATGACAAGTAGGCAGCGCCGAAACCTTAATGTTGGGGATATCTGGCTTCATTTAATCATTCTGGGAGTCTATTGACTCTACTTCTCCTAAGTGCAAGTTGTTCTTTTCTAGATATATTAACACCGAACTTGAAATGAAAGTGAAAAATGTATTGAAGGCTAACATAGAAGGCTAGTTACTTGTCTTGGTAGAAGTGGAGACCCTTACATATTGTGTCTTTTAAGGTTTTTATTTCTCCATATATAAGTTCTGTCTTGTTTGTTATAAACATAAAAATAAAGGATTTTAAATAAACACGGAAAAGATAAAAAGCGTAATATCCGAAAGAATAGATCACGACTGTAATATCTACAGTTGAAAAGCCACGTGCATAATATATTAAAACGCACTAGGATAATATAATTTTGGAACCCATAGTTAAAACTTTTTTTTTTGTTGCTTTTATTAATGAGGCTGGCCATGGATTACTTTGCCACTCCATCGTTCTTTTGAATGACTCTATTGCATTGCATGGGTTCATTTCTTTTTTGTATATTGTCTTATGCTGAATTAATTACCACTCTGATGATATATCACCCTCTAATGATAGGAGGTTTGAAAATTATGTGTATATATGTGTGAATATAATTCAGATTCGTACATAGGTAAATGTTTCTCACTAGTATGTAGTAGATGGTTTGTCCCTTGTGTTCATTATATAGAATGTCGTCTTCGAGGAACAAAAGAATCTTCACAAATTATGATGCATGGATTTTGGTAATGGTTATGTGGATTGCTGCGGCATCTATTATTCGAAGGATAGTGTGTGAGAACTTACATATATTGGGTCAGACAGGGAAAAAAATAATGTTGAAAATATACAGATACGAAATGGTGGCAGCGCAACGTTTTCCCTTGTCTGTAATATGCTCTTCCAAGATTCTAATCCCGAGACAATATACGTGCGCGCGCGCGCTCTGTATGCTACCTACCATATGATTTAACGGCTCCTATTTGGTTGATAGCTTCATAAAGCAACCATGGAAGGTGGTTATTTGATTTCCTTAATATTATTGGCTTCATGGTGAACTTATTAGTTGCATGCAACGCTTTACGTAATTGTTAATGATCACGTGTATACACACACACACACATACATATATATATATATGGTCACTTTTATCTTCTGAGTTTGTGTGTGTGTCAATGTTGCTTTGACAGAATTTAAAAAATGAAGTCACAGAAAGTAGAACCTCTTTTGTGATTAGCTACGTACATCTGTCTCGCAATTGCACTGTGAATCCTCAAATGCTTAGTTTCTGCAACTCCATGTAAATGTATTATACAGCTATGAATCCCTAAAACCAAATATATTTTATTCGTTTTCATATCTTCAATTATTTCCCAAAAAAATGCGTGCAGCTGATTCATTATTCAGATGTTACTCCATTTTTCTGGGTTTTGTCAGTTGGAAAAGCGTGCTTCCCTTATTCCATGTTAAAGATGCCGAGTTTTGTGAAAATGCTAAGAATAATAAAAGAAGAAGATATAAAAAGCCTGAACTTTGATACATGTGGTATGATTCTATATATATTAACTTTCTCAAGGAAAAAAAAAAACAGCCTTCATCTTGAATCACGGAACGAAGATCAAGTAAATTAAGAATCCAGTTGAGGATTTTCTGTTTTCCCGATGGTGAGTGAAATTATTGGGAGTACTTTATCAGAGACGCGGATGATGCTGACGATCTCCATGTTCTTCCCTCTTCAAAAGAAAATTTCATATTTCTTGGATTCTTCCAAGAAAGTGGAAAATCATTCTGGACTTGTACAGCTTCTACGGATAAAGCAACCAAAATTAACTCAAATTAGATAATTCAGTGCTCCTGCACTTGCCATATTCCCATTTCCACTCTCGTGCTCCTTAGCGTACCTCTCGATTAATCATCTTTTGTTCGAACCCCATCTTATTCAACCATTTCCCAAACGGCCCAAACCGTCTCACGAAAACCTGCCTTGGTTGTTTCCTAAAAATAAAAAATTCTACTTCAATCAATCTATCCGTCGCATATAACGTCATCGTCGAACTGCTAAAGTCAAGGGAGTACACATACCTCCATGTCGTTGCCCTGGGTACAATTTATTTGATCGAAGAATGAGACATGAAATTTAGGGTTTTCAAACTGTCAAACTTTGTAGTTATGGTGACAGAAAATGAAGATTAGGGTTAGGGATTTCGAATTGATGAGGGGGTTAAAATAGAAAGGGTGAAGAGATTGAATGAAGCAAAAATGGTGGCGTATCTCAGTCAGCAATCGATGTGGTGGTCCCCGTTTGATTTGCCGGTTAGAGATGAATGGCCCTTGAAACATTTCAACTGTGGGGGACTCATTGAAGGGACGAAGAGAGGGTAAGGTTGATTATGAGGCGTGAAGACGTGCACGTATCACTGAGCAAACTTGTACGATTGCGTGCTTTATTGTTTTGATCGTTGTCTTCTGGTTCTGCTCTTTACCCATTTTTTCTACCCAAAAATTCATGACGATTCACGATGTACTTGTCTTTGTTATGAGCAAGGAGAGCATGCAAGACAATAAGGATATGACCCAAAGAAAAGGAGAAATGGGAGTCCAGTTTGGTGATATGTGAATGGGAAAAGGGGAAAGGACAAGCGTGGGACATAGACTTAGTTGGGCGTTTGATATCATTCTGAAGAACCTGCCATGGCATTGTCAGGACAGGTCCAAATCGTTCTCTGCCATGCTGCGCTCTGCGACATGAAGCATTAGTTCTCAACAAATCCCTTTCAGAAGGACTGATTAGCTTAATATACTAGAACCTTTTAGACGGAACCAATGCCGATGGGGACGGGCGATTGAACTCAGCTGGGCACGCCTATTACCCCAGAAATCGACTTTGATAACGACGTTCAGATCTTTATATCTTCCTCGGTTGACTCTATTGCTTATCCTTCTTCTCTTTTGATGTGATCCAGCAAGTCGACTTTATTTTTAAGAAAATAAAAGATCAAAAAGCAAAGGCAAACCAAATTTTCTGCCATAAACCAGGCTTCAATCATATTCACAAGAGAATTAAAACAAAACTCCACCTTCACAAACAAGAATAATATAGCTAGTCCTTCACGACACGAGTTGAATTTAGCTAAAAGGGTTATTACCAATATTTGAATCCCTATTATAAGATGTATTTATAATATCTAATTATGCATTGAATAAATAGAATTACAAGACAATATTTATACTTAAAAAAAAGAAAAAAGATAACAATCCCCATTGATACTTTATAAATTATGTCACGTTCATCTCTTGTTGTCATGATTTTCATTCTTTTAGACAGTACGACTTCCTTTTTCCTTATCGTAGCACAGTTCGCTTGCCCAGCTACATTTTTTTTAACAAAATGATAAAATAAACTACTCTTGGATAAGTATTTTAACTCTAGTATATCTAAATTTACGTCTGAAAGTAATAGACGGCTCGCCCCTGATATTAATATCATCTAGAAGGAAAAAAAATTTTATCTTACCCTTAAATCTTAGGTGAATCCAACCTCTTTCTAAACTTTTTTTTATCAAAAAAAATCATAAAATAACTTGAAAAATGCATATGATATTACCTAAAGCGATAAAATTCGCCGATGTGTTTTTTTTTTTGGGTCAAACAGACATTTGATTTAATGTGGCCCATTCGATAATTCTGAATACGACGGGATTTCTTTTCGGTTGGACGAAATTTCAAGATACATCGTTTTGATTAATGGAATAAAGAATATGCTTATATCCTATAAAAATTCGAATTCGATTCTCATTACTATTATAAAGACTCTTTTGATAAATGATGTCATAAATCCCCTATAAACGCTCTATAAACCCTAAAATTATATCCTCACTTTAGTGAAAACTGTTGACAAACGTTACATAAAAAAATAAAGAATAAATAACAAGTGAGTATTACTGTTATCTATTTCATTATCACTTGATTTAGGATCTTAGGAAAGCCCAATAAAACCAGCCCATAAGTTTTAGAATAAGCAATTGGGTTGTAGAGATTAATCATAGCCATACTCTCGCCACCTTAAAAAATGTCAGTCAGGATGCGCTCGGTCCACGAGGGTATTACGTATTATCTTATAATAATAAAATGACCCCAAAATTTGGTACATGCGCGGCAATCCTCCATAGAAATCTTAAAGACAACAGTGAAACACTTGAGCTACATCCTTGAAATCTCATCAAATATGCGCACTTGAAACTCTTGATTCTCCGCTAATACCACATTTCATCCAAAGTTTTCCCGAGTTCTTTGATAGCTCCATGAACAATTCCAGCTAGCGTAAAAAATTTTACCCTTATTTTTTTTTTTCACCGAGGACCAGATGAGGAACGAGGTTTACCCTTTGCGGAATTCAAATGCTGGGTGACAAATATAACTCCCATCACAACTATGAGGCAACCGACCAGAGTGCTGAAGAAGAGGGCTCCAGGATGCCTGGCCTGGACAAAGCCATACACCCCACTCGAGGTTACAAGAATAAGATCAGTGAGCCCATCGTTTGAGAAGTCCTCACAGATCAGGGCATGTGTTGGTGAACCAGGAAGTTCAATTGTAGCCAACAGACTACCTCCAGAAGATATGAGCACAGCTTCCTGTTCTCCAGCTGCAAGGATAACTTCCTGATTGTCATGCACTCGCAAGGACAGAGGCTTCAAGGTAGGAACCACCAGACCACCTTCCATCATCCCTGATGGGGAAGGCAGATTTGACCAAGTAACACCTGTTGAGAGCTGCCACTGCCAAATAGCGTCATGGCCATGCAAGCCAGGAGAGTATGACGTAATCTGCAAGGAACACAGTTTACTAAGTCATCAATTCCAGCATCATTAGGATTATTCCTCCATTAGATCCTATTCAAGCATCAGTACAGACGAACTAGGGAACTGGACAGTTACATACCTCTCCTCGATTAGTCAAGAAGATGACATCACCATGGCTTCCCGTCCTATGCTTGTGACCATCACTTCTTGGAATAAGTATGGGTGTTGCTATCTCTAAAGAGGATATATCTGAAGCACGTCCGAAGCTTCTAGAAAATTCTCCATGTTGGAACAAATTAAAATGGGTAAAATGACAAATAGATACATTGAAGAGTTGTTCCCGAACTGGTACACCAGATGTTGCAACAGCCCAGCAAGGACGTAGCACTTCCATTGACCCACTGACTACAGTCTGTTCAGCACCATTGCCTCCAACAGCCTGAAAGAAAACTTGTTATCTAAACATTGCATGGAATGATGGAATAATCTCCATATTCTATAATGCTTAGTGCTAAGTATGATGATCTTGATTGTTTGATTTTAGACAAAAATGATAAATAAGAAAAGAAAGAGGGATTTTTTTTTTTTGGGGGGTGGGGGGGTGGTACCTGCACATGATCTAGAACTCCATCACCATTAACATCAGCATGAAGACCACCTTCCCGAAGATGAAGCTGGGATAAAAAAAATCATCGTTACACAAGTTGCAGAGGTAAAACAATTACAATTAAATGAAATTTAGCCAAAACAATGTGAACCAACCATGCTCAAATATTACAAACAAACAAGTAAAGATTTTGGAGACTAGGAAAAGGAATTCTAACCTATGATACAACCTTCCATATTCCCGAAATAATATGTTTTCACACGTTTTTATCTAAATCAAAGATATGCATGGTAATCTTTTTTTGGCCGAAAAGAAAAAAAGGTATGCATGGTAATGCAATTGTCAAGACCATATTGATTAGTGCAAGTACATTACCTTGCATATAGTTCGACCAGATGCCAGATGAAGAGCTTCAATCCCCTCTTTTTGATGAGCCACCACAACATTAGGGACCCACCAAACTTGAGTGTGGTTCGTTATGGTTGGTACATAAGGAAGATGCTGCATCCAAAGAGCAGACACATTGTGACAAATAATAAAACTGCACCCTAACTTGGGTGCACCTTATATTTCTCATAATGCCAACATTTTAATTGGCAGCGAACTTGCTGTACTAAATCCTAATGAGCACATGCATAAATTGATCCCAAATAAAAGGATCAATTCAAGGTATTGTGAATATATGTGCTCACGTGTTTTTTTCTTCTATTCTCATGCCAAAATATTTAATAAACTATCTTAACTGAACGAAGCATGTTATAGACTTACAGTACTGGAAAAAAGAAAACATTATTTTCATCCGTTTACACTTCATAGTAAATATCACAAATGGGACAGGACATCTGATGCACAAAGTAGTTACCTAAATGACCAGCTCTTAGATAAATAAGAAAGATTGATTTCATACTAGTACTGCCCTACTGCTGTAATCAATAATCTAAAGCTGAACAATGTTGCAACGAATAGAAAGCTGAAAGATGAAAGCCATAGATGATCCAAATGAATGCCAATGCTTACCCAAATCACATAAAACAAGTAGAAGATTTACATTAGTTGACAAGCATACAGGCAGTTTCATGGCCATATGAACAAAATGATAGCTCCTGACTTAAAACATGTTTGAGAACGATCTCAGCATTAAAATGTTGGAAAATAATGTTTCAAGTCATTAATTTTCCAATTACAGCCGTCTTAACACTTATCATCATACCAAGGCCCCACCTGGGTAGATCTAAGGAAAATGATTCCTTTTCCATGACACGCAAAACAAAATATGCAATATCTATATGATAAGTAACCTTGTCATCATTATTTAACAGTAACTATTTCTTATTATCTTTTTTTATTCAGTGGCATAAAAGCATTTTACATCCAAAATATCACTTTTTTCATTCCATTCCATTTTGCATACGAAATGATCCCCTAAATAACATGTATCTCTAAGCAAATATCAGATGCAATGACACGGTTTGTATATTTCACCTTCTTAGGTTTTGCCGAACCAGCATAATTTACAGCTTTCCCAATTATGTTTGAAATTTTCTTTGATGAGTCCTTCCCTGGAGGATGGTTTTCCTCAGGCTTGTGAAAAGGGTAATTCATAGCCTTTCCAGGTATTTTTTTCAACGCTTTCCTCTTGTGTCTCTTGAAGTGTGCCAGCTTCAACAAAGTGTCCTCTCTCCTATCCTGAAGCATAAATACAATGTAAGTTCCATTTGGAAATTTGAATTCGAGATTTAGTACATAAGGGTAATAAAAGATGAAAAGCATATCGTACCCAGTGATGTGGCATGACTCCCAGGATTGATTCTCTGAACTCTCTACATTCAAACTAGAATTTCAAATGTCACAGGAAGTTATCTTTTAGGGAGACGCACTTAATAATTATTAAAGACAAGACACAGGAACACCATTGATTTTGTATTAACATCAAATTTGAGGAAAGGGGGGGATTAGAGTATATTGCATAAAACTTGAGTTTTTTATAGGACAAAACTCCTTTCTGTTTTTAAAATATGCACGAATCTTCCGTGAAACAAAATGCAACCCTACGCTTCAGTCCAATTTCATCTTTTTTGAGACTATTTTAGCAAAAAATATTAAAATTGGACTGAAGTGCAAAAATAACCTTTTGTTTTACTGCAGGCTTGTGTAATTTAAACAAAACTCATGAGAAGTCTATATAATTTACTCAACCACAACCACATGGAGTCTTGGGTCTCACACACACAAAGGTTAGGGGCTGATAATGGTTGATCACGGGGAGTTTAAATGAACATATGACAATGTGTCCAGATTATTCAAAACACAGGTTATAAACACTGAAGCACTTTTCATACACATTTTAAGATTTGAGTGAACAGCTAGAGTATATATACCTCTCCAGGATGACGACTATTCAGAGCTTGAACATCAAGCTTGAAGTTATGCTGTGGAAGTAGCCGTGATTCATCTGAAGTTAGTGCTTCAATGTTCTAAGCAGCAAAATACAGTATTAGTAATGGGAATATGGATAACACTGCCAATTATTAATATTATTAGTTAAGCAAATAGGCGTCAAATTAAAATCAACTCCAGTCAGCATAGTGCAAGATGGTAATTTCCAACATATCCCATAATAACAAAAGGATATTAAGCTGCAAAAAACAATTATTAAATGTCTAAATATTTCTGTAAGCTGCCTTTAAGGAGGAGAAGTAAGTGACTGAGCCATGGAGGTACTTCACAAAAGTAGAGTGATGGCTTTGCAAATAAATGACCAATTAAAAAGGGGGGAAATAGAGGGCAACAAGGTTTCAGCAGAGATGAGCAATAAGAGGAAGAATGACTAAAAAAGACAAACCCATCATATCAGAGGGTCTATTAACAAACTCATCACCTTGTTTCTGCCAGTGAATTTGTTCTTGGAGATCTCATCCTCGAGCTCAGATTGTGATTTTTATATAACTTAAATCTATCCAGAAAGGGGGGAAAACGGACCTCATTTTTTCTGGTCCATCTTTCAGCTCCAGATCGTCCAGCAAATGCATAGAATGCGAAATGCCGTAAATCCACATTTCCAGAGTTTTCAGAAGCCTACAAAGACAATAAACACAATAAATAATCAAAGTTTTTGCGCTATACATAGAAAAAATGAAGTAGAATCGACCTGACACATTCTTTGAATAGAAATAGCAATTTGTTGAAAAGAAAGACAGAAAGAAAGAACCAAAAGACAAAGCAAGAAATTACAACAAAAAATACCCAAACATTCAAAAACACAAAACTTGAAATCACAAGACAAAAAAATACAATGATGGACAAGAGATATTACTGAAATTCATCAAAACAATCAGATACTACTGAAGCTTCATGGCCTATAATATATTAAATTAGAAGTTCCCCTTTACTATTTTAATAAAATTCAAGCATACAGATCTTCCTTCCTTATCCTTTGTACTTTGTGCTTTTCTTGTTTACCAGTCACATAAAATGAGAAACCAACTGTTTCCTATACAAGTAGCTATAACCTGATGATAAAATTTGGTTTTGAAGGCTTCTTACTTAAGATTGCAGGAAAATTTAGTTCTTATGTAGTTCACAGCATAATAGAATTAAGTTTTTTTCCCTATAAAAGCATAAAATAAGATCAAAAGTTTAAATGGAGGATAACGTTCAAAAGTTTAACTCATGTTAATGGGTAAAACAGAAGGTAAATCTAGTGTTAAAATCACTACAATTGCACCAAACTAAACTAAACATGTCAATACCACTAATTATTCTACATTATTAAACAAAGATGCAGTTTAGCAATCCCAAGCAACAGGATGCCTATACCTCCTTTTCAGTAGCACTTCTTCGATGCTGCTCAGCATGTCTGGCTCCCATTGCCATTTCTTCAAAAGGATCCACTGAAACCTGAAAGTGGGAAAGAAGTTACTTGATAAAGCAGTGAAACAGACCCACATTTAAACCATTAGATTCACTAACAAAGGCAGCATTGGTACAATGCCACAAAAATTACCAAACCAAAATGTTTATATTGGAAGATAATGCCAACAGTACTAAATACATAAGTGGAAATGCAGAAATACAATATCATTATTGCTCTAACTCTAAGCATCCTGGTCTTAGCAAACTGTGAAATTCAACACACAGCAGGAAAACTACATATACATCACACTTCATCAACCTCAATTTCTAAAGTAGAAAAGGGCATACATTTTTTGCAAATAAAGAACAAGTAACTAAAAACCACTACAAAGGTGACTCATACGTGAGGTTGCATTTCCATCCTCCCACCAACAATGATCAATCCTGTATCTCCATGCTTTAAAGTATAATTGCTAATAGAGATTGCAACTTCCCTATGGTGAGCGTTATGAGGAAAATCCTCCTGCCAACAACCAGTAAAAGAACAAGTGGGCTTATAAATGAGTAATTTGAAACAGGCTGAGGTAAAACTGTCCTTGGAAATTGTAAAACTAGAATTCCATACCTGTAAATTATTTTCCCACAGCTTTTGGAGGTTGGAATCGAAACACATAACAGACCAACCAGACGTTACTACAACCAGAACTTGTTTATGTGGTTGCCCAACTTTATAACGATCAATATAGCCAGTAGCCATAGCAACTGGGCGTCTCCCAGACATAACTCGAATTTTGTCAGGCAATAAAGAAACCTCAGCAAGTAGACGTGCCTCACTGAATCCTTCATCCATACGCCTACCATGGGGCTCCAAAACCTGAGACAACCATTATAATTGTTAAACCCAGATGCTGGTCATACCACTTGTAACAAAATTATAGAGAAAAATCTTCAATTATGTGTCTAAACGTAGTACATAGGAGAATACTAACAATCCAAGTAGAAAAATAAGAAGACAATGGACAAGATTGCCAGAAGTAAAAAGACTGCGGAATGAGTAAGCAAGTCTCAATTTACCTGAATTTTTGCGTCATGTGTAGCCACAAGAACTTCCTTCTTTCCGTCCCCATTTAAATCAGCAACCACCGGCGGCGGAAGGCGTTCGGCTTCATATTTAATTGGGTATTCGTCAAATAGATGCATCCACGCATCTTTAAATGATATACCACCTTCGTGCTGACAAGTGAGGAAGCCAAGTACAATATACAAAACACAAGATTAAAGTCCGCTCCAATGAAACTAAAAAAATATGGTTACAATTAACCCACAAAAAGAAAAGGAAACAAATTACATCTCTTCGAGAGCAGGGTTCGAGTTATGAAGGTTTATACAAGAGTGAGTGTTGATAATAGGAGTGAAGTGAGCCAGATGAAGAGGCGGAATAGAAAATAAGGAAGTTACCTGGAGAGAGAAGAAAATGGCGAAAGCTGAAAGCATAAGAATGGCCAAATCCCGCTTCCTCATATCTTCTCAACTTGCTAATTTTCTCAGTTCAGAAATCACAAATCATTTCTCGAGTTAACAGCAGCACCCCGGATGCAGTGACCAAAATTAAGCTCCTGAAGAATCACTTCTTAGTTCTCGACCCGTGCGACAGCCGGCAGGGTGTTGACGGAATTTCGTTTTATTTTTGCCTCGTAAAATGAGTAAATGACATCCAGTGCCCTTAAATAAATTCTATTTCGTTAAGGGGCATTATTAATTCTTAATACGCCTCCCAAAGACCCAAGGACCCAAGAAATCATGCGGAAAGACAGAAATATCCCTAACTTTTTACTGTTTTCCCCATCAAAGAGTCAACATAAATCCCCCCAAAAAGACTATGAAAATTACTACATTCTAACATTTATAAATATTAAAATAAAGACCCTACCATTTTAAAGTTTAGAGCAAATGTCTAAAATTAACAATTCCTGAACTTCTCTCTGCCTTTCTCTCTCAGTCTGGCCTTCCTTCGCCGGAGTTCGACGGAAGAATCATTCTTTCAGCTCCGTTTTCATTCAACCAAATCAGAGTAAGTGAGTTTTTCATTTTTCATTCTCTGGGATCTTTATAGAATAGGACCTCTCTCATTTTGCAGGTTGTAGCTATGGGGCTCATATGTCGTTAATTAAAAAGAGCAGCGAAAAGAAAACCAGAGAACCGCATTAACAATCCAGTTCCTTTGCATCATGCTCTAAATCTCGCAAATTTGTATTTTGTATTTGCCTTTTCATTTAAAAAATGTACTCAAGATTCTTATTTCGGTTGCAATGACGCTCGTTGACGTTGGATCCTATAAACAGGCCAATGAATCACATATGAATTTAGCTCAATGTAGAGCAACTTCCACGAAGCATATAATCAATAATCTTGGCTTGGTATCACAGAGATGAACTTTTCTTTTCTTTCTTCTTTCTCTTCTCTCTCTTCCTCTTCAGTTTTCAACCCTCAAGTTCTGCAACTAAACTTCACAAGATCAAGCATCTCAGACCAGACCTCTTCCACAAATGACACTTCACCAACTTAATCCTTCGAGGTAACCAAACCCATTAAACTCCCTCGAACAAAGCCTTGGTCATACCAAATACTTCAACACGATTTTAGCTTCACGTGTGGAAATTATTCCGTCAATTATGGAAAGAAAAGCAAACAAAGAAGGCTTCAGAGAGGCAGGTGAATCTGCTTGTTGCTCTGTAAAGAAAGCTCTCTTCCATGGTGTTCATAATCTGTGAGCTCCATAGCTACACCCTGCAAATGAGAGAGGTCCTATTCTTCGCAGATCCCAGAGAATGAAAAATGGAAAACTCACTTACTCTGATTTGGTTGAATGAAAACGGAGCTGAAAGAGTGATTCTTCCGTCGAACTCCGGCGAAGGAAGGCAAGGCAGAGAGAAGTTCAGGAATTGCTGGACAAATGATGGGCATTTTGGTCATTTAGCCCTGAATTTCAAAATACAAGATTGGGTCCTTCTACTTTTGTAGCATTTGGAATCTCAAATTGGGATATATCAATTTTCAGAGTCTTTGTAGGATGTTCCCAAAAACAATACATAAAAAGCACTAAGAATAATTAGAAAAAGAAAATATAAGCCATGATCGACTTAATTGCATCATTAAGGTGAAAAGGATAGGTGATATATATTTTTAAGGTTGTTAATTTGCTTTCTCATATTTTTATTGTTTATGCTTGTTAATACAATCATGAGTTGATTAGTTTCAATTTTACAAGTTATAACAATTAGTTTAGGTATTAGATAATTGCCCACGAAATATTTAAGAATTATTAGCATTTACTTTCCTATGCTAACTTTATCATATCGCTTCTAATGTCATTTGATTGCCAATAAATTTTTTATTTATAATCACTTTTAATAATATAAACTACTTTTAACTACTTTTTTTAATTCTTAGTTCTTAATAAATAGTTGAAAGTGTTTTATATTAAGGATTTAAGAGATTAGCATAAAGTCGGCAAAAGAAAAATTTATCGATACTCGTGTGCAAGTATATGTTGTGTCAATTAACATATGATCTCACAAAAACAAAGGGAATTGATTTCCCAATATTTCTCATAATCTTATATAATATTTCTTATCATCTCATATGTAACTTGACAAGCGAACGACAAAATTGTATCGGAAATTAAAGATAGATTTTCTTTTCCTAATAGATCGATGGAATTAATGAGAAAGAAGTACAACACATGATATTTACACAAGTTGTATTCGTGAAGAACTATAAAGTAATTAGCCACATGAGCAGTAGCCTAGTTAACACTAAACTTCATAGCATCACAATAAAAACGGAATCCAAAGAAATTTTGATCACTGAATTCTCTGATATCATCAAAGAACCAAACCTTCGAAGATCAAACAAACAACTTTCAGCCAAGATTTATGAGTAACCCATTCATCCACCAAAGCCAATCGTTGCTAGAACAGTTTGTCAAAAATTTGTCATTTCTATTTCTTCTGCTTCCTCTTAGCCTCCAAGAGTGAAGAAAGTTGGGCACACCTCCCTTGGGCTTCCTCCAACTCCTTCTCCAAGTACTCAACCTTTTTCATGTTAGCAACATGAGCACAAGTGAAGCGCAATGATTTATTTATTCATAGTTTTCAAACTTTCTGATCAGATTACTCTTACCATCTGTTTCAGCTCAGTCTCCTTACGCATGTGTTCCTCGCACCTGCAGATAAGGGTACCGGTGAGTAACAGCAAAATATGCAAACAAGATGCTAAGTATACCTCAATTCAGCAGTCGCTATGTCTAGGTATTAGAATTTATCACGACAGCACAAATATTGGTGCGCATATATTTTGATTCAACATTTACCTCAAGAAAAGAGCTAGGTTCTCTTCACGGATCTGATCAACGGATTGGGTCCCTGGAGTTCCTACAGCCTGTTGGAGAAACTAATAACTTCAACCCCAAGAAAGAGAATACTAATAAACAGCTTTTTGGTGGATAATAGTATATATAAAATGAAAACACATAATTTCTTTGTTGGAGGGGGCTGAAATTGTCGAATTAAATATCAACAGGGAAATTACTACAATAGTAGGCATCTACTTCAGTTGTAGTTAGTTATAAGATTAAAAAAAAAAACATATTGAAGAGATTACGGTCTAAAACCAAATTTGATTACACATGGATAAGAAAAGTAACTTGGCTGCACACCGAACAAAGATTTTGTACATCACTTCAGATACTTACATGCTGCTCCGGCACATTCTGCTCATCATTTGCTGGAAGACCCACAATTGACTGATCTAAACTAGAATCTTCTTCATGCTCTTCTATACCAATATCTGGTTGAACTTTGCTTCCATGTGTGACAGTATGTGACTTGAAATTTGGTGGCTGATATCCAACCATGTGACAGTGACCTTTCCTGTCTAGTCCAAAACAATTTCACCAAAACAATGTCAACACCTCATAATATTGGGAAGATTGATATTCAGGAGAAGCCCATCTAATTAACAATGGAGCATAACAGAAAGTTATTCCCTATAGAAATTTGAAGGATTGAAAATAAAAAGAAAAGAAAACTTTAGAATATTATTAATCCTTAAATGAATGATAATATAAAAAGGCCTCTATATATAGGCTAAACCTAAAATCCTATTCTAATATCTCAGATTTATTCTTCTAAGATATAATAATATAATATTCAAATATAATCCTAAATAATATTCAAATTTAATTCTAGATAATTAATTAAATAACTAACAAAACATAATATTAATTAATAATTAATTATAAACTAGCGCATTTCAACACACTCCTCAAGTTAGATCTACAGCTTGAATATTTGCGCTTCTCAAGTATAGAGATACGGATCTACAATGGTAAACATAATAACATCATGCGCCAACTTGTTCCACTACATTCTTTTAATGATTTGAACACCTCTGAAGGGGCTTTGCCCAGAGCTAAGTAGCTACCACTATTAAAGCCAATTATAATACAACTTCCAGCTGCAATTTGTGGATCCTGAAAAATTTATTGATTGAACTAAGAGTATAGCTCCAAGAACATCAGTATATCAATATCATCAATTTACACCAAAAAGTTGGAGGAAGCCAAACACTTTCGTTTGGTTTGTGAATAAATAGTTCCCGTTTGAGGTTTTGTGCCATTACTTCAATTTTCACTTTTTGTATAACTCAATTATGTTCACTGAATGTCAAAATTCTCCCATAGCAACACACAGGAGAAAAAATCTACTTAAGAGAAAATCAGCATCAAAAGAATCCATTTAAATCACTGTTTGATTAGAATTGGTGCAAAACCCCAAAAAGCTAAGTAGCCAATGCATGAATATTTATTATGACAAAAATGGTTGGAAGGTGGAAACGAACTAAGAAACTGAGGAAAAAAAGAGAAATAAGTTAAATGAGGTATTCCACAAAACATAAACACCCAGGCTATGCTCCAGTGGGTTGGCAATATAATTACCAGGAAAAGAAAAAACTATTCAAGGAAAAATACAAGTCATAGCATAACAAACCAGTATTCCATTGTCATTTGTTTCAGCCTGGATTCCAGCCTAATGAATGGCGGTGATCTCTCAAAATCCTGCTTGTCATGGGCTGGTTCTATAAAATTCACTTCGAGAACTCCTACAATGTACTGAAAAATCAATAAAAGACCAATTTGGAATAGGTATAAGCCAAAGGAACTCGAAAGTTCAAAGAATAAGAACATACCAATAACACCATTCCCTCTCGATGAACCATCTCCTGTTACTTTCCAAAAAGGCTGTAATAACCAAAGTAAATTGAGATATTTTGACTAAAAAAATCTGAAGTTATACTCAACTTCACAATTTGTTAATTAGATCAATTGATTTGATGACTAAAATTGAATGAATGCATCATGTCCAACACCACATTTCAATTTTCAAAATCAACAATACAAGTTGTGAGAAAAAGAAAAGATATGAAAAAGAAAGACTCAGAAAGGAAGCAGGAGTAGATAAGGCAGTTTAAGCAACCAGAATATACCTTGATTAGACGATTTTTATGGTACACATTAAATCCAGAAACATTAAGAGGAGGAAAGCCCTTTACGAAACCAATGGTTGTCTTCACTGTAACCTAAAGCATAGCAGAAGTCATTATTTTAAAATCTCAAATGTTGCATCTTTGATGAGATTAAAGTTATAATACCTAAACAACAAACTATCTACTTAAATTGAAAAGTGCAAGAATACAAGGATCAAAGAAAGGTATGTATGTCAATCTCTTGGAATTTGGAATAATTAGAAAGCTCCACAAAAGTATCTTATTTGTCTATGAATCCTTTGTTCATTCATCAGAAATAAATAGCAACGTTCTGGGTAGTGCCATATAAATTAAGTCAAAAATTGCATTCAAGCCCTTTTATCATGAATCTTGCCTCCTCTGATGCCATGCCTAGATGGGGCTTATATGTAACTACTTGTGAATGTTTCAGCTCATCTACAATGTCAAACTGTTCCACAGGTCGTCCCCTTAGTATGATTTTGAAGTTGGGAAATTTTCTGAGGTACAACATTGAAGCATAAGCCTGAAGCAATAAAAGGGTCATTTAGAGTAAACAGAAAATACCAAAAATGATGACACTCATGATAGTTGAAACTGGAAGTATAAATCATTACCCTTAATGAATAATGGAAGCGATAGGATATATGTGACTGAAGCTGAACAGTTTTTTTGTTTAACTTTTTCACATCTCCACGATTCACTTCATCTCTCAGCCTAATATCCTATGCAAAAGAGCAAAGCAAAACATAACTGATTTCAAGAATCAGTCAATATAATGAATGGTCTAGTGAAAATATATACAAGTAGCTCTTTCAGCACGTAACTGACATCATTTATGAAAATGCTGAAATTTTTATCACACGCAGAAATCATTTATTAAAATGCATTTCCAAAATAATCCTCAAAGGAAAAGGTCCCTACAGCAACAGCAACATATAAACGCAGCATACCTCAGCATCATCATCAAAACTTAATTCATATATCCCTTCATCATTCAACCATAGATTGTATATTACAACTTTCGTTCCATGAGAACCAATATCCTCAAACTGAAACAGAGAAACAAGCTGATTAGTAAAAGGAATCCACAACCCACTACTAGAAATTGAGAACAAGTGCCATCAATGGCTCAACCAAACCTCTTATTGAATACATAAAATGGGGGTTTCCATGCTAGTATTTTGAGAGTTGAACAACAGATTTTGGCTGTACGCTAAGATGGGAATTGGTGTCAACATAATAAAAAAGGCTAGGAGATGCAGATAGGTCCAGTAAAGTAAGGTGCTTGCTGCCGAAAAAGGCAAGCGCATAGTTAATTCCTGATTCTTCACATCAACAAGCCTTGTGAAATGTGAATAAGAATGATTTTCATTACAGTTAACTTATAGAGCTGATGGTTAGCATCTTTTATATTAGTTAAATGGGGCATAAACCTCACAGCTACATGGTGAATAAGTGCACTACTGAAGACGAAAATCTGCTACTCGGAATTTTATTAATTATAATGTCTGACATGACCACCAAATAATAGCATCCATGGATATACAGTAGAATGAAATAAACCTGAAGCATTAGTTCCTCCTTTGATGCAAAGGGAGACCAATCAAGGATTGTTTTCAAGTTGGCCTCCCAATCTTCCTTTGAGCTATAGATAATTGGCTCAGCCCAGTGGTCAGATATGTCGAAATCTATCTACAAAGGAAATAACAGTGAATATATATATGGACGCACATAACTTTACTTATATCTTTGAAAAGAAAATATTACCATTGGAACGATAACATGATCTTGCCCTGTTTTTCGCAAAAAGGTATAGGATAGCAGACCCACACTTTGTGTTTTCTGACTGAGAGAAAAAAGTGTAAGATATTGAAGGCATATAATGTTCTCAGCAAATGAAACTTTAAAACTGAATATTTTATTGGAGAGGATAAAAAGCACCATAAAAGCACTGCAACACTAAAAAAAGACATGCAAAGAGCAAAAGTACTTGCATAAGGGTGAAACTGGCTCAACTCCTCCCCATATATGCTCATTACAAATCTTATATTTTCTTGTATGCACACGCATCCATCTTAACATCCTCATTTCAGCTACCCCAACTTTATGCTAAGTTGATTATTTTTCATTCATGCTCTAGTGTTGCACAAAAAGTTGCACTCGTAAATTATCGAATATTTAATCCCTCACAAATCCGAGATCCCACATGAAAAAATATCACAAAATAATAATCTGAAGTAGTATCAACCACCAAGTTCCTATATATATGTTAAGTACCATCAACTAAATATTACGCAATTTACCTCCTTTTAAATATATGTTAAACCCTTCTTCTCTGCTTGACATCTTAATAACTTCCTTGACCAATCATGCACAAACAAATTTCACCTTTTGCTAGATAATCACTCTTCCTTATGACTTCAAGCAGCAAAAAAAGACCTACTCCATCAATCTCAAACTAGCGAGTTCATGTAAATCAAGGAGCTAATTTCACAAAAAGAGCAAGAAACAATTGAAGACACCATAACTACATCCAAATTTGTCTTCATCAAATCCTAGGTAAAATAACACCTTTAAATAATTTAATTTTAGATAGTTCATCATTTGTGGATGATTAACCATCCAAAATGAACTCAAACCATGTAAGATATGGTCACCCCTAAAAACTTAAAATGTTGGGTCGCTCACATCTTTGAGCACATATATGTGTCACTTGTTCTCTAATTGTCAAATATGGGACCTTAGCACCCACACATCTCAACAAATCTTTTGTATATTTACAGTAGTTAACGAATAACATTTGAGGCATGAAACATAGAAGAACCATGCAATAAAAAGAACATTTTCAGAATGAAGTCAAGAGAGATATATTAGATTCAGAAATATGATATGATTTAAAAGTTATTGAAAAGTACCTTGATCGCATGGCACGACTGAAAACAATGACATCTCCACCTAGTCTCATAGTACTGGTCTTGAATCCATTTCCATCTAGAACAGCACAAGTGTTATTTAATTTAAGAAAAAATGCATTTCAGAGACAATCATGGATAATAACATTCACAACAATAACAAGAGGAAATACTTGAGAAATTGACAGCTTAAAAATAAGGGGGAGGGGGAGTTCATTGGAAATACACGATAAAACAATGCATTAGGAAAATAACTTTGACCTGCAAAACATAATGATATAAATAGATTTTTTTATTAAATCATATTTAGTCAATGAGAAAAGAACATTAAAGTTAGTCACATTGTCCGATAGTCGTCTTGGACTTCTTCGATGAATAACCCAGGCTCATGCATTTCCGTAATGATTCAGGATCCATCCCACCACCGTCATCTGCATGGGAAACAATCCTTAGTATGTTATGATACAAAGCGGAGTGGGGAACCCACCCTCAAAAGGCGCCTCGTAAGGGGGAAGAACCACACCACTTATATACCCCAGCGAGCAGCCTAAGCTACCCGATGTGGGACTTGGGTCATTACTCCGTCCCATAACAGTGGCCCTCCCCGGAAGAGCCGGCGTCCACGCCGGGCAGAAGTCGCCGCTGGTACGAGCCAACGGAGCCACCCGGGCAGAGGCCGGTGCCAGCTCTGATACCATCTGTTATGATACAAAGCGGAGTGGGGAACCCACCCTCAAAAGGCGCCTCATAAGGGGGAAGAACCACACCACTTATATACCCCAGCGAGCAGCCTAAGCTACCCGATGTGGGACTTGGGTCATTACTCCGTCCCATAACATAGTATGTTTTCATTGCTACATAAATAAAACAACCATCACCACAGTGTAAAGTATGAATGTTTAGATAGCATACCTAGGACAAGTAATGCTGGTGAATTATCCTTCATATCAATCTTATCGATCTTTACAAAGGTTGCACCATTTTGAGTCTGAATGTGCACATAAAATGCAGTCACTAGTCATGCTCTATCACAGTACAGCTTTTTTATAAGCTTTAAATATCTTCTTCCCCTAATATTGGCAGGCATTCATTGACGGAGAGATGTAAACAATGTAGGCATGCAAGTAAATTTCCAGTCTTACAACCAAGAAACTTACTGGATTGCCCTCAAAATCAGCCTACGTCTCTACCTAAAACCTATAGAAGACGCCTAAAAGGAAGTAACAACTCTGAGAAGACTGTGACCAACAGACCAAGGAAGTATTCCAAGGTTTAAACCCAAACGGCAAAAGAGGAGGGAGACAAGAAGACGGATTTACATTGAGCAATGAAGTTCACTTCAGGGAAAGCACCTAGGCAACAAGCATAGATCATATTATACGTTTCCATTATGATAAAGTAGTATTATCTGCTCAGAAAAGAATTAATGACTTAGATTTAAAGCATACCTCATCAACAGCATTATCCATAAGCTCAGCAATTGCTGCCAAGAAAGAAAAGCACATATCAAAACAAAAGGAGAAATCTACGTTTTTCAAGGATTGTCATAGGCAAAGAAGCATTCATTTTCATACAAAATTTAAAGAACACAGTCAAATACTCCAGATACTCCTCTTCCTACCATCCGACAACAAAAACTTTAAAGCACATTAAGTATTCTACTTAAAGAAATGTTGACTAGATGAAACAAACGCCAACAGTAAATTATAACTGAATATAAAATTGTTAACCAGTCCAGTTGACAGTACAGGCACCAAGATTCTGAAAATATTTACTAAATACTAGATATTGTAGCTAAGCATCTCCTCAAGGTAAAGTTTGACCATGCAACTTGAAGGCTGTTCGTGGAACCACCATGTTGCACTAAAAAACAACAACTGCAGATATATGGGCAGCAAACACAAAAGCATCCAACCCACAATTTTGTCCATATAAAATCTTCCTGTGTCAAGGTAATTCAAGTGTCAATATTACTTGAAGGAGATCGTTTTCAAAAACTGTTAGGAATTTTTTTTTTTTTTTTATGGAATGGAGTGGGATGGCCAAAACGGTTGTGCCATTATTTGGGAGAATTTTTTAAAAGGGAGTGGAATGGCTTGGCCATCCTTAGCCATCCTAAACCCACTTTTTCCTTACCCATAAAATTAGGGGTTAATGATAGAATGACTTGAAACAAATAACACTATTACAAAATAAACTCCATCCTTCTCACCCCTCCCAATCCTCCTCCTTCTCTCGCTCTAAAATTGGAAAAACATAATTATAATCAATTCCATTCCATAATTTTTTAATAACTATCTAATAACAGTCAAATGAAACCATTCCTTCTCCTAGTAAAACTCCCAAACAATTAAACATTCCATCCCATCCCATCCCACCCCACCCCACTCCACTCCATTCCATTCCATTAATGATGGTTTTGCTCCATTCCAACCTAAACTAATAAACATGTCCTGAAAATTTTATCAAAAAGGACTTCTCGGTTACTCAACCGAAATAAGGCACATTACTAGCCAAAAGTATAGACATATGGTTCAGGTAGCTAGAGCATACCCCCAAAAGTCCACTTGTGAGAGGTTGCGTTAGAATGAAGAAACTTGGGATGAACACGGGCATGCTCCAAGTAACCTTGAACGGGAGGTGGCTTCACAGTTGGACCAACAACGTAGTCCCCAGCTTTCCAGAAACTACGGGACACGAGATTGACAGGCACCAAGGATACAGTATTTGATTCAGAGTTGTTCTGTTGCTGAACCTGTAGCTGGGCCCCCGGCTCTGATGGAGTCTTGTTGAAAGCCGCATTGCTTGTTCCAAGCACCGCGCCATTCTCGTCGTCGCTACTGTCAATGGAAATGACACGGCCCTCGTTTTTCTCTCTCTTAGGCGGCATGGAAGCAGTGACACTGAGAACTCAGCCACTCCAGTTCTATCTTGCTCAATAACTAGGGTTTACAATTTTTTGAAACTTCTTTAAAAAATTGAGTGAAATTAGTTCGTCATCGGAATCAGAATCACAATATTCCGCGGCAGCGCCAATGACAGTTGGAAGCGGCGAATAAATATCGGGCGGGCTAGGGAGATGGAGGCAAGCGAGAAAGGGGATTAAGCTTTTGCTACCTTTTCTTTTTAAAATTTAGGGTGAATGATGATTCTGATCATCTAATAGCAATAAAATAAAAATTAATCTTTGCATAAATCATAATTTGATTTAATTATAATTCAGTTTTTAAAATTTACTTGTACCACAATTTCTCAAGTTTTAATTATTTTATCCATTGTAATTTATATATTTCATCACTCAATTACAATTTAATCTGTTCAAGTCTGGAAATGACTTTTAAAAAATGTAAACAAGATTAAGTTCACCAAATTAAACTTCTGGAATAAATTATAATTAATTTAAAATTATATAAAATATTAATATAATTTATTTTTAAAATTAGAGTATACTAGTTATAAAATATCAAACTTTATGCAAATATACTAGTAGCAACGTTCTGGTAAAATATAGAATTTAACTGTGCTATTGGCTACTATGAATAAGATCAAGCAGAACCTGGTGATAAGGAAAATGCCCTTCCAATTAGATGGGGGCTGTCACAAATATATTTCCACCAGTTTGACTCTTCCCCTTCCCAATGGTCCAACACAGCCAGCTTATAAGATGCAATCGACAGCGCGATCAAAACGGCTAAACACTCTCTTCTCTGGGAGGATCTGAATCACCAATAATTGCAGAAGCAGAGAATATGGAGCTTGAACGAGCCAAGGTGCACATAATCTTGACGCTTTTACAGTTCTGTAATGCAGGAAACCATGTTTTTCTGCGACTTGCACTTGATACAGGCGTAAGCAAACTGGTCTTTCCCGTTTATCGCAACATCATTGCTCTGATTCTTCTGGGTCCCCTTGCTTATTTTTCAGAGAAGTATGCAGTTTACTACTTGATTTCTTGGATTTGTTTTAATACTAGTATTCCATCTCCATCCGCTTTATATCACTCTATTTTCTAATTTGTTATTGTATCCTGGTAGGAACCAAAGGCCATCTCTAACCATTTCTCGTGTGATACGATTTTTCTTACTTGGACTTATCGGGTATGATCATAATTTCTTCACTAAGCAGCTCCATTGATTCCGTTGCTGACACGACATATTAGTCTAATTTTCATATTTTGATTTTCTCTGCTGCAGAATAACAACGAAAGAAGGATTCTACCTCGTGGGTCTGGAAAATACATCCCCTACATTTGCGTCCGTTATGCAGAATTCTGTTCCGGCTCTAACTTTTCTCATGGCTGCAATACTCAGGCAAGCAATAATTAATACAAGTCTCAATGACAAAACACATGATTACTTACTTCAGGTTAGAAAGATGGATCAAAACTTATCAGTGAGAATTTTAGATCTTTTTCCGCCCCATTTTTCATATTAGCACTAGGTATGGTGGCCTATGCTGAATCCACGCTTCAAATACCAAGGTTTTTGTAGGAGTCTTGGTAACTTTAAAAAACAAAAAATAAGTCGAAATGGTCCTCCATACTTACCCTTACAGCCATATGTATTTCATTAAATGCAGATATGAGAGCGTACGCCTAAACAGGATATCTGGGGTAGCAAAGGTCTTTGGAGTGATTGCTTCTGTAGCAGGAGCTTCAGTGCTTACACTGTTCAAGGGACCTATCATTTACAATCCACATTCATCTTTATTAGGGGGTGGCCATGAGAAAAGCTGGAACTTGGGTTGCATTGGTCTCATTGGTCACTGCTTAAGTTGGTCTGGTTGGATTGTTATGCAAGCATCTGTGCTGAAAGAATTCCCGGCCCCCCTCTTAGTTTCAGCGTCTACTTGCTTCTTCGGTATTGTGCAGTTTCTGATACTTGCAGCCTCCTTTGAGCATGATCCTGAAGCCTGGAAGCTTAACTCTGGAGAGGAGCTCTACGGCCTTTTGTATGCGGTTTGTGAATCAAACTCATGCTTAAACTTCATCTTCCATTGTAAATTTAGCATATAACTGTAAGCCATTGTATATTAGCACAATCCCTACATTTCCAGTTCTTTTTTTTTTCCCAATTTGATGATTAAGGGCAGCAAGTTTAAATTGTCTATAACTCATTAAAAATTAGGAATCATAATTGATGACCTTCACATACAGATACAGAGAGAAGATATTTTACCATCCTCTTGCTAGCCTTCTTGGTTGGCTTAGGTTGCTCAATATCTTCCATGGCCTCCAATAGTATGACAGAAAAGACTGAATGTTTCAGGGAGTGATGGTTTCAGCGCTAGCAGCAGCATTACAGATATGGGCTATTGGCAAGGGAGGGCCCGTGTTTACTTCTATTTATCAGCCTGTGCAGACAATAATTGTAGGTTTAATCGCATCTTTAGCTTTTGGTGAAGAATTCTTCTTGGGAGGGTGAGTTCTCATCATCCAAGCCACTTCACTTGCATTTTGTCTAATTCAAAATTTTTTCATGGCAAAATATGTGTTGATATACTTTTGAAGGGCCCATTACTGTCTCAGGGATAAAACTTTCATAGTAAGCTTCTTAATGCTCTTTCTTATTCTAGGCCTGAAAGCACTTAGCTTCAAAGCTGGCTTGATTAATTAACTCATGAAATAACAGCAATTGGAGAAAAGATGAAGGAGAGAAATAGAATTGAACAAGTATAAAATGGGGACGAACTAAGAAATCCTGTACCAGGATTGTAACAAACTAACAAGGATGCTCTGCACTCTTTTTTAAATAGATTCTAACATGCATTTATAGCCGCCATCTAATATCTTATTCTTTCATATTGAGTTGATCCAAATTTGCTGTCTTGAGTTTAATCCCTATCTCGTGATTATTAATTTCATTCAACTTAATCTATGCTTTGTCCAAGATAAGGACATTGATTCTTGGATTAACGAACTGAATGTCAAGCTTCCTTGTTTCCTTAGGCTTGTGCTACAGAAGGCTTATTTATAGTACTTTTGCAATGCAGAATTATTGGAGCTTGTTTGATCATATTTGGACTATACCTTGTTGTCTGGGGAAAAAGTGAAGAAGCCAAGCCTAGCGAAGAGGTCATAGAAGTCAAGCCTGGCGAAGAGGTCATAGTCCCCTGTGCTTGGAAGAAGCATGTGGAAGAAAATTCTGAAAATTCTTCCCTTGTGCAACCGTTGATACCACCACAAATTCCTTAGATGGCAAAGAGCCCCGTGGATATTTTTAAGCAACGTTATAGTTTGTTTCACAACTCATTCAGGGGGTTAACAGGCTCATATGAAAGAGCCTGTGTATAAAGATGATGCATCGTGATCTAGTGTCACTATTGATCAGAGTTTTATATAGATTCGGATGAGCAAAATATTTAACAGCTGTATTCCATTGAAACTCTGATGTGGGAGGTTGCAAGATTCCTCGTGTCTGAAATTTTTATATCAGAAAATAAGGATACCCAAACGGCCACTAAAATGAGTTTATAGGTGTATTCCATTGCCTGAATTTTTTATTTCAATGTGCTCCGCGAGGTGAAGATTACTAGTGTTTTATTTGAGGCAGTTAACTCAATGCTTACAAATGATGTGGCTGGGATTCCCTTCGAGAGCATGATCAAGGAAATTAAGAGATTTATAGTGCTTAACTAAAATATAAGCACATTCACGCTCAGGCATACCACTATGCAAATCGGCTCACAATGAATGTTTTTTTATTAGATGAGCCATGTACTAAACATACATATTCTTTATTATAAGAATTTGAATATTAATTTATTATGACGATTAATCTATTTTTATTAGATCAACACCCATTGGTAATCTAATTTGTGCTTTTATGGCTCTGCCATCCCTTTCATTAAAAGAAAAAATCAACAATTTTTATCAAGTATTTTTTTTTTGCGAGCATTTTATCAAGTCTTAGATCATTGTGGACTTGTCGATGTATATCAATTACTTTATGAATATGTTAATTTTCACAAGAACAAAAAAAGTCAAACTTAGTATCATTATTATATATATTGATAAATATAAAAAACGTGAATAAGTATTATCGATTCATCTTTATATATATAAAAAAAACTCCCTTACACTGATCAAAAAATTTAGAAAAAATCTCATAAATATTCATTTAAATTTTAAAATTCTGTTTACTATATTTTATAAGCTATTTATAATATTTATAATTTTTTTTAAATCTTGATTTAAAATTTAAATAGGTTTTTTTAGGATTTTCCTAAAAATCTACAAGTTAAAAGTCAAAACGAATAATTAAAAATCCGAAATGGCTTGCGGGGGGTCCAGTGAAACAAAACAACATCATCTGATTGGACTGAGCCACATAATTCTTCTCGTAAAGCAAGTGCTTCCTCCCCCTCCCCCTCCACGGGAATAGAAACGAACAACCTGTACGCGCGCACCCATCAGCAGCTGCAGAAGTGGCCTCGTAAGTAGTAACCCTACTGGCAGATCGGATCCTTTTTCATCTTCCGTATTTGGGTCTTGTAAGTCTGTAATCATATTGCTGCGATTGTTTTTGTTACATGTTTCTTATGTGGTCCACTCGTAAATTCTAATCCGTTTTCATTTCGTCCGCGCGGAAAGGCTTCTTCAGTACCGAGTCATGGGATTCGCTGAATTCTATTTACTTGTTGATTTTGTGATGGATCGGAAAGATTATAGGACCATTCTAGATCGCAGTTGTGTTATGCTTGGATCTGTCTACTAAATTGGATACTGTTTGAATTTTCAGAAACATTGCTTTCAGTCATGGTGGGGAAGCTAGTTTAAATTAGGTTAAATGATTAGCAGAGAAAATTCACACACATTTATGGAATGTCAATCTTCATGATCAAGAAGCTTGTTTCTGAAACAAGATCAGCTATGAAAAGCCCCATTTAATCCCTTTTCAGCTGAATGTACTACAGTGCCTCCAGATATTGAGACCTTTTGAATTTGCAGCCCTTGAAAACCTTAAAATGAAGGGCGAGAGTGTTTGTTAACTTATGTTGAAGAAAGAAAGCTTGTGGATTTAAGCTGGTTCAGGAATGGGCCATTCATCTATACACTCTATGCTAAATAAAAGAGTCAAGCTGAGCACAAGAGAAACAAAATTCTAAACACTGTTAACTCCTGACAAGCTTTATATTCTTTATTTTTAGCTGAGCAAGACTATGATAAACCTTGAAGACATTGAAATTACATTGAGTGCTGCTCTTGATTGGAGTATTGAAAGGAAATTGGTCTAGCATTATAGTTTCGCGATGTAAATTGCCTAAGTTGCCTTGCCTCTGAATTTCTTCAATGTAATCTGGTGGATTTTTTAGGCTATCTAGGTCCTTCAATGTTATAGGTGAACTGCAACCCAGGAAAACACATTACGCTTGCATTCTTGCTGCATCTTCACCTTATTAGTTAATTTGGTTAAGGTTCAAATCATCTTCATTTGTTTTTGTGTGTGTGTGTAAAAGGACTCCCTTTTGATTCCACATGTTCTCTTTAGGAAAGTCATTATTCTCCCAACTTCTCGATGGAATCAGATTTGGACCCTGAGCACCAGCAGATCATGGAAGGACGTTTTTCTCATCCCATGCAAATTGATCCCAGTCGGGCGCGATTTCCATGTTGTATTGTGTGGTCACCTCTTCCTGTTATCTCATGGTTCATTCCTTTCATTGGTCACGTTGGCATCTGCAGAGAGGATGGAGTAATATTGGATTTTGCAGGGCCTAATTATGTTTGTGTAGACAACTTTGCATTTGGAGCCCCAACTCGCTATATTCAAATAAGTAAAGAAAAGGTATGCGAAATTATTTGTTTTTATTATCAATTTGGGTGGGAAGAAATGCAAAGTTTTCCCCCTTAATAGACAACATTTATGCTGGAAACAAAATGGCCTAAACCAAAACTAGGTAGACGATGTTCTTATCAGCATGATAAATAGAGGAGTAATTAGAGAACTTCACTTTATCGATGACTGCAAGTCTTAGGTATTTGTATAATTGTATTCCTTCGGTTTTTTGCACCATCCTCTTATATATACTCTAGCTGATCTGTGACCAATGTGAAGACCTAAAATTTAAAGTAATTTCTACTTAATCCATGTTGTTTATCCATTTGTTTCTTCTCCTTATTGCTTCTCATATGTTCTTTATAATCCCTGCCAGCAGTGTTGCATCCCCTCCCGGGGGTCTGCTTTCAGTGGAGAGGATCAATTCATGCAGGATGAAACCAGTGGGGACTTGAGGACATGGAATGACGCTCTTAGGAAGAGCACTCAAGAATTCCAGCATCGATCTTACAATTTTTTAACATGCAATTGTCACTCGTTTGTTGCCAATAATTTAAATAGGCTCGGCTTCTCGTCTGGTGGATGGAACGTGGTAAACCTTGCAATTTACATTTTACTCAATGGTTCTTGGGTCAGCACAGCATCTATTCTGAAATCTGTTATACCATCTGCTGTTGTGTTTTTCCTTGGAATAACGTTTGGGGGCTTCACCTTCCTAGCTTATTGGTCATTCTTCACCTTTACTCTTATTGCTTGGTTCCTTCTTGGTACTTACTGTTTCAAAAACTTGATTTACTTGTAATATGTATTTTTCATATTGTTACACTGTATAATACCATGATTCAGTTTAAGTCTGGTAGAGATATAATTTATTTTCTGTCCAAGTGATTTTTTTGGTCGCATACTCCTTTCCCCGCCGGCCTTTTTCATGTTAAATGAACTGTGCGTGATTTTGACTCATCGTTTTTTCTTTTGCATGTATAATTATAAACGTCTCATCTTATTGCATATTGTTGTTCATGAGACTGGATAATATTTAGCAGCTATTTTTGAAACGTTTGCCATTTTTTATTTTATTTTAATGAAAATATGACGCTAATAAATTTTTATAACCAATTGAAATATGATTGATTAACAAATATTTCTTGCTTGGCCAAACTCTTTAGTATTAATAAATCATCACTGCTATATTATTATTTTTTGAATAGCAGCTAATGAATTTACAAGGTAGACAATTCAATCAATATATCAAATATCAAAACAAAATAATTGAAACATCGGTTTAGTTCTGACTATTCAGTTTCCAGCATCAAAGGAAGTCGGACATTGAAATTAGAGATATTAGGGAGGCTCAGCAAAATGGGCATATCACAAAGAAAGGAGAAAAATGAGGGTGTATCGAATATGAGATATAAAGAAAATAGGAAAAACTGTAAAATTAACAAGAGTGGTGTGGGGAAAAATAACAGGGAAGAGAGCCAATTAATGTAAATTGTTATTGGCAACAGGAAAAAAGCCAATTAATATAAATTGCACGAACCACATTATTGTGCAGTACACAATTAATGTGGGAATAGTGTGGGGGATCCTATCCGGATTACACGTGCATGAATATATATTTGGCCAACGCATGAATAATATTTTATCATCTACTCAATACGCAAAATTAAATATGAGTAACTTTAGTAGCATTGAATGATTTTACGTTGCATGACGTCGTCACGCCTCATGGCAAGCTCGTAAAAATCTGAAGGTCATTCTCATGAGATCACCTCCCCGTCCTGCTCATATAGTTGAGGTCGTGCATTAGCAATGTTCGCAAAATTGGAGAGTTCGAGAAGACGCGAAGAAACTGGCAGCCGAAGAGGGGTAGGTCATCAGTTGCCATACCGTTGAGGCGTGGAACGAGCAACTCCAGAAGGGCAATGACTCCAAGAAACTGGTTTCATATTTTCTTTGATTTTTTTCCTCTCTCGTTTACTGTTTATCTCTGATTCTTGTGCTTTGTTGTGAATGGATCTGTTCTTTATACTCCCGATTTGGCTTATCCCCGTTGGATGCGGTGCGATTCTGAGTGATGGGTTTCGTTTGGTTTGTCATTATTTGGATTATGTTAACAAGCGTGCATGAATTTGCTGAACTTTGATGGATCGGCCATTTTTATCATGCGACGACGGTTTTTCAAAACTCATTTTCAAGGACCTTATGTCTTGATATTCGATTCTACAAGTTTTGAAAATTTCTCTTTTTAAATTGACGAATATATAACAATCACGTGTCCTTCAGTTGCCTCTAAAATCTATTTGCCCGAAGGAAAATGAGATTAATTACGCTTTTGGGTGATATTGACTGTGATTTTTGTTGCTCCACCCGTATAACAGTTTAAGCTACTGAAATATGGGAGATATGAAATCGTACACGTTGTGTTGGTTAGATTATTTGGCGGATGAATCAAGCTGTACTTCTGAGATTTTTATATGTATAATCTTTTCATACTCACCGTTAAGACTGGTAAGCTAACGCTTGATGGTTTTTAAATTTATATAGCTGGAATATACTTTCTTTCTTTTTTTATAAACAAGTTTAGATAAGTTGTACTTGCGTGTTTCTACCAATAGGAAAAGTATAGGTGAATTATATTTACACATTGTCTTCAACAAGGTCCTTAGAGGGATTCAAATTTTCGTACTTATAGAATATGAGTTATATCCTAGCCAACTAGACCAAACAGCTTGAATATATTTTAGTTATATGGTTTTAAAAATCCCCCCCCCCCCAATTTGACTATTATCACATGTTTAATCTGTTAAACAAATAGGGTGTTATAGTGCTTTATTCTCACCCACTCTCTCTTTTGGGGGGGGGGGGCTTTCCTGATTTTCATCTTTTCTTGGAATTAGACATATTTAAAACCTCAGGATTTCTGGCATATTTGTGATAAAGAAGCAGGTCATGAAAAGCACCAAGATCTGGAAGAGGGAGGGAGTGTCGAAAGATGGGAACATGATTGAACAAGACACTGACAAAAAGTTTGTAAGCATGATTTGGAGTTGCTCCTTCCCCAATCTCTTGTCCTGCTATTCGTATGACGGTATGATGTGACATTTTCCTTAAATCTGGAGTCTACCCTAACCCTACCCATGTTTTTGAACTGTGTGATGCTAAACAAAACAAAGATACAGTAGTTCCAATAAATTGAAACTTTCGATGGTATTGATCATGTAAATGAATTTATGTTGAAGTCGAGTGAAATATGTTCTTTGTAGAGGTTTTCTGTTATTGTCTCCTTGTATAGAGACTTACCTTCGTATTTGACCCAGATCGTTGTGGATTTTACCGCATCTTGGTGTGGACCATGCCGATTTATTGCCCCAATCCTGGCTGAGCTGGCCAAGAAGTATCCAGGTGTCACGTTTCTCAAAGTTGATGTAGATGAATTGAAGGTAAAGGAAAACCAAAACTTGTATAGTCCCGTTCCCCTCAGTCCTTGGAATGTCCTCTGAATTCAGGGACTAAATAATTTGTTGATATCTCAAGACCCAGCGGAAGCAATGCCCACTTTTGTGTTCTTGAAAGAGGGGGAAATTTTGGACAGAGTGGTGGGAGCAAAGAAGGAAGAATTGCTGCAAACTATTACTAAATATATGGCAACAGCTAGTGCTTAATCTAGTTTCAGAGAGTTCCATAAACGTACTGTCTGATGTTAGTTCTGTTCTTATCATCTAGTACTGCGGATGCCTTTGGACCTGGGGTTTTTATTCTGTTACTCCATGCCATCAGTTTCTGTTTACTCTTATCTTGGATTGCCAAAGAATAATTATTCATGAACGGTGAAGAACATATCATGCATTCGTGATTTCATTAGCATCACTGGTTAGCGTTTAGAAATATGGGAATAAAATCGAATTAGTCTTGTCTGTGGCTTATATTCTGCGTTCATAGTCTTGGGATAACCGGTGTTTGAATTTCTCTGGATTTTGTTCCTGCTCCCATGTCCTGGGCCTCTCCTACCAAAAGCATATTTACCCATTCCACCAACTCCAAAACACTCCAATGAGATGAGGTTGCCAACATATGGGTGCATTTTACGGCGTATTACGCGGATCATCATGTTCATCATAGAAACTGAAGTATGGATGACGGATAAGATTTTGTTGGGCTGGCATATTCTGAACTCAAGAATTTGGTATAACTTGAGAAAATTTTAGCTTCGAAATAGTTATCCTGATAACTTCTTACGACAGTTATCATACTATATGATTTTAAGAGTGATGAAATGATATAAAATAATTTATAACTCCATTGGCCTCAACTATATATTTGTTTGTTTATAATTACCTGTTTTCAAGTTTGCCATTGCTTATTCAAGATGCGTTTACTTTTTGGTAAACTCAGAAAAAAATAAAGAGCAGGAATTTCTTCTTTTGGTGAAACAATAGAGTTTTTTTTACTTATTCTGTGAAATCTTATAAAATTGTCCGTCTCAACTTAAACTTTTTCCAGTTTAAAATTTCAGGGGAAAAAACATTTCATCATTCATTCTTTTCCCATTTTACCTCTTCCAACGCCATAACGTTTCCATCCTCCAGTAATTAAACTGAATAAAAAAGTAAGCAAATACAAAATGATCAGGAGACTGGGCTTGTACGAACTTCATCAATGGTTACAGAAGGATCCACTCCCAACTTGAACTTAACTAGGGGTTTGATTTGCCCCAATGATACAATCGACCAGATAATAAACATAACACACCAACGAAAATGCTCTCCCAGTGCCATATACAGTAAAAGGTCGGGGACTGGGACTCTAAATTCACACACAAGGGTCCAAAATGGAGACCCCAGGTTTCTGATTCGCCAATTTTAGACAATGACTCGTTTAAAAACAGCCTGTTAAGCCACTCAAATTACAAATTACATGCCTTTGGCATAAGAAGAAATCTACTTTTCTGAAAAACTATGGCACTCATCCTATCCAACTACCATTAACTTTTACCTATACTCTTTATTCTATCTTCTTTTTTGCTGATGGCATGCGGTTAAGTCAGTACACACTACACGCAAAGGTTGCTTTCGTTTGCCCATCAATTCCTCCAGTATTCGTTAGTTGGAGCACAAACAGCTTCCACTGATAACCTCTTCAAAACATTCGGACATGGGTCTTGCCCAAAGTTACTATTTGATACAGTGACTATGCATCTCGGCTTCCCAATACATTTCTGCCAAAAAATGAAACCATAAGCATAGTGTTTCAAAGAAATACCTTCAATTTATGAAGCAGATACTGAAATTAAGAGTGTGCACAAGTTGTACCTTCTCCAGAATGGGGTATGATGCTGGAGCATGACAGGTCCCTTGCTCATAATTCCCACAAGTCCCCAGAGGAGTTCCAAAGCTTGCAAATTTAATGGAAGATATGGTTTGGCCGGGACTACAATGCAAGTGAACCTTTGGTGGGCGGAACTCTTCTGACTTTCCATAACTATCAATGTGCCAATTCTTGATATTCGGGTGGTACTCGGAGACATCAGCGCAGACACTACTCACTGATCTCTTGACTAGTGAAATTCTAGAAGGATCACCCCCAAACTCTTCAAAAATAACCAACAGATTTTCAGTTGGCTTCAACCAAGGTCGAGGTACGTGGTACCTGATATATTATGAACAGAATGAAATGTTTTGCCAGAAATACGATAACTGTTAACAAAGGCTTCAATGTTATTATTACTCACCATCGCTGGGTTGGCTGGCCACAGCCATGTTGGCACTTTGTAGGTCGAAATGATCCTGCGTAGTTGCACTCATTGCAATTACCAGTAGCAAAAGCAGTCCAGTATCTTCCAATACTCTCTCCGTTTATCCATATCTGACCTTTACCCATGCCCTCCATATCAAGTGCCAATGGTTCGTCTCCTTCAGGAGCATCAAAATAAGTCTGCACAGTTCATAGAACATCAAGTCTATAATTTTTAAAGCTGATAATCTGTTGAATCAACCTTTACACGTCATCCTTTTTCTTTTTACCTTGTGCCATGTCAATGGCTGATTTTTTTGTACAACTATAGCTGACTGCATCCACTCAGCAGAAGAGATGCCATTAGGAGATGCAAGATTCATGGCCTCTCCTTTTAGCCCAACCTACATGAGAGATAAGTCTCAGCAAACTTTCATCTAAGGATGAGCTGATTAAGCGTCTAAAGGAAGAAAAAGCAACCTGATAAGTCCATTTCTGCCACGACAAGTCCCACTTTCCCTGATCAAGTCCATGGAGAGCCACTGGACCTAAGATTCCCGTGCTCCACGTCTCAAAATGTCCTCCAATGTTCTTTGACAACAATCAGCAGAAATGCATTTAGCGAGTGATGATAGCCATCAGATGACAGAAATAGGCAAAGCAATAAATGTTTTTTTAATCATTCATTTTTCTTGCTTTCTTTTTCTTTTTCTGGGTAATAATGAGTTAGTAGATTTTTCAAATATCAGAATGGTTTGACTCCATGTAGAATGATGCTCACAAAGGTCATATTGTGCAACAAATTTTAAAATTTACTTTAGGTAGAATGTTGGAAATAAAGATGGGAAAGATAATTTACTGGAAGTCCAACAGCAACACTTAGCATAGCTATTCTGTTTGTCCCGGCATGAAGATTAACCTTGCCAGTATATGTGAACCTCCTATCCTCCCTTGTTCCAAAGGCAGAACCTGTTTTTGTGATATATGTAAAGTTTTGATTCAACAATAAGCTGAAAAAATCAACAACAGAAGCAAATCGAGTATATACCGGAAAGTTGACCGTTGATGAAAACATGCACTGCATGGCCCGTGGACTGAACAATGAGAGTGGGAAGTTCTCCTCCACGTAGAAAGGATTCAGATAAACCTATATCAACACTGTAGGCACATTGACATGAAATAAGTTATTACTACTGAGGGAATTGTTAAACACGATGAATTAAAACTGGTCATGGCATCCATCTATGAAAGCATGAAAATGAAAATTGCTCTGTTCTTTCCTCTGGGATTACTAAGCTATGATAGGCTTTAATAATTTCATTATGAACCTTGACAAACCACTGAACAATCAAATTTACGACCTCTAGCAATTCAAGCTTACCTGGTTATGTACCAAAGATAATCACTTGCGTCTCGTGTTACATTTATCTGCTCCAAGAGACCAGGTGCTGTGTATGTAGAGCTTTCATCCAGAGAGGTTAGATCTTCATCAAAACTCTCCCATGAGAACATCTGAATGTTTGTTGGCAACATTTGCATCTGTGATGTTTGCACTCCAACCTAAAAAACGGCAGTTGAAGAATTCATTGGTCTTGAAACATTGTAAACAATTGAATTGAGAAGAATATGAAAAGGTTATCTCCTTGAAACCATGAGAGTAATCACTGAGTACCCATAAAATAAGAAGATTTCAACATCTGTTAAGACTTTTTTTTATTGTACCTTTGCTGTATTAAAGACAACATTTCTACAATCTGGAAGGATGCTGACAGACCAAGGAGGCAAGTTATAGTGCATATTATTGAACATCACTCTAGCAGATGATTTTTCATCAAAGTTAGAGAGAAAAGCAGCACAATCTCCGGATTCTGTAGTATACATATGAGCCTGGAACATGTTAAACATCTTTCAGTTAGTTAAAAAAACTAAGATGTGCAAGCACATGCCTGAGAGTAAGTTTAAAACCTGTTGGGAGCTCCCTATTTGATTGACAATTGGGTCAACTGAAACTAATGCGCGCTCACACATCTTAATTGCCCTATGAAGCTCCTTTAGATGACCATATTTGGGTTGTCGAATCAGACCTGTTATAAATGCCACCGGAAAGAACTGTTAGGAGTAAACTTTATTTGCTCAGCATTATACATATAGAAAAATTTTGGTTCTCACCATATTCATCCAGTGGAGCATCATAGTCATAGCTGGTAGTGATGAAAGGACCTCCAGCTGTACGTCCAAAATTTGTTCCTCCATGATACTGCAGTAAATCAATAATATATAATATTCACTACAAGTACCTTGAGTAGGTGTCCATATCATTAATTATCAAATTTAGAATTAGAACTAGTTTAGAAGAAGCAACCGACCATGTAATAGTTTACTAAGGATCCTCCCTTTGTTATGAACCGAGCAACTGCAAATGCCAAATCCTGGACAGGTCGTTTGTGAATTGGACCTCCAAATTCCGTGAACCTTTATAATTGACAGAAGAATTAGATAGGTTTTTCCTTAATACAATACAAATATTTGATGGTTCCAACAATAGTGCTTACCAGCCACTCCAAGCCTCTGTCCACATTGAAGGCTTGTAAGGTCTGTTGGGAGTAAATTGATCACAGTAAAAGCCATTGCAAGTGTTTATCTGTCACCAGCAACCAGGAAACAGATTGATTTATCAACCACAATCCTTAAAGGACATGCCAGGTTAAAGGACTGCTATTGGTGGATGCCATATGTTTTTCTCTCTCCAGATATACAACAGTAACAATAATTGCAATAATATAAGTAGAAACAGGCTCAAAGAGAGGACATGTCAAAAGAACACAGGGTTGCTTTTGATGATATACAACTTTCAGGAGAGGCTAGAATCTGCAGGATGAAGAGTAGGGATTCTCACCACTGGATCTGGTGCATCATCTTCCTTGCACATCACCCAAGGGACCCCAGTTCCCATTTCGACAGCCATTTTTGCAGCCCAAGTCACATAATTGTGGCCAGCAGCTCCAAGTAACTTACTTTGTGCTCCATACTCATTCTCAATCTGGAAAAATACATTGTGTGTGTATCATCATTTTAGCTAGATCTAGCTGAAGGAATCATAAACCTCGGTGCATTTTCCCTCTAAGAAAATTTATCCCATTACAGATGTTCGATATGCGTTCAATAATCCAGTGAAATTGGTAGGTAGTCCGTGACTATAGAAATAAGAGTGTGCGATGAAGATTAAAAGCTAGAGGCCAACGAATTTTACCTGAGAGAGTATGATGGGGCCACCCTGAGATTCATAGAGATTTTCACTCTTCATCATCCCCACAATCTTCTCCGTGAACCTTTGCATTTCCCTCTGCACAACAAGTTGGTAACTATCAATGAGAGTAGGAGAAGAGTTTCCCAAGCAACAGCGAATTTCTTTTAACTAATAATTCCATACAATGCATATGGCTAATGAGGATAAAGAAAGCGAGAGTGTGAGACCTTAAAAGGTTCATTGTCTGTTCTAAAGCTTATGCCCGGAACGTACTTCAGCCAAACGGGAAATCCTCTGCTCAAATCAAAAATAAAAAGATTCTAACGTCAATCAATCGAACATCGTCCCATAAGGCTAAAATCTCAAGTTTGGGAAAAAAATAGAAAGAAACAGCAACTTTATATGGGGGAGAAGGAATAAGAAGGGAAAAAGAATCTCGATAAGAAGATGAAGGAGAGGTAGAGATGGCGGGTACCCGAAGTTCCATTCTGCACAGACATAAGGTCCAATGCGAAGATGAGCATATAGGCCTGCTTTCTGAATTGTCTTTACGAACCTCAGCAGATCATATCTTCCTTCAAAATTATACTGAACCGCATGCAGAACTCAAATTAAAACCATACTCAAGTGAAACTAAAGCAGAAGTAGAGAAAACCGAGTTAGCACATCAGAGAAGAGAGAATGAAAGTACATTGCCACGAGAAGGCTCGTGAACATTCCAGAAGACATAGGTTTCAATCACATCTAGACCTCCATCTTTTGCCTTCTGAATCAGATCTTCCCACATCTAAGCATTGGTAATTTCCCCAAGAAAATTAGAAACGTCACGAAAAGTAAGCTTTAACAAGCAAAAATGAAGATAAATTGGGGGGAAGCAGGCGAGCAGCTTACATCAGGGGTACTTCTGGGATAATGTATGGAGCCAGAGAAGAGGATTCTCCTTTGCCCATTGATAATGAGGGCCTTTCTATCATAGGTCACACTAGAATGAATCAGCTGAGAACCCAGATAAAAAGCCAAGCAAAATGCAAACAGCAATTTGGAAACCGAGTTAGTTTCCATGATTTTCCGAAGCAACTTAGCTTTCTCCTCTCAAGGCGCAAGCAAAATGAAATGCAGCAAGAGAAATGTGAGCACTGAACAAAATGGGAGTGATATTACTGAAGACTCTGGTCTTGCAAGAGTGGGGATGAGTATGAAACGGTCACAGCCGGTGCCTTCTTTGAAGGGGCGCCACCTCCGCTCTTTCAGCTCTGAGCAAACCAATTTATAAAGTGTTTTTTGTACACATCTTTTTACCCGCCATTCCACATGTCGAAGAGCTGCGAGCTACAAGGGTAGTAGGATTTGTAAAGTACTCAATGTAGAAGAAGGGTAGCAGTAAAATTGCAGAATTAAATTAAAGATTAATTATTTAAGCGAATATACACCACGCACTCGGTTGGCGGGACTGCATAATCAATAATTCAAGATATATACCAATTAAATGTGAAATCAAGCCACCTCCGTTAATCTTTCGGAGTTCGTATAAAATTACATGAAATTGACGTCTAGTTGGCTAACATGTTATACCAACATCTTTCGAGTTAACTAATGTGCTAAAATTACACGATTACGTGTACGACATATCATTTCCAGTTGGTAACCATTGATTTGATGGACAAATGTGATTCTTTAGCAGAAGGAAAATGAATATAGCATTTAAGAGTTGCCAAATCAGTTTGTGCATGATAATGTGATAGGATTTGTTAATTTTAAGGAATTTTCGGCTTGGACTGGAAATGAATCTTCGTGAATAGGGAATAAAATTGTAAGCAGCCGACACTCAGTGAAGGGGGTGAAGTTCCGATAGGAGAGTATAGGGGGGCGGTTTCAGTAATGGAGTAATAAATAAATTAATGAAGGCATAATATAATAATAGAATAAAAGAGAGCGGATTTGACAAGTAAATGAAGAGGTGACGGACGGAAGGGCAATATAGTAAAGGGAAGTTATAATGATAAATAATGAAGAAAGTGAATGAGAAGGCCGTGCCTCATTTGCTACTTTTGTCTCGGGGTACTGCACACTGGTCCCCACGGACCACGGGGACCTATTTTTCTTTTTGTTAATGAAACTTAATTCGACTAAAATAAAAGCAAGCTAAAACAAAGGGAGAATTTTTCTCTCCTTATCTTTTGACTTTTCGGCCTGTTGACACCATTTAATTTAATTTCCTAATGAAATTTCATCTCATGGATGAAAAGCCCTCGTTAATTAATAGAATATGTAATTATGTACAAAAATTGGTTTCATTGTCAATTGGAGAGTTAAGAAAATAAATTAAAACTAGACTTGTCCTACGTTTATTGTGTTAGTCCGAAAGAACCAGTATTTTTTATATTAAGAATGGTTAGTTCCACTAATGACAATATGCATTCGCCCTGTCGTGGGTAAATATAACTTATTTTTTAAAATTTTTGTATAAAAAAAATACAAAATACTTTTTGGAAAAAGAATAAAGAAAAGTGTATTGGTTTTTAAGTGGCACTAGGCTCTTGCCAACACTTTTTTTTTTCTGGTATCTTAAAACAGACTATTTTTTAAGTATAATAATAGCCTCAGACTAATATAGATTAAGAATTAAAAGATTATTTCAGACGATTATTCTACTATCTATATTTATTGTGCACTCAAGTTTTAAATTTAAAATTTTTAATTAAGCTAAACTAACTCTCTAACTAGTAGATCTAAGCGCTGTGGTTATCAATATTTTTTTATGGTTCTCCTAACTTTTGTTTTGAACAACGACCCTGGGCACCACGGCAAAAACGAAACAAATGCGAGAAGCTCTGTCTCGTTTCCTGAATCTAACTATTAAAGTGTGTGCATATATACACCTCCGTATAAATCTAATTTAATCACATCATGCAAGCCAAAAAAAAATATTAGTTAAAAAGCAATTATAATATCAACTATATAAAAAAAGTATAAAGCTTTTCAAATACTATATCATTGACAAAAGTCATTTGGTAGTAATAAACTAGTTACTTGTATAGTTTAATTAGCGACCACTATAGTAGTTTGTACCATGTATATAAATCCTATGGAGGAGAGTTTAAAGAGTACTATTATGTTATTAGATGATGAAGAGGGGAATATGGTAAACATGCCCATTGGTTGAAACGCTCGATGTAACGGAATCCCCAACCTAGTATTGATTGAACGAATATTCACTTTGCGAGGGAAAACAGTGAAAAGGGAGGGGGGAGAACAAAGTAATTAGCGCTTTGACTACTTTAGTATAGTCATGAAAAGCAGTGGCGTTAAGGAACATATGTAGTACCAGGGGTATATACTAATATTAAGATTAGAGCAGTCATGTGGGGCTTCATTAATTTAAATTTAGGAGTAATTAAGGAGAGGAGAGTCAACGATTTAAGGTAAGGGAGTGATAATATGATCCAGAAGTCCCCACGTGGGGGCTGTTTAGGCGTGTGAGGGAGCCACTTAATTGTAAGCACTAGTGTTTGGTTGTTGATGGGAGATTTCTCTTCGATCTGCAGCCTTCAGCGGCGCAAACAATGGAAAAGCAAACAACCGACTCACCCACCCACCCCCTCTTTTCTAATTATCTGGCGCTTGCGTTTGTCTCGCTCTTCCTCTCATCCAACCATCTCCCCTCCCTCTCACCCTAACCAATATTACTTTTTTTTTTTATATATAGCTCCAACTAACTGTGCGTGATATTCTAACATTATCGAGTCTAATTGATAAGGGTAATCCTCCTAAAATAATTTTTTACATTCACATTTGAACATTATCAAGTATAATTCACAATAACTTTCATAAAAGAATTTTTTAGGTTCACATTCAAGTATTATCGAGCCTAATTAGTAATAATTCTCATAAAAAGAGTTTTGTACACGAACTCAAACTCTATATCTCACACTTAAACAATAAAAATATCGTCTACTTGGACTAACGCCGGTAGGTGCCAACCAATATTATTTTTTTGGGCATATAAATTAACTCATGAAAAGTCTTAAATAAATTTGAGCTGCTCCACCGCCATTTATCTTACATCTATGCCCCCACTAAAATACTGACTTCTAGATCCGTATGTCATTGGTGGTATGAGAGGGAGACTATATGAAGGCCAGCAAAGGCCTCGTGGGGTATGGTGCTTGAATGCATTTGACTTTGATTCATCGAGCTATTTATAATCATATGAACCAGCATTGTCCTGTACAGTACAAGCGAATCCACATGCTATGAAATTTGCTTAAAATACATAGGACGCATAATACATGAAATTTTTCTAAATACGAGACCCGTTTTTTTAATTTGAAATTAAATAAGCCGAGTCCTGAATAATACAGATCATTAAGTCCGATTTGGTGATATATAACTGTAAAGTTCTCCACACACAGTGATCAAACTTCATAACATGGTGCATCCACATATATAGAAATACATATTCTAGTCTGTAAATTTACATAATTGTAAACTTCATGTAACTTTATTCTGGGCTCAAAAGACGCCACGATACTAACAAGAATGCTACTTTGTGTAGGATTATCTAGAGTGCGAAAGAACTCGATCTATTGTGAGATATAGTAAACTAAAGCAGCATGGCAGACATTTGGTCGCTATATGTAAGTGAAAAGTGTCCTCCACAAAATAAATAAATAATATACGAGTAAAAAGTGAGAGTGATTGCCGAGATTATTGAAGCCACTTAATTATTCTGATCGCGAATTTGGGTGCCTACTGCTTTTAAGTCCACTACGCACGACCCCATGCATTTTCTTAATTTCTCCCGTTCTTTTGCGGATGGCAATTAACAGATTAAATGAAGTCGCCATTCACGATCTTTCACTTTCATTATTTTAGAATCTTGAGAGATTCCCCATATCCATCCCGTTGCCCTTAGCATACTCGTCTGTTGTGGTTTTTCCCTTGCTTTTTCTTAATTCAGTTGGCTCACCACATCCTGGGACGTCCATGAAATTACTGAGGAAACAAGGACACGTTCATTCAGCTAACGATGTCCTGTCTTAGCCACGGAATCATATAATATATAATAGTATAACGAGGGCTTGACGTCTCTTTTTAATAGTATAAATTTATATGCAATCAGTCCTGATGCTGTGTAATCTTATTGTTCATAAAAGGAAGATAATAATCCGCTCCACTTATAACGTTCTGGCTCTGCTGATAATATGGATAATGCATTTACCGAAGGCCAAGCAAATACATGGCGAAAACTTCCCCACTTGTTTTGATGATCACCAAGCAGGTGTGAAGGACAGATTGCCCAGCGTAGAATGATAAGACTGGGATTAAAATAATAGAGAAATTAAGGAGCATTTTAAATGTAAATGATAATTGCAAATCTTGAAAGGGATGGGGGAGATATCACCTCAACTTCAACGAAGGGATTATGAAAGGCACACGAAGTTGCGGGAAGCCCTGATTGGCCCGGGGAGGGTGGGATGGTCCACGTGAAGCCAACTCCCTGGGTTCCGGTGGGCCCACCGGGAATACCGTCGGTGCACGTTTGTTGTCCTCGCCAAATATGTACGTACCTCACCTTCCCTTGCCCAAACATAACTGAGCTTACAAGATTACAAAATGCGCCGTTTGGTCGTCACCCCGCCGTCATGTGGTCTCCCATTATTAGGAGATAACTATCCGACCTCGGGATCCTGTCGCCGTTAACGGCGGTGAGTCACTCGGTTCTGACTTATGCACGGAACGGTGACGTTGGCCTTTGCTTGCTCGGGGAATACTATGTAACGATGGGTGGGGGGACTTCCATGCCAACTCGGCACCCGGCTCGTGATCCGGTATGCCTCCCACTCCTCACACACCTAGAATATCCCATTCCATTGTACTACAGTTGGGGAAGCTTCCACTCGCGCATGAACATCGCGTCAGGAGCGTGCTCCCTGAACTGACGGGAAAAGTCTCACCTCAAGGGGGATCTCTGTTGGATTCATTTTAATTCTCTTTTACGGCATGGACGGTTCGATTTGATTGAATGCCACGTGTCCATGTGGCCTTAGGCGACCGAAAAACAAGTTTTTTTTTGGGGGGGGGGGGGGAAGCACTTTTGGGAATAAAATTATATATGGTGTGTGTTATGAGCGCCGAATCACTTGTCGCAACGCAAGTCACAAGAGCCAGCATGAGAGCAAAGGGGCACGCGAGCGTGTCAATCGCAGCGACTACCTTTGTGGCTTTGCAGGTACGGGGAAAGCACAAAAGCAAAAGAACATATCTACTATTTCATGTGACGAGTTAAGGACCAGGAAATACAAGTGAGATGACTCCCCTAATTAAATCCTCCATGCTACTGTTAGTTATCGCTCCCAACCCCCGTGATGTTGTCGCCGAGCATTCTTTTAAGAAATCAAGAAAAGTAGTCTCAAAACGACGTCACATGCATGGTGTATACGGCTTAAGCAAATATTTCCCGTCACCCGGGCCTAAAAACCAAAAATGTTTTGCTAGGCAAGACTTCTTAATACGAATGATTAATCAGCACATGGCCCGGGCGACCGTTAAGAAAATGATATCAACCACTTGAATGAACAATCTTCTCTTTTCTTACGAGTGAAGGAACGTCCATGAAAGCGCGTGCAAAAATGCTCGTAAATCTAATTCCCTCTTTTTGGAAAACAAAAGAGGGAATTAGATTTTACACAAGCAGTGTAGCTATTTTTTTCTTTTTTTTGTGTGACTTTAACTACCTGCCAAGGTTGGCCCTCTTGGATGCTTATGGTTGCTTGGAGTGAACTCTCTCATCTAGAAATTAAATGAACTAATCCCCTTGATCCATGTGCTTCTCTTTTAATAATTAGACCAATTTTCTAAAGTAAATGGGATTCCAACTTTATTCACTCTCCTCGTTTCGGCGGGACCCTGATGGAGTGGGCCTCTACTTTGGGCGTTGGATGAATTCGCACTTGGCGCCACACCGAGGGTTTCTTCTTCCACATGGGGCAGCCACTATTCAGGTTTATGCCTGGGTGACACCATTATGCCGTCATAATCCGTATAACTGCTCTTCCCTTCCTTTTCGGTTTTCAGTCTTCAGTTTTAACTCTTTACCGTTACCGCAACTACTCTGTGTACATTGGATGCCAATAATAACAATAACGGTATAATAATACGAATTTTTAACTTTACTGAGTAGCTCAGCTCTTAATAAGAGGTAATCAGGGGCAAGGAGGGGACTATGCTCCCCTCAATATTCGAAAGTTGGTCACAGAACAATGATAATGGGACAAACTCTGCTTGGGATGCTCAGTAGAGTACTCCCCAAACCAAAGCAAGACGCGATCATTTTCTATCCCAAAATGCTGCCAAAAAGTAGAGCAATATTCCTACTGATGCAGACCAAAGGGATAAATTTGATAGTTCCTCTCTTAAACTCGAAACAATTATTAGTTCCCGCCATGCTTTGTTCAGGTTCATTTGTTTCTTTATTCGGTCTTTGTAGCATGAGCATTAGGTTACCCAAAATTTGGCTCCAATGATTAGTACATTCAGACAAGCTTAAAGCATCTAATTAAACTGGCCACTCCATCTGTGCACATTCTACGGAATGTAAAGTTGCACAAGCTAAAACAGAGACTGCTTGAGACCCACAAAGCATAATGATGCTCTGGGACGCAGAGACAAGGCGCAATTTGTTTAACACTAATCAAATCATATCGGGGCGCCCTCGATTTAGTACTGTCTCACCATAGATAAAAGTCCCCGTGGTGCCATAATTAATTGGACTATTTATTATCAGCCAAAATTATTATTTTTTTATTAAGTTTTATTAAGGTTCATCGGCACAGTGAAATTTCCTTACGTTAACAAGTACGAAAGCCTAACATCTAACATCTGACCTTAGCACTCAAAACATTGAAACCCAAATGGGCTTATGAACGGGTTTCTCTTAGTTTGGGCCACTTTGGGCCTGTGACAGGGAACCATGATCTAAGCCGAACCCATGCAAGACATCTCCTTCCCATGTTCGACCAAAAAAAAAAAACAATCCTCGTCGCCATGGCGAGGCTCTTTCCCTCTGAGGTATGAGCTGCAACACTTCTCTGCCTCCTTTTGGAAGATGCCATTAACGTTTAGTAACATACAGCCAGAGAATGCTTCGGATCCCAAGATATTTTCTAGGATGCAATCCCAATTTACAGTTACTGCGGCAACTCTACCCTATGCATGGCCATCGCTACTATCGCTACAGTAAAAAGGGCAGAGATGACGGAGGCGACGGGGCAAGGAAACACGGAAGAGATGACAAAGGGAATATATTTTTCTACAAGAGCAGAGGCCAACACATCCTCACTAATCCTCGAACTCTTGACACCATTGTTCGAAAATCTGCAATAAAGCCCACTGACACTGTGCTTGAGATCGGACCAGGAACAGGCAATCTCACTCTGAAGCTTCTAGAAGCCGCCCAGAAAGTTGTAGCCATCGAAATCGACGAGCGCATGGTGCAGGTTCTCGACCCGCGGGTGGCCGATCGTGGCTTCAGTGATAGGCTCTTGGTATGTTCAACACTTTAACTACATTTCTGAAACGTGTTTGATGAAATGCCCAACTCGTGGTCTCAAATGCCTGAGCTACTAATCTTGAACATTACTTTTCAGGTCATACGCAAGGATGCATTGAGAACCGAATTCCCGCAATTTGATCTCGTGGTAGCGAACATTCCCTACGGAATATCTTCACCTCTGGTGATTAAATTAGTCTATGGAACTACCCGCTTTCGGAGCGCCACTCTTCTGCTTCAGAAAGAGTTTGCTCGACGATTATTGGCTAATCCCGGTGACCCTGAATTTAACCGCTTGGCCGTCAATGTTAAACTGGTGGCTGACGTGGAGTTCATCATGGATGTCAGCAAGAGGGACTTTGTTCCGTGCCCAAAAGTTGACTCCTCTGTGGTTATAATCCGTCCAAAAGCTGAAATTCTTAATGTGGATATCAATGAGTGGAGGGCTTTCACAAGAACTTGTTTTAGTAAAAAGAACAGGACACTGGGGGCGACATTTAAGCAGAAAAGGAAAATCATCGAGTTACTGAGATTGTCGAACCTCACAGGTTCCAGTAATGAAAAATTTGTCCATTCCATTGAAGGCGATTGCAGCAGTGGAACTGAAGACGAAGCAGATTGTCAGTATTCCCCTTCCCTAGAAGAAGGAACGAGTTTGTTGAAGGAAAGGATTGCTGGAGTACTTAAAACAGGAGGCTTTGAAGACAAGAGGCCTTCAAAATTGTGTCTTGAGGAATTCGTTCATTTGCTCTCATTATTTAATCAAGCAGGCATATTTTTCCATGACCGTGAAAATCTGAGTAACGAGGATAGTTTTGCTGATGATGTTGCCTAGTGTCTACTGCCTTCTACACGTGATATACGTAACAGATTCAAACTCTTATAAGCATCATCACGTAAGTGACCGAACAAGCACAATATAGCTGACAGAACATTCAAGAATTAAAGTCTGTCAAAAAAGGTTTTGTGTAGCTACGTTCATTAATTTTAGAGGACGCGATAAATTAAAAGATGCACCTGGGGTGTTAGGTACTCGTTGGTGTTTATGCTGGCTGATGTCCGAAGCTTCATATCTAAAACTGGGTGAATACATTTTGTTCTTCCAGTTCAGTCTTCTGAGATGCAAGGTTGAAATTTGCTGTTTTTCACAGATAATACAGGATCCGCTGAAAAATTTTGGAAGCCATGCCAGAAAGTGGTAGTGAAGTCAAAATAATTTTCTTTGATTTCCCTTAATACCTGACATGTATGATATAGGTAGAACCACTTGATGATAAGTTTGTTGCCCCGATCGTATTGCCGTCTTTCAAGTTTTCATGTGATCCGGTAAATTATATCGCATTGACTATTCCGTTGTATCCAGGAATTGCATAACTTTTCATTTTAAATCGCATGGACTGGGGAATGGCAGTTTGGGACGTAGAGATCAACACCAACCTAATGATAATGAAGGATCAATAAAATTTTCAAAATACTAATAAAAGACTAAAATTACTTAAATAACATAATTAACTACCTCAACTTCACTCCCATTCAATAACGATCTTCCAAAATTTGCAACAAAGAGCAGTTTCTGGGGTAAATGTAAAATAAAAACGATTGTTTCTTAAAAAAAAAGGTTATCTTTCAGGCCAAAAAAGCTTTTATCGATAAATGAAAGTAACGAAGTAAAATTTGTCGATCAGAGTGGAAAGTTGTATGAAAATATATTTATTATATATTTTTTTATCCAAAATATGTCCATCAGACTATTTTTAAATTATAATACAATATAATACTCGTTTGAATTAATTAATTTAAAATAGAATCATACGAGAATATAATAATTGTTATTATAATCTGTTGATAAAATATTGACAATCTAAATTCAAAAAATGTTATGCTTTTTTTTGTATAAAATATATTTAGCAGACCTGAAATCCAATTGCTCTTTCTTCGGTAAATCTATGGGCCATGGTTGAGGCCCATAGATCTCCGTTCAGGTCCATTAGAGTTCTCGCTTCAAAAAAAAAAAACTGCTCCCCCGTCTCTCCATTTCTGGGACGACACCATCAAGTTCGCTGCTCTAATTTCGATCGCCTGCTCCATTGGCGCAGACATCTGAAGCAGAATCACATTCTATGCAATAACCAGAGTTATGGATTTTGGAGCTCTTAGAAACATTTTTCGACCTCTCTCAAGAACCCTAATTTCACGACTCCATGCCACTTCTCCTGCCCCATTTCCTCCCTCTTTCACATCTCCGAAATCCCTTTTTCTCGGTAGATCAGCTTTTTCCAGACAACTTCAATGGATTCCTGTTTCGAATCATTTGCATAGCTTGACCGACACTCGTTTCCCTAAAAGACGTCCTTCTGATAAACCCCGCCAAAAGAGGGCCAGCATGAAACCTCCAGGTTTCTGTATTATCTAGCAGTCTATTTATACTTCTTTCATGCTTACTGAAACTTCCTATTGATCTAAATTCATGGTTTGTCAAACAATGCTGAGCCGATTAACATTTTGTTGAATTGTAAAATTTTCTTTCTGAGGTTTTTGTACCGTAGATTTCGCTATCTAAGTTATTCTGTTTAATGAACTGAGCACGTGAATTTCAGCTTAGGAAAACAAGCTGAGGTAGACTTTCGTCAAATCGGATGCTTATATGTTTGCGTGGTTGAGTTACTGCTTTACTGAGGAGTTTATTACTTAACATTCGACTATTTCGTATTCAGTCTAAATGGTGAAGGATTATATAATGCAGGGCCTTATGCTTGGGTTCAGTATGTACCAGGCGAACCAATTCTTCCAAACAGACCTAATGAAGGGAGTGTCAAGAGAAGGAAGGAGAAAAAACGAATGAGACAGCACCGTGCCTTTATATTGGTGTGCTTTCTAAACTAATCTCGAGCCCCATTTGCTATCCTTTATAGGAATGATTTGCCCCCCTCCATGACACAAACTAGCTAGATATTCATATCTATCATACCCTTCTATCATTATTCAACAATAATTGGCCTTTTCATTCCATTTTATTGTGTACCAAACAAGCACGAAGTCTCCCTGATATCCGCCAACATAAAATTTTTTATATATTGCATTTTTTTCGTTCATATAACCTTTTCCTTTTTCCTCTGTTCTACTTAATGGGTTCTATCCCTAAAACATCAAAGATATTTGGATCTCTCGGTCCTGGGGAAGGCATCGGGTCTTGGAGTATTGAGTTTGTAAGCATAAACGGTTGGCAAAGATTTTTCCCTTGTCCTAAACAAATTACCTCATCATACACTCTATTTTGCTCAAATTACTCATCGATTCCTCCAATTCTAAAACCTAAACAAGTATCTCCTGCTGTTTAAAACCCACTGCAAAACTAACTCCATTGAGTCATGGCAGATGATGCAAATATTACTAGAACTATCATATTTTGATAATGGTCAATTATTTGCCATTTGCGTGTAAATTCTTTAAATCCAAAACCGCAACATAGAAAATTCAATTTGATCCTAGAGAGAGCTTACCTATTTGTGTCTAAAGGTTCTAATGACCATTGTTGATTGCGACTTTCATCATAAGCTTGGGGTATTGTTGTCTTTTCATAAAATTGATTTTCATTAGAATAAGGCATTCTCTTAATATATACGCCATCTGCCATGGGATGTTGTCTTTTCATATAATTGATTTTCATCAGAATAAGGCATTCTCTTAATATATACACCATCTGCCATGAGATGGTAATGGGGACTTATAATAGTATGGGACATTAAGTTCCACAATGAGAAATGTGAAATACTTTCTGGTGTACTTAAATGGGTTGGTTCTCCCATTTCAATGGTTAGCATTGAGGGAGGATTTCTCATCCAACTTGAGCATCTATCATTGGTATCAAGCGTGTGATGTTAGTCTTAATTGAGCAACATCAGATGCTTTGAGGTAGTTAAGTGGTTGGTTCGCGGCTTCAATAAGTAGCTATAGAATGCCAGGAGGAGACTGTTATAAGCTTTTTTTAGGACGGATGGAGTAATTTCCTCAACTTATTAAGTACCCATGCGATATTTTATTTTATTCTTTTTTTCCTTCAAAGTTCGAATGAAAAAACTATTGTGTAGGATTACTTCGTCAACCATTTGTAGGACCTATTGGAATTTGGCTTTATATGCCTTTATCAAGCAGAAATGTTTGTATCTGATATTGTGTAAAGAGTAGCTTTCCACGGGCTAATTTTATGCTCAATGGATTGCGTTTGTACATTCACAGGCAGAAAGAAAGAAAAGGAAAGCTCAGCTGCAAGAGGCTAAACGGAGGAAAAATATTGAAAGAGTAGAGCGTAAAATGGCAGCTGTTGCAAGGGAAAGAGCATGGACAGAGAGACTGGCAGAGTTGAAACGAATTGAAGAGGAGAAGAAAGCATCAATGGCTTGAGTATTTTGGAATTTAACTGTATTCGGGGAATCCTGGTTTAGGTTGATCTGTTAATAGTTCTCAATCCACACATTCTGGATCTTCAATATTAGCCCATGTTGTTTGCTAATCGGTTGATCATGCACCTGTTTAAAATATTTTTGTCTTAACATGGAAACGCTGAATTCATCTTTGCTCTATTTGAAACACTCTCCCTTACGGGGGCAAATTTAAAAGCCATCCACTTGCCACACCTATAAAGGTAAATGAGCTTCTATTGTCGCATTTTCTGTTGCAAAATTCCTAAGAATCTTTTAGGACTGTTATGGTTGACAGGTTGAGTTTCCTCCGCCCTGGCATATTGATCCATGACTGGTTCGGTCCTTACCACGGGGTTAATTGTTAATTTGTGAAAGATGAGGCTTTCAATCGTCTTTTTACGAAGGAAGGATCTTCTGGATGTGCGGACAGCTTTTATTACTACTACTACTATAAAATTTCACAAGTCTGACCATTTGCAAACTACGAAAAATATTCTTTATTTTTAAGATTTTATAAAGGGTTAAAAGACCCATATTTCTCATTCCCTAGTCACGATCCAACAACTAATCTTTAGTCCGCTTAGTCACCATCCTAGGGTCGAAGAACATCCTATTTCCAAACAATGTTCAAAATCAGTTCCTTAGCCTGTGATCTTTTTTGCTTCGGTAGGTCCTTAGCATGTGATTTTAAAGAGAAAAATAAAAGGAAAATATAAGGAGCGTGGGGAAGCGATTATTCGTTTTTCCTGCCAAATTTCAAAGTTTGACTTTGATTTTCTTCTGCAATGCAGCGAGGTAGGTGGGTGAGAACGATAATTTCATTGAAACAATAATTTGATAAATGATGATGCAAGAACCAAAATACCAAAAAAATCCTATGAAAAAGATAGCCCCTGTTGGGAGAAACAACGCTCTTCGGTGCACTCATCTCCAATCACTTTTGCCAAACATGGCCAACCTACTCCAAGTAGATTCAAGTCGTAGGTTGTCGGTGACACTCTCAGCGGTTAATTTTGTAACTTTGATCCAGCCGAGACGAGCCGGTATATGTATGGTCAATCCTACTTCCCTGCTCCCGTTCCCCAAAGAATAGATATAAGATTGGTCACTAAATTGTAGAAAAGAGCAATTTATGTTGATTTTCTTCTATGCTGCCAGGTTCTACATGCTGCTGGCAACATCTACTTCACTCTTATTGTAAAATGAGCTCAATTTTGTTATAGCAAGCGCTTCACCAAAGAGGGATGCTCTTGTAGATCTTGATATAAGGACTTCAACAAAGTCACCAATAATGGGATTCCGCTTTGTATTAGGATCTTCCCTGTCTGGGATTGGCTGATTAACAAAGATAACCCGATGTCCCCTGTCACTCTTGCCCATAAGTTCAGTATCTGGAGCTCTCTTGTTGGGACCTTCAACTAATACGAGCTGTATAGTTCCAATCTGTGAATCAAAACACTGACCAGTGCTCTCACGGAATGCCTCAATAAGTTCGGCCAGCCTCCTCTGCTTGATTTGCTCAGGAACATCATCAACATAGTTTCTGTGGGCATGGGTTTTCTCCCTCATGCTATAAGCAAACATGAATGCCATATCATAACCAACTGCCTTTACGAGAGACAAAGTATCCAAATGTTCTTCCTCTGTTTCTCCGCAAAAACCTGTTGAAATAGAGACAATAATCAATTGCCAACTGCTTATACAGAGAAAACAAGCGCAGAAGAGAAAGACCTAGAAGTTTTAGCAAGCAATTTCTGGGCAGCATATCCACACATCTCAAATATAACTTGAGTACTTTCCAGTTTAAAAAAAGTAAGCATGTTACATTGCATCTCTGTCTAAAGTGATACATACTCATTTTTGTCAAACAGGAAGAAATCATTTGAGAAAGTTAGTTGTGTAATGTGTGTGCCTGTAGTGTTCACCGCATGAGTTGAGAACAAGCCAAAAACTAATTAGCAAAACATCAAATGTAAAACTCAGGCTTTCATAAATTGAACTTCAGAAGTTCTTTCCAATTAAATAGAACTGAGATTTAAGAAATGGTAACACAAATGAAAAGAGAAGAAAGAAACTTTTAAAATATATTACCACAAATGAAATCACTACTTAAGCCAACATCTGGAATTATACTGCGTATCTTTTGCACAAGTTCCAAGTAAGCCTCACGAGTATATCCTCGTCTCATTCTCTCAAGCACTCTGCTATTTCCTGTTTGTGCGGGTAAATGTATTAATTTGCATATATTATGTCTTTCGCGCATCCGATAAAGCAATTCATCTGGAAAATCTTTAGGGTGTGGAGATGTGAATCTGAATCGCATCTCAGGAAATTCTGTGGAAAGTCGGTCCAGTAGATCAGAAAACCTTAAGCCCATTTTTTTCACTTTACACTTGCTGGAAAAGCCATCACTAAGTTTCCAATCAGACCCTGATTCGCTCCCAGATGCATCATTGTAGCTATTCACATTTTGGCCCAGAAGTGTTACTTCCTTCACACCCTCTTTCCAAAGCTCTGCCACCTCCCTCACTATAGATTCCACAGGACGTGATCGCTCTCTGCCTCTAGTGAAGGGTACAATACAAAATGAGCACATATTGTTGCAACCCCTCATCACTGAGACAAAAGCAGTAACTGAGTTCTTGGAGATTCGAACCGGATTGATATCAGCATAAGTTTCTTCAAGTGAAAGAAGAGTATTGATCCCTTTCTGGCCATAGTCTACCTCTTCCAGCAATCGTGGCAAATCTCTATAAGCATCTGGTCCACAGACCACATCGACCATTTTGTCTGCATCAAGAATCTTCTCCTTTAACCTCTCAGCCATACATCCCAATACAACTACCTTTGGAGGGCGCAGGGACTGTGATCTTCCAATAGCAACATTGGTCTTCCAGTGCCTCTTAAGAAACCAAAAGTAATTAAGCCTTTGCCATACCTTTTGTTCTGCATTGTCCCTAATGGCACAAGTATTGATGAAAATTATCTCCGCATTCTCTGGAACATCCACTACTTCACGATAGCCAGCATTGTTCATAATAGATAGAACAATCTCCATGTCATTAACGTTCATTTGACAACCATAAGTCTCATGATAAATGCGACCTTCTGGAGGAGCTTCAGTATCTTCTACAAGACTATCGGACATAAAAAGTAAATAAATAAACAGTAAAGGAATGGGTGTCGAAATTAAAAGCAAAAAGTGTTTCATTTGCGTCTTCAGAATCCATCATTGTCTCTTTCTCAAATTTTATCTCCTAGACTTCTAGTGAACGTTTTCCCCTAAGCCTCGTGAAATTAACAAAAACACGGATCAATACGAACAAGTGAATAACTGATGCCACTTTCCTGCATTTGCAAACTATTTATCAAGCTGAATGCATAGCGTCGTTTTCGTAGAAGTCATGTAAAATTATGAAAGTTAAAAAAGAAAGAGAGAAAAGAAAAGAAAGAGTTTAATCGTGACTCACCCGAAAGAAAGAATTTCAATTTAAAGACCACAGTGAACCAAAGTTGTACAACTAATAAAGCAACCGCTAGAAATGTGATTGGTTCCAAAAACTCACCTGGGCTGAGCTTCGGAGGCAGTAAGAGTAGCTTTTGCTATGAAGTGATGGAGATTAGGACCCTCTGACTTGCCAGCAAGAGGAGCATTCGAGTGAGAGAAGTTTCTGGTGAGCTTGAAGGCAGAATCCCTTTCCACAGGGCGTGGCAACGAGCAAGACGCTTGATTGCGACATGTGCGTGAAAGAGAAGAAGCTAGGGGTTTCTGGCAGAAGATTCTAAGACTGAAGCAACGTCGGGTATGAAGCTTTAGTCGGGGAACACCATGAGGTTGGTTGATGATGGAGGGAAGCAACGACAGCGAAGATGCCATTGAACTGGGAAGGAGGGAAGCAGACTGACGCGCCACCACCATCTTCATTGGGCATCGCAGTTGGATAGGGTGCATGCGGATCCGAAAGATCCACCTGTAGCAGGAAGCCGGCTCGCGAGTTTTTTCTCTACTTGTTGGGCAAACGACGCCTCGTCATCTCGCGCATTAAACTGTGAACGACAACTTCATACTGTTTATATGTCGTTTAGCAAATTACAGGATCGAGCACTACGTTTTTGCGCATTTCAATTCCGAATAATTGCCAATCATAATTATGAACTCATATGATAATAATCATAATATAATAACAGCAGTAATAACTAGTATATTCTCGATTCATTCATTTTGGCACATATACGACATTTGTTTATTTTCCATTGCTAATCAATTATTTTTAACATAACATATGATGCATACCATATCACACGGAAAATTTTCCTTACACGAAAATCCTAACGGCTCGTTTGGTTTATAGAACATGTTAAACTAGAAAGGAATATAATTAATTGAATGACAAATTGTCAATCAAATTGATGTTTAGTTAGCACAGGAAAAAAAATAGTTGATAGAAAATTTTATATTTTGTTAGTTTAAAGTTATACAAATGGCTATATTACCCTTAATAAGTATTTATTAATAAAATTATATTCTAATTTAAAAATTTAATTATTCATACAATAATTCATAAAAAATATAATTTAATTAAATATAAATATTCAATATGAACATAAAAATTACATAAACATACAAATGACTGTATTTTTTTTATGAGTATTTATTAACCAAATGTATATTTTAATTTAAAATTTCAATTAATCAGATAATAATTTATAAAAATTATAATTTAAATAAATACATATAAATATAAAGACACGCGAATATGAGATTTGGATTCCCTCAATTGGGACTTCTTCTATTGAGCTCAATAAGCCACAATCAAGGGACATTAGCCACTAAATTGTGATATAATATAGCATTTGTAAGAGTTGGATTTTAATTGCTATAAAACTACATGGCTTATAGATAACCCGGACTGTATTACCGAAGGAATTAAGCTGGAGAGGAAAGAAAGAAGCAAAGATAGAGAGAAAAAGAGGACAAAACGTGTATCTGCAAATTTTTTAATTGGGACATTAGCTTTAGTTCATGTACATGAGAAGCAATAAAGGAAATATGTTGATAAAAAAAGGAACTCAGAAAAAGAAGAAAGACGAAGAATCTGCCATGATCTAAGGAATTCCCATGAATTATTAATGATAGAATTTGTTAGGGTTATTGAAATTATTTGCTATGCTCTCAAGACCAGCTCTATAAAGGACTATATCTAAACTAAATTATTTTAGGAGCGAATAATTATTCTAGGAGCGAGTTGCCATGTTTTTCATGATGTAAAATAGAATAATTTTAAAACCTAATGACTAAAATCAATTTAATGTAACCAAATACATTTTTTATAACTTGATCCCATAATTTATAAAGATAAGATTGAACATATGAGGGGAAAGTTATAATATATGTTCAATAAATATAAAAAATATTGGATCATTTTCATCATCCTCAGCCCCTTTTCTTAGAAGTGAATCAAGCTCTAATGTCAATATAGCAACAATAATATATTTTTCACAAAATGCTATTGAGTCATATATATATATATATATATATGATGAAAATAACTATTTGGATATTTTTGAAGTAACTTTGACATATTTAATGTTAGTTATTAACTTATATAATTGTCATGTTATTTATACTAACATTTAATTTATATGATGCAGGATTTTTTTTAAACAAAAAATAAAGATACTGAGGTGTTTCAAAAGTTTGAACTAGATATTTAGTTGGGAGAAGCAACGTTTTATCTTAAATTGTTTGTTAAATTTAATTTGTTGAGTTATTTGATGACTAATGCAGCTCGATTCCTTTATCTTTTAAAGATGACATGTGACATACTGTATATTATAATCACCACAGTTGCAAATGAATCAGCTTTTAGTATTGATTCACGAATTCTTACAAAGCATCGCAGTTGTCTTCTTTCAAAAAATGTTGAAACTATTATTTGCGCTCGTAATTAAACATCAGGTTATTCATGGAGTGATAATTTAATTAGATTTTTTTTGTCCATTTTATATTTTTTTTGTATATATTAATTTGAGTATATTAACTCTTTTTTTAAATGTTGTGTGATGTGCTATATGGCTGATGAGACTAAAGAAAAGGGATGTAATTATTGTAATATTTATGATACTGTTACAGCTTCGTATATTGCTTTCAATTGAGACACCCTGAGTGCTCACATGATTGTATCCTGCCCGGGGTCTTCATCTCTGTATCTGCTTCCTTCACCCGAGTAACAGACTCTGCTGTAGCTGAACTTGAAAATGGTCAACTGGAATTGGAAATCCACTTTCCGATTGATCAAACACTCGCCCAAACTATTCTGGGAACGCCGATGTATCCCTCCGGCCATAGTTTCCGGTACCATTTGGTCTCTGATTTCCCATCTTTTCCCGCCCCCACCCCCCGATACCAACCAATTGTTGTATGGCATGCACGCTTATTAGGATTCCTTCTTCTTGGCGCAGGTTTCAGGGGGTTCTCCAGTGGAAGTAGCGCTCAGTTACAATGCAACATTTTTCGAGGACAGCAGAGGCTTTTCCCTATTTCCGATTACGTAGAAACAGAAGAAATTTGTATCGGAAGGCCGGGTGGAGTTCAGCGCCAATGTTATAGTTCATTAGCTGGGTTGTTTCATAGGAGCCCTCGGTTTTCAACTTTAAATGATGAGGATATTAGATATTTTGAGGGCATACTAGGGAACAAAAATGTCATCCAGGACGAGGAGAGGCTTGTTGCCGCCAATACTGATTGGATGCACAAATATAAAGGATCTAGTAAACTTCTGCTGCTGCCACGGAGCACCGAGGAGGTTCCTGCTTTTTTTTTCTTCTACTTATTTTTTCTAAGCAACCAATTTTTTTCAGAACTCCAGGGTTCTTGAACCATTTGTGGAATTGGCAATGTTGAATGTTTTCTTTATTTATTTACCCTGTTATTATCCTGAAGGAATTCCTTTATCGTCATCATCATCACTATTATTAAATATGAATACCGGAACTGCTAAGTTTGATTTTTAAAACTTCTATTTGTCATTGCGACTAATTGTAGCTGTTGTGGTTCTGGATATCGTATTCATTAGCCTGTCGTTCTAGAGTTTAAATAATGTAAAAGCTTATAACCATATAAATGCTTCTCTCTTATCTTTTCCAAATTATGTCTTTTGCAGGTATCTCAGATACTAAAATACTGCAACTCTAGATGCTTAGCTGTTGTTCCGCAAGGTGGAAATACTGGTCTTGTGGGTGGAAGTGTACCTGTTTTTGATGAAGTAATGAGCAACTGCACGTCACTTAATTGTCTTTCTTTTTAAGTTTAGCTTGGCAAGAGTACAACTCTTTAAGGGCAAGATTTACTAGGTCACATTAAACTTAGCCTGCTTCATTCTTTGTGGTCTGCTGACAACATTCTTATAATGAAACACTGCAGGTGATTATCAATCTTAGTTTGATGAATAAAATCATATCTTTTGACAAGGTAGGCTATTCCCTTCTTAAATGTTGTTATGAACTCCTTCCCTTCGATGTTTATATCTTTGTCTTTATCTCTTTGGTTTTCATTGGATTTTCATTTAACTGTTTGCCAAGCATACTATCATTTTCTTTATGCGGTGTTTCATGCTTGTATCATAACAAATTAAAACGGTTCTATCCTTTTGGTTTATAGTACTTCATTGATGAATTCATGCTTTCTCTTCTACAATTTTACAATCGTTTTCGTTTTCATAGTGATTTTGGTCAAAGATTTGGTAGCAATGAAATGGTGAGTCAATGTTAAACATGAGGGTGATCAGATATTACTTAAATGTCAAGAGTTTGCGCAATTTGTTTTTCAGGTAAGTGGTATATTGGTGTGTGAAGCAGGATGCATATTGGAAAATATAATAACATTCCTGGACAATGAAGGGTAATTTCTTCTTCCTTTCGTTTCCTTTTTGTTTTTTTGGTTTGGATTGTCTCTCTATTATAGGAAACCATATCTTATCAAAGCTTCTAGTTCTATTATGTTTGCAAGATTAGATGACAAATAGACTTTTAGGTTCTTTTATTTGGTTGTTTTTTCTCTTTATTTTCTTCGTGGAACACTAAGTTGCGGTTCAGTGTCTAGAAACATGTGAACTCCTCTCATTTCTCATGATGCCCATTCAATTTCTATTAGCATATAGAAGAGAGGTGTTCTTCCCCACCATATATTTGTGTCTAATTGACGTTTTCGCATTATTAAAAAGGAAATATTGTTGTAGTTTGGTTTCTAGTATTTTATTTTCCTTTTCCATTTAGGATTATCTGCTCATGATTAGTAATGAAATATCTTATGACATTTCTAGATGTCAACATAAGAAATCAGAATTACACAGCAAGACGGCTTAGAAAAATTTTAAGTTTTCTTTGTAATAGTGAATTTGGACGGACTTGAGATTTCAAGTATACAGAATCAGCTTTAGCATACATGTCCTAGAAAACTTTTTTTTTATAACACTTAATTAAAAATTATGGTCTTTTTCTTGCCAAAATTATATTTTGTAATTAAAAAGATGAGTTCCCGTTCCTTGTTTCATTCTTTTTTAACAGTTCAGCCGAAATGGCATAACTTAGGTTTTGAAAGTTTTTAGATGATTGGTTCTGCACTCCTTTTCTGTTGAAATTAGACCATATAGAGACTTGAGGTATACTGGTATTTAAGTGGCTTGCACTCTTCATTCAGATTTATTATGCCACTAGACTTAGGTGCCAAAGGCAGCTGCCATATTGGTGGAAATGTCTCAACTAATGCTGGTGGTTTGCGCCTTGTTCGCTATGGATCCCTTCATGGAAATGTACTTGGTAAGGGAGCATTTCTGAACCATAAAATAATGCTAGATGAATGTACTGATTTTCTCATTTCTAGAAATTCAGCTGAGAAGCTGAACCATCTTCATGTTTGAGTATCAAAGAGCCGTGGTTGCTCAATATATTGCAAATGTGGAGTCATTTTTTGTTCTTTTTCTGTTCTACTAACTTTATTCTGAAGCAAGTTTTTCACTGCGTCACAGGTCTTGAAGCTGTTCTAGCAAATGGTACTGTAATCGACATGCTTAAGACACTACGCAAAGATAACACTGGCTATGACTTGAAACATCTATTTATAGGTATGCAGTCACAATTTTGTGTATAATGCAAGCCTTGAAACTGTTAGTTGGCCTGTTGCATTAACTCTACATATTGTTGGTGTAGGAAGTGAAGGTTCCCTAGGAATTGTTACTAAGGTTTCCATACTTACGCCACCAAAATTATCTTCCACCAATGTGGCTTTTCTTGCTTGTAAAGATTATATCAGCATCCAGGCATGATAAATGTTCTCACCTTGACACCTTCTTTTTCGGTACTTATAACATCTAAGAATAAAACATGTCATCTTATAACATCTATTTTCTATATTGTTTATCAGAAATTGCTACAGGAAGCAAAGAGGAGACTTGGGGAGATATTATCTGCATTTGAATTTTTAGATAACCAATCTATGAATTTGGTAAGCTTTCCTTGATTTCCTGACTCTCTGTAATGTTTGGGGCGTGGGTATGGGGATTCCATACTTGGCTTACATTGCATCACATGTTCTTTTATATTACAGTCACTGATGATCGAGATATTATGAATAAGTTGCCCCCATCAATGCGTTGGAGTTGTGTTGTTACGGATACATGTGCTAAATTTGACTTCAATGCTACCATAATTTTTAGAAATATCATTTAAATGTTTGATTGATACAGCACAGTTTAGTTACCACTTTACAATAGCCAAACTTGTGTTCACCATCTATGGAAATTCAGTAAATGTCAAAAACTTCAGAAAATGGTATACATGTATGATGTAATATCTAAAATATTTTTATTACTAGCTAGTTTTAATGTGAGTGCATGTGAATGTCTAAAGTGGCATCCCAGAATTTAAGCCTCTATTGTACCAAGGCTATAGCTGAGATACGATGCATGTGTACAGTAGAATTGGAAGATAATACTGAGAATGTATTCTGTGCAGTGTTTGTATGTGAGACACAAAGAGTGAGATTTGGTGGATGTGTGAGAGATAGGTGTGGCTTGAAGTAATGTTCTATAAAGTAAAAAAGGAGCATAAGTGGTGGAGAGAGATGATGGAAACAGAAGTAACGAACTATTAACGAGAATAGTATCTCTTGAATAATGTCTGACTGAGAGGATTGATAGTGAAAACTATCCATGTAACTGGTAGCCAACTAGTCAATGGAATTACAATTCAATGAAAGTTCTAGTTTAATGCTTTTTAGTGGGATTTCTATATATGAACCACTTAAAAGACTCATGCATTGGGTAGCAATTCATTTGCATGTTTCTTTCTTTGCACTTGAGTGTATTTTTATCAACAAAATCCCACTAACTTTAATTTTCCCAAAGACTTCAAAGTCAATAACTGGCAAAGCATATAAGGAGTATCTGGTGAATATTATGGTGTAGGCATATTAATGTGCTTATGGAGCTATTGCCTTTTTATTTATGATTTCTTCAAGAGTCTCCCCATGTAACTTTTTGTTCTTGTAAAATCCATTGTAAACTTGATGTGAATTACCGAAAGCAATATACAGTTATATGAGGAAAATGGACAGAAGTTTTTGACGTATTATTTTCCTTGATTGCTGATTTTCCTGGATCTGGCAGGTTTTAAATCATTTGGAAGGTGCACGGAATCCATTACCTGCATCAATGCATGACTTTTATGTTCTGATTGAGACTACAGGAAGTGATGAATCTTCTGACAAGTAAAGTCCTTGCCGCTCCTTTTGTTTTCTATAGAGATTGGGTGGGGGGTGGGGAAGGATTTTCAGGGTCTGGTTGACAGCCTGATAATGTGACGGTTATTTAAATTTCTTATTCTCGATGAATTCAGTTTATAGTGGTATGCATTTATCAAAATGAGGAACTCTATATATTGAACATGTTTTTCAATATCTCTATATATATTGTCATGGTTCTTAATATTCGTTTTCTTCCAGTTGTGACTTCTCAGTGAATATTCGAAGTCCTTCACATTTCTTATTAATATCTTCAGACAAAAGCTTGAAGCATTTTTACTTCACTCTATGGAAAATGAATTGATATCTGATGGCGTTCTTGCCCAAGACATAAACCAAGCCTCATCATTTTGGCATTTACGTGAGGTGATGATTTTTTATTTTCTGATTCTTCTAATAGGAGTACTTCATACTCTTCAAGATTAAGGATATATCCCTTCTGCGGTTTGCTACGGACAAAAGCAATCTACTAATCTCATTATATAAAAAATTGGGTTATATTTACGAGATTTAATGGTGTCAGGGCATACCAGAGGCACTAACAAGAGCAGGAGCTGTTTACAAGTATGATTTATCAATACCTGTTGAAAAGATGTACATTCTTGCTAAGGAAATGCGCACTAGACTCGGTAAGATGCGGGCTCTTGCCGTCAATCAGTTTGTGCTACAATTTGGAGAGTAAATCTGCTGAACTAGGGGATCAATAAATATTTGCTTAGGTTTTTTAACTGCTTAGCTTTTGTGGGAATTTCCTAGAAATCACATTATTACTACTAGGCTTATCATGATCTATTTCACATCCCCATCATAATGTTTTGAAATCACTCTCAGGTATCAGCTGTAAGACCGTCTTGCATGTTAGAACATGAATAAGCTTTCAAAAAATCTGTTCCTTGTGATTTCGAATTGCAGGGAATTTAGCTAATGTAGTAGCATACGGTCACCTAGGAGATGGTAATTTGCACTTAAATATCTCAGCTCCCCAGTATGATGATAAGGTAACTTGATCAAGTGAATGCCAGAAAGCTGTTTGGTTCTGAGATGGTTATCGTTTTACAACAGATCATCTGTATTAAAACCTGCAGATTTTATCACAAATCGAGCCTTATGTGTATGAGTGGACATCGAAGCACAATGGCAGTATAAGTGCAGAGCATGGCCTTGGATTAATGAAAGCTAATAAGATTTTCTACAGTCAGTCACATGAAACTGTATGTGTATTATCGAATCATTCTATATTTCTCTATTTGAAAATGTAGACTGGTGTGTAGAAATATCTAAAAGCTGATATCAAATTGGACAGGTGCAATTAATGGCTTCAATCAAGAATCTGCTGGACCCCAACAAAATACTCAACCCATATAAAGTTCTACCACACTCTGTTAGTTCATAGCGCCTAAGCCTGGCCTGAGAAACTCAAACGTTTGCTTCGCAGACCCAATTTGCGGACAAGAAGGAGTAGGATTTGGGTTAACCTGAACTGTTACATATGTGCTAAACTCCATCAGTTATTGTTCAGGATCTCCTTTAGCTAGGCCTTCACTCTGTATTGTCTGTATGAAGGTAAGCTGATTTTCTCGGTCTCTTTTGATGATGATGATGAGAGCCCCTCCCCAACTTCAAAACCTCCGTGGCTGAATTGGGCCTTAAATAAATTGGCAATCTCTTTCAATGTCATTATCAGAACAAGTACTAGCACAGTGGACATTGGTTATGCCTTCTTTTACCTTCCCCTGTCTCGTAGCACCATGATACACACACACATATTATTAGGAGAATTACTATAAAGTCATAAGAAAGGGCTTTAATCACCAAAAGTCTAAGAAGTATGTAATAATAAGTTCTAACAACTTATATTTATGCTACTCACTTATCATTGAATTTTTTTAGTGATTAATTTTTTTTATCTCATAATAATTCTCCCTGGATTTATTTTGATGCAGTGAGAATAACACTTTTCTTTTCCTCAACAGGGCACCTTGCTGCCTTATTGTCTTAAGTTTTATTTTAATTTTTTTTGTGCGACGCATCAACTTAAGAAGTTTTCTAAACTCAAACTTTATAGGCTAGTAAAAACACATTTTCAATTCAGCAAATACTACGGTGCCAAAACAACTGATTGGCATGCTATATAAAAAGTTTACATTGACGGATTCATGGAGTTTGCATTGCTGGACATTACATTATTATATTAATGAAGTGTTAGAATAGTCAGAAAGCAACTTCTCTTAAGTTCTTTCTCTCTTTTTTGTTTGTCCCTATTAGGCCACTGCAATTACAGACAATTCCTTTCGGTGAACGGGAATTTTTTGTTAGTGGGTGCGCCTAATACGCGTCAATATGGGGATAAAGATAATTAATACTTGTTACGATACCAAGCATTATTTGAGAGTTAAAAGGGGATAAACACCCAAAATTCAAACCTTTTAAATAATTAAAAAATGTTATTTCAAACAATTAAATCCAAACGCTGGACATTACTGATCACTTAACTAGCTATAGTTAATTACATCAAATAATTAAAACAAAGTAAATTTGTATGATTTTTTCCCCAAGGTGTTTATTGAGAACATTGGAGTCTATGTTGAGGGGTTAATTCTTTGTGGGAAGAGTTTGAACGTAATCTTAGTTTTAAAACTATTAAGAGAGTTGACAGTATCTTAAACAGAATTATTTTCAACAAGAGAATATTTATACCTAACAAAAAAAACCGGAGCAGAGAACCTTAGATACAAAGTGAAGCAATGTGGTTGGGCAGAGGAAAAGCAATTAAAAATAAAAGCAGGTGGGTGTAGTTGATTGCAGAAAATCACGCTTGGAATATGAATATGCTTGCTTATCTTCAATGCTATACTAAGCCCCAACCATGGTCCTACTTTGGAATAACCCTCCATTTACAGCCTTTCGGCTTCGCTTACAGAGTCAATGCGAGGAGGGAAAACAGAATCCAGTTCCCAACTAGTACGAAAGATGCACATTTCACAAATAATTTCTTCCTCTTTCTGGTCAAATATTCCCACAATTTTGGACAAGAATTCAAACACTAAGAATAAATAATGATGACGACGATCATAAGTTCATGGCAATATGAACAGCAATCACGGTCATTAGTATCGTAATGAAGAATGAGTGGTCCAGACTAGCAATACTTCTCTGTAGTTTCACTCTTCTCTCAACAACAGTAAAAGCACACCATCTTATCATATTTAATACTTATAACTAATATAAAAATTAATATATTAATTTATATAGATTAATAAGCATATAATATAAATTTATGTTAAATTTAGTCAGATTTATTTATTTTTTTCATATATTTAAAAAAATTAATTAACTCTTAGATAAATAACGGATAAAATATAAAATGTATTTATGTATATATAGAGAGAGAGATTCATACACAACAGAAATGGAGAAAAACTGTAGGTGGGAGCACTGTGGTGAAGAGGAAGGAATCTGTCATGTAATGCAGGCAGCGATTAAAGAGAGAATAGCATTCCTCCACTCTTATGAAATGCTTGACTTCAACTCCCTAATCATAAAGATATTATTCAAAGAAACGATTCACAGAATATTTGTGATTTCATAATTTTCTTCTCGTCTAAGACTGTTCGGGTTTTTTCTTCTCGTCGAAATATAAAAATAATTAATAATGCTCTGATGAACCACTCGGGGTTTTTCATGATGCAGAGTTTTTTTTTAATAAACAAGGCAAAAAAAACTGGACCTTTGGAAACATAAAACAAAAACTAATGGAAGGCCAAAGCTGAAAAAGGATGAGGATGGAAAAATATACCCACACATATATACAATACTGCGTACCTTGTCCTAATTATAAAATTAATTTAAATTTTTTAGATAAATTTATAAAATCAAATAAATAAATAAATTATTATTAAATCTAATTTTTTAAAATAAATTTAGATTATATACTTTTTAATCTACCTGTCAATTAATTTTTATATTATTTATAATTAATTAATTTATTTTATTTTTTATATCTATTTAAAAAAATTATTTAGATTTATAAGTAGGGTCAAAAGAATACGATGTAATTGAGTTGTGATAATCCCAAATAGGTCATGGAGGGAGAGGGACCATGCAAGATTTATGTCCAAGAACTAATTAATATTGACTCCTTAGTTGCTTTGGGAATTTTAGTCGACAGCCTGTCTTCCTCCCTTGTCCTCCACCTCATCTCACTCTCCATGATCACACATCACTCCCTACTAGGGTGTTCATAGGCAGGGCTGGCCCAGCCCGAAAAAAGCATGGGCTGCATTTTGCAGCCCGATGCCCAGCCTTGCCCTATATTTATCGGGCTGGGCAGGGCTATTTTTTCGTGAGCTCGGGTGAACATACCGGGTCGCGTACTTTATGAACACCCCTACTCCCTACTCTCACTTTCTGCTGTTTGCTAATTCATCCACGTATATAATGATTGGTAGAAATAAGTTAGAAAATATCTCATCCACGTATATACGCATTTTCAACCTGATTAAATAATAATATTATTAAGACTAGTTAATATATTTATAGAATTAAATTTGTAACTTTAAACGGATATAATATATTAACAATTAGACTTACATGGCCCCCATACAATAACTTAAAAATTTAAATAAATTTTTTTAAAAGGTTAAAGGGCATTTCAGTTCTTGTTCTTTTGATACAAACATCTTTATTTTTTTTTTAAACTATTAGCTGAGGAGTATCTTAAATTCCAAGTTACAAAATGGCGTAATGTTTAACGTTTAAAAATGGGGTGATTCCACCCTCGAAGGGGAAAATATCTTAATTTCAAAAAATGAACAGAAAAATTGAATATTATATATACATATTTTTTATATGAAATAGATTCTATGGGGATATAATTATAATTTACAAGCAGGGACTTTTTTCTCTTGAACAAAAAATAAAAAGCAACGAAAACAAAAGGACGGGGAAGGCATAAATGGGTCAATTGATTTGCTAACTTCGTCAAATCTCCTTTCTCTCGTCTTTCTAAGAAAAATCATGACCAGCTCTTCCGCTGCTTCTCGCAAGGTTTGCCCTAACTTTTCTCATCTCAATACCGCCTTCTGGACGGCTTTTACTTTGTCTAATCAATTTCTCTTTTTCTTGACGCTTTGTATTTGGATCCGGATGTTCAGGCTCTGAGTAAAATTGCCTGCAATAGGCTTCAGAAGGAACTCGTGGAGTGGCAGGTCAATCCCCCCACCGGTTTCAAGCACAAAATCACCGATAATCTCCAACGGTACCTATTTCTTCTTATTTACTTTTTCCCTGATTTGATTCGTTTCTGGTTTTCTTTCCTATCTTCCTGCAAAATCGATAGAGAAATTTGGATTTTGACTACCCTAGAATTCATGCACACTAACACTTATTGCTTTCTAGTCTAATTAGCGGACTGGGGTTTTATACTAACTATTTGCTTATGGTACCCGCCGAGGCCTGGATCGTTTGCCTTTAAAGTTTTTACTTGTCCCTTTTGATTTGGCTTATTGATCCTTTTGCTACACGCCTCATTATTCCGTTACGATGTCTTTGCGATTTTTACTCGAAGGTGGGTTATTGAAGTGACTGGAGCTCCGGGCACACTTTACGCCAATGAAACCTACCAACTTCAGGTCGACTTTCCCGAGCACTACCCCATGGAAGCTCCACAGGTACCCCGTCTGCCGTGGAAGCGTTTTATCTGTAAAATACATGAATTTTACCTTTTTAGCTTTAAATTCTGCTTTTAGGTCATGCTGCTCCTTTTTCTGACCTGAATCATGGACCCATTAACAGGTTATATTCTTGCACCCTGCTCCACTGCATCCCCATATCTATAGCAATGGGCACATTTGTTTAGGTATGTATAGTATTGTTTTTTTTATATAAATTTATGTGTTTATGGTGTCTAATTTTGTAAAATATTCTTTCCTGTTGGTATTTTTTTACATCTAATTTTTTGTTATTCCAGAAACTCTGTTTGGAAGAGGGGTTTGGTATTTGCTGGACTTGCATCTAGTTTTCTGTTGTCCATTCTTTCATATGCTTTAAATGCTTCCAAATTGACTTCCAAGTTACGGCGTGAAAAACTCTAATAATTCCTAAGTCACGGTAAAGAGGCTGGGATCAGATGGATGTAGTTTAGGCACCTGCAATTCGTGGGATAAGGATTTTACTCAGGATATTGAAAGTATATCTAAAGAGTTGGCAAACTTAAGAAGATAGAAAGGACAATAAGAGAAGATAATGCTTTGTGTTATGTTCAAAATCCTAGTGAGGCCTTATTGCGAGTTCAAAATTCTAAAATATTGGGATTAACAGCTGGAAGGTAACTGAGAAAGAGATAGGAAAACTGCAGTAAGCCTGGGAAGTAGAAAGAATAAGTTTGGGTCTGTCACTCTTGCTTTTATTATTTGTTTTTCATTTCATTTGTTTGGATGCCTGCGCATCTTGTTCTTTGTTTTCAAATTATGTGTCAATCTTTGTATTATATTTTTTGAAATATCTCCCAATTTGAAGGGTCTGGTTCTGGGCCTCGATCTGATCTCTTGTTTAGTCTCCTCAGTTTTCTAGGGGGAATTCTCAGAATTCTTCTTGCAAAATGATTTCAACTTTTTGTGTGATTGATATAAAAATTTGACCAAGAGATTCCTGCACATTTAATCAGTCAGATTCTCTAAACTTTGTTGGGCTGATTAGCTCAATGATTATTGATTAGATTAATGATTTGCTGCTTGGGATTTTTTTCCCTAATAAATTTCAACAAAGTAAAATGACGTTAATATGAGAAGCCTAACAATTGAGAGTGGCAAAGGAGTTTAGAGTGCGGCTCGAATAATAAATACCTTCTCTCTCTCTCTCGCTCTCTCTCTCTCATGGGGTTGAGGTGTAGGGAAGGAAGTGATAAATCATTAACTTTCGTCTCAAACTTAATCATATTGCCAGAATGCAGTATGAACATGTTGAGTTAAACCTTGACAGCATGTTTTTTTTTTGGTGTAAAATGGAAGTACATCAGAAGGCTGAAAAGCCATTACACTTCACAAAATCTGAGGGAGTGAATTCCCCTTACATTGTCACATGAATTATACACAATAAAAGTTTGATTGACTGGAAGTTCTACCTCATAACTGTGAGCTGACGTTTAATATCTCCCTTTATGAAATTCTGCAGATATACTGTATGACTCATGGTCCCCGGCCATGACAGTTAGTTCTATCTGCATCAGCATTCTCTCAATGCTTTCAAGCTCGACTGTAAAGGTGTGAATCGGCTTGCTTCATTTCAAAAATCATATATACAGGGATAAAAATTGGGCACACACTACCTGGACTAATGTCTCATGATATGATTCATATTGACTCTATTGATTTGTCTTTCAGCAACGCCCTGAAGATAATGACCGCTATGTAAAGAACTGCAGAAATGGTAGATCTCCTAAGGAGACAAGGTGGTGGTTCCATGACGATAAAGTATAATTCTAGTTATATCTTTATCGAGTTAACAAAATTAGAGTAGAGGATTATCCTTTTGAAAGAAAAAAAAAAATCCTCATGGGAGAAAGGCATTCTGAGAACGCAGGATGCCTCGAAGTGCATAATAACTTTGTTGTAAATTATCATTTACCCAATTACCTGGTATTGTAAAGGAAGAGGAAACAATATGACTCAAGCAACTTTTAAGGAGTAAACAAACTCGAAATATTGTGATTGTGGGGTAAAGGTACTTGGATAACATTGTCTATACCCCTTTTATTTGAGAAATGTTCCGGTCTGATGCATTACTCGCTTTTTTTTTTATAGATTTGTGAATTTGCTTCTGATCCAGAGTTTCAGCGATACCTTAAGGCATTGTTTGGTTGGGGGGTTTTGGAGGGGAGGGTAGGGTAGGGGAGATATAAGTGTGTTTGGTTGGAAAAAATGGAGGGGAGGGGAGGGGATTTTTTTTGTCATTTTCTGCTCCCCTACCCCTCTCTCTCTCCCCTCCAAATTTGGGGTTTTTTGGAGGGGTGAGAAATATTGTGTGTGATCCTGACCAAAATACCCCTGCCAATTTTTTAAAATTCCACGATTGCCCTCCGCTTGTACAAACTCTTTTCCTCCTTTCATTTCCGCCATTCAGCTTCCGCAGGAAATTTGAGAACCCAGAAAGCAAAACTGACCAAGCTGGATCTGTGGGTCTCTGAATTACTTGCATTTCTCCCCTCTTTGCAAAGTCTTTGGGTGGGTGCTGGGTGAGATTGGTTGGCTTCTTCGCTGTGAAAATGGAAGAATACCCGGAGGAGTTACGCACGCCGCCGGTGATATTGATATCCATGGTCGGTTGCCCGGAGGTTCACGCCTTAATTTCCACCCATCCCCTATCTTCGAATCCACCCATCAACACCCTCGCCTTGCCTGATTTATCTAAAATCTCTCTCTTCTCTAAGAAGCTTGACTCCGACTCCAACACCACCACTTCTCCTCCTTCCTCCGTACCTGGTATTCTCAAGCGACATTATGCGCAATTCTATCGAGTACATATTATCTGCAACTTCATTTTTGGTTTCGGGAAATTCTATCGGCAGGCATGCGAATTTCATTTTTGGTTTCGGGAAAAATACTCTTGATTGTTTCTATACGAACAGTATTACCATTATGCGCAACTTCTTGTGCAGGCTGGCAAACACATTTGCTGAATTAGCGAGTACATATTACAGTGACGAAGGGAAAAGAATTAGGCTGCGAATAGAAAAGAAGAGTGTTAGCCCTGTTGAGTTATTCGTCCGTTACTGCTTCAAAGTAAGGAATGCACTTTTAGTTTCTTATATGTAACCACTCAACTAATATGTCAAGGAACCGTGATTTTCTTGCTTGCTTTACACTTCATGAAAATCAGAAGTTGAAACAGATTTTATTAGTTTTAGTCAGAAATATGCGATCTTACTCTTAAATCTCATGTTTTATTGTATCAAAATTCTAAAATGCATGCAGATAAAACGTATTCACTAATTCCTATATGCATATTTTTTTTCTAAGCATATATATATATATATATGCTGTTTATATTTGTATTTTTTTCAAAGTAAACCAGAAAGGATTCTTAATCATTTATGACACTGTGTGATATTAGATGAGTATTTGATGTTTCTATCATTCTATGTAATTATGTGAAATTGTGCAACTGTGAGTTTTTGAAATGTATAAATTAAGAAATAATAATTCTGATATAAATATTATAAATAAAGAGTAAATAAATTTAAATAAAGACATAAGGGTATATTTGTCAATTTCTAATTACCTACCCTCCCCTCCCCCTCTGAACCAAACAAGAAATATCATCTCTCCTCCCCTACCTTCACACTTATACCCTTCCCTACCCTCCCTTAAATTAACCTAACCTACCCTCCCCTTCGTTGAACCAAACATACCCTAAAAGTATATTTTTTAAGTTCTAGATATAAGATTTAGTTTATAATATTATAAACTAAATTTTATATTTAGAATTTGAGAAATATGTCATAAGCTTTCAGCAAAGATCAAGAGAATGTCTTCTTATGTAAGCCAGGAACCGGTTTGGTTACCCGAAACTCATTCTATTTGGACTATCAGGATTTGATTTGGATGGTTCAAATTTATTATTTTTCAAATGATATTTTTTAAGTAATTTTTTTTCAAAAAAGTGATAGTTAAGATATTATTTTTATTTTAAATTTTATGCCCGTTAAAATAATTTTTTAAGCAAATAAATATAAAAAAATTATATCTGGATTGTTGAAATTAGATCTAAATGGTTGATGGGATGAAGTTTGGAAATATGTAATTAGCTTTTCATTGTTTTGTACAATTCTCGAGAAGAATGGCTTTGTAATTCTCTTTCTGCCCAAGAAAAGACCGAGGGATGGTTAAAGTTTCTTGGAAATCAACCTTTTGAGAAAAAGAGTGTGGTCTTAGGAATAAGGTCAATTTTGTTTTAAAAATTATTACGTAGGAATAATATTATTTGAAAAAATTTTAATATTGTTTTACTAATATTAAAAAAAGAGTTAAATCATTCTAATTATTAAAAAATTAAATAGACTGTTAAAAAATTAATATTGTATGTTAACGTTTTTACCGGTTAAAAGCAACGTTATTTCTTTTTTTTTAACATTTTTGGAGTAATATTTAACAAAAAAAAAATATGGGCAAAGATGTACTTGAAATGGAGGGTTATTTCTTGCTACAAGTGGATAACAATGGAATATGTATTGCTTAGCTGTAGTCATCTCTTACAAGTATTAAGTAAGGTATTGCGGAATAATAAGATGCTTAATAATTCAAGGTAGATGTTTACCAGTTCTAATTGCAAACGTTCTCGATACTATCATCAATAGCAGACTCTTTTGTGCGTTTCAAACTCATGGAAATGAATAAGACAGTGTTTCGAAGTTGTCCACCCACGTCGGCCAAATCGTAACATTTGATCTTGTCTAATTGTATCTTCTCAATCCCAGCATGTGCAGTAAAAGTTCAAAGTGGTTCAGTTTGTATGCCAATCTGATGAACTCCATCTTGAACTTATTCCAAGGAGTGTACCTCGGCTCTATTTCAAGGAATAGATTTCTATGCGTTACAGCTTTTTCATGGCTGAAGGTCTCAAACGAGTACTTCCCATGGTATCTTCCAATCCCACTTTGCCCAACTTCTCCAAATGGCAGTGCATCACATATAAACTGGAAACACATTTATACGCACAATTAATATTCTTCACTCCAACAAAATTAAAAACTTGTAAAAAAAAAAAAACAAGGATGCCAACACCAACAGCAGTACCTGGACCAGTGTGTCGTTAAATGGCCAGAGGTTTTGGCATTGGATTTATGAATTCTATGCTTTCTCGAATCTTATTCAACTGTAGAAACAGCATGTCAACAGTTCAGTAGTACTATAATATTTGCGACAACTTAGAACAGTAATGGGGATTCTTACTGTTGGTTCTCACAGTGATTATTGGAAGCGGTGGATCGAATATCTCTTCCGTCATTATCTCAGCATTTAGTGGAGGATTTAATGATATTGTGGGCTCAATGAACCTGAAAATATTTTCAGAAATGGATGAAACCCTTTGCTGTTTTTTTTCCTCTGTTGGGGAAAGGAGATGAATGGATAGGATTAGAGAAAATACAGATTCTCTTCATCAACTGAACCACCATGAACAATGGAAGCCCGAACCTGAGGTTCTTTAAGAAGCTTGCATAACCTCTTAAAATGTTGTTTGTTTACTATTCTGGCAGTGACCTTTGACCGTCACCAAATAAGTTCCTGATGGTCTTCTTCAATGAATCTATCTGAAAGGACAGAAGCAACTTACAATTGCAAAAGAAAAACAACAAATCTTCAAAACTAGCAGCAGTTGTTGATGCAATCAGGATTACCAGAAGAGATGCGAACTTCTCTTCAACCAGCACATAGTCTATTGCTATACGTGCTTGTCCATTACATGTTCCCCACTTCCCTCCTGCAATTCCTTTGACCGCCATCTTCAATGCCCTCAAATTTGCAGAAGCAAAGTTTTCATTAGATTATGAACTTCAACAAGACAAATTTCAGAATTAATGCGGGCCTTACCAGAAATTCTGAAGAGTTGGGGAGGGAGTCAAGTATGGCAGGGCATTTTCCACCCAGCTCCAGAGTAACTGGAGCTAAATTCATTGCAGCAGCAGACATGACAATGCTTGCCACCCTTGAACTCTCTGAAAAATAGAAAAATCTAACTTAATTGAAGTTGATATACAATCAGATGCAGGAAAATAATGAAGTTGCCAATGATAGAAAATAATACCAGTTAAGAATATTTTATCCCATTTCTGCTAAAGTAGTAGGTCACAGACATCTGATCCACCTTCGATAAAATTAATGGCTTTAGAGTCCATGTATTGAGGAAGGGTAGTGGCCAGGAAGGAAGAGCACTGTGGAGCATGCTCTGAAGGTTTTATGAGTACCACATTTCCTGCAGATATTGCTCCAATCAATGGATCCAGTGATAGAGATGCATGCAAATGGATCAGCTTTAGAGATCAAAATGCAGAGGACAGATAGCTTCATCTCTAAAGAACGCATACATGAAAGTTGATCATTGAATAACTTCAACGCCTAGTCTGTAAATGTGAACAAGGGAGTTTTCAGACCCACCGATAGGTACGTTCCAAGCAGAAAATATGAGAACCACACCAAGTGGTTCTTATAGAACCTCTCCACTTCCAGGAAAGAAAAGCAAAGGAATGTGACTCTGCCGCAATAGCCCCAACACAAAAAAGCCTTGTTGATTATGACTGAGACAAAGCTTTCCCATGAACGTTGGGAAAAAAGCAGCTGTACTATAACTAAGAACAAACACAATCATCACCATGTTGATTCAACAGAGTCAAAATGAAAGTGTAGTTATTTGTCATGAAATATTCTTAGTCAGATTCAATCTAACAAGGATGGTTAAATTAAGTCAGTCATAAATAGACACTCAAGTATCCCGTGCACTTGATGAAGTAGAATATACTCTGATCAGCTTACTTTTGCAGACCAAATTTACTAAATTATTTTTGTTCATGAGAAATTTTGAGAGGAGACAAAATCTAAATTTGAAGTTTCTGTCAGTATTTTAAACTTGGGCTCTAATGCTGCAAGGCTGAATTTTGTAATTGTGATTTTTTCGCCCTTTTTCATGTGTAGCTTTTGCTTATTATATGCGCTAGGTATTTAAATGTTCGGTAAATTCCTCAAAAGTTGCTTCTAAAGCCTATATCTGCATATCAAGTGAATTCATCTTTTAAAGCATGGCAGAGGAAACTGGTGAATGCCATTTGGATCGGCCTAAAAGATTTCTTTGCTCCTTTACGATGTAACATTTGTGTTTCTATTTTAGGATTGGAAGTGATATTGTACTATTTCAATATTTAACAATCATTCAACAGATTCTGATAGCTACTTTAATTCATGCTTCTAGGATTTGAGTAATACTAACAGCTAAAGACACTTCATTGTATGTCTTTTGGGCTAGTTGATTGAGCCACCGATGCAGTGTGGATTATTGGAAAACAGGAAAAGAATAACTTTCTGTTTCTGACCATCCACTGAAATAATAGAACCATAGCTTCCAATTATGCTAAACTGAGACAAGAATCAGTAACAGGGTGTCTTGGAAATTTTATTACTTATAAGTACATGATATATTTTTATATATAGAAAATATCGATATTCGAATGAATCATAAAATATAGGAAAAACAGGTATTTATGGACAATTTTCTCGGTTGTGGGAAGGTGAAATTATTTTCATGAGGAAATGAATAAAAGAAATAAACCTTGGGAGCCATCCATTTCTCAACGCACCTCAAAGCATTGTCGGCAGATTTTACGACAACTCCAACCTACACTAGAAGAACAATATTTTGTTTGAATATCTTAAATTGATTACGACTTTGGAAAGACTTGGGAGGCAAAAGGGAACCTCATCGCGGTAAGATTCAGCAGGGTGCTTGCCAAGATCTTGATGGAAAGATTCAAAGATGGCATCTTCTTTGTCACGAAGAAGCTGAAGGAGTGCAGTGATCTGTGTTTTCCTCCATTTCGCACTTCTGGTACGTCCACTCTTTGAAGCACTCCCTCAACTCTCTCAAGCTCTCTTCTACTTCTCCCACAATCTCCATTCTCTTTCCCTATCAGTTCCTCTCCAATTGAAGGGTGATCCATGATTGCATCCCCACTGATATCATAGTCCTCATACATTTTCCTGAGACTGACCGGAAGGTACGTTCATTAAATGCTGCCACCAGCATATGGTTGGGATGGCCATGATAGTTATGGTCACCTAAATAACTCAGCCGAAAGAAACACCAGATTTAAAACATCGAAAATGGATTTCATCCACGCATATAACCTTAAATTTTGATGATTTAAAACATATATATAGGTCTAGTAGATAGGCTAATCCCTCGTAATATAACATAGTGAATTAGCTTTCGAATTTTGTTAGAAGATATATTCACGTTTAATATCTGATAGTGTTCTGAACAGAATTATCTCTAATAAGAACAAGAGGATACATGTACTATTCATCTATGAAGGAAACTAAAAAAGTGCAAAGTGGGGAAGGACGGCATGCAATGGCACAACTCATGAGCATGGACACTGGTGTGTGGTGTGGTGTGTTGTAACAGGATATATATATACGGGGAAGCATTGATATAATCTTATAGATTCATAAAAGCTTTGTCTCACTAGAGATGCAACTGAGTGGACCACCAAGATTAGGCCTCCATGATTTGACGCGGGTATGGACTCAAAAGCATGTGTGCTGGTTGTTTTGAACAAAAATCCTTAGATTAGGCCTCCATGATTTGGACCAGCTATATGTTTTAGCCTGATTTGTAAGTTATTAAGGAGAGTTGCCAACTTCAAATAGTGTTCTTCTCTCTCAGATTTCTCGGCTCTTGTCCTTATAGCACATAGGAAGTGGGACAATTCGATCGTAGGTATGTTCGTTATATATGCGTGCGTCTGACCATTGAAATGAGTAAGTGAATCTAATTAGCTGGTTAAAAAAGTGAATATAATTAAATATCCCTTATGTGTTTTAAATGAGTTAAATGAGGGATCTGTATCTTTCGACAATTATAATGATTAACCATCTGATATAGTTTTGGAGAATAAAAAATTGTACAAAATTATCCCGAGATGATATAGGATTTAGTGGAGACATTTAGGGTTGCTTGGGATTAGAGAGAGAATTTTTTTTAAGTGAGATTTTAAAAATTTGGAGAAGTTGAATTATAAAATTTTAATAAAAAGAAGAGGTAGATAAAAGAGTAAAAAAATTAATTAAAAACTTATAACCTAATTTCTCTAATTTTTTAAATCTAACTCAGAATTTTTTTCTCTATCTTCACCCTTGTGCTCTAAATCCCTCATATCAAATACTGGCTTGATGTTATTTTAAGAGATAATTAACTCTTTCTTTTTTAATATATAGCTATCTTACATTGTATTTAAGCATTGTTAAAAAACACAATTCGGGTAGCTTTCATCAAGGGGTTTCAAGAAAGAATTAACTGGAAGAGTTCAGACATGCAGAAGAGAGCCAAATATTTTAAAAAGTAAGATCCCACCGTATAATTTATTAATCACAGTTTAAATAGTAAGATCATTCATGCATGGTAAACGATAAGGGATGGGTGTGATTTCACATATTGTATTGGCGTTGATCGATGGAAGTCGCTATCCATCCATATGAAGCTTCATCTGCAGTCCTTGTGGTGAAAAAATGGGAAGAGGAAGGATTGAGATCAAGTTGATCGAGGACTCCACAAGCAGGCAGGTGACCTTCTCCAGAAGGCGTAATGGCATCTTCAAGAAAGCTCATGAGCTCAGTGTTCTCTGTGATGCCAAGGTCTCTCTCATCATGCTCTCTAAAAACAAGAAGATGCACGAATACGTCACCCCTGGTCTTACGTACGTCTCTCTACCACTTTCTTCCTCTCGATCTCCTTGTTCCAGTAAATAATAAGGAGGCCGCTTATTTATTAGTAGTTAGTTTATTTGCAGAAGGAAGAAGATGATCAATTTCAATTCCTTGAATTCTCGAGAGCAAATGATGATTATGAGGAAATAACATAATTTTTGGGTTGTGTGGGTGTTTGAGTGGTGGAATTAAAGAAGGACAAGTACATGGTGCATCCACAGTAGCTGATGGTGAGGAATGATCAGCAGCAAAATCTTCTCAATCACCGACAGATTAATTAATCAATCGGTTATGCGTATATTCCTGGGGCTGGAGCTTCTCGTTTCATCTTCAGCCTTAACTACTAGTCTTTATATAAAGTTTGCATTAGCCTCTGAGCCTTCCAACACAATGGAGGCATTATACTGTTATTTTGTGGTCTTCGTATATATATATATATATATATATATATATATATATATATTAATTGGTCTGATCTATATATATTATTAAAATGTCGTAAGAGTTACCCACATCACACTTTATCTTAATCACTTGAATTAATTACACGTGGCTCTCTTTAATTAAAAAAAAACATCGCGTACCAATTCCATATATATGTATATTGCGTCATAAATTCAACTTCTGAGGGGGTTATGACCATTTCCCTTTGTCTCTACCTCAAATTCTAACATCAATATATACAAGCATTCACGGAAAATATTGCTCCTCTGTTTATGGCTATATTTAATTATTTATACTCTCTTTTAACTTTTCTAACCGTCTCTTTTAAGAAAATATTCTTACTTATACTTATATGGCATTTTTGAAGTCAAAGACAATATTAAGTTATATATTTTTAAGCTTATACTCTAATTTGTATTAACTGTAAGCATTAAATAAGAGAGATAATTATAAAATATTAAATAAAGTAAATTAATAGTAGTGTTTAGCAAACTTACAAGATAGAGAATATTAATTTATATATTTTCAAAGGACTGGACAAGCATAAAGAGAACAAAAATCGATGACAAGCACAAATAGAACAAACATCAATGACAGTGATAGATCAAGATAGAGGTTCAAGAAGATGGCTGGGAAACATGGAGTACTAATAAAAAAGATGGATGGGAAAGATGGAGTACTGACGGAGCTAAAGAAGACAGGAGGGGGCGATAGATTTTAACAGAGATTGAAGAAGATTAGTGAAGGTGATGGAGTCTTGATGTTGAAGACGCATGGCTAACCTAGGGAAAGAAGAGAGAATATGTTAAAAAAATAGTAATAAAATAGTCATTTGATGCTTAAAAGTCATTTTCATCACCCCAAAATTATTACCATAAATTTATCTAAAACTATCATTTTAAATAATAATTTAGTCTAAAAATTCAATTCTTATAGATATTTAATTTTTAACCCAAAATATTTTTCAAACCATAGCATGACACTAAGTGTGTGTTTGGGTGTGTGGTTTGAGAATTGATTTTGGACAATATCTCTGTTTGGAACAACTATTTTTGTTTAAAATCTCAGTTTAGGGCAAACCATGGTTTTAAAAAAGCTGGTCAGAATAGATTTTGAAACAATAAAATAACTTATGGACTATCCAATTACTATTTTACATTTACTTTTTCTTACATTATATCTCCTATCTCTTATATATTTTCTATTATCTCTCTTCTTTATACACTCTCTCCTCTCTCTTTTCTACCTACTCTTATCTCTTCTCTATTCCTCACTCTCTCTCCTCTCTCCCCTTTTAATAAAATAATATATTTTTTAGTAATTTATCTTCTCAAAAATTTATTTTAAAAATAACTATTTAAACACTTTTTTTTTAAAATATATTCTCCCTAAAATATATTTTTTAAAATCTATTTTTTTTTTAATCTATTTTTAAAAGTTAATCCGGCCTTAAAACCAAACATGGCCATTGATTGTGGAAAAAAAGGTGCGTGTCTACTTATGATTGATGACTCGGTTGAGTCGGGAAAAGGAGAAAACTGAATACTTGCCATAGCAGTTTTAAATGGATTATTAATTCCAATGAACGGCGATGGCTACTATTGGTCGCAAGGGAAGGAAAGTGAGTTAAGAGTGTCAAATGGTGCCAGAGGATGCTCAGGAGTTCCAAAATTCAGAAACATGAACCGCGCTCCTCACAATTTGCGTTTCGCACTCTTGTTAATTATGTCTGATTTCCTTGTTTCCGTCAACCATGAATTAAAATGAATTGAAGTGAAGTAGTTGGTCCTCCAGCTTCTTCATCGCTAACCCCTGAAATTTGAATCGATAACGCCGATCGATTTCTTCTTCTTTTAATTGAATTATAATTAGCAGATTCATGGAGCTCATGTTCGACATTGTTTCGGCAGCTCCATGGGTTCCGGAAGATGACCTGCGCTTGAAGAACGCTGTCGAGGTACCACTTTTTCTTTCTCGAAATCACTTTGTTCCATTTGATGCGTGAAATTAAAACCCTAGTCTCTCCCTGTGGCTTTGTACTTCATTTCTGCAATTGCAGTTGCGTATGAGTTGTCAATTTAGTGGAATTCTCTTATCGTTATGAACTTTATGGAGTCTGGAACGGTTGAAAGGACACGTTTGCTAGTCGATTCACTTCTCCTTTGATTGATGCATTTTGTTTATTTGTGATGTATAGGCGGGTGCTTCTTTGGAATCACTTGCCAAAGGAGCGGTTCAATTCTCCCGGAAATATACGCTTAGGGAATTGCGGGATCGATGGCAGTCTCTCCTTTATGATCCTGATATTTCAGCTAAAGTTTCTGCTTCTATGGTTAATTTAGAGCATCCTCCGCCGACTATGCCTTCCAAACCCAGCGGGAATGGGACTAAAGAAGGCTTGGCTGATAGTTCCGACAAAAGAAAAGCTCAAAGCATTCGCAGGCAGTATTATGCCATTCGCAAAAGACTTTGCATGGAGATGATTGACTCTTTTGATAAGGCTTTGCGTGATGAAGTGAGTGTTGTTGAGAACACTGGGGATGAAGGTGTCTGTGTAAAGGATATACTAATGTATGATGAGTCTCTTGCAGGGTACTGTAGGAAGGGCGATAAGGTTGAAAAGGATATTGGATTTCAGGAACTAGGTACTGTATCAGGAAAAAAAGACAATGGAGCTTCTCTGCTGCAGGAACATGTGAAGAAGGATATTAATAACTTACTTGTGGATAATTTAGTTGATTATAGGAATTGCTCAGGGATAGAGGAAGTAGGTTCCTCTCATTCACTGCCTGAGCCACTTTGGAAAACAATGGAGGATATTACTGCACCTATTATGCCCGTCCATGTGAGCCTAGAAAATAAAGATCAATGTGTGGAAGAGCAGTCAGCGCTTCCCAATCAATTGAAAGGCAAACATGTGTCCGATGTTGCCAATGCTATCTCCAAAGAAGAAATAGCAAACCTTTCGGATTCTCTCTTAAACTTCAGTAATGATGCTGGGCTGTTGTTTATGGAAATTGATGGGAAAGACGCACTTGATAAGTCTTGTTATGACAACCTTGATTCGCTTCTGTTGAATTGTCCTAGTGAAATCCAGAGCAGCAATGCACCTGATATTCGTGAATCTCATAAGTCAAATAAAGAGACACAACTTATTCCTCATGATTCATCTACTAATAGGTTAGAGGTTGCCAACCCATTAGACAGATGTCATGGTGATCCGCACTCTACTTCTAAGCCTGGTAATGATATGCAATCATCTGTTGCAAAGCAAAGTCCTCACAGTGCTGACCTTGGGGATGAATTTGTTCATTGTGTATTGAACACGGAGGACCCTGAAATTCCATCCAATGATGATTTTGGCTCGCCTCTCTTGGTTCCTTCTAAGACTCAACCAACCTATAAGGAGGCTGCTTTTCCAGTTTCCTCTTCTAGCAATCAACGAAATATAGAACCAGAGATAAACTCGAAGAAAGAAGGCAATCCTTCACACTTGTTCGCAACTTCACAGATAGCTGGACCACCTTTGGTGGCCAACATAAAGCCAAACCAACAGCCTGTTGGTGTTGCTATGAAGACTGAGTATCTTGGCATAAACCAATTTTCTGCAGTTTCAAGACAGGGTCACACGGCCAGTGTCAATCCAAGTCAAAGCAGATTAGTTCACGTGGCCACGAAATCTGCTGCAGATGGGCTTCTGAAAGAAGAGGTTAAATACTTCAAGTTCAGGATACTTTATAACTAGATGCAAACTTATTGATGAACTAATTTTATGGTTGTTCTTTTTGTGAATAAAAATTCATTGAAGGTGCTTGTCATAAACAGGAAATTGATGCTCCAGCTTCAGCTAAGGTTTCTGCACATTCAAAAGCAGATAAACATCATGATTTTCCTAAAACAGGAGGAAACCTCTTAGGTGTAGATCAGGAAGAAGAAGAGGAAGATGACGACGACGACAACAATGATAATTACATTCCTTATTTTTCTGATATTGAGACGATGGTAAGTATTAATTGTTACATTGAATATTGTGTTTCTCCATAATCCAATTTATCAGGTAATCTTTAATAATATTGATGTTGCTTTCTCAGATTCTTGAAATGGATCTATGTCCAACTGATCAAGATTCAAGTGCAAGTAGAGAAGGTAGTTCATTTGCTGCCCAATAAAAATAAGATGATCACAGTTCTGATATGGCTTTTAGTTGTTGCAAAAATAAAAAAGGTTTAAAATGTTAAATACAAATGGAAATTATTAGCTTGGCTTGAATATTTTTTAATTTATTCTTGTGAAGTTGCTGGTTGCTTCTGATGAACTGTATGTTTCTTGTCTATATAGAATGAAATAATGGAGTACAGGATTGGAATCCAGCGTGTACTTGTTGATTGTATAGAACAACTGCATTTATGAGTCATTTATTAGTACGACAGTTGATTTGGATATTTTAATACTAAAAGTATTAGCCTAAAATTGCAATTCCATGACTCTCTAGTTGTGCATTTGTTGGGAGTGCTCATGGTTTAACTATTGAAGATCGCCACATACTTTGGGTTTTCAATTGATGTTTTGAAATTTAAACTGTTATTCTGATAATCTCCTTACTCCTCTTTTCTCCTTCTGAAACAATATATACTTGAACTAGAATATTTTGCCCAAAAAATCATTATTAATATGGTCCCACGTTGAAGTTTTTGATCTCTATGGATTTCAATGATGGCTGTTTGTCATCTAATGTACACTTTCATTCCAGCTTCTAGGTATCAACTTGAAGATTCCAAGAGAACCATCATGAGACTGGAACAGTGTGCTCAATCCCATGTGCATAGAGCCATTGCATCACGGGGTGCACTTGCTGTGTTATATGGGCGCAACCTGAAGCAATATATTAAGAAAAGCCAGGTGCATTTACTGAGTCTTTTAATTTTAGATATGGAAGTTGAGTCTCCCATCATATTGTCTTTCATCCTGTACCACTCAGTTGTTGTATTTCTTAAAGTTTCTGAATATGTTAGATCAATGCTTGTGGTTTTCCATGTCAAGCCATTGCCAATTTTGCCACTACGTGTAGTCATGAAGTAATTATCATCAGAGTTTTTGATACCGTCTCTGGCAGTTCTGCAGTCTGAATAAAAGATTTCCCATCATTAGTCTCTCTCTCTCTCTCTCTGGGCGCCCATCATTGTGCTAAACTTGCTGTAATATACTGCTGTGTGTCTTTCTAGTGCTCATTCTTTAGCACTTCAAATATGAGAAGCTGATTTTTGTGTTTTCCTATTTGGCGCCGTCACAGGTTATACTTGGCAGAGCAACAGATGATATAAAAGTTGATATTGACTTAGGAAGAGAAGGGCGGGCTAACAAAATATCTAGACGACAAGTAAGATTTCTTAGTGTAACTTGTGTTATTGTTTGAACTCCAGATGCATGAGATGAACTTGTCATTTCCCTAAACAGACTCGTTTCTGATAAATTAATAAATTTCTGGAATCTGGACGATCATCGTCTTAAAAGGTCGCATTCACCCATGTGGAATAGGATAAAGATCTTACGGATCTTTCTGGAACAAGTTCTATGATTTCCCGAGTCTGGATCATATTTCATTTGCATCCGCTTTATAGAGCAAGGACCAGAAGAATTTTTGTACTTGGAAAATTTCTGTTTTCATTCATATTCTTCAGATGCTAGAGTAGAAGGTCCCATGCATTTGCACAGAACTCATAATGAGTTGTACTGTTCATTCATGACTTTTAAACAGTGCTACTGATTGATTTTAAATTTTCTCCACTGAATTCATAATAGCAAGAATCGCTTCATATTTATTGCTAGGCTCTTATGAGGATGGACGCAAATGGTTCTTTTATTATAAAAAATCTTGGCAAGAGTTCAATCTTCGTGAATGGCAAGGAAATTGGCACTGGGCAGATGTGGGGTCTTAGTTCTGGTAGTCTGATAGAGGTAAAGGCCATTCCTTTCCATTTTCAGTGGACTTTTATGAATAATCACTTTTGTTCTTGAAAAGCAGAATAATTTGTGGCAAATGGGTTACATGCAGATTAGAGACATGTCGTTCATCTTTGAGATTTACAACAAATCCGTGAGGAGGTTTTTGGACAACGTGGATAAGAAAAGCGATGATATGGGTAACAAATTTAGTTCGTTGCCCGAGGGAGGTCAGGAGGAAGAGAAATGGCATCGGAAGGCTCTCTCATAAGTCTTCCAGGTAGCGGCATCCTTGTGCCAGCCAAAAGATAGATGACGCGACACATCATAATCGTAGTTATTTTATAAAATGAGCTGCCGATTGCATCTCAGAACTATACAGATTGACCACAGAATATTTTAAATGCTTCCCATGTTTCGTAGGATACAAGTAGTTTCATGGTGACGCCATCTTTAATTAGATTATGGAATAATAGAGGAAATTACATAACTAAATAAATGAAAATTATTAACTTTTTTTCGTGGGTAGATTTTCTAACCCTTTCCGTATTGGGCCGTGATTGTCCGTATAGTTCATTAGGCAGATGCGCAATGGATGCTTTAAAGTTTAGGTTGATGGCTCAACTTGTAAAACATCCCATCTTAAGTTCTTTTCCCTTTCATATTTTTACTAGCGTTTTCCTTTGTTTGACCTTACATAGAAACAGAATGTTTACCAAACAATGTTTTTTGAAGAAAATTACCCAAACATCTAAAAACAATATAGAATCACTTAAAGGTCTAATAGCTATCGGCAAACTATTTTATAGAATTATTATACTTTGAAATAATTGAATATTACATTGGCCAAAAATAAAAATTGAATGTTACGACATACTGGAAGAAGGAACTCGAAACTGGAGAGAAGATCAGCGAGCCCCGAATCCACGATGTAAACGCCCCAGGCCTCAGCGTTGTTAGAATTTGGATTAGTTCCTCCTTTTGGGGATAGGCGTATTGCGGTTCCGGGATCAAAACAATAAAAAACTATGCACCAGCCGGGAATCGAACCCGGGTCTGTACCGTGGCAGGGTACTATTCTACCACTAGACCACTGGTGCATCTTTGTGGCTATCGACGATACACAAAGTTATAAGACGTTTACACTACACGACTTCACGTTTTGCTCTTTCTATAACTAGCAACATGTCTCGTTTACTACAGAGGATAGGGGAGTTGGATTACACCTGCATGTTCCTTGAAAGCGTCTGGAAGCTGTGAGCCTTTGACAATAGAGGAGGGGCTCATTGTGTGTTTGTGTATTTATGTTGTAGGCCATTTAATTATTAAGGCGTTTGAATTATGAAAGATTACCAAATAAGTTCGTTACGGGGTTGCTTGTATTTCAGGAAAATCGTGCTCATTTTGGCTATGGGATTTGAAAGTGAGATGAAGCCATCATCAATCTATATTATTTCCTTCACAGCAAGAAACTCCAACAACAATGAATGGATCTTGCGAAAATGGAACCACCATAAAATTAGTTGCCCATAAAGGTTAATTCAGTTAAGAGCAGCAAGGGGCGGTTAGTGAACTTGGGAACTAATGGATGTGCCTTGTTAATTTCTTTATAAGTTTAATGGCCAGATGAGGAAAGTGGAATAGCAGCATTGTCGTAGAGCAACAGTGAAGGGTGAATGAGCCCATGTCAGCGTGCTGTTTCTGGGTGCCCAATGCACAAATACATGAATAAATTCATCAACAAAGCCACACTTTGCTCTCTTGATAGTATTACGTTTACAAAGGTCACTGCTTATTTAATGTGCCTTGTGTTGAATTTTGTGCTGAAATTGCGTGCACATCCAAGTCTTGTGTCTTTAATTTAGGCGTCTCCCTCCCTCCCATTCAATTCCCACGAAGCCCTTTTCATCATTCCCTTTGCATTTGAATCCTCATTTTCATATCCCTTTGTTTATTATATCCTCTCCATCCCAACAAACTTTTCATTCATACGCAACTGGCCCACCGCCTCATCAAATTCATCGTTCCCTTTTTCTCTTTGTTTTCTTTAAAAAAAAAATCCCCTAACTTGACCTTTCCTCTTAGGAGGAAAGAGGGACACCCCCTTACACTTACTCATTTTAAGATTTGATCATGCAACGTAACATATTATTCCATTAGAAGGTGTCGTGCGGATTGTCATTTGAGCTAAGCACTCTTGACACCGTACTATGTTGTCATTTGACCGGTCTCTCTTATATACTTTATTGTCTCTGTCTTTCCTGGGCAGAAGAGAAAAGTAACGGGGGTATTAAAGGGATGACCACTGAGGTATATGGTGTAGAACTGGTTAATGGTACTTCTTATCCGTTGCTTGTGATACACAAGAGGATGGCTGGAGAGGAAGAAATGTGGGATTGGTTGAAACTTAAATGAGCAATGAGTAAAGAGAGAGCAGAATATATAGTTTTAATGGAAACATTGCTTTTCAACGTTCACTTTGCTCGCAAGGCATGCCCTGTCCTCAACTGGATTGCATCTATCCCTCATTATTTCTTTCCCTTTCTTTGTTTTTTTTTTAATAGCTTATCATTTCTCTATTTTTTTTAAACGATTTTCTTAGTTTTTAAGAATTACAAACACAAATAGGACGGGACTTAAAAGAAGAGGAGGAGGGAATCATTTACTAGGGGATGGAGGCATCGTATAGCCGTAGTACTACTAACTATATTAATTATAATCATATCAATATCTGTGTTAATCTTGTTGCCAAAAAAACAAAGTTGACGGGTGGAAAGCTGATAGATTTGGAAATGGGGAAACAAGTAAGATGAATATGGTTTGAACGTGTATTGGGTATTTGTTTTCGACACCCAAAAGACACCTCACAAATATCCATAGATGAACTTGGGAATTGTCCATATCCACGTCGTAAGTAGTTAAGGGAACCTTTGTAATAAAGAACAAGGTTTTGGGGTGAATCCTGTGTTTACTGTACTTAGTAGCCAAAACGAGCGGCGGTCAAGGCGGTTAGTCAAAAGAAAAGACACGGGCCATTCCTAGGTAGGCACTCGTCACGAACTTTGTTTGTCATACAAAAGGAAAGAACCACGTCCCACTTCAAACTTATTGTTATTCTTTCTGGACCTATTTTATCTTTGAATATGTTATGTTATGTGAGTTTTATTTTTATTAAAAATCGACAAAATGGATCACTTGGCCTGCCCCTTCCTGTTTTGCGCCAAAAAATGCCTTCACAGGAGAAACCGCACTGTGTTGAGGAGAAAAAGTAATATCAGGTATGCTTTATTTTTGTAACGAAGCGTATCAGATACATGTAAAAACGTATGGGATTGTATAAAATAATAAATAAATAAATACACGTTATATATAGAGAGAGAGAGAGAGGAAAAGTAAAATAAAAAAGCGTAAGAGAAAGAAACGGGCACTTTGTAGTAATTGGGGCATGGACGCTTTTAGCCCTCATTCAATGCTTTACCAAACTCACCCCCATCTTCTCTTTCACTTCCCTCTCTTCCCTCCTTCCATTTCTCACCCTCCAACTCCAACTCCAACTCCAACTCCCTCTTCTCATCTCTCTCTTCTTCAGGTACCCTCTCTCTCTGTGTTTTGGTTTTCCAAATTCAAAAATTAAATATAAAACACTCCTGTTTTTCCTACAAATACATGCATAGCTGTGGTTCGTTGGTTGGTTCTTTCTAGGCCGAAACCCAAATGGAGTTCGTGGAAGCGGCGTTTAAGACCAGTTTTACGAAAGGCGCCGTCGTGAAACTTCAACCCCCGCCTTCTGTGGATGACTCGCCCGCCTTCAATGTCGCAAATGGCGCCCCTTCCGACGACTTCTCCGTCGACGAACTCCTCGACTTTTCTCACCTGGAAGAGCCTGTCGAAGATGAACATTACCACAAGCCTGACTCTGCTTCTGTTTCCCCTCCACCAGTGGACCCAAGTGATGAAATTTCTCACTTTACCCTCCCTGGTTCTGTCAAAGACTACGTCGACTCCTTGTCGTCTGGTGAACTCAGCGTTCCGGTACTTTCCCTTCATAGTTTCTTCCCGTGTGCGTCGTTTTCGCTGTTTCTTCATGATAATTGACGAAAGTTAGCATTTTTGTAGGCGGATGATTTGGCAAACTTAGAGTGGTTGTCTCATTTTGTCGAAGATTCCTTCTCGGTGTATTCCTTTGCTTATCCCGCCGGAACTCTGATGGGAAAACCCAAGAGCCATGCCGAGCAAACGCCCGAACCAGACGGCCATCTTTCGACTCATTCCTGTTTTAAGACTCCGGTCCCGGCTAAGGCCAGAAGCAAGAGAACGAGAACCGGAGTTGGGGTCTGGCCTTTCAGGTCTCCATCCTTGACCGAATCATCCTCAAGCTCCACCTCATCTTCCTCCTCCTCGTCCCCCACAAGCCCCGGGTTAATTTCCGCCAGCGTAGCGCTCGAGAAAGTTTGGTCCGAGGCCAAGCCACCGGAGAAGAGACCAAAGAAGAAGCCGGCGCCGGAGGCTGCTGCGGGGACCGGCGGAACAGCGCAGACGCCGCGCCGGTGCACCCATTGCGGGGTGCACAGGACGCCGCAGTGGCGAGCCGGTCCGCTGGGAGCGAAAACCCTGTGCAACGCATGTGGGGTCCGATACAAGTCGGGACGGCTTTTACCGGAATACAGGCCAGCCTGCAGCCCGACGTTCTCGAGCGAACTGCACTCAAACCACCACCGAAAAGTGCTGGAGATGCGGCGGAACAAGGAGGGACTGTGCGGAGACGAGGCCAGTTTGGGCGAGTCCCCGACTCCGGCGGTTTCGAGTTTTTGATAACTATTTTAATTTTAAGTGGAATTCAATTTTAATGTTAGAAATGTAGGAGGACAAAGGAATACCAGTAGGAGTAGGCAAAAAATGGTGGAGAAAATTGGTGTAAAATTCCCCCCCTCCTGTGGCGTCATCAGGCCATTAGGCATTGTAACAGATTAGATTAGGCAGATTTGATGTTCCGATGTCTTTTAAAAAAAACAATAAAAAGGTGAAAAAAAGAAGCATTTTTTTTTAATTTTAATTTTTAAATTAGAAAAGGAGAAGAGGGAAGGAAGAAATATATATGGTGATTATTAATTTTGTGGGACGTTTAAAAGGGTTCTGTTGTGTTTGGTGATATGTGTGTGGCGTGTGATGCTGGATACTCTCTGCCTCCTCTTTCTCCCCCTCACAGGGTTTATGTTTAAGCAGTTCCCTTGTTATTCCTTCTGGGATTTCTCCTTTTCCCTTCTCTGCAGTTATGCAAATCGCACCCAATGCCCTCCACTGTGCTTTAGGTACCTTGGGATTCTTTGGCTACTCCCACGTCACCTAGTACTTCACATGCTCCTCTCCAATCTCCTCTCTCTCTGTCCCTTTCCTGTTTACCACTCCACTCCATCAGCGAACTTTATACGTGACGTGGGTGTCAGCACATGGTAAAGTGCTTAAACTAGTGTGCCCCCAAGGAACAACCTTCCAAGAATAGATATATTTCGTAATGTCATCGGGAAGAGAATCTCCCTTCTCCAGGACTTGACCGGCATATTCGTCGTCGTCGAGGGGCATCGTGTCAATGCCTGTAATTACCGGTGACAATAAAAAGGAACAAATTGAAGGTTTCTTATGTAACATTTTATCCTGTTTTCAATTCCATACTTGTTTCCTTGTGGGGCCGCCAATTAAGGAGACCGAATTGGGAAAATGGAAGATGCTCACTCTTGCATGCAAAAGCAGCATTGCAACTGCTTAATTAGTAATGCGTGATTAAGCACGTATTCATTATTAATTAGTGATTAATTAAATGAGGGAGGGGGTTGCCATGGATTTGTATATAAAAGCAACGGGGCCAACAATGTGTGGGAATAAATTTGCTGCCAGACGTTTTAATGACTGCGATTTTTAGTTTCACTAACCCCACCTCACTATGAATGATTCACTTGAAAAATAAGTTATATTATTATTCATTACTAATTTTTTTTGGGTATAAAAAATTTTGGAAGGGGTGTTGGATCATCTACAATTTAAGGACAGATAAAATCTTCATTCCTCCTAGACGATACTAATATTGGATAGGCAAGCTGCCAATCACATTTAGGTGTAAACTTATACATCTAAGAGTTAGGATACCTCCTCAAGGGCCGTGACTGAAACCATAACAAAATAGTATTCTTTAAAAATTGAGCACGCTCTAAATAGTCACATATCTCACCTTTCACTAGCTGAATCCACCGAACATTGGTTACTTTATTGGTTTTATTATAATGTTTTTTTTTTGTTACCCGGTTCACCGGAGCTTTGCTCCGATTACATCTGGATCCGACCCGCGTCGCGCACCTGGCTATAGTGGGTGAGTCTCCCAACGGGAATTTTCTGCGTACGCCAAGGCTCGAACTCGAGACCTCGCTTAAGCGATACCGAGCCGCTTACCACTCGGACCAACCTCCCGTTGGTGCTTTTTTTTTTTTTTTTTGATAACGCTTTTTTATGTATTCTTATGTCAGGGTCCTTGTCTGGCCCAAAAATATGCTTGGGACCTCGGTACCACGAGTGACCTAATGTTTCATTTCAGTATGTTTAGGCCCATGTACAAAAAAGTTTGTTTAGGCCCACAACCAATCCCAAATGGACAAACATTGGAAGAAATTTGGTGGGCTTGGCCCAATGAAGAAATTCCATATCTTTTATTCTAACCCAATTTTGGTCTTCAAGAACAAATCCACAGCCCTAGTTGCTTTGGATCCCACATGATGCTGTACGAGTTTTTATATTATAAGATGTATCTGGAAAATGGAAATTTTAATGGGCAACACCTGGATTATTATCCATTAGGATGATGAAGCAACTCTAGGAAAATATGAATTAAATTTAAATTTGTTGAAGTGGCGTACAAGTTAGGGAGGAAGGAGCATTATTTAAATATACAGGCCGCGTAAGTTGAAAGCAAGAGAGGGACAATGTGCTTTAGAGGTGGATCTTCAACTCTCTTGAGCAGATGATCGGCCTTGTTTCTTTTGAAATTGTCGAGAGCATCATCATAATTTGATTTTCTCTTGTTGGGAGTGGACAAGGACAATGAGTCTCGAGTGTTGAGACGCACCTAAGCATACTAAATTAAACCAAAACAGTTCCTTCAAGGACATCCTATTAGGCTGTGCATAATGCCCATAGCCCGGTATGCTCAGCCCAGCCCGCAATAAAATAGCCCTGCCCAGCCCGATAAATATAGGGCAGGGCTAGACATCGGGCTACAAAATTCAGCCCATACTTTTTTCGGGCTGGGCACCGGGCAGGGGGGTTGCCCTGCCCTGCCCATGAGCACCACTTTTTTTATTTTTTTTCCTAAATGCTACATTTAAAAAGGAGAATATGATAGTTACTGGTGACTAGAGGTTCATTTTAAAAATATGAGTAGTTAATTATGTAAGTTGTATCTTTTAATATTTATAACTATATTAATTTTTTCTTTTTTTCTTTTTTTTTAACTTTGCTAATCATCATATAATTACATTATAAATTATAATTGTTTATTTTTTTTTTCAGATACCTAATCTTTGTCAATATTAGGGAGATTGATACAAAGTTACAATTATAAATTACTTAGACTTCAAGACTTTTTTTTTACATACAATGGATTTCAAAAATTTAATTATTATCTTTTTGTTGCTTTATTCTTAGTGAATTATGAATATTATTTAAGTCTTAAAGACATATGAATATGGTATTATTTTATAAGTTCATAATTACAGATTTTTTTCACAACATGAGTATGACATCAAAACTTGGGCATGCTCAGCCCGCCTATGCCCAGCCCACCCATGCCCAGCCCAAAATAGTTAGGGCTTTTACCGGGTAGGGCCGGGCATCGGGTTGCAAAATATAACCCATACTTTTTTTGGGCAGAGACTGGGTATAGGGCCTGCTCAGCTCAACCCTGCCTATGTATACCCTACATCCTATAGATAAAGTTGGAACGATAGAGAGAAGATCAGTATGGTCGTGCATGCGTAAGAATGACACGCACAAATCGAGAGAGAACTAAACCAAAACATGGTGTGACAGATTGAGATTCCGCTGCTACAAACGCGTATAAGCTTTTACTTTTAGGCAAATATCAAGCATGGGCGCATCTCACTATCACACTTGACTCTGAATAATAATAATAATAATAATAATAATAATAATAATAATAATGCCCTATTCGATCGATCATCGCTGTCTTCCATTCCCCTCCCAGAGACTTTTGCTCCTCTTTCTCATCGACCCATTAATGAGTTATACTCATCTCCGCACATATAAATATAAAAACAACATTGAACTGTACAAATTGCACGCTTATTTTCAAAATTTTGTAATCCTGGGCAACGTACCACAGCACAGTTCGGGAGACGATCGAGGCTAGTTACGTTGTAAGTTCAAATAATTCAATTTATATACCATACAGATACAGGGACCAAACTATCTGTTGAGAAAGGGAATGCGCGGTAGCTAGTGCAAATCAGCGCCGAGAAAATTCCCATTATTAACTCCACTTTTGAAGAATGAAGACAAAAAGGTCCTCACATTCACATTAATTATGATGATCGCGACAGCATTATATAAGGAACAATCCATACATATATCTCATTAATTTTTCTTTCCTTATTATCAGTCTTGTCTTCAGAGACTGTACCCGAATATATTATCCACGTCTATATGATTGAAGGACGGTGATGAGGTCAGATTGAGCAATGCGTGAAGTAAGAAGTCAAATTGCCCAACGATGAAATGATTAACCTCCCGCAATAATTTCTTGCCAATTTCATATGTATTATAAAGTGCTATAATTACTGAAGCCCTTTTCTTCTTGGTTTGAACTTAATTAATGATTTACTTGTGATATGGTTAATCATTTGGAAAATATCTAAATCGTTTTCCTCAAATATATATTATATCAGATCACTAGAGATATATCTGTGTAATGGACAATATTATATTAGGATCTATCACTCTGATTAAGTCAAGTAAAAAAAGATTAAGAAAGGGCCAACCAATTAAGCTTTTAAAGATGAGCAAGTCGGTTTTCTGGAGATGTTCGTCATGTAAACACGCAATCGCTAACTTGCTGCATCTGATATTGCCAGCATTCTTGAAGTGCAAGTATATTAGTCCTTTTAAGATCTTCTATCTCAATGAATATATTACTATATGCCTTTTTTCTTTTGGGGGTGGGGTGTTGGACTTTGCAACCGTGATACGTTTTTCACTGGTGGTCATTTTAATTAAGTTCTTGATTTCATCTTATTTGAGACTATTGTTTCTCGTTTGTGTGCTTTGACCATCTATCTCAAATTTTTACCATAGACGACCCCTTCTAAATCTTGTGGGAGCTTCTTCTATCAATTACCGATCCCACCATATTTTCTAGCTAATTACAAAGATGAGATCACCCATTCAAAAATATGATCCCAACTAACTACTCCCTCCGTGAAGATACATTAACCAAATCTTGTATATTAAAAAGTTGGTTTAAACTAGCTAGAAACAATTAATATGTAAAAATTATAATTTTTCTTCCTCATTTATGCATGGAAGAGAGAGAATGTGTAATAAAAAGATATGTGGTTGAGAAATAAAGTTAAGTCAAATGTGAGAATTAATATGAGTAATTAAATAGAAATAAAATGAGAAATAAACAAAAATAATTTGAAATAATTTCTAAGTGTCTCTTATTAATAGGAACATGTCATGTTCAAAAAATGTCTCGAATAAAAAAGAAAAGGAATGTAGGGAGTATAAAATAACACTAATTATTCAAGATAAGTAATTATAAATATCTTAAATATAAATTTAAAATTTTTAATTTAGATCTAGGATTTATCCACCTGCTTAATTAGTTCAATTTCTCTTCCTAACTCACACACACGCGCACACAAAGTACGTAGTTTATAATCAGTAGGGAATTGAAGGGGACTTCGGATATATGTTATCTTGTTGGAGGCAGAATGCATTTTGAAGAAGAGCATAAAAAAAAGTGAAATAATTAATGTAGCTCACCAAACAAGGCTTAAAGTGTCTGTTTGTCAAAACCTGATCAACAATGACAAATAACTAGAGCAAACGTGCAGGAGATTTTAATTTCTTGACGCACCTTTTGCTTGAGAAATAATGATTCAAAGATGAATCTCGTAACTAAGAACAGCGTCTCGCAGTTCACTAAATCCCATCACGAAATAACGAACGAGAAATCTTGTTATTCTCAATTAAGCAAAGGATAACAGGGCAAGTCAACGGCTAAACATGCAGGCTATGAAAGCTGCAAGCCGTGCTGCAATAACTTCCAATTGTAAATATATGCAGAGACAGATTTGGCATGTTGCCTAAGGAAACAACTAGGTTTCGTCTCTTAGTTAAATTAATTAAATACCATATATCGTTGCGTGATCTGTGCGCTTATATGTGGACTCCCTCTGAATTAAAAATGTCAAGTTTCTGGCAAATTAGCCTGCAATGGACGAGAGCCGCAGGGTGACGACACGCGTCAGCTTGTAAAGGATCGATCTTCTCCACCGCCACAAGCACACAAGAATATAAATTTTACAATATCCAAACATTAATTTGATTTATCTGAGGACCAACTCAAAGCTTTGATTTTAGAGCTCACCGAACACGACAACGACAGGTCCATCCATCTTCTTTCCGGTATCTAGCTAGTGAGTCATGCCTTTTACTTTTAGGCCAGAAAATTAATTAATTTCTGTGACTTCAGACAGATAATGGTTGTTAATTGAAAACCTGATCTCATTAGATATTGACGCGTTATAATTAAATTACTGGTTTAGTATGATATATATATATATATATGTACATATATATATTGAGTCTGATGAGAGCAGCGTATGTAAGCAACGATCGACTTGTCAAAGCGGAGATTAATGCATTTGATATAAGACATGATTCATGAGACCAGAAGCAAACAAAGGTTTTCAAATAGTTTTAAGAATATATATATTTATTTGTATAATAAGCCAACTTTCAAAGCAATTACGATAATTAAGTTAAAAGGGGGATTAGGACGGATGAGGGCTGCTGATCAAGAAGAGGTCGTTGTCCCTCACCTAATCATATATACATGAGATTGGCATAGACATATTCAACTTGAAACTCATACACCAAGTGGCGGGCTCCCCTACCCCGTATCTTCATATGTAATTAAATCAAGGGCAGATTAGCCGACCACGTTTTCAACAATGCCATATAATTAATATGGTTACCATAGTTAGATCTTATTTACTTCATGTATGTTACTCTATCCAGTTCTTAATATAAGAGATAATTAATTTTTTTAAATATATTACATAAGCTAAATAAACCAATTAATTATGATCAATACAAGAGCTAGTTGACTAATTTGGATAGATTAAGGAATATAAAATATGAATTTCTCTTGAAATGTTATATTTAATCATAATTAACTAATTTATTTAACTTCATTAATCTATCTAAACAAGTTAATTAACTCTTATATTAAGAACCGGAAATAGTATAATGATTGGTATGCATATGTTACAGTCCTGAAAATGCTTGAAGCATCCCAATTACACAAAAAAATTAGAGGATACAATATGCCGATAGAATGATAAGTGTGTAGAGAGAATTCCAACCCACTTGACTGATCGGCACTATAATATGGGCTAACTTGAGTGATGTACCTATTCCACAAACATATATAGATATATATAGTCCACGCAAAATCACATAGGACTAATAATCTATTATGGACTTAATAGTTAATTAAAAGCAGTTGCTTAAACTTGTAATTTACCAAATAATTAATTAATACCAATGCATAATTATAGAAAAGTAATACTCTAATAGAAGGCTCATATAAAGCAAAAAAAAAAGAATATATATTGCAACAATATTTTGGTGCTTTGAAGATGGAACGTTTGTACAAATAATATTATGAAGCTTTCCTGGCATTTCCCATGGCTGTGTCAGTCACAGTGGAAGAGATATGTGCGTCCACAATATCTTCTTGCTTTTGCTTTTGTCACTACGTACGTATTAGACATAAACAAGCAACTTATCAAAACACAGAGTAAAATTATATTTGCACCAACCCCCGATTAATTTTCATTCCCCTTTTACTTTTCATTTATCATCGAATGAGAATCATATTACCTTTGGAAAATTCGGATCTCATGCAAGCTAGTAAAACCTCTTTCAGAATTCGTAAACCGTGTCTATAATAAATGCTCATCAGCTAGCGAAATAATTGTGCAGAGTAACAAATCGCATCAAACTGCCACATGGGCTTGTAGCTTAATAATATAAAAAATAATTTATAAGCGTGAGGTCTCATGTTTAATCTTATTTATAAATTGGATCCTCCAATTAAAAAAAATAAATTTGTATCAAACCGTTCCCTTTTCCCAACATAGAGTGTACTGATTGAGAATGCTGTCGGATGGACAACTCACAGAGAGATTCAAGTTTCAAGATGTTAGTCCAGAGATGAGAGCCAATGTCAGAGTTAGAGGGCTTTAAGTCAGCCTCATGATGGATGGCTCTAAACGCCATAGAATTCAACGACGTCGCTGATCAGCTACTGCTTTCTGACAAGGATCTTTTTGTAAAAATCAAATGTCCGACGGCGGAAACACTATTACTAATTCTCATGAGAAACATTGGGTGTGTGTTCTTTCTTTATTACTTTCACACAGGAAATCAAAGGCGGACGTTTATAATTTTGCATGGCTGGCAAGTGTCCTTCCTAAACTATTACCACTATGCATCAAGTCAAAAGCGTCGGAAACGTAATCCTCTGAAATTCATGTCCATCATCTTGTTTTTCTAAGATTGTGTTTTCAATGATAACTACGTATATAGAGTATAACTTATGTACTTATCTTTCATCAATATGATATATAGAGTATAAAATAATGTCAAGGACAGGTGCCTTATATTTCATTAAAATCCAGATGCGCGGCTTCAGAGGATTCGGCTAGGATTCTAAAATAATCTCCTTAAATATTTTTCAACCAGAAAATTATAAATATATATAATTCATAATCACCGTTCGAATTGAAGTTGAAACTTACGGTCAAATTGACCGAGCCCGTATTTTAACATCCACAGCTTGCCAGCTTAATTTTGTTTTCCTCGGAAGAAAACAGCTTGGCTCTCGTATTCGGCCCGTCGTTTTGCTTAATTATTAATCGTTAAGTGGAAACGTCAAAAAGCAAATTGTTTGCCTTACTCAAACGAAACTGTGTATATGTATACACTGCCAAAAAATAAATTTTTTAAATTAGTTAAAAATGAACTTCTACAATAGATCTTAGTCAAGTATAAAAATAACCTATATCAAAAGTCTGATATTCTATACTAATTATATACGATTTAAAAATAGAATTTTAAAAATGATATTTTATACTAGTGATACATGTTCACAAAAGTTCGTAAAAGTTGTTCTTCACAAAAGTAAATTTGGATGATCCATAGAGGCCACACACTAAATCTAAATACATGGAATGAATAATCAGTATGTTAACCCTTTAAAATAATACTGTGGCCATCAATTGAGTTCCTTTCCTTTTATTAGCTCAATGCATAATGTTTCCCCATAAACTTCTTGTCAAATCAAAATTAATTAATTAATATGATGTATGATTAAATTGATATTATGATGACAAATAGCATATTGCACGCAGTAGCGAGTTAGGTAAAACAAACTATCAATGCGAGGCCATGGCATCAGCTCATATAATTCAAATAATAATAGATAGAGTCAACAAAGATAAAACAAATGAGAAGGAGTCAAAAGCGCGGCAACCATTTTTTAATACAAGAGGCGGTTAAGATTTTCATTGATACATAAAATGATTAAAAATTGATGGAAAAAGTAACAGTGATTTTTGTTTAACTTATATATGTATCATTGTTGCAAGGATATATTAAATTAGAATATGAGATGAATGATACCATTTCCTATCTTTAATATAAGATTTAGTCCGTAGTATAATAAAGACTAGATAGAGTATTATTTATGAGTTATAAAATAATATGATTTGGTTTGAAGGGCGATGCGAGAGAGAATTGATTCATTTTTATGTTTTTCCTAGTCTGTTGGGTTAGGCTTGCCCTATAACCTTGCGTGATTGTAAACTGATGATATGCCATTTTTGCCCCAAACTGTAATTAATTATTCTAATTAACGGTGTTGGACCCTCACATTTGCTTCCATATTAGATGAATCTGGGGGTAGGTTTCTGACACAGCAACCTTAATCGCTTCATTTCAATGCACAAGTTATCTCCTTAAACGATATGATTTTCATATGATGATACCTGTCTCGTGTGTATATATATAAACATGCTGGCCCGTTGTTATTTTGTTTGGTTTCAAAAACCATTTTATAGGTTTTAATAGAGTGGCAGAGAAGTGGTCCTTCTTTCCAAGTTTTGATCTACATATATTCTTAATATGTGGCTAGCTATGTCTATAAATTCGACCCTAACGTTAAGCAATCATGCGTATGTGTAGAGGTTAATTACTAATTAATTAAGAAAGAAACTTGCCAATTTATACCTGTGTATTTTGAAGGTTTCTTCATGCTTGCTTAATTCACTTTGGAATATAATTAATTAAGCAGTATGATGCGTGTATTTACAGTCATATGGTTCTTAATTAATTAAACATATGTAAATATTATATCTGTGTATTTGTTTAATTAATTAAACAAATATTAACTAGATAATTGCATAAACTATTGAGTAAATTATTATATTCTTTTATAATATTAATTGAATACTATTATCAGATATCTCAATTTCGGGGTTTATGGTTACCCTTCTTAATATAAATATCTCATCTATAAATTGAACTCGAGACTTAGAGGGATTTAACAGGGTATTATACCGTTAAACTAATTTTATATTGATTGGATAAGTTATTATTTTAGCGGTTGAAAAGTTGAATCCTTTTTATGAGTAAGTGAGACGTTATTTCCTTCTTTTTTCCTTTTTAATTAATAAGAAGGATTAAAACGATATTCTATTACATATCCTACATAATTCTTATCGCATGAACTCGCCTTTCGAAGAATATAGTCCTTGGTATTGTCATAGAATTAGTCTTAATAATTTGTTTAAAAGAAAGAAACACATGATTTTAGGGTCGACTATGCCTATTTAATTAGTTGTGAAGTTGTGATTGTAAAGGAAAGTGAAAACCTCGATATGGTTAAAGAAGAGGCAATGACCAGAGTCTACGAATGAACAAGGTTCTGGGAGCCTCCAGAAAATCATAAGCTTCCTTTTGCTTTTAATACTCCTGGTCACCACAATTGTTCAAGATATTTTTTTTATTTCTATAAACAATTAAAATAAGAAAAACTAAATCTAAATCATCCATATTGTTGAACTCATTAAACAATGAAACTCAAGTTGGTTTTCCCTCATAGTCCATCAATATATTAATCAATTATCTGAAGCTCCAAATTGAACTCATCGTCCATCAACCAAGTGCTTATTATTATTTACTATTATTATATGATTATTATTATACACCACTTCCCACAAAAAAGCTTTGATTATTACCAAAAAAATATTTATTTCTCACAAGTTAATCGCCGGCACATTAAAATATCAAACCGTGAGATTATTATTATTATTATTATTATTATTATTATTATTATTATTATTATTATTATTATTATTATTCTTTGGCGAGACATCGATATTATTAATAAATCAATGCGTGGGTTTGGGCTTGTACTCCATATGAGTAGGCATATGCATGTGTGTGTAATTTATAATTGCAATATTATTTCATATATAATTTAATACGCATTAAGAAATGGTAAAAATATGAAATATGAAATATAGGGGAATAAATAAAATGGGCTTTATTTTTAAACTTATGTATTGATGTTTTTGAGCTTGAAGCTTATATATATCTAGTTCGATTTGATTTTTCAGAATCCATATATATATATGCATGGACTATATAACAGAAAGGATATGTAAAATATATTATAATAAAAGTCATCAACAACGAATAATAAATTTTCAAGTTAATGCAATACACGACAGGACTCAAATGATATATGATATGATATAAACGGATAAATTAAGACATTAAACACATGCCACTCATTATTAACACATAATTATAAAACGATGCTATTACCTATATCTATATCTATACTAATGGCACGGAATAATTTATAGAGTAATAAAAATATATAATTAACTATGTCTTATATTTAAGACTAAATAGAGTACCAGACTTGCATGTACTAGGTAGACCGAATTGGTAGGAATAGGATCCAACAATAGTTTTGCATTGGTGATTGACGTGAGTATTTAATTGGAGAGTTTTAAACTGTGAGGCTTGTTCTGAATATGATAAGTCAGTAGAATAATTGAAGTTATCTGTTTTTTTTATGAAGAACATGACTCTTTTTCTTTTTTGGGATTGGAGGAGGAAGGTTGCCGCCGTACGTAGACGATATCATTAAATGCAATTTGAATATTTCGTTCTCGTTGGTCCAACTTGAATTTCGTTGATTTTTTCCCTTAAAAACTTAAAAAATATATTTGAAAATAAATCGCTTTAGTAATAACCTCTTTTGTTTTTTTGGTTATATTGAATACACAGTAACGTGAAGTGTCCAAATAAAAACAAGGAAACATTCGCAGTATCGTAAACGTGGTTTGAAGTCAAAACAGTGCTGCTTGGAGTTTTGGTGGAAAGCAAAACAAGGGATCGAAAGCGAAATTTCCAAACCAGCACACTTGCAATCCTCTGGATAATACTACAAAACACATTTTCCACTTGTATTTGAATTAAAAGCCCTCTTCATTATTAAGGCATTGCCATTGAATCATATTGATCAACTTCTGACTTTTGTTGTCGACTAATCATCAGTTCGATCGGGTTTGAATATTACGATCCTCATCTTACCAACCCCAGAGAGTTAACAGCTAGAAAATTTAATTAATTAAGTATTCTATGATTACCATTTCTTCTATTACTTTCTAGGAACACACACGATCGACCTAGCTAGAACTTTTCCTTCTCTAGATTTACCCATCACTGTTTTGTTTCCCATACATTAGTTTTATCATTGAAGGTGCATGTACGTGTGTGTGTGTTTTGAAAATTAATTACAACAAGACCCGCAAGATTCATACGGCTCTCTCGCATCATCTGTTCCAACAATAATTGAATTTTGTTTATAGGATGACAAACTCAAAGGACGCCAGATAATTTGTAAGAAGAAATATATATATATATAGAGAGAGAGAGATTGGGGTTTTACAATAGGATATATATATATAATCAGTTTTTTTGGAGAAACTCATATAATATATAAAAGTGTGTGTATATATATAGAGAGAGAGATGATTATCAGAGAGAGAGAGAGAGAGCAACGGGACATTTTTGTCCGTTACTATTGGATAACAACAAAATAGTAACTACATGGAATAAATTGAACAAAATAATTAACATCCACTCCAATTCTATGAAAGTTAATTACCACCGGCCAAAAGAATAATTAAGTAAACTATTCTTAAACTCGTTACTTGAAAACTCTGCCATTTACATACATTTTTCCTTGGTGGGAAACAATAATTAACATATATAGGGTTTATATTTAATGGCCACTAATTATCAAGAAGGGGGGGGGGGGCATTACCTAGCACTAGCCGTGTATATAAGGCCAAGAAATCGCATGCACTCAAAGTAGCAACTCGCTCCTCTGATCACTAACACACTAGCTAGCCATGGATTCCCTCCTCCTTCATCTTCAACCTCTAGGCATGGCTATGTTGTTCTCAATCCCACTCGTACTCTCGCTGGGGCTGCTCTTTCGAATCCGTAAAAGGCCAGCCTACCCTCCGGGGCCCAAAGGCCTTCCCATCATCGGCAACATGAACATGATGGGGCAGCTCACGCACAGAGGGCTGGCCAAGCTGGCCAACCAATACGGCGGCGTACTTCACCTCCGGATGGGCTTCCTCCACATGGTAGCCATCTCCGAGGCCGACTCCGCTCGCCAGGTGCTTCAGGTGCACGACAGCATCTTCTCCAACCGCCCCGCCACCATAGCCATCAGCTACCTCACCTACGATCGAGCCGACATGGCTTTCGCTCACTACGGTCCCTTCTGGCGGCAGATGCGCAAGATCTGCGTCATGAAGCTCTTCAGCCGGAAGCGCGCGGAGTCGTGGCAGTCGGTGCGAGATGAGGTGGAGACGGTGGTCCGTACGTTGGGGGCGAATACTGGGAAGGAAGTGAATGTCGGGGAGCTGGTGTTCTCGCTGACGAAAAATATAACCTATCGGGCGGCTTTCGGGTCGAGCTCGGGGGAGGGACAGGACGAGTTCATTGCAATACTTCAGGAGTTCTCCAGGTTGTTTGGAGCTTTCAACATAGCGGACTTTATACCGGGTCTCGGGTGGGTTGACCCGCAAGGGCTCAACGCCAGGCTGGTCAAGGCTCGTGGCTCGCTGGACAGCTTCATAGACAAGATCATCGATGAACACATGCAAAACAAGAAGAAGCCAGATGAAGAAGGTGACATGGTGGATGAGTTGCTGGCTTTTTACAGCGAGCACGACTCTAAACTCAGCGACTCGGACGATCTACAGAACTCCATCAAACTCACCAAGGATAACATCAAAGCCATAATTATGGTATGACGTGAAAAATGGTTCTCACTTGATCAAATTTACATCTAAGCTTCTTAAAATAGAAAAATAATTATAAATCGTATTTATATTTCTTATTTCAGTTAAATTCTTATGAAATTTAGATTAGTATATTGAATTTATTGTTTTATGATAGTTCAGTATGTGTGCATGTCTACTTTTTTGGTGGGCCAAAATCTGTGCAGTTATGAAACAAAAATATCGTTAAATGGGATATTTTTATAGAATTTGTGTGGTAGAAGTAGAATTAAAGTAGTGGGGAGGGAAAGGAGATAAGAATAAGCAGGTTTCAAAATGGATTCATCATGTGGGTCTGTGTCACTGTCACTCTGGTGGGTTTGCGTAAGTCGCAATCGTAACACACGGAATGAGATGATTGTTAGTTTTTCAAATTCAGTCAGAATGGGATAGTATGTAACTGGATATTTGTGTTTATGAATTGAATCAGGACGTGATGTTCGGAGGGACGGAGACGGTGGCGTCGGCAATAGAGTGGGCCATGGCGGAACTGATGAGAAGCCCAGAAGATCTGAAGAGGGTCCAACAGGAACTGGCGGAGGTGGTGGGTCTTGATCGGAGGGTGGAAGAGTCCGACGTGGAGAAGCTGACCTACCTGAAATGCGCTTTGAAAGAGACGCTCCGCCTCCACCCACCCATCCCCTTGCTCCTCCACGAGACGGCGGAAGACGCCGTGGTTTCGGGCTATTTCGTTCCGAAGAAGTCGCGCGTGATGATCAACGCCTGGGCCATCGGGAGGGACCGCAACGCCTGGAAGGACCCCGACAGCTTCAAGCCGGCCCGCTTCCTAGGGGAGGGCGTCCCAGATTTCAAAGGCAGCAACTTCGAGTTCATCCCGTTCGGGTCGGGTCGACGGTCCTGCCCGGGGATGCAACTGGGCCTCTACGCCTTGGAAATGGCCGTCGCTCACCTTCTCCACTGTTTCTCGTGGGAGTTGCCGGACGGCATGAAGCCTAGTGAGATGGACATGAGCGACGTCTTCGGACTCACCGCTCCCAGGGCGAGTCGACTCGTCGCGGTCCCCAGAAAGCGCTTGGTCTGCCCTCTCTTTTAAGGGCAGGGAGCATGGCACGTAACGTGAGCCCATGAAACATGTCTGGTTTCTGTGTTTTATTATTTTTTTAAGAAAGAAATTATATTTCGATTATACATAAATATGAAGGGAAATGTTACAAGAAAAAATAAAGAAAGAAATGGAAACGGCAATAGTTGGATAGGTGGCAAAATAGGGAGGGTCCTAATGTCGTGTGGATAAACTTTGTATGAATTCCTACTGTAATAATCTCCCCTCCTTTTGGGTTCATTTGTACGTTGCAAACAAAGCAAGTCAACAACCATTTTATGAACAGGCAAATTTGGAGAAGATGTCATTTCTTTATTTTAAGGAACAAAACTTTGTATGTGAGATAAAGACAAGAGATTTAAAGTATATTATAACTCTTAACTTTGAATATGAAATTTGTTTGAATGAAGTAATTAAATTAATACAATTAGTCAGCATTCGGATTAAAATATCATGTGTGCGCCAGAAAGGGCAGAGGGCCTCGAAGAAGAAGGCATATGATAATGACAATTCAGGAAAAAAAAAAAAAACTGAAATGGCTTGATACTGAAAGTGTTTTACTTTCACCTGAGTTCGAACAAGGCAATTTCACACGCAACAAACCGCGTGATTCGCAAGAGAAAGTAGATGGGGTTAGCTTATTAGGTTCAGAATTTCAAAAGTGGAGGTGTAGGAGAGATTTAAGTGAAGGAGATTATCGAGACCTTTTCTCTGGCTGAAACAATGTTTTCGAACCAGAAAATTGGGTGTCAAACGTGGGCCAACTTATGAGCTTCGTTGAGAAATCCCAGTTCATCACAGCTTATCTTGGATCATACCACTTTGTTTCTGTATATATACGCTTATATTCACCCATGTCTGAGTACAAGTGATGAAAGAGTAAGACATATAACTATCTAGAACGTGTTCGATTATTGAAAAATATTACTTTGTTGTGGTTCCAGTCGCGGCGCTTGAGGAGGTATCTTAACTCTTGGGTGCCTAGATTTACACCTGAGGATAATAGACGGCACATCCTAATTGACATTAGTATCGCTTATGAGGAATTGAGGCTTTATCATATCCTTAGATCGTGAGTGAGCTTAACTATTTTCTAAAAATTTTTGTATATAAAAAAAATATATACTTATATTCTATTTTCATGTATCAATAAATACATTCAATTGATAAAAATTTCACATATGCTTCTATTAGAAAAAGAGTAATGAACGAATGGGTCATTAATTACCTTACAAATTTCTTATATTCAATAGAAATAAAATTAAAAAAAAAGTCATTACCTTATAAGTATTTATATTTTAGAACAAATTTTTCTCCTACAAATAACTTGTATGTAGAATAAACAATAATACCACGGCAATGTATGTATTGACATGAGTAAACTGTTCACTATTCCTATTTCTGATTGTACGTGAGACGCTATAGTTCAATTCATTGGGTAGGATTAGATCTCACAATGCTCCTTATATACCAGGTAAAGGTACTGTGTATTTCTTCCAATAGGATTGAAAAGAATATATACAGAGCACTTCAAATATGAAAAATACAAGTCTGTGAGAATATAATGCAAGGAGGCTATACATTCATTCTCCTTCAACACTACGAGTAGTACAAATTAAGCAAATGCGGAACCCAGAGAATGGGGCTCCAAAATGGCCCGTTTCCTTCTCTAACGCAACTTCAGTAACAGTTTACTCTTTTCAGTCAGGTTCCTCAACCTCAATTTTATCATTTTCTTTTAGTCTTTGCCTACAATTTTATCAAATTATAATTGGATCACAATCTTGTTCACATCAAGATGCGGACAAGAGCGAGGCCAACCGCAGATATTGAAACAAGAGTTCCTATGCAGTATTTTATCACATCATATTTCGCCGCCTCCAGCGCTGCTCTTAACGCATGAATCTCCTGAACATTATTATATTCAACAACTATAAAATGAAAATCGCCACATAACTAAGAAATGTATTTCTCAGTCACTTGTTTGCTTACCCTATCAAGTTTGTTGGTCAGGTCCGAAGTTTCTGCACTCTGATTGGACAATTCCTCCCTAATTCTCCTGCATTTACGAAGCAGGAAGAACACATCGGACATAATAATTGTCAAAAGGTGGTATCTTCACTAAAGAGCATCTACATATTCTGTTTCTTAATTCTCAGTTCTCACCCTTTCTCAAGGTTCAAATCCAATCTCTGGCCAGCCGTGACTTTATCTATCTCATATCTGCATTACAACCCATAAATTGAAGCATAGAGGTGGTAGTTGGTCAATGCTGAAGGCTTAATAAATGATCAAACAAACCTTAATTCACTGCGCATCTTCTCTATATCATTTCGAAGTTTTTCAGTCTCATGTTGCAGCAGAGAAAAATGGTTCCCCTGCATTATGATTACCCCTCAAGAAATAGTAAGAATAATAAGCAGCAATTTCATTGTTCTATTCGAAGAAATGTCGTGAAGGAATAGGATATTTTACTCAACAAAATGTAAGCATGGTTCATGAATACCTGAGAGCTCTGCACTTCTGATTTAAATTTGGATAGCTTGGCTTCTTGAGTCAGTTCATTCTTTAAAAAATCATAGAGAAATAAAAAATAAATATCAATACATAAATTGAACATCCCATTCTAAATAGAAGAAGATTGGCAAAGGGTAATATTGGTGAAATAAACACCTATTGACCATAGAATCACGCCAGCAGAAAGTCGTAGATTATAAGTATCTTACTCTCTCCATTTCTCCTTTAGATACAAATGACTGTGATGCATTTTCAAGACTGTCATTCAAAACTTGAGTTATGGCAGCAGTTATTGCCTCAGCTTGTTTTGAGGATACCCCCTCACCCTCTAACTTCCTAACCTAGACAAAACACAGCATGCATGCAAGAAAAACAACAATCTCATCCTTAAGAATTTGATTTAAGGAAATAAAAGTGAAGTACATAAGACGAGTGTAGGTTACAATTTACAACTTACAATGGCTAATGTGTCAATAAGAAATAACCGTTTTCCATTAGATTTCACCAGTTGAGAATATCGTCTGGAGAAGGCAACGGAGGCCGATGAAGCTGTTCCTTTAAATAAAGACGGCGCTTTCGATGTAACAAGTCTTCCTAATCCATTTAAGGCAATTGAATGGGCTTCCAATCGCCCCATCCACCTGTAAGCCGCAATGGCGGCCATCAGGTTCCGTCAACAAACACCAAATATCTTCAATCCTTATGAATCCCAACAAATTTTAATTCGCGGCTGCTACCTTCACTGGCAACTATTCAAACAAAGCACAGGATCACCAATTTGAGAAAAACTATTCCACGATTCTTTAAACAAGATGAAAGAAGGGCAAAATATTCTCGTTTCGTTCGTTAAGAGACTTTCAAAGGCGAAAACCATTCAAGCTCGAACCATTGTTCAAAAATTCATATTGCTTACTTCCTTTATCCATTTTCTTGGCACAGAACGAGCAATTGAAATGAGAATTATTACACCATTTGTTTCTTTCGTGTGGGGGAACTATGAAATGGACTGCGTACCATTATAGCAATAGGAGATGAAAGGATGAGATTGAGCGTGATGGGTGGATCGGCGCCTCAAAGCCAAAAGGAATGCGAATAATTTTAGGAAATGCTGCGATCAAATGAATTTGTTATTTGTGGGAAAGGGAAAAGAATTTCGCAGTTCCAGAGACCGTTTCTGAGCAACATTAAAAAAATGATTAAAATAGTGTTTGGAATTGGCTTCATTCAGCGTTCGCGTTCCTTTAACCTGGAAATGTACGGTTAACTGGAATTGATACCCAATTTGTGTTTCTTAACAAGGGATTCTTCCCCTTTTTTCGTAATCGTTCAAATACAGTTCATCTAAAATTGGGTTGTGTATTGTAGTCTTTTTTTTACTAAACTTGCAAATTTTTTCATGGAGAAATTGTATACGAAACACGTGTTGAAGACTAGAATATAAAAAATAAACAATTATAAGAATATATTTTTCTATTGAGGTAGTGGCAACAATTAAACTAAGGAACAGCTTTTGAGAGAATGATTAGCCTCTTCCTCAACTATTGATAATCTGTTGATTGAAGCATTCAAAAGTTTTTTCGCAAAGATTTTTTTTTTTTTGAAAAAATTTAGATGAATTTGGCACCGATTCTCACTAAGATTAGAGCACGGTCTTAAGGTTTAGAGAATAATTATAAGAGATTTACGAGATCGCCTACCAAAAAAATTCTCACAATAGTAATGAGTATCGAACTTGCTCACAGATTTTTTTTTTGTTATAATTTTTTTTTAGAAAAAAATTGGGCTCACCTACAATCTAAGGACAGAGTAAAGTCTCTCTTTTTCTCTAAGGCGATATTAATGTCAAGTAGGGCGAGCTGTTAATTACCTTTAAGCGTAAATCTAAACATCTAAGAGTTAAGATATCAGATTAAATACACCCTAAATAATCAAATCCACGCGAAGAATTTTTGAATACATTGCATTCGCATTGAAGGCTCAAATATAATATCAATGTAGCCCGAATGATTCTGCCCTTATGCTTTTGTTGTTGCTTTTTTTTTTTTTAAGGAATCCAACCACATCTTGATTCTTTAATACAGCTTTTCCTACCGTACTTTTACATCTAATAAACATCATCAAAATAAAGGTGTCTTTTTTTATTATTATTTTTTTGATAAATTTTAGTAAAGTGTTTGTGAGAGCAAACAAGCGATACCCAAATAAAATAATCAACTATGGAAATGTTTTCAATTTTCCATTATCGGCTCTCACCTTCATTAGATCATTGATCTTCGTTATGCACAAATTTCACAATAACTTTTGGATAAGAATGAAAAATAAAAACACACGAGGCTAAATAAAAAACTGAGATGAGAGTTGTCTTGTCTGAGAACTTTCCATTCCATGCCTTATAGACTATCCATTCATAAAGCCGTTTCCTAGAAAAAATTATGCCACTTGACTGTTACTGTCGAAGGTGTTAAATTACAACAATTGGAAGAGAAACTTCCCCATTATGTTAATGCTTACAAAAATTTAAGCGTTACTAATGCCTGTGAATTCAAAAATCATGGGTGCAAGTAATCACATGATGCTCCCTTCTTACAGTACCCACTTTCGTAAAATTTACAAATTCGCTGCCCTCTGGGCGGATGCCTTTGGGAGCCTCCATTTCCACCACCATATGGTTGCCTGTTCCAGACGTGTCTACCCCTACCAGAATTCATATCCCTACCACGAGGAGAAAATCGATCGCTGCCATATCTAGATTGGTTCCCATAAACGGCTGGAGTTCCTACGGAAGTGTATGGATTTATGTTCCTGTTTTCCTGCACTGCCCCCTGTCCTACACCGCAACTTGTGTTTGCATTTCCTTTATTATCCATTCCACCCCAGCCCAAGCTGGTATTTACCTGAGATGCCTCCCAACCACTTCTGCTGTCTTGCCCGAGTCTCCAAGTAGTATCTGTAGGCATGGCCCAGGTTGCTGTGGATGGAATTCCTGAACCTGACTTCCATTGATTCCCTGAAACACTATTTTTTGTGCCAGCTACTTCAGAACTTCTGCCAGAATGCCCTCCAGAGATTCTTTCATGGTAATGTACATCTGGTTGGCATAATGGTACCTCAGGTGCTGTGGATTGAGAGGGAAATTGTAAATCTCCCGTGGAGCTCAGTGCATCGCCTTTACCTGCATCGGGCATTGGGCTGAGCCCCTCTGCAGGGCTGAGACAATTAGAACCCTCAGTCAATTCCTCACCACATTTCATGATCGATGTGGGAGATTCCAAGCCACCAAGAGACCCCATTGCCTCCATTTCTGCCAACAGATCTGAAACTGTTTCATCAAATGAGCCAAAATCATTCTGTTCATCAATAATTGCCTGCCACGTAGATGTATTACAGGCTGGATTGGAAGGGGAAGAATGTTTAAGTTGATCACATATTGAAGATGGAGTAGCAGTACAATCGCCACCAGTTTCAGCTGGCTTCAATGAAGATGCAGAGACAAGATTGGAGTCCCATTCCTCAACAGAAGGATTAGGCGGAGCTGGTGAACATCTTCTCCACTCAACAGTCACTTCAGGGAGTGGTGTCCCACCACCAACTAAGCTGGAAGCAGTACTCCAGGAATGTTTATTTTCAGCAGACTGACCCTTATGCTCAGAATGAGTTGTCTTAGAGTTTTCACCAGGCAATTCCAGAAAACCAATGTGTGAGTTTTTTGGTGATGTTTTTGTTGCAGGAACAATAGTAGATGTAGAATCTATGCAAGTTGAGGAACTGGTTACAGGAGCGCAACTTGGCAAATCAATATCATCTTCGTCGCCCCGTGCAGCACTGATCCCTAAAGATAGTAGCTGGCTACTGCATGGCAATGACTCATTTTTAGTACACTTCCCACTTAATACATCAGTTAACAATATAGAGTCATCTTGGTTTTCAGTGTTCTTCCATATTCTGAAATCAGGAGGGAAAAGCCCGCTTGCATTCCACTTATACAACATCAGCAAAGAAAATGGTCCTTGAATCTTCCCAGATGGATCCCGGTAGTGCCATAGATTATCAGTTGCAAGATCATTAAATGGCGGCTCTTTTCCTGTAGAGAAAGGCAAAGATGGAGGGTCTGATGCAACACAAGATGTCCCTGACGTTGACACTACTAAATTATTGCTATCACCATGTGCTGCATCATTTGGGCTGTTTTGGTTCTTCATTGTACATGTATTCCCAATCTGCTCATGAGCAGTGACCAAAAAGTCCAGTGCTCTGCATCCAACATCATTTAGGACACCATGCTGACTTCTTGGAGAACTAGGCTCCCTCTCTCTTCTATTAAATCCAGAATTTTTAGACTGTATATTGTCATCTACATTGACATAACCACATTCACCGTCGAATATTGTCCAGATAACTGCTAAAAGAAAAATAAAAACAGGGTCCACATAGAAAATGATTTTTACCTTGCTTCCTTTCATCTGACTTTTCAGCGTCTTCATCAGAGTCAAACATTGAATCCATATTTGGATCAGAGTATACTTTTGGAATTTCTTGCTGCCTTTGCTGTCGTTCCTCAGGTGAGTTCAGTAACTGCAACTTCTCCACACACTCTCTCAGCGTGCAGTTTGGTTAAGGAATACTAGACTAACTAATGCATATATTTCGCACATCAACAAGACAGAAAAAGGTAAAGAGAATGAGTAACTAATGTCCAAAAAGTGAGCAAGTTGCCTTAGTTCCAATTGATAGATCAGTTAAATAAATCCTTAATTAAAAGGGAATGTCTTCTACCAATTCACCCTATTATATATAGGGATGTACCATTTATTAGCTAGTTCCAATTAATCTTATTGAATATTTTCTCCTCAAGGATCAATTTAAGTTGGCAGGAGGCCAATATGGCAACCGCTTAATACCTGGCCCAACAAAGGAACAGCTATAACCCAGAACATGATAGTTCTGAATTAAAGTTACACTTACATCGAACTCTGGGTTACCTTAGAAGGTCAAGTGCAAATATGTAGATAAAAAATAAGGCCAGATAAGAAAAAATAATAAATAGATCAACCTGCCATACTTCTGAACAGCTAGCTTTACATGCCTGCTCAGAAGTCCTACAATAATAGTAACCTCCAATCATCCGAGAGTTGCTAATTAACCTAAATTATCAAGCATTCATAGGCAGACATTCACCAATGTATGATGAATAAAACGACAAACAAAGCAAGCGTTCCTATTACCCACGGTCTAGTTAAAAAGAAGCAAAGTTATAGATAGTAAAGGATATTCTTTTCTATGTCCCTTTTCACTTGCTCTATCCCTAAGATGGTTAAGCTGCAGTATCTCGTCTTCCAGCAACTAGAACAGAGAGGACAGAATTGTTAAAAAATAACGCCATGTTCTCACAGCATGCTTCACACTCCAACCAAATTGTCAGACCAAAATTATAATATGACCATGCTTGAATGCATATACTAATCAGACAAAGAAAAGGAAGCAGATTCCGCTTTTAGAATAAGAAAATTTCTAATCAATTGAATGCTTTCACTGGATTCGCATATGAAAACCAATGATCAATATTTGGTGGCATGGGTAAACGTACAGCGTACAAGCACTCAAACTATTCAGATCTGGACATTGAAAAAAAAAAAATTGTACAGATTTTCAGAGGAATTCGGGTTTTCCTTTTAAAAAAAACGTGTTGATGATGAAGATCCATGTTTCTAAAACACAGATGTAATGATAATGAGGAAGAGCTTACATCATTAACTCTAATTGCTTGAATTGTCAATGCCTTGTCCAGAATCTCTCCCTACAAATGATTAAAACTGTCGTCTTAAACACAAACAAAAGACAGTCCAAAGTATGGAGAGTTGATATAATGTACACACTAACCACGGTCAATCTTTTTGAAAACCCATATTTTATGCTCTGGCGCAACCGTTTGCAATCATCCTGGACACAAATAATCAATAAATTAACCATTAGAAAGATCCAATTACAATAAAAACTGCATAATTTAGAGATTCCACCAAACATAAAAGAAATATCTCATTCACCTCAGAGAAAGCCTGATCTGAAATCTCACTTATCTTTATGACCTCTTTCTTGTTTAAATTAGAAATTTCAAGCACAATGCCTGTTGTTCTTGAGCCAATATTGTAAGATTCAGCAATATTGCCGGTACCTGCACAGAGGGTATGTCAATTTACAAGTGAAAATTGCCGTTAGAATTAGGGTCTCTATAAGTTATTTACCTATAACATGTACAAGCCTATACATCTCTTGCTTTTGATCACGGCTGGAGATTCTTATCCGCACAATTGAACCAACAACCTTGTCCTTGAAGTTCTCAGCATCTTCAATTATATTCTCCATCTGATTACGCCGCAAGTAAATCAAGTTAATGTTGTGAGCATTTATTGCAGCATATGCGTCCGGATTATCAAGCAGCACTTCAGCCCTTCTACGTGTTTTCTGTCTCTTATCATTCGCCACAATTGGCTGATTATTATCATTGTCATTAACCTCCATCTGACTAGCAACATCATCAATCGGTACTGACAATATAATATTGGCAGAGGCATCATCTTTTATAATAAGATGAGATTCAAGAAGCTTGAACATTTCCATGTGACCTAAACGCTCTTTTCTGAACAAATTGACTAGCCTTGAATCACAAACAATTTGGCTTTTCTGTTGAGGATCACAAAGATTGTTTTTCTTTATATACTCCAGCAAAAGAGCCTCGACATCACGTTGAGATAGAAAAGATGCATCCCCATTTTTCATATTTGCAACAAACTCTAAAAGCTCCTTTGAAGCCCATTTTGTGCGTTCAGCCATAGATGCATCTTTGTCACTGGCTGAAGTGTTCATATTTGGGCAGCTCTCCTTATTAAGAAGCCTTGGCTGTCTATTAGAATGGTTATTTTCTAAATTATTTGATTCTATGTCTATACAGGAGTTCTCTGATCCGGAACCCTTGTCATCTTTATGGATATGAATTTCATGAGGCATTTCTAAATTAGAACCATTAGCAGCAGCTCCTTTCCATGGGGTTTTAACTCGAAGGATCTCATCTAATGTTAAAGATAGCTTCTCTTTCAAGTACAACCAATACACCTTGAAAAGATACTCCCAGCTGCTTTTGTCATCAAAATCCACTTCACACTGTACAAGTGGCACAAAGAAGGAAAACTAATGAAAACAAGAACATCATCATTACGACAGCCTACCTTAAAACAAAATCAATAGTACACGAGATCAACCAAGACTGAAAGTTTAGCATTACCATTTCATTGTTTCCCTGCGCACTGTTCTCAATGAGCATTATAGTCCTCATGCATATCCCACACAGACCTTTATTCCCTCTGACACAGAGATAATCGGCGCCTTTTATACAACCCTTGCACAAAGAATATGTACACGTATAGCACATATAATGGGATGCCTTCCGACAAACGCTACATATATGCCAACCTGAATAGCACAAAAATTAAAAGTTACATAAGGAATTTTATACAAGATCTGAACTCGTTGAATTAGAACTGCCGCCCTATCTTAAATGCGTGCGCGCGTATCCAGTGATTAGATTATATCAAATGAGATCAAAGAAGAAAAAGGGAACAGCATTGAAGATTATTAATTCAATTCTCTATAATCCATGAATCGAAATATTGGAAGCAGAAACAAGAATAAGCGAGCCATGCATCGAAACTTAAAATACAAATCGGATGGCAAGTGGAAAGGGTTAGGGAAATTAGATTTATTGGATTGGTATTAGGCATTAATGGGAAGTTTTCAGCATGCCAGCAACACACAAGAAGAGTGTAGTTTAAGGAGCAACATACCGCAATTCCATTTGGCCTTGGAACGAAAGAATGCCTCGTCTCGCTTAATACATGCGGGATGGTATGCTTTAGGACAACCCCTAAAAAAGCGGAAAGTAAAAAAAAAAAAACAAGGAGTGAGGATAAATATAAATGAATAGATTAAACGACACGAGGGATTACAATTGAATGAAGCATAAGCGTCCTTAATTACGACCTAAGAGTCAAGCGTGGTATATTAAGAAGAAAAAAATTAGTTTTGCAAGTGCGCCATCCGGAGTTATTAAGCAATTTGGTGAAATTAAAGTTTAGCTCCATTACTTCCCGTATTTCTCTAGGACCGATCAATCCGTAAACAATCGGGATCGCGATCACTCACCGGCGATCACAGAGAACAAGGCTCCCACCATCGAAACAAATGAAACAGACGTCCTCATCGTCCCTATTCTTCTTCAATGGCGGTTCCCTGGCAGTACCCCTGGCCGGCCGACCCCGCTTCCTTTTCCCCAAGCCGCCGTCCGCAACCTTAACATCAACCTTGAGTTCCATGTTGGGCAAGCAACCATGCTGCGTCGCGGGCACATCAGCATCGCGGGCAAGTGGGACCGGAGCGGGGAGGAGCTGGGAATCCTGGGCATCCCCGGCGGTCCGGCAGGGATCGACGGTCATCAAGTGGAGAGTCGGGTCAGAACGGTCAAAGGCGGGTCTCTGAGCATCGGGAAGGGAAGGCTTGTCCATGGGGGAAGCCTGGAGGTGGTGGTGAGGCTTATCCATAGGAGATCGAAGAGGAGGAGGAGAATCGATCAGGGAATTCGGGGCGCGGGGGAGAGGGGGGGGGGGGGAAGAGAGAACCCTAGTGGTTGTGGGCAGCAACAGGGGCACACGGAAATGGACTGTGATCAGATGTGACAAGGCACTGTTTGTTTGTTGGTAATTTCGTGTCAGAACCCATGAGTGGGGACTTTTGGACTGGCTCAACTTCAATGCTGGGTAGGCTCCTCCAACTCCAATACGATTTGCTTCTGTTTAATTTAATAATTAGGCTAAAATAGACTCGCTTAATGGGTTTTGGGGTGGTAATAAAGAGAGAGAGATCAGAGAGGGAGGTGTTAAGGAGACGGAACGGAAGTAGGAAGGGAGAAACGTGAAACGTCAGACGTCAGACGTCAGACGCGGCTCTTGGGGAGTTCGATTCTGTGTTGGGCGAGCACCACGTGGTTAGTGGGCACAGAGAAAAGGCGACTCCAAGTGGGACCCACCTCCCAGCCGAAATTTGGTCCATGCCTAAAGCATGCCCTTCTTTCTTCCAAAATCCATTTTTTAAGAATTGAAATTTTTGCGAGGCTAGATTCAGTCATACTAGCTACCGCCACAAAGGGGATGTATCGGCGGGCAGTGGGGTCCACCCCACCCCACAACACGACCACGCTTACCTCTCGTTACTTTCCCACTTAACCTCCATCGGCACCACGGAATCTATGAATGAAGACTGATATAGGGAATAGTTGATTGAGAAAAATAACTGGTGCGAATGATGAAAAGGAATAGATTGAATGGAGGGAAGAAAAGCTGGCCTCCACAGAGGTATGATAGAGTTAAATTTAAGAAAGTAGGGTGATGTTATCATCAATCTACAAATTTGGGGAAACCGCTTCCTTTGCCTTGTCAATATGAGAGACAGAGAGAGAGAGAGAGAGAGAGAGAGAGATTCAAGGGGCGCCAGCATGTGATTCTCATTGCTGTGAATATTTCCACTTTTGTTCTTCCCATACTTCTCGTTCGTTTGACCCCATTTTCTTCACCTCCCTTCTTCTTCCTTTCTTATTCTGTAATTTATTTATTATTGCCCACATTAGTAACCCTCCTTTTCTTTTTGTCATTATATTTAGTCGGTGATCCCATATGCGTATTAATCCGCGTGCCAAGTTTTACAGGTTTGTATATCTTTTTGTGCTGAACTAACATTACAGAAGGGGCATTTTTCATTCTCGTCCAAACGTGGTTTTACAAATTAAAAAGCCTAGTGCTGCCTTAAGCACATTCTTAATACAGTCCATATTATACTATTCCCCCTATCTTAATTATAAGAGTTAGATAAAAAATCTATTTTATTATTAAATATAAGATACTAATCAATTTTATCTCCTAAAATTATAATATTCTCCCAGAATATTCATGTATTATTACATATATTAAGATGATACTAATCAAATACACATTATTAAACAGAATATTTTAAAAAAAATTAGCTTATAATCATTATAAATAATTAAATTAATTAAATATATATTATATTAAGAATAGAAGATAATATCATGTTTCTAAGTTGCAGCAATTAGAGCAATATTAATGTTATTCAGAACTTAGGCAATAGTTTAACGTTAATGATATAAAAGATAATTTTACGAACCATGACTCCACATTGCTATGCACTTTATCCAACTAAAATATGTAAAGACAAACAATTAAGACATGTAAACTCCATATGACGTCTCTCGCAAAAAATATCATATCAGCAACATAATGGCCCATAGTTTAATATGAAGTGTCAACATTTCACGTACTCGATTACTCAAATGGCATGGCGCTTCAAAATCAACGGGTCACCGCCTGAGTAGTTCAGAACCTCAAATACTACAGAAAAGGATGGGAAAACAACATTCCGTTGCCGGGAATCGAACCCGGGACTTTCGGGTGAGAGCCGAATATCCTGACCGACTAGACTACAACGGATTTGTTGGAAGTTTTAGGCATCTCAAATATAATAATAAACGGATCCGTTGCAAAACTTGCAGTTTCCTGTTCCTTTGCCTAACAACGACAGAATCCGAGATGAAGGGAGCTAAAATCGTTTGAAGACTTGTGCTTTCTCTGGAAAAGTGCAGCTCTTCAATTTCCACTTTCTCTAGCCTAAATTTCCATAGCTATTGTTGGATTCTCGACTCTTAGTTTCGCCTTTCATTTTTTACAAGGAAACCTGGTTGCTTCTTGTCTATTTCTTACGTAGAAGAGGCTACCTTAGATTATGCCTTGTCTCCCATCTAAAATATGTTTACATTGCTTGCGTTGTGATCTATCCATGACTCGGGAGTGGCCACTGGCCTCCGAAGTCGAAGTTCATTCCCCCTAATATTTGAACAAGCGGAGCAAAGTTTCTTTCTCCAATTAAGGAAAAGAAATTGATTATCCGTTGCCAAGGAAACTGGAAAATTAATGAACAATAGAGAATCACTTACGGATTCTACAATAGAGAATCACTTATGGATTCTAAGATTCACTCCATTAGTTATATTCTTGAATTCATCATTTCAATAACTTAGTAGGTGTTTGGATTAAGCTTATTTTGTCAGCATTGTTGATTACTCATCTTTCTGTTTCAGGCAGTGATTCGATATGGTTGGAAAATGATTTGTAATAATGACACTATCTGGATTGAGTGGTTCTCCCTCAGGATGTCTCCAGCTACCTTCTTCTCGCTTGGTGTCACCACACTGCCAAGCTGTAGCCTCTTCTGGGGATGGGAAGCATAATCAAGAGCTGCACTTTTCTGTTGGTGACAAGTGTCACTACCATGGATGCTTCTTATGGTGACCTGACAGATGAATCTCCTGGTAACTAGTGCTTTTTTAATGGTCCTTTAGATTTAGATCTCATTGTCCTGAAGATTTCATTGCAAAACTGGGATTTAAGTCGGGAGAAATATATTAAGAAAAAGTGAATTGAAATTTTGTACGACCTTGGTAAAGGTCTGGTTCTCCCTGGGATGAACGACTTTGATAGACTGTTAAATAATATTTGCCTCCCTTACATTTAAGGAATGTTATAACGATTGCTAAGCATATCAAACATCAATTGCTTTTGTCTTGAGTACCGGCTAAGTGATCATCATAACGCCTTAGGAGACCATCGTTAATGATAGACAGAAGTGACGAGACGAGACGACAAGCACCCATTTGTGTCACTCTCATCTTTATTATTGTCGCTCAGGTGTCTATTCCACATCGGAAATTCTTATTTGGTTCTAAATTTGTTTTGTTAACTTCATAATTGATCACGACTAATTAATAGGTGGAGATTTATAATATTAGTAATGAAATGGGCAATTCATAAATTAATATACAAGAACCGACCCGTGTTTGTGTTCCCAATCCATCAACACGTATACACTGTGAGTCACATAACATTTGATGAAGTAATGATTAAAAGTATCTCCTTTTTTATTTGTAATACAAAAGGGATAACAGCAGCTGTTAGGCGCATTGTCGTAGTTCATAATAGATAATTTAATTAATTTATATACAAATATTTATATGAAATATAGATCAGTGTCTTGGCACTCGGATAGCCACAAGTCCACATGCTCCGTGATCTTTTGCCTTATTTTGCGGACCGCATCAGCATCAGTGCAGTTCTTCTCGTTACCTATAAAGAAACGAGACAACCGAATAAAATGTTAACATCATAACAACATTTATATCCACGACATAGATTCTGCAAAACCAAACGGAATTAACTCCTTCAGAAAGCAAGTTCTCTGAAGGATACCGAGGATTGGAGAGCAAATTCTAAGCATACCTTCAAGGTTCAAAGGAGATTGAGGACATCCTCGCATATCGGTGCCATGGCCACAATTAGAACATGATACAGTGTAGGAAGGCACTGAAAAAATACAGTAGGCAGTATTCAGTGAATGATACAAGAACACAGCAAAAAGTACATGATATTAATTTAAATTTGAGCTTCTTTCCATCAAGCATAGCCTAAGATCATGTGGCCCATATTCAAAAACAACCAGAGAAAGGAAACTAGGCACTAATGCTCAGTGCATCTCTGACTAACAGACGACCAGGAATTTGAGTAATTTGGTCATGAAACAGAGTCCACCTCCGCTTTAAGGAATGTTAATGTCTAAATTTTGATAAACACAAATAGCTACTCACTGTCAGTTGTTGAAACTTGTTTGGATGCACGTCGCCAAGGATCCTGTGAGCCGTTTGTAAACACTATTTTTGAACCTGTCCACGCACATTATTATATGGTAAATAACTGGGATCCCGCGAAGTTAAAATCATAGAATGTACAGTGAGTCGCTTCCTCCAAGCAGGAAATGAAATAATTGGTCAGCCCAACCAGGCACACCAAGATAAAGTTGAAAAGTCATATGCACGTTATGCATATATTTCTGCATGCACAATTATAATGTGAAAAAGTAAGAGAAACATAAAAGGTTAGGCAGACGTAGTTTCTTTACCATCAATTTTTGTGCCTCCATAGTATATATTAGTTGAGGAGACATCAGGAAAGATGCCCTCTCCAAAGACATTTTTGCAGAGGTCCAAATGATATCTGCATTAATTTAGAAACTACAACAATTAAACAAGACCAATATGGAAAAAATTATAAGACAATAAATACTAAAACTAATAAGATACCAAAAGAAAGAAATGAATCATGTCAACCGACGAATAAATGAAATTAATAGAGAGAACTGGGGATGAGAAACTTGCCTTGTGTCAACCTTAGAGGAACGTATACTATCATTTGCAGGAGCCACCTGAAAGTACGCAACTTCAGTGCAAACTTGAAACCACCACAATCGATCAGCACTGTCTTCTGTAACCGCAGTATTTTTCAGGTGCTTCTGATTATAAGTTTGAACATTAACGCCAAAAGTTCCAACGTAATACTCTTCTACATATTTGGCATAAGCGTCCTGCATGGTAAAATATATTTTTCAGACATATAGAAAAGAAAAGAAGCATCTTCATAGAACAAACATTAACCATGTAAGTCCAAATCAGCATCTCTAGAACGTTGTCTAACATACTAGTAACTACAATAATAGATATATCATTATCTTTAACGCGCATTCACAGCAGATTTACAAATCTTTTCCTAGGACCTATAGAAGATTTTATCGGAAGGGAAATGGTGTAGGGAAGAGTAATAGCAAGGGGGTCAAGAGACTTAGCCCAAGGTTTTTAGCCATAAGGGTTAAAAAGTGATGCTGATAGACAAGCAAGGATAGGTGCAGCCAGAGGTAGGGCAGTGTTCGTAGGGGGTAATACTGCTTTTTGGGTATAAGAGCATCCTTTCATAATAAGGGAAGGGGAGTTCAGACTTTAGGGAAGTATAGTAAGGATTGGGAGAGGGCTGGCCTCTTGAAAGCCAGTGATATGTTCTTGTATGGTTCTGTGTTGTAATGTGTTAATGCGTATTTTGTTCTGTTTCTTGTATTTCTGTCACTATCATTTGATTGTAATTTCTGTAATTTAGGAGTATGAGGGATATAGGTTTGGCTTAAATCATCATTTGAGGGTTCTATCAAAGCCCTTTGGGGCAGAACATAGATAAAGCTCGATCCATCATCCCTCGTGTTGAAACTTAACCTTGGTTAAGAAAATCAAGTGGGGCAAAAATCCAACTCCTGAGTCAAGAGTCCTAACCACTTGGTCGTAAAGGCTCTAATCCGTGTTGGGGATCAATTCAACTCAAATGCTCTAATTCCTATTATCTCTAACAACATTGAACAAAAAAGAGAAAAAAGATATTATTCCATTATTTCTAATCTCTATCTCTAATAACTTCAAAAGCTAGAGCTTATGAACATATATGGCACTCAAAAGTCCAAAGCTTTAATGTGTGATAAAATATCAAGAACCATGTTTAGCAACAATTACCAGTTACTAAGGAAATACAAGAGCATGCGTGGCTGAAAGAGAATAGTTGAAAACAACTGACTGTTAGAGGCTAAGTGGTGATTTTGCAAAGAAATTGGTTGGCTTATGCTGTACGAAAGGAAACAAAATCCAAACTTGCTCATTTATTGGTTTCATTCATGACAAACAAGAAATGGAGCTAGATTTAAAATCATACCACTAAATCTTCCCCGGCCTTATTTGCTTCAACAAGAGGTTTGCATATTTTATCCGGATTCCCATATTGAAACTGCAGTATTTAAGGAAATGCTAAGTGAGTGTGATTAAGAAATTGAAATTTAAGACAGCAGTCATATTGATTACCGCTATAGCAGCAGCATCTGCCAGAAAATACATGAAATCTCCATCAATTTCTAGCTGCAAAAACGGCAAAAGTTAACATCCAACTGGATAATGTAATAGGAAATTCTTGGATGGGGACATCAGAGTCGTATTTTAGGATTAACTATAATATAACATGTATTTGCAATAGAAAAGCAAGAAGGGAAAGAAGCATACATCAGCTGCACCAAACAAAGATTTCAGCTTCCTTCCATCCTTTGCTAGTCTTTGTTCAACAAGTTTAGTAGTTTCTTGCAACGCCGTTTTACATTCAGCGCCTGCTGATTCACCAATCTGAATATAAAAAATATGTATATATATAAGTCAAAAAACGAGGGAATTTTGTCTAATATGCAACATCAAGATAATAAGACCAGTATTAATAAGTACATGAAGATATAAAACCTATTATCACCTGCTGATCAAATTCTGTAAAGTTATAAACAGAAAGAACAACTGCAGAACTTGCAAGGCTTCCACATGTTAAATGGGGAAACTTGAGACGGAACCATGCACTGAGCGCTCCAGGATATGAGATGCCAAAGACGAACCATGGATTTTCGCCATTTGCTCTATTAAGCTTCAGATTTAATGAGTCCTACAAAATAATTTCAGTAGTTAATTAAAAAAATGAGCAGTGAGATTTAACAAACACGAAATTCATGATCTTCACAAAGAACTATGGAGTTTTCTAATAATCGGCTAACATCATCATGCAAACCTTAAGGAAAGCAAATAAAAGAACAGAAGATACCACCACAAACTGAAACCTAAAGAGTTATGAAGACCTATTGACATGAATATATTGTTTGACCGCTTTTTCAAAGGCATATGCATTGAACTATAGAAATAAACTTATATGCACATGTTACCATAATAATGCATCTATAAGCGTAAGTACAAACACAAAATATTCAGTGTCATAGGTCAAGTGTACATACACATCTCAAAAACAATCTGACCGTACCAGAGATTCGAGATTATTTTTGTTCCCTCTTTAAAATACCATTGTTAATATTACCTCGATAATTTTCATTTACTACATGCAAATGCAATGCCATGTACCCACCAAAACATCGTGTAGACAAAAGATAGGTAAAATAAGAAATTAAGAAAAAATAATGACATGTTGATTTTTACAATTATCACATTATTTCATAAATGTTTCTCGCACAATTCCCTTTCGGCAGACATTTACAAGCTTGTGCATTCAATAAAAGTATAGCTTACCTGATAATACTGGCGAAAAATAGCCAAATCAAAGAGTGCCTGTTTGGATGAAAGATATCTCAAATTTTCAGTTGATAGGGATTTAAATGGAGAACTCTTTCCATAATAGCGATGCTCGAGAGAAACCACAGCTGCTCCAAACTTCTTTGCTAGAACCTATAAAGAGGTTATTGGCATGAAAATTTGAATAGATTATTGCCGCTTTGCTTAAGACACAAGATCATTTTTTTTCAGGTGCAAGGATGCCTTATTGGTAGCTATAGCATGATATTCATAACAAACTACAATTATGATCTTACGTCAAATGATCTAGAATGCCGGTATATTAACCAACAAAAGCCACTAAAGGGTGCCAATACAAATTTGGACACAGATATGCAACTTACATTTATATAATCATTTGCTATCCCCTTGCACGTATATTCACCACAGATGACCATAAAAATGGGTCCATCAGGAATTCGGAAATAGTCAAGGAACTCATAGTACCGTTGCTGAAAATGACGGTGGTCCTGCACGCAACATGCAAATAAGCATGATCAACTGCACCCATATTTGATGAGTAAACATGATAAATAAGTCAAAATGGATCTTTTCTTTTCTTTCTTTTTTCAAAGGTGCAAGAGATAAGCACCAAAAGTCTAAAACCTTTCCTTCCCCTCCCCCACCCCTCTCAAATTAGTGCAAAACGTTAAATCTTTAAGTAGCTGCAAACAAATGGTGTATGCTATCAGGAAGGTTTGATGCTTCAAACAATGATGATTCACTACATAACAAGAAGGGCGTGACAACTTCACAATGCCTCAACCATCCGCCGAACCCTTTCAGAACAATCATCTACGTTCGGTCAACAGTAAAGCTTGTATATAATTAAGCATATAATATCTAACTGTCGCCTTGCGCACTGAAATATCATATTAAATTCGCTAACTGTAACCTAACCCTTCTTCTTGATTCAAAAACCTGAACTTTCTAAAATTAATACTCATCTACCACAATAACTAGCATCAACGACCCTCAGGGATTTAAATATCCATTTAATGAAGCATTTGACATCAATCTGACTATCGAATCTGGGTAATTCGTAAACCTAAGTGAACCCACACAGAAAATGCTAACAACTGTCGGCAGATAATTACGCAGAAAAAAACTCAAAATTTTTCATAAGAAGAGATGTGGAGAGGGAAGAGTACATAGGGGGAGAAGTGGTCGAGGGTCTGATTGAACCATAGCTCCTTAGTGGTGAGATACCTGCCGGAGGCAGAGAAGCGATCAAGCAGCGAACGAGGCGGCGTAATTCCAAAAGAGACCGTCGGGAATGACATGAAGAGTAACAGAGATGACGCGACGATGAGCGCCCGTTCGTGTCTCATCGTCGTCCCCATTCAAACAAGCTTGTTCAGTACGCGCGCTGTTTCTTTCTTTGTTTCGCGCGAGAACCAGAACGCAGGATTTTGCCGTTTACACCTATTTATGATGCCCACTGTCAGAAATGATCCGATTGATCTTTTAAGCGGTTTCAGATTCAGATTATGACTCCATCGCCACGTGGCACCGTGCTCATAATTTTGCATAAAATAATAGGGGTGAAGAATGTCTCCACTGAGCATTCTCTCCATTTCCCCTCCACTAAAGCAAAACGACGTCGTCTTTCTTGTTTGAAGAGGAGAGAGACATTCCTCACCCTCAGTCTTCCTTCCTCCACCTTTCGCTCTCTATCCCCCACCCCCCAAAATCCATGGCCTCCATCTTCATAACGTTGCCCCCACCCTCCCTTCCTTTACTTCTTCAGACTGTCCTCGCTGATCAAAACGCTATCTTTCACTAAAGTTTTAATTTTATGAACTTCTCCATCCCCATAGTGAAAAGGTCTGGGCGTTGGGGTCCAAGGGGATTCTATGGAGGCTTGACGGGGAGGATAGAAAATTGGGGATGCAACTCGATCTTCCATTCAAAGTCAAATTTCCATTGATAGCTCAAACCTTTCAGATTTCATACTTCATTTTCTATGATTTTGATTACGTTAAAAATATCGTATTAAATAAATGCTCACCTGTTGAGTTTTATTACCAGTCAGATTTGGATTAGCAACTTAAATAGGAGAGTTTTTTGTAGGTGTGTTTGACTCAACGAAGAAGAGGGATTGAAAAAGATTTTAATAGAGAGACAAAAAAAGACGAGAAGAGGAGATATTTTATTATTATCTTATTTAGATTAATATTAAAAGCAAGGAAGGAAGAGATTTTTATATTACCTTATTTAGTTCAAAAAGAGAAAAAAATATATTTTTATATAGACAAATTTACTTATATATTATTTTAATTAAATATAATATATAAATAATATTTAAATATTAAAAAAATTATAGGTATATTAATATCATAAAATATAAATATAACTCCTCCCTTCTAAATTTCTCTAATTTTAGAGAGGAGATAAAATTGAGAAAATAAAAAAAAAATCCTCCCCACCTAAAATATTTAAATACCCAAATAAAAGGAGGGAAAAAAAATCCCCCCTTTCTCTCCCCTCCCAACTAAATTCCCTATACCAAACCAGCCCCTGAGGAAACACATGACTTGGACTTGTATACGGTGGTCACATGTTAAAAAACATTACTTTATTATATAATAAATAATAATACATGCCATTCTTAGTGAATGACAGAAAGTCTTAAAAAAATTTAAATTTATACTACAAACTTAATTATAAGAGTTAATTAATTTTATAAATAGATTTATAATATCAAATTAATTAATTAATTATAATTAATATAAAAATAAATTAATTAATTTAGATAAATTAAAAAATATTTTTTAGAGATATAATTTAATTATAATTAACTAATTTATTTAATTTATTTTATTAATCTAAAAATATTAATTAATTATTATAATTAGGATTAAAAGAAAAGATAGAGTATAATATACTCATTAATTTTAAATAAATATCTATTGTCTACTCAATTTAGATATTTTAAAAATTATTAAGTTAATAAATTTATATCACTAGAAAATCCTTCACCCAGTTAAAAAATTATTGATATTTCTTATTTACCTTATAAACAAAATATTTTTCCTGCATGGCCATGCAACCTCTTAATAACAGCACACCGGTCTAAAATTAGAAGTGACAACCCGACAATCATAGAGGCTGTCACATTTAAAGCCACAGTCCAATGAGAAGCTGACACCTATCTTCAAGCAACATCGCAGAGTGATGGGAGGTGGGGCCCAGATTCCATCCTTCAATTCCCTAGTATAATTTTCCAAACAAGTAGTTGTGTCCACTTCTCACGTAATCAAAGGGAATAGGGATAGACCCGTAAATCCAAAGACTCAAGAAGATGGGTCCCGAACTTTTTTGTGGCGTGATCGCACAAAGAAGAAGAATAAAGCGTGATTCGGTTCCCCAATAATGGTTCTCGAAAGTATTGGCAGTCGTGAAGGCCCTTTCTCTTTATACTCCCCTCTTGTCCTTAATAGAAAAAGCTCTTCTAAAACATTATGTTAATCCTAAATAAAAGAGATCAATATGATTATTAATAAATATTTTTTTATTTTACCTTCTTTCAAAAAAATTAATTTATAAATAGAGAAGAGAAGATAATAAAAATATATTAAAAAATAAGTTAATTATTTGTTAGTCATATTAATAAGGGTAAAATGAGTAAATCCTATCAATTTAAGACACAAATAATGATATAACTAACTCATTAGTTTGTATAAAATAGTTAACAACCTCTTATAACAAGGACAATAAGAAGGAGTAGTAACTAATAGTTCCTTTCAAACCATCGCTGGAAAACAATGCCACTTTTTCTCTTCAAAACATATTTATCTCAATTAGGCATATTATCCTATGGATTCATAATCACTACATGTAACCATCTTATAAATAAGTTCTCAATTTCCATGGACCAACCGGATTAGAAGGGCAGCATGTTATGAAGTGAAATACACAAGTTACAGGCTAGAAATAGAAACAAAAAGTTACCAAAAAATTTCCCTGCGAAGGATTACAGTTAATGGGGCTTTGAATTACAGATGTGATGGTGTTGAGCTATCAAATTGAATTCTTACAGAGGCGAAATGACCGCTCGGCTTGACGCCCCAACCCCTCGTTCACTGAATCAGGATGTAAAAACATTATGCCAACATTGTAACATGCGCCTGAGAAATATCTTATGCTCTTTGGACTCCATGGATATACAGGTTAAGATCTTGTCAACTGCTGTATGCCGGTTGGCTTTTTTATGGCTGCCAAGAAGAAAAATGAACTTATCTGAGATATATTTAGTTATGTAGATACGCAAACACATACCCTAGACTTGCAAACAACACAAGAATCTATATCCCTCTTGAGGGATATGCAAGTTGGAGTTATTAAAATCAAACTATTAATCACCATTGTTCTATCAAACTCTTGGGCCAAATGCAGGTAAAACTTAACAGCCCAACTAAGGCTTCACGACTAGAGGTAGATACAAACCAAACACTTGTATCAATTTCATTACTTACTAGAGGTAGATACAAACTAAACACTACTAGATGCCTCACCCTATTTGACATTAGTATCGTTTAGCAGAAAATGAGACTTCGCCCTACCTTAGATCGTGAATGAGCTCAACTCCTTTCCAAAAATTTTTATACCAAAAAAAAAATCATTACTTACTGCAGAAACGATTTGCTGATGTTTTGCAAGGATCTATCATTCTCTTCATAAGTTTCTTATTCAAACTATTGTTAAATGTTAGTAATAGATTTTCAATCCCACTATGAATATATATACGTGCGCGCGCGTGCTTTTAATAGTGGCCAGTAATTTCAGCCACAGTATGTTGCTGCAGCATCAAGCAAGGTGGATGAATGCTTCTTCACTAGACAACAGACTCAACTTTTTAGGTTGATGAAATCGTGACGTGCTTCAAAGATCCTCTCTTTAAATGTATTAACAAACATACAGCGTTCCTACTTGAATTCAATCATAATTAGAGTAGGGTTTATATTTTCATGGACTTGATTAACAGAGATGATAATGCAAATATGTGCAAGAGTTTGGACAATTTGAGTAATCAGAAATATGACAGTGCCAGAATAGAGTTCCCTAATTAATCAGACAAAGTTTACTTCTCATCCACCCTAACCTGATTGTTTGACCCGTGTTCATGTATTCTTTGAGGCTTCATGTTCAGATCAATCATTTTAGCATCCATCTTGGCATGCCCATCAGCATCATGTTCTGGGGTTGGCATCCCGTGATTCTGTTGTTTCTCTCCCATTTTTATTTTAAGCAATGAATTTTGGCCTCGTTTGGTCTCAACCACATCCAGATGCTGTGAAGCCGGGGTTTCTGCGAGACCAGGTTTGTCTCCTGGAAACTGAGCAACAATATATTAGACAATTTTGAAGGCATCTAAAGGCACCCATAAAGACAAATCATGACAACTTCAAGAAAGCAAGGAGAAACATACTTCAACCCGCTGCCTGAAAAGAAGATATCTTCCATGTGTTCTTTTGCCTCCAACATGAACTATCATGTCACATTGCAGACACAGAGAAGTTCCATCTGTCTCGCAATAGAAGAAAGCTACATCCAGATACAAAAACAGAAGCAAAACGTAAGGACAAGGCATATGAGATACAGGGAAAGCATAGAGAAAGAGAAAATTGCTTACCAGGTGCATTTTCACAAATGTCACAGCGTGGCACATCACTTGGACTGGCAAGGCCAACCCTGATATGCCGGCTAGCTAGCTTATTACACATGTGAACCTGTCACTCCAACAGTTAGAAGGTTGAACCATTGCTTAATAAATCTTGAGCAGAACAATCAAGACCAGACAAGAAGAAGAACTTTGACTTCAAATTTACATAGGCTTAGAGAAAGATCAATCCAATCAAGTGTGTTCATACGGAGAAGCAGCATACCCAATCCCAATGGCCACCTGTTTTCTCTATTGATGGATTTCTCCAAGTTTTAGCTAATGAGTTCAATAGAACATTATTCATTTTATGCGTAGAATACAGTATTATCAATGGTTTGAAAGACATGTTGCGCGAGATTGTTGTGATATATCTCCTAATCTACAAAGCGATCTCGAATGGGGAGAAAGACACAGGTAGAGTTTGCTCTCTGGCTTCATTATTTGACATAGGTATTAAGGAAAAACTGAACAAGGATTACCGAAATAAAAAAGTACCTTTTCGTCGCAGGCACGGCAGAGCGCGGCCTCATCGGCGGCGCAGAATACGATGGCGGCAGCGCTCTCACAAGCGTCGCAAAGCGTTCGCATAGTTGAAGCCTCCTCCAACTTTCATCTCTTCAACCCAGAAAGAAATACAAAGGAAAACGGAAGTCAGAAGCCAGAAGAAACACCTGAATTTCCTCAATCAATAAAAAAATATAGGGGAAAAAAAAGAACGGGCACAGAACAAGACAGAGCTCACAAAGTCCATGGTACGAGTTTTTTTTTTGTTTTTCTCAAAGTTGAGTGTTGTATTGCCGACTGTTGCTAGTGGAGATGGAGGCGTTGCTCGGCCATGAGCCTGATAATGATGATGACGATGGGAAAGGAAAGAGGCTTAGATTATTGATAATTGATTAGAGATTAGATTAGGAGATCGGATAAAGTGAGGATTTTGAGTGTTGGGAGGTGGGATTTGGGGAACATGAGGTGATTCCAGAAGGGTTTTTAATATAAGCAAAAAGACACAATAAATGAGTGTTTGTCAACTACGTTTGCCTAAAACCTTACTTGGTAGCCATAAATTCAAAGCAATTGTGGGGCCGACAAAAGCCACTCGCTTTATTCTCACCCACCAGTTCAGATATCTAAACTTGCGTTGGGACCCGACCCCATTTCCGCTGTTTCATCTTCCTAACCCTAAATTACCTTATCTTTTGTGGCCAGCTATCCACAACGATTCTCTTTGTTCACCGAATCCATCTCTTCTGGGTTCTCTGCATTAATCCTGGACACACATACACTGGATGCACTGTGCGGGATCATCAAATGTGGGGACGAGAGAGAAAGAAGGCACTTCTCATGTTAAAAAACACCGTGTGGGTGGATATACCCGATCCTTAACCATGATTTTCCGAGTTTAAGTTAAACAAAGTGCATGGGAATAATTTTATTATGAAAGATAAAACTGACTTAGACAATCTCTCACGTTAAGAAGATTAATCTTTACCTATCTATTAAGGAATACTGTGTCCGAACTTTATGTCCATGGTGGATAATAGACCACATCCAGACACTCCCACCTTGGTTGGAAAATCTGTACTTTTGATTCCTTGATCGTGACCTTTCCGTTTTTCTCATTTTTCCCTCGTCCATTAATATTTCATATATCCATATGTATATACAAATGGATCTAAGTAAAATTTATATAATTTATAACAAATATAAATTTTTAAGTTGCATGATTAATTTTATACAATGCATAAATTACTAGTTAATGTCATCACATGAGAATGCTCTACAATAATATATCAATGATAACTTATAACTACTTGTATGAATGTAAAGTAATTTATATACGTACCATTCTTTCTATGGTTCTATAATTTTTTTTTCAGTTAAAATGTTAATAGTATGAAAAGTGTGCGTATATATATATTGAATTATTATTTTTCAACTCTTTCTTTTAAGTTCAACCACGCATCCTCGAGGTGGATTCAACTTTCTTTGGATCCCATCCATTATTTCCCTTTGTTTTGTTAAGGTTGTAACAACGTTTATAATAAAGGTTAAGGTATATTTAACACCTCTAATTATTTTATAAAAGTATAATTGGCATATTAAAATAAAGTATTTAGCAGTATAATTATTATCAATTGGCATACTAAAGTAAAGTATTTAGCAGTATAATTGTTACCATAAAATATTTAAAATGAAGCAATTGTCAAACGAAAGCTTAACCTCCGTTATTGTTATCATCTTCAAGCCCCCTTATTCTTTTAATACAATTGCTTTAGTCCTCCTCAGCCTTTCCTATAAATCGCCGTTCGTGATGATCCTCTTGCCGGTCGAAAATGTGGGTGGCGGCGATTTCGCCTCTAGGGATCTCCGTTTCTTGATGAGGGGTTTGTTCAGTTGGATTGCCCTCCCAATAAACTGGGCACCGTCGTGATCAATACCGTTGTTGGTCTTCTTGTTCCGGCTCTCACCGGGCTTGTTGCCGCTGTTATCCTTAAAAGACAAAGTTGAAATAGAAGAATTGGGGGACTTGTCGCGAATTGGTCGGTCTGAATCAGACACCAATTACAAGTGGCATATGTCTGGGCCCTGGGGTACAGATTGCTGCAGTATCTGCAAAAATCAAGAAATTAATTAGTCTGAAATGAAGGGAAGATCGAAGAGACAGAATAGTGATGGACGATCATCAAAGGGAAAAAAAAGGAGGAGGAAGGAACCTGTGCTGAGATCTGAAATGACAGAATTTGCACGGGAAGATTTGATCAGAGAAGCCAGGATCGCTGCACACGCAACACTCTGGGATGGCTGGGTCACTGCGTTTGATGGCCATGCTGAGATGTATCGTAGCTGGTCGAGAGAGAGAAGGAGAGATAAATGTAGATGCAGATCGAAGAAGCTTGGGTTGGAGATCGAAGACGATGACGGCGAGGTTTTCCAGAGACGATGATGGGAGGGGTTCCGGAGACGGTGACGAAAATGGGATGCCGAGCCCTGAGATCGACGGTTACGGACTTCGATTGACGTCCTCACAGGTGCTCATCATCACACAGTTCTCTAACAAGGTAAAGTAGTCCAGATCCTTTGAGTTCTATGGAGAAATCATCCTATCTACGTGTGTTGCAGAATCATCCTTAAATTCAAGGAGAACAGTGGCTCAAGCGTCTCGGCGGGGTCTCGGTGTGATGAAGATAATTAACAATAACTAACGGAGGTTAAGCTTCCGTTAACAAAGGATGACAATTTCAAAATACAGCTTCACCCTTTAATGGATTCCATCTTTATGGACGGAGGTGTTCTAATTGCCCGTTCATAATGTGGGAGGGAATAAGGAACTTCTGCAACGAAGAAACAACACCGGACATATAATGTTTAAATCTTGTTTCGGTTCATTTAAAAATTAAGTTGAGACAAACGAAAATATAGGGAATATATAGAGTCCTAACAATAGAAACACATGAATCAATAGTATCCATCTCATGATGGTGGGTTGAGATTGAACACGGATGACTTAGTGAACCGAAGTAACGAGGCTACTTGTGGTGATATCAAGAGAATTTGTAACTAACGGAAGTTAATTTGAATAATAAGGGGTTTAGTATTATTTAAATGAGATCTTGAGTTCGAGTCTTAGCATATATAGAAAATTTTTGTTGAGATATTTATCCACTATAGCTAGGTGTGATACGCGGATCAGATTCAGATATAGTCAAAATAAAGTTCCGATGAATCAGGTGAGTACTAAAAAACCAAGAGAATTTGTAAGCCAGGTTTTGCCTACCAAAATTTAGGTATATTAATCATAGTCGTACTGTTGCTAAAGATTATGTGAACCCGTAAAGGATTAGAGTGATGGATATCTTAAAAAATTTTTGTTTTGTTGCCCACCCGGTTCACCAGAGCTTTGCCCCGACTACATCCGGATCCGACCCGCGTCGCGCACCTAGCTATGGCGGGTGAGTCTCCCAACGGGGATTTTTTGCGTACGCCAAGGCTCGAACTCGAGACTTCGCTTAAGCGATATCGAGCCGCTTACCACTCAGAGCAACCCCCGTTGGTTGGATATCTTAAAATTGTCGCCCACTAAACAGCTCTACGTCATTGTTATCCGTCTCCTTGTCCACCCCACGATCCACGATCCAGGCCCAACACATGTCTGCTTCAATCCGAGTTGTTTTCTCCTCGGTCTCCGTTGTCTTTAGGATGTTATAAAGAGCAGGGAGAATTTGTAGCAAAACAAACAGAAAAAGAGCAGTGAGAAATTAGAATGCTGAGCGCAGGGGAGAGTGACTGCTTCATATGATTGCTTAGAGGATTAATTAAGTCAATCCCACTTCATTGGCGTAGCTATCAAATTCATCAATAGCATGGATTCACCATCACGTGTCTTCTTGCTCCGTCGTGAGATTAATTGAATTCCCGCCTTCTACACCAAATTGCACCCGGGTGTGTTTAGTTTAGTTTATGGAGAGTAGATTATATGAAGTGATTTTAGATAATAGATTTTGTATGAAAAGTAATTTAAAAAAAAAAATCATATTCCCTTTCCCATTTCCAAATTTTGATGAACAAAAGCATTTACATCACTAGTCCCTTTTCTTGTTGGGCTCTTTAGCCCTGGCCCTTTAACTCAAACATTGCAAGCCCCGCTGGCAAATTGTTTTCAAATTAAATTCATTAATAGAACCATTTTATCATTGAATACTACTTTGTTATAGTTCTAATCACAGTATTTTGAGAGGTATCTTGACTCTTGAATGTTTAAATTTATGTTTTAGGATAATTGGCAGCTCACCTTACCCGATATTAATATCGCCTAAAAAGAAGAGAGATTTTGCATTACCTTTAGATCGTAGGTGAGTTCAACCCCTTTCTAAAAATTCTTGTATAAAAATAAAATAAAATTCATTAATAGAACCAACAAGACATAGCATGGCTAATCATGATACCGAACACGGTTAGCACTTAATTGAATTTTTGAATAATTTAATTAGGGACCCTATCTCTAATAATATGTATAAAGAGAGTCACACATTAAATCCCGTGGACAGAGAGATATGGAGATGTATTAGATGAGTGCCCATTTCTTTAATTAATTACTGCCACTGTCGTTTAGCATTTGGAGGGCCGATAATGATAAGCAATTAGGCGATAAATCGCTGTTAATGATGGATCTTCCTCAGCGTCTAATAATCAAAATCGTTGATATTTGTTTAATTTGTCGGTGTGCTATCAACTACTCTTGTTTAATTTATTGACCATCCCATCTCCCCATCTAATTCGCCTCAGCCACGCCCCTCTCTATCCTCTTCTCATCTCACCCTTTAATTTCTGCCTCAACATTCTACATTAATCCCTTTCTCCCCATCTCATACTTATTCTCTTTCACTTATTCATTATTTTCTTCCATGCTTAATTAATGTTAAATTCAAGTGTTAACCCACTAAATTTAGAGAACGCTGCCATTGTCGGAGTGATTAATTAATTAATGTAGTTTATGTCAAAGATAGCATTTTGAGTTTCAACAGAAGGCAAGTTTTAGTTAGAGTTTGAAAGAACGACGTAACTAACAAGTTTTAATAGGCTTAAAAACAAAAGGCAATCATGCAGCAGAAGACAAAAAATATCAGCTATGAGAGGCCTGTTGGTCATAACATTTGAAAGTCACTAAATTAGCAGTTGAGTTGTACATATATAATTAGACAAATTCCCATCTCCGAGGATGATGTTCAATCTTAATCTTTACTAGGTACTATATATCTACAAATAATTATTATAGGCTTCATTAGTTGACACATTCTTTTCCTCCACATACCTAATGACGTCCCTCCACTGCTTCCCCTTCTTCTTATTCATCGCTTCAATTCAAACACGCATATAGTATTAAACCTTATTGTATATATTATTTTCATACTATTTATAATGAGTACAGATCTCTCTCTTATTGTATAATGTATAACATATTTTATATATGTTTGTATATATAAAGTGACGATGATCATTGTAATTTATAATTAATATGGATTTCGTGTATATATATGTTGCATGAAATTTTTAAAATAAGACACATGAAGGCATGGCTTGTTAGAATTTTCAGTCACCCATAAAGAGTTGTCTATTGCTAGATCAAATACCTTTAGATACCTCTAGAACGTTTGAATTTCAATGAGGCCGGTCCAATAATTGAATTCCCATGCCTTGGTCGTAAAAATAACGTGGCCTCGGAGGAGCGAGTGGTATATAGCAGCATGAAATGATATAACACGGATTCATGCAACGATTGGCAATGGTGAGACCGAGAATATTATGTAGTTAGCTAGTTGGATTTCAACCAGGAAAGCACAGGTGACATCCCTCGTTCACAGTCTTTGTCGATTGTTGACGCTCTTGTGACTTGTTTCGAAACATATATACATGAGAATTGAGATTGCATATCTATATATCTTTTATTTAAATCATATACTTCATGATTAAAATAACACCTAATAATAGCTATATTATTCATCGTTTGCAAGCTAACAGCGACTTGTTTAGGGCATGTCTTGGTTGTTAAACACGTCACAATATATTATTCTAATATTACAAAATCCGCTGTCGGCTGTAGCAAGCATATTGAATCGAATAAACCAAAAAACAAAAAAAAAAAACAAAGAGGAAGAGAAGGAGTGATATGAGAAGTGGCACATGCACATGGGGGCATGCGTGAATTTAATAGAGATAGCCAAGGGAAAGGTCCAAAACAAGGCATGGCAGTTTTATGGTAATAGGTTTCATATATATATATATATATATATATATGAAGGAGGATTTCATGGACTCATATGAAAGGACAAATATGGTTGAATATCCCAGCTCACATGCACATGCACATGCACTTTTCCTTTCCTTCTTTTGGTCAAAAGGTCCCCCCACAGCCTTTTCCTTTGCCACACCTATTTCTCACTGTCTTTAATTAATTTCAATGGTGGTCCAATAACCTCTCTCAAGATTTTTTTTTTAATTTAAAAGGGCGGGTATTGCTTAATGTTATAAGTAGAATTGAACTAGTAATATCTCGTTTACATAAAAGAATTCATAACAGTATGCTACAAAACCATTGATACTCCTCTCCAGGTTTCTCATCAAGTACTCTAGAGAGATAAGTTTGAGTTATTCTTATAGGTGAGTGATATAAAAGTTCATTTATGAATGAGAAGTCACTTGTTTAATAAGTTCAAGTTCAAGCTGTTAGTGGCGGGTTCTGCTTCAGAAATGCGGAGATTTATCAGTGCCTCGTGCATGAGAGCTGGCTCACTCATCTATTTTTATCATTTTACCAACCTCACCATAAAGTAATCCAGACGATCCTTTTCAACTCCCAGCAGTCCCTTTATGAGTTACATATGTCAGTCACACGCACAGATTTTTCAAAAGCAACAAGAAGTTATTTTTATTTTAATTTAGCTTTTTCTGTTTTATTCAAATGGTTTTCATATCACACTTCCGAATATTATGTTTCTTTTCAAACGTTGACAGCAAACTTAATGAATAGATCCTTGACCTTGATATTTATTTATAGTTACTCTTCACTCGTATCTCTTCTCATTCACTCCAATTGTGTTAATAAGTTGAGATTATTATTTGAACGAATTAGTTAATTTCTTGTACATTTAACAATAGTTAATTTCATTTATTAACATTCAACGAATTAGGTTTACTTGTAAACATTTACCACCTAAAATTGAAATTAGAATAGTGCCAACTAACTTTTGATATTTTACCCTCACACTATCCAGTAATTAGGATGGAGGTCGGAGTTATTGTTTACACAGTGGAAAGCTTACAGAACAGCCAAAAGCAGGCAGAGAAGATACTCGAGAAATGGGGGGCTCCATGCAAATTAGGAATAAGGGGCGGGCAGATTGGTCATTTCATAACCGGGTAATTAGTTTTAGATGAGTCTCCTTTTGCGCGGTAGTTTTGTCTTCCAAAGTCTAAAAATGTACGCAGCAGCAGAAGAAATGCAACGAACAAAGAAGGAGACGCCATAACCTCTCCTCTGGTCTACTCACATCCAACATATTTCAAAAGCCACAGCTCACGAGTCGCCCAGAGCCTCAGGCCATCAACAACGCGTGCCCGCTCTCACAGAAAGGCGACCAACCAACACAGCGAAGCTGCATTCCTGCTTTTCTCTTATATTCTTTCGCGCTGTTTTCTTCTTCTTCTTCTTTTGCTCTTCGTCTGCCGCGGAAGCTCCACAATTCTCGATTTGTTTTCGTGTCTAAAGGTCAGATTCACTTCTCACGACGATCTGGTTTTGGATTTCAGATTGCATTTTCACCACGAGGGGAATGGATGTTTCAATTTTCGGAGCATTTTCCCCCCTTACCGTTTCTCATTTTGGATGTTGACCTTGATCGCCTCTGTTGTTGCTCCTTGGAAACGCAGGTTTTTTGTTGTTGCTGTGTTCGATTCTGTAAAGATTTGGAATGCGGTTTTTGTTGTCAATGCAAATTTCAGTCATTATTTAGAGCCTCGAATTTTAAATTTGAGCCTCATTTTAAAGCGTAAGATTTTTGTTGGAATGTTTATCCCGTTATGAGAATCTGTTTTGAATATTATCTTTTACTATTTTGACTTCGTGGTTTGAACGCTTTGAAAATATTTCTAGTGTATTTCTGTTAAGTTTTTATTTTTGTTTCCACCTCTTTCTGATACGTATCCTATTTATGGTATATCTGGTTAACTGTTAAGTTGTGTGTGGATACTGTTATCAGGCTTTAATTAAACAGCCAAAAATGCTCGGATTTTCGATAATATAATCACATCCATTCAATTTTCTGACAAACCGTTTTCAGAATTCAGACTCTCCCCTGAATTTCTTTGCACATAAAGTTAGATGAGAATGTTCGCCCGAAAATTTTTCTACCTGGTCCCAACTCATTGTCCCGGTATTTGTCTTTTGGTGAAGCCGTAGGCGAATTTATTTCATCAGCTATAAGTTTCCAGATTCCATGTGAAGAAGAATTTGACAGTCTGTTTCTTGGGCCGGGGACCATCCATGAAAAGTACAAAATTCCAAGATTTCCGCTAGAATACAGAAAGCACCGCAATTAGGTGTCAAAATCATTAGAATATTGTGATATTGCTCAAGTACTTAAATTTTCCTATGGAATTTGTGAATTTAAAATGGCATATCATATTATTTGTTTCCTCTTGTTTATGGTCTAATTAAGCGCCAACCTTGATGGATTTGTTGCTACAGACAATGATTGGAAGCTGAAGGTTTTAGTGTCCTCTGTGTTCCATACTTGCTCTACGAGACAAGTAGAAATGCTGAACGAAGCGTCGGGCAGCTGAAGAGAAAAAGTTGATGACAAATGATACGCTGGATTCGCGACCTATATGTGATAAGAGATCTCAGTTTCATTGCTGGAACTTGAGTTAATAAGCTGACAAAAGCTGGGAAATGGATTCTATGGGTGGGGAGGAGGCAGTGACCGGGGAAGAGGAGAGAATTTTTGTTTCAGTTCGTATTCGGCCTCTGAATGATAAGGAGCGTGCCAAAAATGATGTGTTAGATTGGGAATGCATCAATAACACGACGGTCATACACAGGAACAACATTTCAGCTTCCGACCGGTCTCTGTACCCAACGGCGTATACATTCGGTAGGAAACACTTACATTTTCATATGGTAGTTTAGTTTTGTAAAAGGGGGGCCTCGGACATTGTGTGTGTGTGTGTGGACAGAAGGACAGCGTATATATTTAATTGCTCAGATGATTGTTAAGATTTGACCGAATCAGAGCATAAACATTTCTGACTCTTATTTATCAGACGCATGATTGAGATGAAAATTTGCTTCTCTCATCTGTTCTGCCTTGCTTTCATTTGGCTGTAGATAGAGTATTTGGGACCGACTGCTCCACCAGGCAGGTGTACGAAGAAGCAGCTAAAGAAGTTGCTCTTTCAGTTGTTAGTGGCATAAACTGTAAGTGTCTTTATCTGGCTTTTCCTCTTCAGAACTTACCTGGACTTGCGTATTAAAACTTTCTTCGCATGTCAGCAAGCATTTTTGCATATGGACAAACAAGCAGCGGAAAGACGTACACCATGAGTGGCATAACTGAGTATACTGTAGCAGATATTTATAATTACATAGAAAAGGTAAAGGGAATCTATAAACATCGAAGCAATAACTTGTCTTCTTAGAGTCATGTGTTGATTAGAGTATTCATAATCTTACAGCATGAGGAACGAGAATTTGTTTTAAAGTTCTCTGCAATCGAGATCTATAATGAATCTGTAAGGGACCTCCTTAGTTTGGATAGTACTCCACTCAGATTACTTGATGATCCAGAGGTAATATCTTTTTTTCTTGTTTCAAATGGGCTAATACACGATGTAATTTTAACTAATAATGCCTCAATTTAACAGAGAGGGACTGTTGTTGAGCGACTCAAAGAGGAAACCTTGAGGGACTGGAACCATTTTAGTGAACTTATTTCTTTCTGTGAAAGTAAGGAAGGCCTGATTGATTTATGCTTCAATGTGTTACTTGGATTTTCATTATTTGTGATTTTCTTCGTTTGTCTCTTGAAAGAAAAACTTTTTGAGCTAGACGCTTAGAGTTTGACAACGTAATGACTCCACAATTGACTGAATTTTGCAGCTCAGAGGCAAATAGGGGAGACGTCCTTGAATCAAGCAAGCTCCAGATCTCATCAAATTCTCAGACTGGTATACTTTTTGCAATTTTTGTTGAAGTTATGAACTTTTAGATATTTTGTTTAACACCTAAACATTTTCCTAAATAATGTGGTTTTTCAGACAATTGAAAGTTCTGCACGTGAGTTTTTAGGAAATGACAAATCAAGCTCTCTTGCGTCTTCTGTGGTATGACCGATATACTCCCATCAAAAGGAAAAATACTAATTGGATTAGTATGTAGAACTACACGAATAATAAATCTAAATTATTATTGTTATTATTTTCTTGTTGCAGAATTTTATTGATCTAGCAGGGAGCGAGCGTGCATCCCAGTCATTATCTGCTGGAACAAGGTTGAAGGAGGGTTGCCACATAAATCGAAGCTTACTTACTCTTGGAACTGTTATCCGCAAACTCAGGTAGGCTTATGCAAATTGTGTTTGAATACTATTCATCTCTTAGCCCTCGGCTCTCTAGCCCACGAGATAGCTGTTCTACTGTTGATGGCTTGTGGTGCATCTTTCAATAATCATCCCCTGACATAATAATTTCAGTTTTACCTACTGACCATTCTAAGAGGAGCGCTTTTCGCATGTCTCTGCTAAATAAATGCATGTGAGAGAGATTGATAAAGTTCGTTTCCCTCCAGCTCTCTCCATTGACTTTTCCCGTGACAGAAATACAAGTGCCACAGGATTTATCGGATTAAATGGTCAACTTTATGATTTTGTTGGTCCCTTAGGCACAAACTGGCAGGAATTATTGACAAACAATAGCAAATTAAGGAGCTGTACATTCACCAGAAACATGAAGTTGGACTTTTTTTCTTAAAAAAAAAATTTATTTCAAGCCCCAAGCTGAAGAGCTCGAGCACTCCATCATTCAGTATTTTGATTCATTTTTAGTCATAACATAGTGTGGCTAAATACTTCAGTATTTTAGGACATAGAGCTGATGACCGCCTGAGACTACTGTATTTCCACAATATATTAGATTATTTTTGGGCCACAAAACATAAATATCATTATTAATATGTGAAATATTGTGAATCTTCGAAGTTTGAACTTCATCTAAAAATAATTAACTTGATGGCAGCAAGGGGAGAAATGGACATGTTCCTTTCAGAGATTCAAAGCTAACCCGCATTCTGCAGTCCTCCTTAGGAGGCAATGCTAGAACTGCAATCATCTGCACCATGAGCCCTGCTCGGACCCATGTTGAACAAACGAGAAACACCCTTTTATTTGCAAGTTGTGCCAAAGAGGTGTCGACTAATGCACGGGTCAACTTGGTGGTATCTGATAAAGCGTTGGTCAAGCAACTGCAAAGAGAATTGGCGAGAATGGAGAGCGAGTTGAGAAATTCAGGATCAGCCGGCCGTGCATATGAATCTACTGCATTATTGAGAGAAAAAGATCTTCAAATTGAAAAGGTGATTATTAAAAATTTTAGACACAAAATTCATTTTTTCATGCTCCCCGTATGACAACCTGTCCTATGTCTTTCACATTCAAGGCTAAATGCTAAAGTTTCTAATAAACTGAAGAAATATAAATATTGCATAACATATATGTTATGTTATTCCTCAACAAGGTATATTGTATTGCTTACACTAGTACATGGAATGGGGAAGAGCACTGGATGATTTAGTCATGCATCTGAGGTATTTATTGTTGTCAACATTTGAGAATAGTCTTCACCGAGTAGAGAAACAGAGTGAATCATGAAGAAATACCAAAAAGAGTCGCGAAATGCGTCTTTGTTGATAATACCCAGCAGAATAAGATTGGAAATGATGTCCGATAAGATAAGAGAGGATGAGAGAATACATGGAGTGTTGTAATTTTAATTGTCCGTGTGCCCTCATATTTACATGTATAACCATATAATTTCCATCTTTAACAAATTTTGAACTCGTTAGGAACTAACGGGATCATAAGCAAAAATGAAAGATTAACTTCCTTTGCTTTCTATGATATTTGAAATTCAGTAACGTGTAATCCAAGCATGAGTTATATGCAATCCAAGCAAAAATGGAAGAGCGATGGGCATAGCTCTTATTTTCCTCGGATATATATATATATATGTATGTATGTATGAACTTTGTTTCTTGTTTCCTCTGCACATGCAGTTAAAGAAAGAGGTGGCAGAGCTAAGCGTGAAACTGGATCTTGCTCAATCTCAGATTAAAGATATGCTTCAAGCAGCAGGGGACGATGTGTCTTCAGTAGAATTGGTTAGTAATTCATTACCTAAAGCATTAAATTGTCTTAAAACTAATTTATATGCCCTTTTAACGTAAATTATACTACTTAATTTTCCAGGAAAATTCAGATCCTCAATATCCCAAATTACGCGTGCGAAGTTCATGGGACTTCGAAAATCCTACTGGGAAACCTAATTTATCAAGTCTTAACTATATGGAGAGTGTCAGATCTTTCAATGCATCTCAATATTCGGATGGACACAGTATTAGTTCTGATGAGAACTTGTTCCAACTTCCTGACTTCGAAAAGAACCTTCCCCGCTCAAATCATTCCCCGCGACCGTCATGTACAGATTTGGATGCTGTAGATCGTGAATTAAGCCCAAGTCATATCGAAGAAGAAAATGATGAAAATTCAGAGGAACATTGGAAGGAAGTTAGATGTATAGAGTCAGACGACACAACTACTAACAAAGTTACACCCTCAACCATAACAGATTCAGGCCCAAATCCATACATTCACTATAATGCGTCCTCTCCAGGTGCAAATACGGATACCTCAGGATTGACAGTAGTTGACAATGGAGAAAATGTGGATTTAGTATCCTCTAGGTTAAAGGGAGACAAAGAACCGCACAACTTCCACCAAGATTTTGTTGTCAGCTCTATGGGGAAAACATCTCCGTGCCTGTCAGAAGCATATAGCTCTAGAAGCTTAAAGTTGCATAGAAGTAGAAGCTGTAAGGCGAGCCTCATGATGAATTCACCTTCATATTGGTTTGACAAGGAAGAAATAATTGAGAGCAAGACCCCGATTGGGTTTGAAAATGGATTCACAGCAAGTCCTGGCGGCTTTCTGGAGAAGGTTTATACTCTCAACTATTATGCCAATACTGAGAGGCAGTCAAGGAATGATTCTAGGAATTCTGATGAGAATGCTTCCGTTGATGAAGTACAGAACGTTGGAACCTCCATTGCATTGGAAAGTGAAGCAAATGGTGCTACCTTTCCTGAGAGAAAGGAAGAGGAAGATCTTGTAAGCGTAAATCAATCGATTGATCATAAGGAAAAGGAAAATTTTGTAAGCGTAAATCAGTCGATCGATCATAAGGAAAAGGAAGATCTTGTAAGCGTAAACCAATCGATCGATCATGAGGAAAATGAAGATCTTACAAACATAAATCAACCAATCGAACATAAGGAAAAGGAAGATCTTGTAAACGTAAATCAATCCATCGATCATAAGGTATGTTTCTTCTTTTCATTTTCCTTCATTTTTATTATATTTAGGTAAATGTGATTTATTGAAAATATTTGATAACTTTTTGCCATGCTCTAAATTTGTTTGCCTATGTTAAGTGGGATGGATACACCAAATCAGATTTTTCGTTTCCAATATTAGTTTTGAGTGGCAAAGCTCGATCCGTCTTGGAAATTTAACCAGAGATTTGATATTATGAGTTACTTTGCTCAACAGGTTCCAGAGACGGGATTAGAGACCCCCATATCTGTCAAGAGTTTCAAGGATGTCGGCTTGGACCCAATGCAATCTGATGGAGAAAGTCCTTCAAGCTGGCCTTCAGAATTTAAGAGGCTCCAAAGACAGATCTTTGAGCTCTGGGACGCTTGTAATGTTTCATTGATACACAGAACTTACTTTTTCCTTCTATTCAAAGGTGATTCCTCAGATTCTATCTATATGGAGGTAGAACAGAGGAGGTTGTCCTATCTCAAGCAAACCCATGGTGATTGGACAGTCGAAGACGGGCAAACACTCACTTCAAGGTAGCTTTTCATTAACTTGTTAGTATCAAGTTTTACTACTATCATGCAAAATGAACGAATCTTAAGATGCACTTGCTTCGCAAACAGCGTGAGAAATCTTCGAAGAGAGAGGCAGATGTTGAGCAGGCAAATGCAAAGGCGTCTGTCTAAAACTGAAAGAGAGAACCTATATCTAAAGTGGGGTATCCGTTTGAGTTCAAAAAACAGGGCCTTGCAGTTGGCTCACCGTCTGTGGACTGACACAAAAGATATGGACCACATTGCAGACAGTGCCGCCGTGGTTGCTAAGCTGATTGGTTCTGTGGAACCCAGACAAGCTTTCAAGGAGATGTTCGGACTCAACTTTGCCCCTCGTCGTCCTACTCGAAGATCTTTTGGTTGGTCATTCAGTATTAAACATATCTTGTGAATATGATCCTCACATAGAAACCACCTTAATACATGAGTATTGATTTCTACGGCTTCATTTAAAATAGATATCTTTTTTCCCCCTCTCACTTGTGTAAGCCTACTAATGTGTACTTTCTGTTTGTGAATCTGATTGCTGGTGAATGATGTTTGTAAAGAGTTTTACATATAGCATGTCGAGTTTTATCTCTTTTTGGGAGAATATCGAAGGACTGTCAAATTTAGCTTGTTACTACTAGAATGCATATTCATGTCATGATTATCTTTCCCCCCTGACCGTGTTTTTTTCTTTTTAATGGGAACTGAATACTTCATCCAATAATCAAGAAACAAAGTTACAACAAACTTTACAAAGCTCATGACTAATCTTTTATATATCATTCACCACCTTCACAATAAAGTTAGGGATGATCAAAAACACAAAAACTATGCCTCAAATCCTTGCCAATCTTAGTACCCCATTAACGTTTAAAGGGTGAGAGAGTGAAGTTGAATATGAACTCCATGTCTAACTTTATGATTCACCACATGTGAACTGCAGAGCAAAAACTGCCATCTCCAATGGTTATACTAACGTTAGCATCTTAATACGTTACTTGTAGCTAGTCATATTCTAATCGGGACATATCCTATCTGGAAGCCGACCTTGCAAATGCGATTGGAGATTTATCTCCTTGCAGAAAGAGAAAAATGGATCCCCTCTCTGTGAAAACTACTCTTTCAATGCCCTTGAAATAGTTGGGGCGAGTTTTTGAGCAAGTATCCACTTCGCAATAGTCCTGATACTTTTGACGATGATTTTTTTACAATATATTTTTGAATTAGGTTAAATTTTTTTTTTTTCAATAAGCTTTCCTTTTCTTTTGAGACAAAAAGATTTGTTTTTCCGCCAACGACTATATGTTGTGATGTTGTCGAGTTGATTTAGGCTTTTCTTTCTTTCTAACCCAAACATAGGAGGATTTGGCAAAAGAATTGTTCCCATCATCCAAAACTTCTTCGGAACCTCAATCTTAGCCTTTGAATTTCTATTTTTTACAGCTTAAAAGCGTTAGCAATTTGAAAGTCCGTGACCCTTGTAATACTTCCAAACATTCGTATAAAATGTACTCTTGTTGCCCATCTGAAAGCCATCAATCCACAAGTGAAGTAGTCAAATATGGGAAGATAATAGATATAACATTTATAATTTGTGAAGACATACGTTACTTCTCTTTGCAGTAATGGAATTCATATGTTGGATATTGATTCGTGAGCATATGATGAGAAGCAGTGAGGCCTCTTGTCTCGTGTTGTGTTTTGTTGATCAACTAATTTACGCTTAGAGATGCGATTTGCTATTGCGCACTGTACATTTCCTCTATAAATCCTGTTTATAAATACAATGCTTCTCGTCTCCAGCTCTATTTCTGTTTGCCCCATGTTCTTTTCAGCAACTCTTCATAGAAGCATCTCTTCGTTGTCTCGTTGATAAAGTTGTTTCATTCTATCCCATGTTTTACCCTCTCGGGTTTTGTAATTCTTTGCAAAGCTACCTTCTTCTGTTCTTGCCTCCTTTTTCTTCCCCTTTTTTGTTCTCGGAATAACTACTCATAAAAAGTCCTGCAATTGTGATTTTCTTGCCTTGCTAACTTTATCAATACCAAAACGTGTTTTGAGGCAGATTAAAACAGAGCTATTTTCTTAGAAGAACCTGCTTCAGAACTTGGACTTGCTCCTTCTATTTCCATCTATGTTGCATTGATCAACTGCTTAAATCACGTTGATGACAAATTAGCCCAAGTCTTGAGAAGGTGAATCAAAGAGCACAAAACTGATATACTGAAATGTCTTTATTACTTGCGGTGCAATCATATATATATGTTAGCTGTAGGTTGGCATTATCTACTGCAATTGATTAAAGGTATACAGTGATTATATCATCTCTTTGCCTTTGGAATTATGAAGAACATCAGAACATGTTCAATTCATGACTTCACTTGTGTACAGTGATGAAGGCCCTTTTTTGCAATGAGTTAAACCAAATTCTCAAGAGCAAAGCCAAATTTGGTGATCTTCAACATTGAACATTGCAAAGATTTGGTGAGGTTGTCTCAGCCTCAGGCCACTCTTCATACTTTTGACCGTTGTGGACAAGAAAGGTGAATTTTAAAGAGAAGGCCGTGTAATGAGTCTAATGACACCTCGGCCATTAGAGTTTATTATTTTTGAAGTTCAATTTTTATTAAGTTCTCATCATTTCATAGTCATACATGGTTAATCTTTATAATTTAAAGATATATAATTCTAAACTTACGCGTGGTCTAATCATTAACTCAAGGATGATGACAATCTCTTCATAAAATGTAAAAAAAAATTGTTGGTCTAATGAGATCAAATAAAATATAAATTGTGCAGAAAACTTGAGGGACTTAATTGGCAAAAATTTAACTTCAACTTTCAAATTGATAACCGAGATAAGAAGGAGCTCCTCCGGTCAAACAAATTGCAAAGCACTTAATATATATTCAATGAATCAACGTGAAATTATTGCCATTAGAGTTTTCGGCGAAAAGGAGGAGCAGAAGAAGCAAAAGTGTGCAAATTAAATGCGAGCATTGATGTTGTTGAATAGGAATTTGGTCAATGGTAGTGGAAGAAGCATGGACTAAGATGGTCCAGCTTGAATATTATGCAGAAACACCGGATTCTCAGTATGGAATTTTTGTGGGGAAGAGGTTGCTTCTATTATTTACTCAAACTGCAGAAAAAGGAGATTTGTGTTTTTGTGGTGGATGTGGAAGGACGCTTTTAAAAGGTGAAAATGAATACCCTACCTTACCAATCACTCACTCTGCCTTTTTTACCCAATCATAGATATCCTCTTAGTAGACACAATCTTAGACATTATCATATGTTAAATATAAATATTTTTTTCAATAAATATTCGAACCATAATTTATCATATTATGAGAGACTAACTCATTCTGTTAGACCTAATCCTATTTAGTCTTACTATTTATTACTGTGACACAAATGACTCACGCTAGTTAGTTGTGTTTATAAACTTGTTAACATTAGAGCATATCTCATGTTTTACATATGTAAATAGATTAATTACCGATAACATTCTCGTATCAATAATATTGTTTACTAGTATAATTAGCTCCTTAATTCCCAATTAAGCCATCTCCATTGAAACAATATTTTTTTTTGTATAAATTTTTTTGGAAATGGTTGGACTAACCCATGATCTAAGGGCAAGACAAAATTTCCCTTTCTGCTAGATGATACCAATATCGGGTAAGACGAGCTATCTATTACTCTCAGACATAAACCTAAATAGCTATAAGTTATGATGTCTTCTTAAACATCACGACTAGAACCATAATAAAGTGATACTCTCTAAAAATAAAATACATTCTAAATAATAGTATGTCTCACCTCTTTGAAACAATACTTGGCGGTGTAGCTGTGGCATCTCCCACCTCATCATTTCCACTGCTCAACCCAAGGGGCAGCCCCACTTTTTAGTTGTCCCCTGTTTTATTGTTCTTGACATATTCATATGTTAAGTTTACTGCACAACTTTTTTATTTTTGGGAAAAAGTTATTGTATGTGATTAAAACAAATCTTTTTTCTTAACAATAACGTATTCATACGAATTTTTCCTCTGGCATGCCTCAAACTTACTCTCAGGCGTAATTAATTTATTCATACATACCATAAACTTACTCTCCTTAAAGTGACAGCCCACGAAGTTAGTTAATGTTGGATTGATCATTTTTAATGGCAGTTTGATTTTTAATTTAAAGCAATTGAGTTTCTTAGTTGACGTGCGATAAATATTAATTAATGAGCTCAAGTCACACATTATTATTTTATGAACAAAATTGGAGAGACCGCGAATCGAAAGAATAACATTATAAATGTCTCGTGTCAAAATGTTAGGACAAGTTAATAAAAGTCAAATTGATTAATGCTATTATTAGTCCTCATAATTTAATAAAATTTAAATTTTAATCTTTATAATTTTAAATCGTGATTTTTTATCCCATAATGCCTTTTGTCCAAAATATTAGTCTACATAATTTTATAAAAACGAATTAGATGAGTTTAAAGTATATGGACTAAAATCAAAATTAATATTTGTGAATTATGAGCCTCAAATAAATTGGTATTAAAGAAAGCACTTGAGAAATGATGTGGAGGGCAGTTGAAATCGTAGAAAGAAAATTTCGGCGGAAAGAGGATAGAGAAATTTGATTGGAAGAGGGGTAAATTGGTTGGAATGCAAAATCCAAGACCAAAAAGCAACACCGCAAAACATGGGATGGATTCAAAATTTTTGGGGCATATGGGATATGGCCACCCCCTTCCCTTTTTGCATTTGTCAAAAATCCCCACAAAGTTCACACTCCCAGTATCTGATTTGTGGTCCACCTTCCTTCATCATTGACCTTAATCCCATTTGCTCCCTCCCTCCCTCCTCCCTTCCTTCCTCATTTAACCCTTTCCCCCCTGTACTTGCCTACTCTTATCTTTATCCCTATTTCTGTATTCATTCAAAAAAGCCGAACAACTCCACAGTGAAAAAATTGGATCTTTCTTTGTGCTTTCAACCTCCGTTGATGGATTGACCATTGGAGTGTGAAGGGGAATGAACCATGCTTTGAAAGCAAACGCGTCAAATTGATCAAGCTTTAAAGCATAAAGAGCCCAACCGCAACACGTACATCCGAGCCGTCCCAACATAAAAAAGCCTACCTTCCCCTTTCAATTTCAATCATTACCATTCTTGTCCAAATCTTCTTTGAATAAGACCCACCCAAGACCACGCCACAATTTCAATCCGAGACGCCATTGAGAAAGCTTTGGAGAAAAAAAAACAAAGGTAAGAAAACATTCAGAAGAAGGCAAGGCATTCCCAGGTGGATGAGGTTTGAGCAGATCGCATCACTAATATTATAATTATAACATTAAAAGAATTGAAAGTGAACATTGGAGGAGAATTGAAAAGGATGCTCATAGTCACAGGGTTCAATGATTCGAGGCATATAGCATCATATGAGCTTCAAAAGTGAGCAGCGAATGAGGACCCCCCCAGCATCAAAACAGTACCGTTTCAAACTCCGGCCCTCAGAAACAGGGAAACCTGATCATCATCGTAATAAATAAACATACAAACACAGTCCCTTCCAACCCAAAGTTCCTCTATTAGTTGGGACTGCGTATAAATAGAGAGAGAGAGAGAGAGAGTCTCCTTCTCTGCTGATTCTGGCAAAAATACGCACCTTCTGCTAATATACGCTCCCCCTGCACACCCTTCAAACCTCAACCCTCTCTTTCTACCACCACTGCTTCTGCTTGCAACGTATTCTGAAATTCGTGTGTATTTATTATTATCCAACCGAAACGTATCATTTCTTTCTCAGTTAGTTCTATGCATAAATGCATGCCATTTAAGAGGGAGGGAGGGAATAATAAAAGTGGTGTACGACCAGGTCGCTGTTAAAAACAACGTTGGCTGCTTCATATAACATTTTCCCTCTTCCGCTTCAAACCATCGCTGTCGTTTGTGGTGGCCATGCCTCCTCTTCTCTTTCTACTGGTGCTCTGCGCACCGTTCCTAACGTGCGCGGAGCGAAGCAGCGTCGCCATTGCTGAGATCGGAGCCCTAACGTCCTTAAGGCTCAACCTTCAGGATCCTCTCGGCGCTCTTGACGGTTGGGATGCTTCCACACCGTCTGCTCCTTGCGACTGGCGCGGAGTTGCTTGTTACAACAACAGGGTCACCGAGTTGCGCTTGCCTCGGCTTAAACTCAGTGGCCGGCTTACTGACCGTCTTTCCGACTTGCGCATGTTGCGGAAGCTGAGCCTTCGCTCTAACTCCTTCAACGGGACCATCCCTTCGTCGCTCGGTAAATGTACCTTCCTGCGCGCCGTGTTTCTGCAGTCCAACTCACTCTCCGGTATTCTCCCGCCGGAGATCCGAAACATCGCTGGCCTTCAGATTCTTAATGTCGCGCAAAACCGTCTCTCCGGCAGATTTCCCGGCGACCTCCCGTTGAACCTGAAGTACGTCGACCTCTCGTCGAACTCCTTTTCTGGCAAGATTCCGAGTGCCATTGCCAACCTTTCTCAGCTTCAGCTCATCAACCTGTCGTACAACCAGTTCTCGGGCGAGATTCCGGCGATCTTTGGACAGCTTCAGCAGCTCGAATACCTCTGGCTTGATCACAATCTTCTCGGAGGAACTCTACCTTCGGCACTTGCTAACTGTTCTTCTCTCGTGCATCTGAGCATAGAAGGAAATGCACTTGGAGGAGTGATCCCGGCGGCCATTGCGGCTCTTCCGAGGCTTCAGGTGATCTCTCTCTCTCAGAATAATCTTACCGGATCGATCCCGGCTTCCATTTTCTGCAACATTTCGGTCTACACTCCGTCGCTTCGAATCGTTCAGTTAGGATTTAATGGTTTCACCGATATTGTCGAGCCTCAGGCGTCATCGTGTTTCAGTGTTCTTCAGGTTTTGGATATTCAGCACAATAGCATACACGGCACGTTTCCCTTGTGGATAACAAATATGTCCACGTTAACAATGCTTGATGTTTCCAGTAATGCATTTTCTGCCGAGATTCCATCACAAATCGGAAACCTCGCGAAATTGGAGGAGTTAAGGATGGCAAACAATTCATTTACTGGGATGATTCCAGAGGAAATCAAGAAATGTGCTTTCCTGCGTGTTATTGATTTTGAAGGCAACCGGTTTACCGGAGACGTTCCTTCGTTCTTTGGTTATATGTCAGGTCTGAAGGTGCTGTCCCTTGGTGGGAATCTTTTCTCTGGTAAAGTTCCGGAGAGTTTTGGTAAACTTTCGGCGCTGGAAACCCTTAGTTTGAGAGGTAATAACTTGAATGGAACCATGCCTGCGGAAGTCATGGGATTGAGCAATATTTCAAGTCTTGATCTTAGCGGAAACAAGTTTATGGGTCAGATATCTTCAAGTATTCGGAACCTGAGTCGATTAATGGTTCTCAATCTGAGTGGCAACGGCTTTTCTGGAAAAATTCCTGCTAGTTTGGGGAATCTTTTCAGGCTAACTACACTAGACTTGAGCAAACAGAATCTCTCTGGAGAGTTACCATTTGAGCTTTCAGGTTTGCCGAATCTGCAAGTTATTGCCTTGCAGGAGAACAGATTATCTGGGGACGTTCCTGAAGGGTTTAGCAGTTTGACGAGTCTGCGATATGTGAACCTGAGCTCTAATGCGTTTTCGGGACATATTCCTCAAAATTATGGCTTTCTTCGATCACTGATTGCTCTTTCTTTGTCTGACAATCACATTACAGGAGTAATTCCTTCGGAGATCGGAAACTGCTCTGATATTGAGATTCTTGAGCTTGGTTCAAATTCTTTGACAGGTCATATTCCAACTGATCTCACTCGTCTCGCCCATTTGAGAGAGCTTGATTTGAGTAGAAACAAATTAACGGGAGATATACCCGGTGATATCTCCAAATGTTCGTCCTTAAATGCTCTGCTGGTGGACCACAACCGTCTTTCAGGCAATATACCGGAGTCGCTGTCTGAGCTATCAAACCTGACAATGCTGGATCTCTCAGCTAACAACTTGAGCGGGGAAATATCGAGTAATATTTCCACGATGCCTAATTTATTGTCCTTCAATGTCTCTGGAAATAATCTGAAAGGTGAGATACCGCCAACCTTGGGTGCTCGATTCAACAATACCTCTGCATTTGCGGATAATCAGAACTTATGTGGGAAGCCACTGGATAGGAAGTGTGAAAATGTAGTTGATAGGGACAGGAAGAGGTTGATAGTGTTGATTGTTGTAGTTGTTGCTGGAGCTTGCTTACTATCATTGTGTTGCTGCTTCTACATATACAGCCTTTTGCGGTGGCGGAAAAGGCTCAAGGAACGGGCGTCTGGGGAGAAAAAAAGAAGTCCTGCTAGGGCGAGTTCTGGTGCAAGTGGAGGTCGAGGCAGCATTGATAATGGTGGACCAAAACTGGTCATGTTTAATACCAAAATCACACTTGCAGAAACCTTTGAAGCAACTAGGCAGTTTGATGAAGAAAATGTGCTGAGCAGAACAAGGTACGGATTGGTATTCAAGGCTTGCTACAATGACGGAATGGTGCTTTCAGTTCGCAGACTCCAAGATGGATCGCTGGACGAAAACATGTTCAGGAAAGAAGCAGAATCACTAGGAAAAGTGAAGCACCGAAATTTAACCGTTCTGAGAGGTTACTATGCCGGGCCACCGGACATGAGGCTTCTGGTCTATGATTACATGCCCAATGGAAACCTTGCAACCCTCCTCCAAGAAGCTTCTCATCAGGATGGCCATGTTCTGAATTGGCCAATGCGCCACCTCATTGCACTTGGCATTGCTCGTGGCTTAGCTTTCCTCCACCAGTCCTCAATGGTTCATGGCGACGTTAAACCACAAAGTGTCCTGTTCGATGCTGATTTCGAAGCTCATTTGTCAGATTTTGGACTCGACCGCCTTACAGTAACCACCCCTGGCGGACCCTCCACTTCAACCTCAGTGGGCACATTGGGTTACGTATCCCCGGAAGCTGTATTAACAGGGGAAGCCACGAAAGAGTCTGATGTGTACAGCTTTGGCATAGTGTTGCTCGAGCTTCTTACCGGAAAGCGACCGGTGATGTTCACGCAGGATGAAGATATAGTGAAATGGGTAAAGAAACAACTGCAAAAGGGCCAAATCACGGAGTTGTTGGAACCAGGATTGCTTGAGCTCGATCCAGAATCATCCGAGTGGGAAGAGTTCTTGCTCGGTGTGAAAGTAGGGTTGCTCTGCACAGCACCTGACCCTCTTGATCGACCAACCATGTCTGACATTGTGTTCATGCTAGAAGGCTGCCGCGTTGGACCCGACATCCCATCCTCCGCCGATCCCACCTCTCAACCTTCTCCGGCGTGACCCAAAAGTGGACATTTTCCCCAGTCAAGTTTGACGTCTATCTTTCTTTAATCTTTTTTTTTAATTATAAAAATTGGGGTAGCTCCGATTTGCTTAGCTGGAATTATTTCTGTGCAAGATTTCGAACAATTTTTCTGTCATTTTTTAAAAGCACTTTTGCTCAATTTGCTGTTTGGAACTGATGCCGGACTCGAAGTTGGCAAGGTGGGACCACAGAAAGTAAAATAAAGCGATGCTCTCATCCATCTCACTACCACAGTCAACTATTTTGACGATCCGGTTCACAAGATGGAACGGAAGAGGTCGCATGGGCCCACCAGGCATTTCCCGCCAAAAGCAAAGGTACCCGAAGGAACTGCGATCGACTGATTTCCTGGCATCATCATGTGGTTTTACGCAGGTTCCGGCCAAATACAGAGAAATATATAGCCGTTGACGTTGTGGGGTTGGAACTGGACGTACATGCTGTTCCCTAGGGCAGGGCATCGTGCGCCCTTCAAGAGCCACGCTCTGTTGCCTAACATAATTTTTTTGTTCAGAGGCAACGGGAAAGTGAGAATAAAGACGACAAAGGTTCATAAAAATTCAGGCCCCACTATATCTGCAGCAAGGAGGGGAAAAGCGTCAGGTTCTCGGTAGAGAGCAGGGTCGATGATTGATTGGCCCACGGCCTCAACAACTCTGTGATCTTTTTTTGGGTGGGGCTTTATCTGCATTAATGTTCATTCGTATTGGATTCTATCGATTGAAACCAACCAGTTTCAGCTTTTGGGGCGTGCTTCTTCTTCATCTGGATAGCCTTAAATCTCATGTCTCTGTTTCTTTCACCCCAATGTCATTATTGTTTATCCACTATCTCTGTTTTACCTTCGGAAGTTTCCTGTTACGTTCAGGGGAATTTCTTGCTGCTTTATATGTATCTCTGGTGTTGTGTTGCCCATGTCATTCATATGTGGAGGCAACGGTAACAAGATTCCCCACTTGCAGCATAAAAACAATCGTGTAAAGGAACAGTGAGGTTTTTGCAGTGACCGTTAACCATCCTTCCCAATTTTATAATCGTTTTGAATCATGTGCAAATTCGCATTCTAGTGTTTTTTATTTGTCACAGGTCAGTCCAATTCTCAAGTTATGTACACTGTCGTCGCAGTATTATTTATTTTCCTATTACCAGTTACCAATGGGGTTCGCTGTAAAAAACAAACAAAAGTTACCAATGGGGTTCCCATCTTTTTTGTCGTTTTGAGATGAGACTCCATTTTGGATCTTATGCTTGGTCAAATGAAATATTTTAAAAAAAAATACATCAAATGCCTCACAAGTCCAACTTCCAAACATTTAATTATTCACGACAAACTCGTAACAGTTGGCGCTTTTTATTTTTAAAATTTCAAGATCTGCGTTTCTATTTTTTCGGTCATTTTTTGGACAGACAGGGAGGATCTTTCAAATGGGAGCAGTTTCTTTCTTTTCGACGAATACAAATTAGACATTACAATTTACAAGAACAACTAAGCTGTCAAACGTATCGACATTTTCATTGACTAAAGACCAGCATATAAGAGAAGAGAGTTAAAGAAATCTTATCGAAGGCCGAAAACCTTAGTTTAATGGCACCTCACCTCGTCTTATAGAGGAGGTGGTGGGTTTTGTACCCCAAAGTAGCAAAAAATATGAGCGGGTTTGTGAGTGGATCTCCTCTACTATGGGGAAGGGTTAAACTATCAAAAAAAAAAAAAAAATGAAGATAATTTTTTTTGTTACAAAATTTTTTAGAAAAAAGTTAGCTCACTCACGATTTAAATGTATGGTAAAGTCTCCTTCCTTCTAAGCGATATTAATATCAGGTAGGATGAGCCGTCTATTACCTTTAGGCATAAACCTGGATACTCATATAACTCTTTAAACGTCGCAACTGAAACTATAATAAAATAATATTTTTTAAAAATTAAACACACTCTAAATAGTCGTATGTCACATTATTTTTTAACAAAGATCATAATAAAGAAAGATGTTGACATGTTCAACAAAGGTGATATCCGATATTAAAAAGTCGAGAATATATCTTTCTTTTTTTTTGGTACAAAAGTCGCGAATATATTCAAAGGGCTTCGTAGGATAAGAACCTCTGTCTCATGAGATTGGGCTCAATGAGATTTAATTTTTATTGGGAGACTCACCCACCATAGTCAGGTGCGCGACGCGGGTCAGATCCGGATGTAGTCAGGGCAGAGCTCCGGTGAACCGGGTGGGCAACAAAAAAAAAAGAAAAATAAAAACTATATATTGTTGTCACTTTGATGAGCACATAAGTAGTATTATCAGTCTCTCCATTTCAAAATAATCATTCACGTTTTAAAATAATTGCCATTTTCAAATTTTAATAAAGTATAAGTTATTTTTACAACGTTTTCATTTATTAATGATGACGATGGAGCTCAAGTGCTATGATTTATCTTCCGTTTTCGAGTAATGGTTGGAATTATCTATCAGGATTAATCAGGACTTCAAGTGAAGCCTAAAAGGAAAAAGAAAAGAAACTTGGTCGAAAGAGACTGCGGAGTAGAAAGGCTCTTACTATTTTAGGGGCACTTGCACCAATTGATCCAAAACCAATGTCTTGTTTGGACTCACAACTGATCATTTAAATACAGCAAGAGGCAGATGAACAGTCTACCAGGCTTTATTCCATGAATCACCCCCCTCTAATTAGATTTAAGATCATTGTCACATGTGTGCTTCACAAAACTGCAATGAATTGATGGTAATCAGCTCTTGATTGACCTGCAAATATCAGAATGAGAATCATTTCAACAAGTCAAATTCCACTGTAGCATCCAGTCCCTAGCAGAGACGCCCAAGTTTAAATCTCCATTGATACAATGCATGAAGTGGAAAAGAGTAAAACCCTCAGTTTATCCCGCCCTAACAAATGAAATAATCAGTAACAATGTGTGTTGGGTGTATCCATATTCAAACGTCATATTTTCAAACATTGAAAAGACAAGCGGTTTCAAACAAAGTAGCCATAGTTAAATAATAAAACACTTGTAACTAATTTGACCATTGAGGCAGGAAAGGTACTTGTAACCCAAATTTAACACTTTATGCCTATTTTTTTAAATTAAGTAAACTAAAAAAAAATTGTGTGACCTTTACCAAATCAACCTATGAAGCTAATAGCTATAATCCAGAAGTAGTAGACAAACGAATGACAACAAGATACCCCCTTTTCACCGCAAAACGATCCCATCATAAATTTCCCATTGTATATAAATACTCGTATACCAGCAAAGACTGCAGCTGGTTACTCTAAACAGAATAGGAAATTTGGCACAAACAGATAGATTATGTAAGAAAAGTCAGGAGACGCTTTCTCATGGCATTAGAAGGTTAAACCTAGCCAATTACTGTAGCGCTTTCGCTTATTTCAATGATTTCATTTTCATTTATATGGTATTTGGAGTAACATGTAGCAATCCATAGAACGCTATATATATTCACATCAAATTCTTTGTGATTCATCCTTAAAATTGTACCGAAGCCAGTCCGCTCGGAATCTAATTTTGCATAGACTTGAATCAATTGGATATAGGCACAACTTGTGTAAACTATAACCATGCATATAAGAAAACAATCATAATCCCCATTACCACATCCAACCAGCTGTGTGTGTGTGGGGAGGGAGAGAGAGATGCCTAACACCAGCATCTCCTACAATAGCATCGATGGCCATGCCTGAGCAGAAACCCCAGCAAGACCACAACTAAAGCGGATTAATCACTAGCTCCGGCCTCATGATATCACTGCACCCATACCTAAATTGGCCAAACAATTTAAGAAGGCTCTACATCAAAACGGAGAATAAGGGTCGATTCTACGAGTTTTGGAAAGGAGAAGCCAAGCTTAAGCAAACTAATATTTAATTTTCTTTTGCCGACGAAAAAAGTATTTTATTTCCTTCATTCTCTGCTTATGTAAACCAACAACCATATCCTATTAAATGTATTTGTTTGTTCACATATTAATATTAATTGATGACAGAATGGTAAATTTTCGTGCAAGAAGAAAACAAACGTGTTGAAATGTAAACAGGTTAGTAGTTTGACTAGGAAAAAGTGTACAAATTAGGAGATGAAGTGTTTCAGTTCAGTAATTGGGAAAGGTTACAAATCCCTGGGTAAATTGATCCGCAAGCAAGAATGATACCCCACAAACAACCCCCCCCCCCCCACACACACACACAAAAAAAACGAAGAAATTGCATTATGCCTTTTGCCAAAAGTATTCCTCTCCATTCTTTTGTAGTCAACCTAATTGAGCAAAAAAAAAAAAATCCTTCATTTTCAGTGGTTTTTCAGGGCAACCAAACAAGCTAGGAACTTGCATACTGGGGAAAACTAGAGCAACGGCAGCTTCGAGGAAGCCGTAAATGAAGCAGTTTCATAGCCGCTGAACCCTTCATTCTTCTCCCATCCTGGTTGATTGTGGGTTCTTAATTTTTTTTTAAAAAAAGATGTTTTTCTGGGTGCAAATTTTGTAACAAATACCGAAAAGGAGTAATGTCCACATGTTCGTCTCGGAAGTGATACGGGGGTATGGGCCCGAAGGATGTATGAAAGAAGTCCTATTAAACATCACCGACGTAATGATAAGCGATGCACTGCCACTTTGATATGGAAGTGTAATTATTCCTCAGACTTTGGTATTACTTCTCTGTGAGTTGTCCACGTGGCCTAGCCTGTTAAAATGAGTCCTTTATGGCAAAAGCAACACAGTACAAGCAGATAGCAACTGGAGAAGCAAGCATTGATATGTGAGGAAAGTAAGTACTATTCTCACGCTCTTATTTAGCTTTCGTCGGCACTCTGCATTCATTCCGGAGCATCATGTCGTCTGAAGAAAGCATCCTCTTTTGCCCTTGCGGTATTTCCCTGAGGAAGTTGTAGATATGTTTCCTTTAATTATAATCGACAAGTCTTAATCAGAGATAGGTGGCAAAGCTCAATAAATATATATAAATGGTCACAAAGAAAGGAAGGAAAGGTGATACAGGGGGAATCATACCTTTTTGACAGAATAACCCAAAGAAAAATCTCTTATTAATTGCAAAAGATTGCATCTAAAACCCAGAGTCATAAAAATCTGTGCAACAAGAGATCTAACTAGTCAATTCCAAACGCGTTGCGATCAATTTGAGTTGGACCCTCCACTGAAACCTTAGGAAACTCTTGTCAAACACGGGGCAGAGGCAAAGCCTAGTCAATCAAATCCCACCATCATTTCTGAAGCAGGACCCGTCGGCTCGCCTGTGGCCATCAGGCCATTCCCCATTCATTCTTTCTCAATCACTGGCCCATCTTCAATTCCATGCCTCCGGAGTTCGTGTTCAAATGAATTACTTATCTATCACTATCAATTTTTTCGTAGTTCTCTGTCGTCTTACACCTAACTAATGTTGCCGAGAACAAACCAAACAAATAGTGACATTTGGTCGAACATGTGATGTGCGCGCACAAGGTGATCGAGTGTTTCTTTTTTCTGGCGAAGGGTCGGTCTATCACTGTACACCACTATTTTCTATGTGTTGTCTCGTCCAACAATCACAGTAGAAGTGCAGAGGAACCCATGTTTAAAAGCAATGTGGCTCACAATTTGATAAAAGCAATTTGGAAGCTGCTTGCGATAGAAAATTAGACACAGGAATATCCACTCCTGAAGAGAAAATGATGAACAATGATGGCGTCATAGAATGAGAAATTACTAGTTGATTAGAGCTTATAATTTCACTCCCAAAAATCTAGAAAAAGGCGGAGAGGAATTCGATCAAGGTCAAAGAATTGGGGTATTAATCATAGATGACTGAGTGAGGTGTTAGGGTTGGGCTCTAGAAAGCAAGCAAGCATGCATATTAAATTGGCTTTTCAGGGAAATGTTTGAAATGGAATTATCCCCTATAAGTGGCGCAATCATGGGTTTATGTCCCCTTGAAAGAAGCTTGTGATTCACACCTAAACACAAGGCACAAACAGGGAGTGAAGTTGAAGACTCTTCTGGCAAACCCCGTAACATTCCTTCTTCTTTTTCTCTATTCCTTTTTCATTATGAAGCAGAGAGTTCATGGTGAGCTCTCTTTACCAACCACCGTCAACTCTAAATCAAAATTCCATAACTAACCTTAGAAAACAAATTGTAGGGGTGAAAAAAAGGGGATGACGTAAGGTTCGGAGCAGCGTCCGTGTCAAAACGGGTTAATTACTTTGAATGAAAAGAAAATTAGAGATACAAAAATATTAAAAGATTTTTTTCTAAAAATAATAAATTATTTTACTATTTAAATTTTTTTCCTAACATTTCCTTCCCTATATTTTCTCCTCACTTTCCTCTTAATCCAAACGCACCCTTAATATAATATCGACTAATTTAAAAAAATTAAAAAAATTAAATAAATATCTTGATTATGTCATATGTTAAGTATCATTATATTATATATCAATTTATAAATAAGGTAAATTAGTTTTAAAAAATAATAAATATAAATATTTTAAAGTAATTTATTTATATTCTTTAATCTCCCCAAATTAATTAATCGGTTCTTATATTAAAGAATAAATATTATATTATTCAAATTTAACCCACAATTTTGCACCAAATCCTACGTCTTCTATTGTTTTTTTTTTTCAATTTCCATTTATAGTTGTATTTAGCTCGTTAGTGTATTTATCATTTCACCAGGACTGAGACCAGTATTAATTTCAATTTTCATTCCATGTACTCATCTTTTAATTAAAGTTTATTTACTTCTAATTCTTGTTATTTTTTTTTATCCTTGCAGCTAGTGAAAATCGCTGTAAGAAACCTCAAGAAGATACTCATAGTTGTCTTAATAATAGATTGATGAGATCCCTAAAATCTCTGGTATACCGCCACAAGATCTCACCAATGATGACACAAACATTAGCATACACGGCAAAGAGATTAGTTAGGGGTTGAGTTGATTGTCACCCTGGGTTTAGGGGAGAAGAGTGGGAGTGTTTGGTGGGGCCTACAATGGGGTCGCATGAGCTCAATGATGCGGTCCGCCGCATGATTGCCGACCACCACCGCCGTCCTACGTGGACTACGCCCGTCCACATCACTGTTTCGTCCCTCCCGCATTCTATAAATAATGTATCAACATATAAGATGTCGCGCTTCATGCTTCCTCGTTCTGCATTAATGGAGGATCTAACTGGTCGAGAATGCAGGAAAGAACAAGAATGAATTATAATCATGCAAATTTATGAGCGTTGCGCGGGCAGAGTTGCATGTGTGGCTTGCAAGTAGTAAAGAGAGTACTGATATTTAATCATCTCAATTCTTAAATAAACGGGATACACAAAGCACGTTTTTCCTAGGGGTTGAGAGGGTGGGAGTGAAACGTGGAGGAGGCTTCAGGACTCGAAATAGTTGAGAGTGTGGAGGAAGCTAAGTGAGGGGTTGGCATAATTTAATTCGCACAAGATAGGAAGAAGGGATAAAAGGTAAAATAATGCGGAAAGCAAATGGAAGGAAGGAAGACACGTGCAGCACGGATTATGATTCCAAAATTACTAATAATGAGTAATGATGTTGGGTAAAAGTGGGCGTGATTAATTATTTAATTATGTGATTAAGTACATACATAGGCACAACACACAGACGCCTCACATACGCATTTCACATTCCTGCGACGTCGTCACCAACGTAACCGAGCCCCCTATTCCCTAATCCTCGCTTCCTTACGTGCTCCTTTTGTCTGGGAAAAGGATAGGGTTTGAATTAAGACTATATATCCCCAAATTAAGATGACAAGGCAGAGAGCGCCAACAGTGGAGAATGAATGAAAATAATAAGAAAGGAGGCGATTGATTTAATGAATGAAAATAATAAATAAAGGAAGGGAAGGGGGGGGGGGTGTTGGCGGAACATAATAATAGCTCAAGATGTGGGATCTCGTTCAAAATGGCGCTGGTGGGCCATTGCAATACTTTTTCCCGAGTTGTCTCCTTCCTATATTAAGTCCCTCTAGAAGGCCAATGTTACCATAATTATTACAATTTAATTACCTTGCAAAGCCATATACCAGTGAAGGCTACTGGAGGCATTGGCTGGCCCAAAGCTCCTTCAACTGATCGTCCTTCATTCTCTGTTTTTTTCTAAATTGTTTTGTTTTTAATTATTGAGTGATGGATATAGGTAGATGGATGGATGGGGGAAGGGGATGCATGTTTCCCTTTAATCAAAGGCAAGTACGAGAACGAATATAATGTGTAGGGCTTCAATTTGCAGTGGATATACACAGATGTTATTTGAGAAAAAAACGGAATGAATAAATATAATTGAATGAGATAGACAGACAGATAGATATATAGTTTGTGTTGGAAGTAAAGTAGGGCAACATGTTCACCAACCCCTCACTTGCACGTTGCTGTGCTTCTTCTCACTTTACGTTTTCTCTCGTGTCTTCTGTTGTACTTGACCCTCTCTCCCTAAATACACTGCTCACGCTACTTTAACCCAACCATTCATAGATCAACCAATTCCAACATTAAACGATTATTTTCAGCCGTTTCTCAATTCATTTAGGGAATACAAGGGAGTCGACAATACTCAACTGATCATCAAATTGAGCATGCATCTCCTTCTTGTCAGTTGTGTTCTTCTCTATCATCGTCATATCCCTCTCATAATAATAATAATACATAAGATACGAACATAACTAGTATTAGGAAGCTAAGGCACAATACACTGCTCACCCCACCACACATATTTATTTGCTTTGCTTGTCCAGAAATAAGAAAGGCAAGAAAATATATCGATCGACTGTATTTCCCCACGTGCATCCCAAACAATTCTCTCTTATCACGTTATCTCTTCTTCCTCCAATTATGCAGCTTGTTCAAAAAGAACACCTTTTGTTTGTGGCCAACAAAAGCTGCATTCATATATTTATAACTAGTAAATTTACACATGTTTATCTCTTACATTGTGTATGATATGGGAAAATAAAATTCTACTGTATAATGATCTAGTAATAAACTCTATTATAAAAGAACAATCGGCGTTTCTTACTGGATCAATGCCCTCCGGCCGCCCTCCATGAAACAAACAAAAATAGGAGAGTGATCCATTGAGGAATTTAATTTCATTCGCTCAAGAATTAAATGTAATCGAAATTTGGTCAATAGATCTTAAAAAATGGAAAATATTTGTATGATTGTAATAAAATTTTAAAAATAATTATTATTTTTTACTAAAAAATACATTGACTAGCTATATGAGGTTTATTTTCTATGATAAGTGTGTATAATGTACAAACACATATGATTTTAAATATAAGATATGTTAATTAATTTATACATATAAAAAAAAATCATTTAAGTTTGTCATTTGTCGTTATTGTGTAAAGAATATGTGTCACTTACCCTAAAATAGTAAAACACCCCTTTTAAATATTAACTATGGGAGGATGAAAACCTTTTAAATTAATGAGAGTAATATAAAAAATATTAAATGAGAGAGATAAAGAAGATTGGGTTGTATATTCAAAAACAAAACAAATTACTCAATCGGTTTATATATCTAGGGTTATAAAGAATATATATAAACATAAATGAAGGCATGTGTTATTAATCAATACGATAGAAAGATATCATCAAAATCAAGGAAGAAATATCATGTTATGAATTGTTTAAAAAATTATTTATAAGTGATGAATAGAAGAGACGGGACCTACTCAAAGGAGCCACATCCTAAAAGAATACGGAGGATGGGGTGGGAAGGTAGGCAATGACGTCAGAAGCTAGGGGACAACCTTCAACCCATGCGCAATTCTGCGGTCCTTCCTCTCTTCCCTTCTTTTATATATATATATATTATTCTTCCCATTTCCCACTTCTAACGGAAATTTTCTTTTCTATTATATCTCTCCTCTTCTTGTTCTTCCTCTTCTACTTCTTTTTAACTTGACTCAATCCTCATTTTGTCTTCTTCTTCATTGCACTCGTCCTACTCTTCTTACGCAGGTGAGCCCTTCTCTCTCTTCACCAATTCGCACGCCTTATCACTCTTCTCATCTTCTTCATTTACGTGTATTCTTTCTTTTACATGTCTTTGCTCACCTCCTGCACCATAATTCTTCTTTACCCAACTACACTGAATTTTCATATTTATCAAGGTTTCCGTCGAATCCCATTTCAAAAGGGTTTTTTTCTTCAAAATTTACAACTTCATGGCGTTTTAGTTTGCCCATTTCCTGCCGGCGAATACATATTTAGGGATTTACGTTTGTCTACATCTCTACTAAGTCATCCACCAAGTCCAACAAAAACATCAACATCAGTATGGGATTATATATATAATTCACTGAGCTTAAGTCTTGCATATGAATCATGTTATGTGTTCACCAGATCATATATCAACTTCCTTTTCTGCCTATGGAAATGGAACCCAATAATTTGCACTGCAGGTTTCAAAACTCGCTTGTGTATGGAAGAAATTCGACATGTCTTTACTTCGTTTCTCTTTGTTTACGCTTGTCCCCAAAACCTCCATTTTCTCTTCCTTACCAAATTCAGCTCACCTAATTATGGGTGTGGGGAAGACAAAAGTGGCGAGCATATGGCCGGACGTCTCTCATAAAAGTCGTGAATCTTGGGTGTGAGCCTAATCTCAAAGTCCCTCAGAGAAAGAGGTCAGGAAACTGCCATGGAAATTGTCGACAAAGAGACAAAAGAGTCAGAAACATAGAGTTTGCCCAATGCCTCACTTCACTCATCTCAACACTTGTGCGTGTCCCTCTTCTCTCTCCTTTTTCTCCTTTTTATTATTCCCTTTTCCATGGTAGCCCTTCCCTGCAATTGAACACCCCCCCCCTCACCCTTTTACCTTTTCTCTTTCAACCAACGCGTGCCATTTTGTTATAACGTCATCATTCCTTCCTTCTCTCTTTCTTCTTCCCATCTTCCTATAACTCCCAGTTTTATTTCTTTCCGTTCTCTTCTCAGATATATTCACAATCCATTATCTCCTCGCAACTAGTATTGTTTATGGTCTCTAAAAAGCTGTTCATGTTTTGTTTTCGCATCTTTTGCCCATGTCCTACTTCTTTTATAGTTTCATTATTCACTTAACATGTGTCACTAATAATAATAATTCTGCTGATATTAATTGTTTATATGGAATTGGAATGGAGGGAGAGTGAGAACCCCGTTCTTGATGAATCATTCCCACCACCATTCATCAACACAAGACAACATCATTATAGCACAAACCTCTAGTTTTCCGTCTATATTTTCCTACAGTTTTCCTCCACGACACACTTAGCCTTAAACTAAAACTCTGACCCGATCCTTCTCTCTTCTCTTCTATCTCTCTCGATTTTTTGAACAAAACCAAACTCTCATGATTTGGTTCTCTCTCCCTTTCCATCTCTCTCTAGCTTTTAACCCCGGCAAAAATCATTGTTTCTGAAATTATGGGTTTTGTTTTATAACACGCGCTCATTTTCATTTCATTTGCGGAATTCAATTTGGTGAGTGTCGCTCACCACCAAATGAGCTCATCATTATATCTGATAACACTCATCACCTTTCACCAAAAAAGACCCCATTTGTTTTTTTTTTCCATTTTTCCTTAATCTCGATCCTCTTCTATTTCGTAACTTAATTGTTGTTTAAATGCCTTTTTAAGAAAACTTTAGTACATGTTCTTTACGATCAGATCTCAAATTCAAAAAAAATATAACACTAAGTTTTTGCTCATTTTTTTATTTTTGATACAGTAAGAATATAGAATAGTTTTTTTGCCTTTTTAGCTTTATGGAATTGACTTCACTGTTAACGTGGGTTAACTTGTGTGATGCACAGATAATAAGGGTTGTGGTTGTTTACAATTTAAACATGATAATGATAGTAGTCAGGTAGAGTAGTGTGTGGGTGGAGGGTATATTAATGGAGGTGGTGAATTTGATGCAGTAGCAGTTTGGTACTTTGGGATATGATGGAACCGATGGAGTCTTGTGTCCCACCGGGCTTTCGGTTCCACCCGACAGATGAAGAGCTCGTTGGTTATTATCTCAGGAAGAAAGTTGCTTCTCAGAAGATAGATCTTGACGTTATCAGAGAGATCGATCTCTATCGCATTGAACCATGGGATCTGCAAGGTACATACACGTCAGATCACTTCTTCATCTAGACATAGTTGAATTAATTCATATCTTATTTACTCATTAATTAGGGTTCGCTTTATATATATTTCCATGATCCCTTATAGTTTGTACGTTGATTCTAACTTCTTCCGCTAGCTAATACATGGAGTTGAATTGTGGTGTGACGTACAGAAAGATGCAGGATCGGGTATGAGGAACAGAACGAGTGGTATTTCTTCAGCCACAAAGATAAGAAGTATCCGACGGGGACGAGGACGAACAGAGCAACCATGGCTGGGTTCTGGAAGGCGACAGGAAGAGACAAGGCAGTGTACGACAAGACCAAGCTCATAGGAATGAGGAAGACCCTTGTTTTCTACAAAGGAAGAGCCCCTAATGGACAGAAAACTGATTGGATCATGCACGAGTATAGGCTTGAATCTGATGAAAATGCACCCCCTCAGGCAAGTACTACGTAGATTATATTATAAGCTCTTTCTTTCCATTTTCCACTTTGAATTTTTCGTTTCTTTTTTGGTTTAAGTTTCTGTACGCATGTATGGGTTGTGAAATATGTTGATGAATTAGTTTCTGTAGTTTTATGTTAATCTCAAGTGCGAGAAAATTATTGCTAACTAGGACCTTAGTGTTGTTTCATTCCACTCGATGCGAATGGGGTTTGATTGGTCTCTTCAAAACTTACTTTATCGTTTATATAACAAAACAACTTTTTTCTTTATTCTTCTTAGGCCACTAAGGTCTGAATATTCACCAAGAGGGTACGTACATCATGTTTTCTCACAACATAACTTTCACCAACATTAAGTCAAAAGTCGTTTACTTTCAACTTTCAACAGCAGAATAATTGGTTTGCTTTAGTTCCTTTCCATTATTTCTCTTTTGTAGACTTTCTTCCCATACGTAAACATATATACAAGTAATTTAATCGTCATGTTGGCTTCCTTTTTCCTACAGCTATTAACGGATCTTTGACCTTTGTTTATTTCTCCACGTCGATTTGAAACATTTAGAACTTTAGTCATTATTAAAGTGGTTCTTAATTAAAAAAAATTAACTTGAACAATATTAATGTCTTTCTTCTTTAACTAATTATTAGTGGATTAATTTTTTGGGTGCTACCTTTGACTACATCCTACTATTACTTCTCCGGGCCAAACATGTTGAAAAGTATCGAAAGCTAAAAATATGCCCAAGCATCAAAACAAAACAAAACAAAAATTTGAAAAAAAATTCTCAACTTAGTTCAAAATTGTGGTCATGTGCAGGAAGAAGGCTGGGTTGTATGCAGAGCATTCAAGAAAAAAACCAACGGGCAAACGAAGACAATAGAAGGATGGGATTCAGGTTACTTTTATGAGGAGACAAGTGGAGTCGACTACGTATCAAGGCAGGCGCAGAGTTTCATAGCTCCAAGTTTTATGTGTAAGAAGGAGGTCGAAGCAGATAATAACTTGAGCTTCATGCACTCAGCATCAGATCAGTTCGTAGAGCTTCCTCAGCTAGAAAGTCCATCTCTTCCATTAATAAAGGGGCCAAGCTCAGCCCTAGTGTCTCTAATATCACACAATAACAATAACAACAATCACAACAAGAACGAAGAAGATGACCAAAACAGGCTGGTCTACAACAACAACAACAGCAAAAGGGTAACTGATTGGAGGGCTCTTGACAAATTTGTGGCTTCTCAATTGAGTCAAGATCAAGAGAGGCATGAGAGTAGTGATAATCATGGAATGTCAGGCTTTGAAAGCCACGAGGCACTGCAGCTATTGCAGAGTAGTAGCGATGAAGGCAACAAGTTCATGAGCCCATTTTTAAATGGAAGCTCAGACTGTGACATTGGGATATGCGTGTTTGAGAAATGAAGAATTATAGTAGAAGGGGAAGAGAAGGAGAAGGAGAGTTTTTTTTTTTTTTTAATTGGGACGCACGTACTACTATATAAAAAATATTAGTTAATTTTATGTGAGTGCCTGAGACATATATTTTTGTGAAAATGTTCTCCTTTGAATTGATGAGATGCATGCCCCCCAAGGTGACTCTTGAATCTAGATATAGTTTCTTTCGATATTTAAATTGTATCCCAAAAGGAGCACTCTGACAGAATATAGCATATACATAGGACTCTCTCATGCCTAAGAGTTAAGATGAGATAATATGGCTGTAGAGAGAGAATAATCCACACCACTCTCTTCCTGTTGAATCCTTTAATTTAATTTCTGGGTACAAGAAATTAATATTATGTGCTCTTTTCTTAACGCCGTGAAATCCTACTGAGTTTTATCCTTTACTATATTCCTAACGCGACGAACGTTTTTTTTATAGGGTTTACAATTTAGATGCCCTAACAAAGTTTCTCTTTTATATGAACATATATACAGTACTAAACCTAAGTGTGATATGCACTATGTTTTTATCGGAGGTTACTATATATATGTGTATGTATGTATCATATTAAGGGGAATATTCAAAATGTCATTCATGGAGTTAAATAGATGTGTGAACGGGTAACGGAAACGAAGATGAAAACCTGTGTTCTTGGACTCCCTCCTGTAAATAATCAAGATGGAGTGTGATTCTTACAAGAGAGCATGAATTATACTTGTTCAGATCCTCCAGATCAGTGCATGAAACTACTAGGCGCTGATACATGCGCACGCAGCTATAACATATTTTGAATTTTAATTTCTTTGAGCAGAAATGCCATTGCATGACGACATATTTCAATAAGCATATAATAATATATGCTGCTCCAAACAACGCATGCAATTATTTATTTAATTACTTATCCCGACAGAATTATCCCATATTTGGGAGGGACAGACAGTCCCAATTGATAGAGGACCAAGTGTGCAACAATCTAAACAAAGTACTTTTAAGATTTTTAAAATTGCTGTTGCTAGTTTGATTAAGTATAACAAAATTAAAACTGTCTCGCTGTCATACTGATCTTTAGAATGACTTTAAGATAAATGATTGTGTGACAAGTTTTGTTACTTTTTGTGCCCATAAAAGAACTAGTGAGTATTGAGTTAAACTTTTCAAACTTTAAAAATGGACAACTCATTATAAGACGAACATTATAAGAGATCCCAGATATGACCAATTCTCAGTTGACAAGGGTAAAAACTATTATGAAATAATGGACCATGCATCCGGCAATGATATAATCCAAGTTCTCATAGAGCATCGCAGTTGTTGGAGAAGATAATAATAATAATAAGCAGTCAAAAAGTAGAGATGCGAAGGATAAAATAAGGGTTGAAAAGGTGAAGAAGTATACTGATGATGTTGAAAAATTCAAGAATATATAGAGAAGTGGATGAATTACAAGATAAGAGAATGAATCAATGGGAGTTATGGTTGGTGGGTCCATGGGCTGTCTAGCATGCGTCGTCGTGCAGCTTGGCTTGTGTTGAGCATGCTTTGTCTTATGGTGCAAAAGTTGACCCCTCTCCTCCACACATTATTTTTTCTTCTCTTTTCTTTTTAGCTTCAAAAGCTATTTTCTTTATCATCAATTAAGATTCTCCCTACCTACACCCCCATCTGCTATCGCTTCCCTTTCCTCTTCAACCTAGCTACTTATTACACTAATAACGCACTATAAGCATATATCTCAAGTTGAACAAGCTAGATATATATGCTGTCAAAATTTACCCATTGGTTTCTTATAATGCATGCTTGTTCAAAGGGATTCTTTGGTTGGAAAGAAACAGAGACACATGTTCTCTTGTATATAATTTTTGTCGTCTCTTTGTGATTACAGAGTGATTCATATATATTCTTTGATACGTAGCTGAATCCATGTGGACCTTATGGTCCAGTTAACACCCGCTTGGTCCCATCTATCAATATTCCAAGATTTACGAGCATTCTTTTGTTTGCTTGCTATGATTTGAGGGGAAACATATATTGTACATTGCGACTTGTGTTGCTTTCTTCTCGGTTCCATTTCAAATGGATTTATCTTATCTATGCATAATGCCAACATATTTAGCTGGAAGCTAGGTGGACCAAAAGGTCCACTAAGCATCCAACGGGCCCCACAATGATCGGTTCACTCCAACATTCCGTTTCTATGACGTGTCATGTACCTGACGATTCATCGAAAGAGGCAACAGAATCTTCAGTCATTTTTTTTTTTTAAACTCGCACCTCTGTTTTAGTTTAACCTTCTCTGTTGTGTGTTGATCAGAGGAATTGAAATCCTGTCAAATCATACTACTATTACCATTGCCATTAAAAAGTTCAACTTTTCGAAACATCAAATGTTTTCGTTCGAGATTTTCTATATTCTTGCCTAGTAAAATAGTCATATTTGGTTGATAAAAAGGATAGAGTACAAACCTTAAGGTAAAACGTGCAAATATTTTTACTGTCAAATTTGGTGGAAGTGAAACTCTAGTCCAAACTCTAAACCTCCTCCCAAAGATTAGGGCACAGTTATGGTCCGTTTGATGAGAAATGAGAAAGAAAAAGGGAATGAAAATAAGAAAACTCTTTCTCACAAATATGAAGAACTCTTTGCCTAAGAAAGTCATGTTGCCATTCACCAGATAAAATAAAAATATTTTTCCTTGCCTCTTTTAAGAATTCCAAATGATCGAAACTTCCTCAACTCTTCCATACATGATGGTGGAAGTCGAAGATAGTGCACTGAAGCCTGCATGCTCCGCATATGGTGAACAAGTAGGACACAGATAAAAACAATTTGGGTATGGATGCTTAACTTTGTGGAATCAAGGGTGAATGTGTGATCGGCAGAATCATATTACCAAGTTAATAGACAGCTTTTAATTTTCAAAACAAGGAATCATATGTTCCTCCCACAACTTAGGCCGGTTTAATTGTCATTGTCACTGTCTGAATAGCCAGCCTCAAGCGACGACAGAAACATCAGCCACCAATGATTTTGTACCATATTTTTCTCTAACAATGATTGATTGTTACACTTTGATTGGCCTAATGTAGGTATTGGTGAATTAGCTCTCTATGTATGAATGACTGCTTATCCGACTAATTGGACTTTTTCCCACACTAAAGTGCAGCACATGTTTGCGTCCGACACAATGTGCCAAAAAGGGGTTCGGAATTAAGTGGGATATGCTATTGGTGGCACTTGGTGTGAAGCTATTCGCACGTAAAAATTCATGTCATAATCAAGTCATTAAGGGGTCATGAAAAAAGCCCAGTTAATTAAGGACAGTGAATAACCACATAACGTGGTAGAGGCTAAGTGTTGCCTTTACAGTAAGCATCTATGTCAAATGGCCCATCGGGGGTTCGACCAACCACGTTGGATGAAATGAGTGCAGTTGGAAAATTGAAGGCATGAGAAATGAACATGGCTGGGCAATTAGCGTAACGGTTGACGCCAAAAAGTTCCCTTTGTGGATAACAATGATACCCACGGTGGCACGCACTATGTTATTTTGAATTTCTTGAGCCCTCCCTCATGCAAATAAAGATAAGATCCCTCTCTCTCTCTCTCACACACACACACATACACACAAACTCACAAAAGAAAGATAGAAAGCTTAACGAAATCTCGATTATAATTTAGAACGCAGAACGGGAAATAAGAAAGTGATACATCCCAACTCATCTACCTTTATATACAAGAAACTATGGGGGCAAACACGCGACGAGTTTGCTTGTGATTTTCTTTGTCTTCAATCACAAACAGAAGCCATGTTTCAGCTCAGCAATGTGCAGCTGCAAGGGTTTTTCTTTTGGTTACAAAAATTTGTAGAAAGAGATTAGGCCCACCCACGATCTAAGGTAAAGCGAAGTCTCTCTTCCTTCTAGATAATATTAATATCAGGCAGGGTGAGCTATTAATTACTTTAAGTATAAACCTATGCACTTAGGAGTTAGGATGTCTCCCCACACACCACGACTAGAACTATAACAAAGTAATACAACCTAAAAATTAAACAAGCTCTAAATAGTCGTATGTCTCATCCACTACGGACGTTGGGTAGCTACAAGGGTTTTAAACAAACAAGCAGCCACGACAATACCCAAAAAAACAAAATCCATGCCAAAATAGATGCAAATGTCAGAGAGTTTACCAACGGAGATTGGTCCGAGTGGTAAGCGGCTTGGTATCGCTTAAACGAGGTCTCGAGTTCGAGCCTTGGCGTATACTGAAAATCCCAGTTGGAAGACTCATCCACCATAGCCAAGTGCACAACGCGGGTCAGATCCGGATGTAATCGGGATAAAGCTCTGGTGAATTAGGTAGGCAACAACAAAAAATATCAGATAGTTTTGCCATAATGGGCCCTATCTTGACGGAAGAAGCCCAACACAACACGCGGATTCCAGGCCCGCCTACCTTATCCTTCCTCATAGACAACAAACAACAACCGAAGGATAAATTGACCTTTCCTTGAAAAGTTTCTTCTTGCGCAGGAACCATAACACACATAAACTGAACAGCAATAACCTGCCCATGCATACTAATCTTTTTTTTACATATATATTTATACATATACTATCAACTGGAGTCTGGCGCTTTTTCTAAATCATATTATCATATATCTAAATAATCGACTAATCCAATTTTCACATGTATCTCATGTGAAACTCGAACTCGAGACATAAAAAGACTTATTAGACTAACTCTGTATTAGTAAAGATCCAGAAATATCCATACTGCACAACAACCCGTGAAGCCCATTTGATAGCTCTTCTCTAATAATGCATTCCGTTTTAAACCCAAAAACAAAATCTCATTATGACCTAACTTTTAATTTCAGAGAGAATGTTTCGTAGCAAGGTTAGACCTTGTAATAGATTATCTTTCGAAGAGGTTAATTTATTTCCGCAAGGAATAAAGGTCTAGCGCAAAGGTTTTAGGTTTAATAAAGCCAACACATCAAACTTGAAACACTTGTTCATCACCAATCCAGGTAACATTGGAACTTCCCGCGACTAACACGTGGCACAACTATGTTTTTAAAGCATAGAACTTAAGTTATGAGAGCAACAAGCCTGTGCTTCATAATGGTTTATTTCATGCCATTTGTAACACAAGAACATCAACATGCAAATCTAGAACATGGATTAGAGGTTAAAAAAACAACGAAAAAGAAGAATAAATGGTGCGCACTGGAATTATAGTGCTGAATATAATAGACAATATTACAAATTTTATAATTGCCATAGCTTCGTGAAGACCAATATTATAAAGGGGTTCACAATTCCACGTCGAAATGACACGAGTTACTAGTGCAGGACACAAAATGCATGAACACACACAGACAATGACTAAGCCCTTTCACCACGAATACGCCTAGCAAGCTGGATGTCCTTGGGCATGATGGTCACCCGCTTAGCATGAATAGCAGAGATTAGTATCCTCGAATAATCCAACAAGATAGGCATCTGCAGCTTCCTGAAGAGCGAGAACAGCGTGGCTCTGGAACCTCAAATCAGTCCGAAGAGCACAGGCAAAAGAATAATCAGAGTTGCTCCCTTCATATAATCAGACTGGAAATAAGATGTTGAAAAGGATTGATTACCTTAAAGTCTTGGGCAATTTCACGAACAAGGCGTTGAAAGGGAAGCTTCCTAATCAAGAGCTCAGTGCATTTCTGATACTCCCGAATCTCACTGATCCAAAGATTAAACAAATGAGAAACAGATTTGATTCCAGTTGAAAACAAATTAAGAAAAGGTTCCAGAATATGATTACCGAAGGGCAACAGTTCCTGAGCGGTATCTATGGGGCTTCTTCACTCCACCTGTGGTGGGCGCAGACTTCCCTGCAGCCTGCATAACCAATAAGCCATAATATAAGCTTGGACCTCATGCAATTTACACTAGACATGGGCTGTATAACACCTAAAATATGTTTTCCTTTAAGCAAGAGTTTAAGTGAATCAGATCCCAATAACTCAATAGGGCCATATAGGGCTCACAGCTCAAAAGGTGCTGTTAAGGATACTTATAATTACCCAATAATAAGATTATTACATTCTTACATTGGTAGAAGGAATTTGAACTCTCTTTCTTTAAAGATATGGGATACATCCTTACCAACAAAACACTTTTGTTGACAAAATACATGTTTTTAGAATCAATTGCTCGTCTGGCCCCAAAAGATAATCAACTACAAGTTTGCAACAATTATACACCCTTCATTGTATAGTCCTGTTAAACATCTTGTCACGCTGAGAATGCCAAGTAACATGCACGACGCAACTACAATCAAAACAACCAAATCTATACAGATTATAATCAATATCTTTAACAGAATACATCTAAGTTCAATTTTCAGGCCATATATATAACCAGCAATTATTTATGCGTTTACAGAGAAAAAAAGAAAACTGAAAAAGACAAATTCAAGAAGCAAGTTTCACATCCGTCCCCCTTTAACACCCGCATATAGTAAATATCAAATCAAAAGTAAGCTTCAAACGAAGCCTTAAACAATGAACTTCGAGATTTGAAATTTGAAAAATCTTAAATTTAATAATTTAAAAATAAAGAAAATAACAAAACGAACATCGGATGGAAAGATTATTTTTTTTTTTTTTGGTTTCGTTCAAAGATTTGAACTTGTCGCAAATTATGTAAACAGCACATCAAAAGAAAATATAAAACCTATAGAGATATATACCACATGGATAAATGAACAATTCCATGCAAGGAAAAGCTACACAGAGAAAAAAGAAAGACCTTAGTCGTGAGTTGCTTCCGAGGAGCCTTCCCCCGTAGCTTTGCGAGCGGTCTGCTTCGTACGAGCCATCTTGATTTAAGCGAGATGAAGCTGAAATTACAAATCAATTAAAGCACGCGATGGTGCAGTGGAATATTGAAGGATCAAAAGAGATACTGAAAAAGAAAGATTGAAGATATAAGTTGATGATTACCAGGTTAGGGTTTTGAAATTCCCCAATCTCCAGAAACCCAGCTCAGCGGGAAGCTTCAGGCTCGAGAAAATTAAATGAACGATTCCTTTTCGGCGAGTTTGTATATATTTATATATATTAGGCTTTGCTTAGAGGGGATATCAAGACGCCGGTTTCGACTCAATTAATCAATCATTTACTCTTTACAATATTAATAAAAATATTTAAAAAATTTAATTTTAATATTCTATAATATTGTATTAATCATGCTATTTGTAAATTATAAAAAAAAATGGCTTGACAAGCAAACCCTATGTTTACGAAGTGACAATATGTTGAACTACTTGTAAGATATGAGAAAATATATAAAACGTGTCTTTTAGCATATCATGTATGAAATATACGGCCATAAAGTGATAAGATCTTTATCTTTGGAATCAATTAAATATTAATTAATAGGTTTTATTTTATCAGTACCCGATCCTGGATGTGTTACAGAATAGTACTCAACCATAATAGATTTTGCTTTTTACTGCGAGCGATGCACCAGTCACTTGCTCAACCATTTTAAGCAACCCATATTTATTAAAAGTTATTTTATAATTACAAAAAAAAATATAGTTTGATGATGATAACTTTTATATTAGTATGAAACAATCAAGACTATTAAGTTTAATTGAATTGAATCCCCCTTCCAACTGGGAAAAAAATTCGACAAATAACTCCCTCTAAGCCGACTCAAGTATTCTCGATTCAGCTCATAAGGCTGAATATATGCTGGCAACTTCTTTTTAAGATAAGTCTAAGTATCTATGGCTATAAATTTTTTAAAAAGGTTAATTCTTGAAAAGGTTTTAATACTGACCACCTTTTGTACACCATAATCCACCATAGAAATTGAGGTATTCATAAGCTATAACAACATCATATATTTTAGTACTTTGTTCGAGAAGCCTGCAATCATATGTGTAATACGTATCGCAGCATGCTTGAGCTGATCATGGTCAAGGCCCCTAGATGCCCTCTTATTGAGTATTCTCAACTTGGTTAATAATTGGGGCTGGATTTCATTAACTCCTAAAACCGAGTTTCGGCAGCGGCAAACACTAACACCCTTAAGGAATATAGTGTTCCTTAGCCTCGTCGGACGCTCAGATCATAGGGACAAGACCAGACCATGGAAAAAGGGAGCACACAATCTTCCTTGATCTGGATAATCTTATGGTTCACTTGGCATAAAACATTTACGTTGGACTTGGAAGAAAATAATCCGATTCCCGCTGATTGTGTAGCTTATATCCAAACATGTTATTTATTTAACGACCAGATCAGATACACATGGAACATCACACTCGCTCGTCACTAAAACACAAGAAGAAAGTTCCGTTTCAACCTAGACTACCACATTCTTCACAAATTTACAAATTTTACAGGGTCGCTCTACGCCAAAAGTTTAGACTACAGAGACTTTCATGAAGCCGAGGCAGTAACTCTTCTGGTCCTCTTGGATGAAGATCTCAGAGACTTGGGCTGCTTCGGCTTCGCAGTTGTGGATGATTTCTTCGTCTTCTTCACCCCCACCACCTTCCTCGCCGCCTTCTTACCCTTCTTACCTGTCTCAGTTTTCTTAGGCGCGCTTCGCTTAGAGCGCCGAGTCTTCTGTGTGGCGGACCTTGTGACCTTGCCAGTGGTACCCCTGCCCTTCTTGCTCGCCTCAGCGGACAGCTTGTAGGAAGCCTTGATCTTGATGAGCTTCCCCCTCGCAGCTTGGTTCTTCAGCTGAAGAGCCAACATCTTCCTGAAATTCCCAGGAAGAACCGATTTATGCTTCTCCTCCATGTACTTGGCTATGGCGTACGGGCTGGAGCCACCCTTCTCGTTCAGAGCCAATAAAGCCTCCTCAATCATCTGCAAATAGCACCCATTCCATAATTAATTCGCAAAACTTAACAAATAGCTTTTCTTCCCAGGAACCAGAGAATAGAGAATCATCACTTGAAATACCTGAAAATATGGAGGATGAGAAACCATTTTCGGCTGCCTTGCCTTCTTCTCCTTCGGAACCTTGGGCTTCTTCTCCTTGGTCACTGGCTTAGGCTCCTCTGCAGGCTGATCACCTTCTCCGACGGACAACATCACGAAAATTCCGAATCACAAAAATACAAACGGAATAGAAGTTTGAGACACACGTACCACAGCAACGATGGCCTGTGAACCGACTGAACGGGACGTGGAGCATTATATAGGCAGGGAACAATCTCTGGTAGAGAGGAAAATAATTTGGGATTGGTGAACTTCACTGCAAAGGGATCGCCAGCGTGTTTAAAGATAAATCTAGAACGTACACGTGGCGCATATTGCATCGTCATTCAGAGGATATTAATTTGAGGGAACAGAGATGAGTATTTTCTGACCAGAGGATGAGGATTCCAGACAAAATGGGGATCATGAACAAGAGTGTGTTTTCTTACTCCTTTCACGATCCATTTTCTCGTGACGTGCTTCATTTCACACCAAAAACTTTTTTGGGAATTCATGTCAACATAGCAACAATCACAAAGCGGGTTGAATCAGGTAAATTGCTTACCATTTGGGTGACAAGCAAAACATTCTTCGCTCCAGCCTTCAGCTAGTGTGAGCTGCTTTTGCCCGGTTTTAAAATGACGACAAAATAATTTACCCAATTTGACCATGTAGACCGAATGGAATTCACGCTAAATAACAAAAAGATAGTAAATAATTTTGTAATTTGCTTCTTAAAAAATATAATAGCAAAAAGAATATATTAGTTAGTCAATATCATAAAAGTTTATAGAATAAGTTATATTTTTGAATAAGCTGAAGATAATAATTTTTGGGTGGAAAAAAAAATTGTAGATTGTCCAATAATAACAATTTTATTTTTATTTTTTTTCGACATTCTCTCCTCTTTCCATTCTCACGTGTGGCACTCTCTCAGCTTCACCATCATTGCTCCTCCGTCGTCCTCTACACTCCTTCGTCATCCCTCATTGCTGCCCTGTCTCTATCCCTACTCCTTTGTCTTCCTCGTTGCTCTTCGCTTCTTTTTTGCTACCGTCATCGTTGTCTGCTCTGTGTCGTCGCTCACCTTCATCTATGCTCTTGTTCTAGTTCGTGATGGAATGGAGATGGAAAATTGGAGGTGAGAGGAGACGACTCTGCTATCGGCTTGTGAGGAGAGACGTTGCTAGAAATTATGTGCCGTCGCGAGTTTTGTGCTTGCTGTCGTCGTTGGTTGTGGAGGCATGAATGGAGGAAGATGATGACAGCTCTCATGGTGGTGGAAGATGGAGAGAGGCGTAGGTTATGAAGAAGGTGATAGGGACATGGAGTGGCCAAATGAAAGAAGGTAGAAGATGATGACGGTTAAAGATGATTAATAGTAGAGGTGATAGAGTGGGTGAGATGGGACAACTCGCCCACTCTTAATTAATATTTATTTATTTATTTATCTATTATTATTTTTAATAATTTATTAATCATAAAAATTATTTTAATAATAATCATATAAATACTTATTTATTTATAATATTTTTTATAAACTATTTTTAATAAAAATTTCACCATAATTTTTAAATTATTTTTTCTCAATAATATTTTTTAACAATAATTATTTAAATACTAATTTATTTATAATATTTTTTATAGACTATTTTTAATAAAAATTTCTCTATAACTTTTATTTATAATATTTTTTTTTATAAATTATTTTTCAACGGCTAAATCTGACTGGCCTATGTTTTATATATTAAGGACTAGGTTTTGTTTTTTCTTCCCTCACTTTTATGTTTCTATTCCTTCACCACTTTTATTGACTCGATCCGATTCTTTTTTGGTTGTCTTTTAACTATCTATGGAGCCTGTGAGTTTAGTTTTTGCGCACTAATTGCTCCATATTTATCAACAATAAAAAGAGGTTGCATCAGTAATTAGCAAAGGCTTTTGAAAACCGAATCCAATAATTTCATATTTACCTGATTTTGCAGCGGAGGATCAGCCCTTTATCCTCCATAATTGCCAAGATTACAAACGTAGATTCATAGTCCAGCTGTTTATAGAGACTAAAAGGCTGTTTGTTTAACTGTTTGGGCCAATAGCCCTTTCCAAACTAGTTTGGAAAGGATCTAAACACACAAATAGATTATGAAAGATAGTTAAAGACGTGGCTTCAAATTTCATAAAAATTGAACTCAATTGTATAAAGACGTGGCTTCAAATTTCAAATCACATTGATAATACAAGGCCTTTTGATTGAGTAGTTCCTTGTTGGACATGGCGGGCGACATATCATTCTGTGGCACTTCTAGGAAGACAATAAACTATACATGCATGGAATGGGGTAGCGAATCTATGCAGCCAATCAATCAGTCCCCACTTCACATCCCAATAATTAGACCTGCCACCTCGTTAAATTCACTAACTTCTTGATTCTTGATGGTGATTCTGGGGACCGGGAGGAGAGAATTTACGGCGGGAGAGCTCCTCTCATCTGCGAGATTCCAATTTAACGATAACAAAACTCGATTATTAATGATAACAAAACACTACTTCAACACAAATCTCAAGAACTAAGAACTCCAAACTCTCCGTATCATAGCTCTTTCACAGTCGGGAAATATAATCTTGTGTGTGGCAATTGCATGCCCACAGCATAGAAGGAGACGCGCTAACAGTCTATCTTGGTGCCATCATTGGCCAATTATCCATTGATTTAACATGAGTGAACAGCTTAGTGGGACATGACAAACCAACATATAATACAACAGTGACGTTTTTACAATAATACAATCTCTGGTCCATGCAATTAGCACTCCTATTAGCATCCAGGATAGCTGCATCTTTCGTTGTTCCTGTTCAATTTTTCAAACGGCAAACGCTGACAAAACATTCAGTTCCACACAAACCAACGACCCCGTTCAGTTATGAGTAAAGGTACACCTATCAATGTTATGGAATCGGTGCATGAAGTTTATTCAAAGAATGAATCAGCCAAACTTAACAGGAACACATATAACTCGATAGCATTCTAGAAATTAGTTTAGATGTGCAAACATGATATGCTCTTTGTCTGTTACAGTTTGTTGCACTCCTGCGTTTCCATACATCAAGGCTCAAACAGAAACAAATAGAATTGGGGTTAGGCTACCACATACAACTCTAGTCATCTAAAGTCAAAGACATAAATGAAATAAAACTTGCAATTTTATGGATTCTTGATATTCATCCTACCTGTTTTAGAGGCACTTCACAAATTATAGAACTCCAACTCAAACTGAGATATTAGCACCGCTGGAGGCTGGTTGGTTTTGGGATGATGCCAATTCGCTACAGAATCTGGGGTACTTGAAAACCATAGTAATCGACAAAATGACATATAACACAAGGTCAAAAGCGAAGATATCATAAATTTCAAATCACCGTTTTATCATGGCTTGTGGTCAGTAGAGTTGTGACGTTAAGACACAGCCTAAATACTAAATGCATGACTAAAATCAAGTCAAGAAGGCAAGAAAAAAAGGGATATTGTCATAATCTCAATAAAATATGTCAATTGCTATGCCATATATTTTAAAGCAACCACCCAGCTGAGCATAGAAAGCAAGAGAGGAAACATAATAGAGAACCTACATATCACATCATATTACCTCAGTAATATTTGGGGAGAAGAGATAACCATCCATTTATGATTCCAGCCGAGAAGACTAGTAAAAAGAAGGAAGAATTTTACACCATATCACGCGTTGCATCAAAAGACCAAGTAAACTTTTCACTCTTTGTATTTCCGAAGGAAAAAGAATGATGTGTACCATGTGTATGCACTAGTGTGTCAGCGGAGATCCCTTTAACATACAGTAAGGTGCATACTAGGGGACCTAAATATTTGGGCAGCTCTCAACTAATGGAAAGCTTCACGTCCTCCGCATTCAATAAATGACTTAAAGAAAATGAGTCAAACATTTTATTCAAAGTTTCTTTTCTGAGGCAGAGGAAACCTCAAAGCATTACAGAACCAGTCATTTAAGTATCCAAGGAAAATGCAATGGTGCATATTACATCCAAATTCGTATGCCATCAATCACAAGCCTAAGAAGCAGTTGCACCATTTCAGGACCATCTAAAGATGAAGATGAAGATGAGATTTTGCCTAAGACATTGAAGAAAGAAAAAAGTAACCTAGTAATTTAAGGCGCAAGATGGATAAATACATCTCCATAAATTCCATTTGCTAAGAGGTTCGCAATAGCGCTTCATAAACCCAGCCAAGACAGGTTCCGGAAAGACTTTAAAATGATAACATACTTCATTCTAAAAAGTCCACATTATTAGACACTACTCATATAAAACGAAAGATGTTTTATTCTCAACTAGAAACACAACGTTACATTCAAAACATGAAACTCCTCAAGGATACCCAAATTAACAATGAGCAAATTTCAGGACAGAAATCAATCTAATTGACTGTTTGCTCCATAAAAGATCCATGATCATTATTCCAAATGAAGATAGGAAACCCTTCACAGTATTTAGACCTCATTCTCCCAGCTAATTCCTTGAATAAATAAGATTCCTTCCAATATGGCTCCTAACCGTGCAAGTGATTTGTAACTGAATTTAACTCTCCACAACCTGAAAACCTCAAAAGCCTCAATATGCGTATTCATACATCAAACCTGCCCATCAATTTGTCAAAAGATAAATTTTCCACCTGAAAAATCTAGGCTTCCAGTTGTCCTAGACGCTTTTTGATCATCAATGATAAACTAGATCACTCGCATGGATAGGGTACATTCAACAAAAGCATCCCCAAATACAGTCCCTTATCTCATCATGCCTAAGCAAGAGAAGGTCTAGCTCATTCTCAATACAAAAGCATATTATATCTTACTCCAAGACCCAGATAAACAGCCTAACCTACACAGTATACATTAAATAACCTAGGTTATAGCACCTGTTGATCTAATAGACAAAACAAGCATAGAAACTAAAAAGGTTTAATGGAACAAGAGCAGGGTGAAGACAGAAAAGAAATATTGAACTTCATAATTATATGCAGGCAGCAAACCACGAGCTCATAAATGGAGAAGCCACTCCCACATTTCCTAGCTCACCTAAAGATTGTCGACGACCGACAAAACATTAGAAGAGAAATCATTGCTGCATATTAGAACATAAAATCCTATAGAAAAATCTTTACCAAAAGATTCTTGAATCTAGTAGTAGTATCTTCGCTCATATGAGTTATCACCCCCATAAAAAGATGAATATGGACCTCCACCATACTGCAACACCAATACCATAACTCATCAAAGAACTATAGTTTAACCAAATCAATTATGAAACAGGCTAGGCAACATTCACTCACATCAGCACCATAATAATCATGTGAGTACTGTCTCCTGCCAGCTGCAATAGAATCTGCAAATAGAAGAGTCATCGTCATACTGACAATATATTGAACACGCATTTATAATTAAGGAAAAAGAAAGAGGTGAGAGTCAATACCATGGTAACGACTGCCATGAAATACAGCAGGATCTGCATAATCCAGTCGAGGACGAAGTCTAACAGGCCCCATGTAATTAGGATCTGGGTCCTGAAACAGAGATACAAGATCGAACCACTTTACATTCAAGTATATGGAATATGTTATAAAATGTTAGTTACTGTCAGTTAGACATTTCCCGCCTATTCTTTCCTAAGCCTATAAATAAGTGGTTCAGAACATGTATGGTAGACAGAAATGACAATGCAGTAATACATTCTTCAGTTTTCTCTTGGTGACTATCCTTCGTTAATCTCCCTTCCCTTCTCCCTTACTGAATTCCCTATGTTCTTCTTCTTTTTCTCTCATTCTTTCCTCTTTTCCCTTATTCTTTTCCATTTTTGATCAAATACCACAACAGAATACAAATAAAATAGTGGATGAAAAGCAGGTTCAATTTTATTTAAAAATTAATCTTAATAGAATTAAGTGGATTTACGAGCAAATTAAAATTTATGAAAAATTAAATCTTACAGTCATATAATATGGCCGCTTTACCCCACGCACACTGTCTTCATAAAGATATGGATCATCAATATGCCTTCCCATAAAAGGCCTGTCAAACTGTCCTTCAGGGGAGAAAGGCATCCTTGGGGGAATAGGTTCACCATGGCCTCTCTCAGGGGTGCCATACCATGCTCTATCAAGATGAGGCCTAGATGGACCAGCAACTGCAGCACCTTGTGCACCTGCATAATGTCCACCCCTCAAAGGAATCATCCTTTCACCTGCTTTGCAATAAAATAATTTTAAAAAGACTTGAATGATTAGTAATAGTAATAAATAAACCAAAAAAAAAAAACAGCAGCATAGACTTCGAATCAATACCCAATGAGGCCAATTAAATACCATGGAAAATGATTTCTTTTCCATTTTACAGTGAGATATATGATATTTATTATACTCAATATCAATATTTCACAGTGACTGTCCTTTTCTAGTATTAAATTTTTTATTAAGGGGAATGAGACATCTCTAAACTATCAAATCACCTTTTCTATTCCATTCCAAGCGGCCCCTAACATGCAAAAATTAATACAAAAGTTGCAAAAACAACCAAGAGCAGGAAAAATGGTACTTCATACCGAATTGCCTCTGATGAAAATCTGGATAAGCATTATTAAGATTAGGATCATTCCTGAAACCCATTCTTCCAATTTGACCGTGTCCTCCATGATAAAAATTTCTATCCCTGTTGAAATTTCCCAAGTTGACAGCATGTCCTCCACGACCAGAACCCCTTGCTATTGCAGTTGTCATTAAACAAATCAGAATGATGCGTAAAGGTGATTACAGTTTTCAATTAACACGAATGACAAAACTTACCAGATCTTGGAAAGGTTCCACCCCGAGCATGACCAATTCGGAACCCACCACACATGCCTCCCTTGACAGCCTGTGTTTTAGGCAAAGGATTTGAAAGTCTAGCCCTCACTTTTGTCTGACAAACAAGGAAAACCATGGGCCTCTTATTATCAAACAAAAGGTGGCCTTCAAGCAAAAAAGGCAACCGACCCTCAGGCCCCCTTATCCATCTCACTTGGACGCCTAGTTCAAAGTGTTAGTTGGGTCTATGCGAAATGACATTCAAGCGAATAATAAACCAAACGTAATAAAATTAAGCTTGAAATACCAAGAGGGAAATAAAGAGAGGGACGGGGGGAATCAATCAAGAGGGACCTCCTCTCATATTTTCTGTTTCTAAAGAATGAAAAATGTATATATCTATATAAAATCTAAAAAACAAAAAGTAACTATTCATGAGCCATGAAAAATGTAGTTATCCACAGGCTTTATGCAAAACAGATGACTTACATTCTAATTAAGTAATAACACTAAAAAATTACCCTGACTTAAGGAAAATTATTAACACGGTGCAGGAAGCGAAGGAGAGAAGAAAAATAGTCAGTAATATAAGAATGAAAAATTACGGACAAGTACCCATCTAGATGATATACCTTTTGCGTTCCATCAACAAATTCTGAACTATTTACACCAACAACACAAGCTACAGCGGCTTCATGTGTAGAGAAATCAACAAATCCAAAATCTTTCCTCTTAGCAGTGGTCATATTCCGGGCAAGTACAATTCGTACAATTTCACCATAACCTTTAAGGTGCTCCCTAATGCAGCCCTCATCCCAATGAGGAAGGAGACCATCAACAAAAACGGACTTCACCTGTGCCATAATCTCTGGATCCAGCTCCCGTACAGGCTCTGCAAAGGCTACTTTGACGGTTCGCTCAGCATGTCCAAAGATTACATCAGGCTTTTGAAGCCTCTTATAGGCAAGCATGGCATCATGATGACAGGAGAACTCAAGGAATGCAAAGCCCCGGCTTAGTCCTTCATGGTGAACATCTGGGACGAGTGTAATGTTTTCAACACCCTCAACACCATAGTCCTTCAACTTCTGTTTGATCTGCCATCCATTTCTTACAGAGAATGAGTGAACAAGCCAGAAAAATTAACATATTCAAAAGAACAAACTGCTATCCACTTACAGCTTCTTTTGTCCATGTATTGCATATATTTCCTAAGAATAATATGTCATTATCCTCACTGGGTGCAGTGCCACATCGCTTACCACGCATCTGAAAACAATTATAAGTTAGAGAAAAAGCACAAAAAGGAAGAGAAGAAAAGGTAGGAAAACAAATGAATGACCAATAAAAAGAAAGAGATAAACATACAACAGGGTTTTTCATTTCTGACAAAGCTTTCTTTGCGTGTTCCTTGCAAGAAAATTTTACATATGCATAGCCCTTATTTTTGTTTGTTGAAGAATTTTTATGCAACCTGACTTCAACTCTCTCCCCAATCTTCTCGAAAACCTTTATAAGATCTTCCTCTGTAGCATCACGATCAAGCCCGCCAACAAATATTTCATTCTCTTTCTTAATCTTGCGCTCCTTTGCAATAGTTGACAATTCCTTGTGTTCCTCATCCAATGTCTCAGCTTCTTCAAGAGGCTCCTCTGGATCAGCCTCAACAAGCTCCCCCTCCCCTCATTCTTCACGATGTAGCCTTTCACCACAACCCTTGGTGCCTTGATCACCACTTGGATTCACCTTTTCAGGTTTAACATCATTTTGCAGAAATTGATTTGTCAGTTCTTTCTCAACAGAATCAGGGTTAGATTCCTGGTTATGCATAATATTACTTGTCTCCTCTTGCATGGATTTCTCTAAGGCTTTTTCTCCCTCCTTTTCCATTGATTTTTCTGATTCTTTTTCTCCATCCTCTTCCTTCACCTGCTCTCCTTGGTCTTTCATTTCTATACTGACAGAATCAGCATTAAATTGCTCTTTATGTACAATATTAGCTGTCTGTTCTTTCGTTGATTTTTCTGATGCTTTTTCCCCATCCTCTTCATTTGTTTGTTCTCCTTCGTTTGCATCAGTGGGTTCTTCATTCTCCAGAGATTTAGAGAGCTCCACCATGGTATGTTCTTCTTGATTCAATAAAATAGGGACACCTTGGGAGGCAGAGACTACAGCTTCAACTATGTCTCTTTTCTTCTCTGCTGATTCACAAGCACTATCAGCATTACACCCATCCCCTTCCTTGGGATGTTGTTCATTCCCTGCAGATTGTCTAACAAACTCAACACCTTTTTCCCCCACTTCTTTATTTTCAATTTCATCTGCTTTGACGACCTCAACATTTAGAGGATCCTCCAATTTCTCAGCTACTTCAATATTATCCACTTTCGGTGTTTCATCAGTTATTGCCTCCACTTGTTCTTCCTGCTCCTGGGTCGTAACAGCTTTAGTTGAATTCCTAGGTCTTCCCACTGCTCTCTTTGGTGTTGACTTTGCAGCTGTAACAACTTTTGTCTCTGGTGTCATCGGAGAAGCATCAACCGCTTCTTTTACCTCCTCTATCACATGTTGAGAGAATAAAATAAAAATCAACAAATTTCGACAATAAATAGCGATCGGATTTTAAATAATGAAAACTAGGTACCATAAAAAGACTTCGGGGAAAAAAAGAACACCTGCATAATAATTGGATAATGAGGGAAGAAGTGCACTGCGTTGACAACTTGAACAGTAATAACGTGGAAAATTTGCTAAAAGCAAATACTTAGGACCCAAATAAATACTCATAAACCAATAACATGTAATCTTCCAACTCGAAGCAGAGACACGCCAATTAAACTCCTTATATTTGATTAAGTTGGAACAATTTTGTGGCTTTCCATCTCATAACGATAACTCTAACTGGCAAACAACTTTCGAGGACTTTCACACATAAAAAAATTGTCAGCAAAATGGTGGGGAAGAAAAGTTTTACCAGATGACTGCTCCGGTTCCTCATCAAACCTCGTGTTTTGTAAGGGCGAGGCCTCGTTCTTCTTTGCCTGCCTAGTTTTGATCGTAGAGGTGCGCTTGGTCTGGGGGGATTGGGCGATCGCCGGGCTTTTAGATGCGGATTTCCTCGTCGGCGGTGTCTTCTTAGCTGCCGCTGATTTGGAAGAAGCAGCGTTTCTAGTTCGCATGATGAATCGTTGCGATAGAAGTAGAGAAGATTACGCCCAGGATGAAGGCGGTAATTCTCTGATTTCAGATGTTGAGGCTTCGGAATCCCAATATTTTCTGTCAGGAAGTATGACGATGGATTCTGCAGCGGCTGATGGACACTGTTACTGCGCAATAATGCCCCCTAACACGTGAATATCTTGTTTTTTACCCGGTTAAAATGAGAATTAGAATTATGCGCTCATTTTGGGGAATTTTGTTGATAAAATAAAACTTTAAAAAAAAAAAATCCCTGCTATCTCTTATTCTTGTTCATTGCTTGACAAGCTCCAACAACACCTTGTTCTAATTACATTCCACTTCCGAAGTCTCGTCCCTCATGTGCTAAATATGGCATTAGAATGAGGCCAAGTGTTTTTTAGGAACAGATGATAGTCACGCACCATTATTAGTTCATTAATGGCATTCTGATAATATCTTTTTTTACAATTTTTATTTTTTTAAAATAAAATCCTTTTATGTGCGTGCATACTAATAATATTCAATGTTTTTACCTTCATAATATTATTTAAATTTGAAGCAATGGCTTTTTTCAAATAAATTGCGCTACATCAAAAGTGACCCCTATCTAAACAAATAGTTAACTAAATTATCTGTGACAAATAATAAATTTCTTTTTACATGCTATATTTAATATTTATCCTTCATTATTTTTTTAAATTTTCATTAAATTAATTAATTATGATGAACCTGCGAGCAATGTTTTGTAGATCACGATGAACCATTTCTCCTTAGATTTTTATTTTAACCAGAAAACCATCTCTCGATATATGCTCCCGTTCGCAATTCAGGTATTCTGTTGAAGCAGTTAGTGGCCGCGCTTCAGATTACGAAGTGAAAGTGGAACCCGAAGGAGAAGAAGAGGGCAGGAGCATATCCTCGCAGTGCACGCCACATCTCACCCCCTTATTGCACGACATCAGTGAGAACTAGGCTTTGGTTTCGATTTTCACTCCTATAAGTACTGGTTATGGGCGCTTCAGAATCTACCTTCTCAAACTCCCAGGTTGAACCCTTTCAAGTCCACTGTTTTACCATGATTTTGGATTAGAAGATTCCATTTCTGTTGAAGAAGTTAATTTCTCACTTGTTTTCTTCCCTTTCCCGTACTCGCTCTCTCAATTTATAATGGCTTCAGAGGCCAGATGACAAAATCACCACCGTATCAGAGCGATCGGAGGCCGCTGACCCCATTATGGAGAAGCTCAAATCGCTCAAAATTGTAAGTTCTGATTTCATTCTTTTTCTTTCTTTGTTTTATTGAGAAAATGAATCTTCATTCTCTGGAGGGCTTATGTTTGGTTATATTTCTAGGTAAGATTTCAACTTGCGGATCCCTGACTCTTATTTTCGCTTCTTGTGTTGAATTGCAGACATCACCCATATTGACCTCTCCCCCGGCAGAGAGTAGCTTAACAGATATTTTACTGAGGAAGCCTTCGTCGTCGTCGGTTTCAGGTGGGTCCTCATAGCTCAACTGCTTAACAGATATTTTGCCATGGAGTGCTTATTGCTAGAACTCATGGCCTTATTGGGTGCTCATCCTGGTCAGTGTAAATTGGACGCAAATTCTAGTCAAGATAATTAGCAAAGATGTTCTAAGATTAATATACGACTTGGGATATGACTATATGAGTGCTAATTGCTGTGGCTGGCTTCTTATTACACGGAGGATGCTTATCTTATGCATCCTCTTGTACAGCTCGTTTTTCTTGTAATTAACGAAATATGCTTTACCTTTTACATTTTCTGGTACCATTGGTTTTAGTTCAAATTAATTTAGATGCGAATTACCCATGTGATACATTTGTTAATCTTCTGACTTCTTAGAGTTCCTTAATAGTTGTATGTGCCCGGAAATGGATACAAGAGTAGAAGACACTGAAGCTTTAAATTAGACTGATAACAAATTTAGGAAAGATACTTTGTCACTGTCCCTGGTGAAAATCCAAATCCCCATATATCTGTTTAAGATAGTAGTAAAAGTGTAAACATTTAGATGCTCTGATAACCCATCTCGCTTCACATTCATGTCTTGGCAATTCCCCTATCATAGTTCACAAATAGAAGAAAGCATAGAGTTGTCATGTTACATTGAGACATTGAAGTTTGTGGGGATTGCTTGTCCTTTACTTTCTAATATGAGAGAGGATTAACGCACTCTAAGATAGGGAAGGAAGATGATAACACAGGGTAAACTTGTCTGGTTATTCCCACCTCACCAAAGGCTAGAAGGCATCTATAACTCTTGTGTGGACAGAGAAACTTTTGTCAGTTGTACAATGAATTAATATACTAGGTTCCTTTTCTATTTTTTCTTATCTAACTATTATATACTCCCCTAGTCCTTAATATAAGACCTAGTTTGTAGTGTGCCTACAAACTAGGTCTTATATTAAGGACTTGGGGTGTATTATTTACTTGAGTTTCAAAAGTTTTTATTTCACACACTTCAGGTTTTCCAGCCACATCTATTACTCTACAGATTGATGTTGGCCCCAATCTTATATATAATAATAAGAATAGACTAGTTGTCACTTGGTTGTCTGCTATCTGATACTATTACCATTAACTGTTCAATTGAGACTAATTCTTAATTGCTTGCATTTCTGGGTTGAAACAGCTATTGTAAATCCAAAGATTCTACTGGATCTCTTCTCAATGTACCGTGATTGGCAGGAAGACAAAGCTCAAAAGATAAGCAAAAGACAGGTCTGTCTAGCACAATAGTTCAGCAAACTCAATTAGTTTTGGATTCAATTTCTTATCAAACATCCTTCCCAAAAGCTAAAAAGAATATCACAAGAGAAAACCATGAAATATTTTTATCTAGATTTGAAATTTACCTGATGTTTAATTTGGGTTATTGTTTAAAATAGTTTTCACGCCAGTGGATAGAAAATACTACTGTCATTACAAGCAATAAAAGGAAATTATGTTTGATAGCTAGCTGACTTATTGTGATACTTCGTGTTTTTTCTTTCCTTCTATTTTTTGGGTATCATATGGTAACTGGTAATGCATAATTGCATATAATATACATATTTTCCCATGTATTGCATGGGGTTCTAAGATAAATTGCATTATCCATGACTTATGAATGATATGGCTTGCTGTAGATTTTGTATTTTGTGTTGAAATTGATTACTGGAATGATGATGCTAAGGAGAACACTTGAATGAAATTATCAGTGGCTGGTAAAATATTTCTAGACCTCAAATGTACTCTTTAGACCATTCTCTTATTGAATAGTGTCGGCTTAACATCCTTAAAGTTAATAGTTCAACCTAATTTTTCTATGAGCATAAATATAGAGCTCAACTCAGGTAAAATTCTTATACAACACCAACTGGGATTAGGGATGAATGGGATCTTGCCGATCAATTATGGGGAAGTCTGACTTGGCATTTGAGTCACTACTGTTTAGAAAAAGAAATCCAGTTTTAAAAGTTGAGGGACCTAATTTCTGGTTTTAAATGCAACTAAAGGGGGGCCTTTTGAATTATCACTAATAATAAATTAATCAGTTAATATAGAATGAATAGTTCATTTTGGCAGTCATGCTAATTGGAAACTTTGAGAAGTTATATCAGAACCAGAAATTCCTATCTTGGATTGAGGCTCCAGTAATTTTTATGCCGATGTTAATGTTTTTTAACCACTCGTTACACGCTGTCATTGTTTGTATCAATTGGTAGACATTGTTATCACATTGGAAAAATTGGCATATAAATGCTATGAGATCGTCTCATGCAAGCCAGCAAGAATGATGAAAATTCTTGCAGGAGGAGGTAGAAAATAAAATAGAAGTTGCAGATGCTTTGGCAGTTAAACTTCTTCAGCGATTTAACCACTCAGTATCTACAATGAGGACCGCTTCACAACACCTATCAGAAGGTAATTGATCAATCAAAATCTAGTATTATGGAGAATACTGGGCGGCATGACATCATAGTAACACATTTCACTTGGAAGGGTCCACTGAATCGTAAAATCTTAAACTCATGTGCATGTCTGTTATAGTGTAATGTTTACACGGTATGGCGAAAGACTGATTAACTGTGACTGCCATTCTATGAGTTCTGCTTACCTACTACCACTGCAAGCGAAGACATTATAACTTTTGTATTGGAACTGGCATGCAGTTCATGCATTGCAGGTGGAAATTGGAGAGCTTAAAGGACGGCTGACTGAAGTTATCAGTAACTGTGATGCACTGTGTAAAAGAATTACAGCAGAAGGCCCAGAATCTCTCAGATCATCTATTAAGCCTTTTACAGTTACTAAAACTGACCAAGAAATCTTATCCAACTCACCTAATTTGCAGGCAGGTTTAATTAGAAATCCACCTTCAGAAGAGTAGTTAGACACTTAGACTGACATGTTTACTTCCTGTATACGTCGAGGATTTCTACATTCTTGTTGAACTTAAGGTTTCACTTTCATTTCTGACTTGAATGGTTGGATAAAATTTTTGTCTAAATTTCTAAAGCCTCGTTTTGGATGAACGGCATGAAACTTGTTCTTGGTTGAGAACGTGAGATGCAAGTCCGTGACATGATTGATCCATGTGGCCATGCCTCTTCCAAAGGGAGCTTTGCTGCTGCACCGACTCCTGGTTTGTTATGGAAATACGAAACGGCAAGAGACCACGTAGCCTTTTGGTTCGACATGTCACATGTAATCAGATGTAGAGCAATTATTTCACATTGCAGGTTTCTTTTTACCAGCTGACTGAGTAGATCACGATCTAGTTTACCAGCATTTCATTCGCAAGAGTGATAGAAAATTTTAATTTTCCTTAAGTTTGGTTAAATGATGTTGAATTATTTGTTTATTTAATGCCCTCAATGGTCGACGAGGACTCAGTTTTAATTACTCTAATGAGCACACTGCTCCACACAAGAGGTATACATGCCCTTTCGCAAATAATTCCCAAATAATTGAAAGGCAAAAATGCTATTTAATCCTTTAAATAATTATATCTGCCTTTTTATTATTTGCAATATGTCTTACTTTTATAAATAAAAGTAATCATCTTTTTTTATGTGTTATGAAAAAAAATTTTGACTTGCGCTAAAATTTAGCATCAATTAAATTATTTCATGCATGTGATATCGGCTCTATATTTAGCATCATCATTACGTGCATATATTATTATCTTTTTATTATAATATTTAACATAGATATAAGCATTGTTTTTATTCCCATCCATCTTCATTCATTTTCTTTTATATATATATATATATATATACACGCACGCACGCACTTAATAATTTTGCTTGCCTCATATTCTAATTTTCTAAAACTTAAGCCTTTTACTAATCAATTCAGGCTGCTCAATTCACATACTAATCAATTTTCAGCTCAAGGCTTGTGATGATCCAGCGAGCAATCTGATTGTTTCGAGTGTTGCGTGAATTGATCAGGATGAGAGCTAAGTCGCAGGATATACGAGACCTGAACCAACTTAAAAATAAAAAAAGTTATCAAACATAAAAATATTTTCTTTCACATTTTTTTCTTCCTTTAACCCTCTTATTTTTTTTTTGTTGCCCACCCAGTTTACCGGAGCTTTGCCCCGACTACATCTGGATCCGACCCGCGTCGCGCACCTGGCTATGGTGGGTGAGTCTCCCAACGGGGATTTTCTGCGTACGCCAAGGCTCGAACTCGAGACCTCGCTTAAGCGATACCGAGCCACTTACCACTCGAACCAACCCCGTTGGTCTTTAAGCCTCTTATTATGTACGAAACGCAGCATTAATTCAATTTTCAAACATTCAAATGTGTAAAAGTGACCAGGCCAGGCCAATATTCCTGCTCTGGCATCTGACTCTGAGGTTGCTGCGATCACATTTTCACTTCGTTCCTCCACAACTAAAAGCATTTTTCTTTTGCTCACGAAGTAATTTCATTAATTCAGCTGACAAGAATATATATAACACATATCTCGGAAAATAGTGACTTCGAATCCCGAAAGACTCGTTAATGGGTAAACCATAAGGTTAAAAAGGTACTGTTCCTGAGAGAAGATATAGAACACACTAGCGATCAAGAATCAATGGAAGAAAAATGAACAGAACAACGAATAGCTAATTTAATTTCTGCGACAACGGGATGAACTGACATTGAGAAAATGGGATTATATAAAATTTGGATAATCCATAACTGTGAGAGAAACTTGAACAAAAGAAAATCACTCATCCGATCAAACTGTCATCTATGGTAAATCATTCAAAGAACTGCATTGTATATCTTAAAAAGTCTAAAACCTATGATAGATTGAATTTCTAAGCAACAACTTGTCTAAAGCCACATGAGAAAAAGGTTGAATTCCAATTACTATGGATCAAGGTTGTTGCTGAGCATCCAAGTAGCCAGCATCCACAAGCACCTTCTCCCTCTTGGCCAATTCAATGTCCTCGTCCACCATCATCTTCACCAACTGCTCAAATCCCACCCTGGGCTTCCACCCAAGCACTTTCCTGGCCTTGCTTGAATCTCCCTTGAGATTGTCAACCTCCGCAGGCCTAAAGTACCTCTTGTCAATCTCCACGTGATCCCTCCAATTCAAACCCACGTAGCCAAATGCAACCTCCAAGAACTCTTCAACTGTGTGGGATTCCTCCGTGGCCACAACGTAATCGTCCGGCTTATCCTGCTGCAGCATCATCCACATAGCCTCCACATAATCCCCAGCAAAACCCCAATCCCTCGAAGCCTGCAAATTCCCCAGGAACAATTTGCGCTGCAAGCCTATCTTGATCCGACCCACAGCGCGCGTGATCTTCCGGGTCACGAAATTCTCACCTCGCCTCGGCGATTCGTGGTTGAAGAGTATCCCATTGCAGGCAAAGAGCCCATAAGCCTCGCGATAATTAACGGTGTACCAATGCGCGGCGCATTTCGACGCCGCATAAGGAGACCGAGGATGAAATGGGGAATTCTCCGACTGCGGAGGTGGGGTGGAACCGAACATTTCGGATGACCCGGCCTGGTAATAGCGAATATGGCTACGACCGGTGGCGGCGATATGGGAGCGAACAGCCTCCAAGAGTCGGAGCGCACCAGTGGCGACAACATCTGCGGTGTAATCGGGGATCTCGAAGGAAACGGCGACATGCGACTGGGCAGCGAGATTGTAAACCTCATCAGGGAGGATTGTGTCGAGCCATCGACGGAGGGAAGAGGCATCTGTGAGATCGGCATAATGAAGCTTCATTCGAGCCTTGTTGGTGTTGTGGGGATCGATGTAGATGTGATTGATTCGTTGGGTGTTGAAGTTAGAGGATCGGCGAATAAGGCCATGGACTTCGTAGCCTTTGTTGAGGAGGAATTCGGTGAGGTAGGAACCATCTTGGCCGGTGATGCCGGTGATCAATGCCACCTTGCGAGGAGGAGAAACGTCGCCATTAGCGGCTGCGGGAGAAGATCCAGATCCAGATCCGGAGGGATTGTTCTGGGACGCCATGAGAGTTGAGACAGTTTCGAATTGGCGGGTCGAAGCAGCGTCAGAGACAGAGAAAATGAAGGTCACAGTGAATCGATGGGGAGAGACCGAAATTATGCAATTAATATAATGAGTGAGGAACGGCGACGTCACGCGCTTTTCAGATCTCGTTGGCCTTCCTGGTAATTGGCAAATTACCGTACCAGAATCCAAAACAGTTAATGACTAAAAAATTTCTGAGTGTCATTTGTTTTTGAGAAAAGATAGTGGAAATTTTATTTTAAAAATTATAAATATCCCGTTGTTCATATAAACTCCTTATGCCATAAACCTGAAGAATTGGAAATTTGAAAGAAATAAAAACCTGTCTTCTTTTTAACCTAATAAAAACAAATAGGTGATATTCTTATGTTAACTTGTTAAAAAGGTGTTATATATAAAAAGGACAAAATATAAAAAAAATTGTCGCCACGTAATAATGGAATTAACCTTAGAGAGGTCAATTGGAAATCGTATCAGAGGTGTCGGTGCGGAGACTATGAACTTGCAGCATCTGCGCTCCCCACCGCGGAGATGGATCGGCTGACATTATTGAAAGGGAAAAGTAAAAAGGAACAAATTACAGTTAAAAAATGATATTAGTCTTTTAACGATGAAGATTTCTTACCTGTTTTGTAGTAATTTTTGGTTATTGAAATTTATAAGTAATAGTATATTATATTCTTTTTATTTGTTATTTTATTATAATTGAATAGAATCTCAACTGGAAACAATTATGTATGGTTTCATTCATGTTTACAAGAAATTCGATGCAAACTTACAAATCGCGTTCCTCTTGACATGAACATTAATTCATGCCAATTTTATACCATCCATGGATGATATATCTATTACGCATATTATATATATGTTGCAATATAATATAGGCAATCCCATATTTAAAATATATTTTATAATATTAAATATATACTAAATAATTAATAATGTGAGTGTTTAGATAATCTAAGACTATAATTTAAAAAGAAGTTTTTGACTTAAACTATGATTTAAAAAAAAATAAAATAAACAGCATTTAAATGTTTAAAAATTTATAGACCAAATTATAATTTTAAACTATAATTTTAAATAAACTCTTAAAAATAATTTATAAAAGGGGAAAAAAATTATAAACTGTCCAATTATTATTTTATTTTTATTTTTTATGATACACTATTTATCTTCTCCTCTCTCTTCTCTTGTCTAATACTTCTTCTCCACCTCTATGTCTTCTTTGATTTGCCATCATCGCTTGTGGGGTTGCCTCTGCGTCGTTGCTCCTAGGGGTTGCCTTAGCCTGTGCTTGTCATCATTGTGCAAATATAGGGTCATCTTTGTCGTTGCCGTGTGTCTCCTCCATTGAGCTCTGCTTTATTTGTTTGTGGAGTCATTGTGTGTTGGGATGGAGATGGCCGACTACAGAGAGTAGACGATGATGACTGAGGATGATAAATATAATGAACAATGGATGTGAGGAATAGCAGGTGAGGATGATAATGATAAACAGTAAATAATTATTTATTTAATTTTTTATCTCATATTATTTCTGATAATTTAATAATTATAAAACTCATTATAGTAATAACTATCTAAATACTCATTTATTCATAATCACTTCTTTTTCTTAAACTCTTATCCAGAAAATATTATCCAGAATTACTTTTATATTACTTTTTTTCTGTAAGCTATTCTTCAAAAACCAATCAAAACATGTCCAATATTTTTATTAGTAATTATTTTGGAATAATAGTCTACAGACATATTTAAATGTGATTTATACGAGCAATTGGTTGCATTGAAGTGATTTAATCCCGTGTTCAAAATTTTGTTGAATAGGACTATTAATGTTATATTAAATATTACAGTCATAAATAAATATAAGATATCGCAGTGTAATCTGTATTACAAGTGAGGTTTCATTATATAGGGTAGAAAGTGTTGTATCTCGTGAATCTGCATGAACTTCCGATCTTTTGGGATACATAATTCTAACTAACTGGAGGTTTTATGAATTAACTCTTTAAAGGATCCGACTACGCGCTTTAATTCTCCTTTCATGAATTAAGACATTAAGGAAGGATGCATAAGTTGAAGACCTTTTACTTGGTAGACATGAATTTTTTATTTTTTTTGTTGCCCACCCGGTTTACCGGAGTTTTGTCCCGACTACATCCAGATTCGACTCGCGTCGCGCACCTGATTATGGTGGGTGAGTCTCCCAATGATTTTTTGTGTACGCCAAAGCTCAAACTCGAGACCTCACTTAAGCGATACCGAGCCGCTTACTACTCGAATCAATCCCCGTTAGTTGAATTCTTGATTTTGTATCTTCTATATTTATACATCGCATCCCTTGAGATATTTTTTAGTGATTAGAATGTCTATTTATTTTTTTTATGCTGGAATTTTTGAAAAGGGGAAAAATATGCATGGATTCGTTGAACTTCTCCAAACCAATATATTTTGGGTCACATCTAAAGCCCAATATATTCCATTCACAGTTTAAGTGCCTGGCACCACGTTTCAAAAAGATTTTAAGGCAAAATTTCGGTTTAGAAATTTTTTACATAAATAATAATTTTTGTTGAGAATTGATTTTGGACAAAATCTCAGTTTGAAACCTAGGTTTTGAATAAACTACTGAAAATAGCTTTTTATTTGAAACCTAGGTTTTGGATTATCCAATTACTATTATACCCTTATTTTTTTTACACCATCTCTCCTCTCTCCTTTCTTTTCTCTATTATCTCTCCTCTCTCTTCTCTTATCTCTCTTTTTCTCTTTCCTCTCTCATCTCTTATCTCTCTTTTTCTCTCTCCTCTCTACACTCTCTTCTCTCTCCTATTTATTCTCTATCATCTTTCATCTCTCTTACTTTTAATCATATCATACCCTTTTTAGTAATTTACTAATATAAAAAGTGATTCTACTACTAATCATCCAAACATCTTTATTCCCAAAATCTATTATTCTCAAAATATTTTTTCCAGAATCTATTCTCTAAAAGCTAATCCAAACACACCCTAAGTCCCAATGTCAGCGACGCTGCCTAAGTGGGCCTGAGGAAATAAAAGAGGGGTTATGGATTGCAAATAAGCCTCCAATACCACTAAAAGGGTTAGTTTGAGTAATAAACGGTTCGATATCGCTTAAACGAAGTCTCGAGTTTGAGTCTTAGTATATACAAAAAATTATTGTTAGGAGATTCACCTACTATAGCTAAGTGCGTGATGCTGGTCGGATCTGGATGTAGTTGAGATAAAATTTCAATAAATTGAGTGGGTAAAAAAAAAGTCATGATAATATCGCTTAGACTTTATAAAAAAAGTTAAATTAATAAATGGCATAGGATATGGACTTATTTGCTGCGAAAATGAAAACACTCAAATCCTGTCAGTCTAATGGATGGTTTTAAATAAAGAAGAAAGAGATAAAAAAAAAATAATGTAAAAGGAATTTTTGCCTTATCATGAAGGGAGCTGGCATAACGCGCTGCTTGGTGCCTGGCTGTCCACGTTTGATGGCAAGTTGTTTTTGACGGCTTAAGAATTTGATAATTACATCAGAAGGATCTAAAACACTAGTGAGTAGTGACTGCCCACGCTTGATGATATCTCTATTACTTGAAATACTTATAAATGACCATAGTTACCGCCAGATCAGTGTTGAAAAAATATAAATATTTTTTTAATATGTTAGTAACAGCTAGATATATTCTTCCAATGCAACATACGTGGTAGATAATAAATTTAAAATGTTTTGTGAATATTCTATTTATTCTCTAAATATCTAAATCATGTTAAAAATTAAAATGCATGGGATCCAACGAATAGAAATAGCGCGGCGCATTAAATTTTTTATCTACTTTTATATTTATACCAATAATAATGATAATGATTTACCTCAAAGGTATAAATCCACAAACGGACATATCGGATTTGGATGTGGGCGTGTATACGTAATATTTAATTATTTTTTTTTGATAAAGGTAATATTTAAATTTAAATAAATTCAATTCTGGGAGAAATCTCCAGCTGTGTGGATAAAAGAGGAGTGGGCGTATAACAACATGTGGGCCTAAGGGCCCACCAGTACAGAGTTGGGCGACGCACGCTCAACCACTACCGTATTGGCCAGTGTTTGCGTCGATGTGCTGTCACTGCGTGCCTCAGATCCACGAACCCTACCTGCCTTTTTACTATTTCTACGCCTGCCCCCCCGAAACTTCTAGCTGCTTTCGAAATATCTCCCTCACGCCTCTTATAAACTCTCCCACCGAAACAAATACTCGGCACTAACGGATTCTTTTTGTTTCTTGTTTCTATTTTTTCATATTTTTTTGATCTTCTGCCCGAGTCCTTTCATTCTCGCCACCGATTAGGATATCCAATTGATTTCGTTTGTAAATCTGATTGTTTTTGTTTGATCATCCTTCTCTCTTCCTTAAAGTGTTAATTGAAGCAGAAAATCTGAGATTTAATATGAAGCGGGCAAGGAAATCGAACAGGGTTTCGTGGGCTCCTGGATTTAATCTGTGTCAGGTATATATATAACTGCAACATTCTTTCTCAAAATTTCCTTCGTTAGGGCAAATTTTTGTTTTCCAATTTGTTGGTTGATTCGTGACCCTTTAGGGTTCTACGACGTTCGATCTATTCCAATTTGTTCTTCTTTTGCTTCTTCTTCCCCTCACATTACATAATCTATCCTTTCTCCTAATTTTCTCATATTGGTTCTTGTCAATTTGGATCGGTAGCTACCGACGGAACAGGGCATTCCGCTGACAAAAAAAAAAAAAAATAAAACAAAAAGACTCTACCAAAGGAGATCATCGACTGAAAAATTTACAATCCTGTTAAAGTATTATTCTTTATAAATGTATTTTACCAAGAATAGTAGTTTTGTATTATGGTAAAATTTCGATACAGCGCAATTAATTGCTGAAAACGTAAAGTTGAAATAAGATTGTATCGAACAAGAAGCTTTGATTTAGAAAATTTTCTTCTGGATCGAAGGGCAAAGGTATAATGTGTTTTTCTTTTGGATACTCTAGCTCATTTTACACCTATAAGAGATAAAATCAAGCAAGTTGTTGAAGATATTAGACGCTGGGCAGCCAATTTTAATAATCTAGGCAAAATTGGGTTGTACGGCCCATTCGATTGCCGTTAGTCAGGATAATTAAAAGCATGGTAGGAAAATCTTCAAGTTTTATTAGCTAGTTTTCCTCATTCTAGTCCCCCAATCCCCAACCCGCCAAGAAAAATCTGCTTAACTTGATAACGTGGAAATAATTAATTCGACTTAATTTACCATATATTGATAATCATATCATAAATTACCTGAAATTGTGCAAAAGTATTTAATGACTCTGAAGATTCAACCTTTTTAAGAAGGTCGTCTAGAAGGCCTACTTATTAGACTTGTCAGAGTCGCAATGTTCCACTTCTACCACCTCCGATCCAATGAGAAAAAAAGGGGCGTTAGACCTGGCAATGTTTGAAAATCTAACATGTTGCTCATTGAATCTGTTTCTATATTGTCGGGTATGGATGCAATTCCTCATGGGATAAGAAACCTGTCATTACAAAATAATGCTAAGCTTATTAAAATTTTCCATCATATTTGTCTATCATTTGGAAACAGAAAGCATAAAAGATAACAAGAATACACTAAAAACAAACTTTTACGTCAAAGGTTTTTACCTTATGGTGTTGTTCGGACAACCTTGCTAAGACGTGTTTGATGGGTTGAACTGCAACTTTGAGCATGCTCAGAGTGATGGGACTTCTGAACTTATCAATGTGTGCATGAACCAATGGATTCATCAAATTAATATGCATATGCTAAATTAAATGTTTGTCTTTGATCTGATTAAGGGTGTGTTTGGATTAGCTTTTGGAGAATAGATTCTCGGAAAAATAGATTTTAGAGAATAGATTTTGGGTAGAATAGATTTTGGGAATAAAGATGCTTGGATGATTGGTAGTAGAATAACTTTTTATATTGGTAAATTACTAAAAAGGGTATGATATGATTAAAAGTAAGAGAGATGAAAGATGATAGAGAAAAAAGAGGAAAGAGAAGAGAGTGTAGAGAGGAGAGAGGAGAGAGAAAAAGAGAGATAAGAGAAGAGAGAGGAAAGAGAAAAAGAGAGATAAGAGAAGAGAGGGGAGAAATGATAGAGAAAAGAGAGGAGAGAGGAGAGATGGTGTAAAAAAAAGTAAGGGTATAATAGTAATTGGATAATTCAAAACCTAGGTTTCAAACCAAAATCTATTTTCAGTGGCTTATTCAAAACCGCGGTTTCAAACCGAGGTTTTGCCCAGAATCAATTCTCAACAAAAATAGCCGTTTGTGTAAAAATTTTCCAAACCGCGGTTTTGGCCCATAATTGATTTTGAAACGGGCTCCCAAACACACACTAAGTGACAAATGCCGGTGGAAAATTGCTTCAACTTGCATGGTATATGAATGAAAATAAATATGATCATGTCATCAAAATATTTGGAATTGCAAGTTTTTACCAATTTGGTTGTTATTTTATGAAAAAGGTTAATGTTTGCTAGTGAAAATTGTGCTTTTAATTTAGGGTCATGCACAAGATGGAAGGCTTAGATGAAAAAATGGATAGATGTTAGTGCTGTTACCAATTTTATGATTTGTTTTTAATCTGCATTCTGACAAGGGAATGAATTATTAATTTTTACTAGTTTACAAATGCTTAACAGATGATTGCTTCTGTATGTGGAAAATAATGAGGATGTTGTCAAACAACTTAGAAAAATAGTTCACCAGAATGTTATATATGATGCAATTGGGACCACTATAAGACTAATTTGACCATGGTGGGAAAATGGAATAAAAGCAATCAACTCATGAAATCTGTACTTTTGGCTGGCGTGTGTAGTGTGTTAATGGCTACTTGATATTTCTGTACGGTCATCATTCTGAAGTCTGTATTACACGATTGTTTGGTTCTGTATTGTTGCCAAAGTAGTGCTTTTGAGTCTAGCACCTTTGAGGTGCTCACATCTAAGACCATGACATGATTATTGGTCACCTAGTCTTTAGTAGGGTATTCGTGGTAAACAATAAAATTACCGACCATATATTTGTAGTATTACATTGGCCTATATATGTGCTTTTCTTGATGACTTCTTATGTCATCTTATGGTTGATTGGGAGAGCCTCGGACCTCTCAAACGTTAGGGAAGTCTCTCTTGTTGCTATTTACTGTTATTTCCATTTCTGCATAGTCATTTAGCTAGGTATTTCAGACTATTTTGCCATTTTCTTCTCTTCCTTACTTCATCGAAGAGGAGTTGTACTGAAAGTCCTAGTTAATCGGAAATAATATAGCATAGGTCTATCAGCCACTAATACTAAGGATGTAACAGGTGAAGTTGTTCTTATCTGAAGACTGCCCTTCGAAAGTTAGCCAGACATCTCAAGATCTGCTTCAAGCAAAGAAATCATCAACTTTGGATTCAAGCACTACCGAATCTTATGATTTACCTCCTGGCTTTGAAGGCAATCATTTTTTGAACCATCTAAGGAACGAACTCTCCCACTTGTATCAGATTAAATGGAAAGCTCCTCCCCGGGTAATGAGATATCAGGCATTTTCTAAAAGATGTTGATCTCTGATAAATACTTCACTTTCCTATGATTATATCTTTCTATTGTAACTGGAAAATGATTTGTTCTGTTGTGGTATTCATTTTAGGTGTCTCCATAGTTTAATATTTTTCAAATGTTAGCTTTATAAAACCAGTTGGATCTGTATTCCTTGTATGCTCACTTGATTTGTTTTATTTTCAAACCAGTTTGCTCTCAGTCAAAATTGGCTAGTTGCAGCTGGTGAAGAAAGTAGGGAGAAAATGGATCAAAAGCTAAGAGAAATGAAGGTGCTTGAAGCAGTATATCCACGCCCGTCAGCTATTCCTCCAAGGTAAAATGTCTCGGCAACTTAGAAATCCATTTTCTACTTGATTATCTTTTTGTAGCTAATCTTGTTGATCTTCATTTGCTTGTAGTCCATCTGTTGCTTTAGTTGTAGGGGAGGAAGACTATGACGATAACCTCACTCCTCTTATCCCTATCGTTCCCATCGAGGAAGAAGAGCTTATGGATATTAACCCTGAATTGTCAGCAACAATTGACACCTCCGTCACTCTGCAGACACTAAGTCTGCACCAACCCATATCAGCAACAGATAGACCCATATGTTCACAGCCTAGTACCTCATCCACTCTAGTCTCACCTGGTACATCTGGTTTGGAAGCAGATCTTGCTGCGGCTTCTGCTGTTGCTGCTGCCATCATGAATAGTAATGAGCAAGGCAGCTCAATTGACATGGATCTACTTGTTAGAATACTTAATGATCCATTATTGATTGAGAAGTTGAGAAGTGCTCATGATGGAGCTGCAGCGACCACTGTAAGTGCATCCGCAAATATATTGGGTTTACCTAGTTCTGGATTCAAGTGCGCTTCTCCATCAGTTTCATCATCTACACTTGGACCTGATAAGCCAACTTCTGGGGTTAATACCTCAAGTATTGTGGGTTTGTTTCCTGATTCTGGCTTGATGTCAGCTACTTCTTCGGTTCAACTGATGCATACACTAGTTAAGCCAGCAACGCCGTCACTTCTATTTTCTAGGCCTATGCCAGGGAACCTAGCAACTCCGTCAGCTCCATTGCTTTCACATACAACTAATGCTGATATTCACATGCCTGTGAACGAAACCACTGATCATTTGTCAAGTGGTGGTCTGCCATCTGTAACTACCACCCAACGACCTCAACAAGATACTGTTAAGCAAGCAGCACCTATGTCATCCATTTCATCCAGGGAACCGAGCATGGTGCCATTACCTTCAACAGGCGAGAGCATGCTTGCAGTAGTAAACCAGGTGCGACCCCCTACAACTACAATGGCTTACCGACCTAGTACAGGCTCAGCATTTGCTGGGAAGGAAACTCATCCTGTGAAGGATCTCAGTTATTATAAGAACCTTATTAGGCAACATGGTGCAGATGGTAATAATACTAGGCAAGAGACGCATGACTCCCAAATAGCTATCCGTCAAACTAATTTCAAAGATTTGAAACTGGTTCATAACAATAAACCAGGAGAAGTGAATTTCAAAATCCAGAAACCTTGCATATACTTCAAAAGTTCAAGGGGTTGTCGAAATGGTTCCAATTGCCCTTATCAGCATGACATGTCAGCCCAATGGGGGTCTGGTAACATCCTAGGGTCCCAGATTGCAAAAAGAGCTAAATTAGGACCAGAAGTCAGGGGTAGAACATTAATTTAGACAACCTCTTCGGAATGGTAAAAGTGCAAGTCTACTACGTTTCACACTGTACATAAAATTTGCAGCGGGAGTAAGTATAAGGAAGGTGGAATGGGAGGACTTGTGAGAATGAGAGAGGGCCGTGATCATTAAGGTTTCAAGGGTGGTTTCTATTGAGTTTAGATTTTGGAATTACGAGGACCAGTGTAGTTGGGTCCCTTATTATATGAATTTTTACAGGGTCAGCAAAGAAGAGGGGAGTGAGAATTGATGGAACCTTGAAGACGATATTTTGATTTCTGCGGCTAGGGGTGACTTGTGCAGTGATTCTCTTTCATGACGGTGACCAACTGGAGTTCAGTGGCGAGAGGTGGCCATCCAGAATAATCTATGCATAATAAAGGGGGAGAAAGTCAATAATGTCAAAAGAAGACAAACCAGTTAATCAAATGAATAAATTTCAATAAGAACTTTAACTGATCAGGGAGAATGATACTTGGGAACCCTGCAAACAGAATAACGAGGGCCAAGGACATTGACTTGGGAGAAAATTGAATTTCAGAAGTTAAAGTTGGAAATTAGGGAAATTATTCTAAACTATTTTTATTCTTTTACTACTTTGTTTCGTTGTTAAAAATTCTGATGCTTTTCCTTTTATTTAAAAAAAAAACGATTCTTTAATGAGCTTTCTTCTATAATGTTTTTTATTTTTTGGAAAAAATTGAAGATCTTGACCCTTGAATTATGAATGCTAATGTATCGTGATCTCTTCCAATTGTGTCAGTAGTTTAATCAGCCAAATAAGAATAAAAAAAAATCAATTTATAAAAAAAAAAACATAAATTATTTGCTGTGGCTGAAATTGAAATGAGTTGAAGAGAGAGGGTAATGTCAATATGTTTTATATAAATGTTTTTAGAATGGGAGAGGCATTGAATCGGTGAAGATATTGATCTGAGGTTTAATGGTTGGGCATGGTTGAAACCATAGTCGGATCGGTTTTAATTAAATTAATATGATTTGAAAAATATATATTAGAAATAGAAATATCTTAAAGAAAATATTTATCCATATCCTGCTCATACATGCTAACTTTATAGTCAATTATATTGACATTGCAGTAACAATATTTATTACTCCCTCTTCTCTGTCAAATATAAAATTTCAATTTATTTTATCTTTTAAATTTATAAAAAAAATTAAAATATTTCTATTGATTACATATTAAAAGAGTTTTTATTCAAAATTAGTCATAACAAAATATGGTATTTTAAAAAAATTAATTCATATTTATTATAAATAACTAATTTTTTTAATCTATCTAAATTAAATATTTAACTCTTATATTTAGAATGTAGTTATTACATATCACTAAAATCCTCTGATTAATTGTTCAACCAAATGAGTATGAGCTTCCATAATTAACTGAAACCACCAATAAATTATAAAATATGTATACAACTAAAACAAATAACTAAGTAAAAGATAAATAAAAAACAAAATCAGTTCTCCACCAGTTCACTTTTTGGCCAATTTTAGAGCGTTCTGAACTAAACATATTAATGATCCTCAGTTCGATTGATCTCATCCGATTCTAACGACATTATTATATATAGGAGTCTTAATCAATAGAGTTGAGTTTATTAATAGAATTAATTTGTAAATATTAAAAATGAGGTTATAAGGAAACATTAAAATAAGCATTTAACGAAAATTGTTTGCAAAACTAGGTTTAAGTATCAAAACTAATATCCAAACACGCCCTAAGAAATTAGTGTATGATATTGGGATGAACTGTGTTTTATAAAAATTTTCATGTGATACAAACTCAGCAGAATAGTTAAATAGAGTGAGGTAAGAGATACAATTAATAATGCTGAGAGAAGAAAAGAGATATCACACATCAGTAATCTATACTTATTCCACTTAATAGCTTGTTCTATGTATAATCCGCATTATAACTGTCTTAACTATAAAATTCTTACTTCACTCGTGGTTATAAATCTCTTTTTAAGGTTTGGGAACCTCAGGAATCATAATTAGTTGTGATAAATTGTATACAACAGTAGAAATGTCTTTGAGATTGGATATGAACAATGAAGTATAGTAAGTGAAGTTGTTGAAGCTCTTTCACACAAGAATTTAATGCGACAAGAGGAGGTTGGTGTAAAAAAATTATGAATTTTAAGTGCAATCTATAACTACTAGAGTTAAATGAGGTTCTCATTCATAATTTTTGTGAGATTATAGGCATTAGAGACTATAGATCTAGATGTTACTCAAACGAATTAACCATTCAAGAAGTGCGTGCAACGTCAGAAAAAGTAATTACCCAGTAGTTAATTTTTTTTTTGTTGCCTATCCAGTTTACTGGAACTTTATCCCGATTATATCCGAATCCGACTTGCATCGCGCACCTGACTATAGTGGATGAGTCTCCTAACAAATTTTTTTTACATACGCCAAGACTTAAACTTAAAATTTTATTTGAGCAATATCTAACTACTTACTATTTAGACTAATCTTATTGATTCAGTAGTTAAATATTGAATGAACTATAAGTATGATCGACCATATTTGAATATAATATGATTGCCATTTGATTGCATTTATGGTTGGAGCTAGAATTAATTGGTAGCCCACGCTGACTAACTGGCAGATCTTTTTTGTTTGAGTAAAATATTTTGACCACCCTTAAATAATGCCTCAATTATACGGACTTTTCTTCTATTTTCAAATCATACAATTTAATTTAATATGTTAACACCGTTAAGAGATTTTAACCGTATGATTTTTAATTAAAATTTATATTAAAATAATGTTATTTACTATTTTACCCCGTTATAATAAGTCCCAAAGATTTATACTAAAATATATTCTATTTCTTTTTTCTATTTCTTTTTCTTTTCCTTAATTTTTCTTTTCTTATTTTTGCAAATAGTTATTTGCTTAATAAAATGAAAAATTGGAATTATAAAATTTTACAATACATCTAAAATTAATAAATTTATAATATATTAAAAAGTTTAAAAATTCATGTATTAGAATTATTCTTTTGGTTGTATAATTTCTTTTGAGAATATAAATATTTAATTAATTCTGATGATAAAGAATGGTATTTTAGTTAAAAAAAAGGTTAAAAAGTCAAATTTAACAGATTAATTAATAGTTTAAGTGGATGGAAATAGAATCTTAAATATATAAGGGAGGATAGTGTAACATGTATTATAATTTTAAGAGAAGTCTATATAGATTTTTTAAAATAGAGGAAAAGTATATGTAATTAAGGTAAAATTAAAAAATAAGTAGGGTATTGCCCATTGGTAAGCCAAATATTATCCATTTCTCCCTACTCTTTTTTAGCCAAGGTTAACAGATTCTTTCAATTGACAAATACTTAATTGGAATGGCAGATCATGTGGCACCTTAAACAAGATGTTAGATGTTTGAATAATCAAAAGAAAATGGGAGCACCAATTACTTCATATGATTAAAATTTAAGATGCCACCTGTTCCTTTCCCAATACATCCAGAGCAAAAATGCTTGAACCCATAGATTTTTTTTTTCACGTAGGTGTCACTATTTTATGAGCCCTAGTCATATGTTATATTCGACCACATTGCCAACATACTGAAAACACGCTTTTACTTCCACATTCCAATGAATGAAACTTAATCAGTTTACACATATCAAAATAAAAGTTGAAGCTCAGACAAGAACCAAAACCTTGTTTCATTGCCATCACTCAACATTCAAATTACAAGCATTTTGATGATACGTAGTCTAAAACACCTTCAAGATTATAATTGCAATATCAGTGTATCACTCAAGCGCATGGCTCAGCGAAGTCTAAAACATCAAAAGTTAATGATACGTAGGATGAACAAGAATCACACAAATCTTCAAATTAATGTTCTCCCAAACAAGAAATGAACCCCAAAAAAAACTCCGTGTTGTCTCAACCTGTTCTCATGATAATGTGGACTCCGCTATCAGTATCCACGATGTCACTAATCTCACCAACTTTAAGTCCCCAAGTTGCTTCTTCAAAAGGCTTCTGCATCTGGCCACGAACAAAAGGACCTACAGCCCAGAAACGCACATATAGAATTTAGCTCGTGGAGTATTTCAAAGCTACGGAGGCAATTAAGATGTTCGGACAAGTTCACTTTTGAAAGCACTGTTAAATCTCAAGCACTATCATTAGTTTTAAGCAAACTGAGATGCGTGTATTATCTTGGTAGGCATTTGACATTAAAACTAAAGTAGTCAGCAGCCATGTAAAGCCCAATTCGAGGACATTAATTTGACAAACTCATGAGAACCGCATTGACTTTAATAGAGAAGTATTAAGTGAGGATGCCCTTGTCAGTGTGAGAGGGAAATAGATGGGAGGGAGTACATAAAATATGCAAATGGTGCTATCTTAAATCTACCATCAATAAGTTCCACAGATGTTCAAAAGCAATGCTAAACAATAGATGAATATGGATTAAAAATATAGATGCGCATTCAAAGTTAAAAATCGATGGAAAGACCCAAGTTGAAACAGTACATCATAATACATAGATTGTTAATATTCCTACAGCAAGAGCGCACATTAGTAAGAATACCTTTGGAAGTTTAAGTCTGATTTTCTGTTAAATCCCTGGAATTTTGTACGTAACAATATACAAATAAATTATATCATTAAAAATGATGCCAAAAGCAACACTCTGGCTAAGCATTATTAACCTATTCGTCCATCTCTATCTTTCTGGGGTTGGGGAAGGAAATTCAATAAAAGAACAGAGAAGTTGCAACTTCCATGTCACCCACCTTTTGAAAGTTCCGTTATTTCAATATTGGTGCAGGGAAAGATAAGAGGTTCATACAGAAATATATTTTATCTACGTTCCTGCAACTTATATTCGATTTCATTGAAGCAAATTGTCAAAAACACATCAGCTAAAAATCTCACTTCCAAATCCCTCGTACAATACTTAGTAGGGTAATGAGAGTTAGGAATGACGTGTACAACCAAGTGTGGTGGTTGTTAAGAAACAGCAAAAATAACTTGGGCTTATGCTGTTTCCTTCAATTAACATTATATTGTAGGTTCAAGAAGAGATCAAACTCACTTTGCACCTCTCCAGTTATTGAATTTCATGAACTCAGGGATCCTAACAACTCTATGATCCTTAATCATGATAAGATAACCAAACCCTAAAAGATTCTGATACAAGCCAATCATCCTAGGATCAGAGGATTCTAATCATGATTTGAATTTTCTATATGGATTGCTACTCTATGCATGGCATCCTCAGAAAATTATTTGATAATTACATATAAAAGATAGCAAGTCATATAACTTGATTTAGAAGAGATACTGTGTTTAAGCTCAAAAATTGATTTATATAAACTAGGAAGTAAAAAATACAAGAATACTTCTTTAACGGCCATGACAATACCAGGTCACTCTTTGATTACTAGGCTGACGAATGTTTCTCTAGGGTTCACATAAAGCCCCTTCAACAAAGCTATGGGATCATAAAACCATCTGAGATGGAAAAGGGAGATTATTTTTTAATCCTACGAATTAATCTAATTTCTTAAAACCATGAAAAGCAATAAAATTTCCTGACATGACTTTTACAGATTAAATTTTCGGCCAAATGAATATATGATTTTAATAGCCAACAGGAAGGTTAGCATAAATAGAAACATTCGGAAAAAAGCATGTGCTCAACACCGTTAACAAGTAATTATCTTCTCTTTGATCAAATAACAGCGAGTATTAAAGAAACTATACTATGGTAAAACAACTAGTTTATTTCGCAGATCTTCCTCAGAGAAGGTCCAACGCAAAAGAGAGACAGACAAAGATCACTGACCAAGATCTCCGCCACGCTTGGCAGAGGTGCAATCCGAGTAACGAGAGGCAATATCCTCGAACTTGGCCTTCCCGGAAAGGATGTCGTCGCGGAAGGCCTTGAGTTGGGAAACAGCGGTATCTCTGGTAGTATTTTGGATGACATGGCCATGGGGATCCTTCCAAGAAGCCTTCCGTCTAGAACCTTGGTGCTTGATCAATATGTGAGATGCCCTAACCTCACCACCCTGCGTATTGGACGAGGACATTTTCGCAGCCTTCTTGTGCCTCTCCTTCTTCGTTCGATCTACCGCCGAGATCGAAGCTTTCTTTCTCTTCCGATCGGCCTCTATCTTCGCAGTTAGAATCAGAAGTAATTCAGACAAGGGCGGGGGCGGGGCCTGGGGCCTCGATTGGGTTATGAGAAACGGTAGGAGGGAGCTGCCTGCATATCTAGTGGCGGCGGAGGGAGGACTGGGACTCAGGAAATAAAAAATAATAACAATTAAAAAAGAAAAAAGCAAGGGGAAGAATTGGGATAGGGTCCTACGCAACCACGGGTACAAACAATCAGCCGCATCTCGAACGTTCATTCAGCTCCCATTGTGTGATTTGGATTAAATCAAGATCCCGAGGGCCAGCTCCTATTGCCTTAAGATCAAGTTTAAAAAATAAACTATTCTTAAATATAAAATATATTTAATTAATTTAATTAATTAAGTTAATTATTATGATATATTTTTATTAAAATATTTTAATTATTTTTTAACTAATTTTTTTATTTTTTTTATTTTATTATTATTGAGAAAATATTAATATGAATAATTTTAAAAAAAGTTTATAAATTTAATAAATAAATTTTATATTTAGGATTAAGATTAACTTTTTAATTATATCTTATATTTAAAATTAGAGGAGTATATTATACTACCTATATTTGTGAATATAACAAAGTATGTTAATACTTGTACGACTACTCACCAACACTTGGAAGGGATTATTCCATAATAATATATGTTTGGATTAAATGATAGATTTGTTAAGTTTTACGTCAATTATAATTAGTATCATTAATTTTCAATTGGCGATGTTCCTCCAGAAATTTCAAAAAAACTGGTGCAACGGTGCAATGCCGTCTTATAGGAATGTTTCATAAACGTAGTTAGTTGAATAATTTTGATAATAAAATAATAATTTTGCCCTAAAAATTTGTTTGAAAGAACATTCAATGCCCTAAACTTCCAAGAGACATAATGTTTTTGTATAAATTCCCTCCAAACTCTATAAATGACATAATTTATGATCTATAAATGACAAGACCTGATGTTATTCTCCAAAAAAATCTTAATGAGTTTCCTATGACTGGAACTCTCAGAGTGATTCAAAGCATGATTTTGGAGGTTCAACATCAACTTTATAAACAGAGACAATATTGCACTGCGTTCTATATTCCATCCCAATACCCAATACCCAATACCAAGGGGCAAGGGTAAGAAGTAGACGCAACATTTTAAAAATAAGAAATGCAATTAGTTCTATTTGAGAAATCTTAATTTGAAATTCTGTGTAACCCAAAAGAAACAACAGTATCAAGAACAATTACAAGGCGCAGAATGATAAAACTGCGCAGCCAGATGATCAGGTTCTTCCTCTAATGTGTAATTCTGAGTTTTTCTAACAACCAGAGTGCTCAATCTAAGCACGCAACTGATGCATGAAACAAGAAGTTCTTCCCAAGATGCCGACTAGAATTCCCTCAAAAGGGGCCAACCCTTTTTCATAATCTCGTTGATCTCTGCATAAATTTGTTTTTGGAGTTTTGGGGGACAAAGCTCCGCCACATACCCATTCAATTTTGTCGCCATACTTGACCACTCAAGTTCCTCTTCAGGCAGATTACCAATTAGCTGAAGAAGGAAGGGATTTTGCTTGAGCTCAAATTTCTGCATATTTTGAGATAAAGAACGTCAGGCAGTGATTACAAGGGAATAAAACTTGCTTATTACCAATTTTCTATCAGCTACAAAAAATAAACCTTCATAACACATCTATATACATATAGGAGGATGAACCCGAACAATTCTTGCATACAATTTACCCAAGTATAGCAGTACAGCTCTTCACAAACAAAGGAGCACTAGCAGATAATAATCCTAGTAATCCTACTCTTGAAATACATAAGCCAAACAGGCGGCAGCTTACAGGTTCTGGAATGCAACTAAAATTTGCTTAAGCATTAACGGATCAGAAAAGTGAACAGTCGAGGGAGCAAACGTCTTTCTAGAGAACAACAATATGGTATCACAAACCTGATGCTCAGGCTCTGCAGGATAAAATTCTCCAAGTTCCTGAATTTGGGTGGTCACGATGCTGCTTCTTGACCTCGTTTGTTTATTCTCTTTGCTGATGCTAGCCGGTCTTGATTCTTCAGTTCCATTAGTAAAAATAACAGATCTGATATGGTTCAGTGTTTTGCATGAGGTTCAAATGAAGGAAGACCATAGGAAACTGATGCCAGCATCATGAATCGTACCTGTACTGATTACCCACGTCAGGACCTTGGCCAAATACTTGCATGGGATCATGACTAGACCAGAACACATTCAAAAGCTCCTCATAACTAATCAGCCTGGGGTCATACTCGATCTGCATCATCAACCCATAATGGTAAATTTAATAAAATCATTCAAGTTTAAGCCAACAGAGTAACGGCCGCAATTATATTTTGTTCATGTACATATCATGAGACGCTTTCAATATATCTGAAAACAAAACCCGCTGTTCACAACTTACAATCCCTATGAACAAGATCCCAAATGATCAGAGTGCAGTGCTAGTCATCCAAAAGTGAACTGTTAACCATCTGTTAATTTTGTTAAAAACTCGAAATCATCAAGGCAATACGTTTCTTTGTGCTAAGAACAGTGGTAACTGAACTTCCGTTCACTGTTTCATAAAAGTCAAGCGATCGATATGAATAGAACTATGTGATCGTCCATCAATTTATCTGGTGTTAACCAAGACACAGCAGCCTCTAAATTACCAAAAACTTAAAACTATATCTGATTTTATTTTTGGTACTGCTAAATGCGATACTTTGTATGGGAGAAATTGAACAACAAAAGACAGGAAGAAAACTAATTGGTTGAATTGCGAATGTCAAACGAGGGGGAATTTCTCAGGAAACAGGACCAGACAAATTTTCATTTAGCTTAGCTACGATCCATTTATTTCCTCGGCCCCAAGAAACAGAAGAAATCTGAAATGCTTTAAAGGATCATTTTAGAAAGTGAGAATACCTGGACGGCTTCGGCGTGGTCACCCAGGTTTCTGTAGTCAGGGTTTCTCTTGGATCCGCCGGCATATCCAGCCCTGGTCCGAATGACGCCGGGCAAGCACCCGAAGACGGCCTCGGATCTCCAAAAGCTCCCCATAGCGAAAACCGCGATCTTCAAGTGTTGTTCCTGGCCTGGTAAGTCCTTGTTGGATTCAGAGCTCCGATCCGGATTTCTGATGCACAGAGACTTGTTAAAGATTAGCCCAATGACAACCGCACAAATTAAGTGGCGAGGGACACAGGCATTTCTCTTTGAAACAGCCATGTTATTGAAGCAATAAAGCTATGCGAGTATACGGAGGTGGAGGATAATTCAGAATCACAAGGGTTTAGAACTGGAAGTCACAGGGTGCTACACATTCAGGCGCGGGAGAAATATCAGTTGTCGTTTTAGACGTGGAATATGGAAACACCCTCCCAGCAACTTGCCGTTTTGACGGTCCAGAGGGGAGGAAAATGGTCTATGCTTGCTCAAACCGAATCGATTAGGAGCCCCGATGAGCTCCTCCTCTACTGTTATTGTCCCCTCACTGACGACCCATATAACGTTGCGTTTCTGCGCTTAACAATCCCCGACGATACTATCTTTTCTGGCTTCTCTATTCCGCCGATGCTGGTGTTTCGCAGTTTGGATAAGATTTAAAAGAAGGGTAAACAAACTTTTAGATAACTCAGAGAAAAAAATATTTACACAAGAGTTTATAAAAAAAAATAATTTTAAATAAATAAGTATTTAGATAGTTGTTATAAAAAAAAAATTTGTAGTTAAAAAATTACTAAAAAAGAGTATGTATGAGAGATAAGAGAGGATAAAAAAGATAAATGAGAGAGGAGAAAAGGTATAAGAAAAAGTAAGAGTAAAATAGTAATTGGGTAGTTAAAAAAGGTTTTTACTGTTCTAAAAGTTATTCTGATCAGCTTATCTGAAATCATGATTTGGTCCAGAAGCCCGTTTGAATAAATATGGCTGTTTATTTTAAAATTTCTCTAAACTAAAATTTAGGCCAAAAATCCTTTTAAAATTACGATTTTTTCTATTTTTAAACAGCCCTTAGATATAAGGAAGGAAAACACAAGTTAAATGATTAAGTATTTGTTTATAATTAAAAAAGAAGTAATTTTACTTGGAAAAATAAAAGTATGGGAAAAAACTTAGAGAAAATAGGGAGAGATGTTGTAAATAATATATCTGTAACTTAGTTTATCAAAATAAACTAAAAATAGTTCTTTTGCCTCAAGTTCCCTCAACCCCCCTTACTCTACTCATTCCTTCAACTAAAATCACTTTTTTATTTTATTTTTAATCTTAGAAAACTAGCCCTACATCTAACTTCATTATAATTCAGAATAAAAAACTGCCAAAATTAAAAATTAATTTTAATCCGAAGATCCTTTTCTTTGTTGTTGGCGGCCATCCTTCCTTTTCTTCCTCTCTTTTTGGTATTGGTCATTCGTCAAGGGCCTTGTGCTAGACAACTAATTCGGCCATCTTTCTCTTCTCTTTTATCTCACGACTTAACAGGAAATTTATTCCCCCAGAGATCTCATCCCATGTATTCCTGATGAATTATATAACTTATATGAAGCCTAAAAAAAAAAATATCATATTCACTTTGACTTTTCATTGAGTTTCTCCTACGTACCACCCTACAACGTCTAGTTTGATGGTTCTGCACCTGTAAAAAATGGTAAACTGACAATGAAACTAACACATTGATCACAATGAAACCACGTCAACTGCCGAAGTGCAGGAACAAACGCAACCCCTCTACCTATAACTCGTGAAAAACTATCTGCCTCAAGAAAATGACCCTGTACCCAGCTACAACAAGATAAGGATTTAGTCTAACCCTTGAAATGTTAAAACACAAAATGACACAGGATAAAGATCACCAGTTTTCAACAATGCATGTGTTCCTACTTCACAGTTAAAACTGAAAACCCAATCCCAAAGGGCGCCCATCAATGTCTGAGGTTCTGACCCTTGAATCCGAACACCACAAATGACACCATAAGATTATTGTTACTATCGAACGATATAAACTGCTTAACTGCATTGCATATTAAACAAATATAAAAGGTTGTCTATTCAAAACTCCATATATGGGGGAAACAGGTTCTCAAAACAGTAACCAAAGGTTGGCAAATAGACTACAAAAGAGACAAGATAAAAAAACATGCAAATAAACAATAATCTAAGACTCTCCTCAAGCACTTTTATCAGCTTTAGCAGCAGTTGCAGCAGCTTGTCCCCTAAGACGACCGGTTCTCTTGGCAGCGATGAGACCAACCTTCTGGCCAGGAGGAGCATCACGCCTAACAGTACTGGCATGTCCAATGTGTTGGTGATTACCTCCTCCATGAGGATGCTCCACAGGATTCATAGCCACACCACGCACCTTAGGCCAGCAATTTCTCTTCACCCTGAACTTGTGGTAGGCATTACCAGCCTTAAGAAGGGGCTTCTCAGTTCTCCCTCCACCTGCGACCTGGCCAATCATGGCACGGCAGCCACTAGGAACAATCTTCTTTGCACCAGATGGAAGTTTGATTCTGTTAGAAAACAGGAGTAAATTACGTTGTCATAGTTCTCACCAGAGACATGTTTATTTCGCAATACCGAAAATCCTTAACAAATGACCTAAATTTTAGAGAACGAACTCAATTCTGATCCTCTAATTGCCGGTGGGTACTAATAGTGCCCATAATCACATTGAGCTAAAGAACTGAAACTGATTTTGACAAGTACTCCACATATCCATTTCAATCTTTCCATGAAGGCATAGCAAGACACTTGTAGCAGAAATGTAGATCATTGTGTATTTAAAGAGCCACAGTGGCTAAACAGAATTAATCGATCACACAGTAGAGTATTCTTAAAAATAAGACCTAAATGCTGGATAAATCACCGTTGATTTGTAAAATCAAAATTTTCATGAGATCCGCATATGTGCCAATCCTTGATTAGATATTAACCATCTATATTTAGCTTTCGATCAGCATTAGGGTTTTTCAAGTATGATTTTAAATTTAGATTGCCATTTTAAGAAAAATTGAAACTTATCTTTTTCTATTATTGTCGATCTAAATCTTTTATCAGCATTCCTACTCATGAAATTCAGGTTCAGACAAATCAATGCAAGTTCAGCATTTAATGAAACCATCCCACATTCAAACAACAATTCACAATTTATATAACATGAATGGCAGCTACAACATGGAAAAAGGGAACAGAAGGGATACCTAGAAGTGTCGTTATCTGGGTTGTGGCTGATAACAATGGCATAATCACCAGAACACCTAGCAAATACGCCACGGTCACCGACGTGGTGTTCGACGTTGCAAATAACAGCTCCTTCGGGAATGGATCTGATGGGCAACACGTTACCAACGACAAGGGAGGCTTTCTTGCCGCAGTAGACGAACTGGCCAGTGTACATACCCTCGGCTGCAACAAAGAGCTCCGTCTGCTTCTTATACCTGAAGGGATGGCGGAAAGTAACCTTGGCCAGAGGAGCTCCACGGCCAGGGTCGTGAATGACATCGGTGACCACACCTTTCAGATACCCATTTCGCTCACCGAAGTCGAGGCTTCTGAACCTCGCAGCACCCTTGCGGTGGTGCGTGTGAGACTTGAATACTGAACCAGCACCCTTCCTCTGTGCCCGGATGACCCGTCCCATGGCGTCTCTACTGGAACGAACGCTAAAGCAAACGAAGGGGTGGTGACGAGACAACTAGGGTTTTTGCAAATGCTTATATAGAAAACACCTTCATTTTCTTGACTAAGCTTCGTTTGTTTTTCTTGGAAAATTCTTGACCTAGTAGTTTTCTTTGTCAGCCAAGCCCAATTATATAGCAGGAAAAAAAGACAGGCCCAAATATCTTAGATGGCCCAAATATGAAAGCCTCTTACAGGAACGAAAACGAAATCTTCTATCAGTCTCAGGTCCAATAATAAATGGAGTGGGCCTATAGCTGAAACCTTAATTTTGGAGTTCGATGTCGAGAAATCAAGGGAGGAGAACGTTTAAATATTTTCCAATATTTAATTACACTAAACAACTGTGAATCTTAAAAAATCAAAGTAGGAATTTCGGTCAAAAAAATTAGGAATAAAGTCTTTTGGTGGGAAATAAAATATTTTTTAGCAGACAAAAGCGTGGAAGCATGTTTGATTTTTTTTTTTCAATACTCATTTGTTAAAATTTTTCCATACTCGTCTTTTTTTCATTCCTCAATTGGAAATTTATGAAGCGAAAAGATTATTGCTGAAGAATCAAAGATAACTTCAAAATTGTCTAAGATTCATTACTTATCTTTTTTTTTTACCCAACAAACTTGTCACTTTATTAGTTTATTTTAAAAAGTCTTAGTGACTGAAGTTGGCAAAAGCTGACACTGGTTTTGGGAATATCTCTTATCGTGATTTGGCAGTTGCAGTATCTTCAAGTCACCATTATGTCCTAATAATGGGAAGAGCAGCTTTTTTGACTTGAAGGAAATGGTTATAACAACAATGAATTAGATGTTAACTTGGAAGAGTTCAAAATCATTTCACGGCAACTAAAACTAGTTTGGAGTAGTTTGTTCAAACTGCCATCTGCTTAGGCTTAAACTTTAGAATTGCACTTGAATTGTCTATAAGCTGTCCAGGCAAGAGAGCATGTAATAGCAGTTTTAATGGCGTAGACGTGGTAGTTCAAAGGGATCTGACAATTGAGTTGTGTTCTAGTAAAGATATCTGTATTTCACGACTCAATTCAAAAGAAAGGAGAAAGCGAATGTAGGTTTAGAGTTTAATGTTGTGTCTCGTATGATCCAAATTTCCACCGGGAGAGTTTGCGAAGGTGGAGTTAGAAAAATATAACAAGGTAGTCGAACATGCATGTTGAATACAGGAACCTTGTAGCAGAACTGAATATGCAGAATTAGATTCATCACAGAAACCATGACTGAGAGCTTAAGCTAAAATGTACGACAGAATCTTAAAAGTCACTTGAAATGCATGTAGAGGAGTTAGGAGCTGAAAATAAGTTCTTAAAAGGAAAAGATAGAAGAGCTAGAGAAGTCATCATGACACCTTATGGTACAAAGAAATATGGAAGAGCAAACGGTCTCCGTCTTACTCCCCCAAGGCAAATCAATGCAATGTTATCGTAATTTGTTCAAGCGAAGTGCTTTTGCGCTGCTGTTGAGAGATATATAATGAAAAATTCAGCACTATCTTTTCTTTTTTATTAACAACTCTTCATAAACAAATATCCCTCGTGTTTGTCTGCATTTTCAAGCATATTGTAAAGGAAGATAAATGAGGCTTGTGGGTTCTGACACTGATTAGACTTGCTAATTTTATATATATTTGTAAGCTGTAGGTCGGTAATTTAACAACCGCACCTCTAAGTATGGGCGAGAACCATTGGTTCTAGCCCAAGAAAACGGGTGGAACCAGTAAGGCTTTCGTTTTAGATACGGAGAGACAAGCCATAGGTGGGTGGAAGCCGTTAAAACAAACACTTGTGTTGATGATGAGGTCGATCAATAATAGAAAGGACTAAGTCGTGCATTCCAATGCTTAGGAGTTGAAATTAGCTAGAGGCGTGTGTGGATAATGGAGGACCAGTGCAGCCGAAATACGGGTTTAGAAGGGAACACAAGCAAAGCATAGAGAGAAGAAGAAGAAGATGAGAAAGACGAGGGGTGGTTATGCGTCGCAGAGAATGAGGGAGGAAAAGTTGATATTAAGAGAGAGAGAGGTGGCTGAGAATCGTGGAGTTGGGTATGAGTTAGTGGCATGTTGGGTTTCACAAAGTTATGATCTGATGGAGAAGCACGAGTGTCCAACAAGGGTGCCCTACATCCAACACCCCCAAGCCCACCTCCTGGGTGCTCTTTCTTTAATCAATGAGCCTTCCTTCCTTCACAAACAAACAAATGACAATTCTTCATCCTTGATTCTCCAAATGTTCCCTCGCATCTTCCTCCTTCGCCTAACAATAACTGCACCTTCATTCCATATTATTATGATTATCAACTAAATGGTGTGTTTGGTATGAGGGAAACGGAGAGAAGAGGAAATTTTAATGAATTCAGTTTAAAAGGAATACAGAAATAGCATCCACATTACACTTGTTCGTAGCCTATGGGTTGAACTCATGTTTGCTTCCGTAGTTCCTCCAAACCCCTCTATTTTTTACAACACTAGATTTAGATAGAACTGTGATATCTTTATAATTAAAACTTAATATACGGACCATCCATATCCTTTTTAGCAGATATAGATGATAATATAACTTAAAAATTTGTATGCAACTAAGGTAGTAGGAAGGGGAGGTTGGACTTCCTATAAACTAGTGAAATACATCATATCGCTTGTTTCGACTATGCCTCACACTTCCCTCGCAATTAGAGAAGTAATTTCCTGAGCAGAATCAATGTAACTCATGCTTTTCTAATGTTTCTGTCTTTAAAAAAATAATTGAAACTTTTTAGAAAATACAAAGTCAATCAAGTAACTTATATATTGAGGGTAAAAGTTATTGAACCATGCATGCATGCATCACGAGAACGCCCATGACCTCCCAATTGTGCGTTATTTGATTAGATTAGGAGACAGATTTCACCTGATGCTTAATCCATCCCTACCCCTGTGGCCTTCCTTCAATTTCCACTGTCCCGTGTATACCCATCGGGTCTTGGTCAAGAGCGCGCGAGGGGATTTCCAAAGTCCACACATCCACGGAAAATGTCTTGGTCAATGGAAAATAACAAATTCTCATCTGGATTTATAAAACTTCCTCTAGGCTTACTATTTTGCTCAGATTAAAGGGATTGCTATATGCTCCCATGAAATACATTTATTTTTATGAGGTTCTTAAAAATGGTTTATGAATTTGAAAATATTATTAAGAATTAAGAAGATTAAATATGAACTTTAATTTTTTTTATAATAGTGGCATTGTCATCATTTGATCAATTTTCCCAAATACTATTTCTATCCAAACCAAACGCCACATAAAGCAAAATGCCATTCCTTTTCATGATAAATTCCCATTCCCATTTTTGCCGTTAACAGACTATCACGATAAGAAGAAAACATCATTGAAGCACTAGTCTCCGTGATTACCTCCAATAATCCATCAATCAATTCCGGAGGACAGAGATTAAAAAAAAAAAAAAAGGATCACACCAAACAGTTCATGGCTTTTCCCTGTTTCAACATTCAGAAGCTTAGCATGTGAACTGAAGCAGTCAAGTCGTCGTTATTTTCCAGAAATGTACTATTGTTTTCATTTCTCTTCCTTGTCTTGTTTCTTCTTAAAATGAAAAAACATAATCATGAAAACCATTAGCGATTCCTGATTGATTATTCTCTCAATAAGCAGGCACCTAAACGACATTATTAGTGGAATATTAACATCCGAATCTAAGGTTCCGAACAATTTCAGGACCTTCACAACACCATAGTTACACTTGTCACTCAAAGACATGGGACACCATAAAAGAATACAAAAGGATTTGAACTGTTGTGCTGTATCTTACGTAGATTTCTCTTCTCTTAAAAGTTTTCTGTTCCATGGCACGTCACGAACCCACTCATCCATATATAGCAGAAGCAGCCGAGCATTTTGAATGGAATAAAAGCGAATCATTCTGCTTTATTTATGTGGCTAAGGTAATTAGACTATGTTATCTGATAAGCCAGGGATAAAAACAAAAAGCATTAAGAACTTAATCGAGTAGGGGACCCCACTTGGAGGACAAAGAGACCCCATGTGCATGTGCATCGAACGGACAAAGTTAGAAGGGAGATTAATTATTAAGCTTGCGTTTGTGAGAGGATAATCTACAATTTGAATGTCATCAATTATGGATGATTCGAGTGGGCACCACAAGAAGGGTTCCGACGTCATGCGTTAGAACATAATTCTCATATAATTAATAATGGAAAGAGAATAATAAAAATAAAGAAAAAACAGAAAAGGGGTTTCGGTACAATTGTAATTGTATGGACAAGTACTCTGTCCTGTGAGTGGGGTTGGAGAATGGAGACTTTGGAAGAGTTAACGAAACATTGTTGAGGATGTTCATTCTTGGATTATGACTCTATAACCTCCAAGCAGAGATGGGAAGAGGCCAGTGCATGAAAGAACATATAACCGGCAAAGTTTCCCATGCAAGACAAAATATGACTCTGGCTACTTCTTTCACTGCTTGGGCTATTTGCAGACAATTGCTTCGGTGAAGGAAACTTCCGATTATTCAGAAGAGAAAAAGAGAATCTATCTCTCCCCATGATTGAAGCTTAAAGCGTGATGTTAGGGGATTGATGTGACTGAATCATCAATTATGCAAAAGAGATTATTGATTAAGACACGAAAACCGAGCCCAGCAATCTAACCAAGTCACCAACACCTAATTTCACAACTTATTCATATTTGGATGCTGATAAAATTCTCAAGTATGAGGATGGCTTTGGCACCATCGTGAAATAATACAAAATGTGTTAATATTACATATTGAAGACCTTCTAATGAAGTATTTGGAAACAGCTGTATCCGTTGAACAACAAAATCCGTAACAACCCGAAAATCAGTTTACAAGTAAACTCTTCTTTTGTTTCTTGAGAAACTGAGATAAAATCCTTCCTTTTACTTTCTCATCTTCTCATTAACATAAAGCAGAAAGTAGTGTGGTTTGATTTGAATGTTGAAGACATTGGCCTTTCATTCCGTTGAACACTTCTCCAAGCCTTATAGTGATATTAGCAGCAGCAACTTAGTAATCATGTGCAAGTTACAGAAAAGAGGATCTGAAAAAGGAGAAATTGAAGGGGATGAATGCCCCCCAAAAAAACATATCCTCGTACAAATCATTACCCATGAAGGATACAAATGGCATTTCCGAGAAAAAGAAAACCTTCAGGGACATCAATCTATCTATTACAATACCATATGGCAAAATGTTAACCAAGTCCTGGTCAGAACCACCACTTGACAAGGAGATTTATGATGTAATAAACCAACACCACATCCACGATGTTTAGTCCTTCCCACTTATCTCATCATCGACATTAGGTTCTCAAAAACAACTTCATCACAAGGGATGGTAAGACCCATATCATGATTGAAGCCAAACTCCTCCTCAGCTCTTTGCAGCAGAGTTTGAAACCGTGGATGACCCAACCATGAAATCGGTATAATGTATCTGGTTCTGTTTTCCCCAACATAGACAGCAAAATGGCCTTTAGGAACATCATCAGGAAGACCCACTTCATGGTACCCCTGTTTCTTCCCAAAACTCGAGCATCTCTTGAGGATTTGCTTTAGCACAACTGTTTGTGGGAGCTTGTTGGATCTTTTGATGGCCATAGATGGGGATGTCTGGAGCTTTGAATGTTTTTGGCGGGGAGAGAGAGAGGAGAGATATAGAAGAGAAAGTGCGATTGAGTAGGGGTAGAGAAGAGAGGTATTTATCATGGGGTGGATCCTGGATGCACAAGAGAGGGAAGTGTGAGAAACAAAGGCATGTGGATGTGGGGGCCAAGCAGCAGACAACAAGTGTCTAACTGTTTAAAGGGAAAACTGTTTACAATGGAACGCAAATTCCAACCCCACTGGACTTTCTCTTGCCTGCTGCTTCCTCATTAGACAATGTGGGCCTCTTCTTTTCCCTAAAATTTTCTTCCACTTTGTCTTCACTAACTCACCACCCTGCAATTTCCCCCCCCCCCCTGTGGTCTTTTCACTTTCCACCATTTCTGGCTCCTCATGCTTTAGCCTCTCGTCATATTTACCCCAACCCATGTATCTTTTTCTTTACTCAACAAACACCCTATCACACGAAGTTTCTAACCAGTTGAATATGATCTTAAAACAAATATTTATTATTTATATATCTTTTAGAAAGTTGAGGGGCCAAAGCTCATGTCAAAACACAGGATAAACGGAGTTACATTCTCCTTTTAGAAGCACGACTGGCACTTGTGAGTCGTAATGGTTTTTTATTTAAGGACCAGTATCAAGATGGTCTTAGTTACTTATAAATATGAGCTTTTTTATTCTGGCCAAAACGGATTCTGTTTTGACTGGGACTAGAACAAGAAAAAACAAATCTCCCGAGCAGAAGCTAAAGGAACCCATCTAAGAACTACAAGGAAATATCTCATTTGCTAAAATGGCGGAGAAGATACTAAGAAACACGAATACCGTGGCAGGTTCATAAGCTGGAAGGAACCAACGTAGCTGCGCCTGCTTTATATTATAGATACATCTATCCTCCATCATCTATCATCAACCAACTCGATTTGAGGTTGAAACTTAAAGATGGGTTTAGATCAAGATAACGAAATTGAGACTTGACTTGCATTGGACAGCTGGCCATTCCGTACTTCCATCATTTGAACAAAAAGAAAAGTTGACATTATATATTTTATTCTTGATACCTTCCAAACTCCACTAATTCAGTAGGCCTAGCTAGATATGCAAGTAATAAAAATCATCGAAACAGAACAGAGTATGATGAAGTATCTACTATGTATTATGACTAAATTTGTAGAATGAGAACAGTAAACAATCATCTGTGATGAGTTTAAAGATGAAGGATTCAAATTCGTTCCAATATTAATAAGAAAAAAAATTGAAATATGTCTATGAAAAGAGTCAGAGATTGACAAAGTTGCTGGAGGGATCCAAATCAAGGAGGATTGGCCGATTCAGTTCTATTGTCCTCTTCTGTACAGCCTCCAAATGGTAGTTTTGATGTGACCTTGAACCAAATCACCTCGCAATTCGGAGCTTGAAACCCGAACCATTCAAGTTCTCGGACTAGAGGGGTTCACGCACATGACTGGCTCTTCCTCTTTATCGTGTCATTCAAGATACCAAGGATATAATTTTGAAAATATAAATTTAAACATTCCTAATTGATAAACGAGAAATACATGGTTAACATCACTCTGGAAAGGAATCTAACTTGGACGAAAGTTAATAAAAAGAAGTGTAGCAGTGCCAAATTATCTAGTAATCAAAAGCACAAATCCTCTCTGTTTTGTCCTGGCTAGCTAAAAACTTGTAGAATTTTCATGATACACGCAAAATTCTTTGGAAGTGAAACATGCTTGCTCTGGCTTGGCCATTTCTTAGTTCTGTTTTCACATTCATTTCATCTTCAATATCAGTTCAAAACTAAATTATTGAAATTGGAAAGAGACCCAACTAGCGAAAGCTGGGAGATACAAAGTACTGACACTATCTCACAAGAATATACCCAGTAGCTTCCCAATAAACAATATTAGTTCTAGAAGTGATTAAAAGTTCAATTGACGTTCAATTTGTACCCACGTTTGGAAATTCCCATCCATTGCTATCAATGGCCCATCATTTCTATCACGCTTCCGATATTCATTTCTTCGAATAGATAGATTTTCTCAACTCACACAAACAATTAATCAAACACGTAAAGTGCAATACTTAAAACAAATAACAATTAATGCTAATAGATTTATGGGAACCTGAGACTGGATACCCCAGAGACTGGCACATGTGGCTATGTCTTGGCGTCAAGCTCCATAACCAGAGATTTTCACTACAATTTTTACCATTAAACCCATTTTAGTAAATTCTGCCATTTCCTATGCTCATATGTGGAATGCAAAAAAATTATACCCACAAAGTTTTTCGAGATCTTCATGTTTTAGCTGCTGCCGGCAAATGTCCCACATATCCAAACTGCCCCACGTGGTGGTGTTGAAAGACAGGAGCATAAGAACTGAGCACGAACATGGAAAAAAGGGTATGATGAAGAAGAAGGTATGGTTTATAAAGTAAGAACCACTAGCCTTATCGATCACAACAGGGCTCATTGGCAATTTGGCATGTTCCAAGGCCCTTAAAAGATGCATTTGGTGACCACATCACGTGATCACCTCCTCTACCTTCCTTGCATTGTTTTGTGCATATCCAGAGCAACTTCCACTTTTACTTCTACATTCGAGAGCAAATCGGCAAGCATCATCAATATTAATATTAATATAAAAAAGTCATAAAAGGTATGAGAAGCCACACTTTTAATAATGTGACTTATTTTAAAGTTCGTGCCAAATACACACAATCTACTCTAGTTTATACTATTACATTCACAGCTCTTCCAACTTTCAGTTTTACATTATTTTGCTCGTCAAGGACCCAAAGACATGCATGAATATATATGCAACCAAGAATATAATCTATTTTTGGCACTGTAAAACTACTTTAATTTTAAATCCGTTCACAGGCATATTATTCATTTGAATAATAAAACTTAACGTGTGATAGCAGCTATCTTGTGGAAAAAGGCTTAGGTATGGAAGAAACCGAGTCATAGTTGAAACTTGATGCTTAAGCATAACTAAAAAGATCGTGTGCGCGCATTCTGAGACCAATAATTATAATATTTAACTTAATATTAAGCGGTTGACCAGAAAGTAATATCAAAATCAGAACTATATGGACATGTTTGATTTCTGGCAGGGCAATCCCATTATAATCTTACGGTCACTCTTAATATTGTCTCTAAAGTTACTAACTTTTAACTGATAATCGTCTCATTTCAAAAAATAATCATCTACGATTAGAAAATGATATATTCAATGATTTTAAATTTAAAGTATATATTTTCCATAGAGGAAACCTAGCAAACAGGACAAATGCATGTGATCAAGGTTTTGAAAAAATAGTGTAACAAAATGAAATGGATACATTTCTTTGAGAGCGTGTGAGTGCAAAGTCTTTCTGATGACTCGCACAAGAAACCTTTCAATCAAACCTCTGGTTGTTTAAGGTTGAGGGGCAACTAAAAGAATTTTGTTTTGAAAATTCTTCAGCCCAACGAACCCTCGTCCAAGGAACAATCTCAGCCAACAAAGGCACGTCACTAATTAAAGTTGAACGGACCATTTTCTATTAGGACAAACAAAACAGAGAATGAGAGAGTAGAGAGTCCATCGTTGTGGAAACCAGGGAGCAGAATTTAATCCATGTCCAATGAATAAACATGTGACTCCGATCCTTTTGTCTTCTAAAACCTTATGAAGACAGAAAAACGAGGCGCTATAAAACATCATTCCAATGTCAGCACTTGGATTTAGACCAATCAAGTCTTCAAACTAGTTGTTGCAATAATCATTATCTGACTCTTCAAGGGAAGTACGGTACAATTAATGTTGCTTTCCATGCATAAAGTACGTGTTCTACGATTTACCATCACAGGTTTAGTCTAATGACAATTTTAGCTGATGTTAAATGAATAAATAAAAGCAAGTGACTCCTAATATATGATATCAGGAAAATAGACAATCGTTTTCACAATTGAAAAGAAAGTAAAACCTTTTTGTTTTTGACAATTACTCCATCGAAGCATAGTTGATAGACCAATCTTTGACTTACATATCCATTTGAATCATGGAACTCCATATGCCCCTGGGAAAAATCGATAGAACACCACTACTGTGAACCCTTTTTTTTCTTCATTTTTTTGGTTCAACTCTTTTACTTCATTTGCCATGGTCAGTTTCCGTTAATCTTAATATTATGGCATGATTTTTCAAATAAAAGAAACAATAGTTTTCTCTACCTCTTATATGGGTATTATTCTTGCTTGTAGTTAGATATACCATCTGTTAGATTAATTATGCGTTAATAAAAAAAAATAGAAATAATCAACTACCTGAGTTAGCTCAAATGGCAAAGATAGAGGATGATTATAACTAGAGGTTAGAACTCCAAATTTTTCCAATGTAACAATTTTTTTTGAAATCAATGCAGAAATAAAAAATTAAATATATAATTGTAATACCTTTCCTTAAAAGATAATGTGTGTGTTTGGATAAGATTTTAAAAACGAGCTTATGGACAGCTTATGGAAAAGGGTTTTTAGAGAAGAAATTATGGGGAAAAAAAAGTAGTTTTAGATAAATGAGTGCTTGGATAGTTGTTACAAAAAGGGGGTTTTGTAATTGAAAAATTATTAAAAAGGGTATGTATGAGAGATGAGAGAAGAGAGAGGGTAAAAAGATAAAGGAGAGAGTAGAGATGGTGGAAAAGATAGAGGAGATATAAGAGATAGTGGAAAAAATAGAGGAGAGAGGAGAGAATGTGAAAAAGATAAAAGAGAGATGAGAGAGAATGTAAGAAAAAATAGGGATAAAATAGTAATTGAGTAATTGAAAAATGGTTTACTGTTCTAAAAGCTACTCTGACCAGCTTATTCAGAAACTCGTTTGAACAAATATGACTATTTATTTTAAAATTTTTCTAAACCAAAATTTAAACTAAAAGTCCTTTTAAAATCGCGGGACACGCTCAATGTTTCATTAACGCAATAAGCTCGTTCGTGTTTCCTTCATTCATGTCATTTATTAGGACTCCGCTCACATAACTTTCCGTTATTTGTGCTGTTTGTACACATTTTGCAGCAAATAGTACGAATTCTGTTGTGAAATATATATATATATACGATTATCTACATATCTCTAAGCTGGATTTAATTTTCTAGCGTATCATCGTTGTTGTTGATAATATAGTATTGCTAATGCATAATTATGCATAATACCAATTACAAAGGGAAGAGAACGGGGTAATCTGTTTTGCTACGCAACTGTCACGTACAATGTACTTCCCTAAGAAATTACGAGTGAAATCTCTTTCCTCATACAAATCGAAAGATTCAACTCGATCTACAAGGAGTCTTTCGTGTTGAGATCATACGCATATTTACAGAGATGATAATGCAGAACCGATATTCAATATTTTAACTATTAAAAGATATATTGACCCCACAAATTTAAACAAAAATCATGTCCATTCATAAATCATAACCGGAGGCTGGTTTTGACATCGGAGTCAACCCCTCCATCAAACTCAACTGTCTTCTCAGCTTCGCAATGTGAGCTTGCACCTGGAACATTGGAAATAATACCAGCTCAGAAACCCCAACTATGTTTACAATTACAACATGTTATTGCACGTAAGATATTGATTCTACATGTGCCAGTGCAACAGGAACAGCAAACTTGGTGCTCATTTAGTGCGCAACACCCGACAGGGCAACACGGAGAAAAAAGGCAAGAACTACACACTGTTCATTAGATTCAATCATCTTAGAGCAAAATAAAAGAGCTGACGTCAATTGAAACAAATAGATAAAAAGAGCTTACAAGTAACAGGTAACCGTACCAAATAAATGAAGACGGGATCAGGGAATCAGCGATGTTTTCAAATAAATATAATTACCACAACATAATGTTGCTCAAATAAATGCAGCATAATTAGTCTCTATTATAACACACACACACACACACACACACACAAAATGAGGTAGTTAGTGACTTTAACCTCCTGACGTGCTCTTGCAAGCTTCAAGAGCTCATCAGCCTCCGAAAAATTCATGAACCACTGGCTTAGAGGATGATCTTTGGTATCAGCTCTGTCCTTTTCATTGACACACTCAACTAGTACTGCAAGAGGGAGGTGGGGAATCGATGAAATGAATGCTTCTGAAAAATAAAATATTACAACAGCACACAAACTCACCAGGACTGGGGAGATTAACACTGGCAGGAAGCCTAGGCACAACAACCGCAGGATGATTCCGCGCACGTGCCAGAAAAGCCTCATAGGGATCAGGAAAAACAATCTCATCGTAAGATTCAACAACAACAGGTTTCTTGGTGGACTGGGGTCCAGATTCATCCTCAGGATATAATTTCAAATGGTGGTACCTAGGAAAAGACCAGTAATCCAGTAAGCAATATATATCTAGTTATAAAATTTCAATCCTAACTAACTGTGTAATGGCTGTGCAATTATTCCTTAAATTTTATTGATCTTCGTGTTTTTTTGTTCAAAATTTTGTTCAATATCCCCGCGCAAGTGGAGGGGTGGGATGTTCTAGTTACTAAAAAAATGTAAAAAATGAGTTATCGGCAAATCAGCCCAGATAAACGACTCACAAATCCAAATGTTTGTCGCAGACATCATTGTGAAAAAAGAGGGTGATGGCGATTTCAAATTCACCCCAGCCGCATTCCGATAATTCGAATGGCGGTGTATCAACAGCCCTCGTAGGGTTGTTAAAACTAGGATGCAATTGAAACACAACCCGCTTAATGACCGCCCCAAGATCTTCGTTCGATGCCCCACGTACATAGACCGTCCACTTATGTGATTGTGCCCTGGAAGCAATGAGGCATTAGAGACAAATGCAAAATTCATAGACGCATAGAAAAGAAGGGACTCAAAAAATCAGCGATCGAACTTACTCATTAGCCTTCCGGCCAAGATAGAAAGCAATAGTGCCATATACTATCGGAACACAAACTTCAACATCTTTGACTCTCTTATTTGCATTCTGCAACATCCGGAAATGATAACTATCTATAAAAAGAGGAATAAAATTTCCAAGAACAATAAACCAAACTTCTTAAGTTAATTCATCATCGAGAAGAATAAATAGAAACCCATGCACAGCCGTAACAGAAAATTTAAGGGGGGAAGAATCAAAATTCAAAATGAACATGAGGGGAAACAATAAGGTAGGAGTGTTAGGGTTCAGAAATTGTAAACAGAAACTAGAGGGAGGGAGCACCTTCTTGTCAGCGTCGTCAGAAGGTAATCCAATTTTGAGACGAGAAAGCTTAGTGGCAGAGGACCCATCATCGGGATGGTGATCACCTTGCTTTCTGAGGGGCAGGGAGTGAGACATGATACCGTAAATCTGTGAAAAATAGAAGCAAGGGATGATCAGGAGAAGGGATAGAGTTAGGGTTTGGAGGGGATTGAGATGAGAAAGTCGTTTTGAGCTGAGAGGAGAGGAGAGGGCGTACTGTTCTGCTGTCTTTGCTGCTTCCGGCTTTCCTTTACGGTTGTTCCGTTCTTGGTGACATTCTCATTTTCTATCGCATTTCATTTATGTGTGTCCTCCATACCAAGTCCGCGCCAAAATATAATAATTACTAATATGACGTGTGATATATCCCTTATCCAACCCTCCAACGTGTTTTAAAAGTTATCTGTTGTCCTTGTTCAGTTGTTAGACTAATATCAATTTTTAGCCAATTTTTTAAGAATATATTTTTAGCCAATTTTTTTTATATAAAAAAATTTAAGTAGATTTAATATCAATTTTTTTTAATAAGGTTAGAGCACAGTCTTAAAATTAAAAAAAATATTTATAAAAAATTTACGAGATCATCTATTAAAATTTTTTTAATAATAATAATAAAAATCGAACTAATATCTTATAGATATCAATTTTTAGCCAATTTTAAATCATAATCATTTTGAACTTTTTTCTTGTTACCCACCCTGTTCACCGGAGCTTTGCCCCGACTACATCCGGATCCGACCCGCGTTGCGCACCTGGCTATGGTGGGTGAGTCTTTCAACGAGAATTTTTTGCATTCGCCAAGGCTCGAACTCGAGACCTCCCTTAAGTGATACCGAGCCGCTTACCACTCGTACCAACTCCCCTTGGTATCATTTTGAACTTTTAGGCATCTTCAGCGAATCAAATACCCAAGGCCCATTTCTGTTTGTTGGTACGAGTCCATAAATGCTTTATTTTGTTTGGTTTTGTAGAAATGTTTGAACATAACTTAAGTTTAGAGGATCAATAGGTAGATATTACAGAGTGAGTTAATTCTTCATAATTTATTAAATTAATATTTAAATTTTTATTAAAAAAAATGTTTATATTTAATATTCAATAATATTTTAAATATAATTACCTCTAATAAGAGTATAATTATACCTAGAAAAAAAATATATTTAGTGTGGTGAAAAACACTCTGCCTAGAATGGCCAGCATCAAGCCCAAGTCAGCGATTCATTTCCTCTACATCTGTGAAAAAACACACGTTTATTCGATATGAATGGGACACACTTTTTGTGTCTCAAACGTTGGCATCGACATTAATTCCTTCTTAGATAATTAGTTTATATATTTCTAAAAAATATTTGTACTTTACGTGTTAAATTTATCTGTCACATTACATAAGTTTGACATATCTTGATACATGAGCAGTTGATCGATTATAACATAACAAATCAAATTATATATAAAATCATCCATTCATTGTCTTGCCGATTTTGTCTCCCTCTCCCTTTCATGTCCCTTGAGAACTCTCCTCTGATTCGAAATTTGAGCATGCAAGTATAACTGGACGGACGCAATTTTTATTTTCAATGATTAATAAATAATAACCGTATCAATTCATATAAAAAAATTAGTATCATAAACTTGTTAGACACAATATCTTTTAACTAGAAGACTAATGCAAAATAAGAATTTCACTTTTAAATGCCAATTAAAATTAGGATGCACCGATTTTTTTTCCAATCTAAAACTAGATAAACCTAACAAAGGAAAGATAAATGATTGTCCGTTCGCTCTTAAGTCATAATTATAATATCAACATGACGGCGATCTATGATGTGGTCTTCAACATTTGTTGCAAATATAGACAACTTTAAATCTTTTCCCCTTATAGAAGAGCAAGCCAAGTTTACGCTTCAAGTACATATTGTCTTTGACGATTAATTTCAACAAAAGGCACAATGATGGCACCAGAGAGTAAAACAAAGGCACAAGTGATGAGTAAGTAGCCCTTCCTTGCTGCTCCTTCTGGACGAGAAGACTTCAATCGTGTTGATAAGTGCATTATCCAGTGAAGCTCATCTTGGATGCCTCCCAAGATAAGCAGGGGGCGCATATCAAGCAAACAATCTGTAAGGTACGACAGCATCTACATGTTTGAAGCGCTCAAGGCCATTACCTTGCATTGTTCATTCAATGCCAGAAGTTGAGCCTCTTTCTTGTCAAGCAGAGAACTCAACCTCACATTCTCCTCCATGAGTTTCTGAACTTCAGCCTCTTTCTGCATTTTCTCACCCTCCAATTGTGTAGTCTTTTCAACTAGCCTGACCCAGAGCAACGTTGAGCAGCAAGACAATACATATCAATCAGAACTTCATGCAATGGGCGTGAAACCAAACTTGTATACGAAAGCAAATGAGTTAATGAACTGGCATAGTAACAACTAACAAGCTTTAACCAGACACAAGTTCTTAATGAGTAGTCACCTAAGAAAAGTTCAGAACCCATGTTTTAAGTTTGCTAACACAGGCAGTAAGAAGCAGGACAAATGCAAGCTTATATTAATCCAAACTCATGCAGGGAAGACACACCTAAGTACAAGGACAAACATGGAAAATTCCTAGAAGATGATGTATCATATATCTACAAGTAAATGTAGAACCTCCTGTAGGATGTTCATATGTTGCACTCATAAGGCATAGAATGAAAGCATATTGCAAAGAGCAAATAGATACTCACCGTTCAAACAGCTTCTCAATACTTTGAAATTGCTTTTCTGAAGAAAGTAAGGTTTCTCTTACAGATATTAAACTGCTAACATAAGATTTCAAAGATTCAAAGTCCCGTTTCACTCTACCGAGCTCCTGCTCATTTTCAGCAGCTCGCTGTCTCTGTCTGGTTGTTTCTTCCACCAAATCCTCAACTCTTTGCCGCATTTCATTCAAAATACTATTTGTGCCCAGAGCAAAGCGTTCCATCTCCTCTAATTTCATAGACATATTCTCTAACTGGGCAGACTTCCTCTTAATTTCCTCCTGACCTAAACTAACTTTTTCCTTCTCAATCGCAGTTTCAGATTCTGCCAACAAAACCCTTTTAACAAGGGTTTCCATAACATCTGCAACCATCTGAATGGACTTAAGTATCTCACCTATATAAGCTGCATCTTGTTCATCTACCAAACCATGCTGCCTTTTCATTACTATCCAAGATTCTTCATCTGGACTGTCAAAGGAAGAAACATCAACATTCCTGGACCAACCTGATAATGGTATCCCATTTTTATCCACAAGCCCTACCCCCTCTAGTTGTTTAATGCCACAAGATGTGTGGGCTAAATGAGGAACAGCCATGATTCTAGCCTTGGATTTTAAATAGGTAAATAATGTAGCAGTAGTTTTGACTCTCCGCCAAAGAACATCTAACTCCTTTTTTGCATCTTCCTCTGAACCCTGTATGCAAGCCTTAACCTCCATAACTTTTTCTTGCAGGACGTCCAGTTGAGATTGGTTTCTTCCCATGTCCTGCTTCCACAATTCATCAGTTTGGCTCAGCTCAGGCTTCAAAGCTGGCATGTCAATATCTTCATTTGCTGCCATGCCCTGTCTTAAGTTGGATAGAGATATGAGAACTTGACATTAAATAATCATGATATAAATAGTTCTATTCATGAAGCACATGTATTAGAACAAAGATAAGCCTAAAGAATCTATGACATGAAAAAACGTTAAACGTTTACAATGATATCAAAACTAATGATGTATAAACCAAAATCAAAGCACACCTTATGTCATATCCGTATTGGTCTAAACTTTAAGTACACATACAATTTAACCATACGAAACTCATAAATCCACTCCAGACAGTCGACAACAAAAAGTGTATCAAGTATACACGCTGCTGTTTAGGAGCTTCAGAAAATTTATACATCAAACTATATACATATCAGCAGGACGTTAAATGTTCAATAGACTTCAAATCATATCAGCAGGACGTCTGTATCCATCATTTGTCCAGTTATCACTTCATGATGTCATCACCGTCCAGCACATATGCTATAATAATCCTTTAGATACCGACTTTATGATGATCGCTAGCACAAGTGTATCCAAGTACACCTATTGTTAAAACTAAATGTCCCTGGGCAAAGTAAAGCCACGGAGTTACTGCTGTGTAGCTACACCTTTGTTGCCAAAACTTACTTCGTCGCCAATAATACAAAGAATCCCAGGAAAAAACAATTGACGTCGACGCATTTTTCATTGATACAGCCATTTTTTTCTTTTGAAAGAAGCTAAAATTTTGAGCCGTTACCAGTTCTGTGTTCCTTCAGAGCATTCCAACCAGGCATCCATCTCAAAGCAACACATCAATCAAGTTATCTCAATATAATGAACTCCACAAAACAAAACAAAAACCCTAATAAACACATTGACAGGAAAAGAAGAAACTGAGATACCACAAATTTGGGTTTTTGCTACTTTAAAGTGATCAAAAAGAAAAAAAAAATGAAATTGAACCCTAATACAGAAAAAGGAAATGGACAGATTTGAAATTAAAGAAGCCACCAAGAGTAGCTAAAACATAATATGGCAGGCTCAGAACGCTAAAATAAAGAAGCCGATGGGTAAAGAGAGACAATTGAGAGGGAATCTTCCAAGGGGCAACATACCAATAGAATTGAGGAAGAGAGAATGGGAGAAAGGGGAGAAAGGAGGGTGCTTGGATGAGAAGTGAGGATCGTTCCTGGACGGAGTTGGATCGTGCTGTTCCAAGCGGCACGCGGTTCTTCTTTCTGAATGAAAAAATAAGGCAATCTGAACCAAAAATCTTAAGGGCTTGTTTGGCACGGGGTATTTGGGGGAGGGATGGGGGAGGGAGGGATTTTACTTCCCTCCCTCTGTTTGGCTCATTACAAAATTTAGGAGGGGAGGTAAAAAATTTTAAAATTTTCCCTCCCCCTCTAACTTTACTTCCCCTCTAAAATTGGGAGAATTTAGAGGGGAAGTGTGATATTATTATTATATAATATTTATATACCCATAATTTTTTTAATATCCTAATATTACTCTTATATTATATTTTATTAAAATATTATGTAAAATAATATAAGATAAATTTGTCTATATAAAAGTATTTTCCCTCCCTTTCCTTCTTGAACCAAACAAGGTAATATGAAAATCCCTCCCCTCCTCTCCCTTAATATTAATCCAAACAAGGTAATAATAAAATCCCTCTTTTTTTCTTCCTTTCTTTTCTTTTCCTTTCCCTCTATTAAAATCCCTCCCCTCCGTTGAGCCAAACACACCCTAAGTTAATCCGTAGGGCTTCCTTGCCCCCTCCCCATTTTGCTTTCAGTTTTTACCTCTCCCTCTCCGTCTCCCTCAATTTCCCGGTTTTTAAATTACAAGTAGGATGATTAATTATTGAGATTATATAGACAAATACTGTAATATATAATTCTTTTGCCTTCAATTTTGCATATCACATTCGTCTTTTACATTAACTTTGACTTTGGGTACGTTTGGAAAAAAATTACAAAAAAAAATTAGATAACTTTTAAAAAAAATTAAAAAAAATTATAAAAAAAAATAATTCTGAATAAATTAGTATTTAAATATTTATTATTAGAGTGAATCTTGTAATTAAAAAATTATCATAAATAATACGATTTTATTAAAAATATGAGAGAAGATAGGAGAAGAAGGAAGAGAGGAGACATGATAGAGAAGAGAAAGGAGAAAAAAGAGAATATATAAAAAAAAATAATAATAGTAATTATATGGTCTATAAAATTTTTTATTTTTTTAAAAATTAGTTTCAATATCTTATTTAAAATTTTAGTTTTAAACTATACTTTAGTTTAAATTTTTTTTAAATAAATATAACTGTTAGTTTTAAAAAAAATTTAAACTAATATTTAGGCTAAATTTTTTTTTAAGATATTAGTTAAAATTCTTTCCAAACGCACACTTCAAAACGCACCAATTTCAATTGGTTGTTTCAAAATTCAGGCTTCACCTCATAATTTAATGTCTAGCGTCTTGCATGAAATTTAAAGTAAGTTGCGTTTTCTGTGATTTATTTTAAGTTGATAATCCTATCATGCAGATGTTTTAATTCGATATATTTGATGATCCATGACTATGAATAATGCAATTTTTATTATACATGTAATGGGATGGAAGATGGAAAATTATTTCATGAAGAAGAAATGTAAATGTAAATAAATTTAAATAACATAAATAAATATTCAGTTTTGTGTTTGTGTTTTGTTATAAGAAAATAATATGAAAATGAAATAGAAACTAAAATAATATAATGATCGGATGACAATTTCAGTATAATTAAATTATTTATTGCTATTTTCTAATTTGATTTTAAAAGTTCTACTCAAAACTGTATTAATATATTTTTGGCCACCAATCTATGTTAATATCGTCAAGCATCAATCATAAATACTTTATCATCCATGTTAATAAAAACTTTGCAGTTTAAGAAAATATTTAATATAAAAAACTAGAATCTTTTTTTACCTTAATTAATATAGTTTTAAGTCACTTCTGTATTCAAATTTCTGTGATATTTTTATTGAATGATTAAGATGCAACGCCTTTCTTTAAGAGTATGAAACTTTAAATATTAAATAAAATAAGTAAATTTATAAATATTTTAATTTTAATTATTATAGGTTTGGTGGGGAAAGTATAGCAACTAAAATTATAAATCTTACCAAACATTGGATAACTGACGGGATATTGCTGCTGCTGAGATGGAGGGATTTTGGCGGAAGATACTGCGTTTCCGTTTTGCCGCATTCTCCTCCCTGACTTGCCAAAATGCCAAAGCCGAAAGCCCTCATCTTTGTCGCTTCTCTCCCTCGCTCTGTTCACTTCGTTGATTCTGAAAGCGTATCGTATTTATACAAATCAATGAGAGGAAGAATTGGGAGTGCTGTGTCTTTGATATTAGCAATTGAAACCACGCCTTCCCGCTGTTCCGCAATCATTATAATAAGCAATGCCGCCTTCTGTTCGATACTAAAACCCCCCAACTGACATCAAATATTGGCGATTGAATATCCACAAGTTAGGCCCTCCAACTCCTTCCTTTCCTTCCTTTTTACTTTCCCATGTTTGTTTCGGTGTTTCTCTGATGCTTTATTTTGAATTTTCAGGGTTTTGATCTCTTTTCATTCTGTTTTTCCCCCTTCTTTTTTTCCCAGTTCTATGAAATAATTTCGGTGTGTTTGTCATTTGTATGTAGTTGTCTACTTATATGGGACATCAGAGAGTAAATTTAAATGATGAGATGATGCAGTGTTTGTGACTTAAAGCTGGCAGGCCTTACATAAATTTAATTTGCTCATGGTTTATGAATCAGCATTCAGTCCCTTTTTATGGGATGGCCTTCATACTGGCCATTTTGCTTGTTCCTAGTTAAAGTCTGGACTTTTCTTTGAGGTTGATGGGTGGTTGCAGGGGCACTTAGATATCTGTTCGTATAATTTCCTTCTTATTGGTATGAAATATGCAGAAAGGAGTTGGAATTAGCCTTTAGTCATCTTGTAGTGTATCACATGACCGTATGAGAACAGTCCCTTTCAGCTTTCATAATTTCATTGTGGCTTTCATCTGGAAGTTGGAACAGTTATTATGATATGTAAAATATATATAAACAATTTAAATAGTTTTATTATTTTATTAGAATTAGTATTAGGTATCATGTGCTATTACGATTATATATCATAATATATATATTATGATATATTAGGATTAGATATTTAAATAGGATTAGGATTAGATATTATAATATATATCATAATTAGATATTATGATATATTAGTATTAGATATTTAATTAGGATTAGGATTACCCATCACTTATAAATAAGGGTGATTATCAGTCTTATTAAGATATGTTTTGATTATGATGTGAACCCTTGAGTATTCAGTATAATTCTAGTTTCTCTTCTATTCTCCTTCTATTCTTTTCGATTTCCCTTTTCTTTCTATAATTACATAACATATTATCTTGGAACTGACAACTGAGCGCTGTTTTGCAAAGTGGTAGATGCAAGTTACTTGCATGCTATGAGTTCCCTGACAGATTGGCACGGTTAAGGCTTGGCTTGATCCAGGTAGTTTACTTTAAACTGGCAAGCTGTTTGACAGCCATTACTGTTGCCCACAATGATATCAAATTCTAGGCTGTATTCAGCATACTTTTTCGCCCTTTGTCTTCTGGTACTGCAAAGTTTATCACTACAACAAAGTTAAGTTTTCTCTCTCGGTTCATTAATTTCCTTGCGCTTTTTAATTTTGTTTCAGAATCTTATAACTCTACAATGCGGAGTTCTAAGCATGCCACCAAGCATTGAGATGCGCACTTTTTCATAAATTACTGTCCTTTCCCATCAGTAATAAAACAAGGTACTGTATTAGTATGATTGTTTGATTTTCGATACTATGTGACAAAAGGACTTGCAGCCAATTCTTTTCCTCCTGGCTGCGTTCTTAACATTAATGACGCTTCTGGGAGATTGGATGTGTACAAATTGCAGCAAGGACGATTATCTTTCTGGATTACAGCGTTACAAGTCATTCTTTAATTTGACAATAAGAGTAACGCCATGATGCTAGTGCATGACATATTTAAATGCCTTTGTATTTCGCTCATCAAGCTCATTAAGATATGGCTCTTGGGTGGATGGGATTGATTATATATTGCATTATAGTTTATTATCAAAACTGAGCTAAACAGAAAGTGATCCTTATTTGCAGTTGTCGAACTCACAGCAAGGCACGTGCAAACAGTCAATGCTGTGGTGGAACATTGGATTCATTAGTTAATGTTGTTGCTTGCTTCAAATTTCGGGTTTCCAGCATTGAATTGTTTGTTAGTCTTTGAAAGGTGTATATGAATTTCGGATGTGTTGTAGAGGTTATAGCTTATGTTTCATCCATTCTTCATTTTGACGTGCGGTAATTGAAGAATAGGATAAGTTGGACATGAAATTCATACTCTATACCAACTTTAGTCATGCAGGAAAAAGGAGTATTTGTCCATATGGTCCTGATCATAGTACTTCTACTATAGTGAGAATTGACATAATATTGGTATGCACCAAGATGAAAGGTAAACCAATTTCTTCGTCCGAAGAAGCAGTACTCAGAAATTACGACTCTCGAGAGATCAGGAAGATCCCTTGAAAATGGAAGATGGGGAGAGAGGAGGAGTATCCAACTGGTAAAGATTGAGGGAAGGCCCCACAAACCTGAACAATATCCAAGCCCCTATCATTATGAAGATTGAAGCATATGCAAACTTATTGAGCCAAAACAATAAACCCTTCTCTCCCATGTAAAACTCAGTTGCCTTCTCTGTCAAGCTCATGTCCTCCCATATCTTCGGATTACTCTCTGTAACCTTTGCCTTGGTAGATTTCATGGCGTTCGAGGCTGCTCCATCATCCCCTTGTTGCCTGGCTTGCCTTCTTGACCTTCTTCTGATGCGTACTTCCACAGCTCCCGGCGGTGGCATGGTCGGTGACTGAACTGAGTCTGGCACGCCGTTGCCCCCATCGTTAACGTTGGTGTTGCCACTGTCAGGAGTACTACAGGCGATGAGATTGAATTTGAGAAAACGGTGTCGTGAAGTGAAGAAGGTGTGGGAGTGCTTTGGCGTTGATGGGATGAGGACGGAGCCGGTGCTCGTCGGACATGCCCATGGCGTCATGGGATGATGATCGGGATGGAGAAGCAGGTAGACGAGTAGCTGCATTTTGCTTATCTGAATCTCCTCTTTCTTATCCTGTCTTTGGGTTGTTTTGGAATTTCCTAACCCATTGTCTGATGTCACTCCTCTCAAGGCTCAGGGGAGTTTTGTTTGGGCTTTTTAAAATAAATATGGGCCCAGTTTTGAGAAGCGAGTTGGAATGGCCCTCTGTGGCCCAGAACAAAACGAAAATCAATTTATATCAATATCAGTTACTAGGATGCAGAAAATCTCCGTTGAGAGACTCACCCATCATAGTTAGGTACACGATGTGGGTCGAATTCAGATATAGTCGGGGTAAAGCTCTGGTAAACCGGGTGGGCAATAAAAAAAAAGTTATTAGGAGGAACCAACAGGGGTTGGTCCGAGTGATAAGCGGCTCGGTATTGCTTAAAAGAAGTCTCGAGTTTGAGTCTTGGCGTATGCATAAAATTTTTGTTGGGATACTCACCCACCATAGCCAAGTGCGCGACTCGGGTCGGATCCGGATGTAGTCGGAGTAAAGTTCCGGTGAATCGGATGGGCAACAAAAAAAAGTTATTAGGAGAAAGTAAGATTTCGCCCTACCCTTAGAATCTTAAAGTTGTACCCTAATCTTAGTGAAAAATTGATGCCAAACTCAACTTAATTTTTGTATGCAAAAAAAAAAAAGTCAGTTACGTGGGTAAAAAAGTATTAGTTATTAAAATTGTAGCTAGAAGATATAGTGTTTAGGAGTTATGAATATCATGACTTACTTTTAGTGCTAAATGCTTTTTAATTTTAGAGATTGCTAGGATTTGATTTTTCAATAGCAGCATAATAATTGCAAATAAGGTGATATATACATATACAGATCTCTCCAGAGTGGGAGACTGTTGCCATTCCAGAGGTGGGATATTTATTAAATTGCAACGGTGAAAAATAAACAGACAATACACTTATATTATCGCTCTGTTGATATTAATAATTGGCCTAATTGGCAAATAAATAAATTTGTCGCATGTAATAATTTTTTATTTTATTTTTTAATGTTGAATATTCTAATTAAGCACTCCCTCCCTCTCGTTCAAAATATAAACTTTAACTTGTGATGGGGTGTAATCTTTTTATAAACTTCAATTTGAACTTGTTTTATCATTTAATACATTTTTTTTATTTTTATCTATAATCAATTATATATTTCTCTCATATATTTTTTTCACTCATTCTTTCTCATATCTTTTTCCATTCACTATCTCTCCCTCACACCCTCCCAATAAATAAAGGTATTTTAAAAAAATAAATTATATTTTTTATATATTTATTATATTTAACTAATTTTAACCAACTTTTTTAACTATAATTTAGTTATTTAAAATTTATATTTCAAATCATATGGATGGAATAATTTATTATTTTTGTAGTGTTAAATATTATTTCATAATATATGTATATTGACAACTCAAAAAATCTAGAAGCTGATAGAAATGCCCTTTATAAACCTGAGGGAAGATTCTTTACTAGATCTGTTTATATTATTAGATCTATTGAAGATGCACTCCATGTCAACCCAACCAAAGAATAATTTTTCCTTCTATCCAAAGATTTCATTAAAAACCATAAAAACATTATAAATTTTTACATATTGAATATGTCCAAATTGCCATTCAACCATTAGCTAAACAAGGATTAAATGTATCTTGTCTCCTTTGTCTTAGAGATACTATACATAAATTATTCTCTGACTCCCTACTAGGAACTGTAGAAGCCGGTCTTCACGTAGGACCAATTTATTTCAATATCTATCCAAATCGAACAGTTAGCCTTGCAGACGAAAACATCATGGATGTTTTAAAATTGAATATAAAATTACATAGATTCAGGATGAAACCTGGATCTAGTCTTGTTGCCCTGATATATAGAATCCAGTATAAACTCATAAACTCATCAAGTTCTAGAGTATTACTTCCAAAAGAATATGGTTTTACCACTTTATTCCTAATGGATCGAGCTAAAGCAAATGTCATTATCCTCAAGATCATTCAATGGACAGATGTAACCGTACTAGAAGAATGGATATTAGGAAATGTAGTCCTTGCACTACCATAACCAACCCTTAAATTGAAAACATTAGACAAAATATTACTACTGGCCAAGTAGGATTACTTTTTGATAGGATAAGCTCTTTCAATGAAACCTCTTATTGGGCCGACTTAAGACTTCTTAATGATTATAGATCCACAACCTCTAATCAACTTAGACACTCTATTAATGACTTTAAGTCAACAGCCTCAACCCCTCATCCGTAAGTTTAACTGGCGAAGAGGTAAAACATACGACTATTTAGAGCGTATTCGATCCCTGAGGAGTACCACTTTGTTGTGATTCCAGTCGCGGTGCTTGGAGAGATATCCTACCTCCTAAGTACCTAGGTTTACGCTCGAGGGTAATAGACAACTCACCTTACTCGACATTGGTATCGCCTAAGAGAAAGGGAGACTTCGCCTTACCATTGAATCGTGGGTGAGCCCAACCTCTTTCTAAAAATTTATTTACTAAAAAAAAATCAACAGCCTCAAAATTAACAAGAAACTCAACCTCTTATGTACAATCAACGGTCCATTTACATGGACTAGATACTTCTTATAGTTACATAGACCTACTTATCAAAGAGAAGAAAATCAAAGATTAGCCCAGTCCCCTACCATTAACCTTCCAAAAACAAGGGTTGGAATATTTCCAATCTCATGTTAACCTTTCAAAAAGTTATCTACCATTAGTCCTTTATTGCTATTCCAAAATATCTATCTCTTGGATTTTTGCTTGGCATTACAGGTACAATGAAGTTGCCAATGGTTACCTTGTTGGAGTCCCATACATGATTGTATGCAAACTTTCTAGAACATCAAGGTAACATCAATGCTATCAAAGGATGGCTCAAAGATAACTCTCAGTAGCTGATAACCACATAAACTTGTAAATTCCTGAATCAGAAGAGCTAAATTCATGTCAGCCTTGTTGGGGTGTCTGACAAGCAATCATATATTAACCATTTAAAGCAAGCACTCATATTACTGGAAAGAGAACAAAAACCATCCTCATCAATTTCGTCTATAAACATTAACCTTAAAGACTATGCTGAATAAAATGAAGATGATTGTTATGGCATTAACCTAACTAAAGACCAAAACAAATATTCACCAGTTGACTTTACTATTCACCTATTGACATTGACTTCACGATTCGTCAGTCGACTCTAACTGTACCATTAAACATTGACTGTCGGATGCAGAAATTAGATGTGGACCGTTGGATGAAAAAAGTTAGATTAAACACTGGCTATTAAATTAAATCAGCCCTGACTGTTGGATCTATTTCCAACTTCTATATAAACCTATGTGAGGTCCCTTTCAAGGGCAAGCATTGTATGAGAGTTTTAGAGAGAGAATATTGAGAGAGAGAGAGAGAAACATGTATGCCTATTGCTTTCTCTTTATTTCTTTCTCTTTATTAACCATTTATATTCTTGCCTTTTATATTCCTGTATTTACATTTCGTTCTTTGTCTAGACTGTGCAGATTACCACCCTTCTGGCACTTATTTAATTCTACTTTATATTCCTATACTTTTATCGTCTAAATCGTGTGGGCTGCCATCGATTTGCACTATTTTAATTTTTACTAGTTTTCATATTTTCATTATATTCTGCATGCATTCTTAATCATCTAGCAGCATGTCTACTTCCTTCTTCTCATTCCATCTTTTCTCCTCCATCCCTTCTGGGCCAACTCCTCCACTTGGTGTCAGAGCCAAAATATTAGTCAAGATTGAAAGAAGCGTGCAGCTTTTGAAAGAGTGATTGATTGTGGATGTGGAAATTAGAAGCGATCCAAAATAAAGAAGCAAGAGGGAATTAATAGGAGAGTGCTAAGGATGATGGGAGGAATTAATAGGGTAAAGATATCATAAGAGATTGGGAGTAACAGAGGAATTAAATGAGACGGGGGTGTGTCTTGTTGTGCTATATGCAATACAACACACACCTACGTTTTTAGTTTGTTTGCAGTGTGCCTCCTTTTTATGACAACTCTTCTTCCCACACGTCTCACTCTTTCATCTCTTATAAATTATATCATCAATTAGCTGCTCTATATATGTGCCTCATTCCTTCTTATGTTTCTAAATCCCTTCGTATATATATGGAGTTTCAAACTTTATTTCTAATAATTAAAAATAAAAAACAATTATATATATAGAGGATTGATAAATACGCGATGAACAGTATATATCTGGAATTTTCAGCTCTGTGAATGTCTGATGCCTGACTAGACTTCTCAAGGTTTTCATCGATCTGAAATCGAATCAGGGTCTCTGCCTCTTTTCTTCTTCCTTTTCCTTTTTCGTTTTTTTCCCCAATTAAAACAATTTGGCCCAGATGGATGCTACGCTATTTTGTTTTTATTAGAATCACTTATTCCTATACCAAAAAAAAAAAAAGAATCACTTATTCCCATTATAATGATTTGATTTAATTAGTCATTCTAATTTAAAAGCATTATTCAGCTAGTATTTATGTGTGCCAAATCGACATTTTACGGGTAAAAAAAATACACGAGAGAGCACATGACAGTTAACTCCTGTTTGATCAATTAGGTTGAACTCCCTGCTGCCAGGCTACCATGACTTGGCTGGCTGGCTCACCTAATTAGGATTTGTATTAACAATTTTTGAGGTTTCTTCTTTCTGTAAAAAGCATTCAGAATTTCTTAATGATAATATATATAGTACAACAGCTCTAATCAAACTCAGACGTGACTTCATTTTTTATCCTTGCCTAGGCGTGCCTGCGTGCGTCAAGTAGGAACACTCGAGAACTTAATAAACCTTAATTTCCTACAGATACGCTATCTTATATAATTAAGCATAGAATGAATGGCGAACAAATAATAGAAATCAAATTGAGTACGTCTCTGGGGAAATAAAAATAAAAATAAATGGTAAGTTGGTGCTTTGGAATGTGTCTTCAGTAGTTCTCACCTCACCACTTTCCTATATGGCCATCAATTTCATTCTTCTACGCTGCTTCTTTAATTTCCCGTTTTGTTTTTCCCTGGCTCTAACATTTTTAGATGCAGCCAGAGACATCTTTCGCCGGCTCTAACGAGACGGATTAGCATTTAGGGCTGCAAATGAAACGGAGCTTGAAAACAGCGGTGGTGGGCGTGGTCCCACTCTACCAACTAATATATTCTGAGTTATTAGCCAAACACTCGAATTGATATCACAACATGGGTCCACCCTAGCTACATGGAACGCATCACAATTAATTAACTCACGAAAGTAACCTCCGTTGGCCCTGGCAGGCTCATCAGAGCCCCAGCCCTATACACACACAGCAATAAATTAATATGTTATAATTATTTATAATGAAGAAGGAGACTTGTGTGGCTAGGGTTTACTCTATATAGGTGCGAGGTCTCTATCTGAAACCGGGGAAGGAAGAAAGGAAAAAGGAAGAGAGACCCAAGATGGGTAGAGAGAGAGAGTGATCTTGGTGATGTATCGTTTAGAGATACGGAGTAGAAAATGAGGGCGAGAGGATGATTACCCGTAAGACTAGGGCAGTGCCGCTGCCAAATGCCAATCTCTCTAGCGCTCTCTCTCCCTCTCTGAGGTAAGCCCCTCAGCATTTGGGATAAGATACTGACTAATTTACTACTACTTTTTACTCTCATTTAACACACACACACACACATATGTTTTCATGTACTGCCCAACTGTTGTTTCTGTTTTTTTGGCCAGCAGGGAAAATATATTATAGCCGCAGATGGTAGGGGGAGAGAGAGGGGTGGGGGTAGGGGCAAGTGGGGATGGATCGATGTGGGTAAATATTATTGCATGATGAGAAGGAGATGTCAAAATCAGAGTTAAAATGCGAAGAGAAGGAGAGAAAGAGTATGAAATGGACGAGACTGTTGCAACAGAATGGTGTTTTTGGAGTGGGAAAGATTGAATAGTTCCATCCGTCTCCCCTCTGCCCTGACTGCTTCTTTTTCATGTATATCTTCGTACTTTTTACCCTCGTACACAAGAAATCATTATTCCCCCCTCCTTCCCAACCCTGTTATTCAAGATTCATTCACTCACCCTTTCCTTTTTTTTCTATTTATTTTCCTTCCTCATGAGACTAACCAAACTTCACTATTCAACCTTATCAAGCTCTTTCATATTTCCATCCTAACTTAATCAAGATTTAAAGGGAGTCTGATATTGTATATAAAAGGAATATTAATATATACAATATTAAAGTGGATATATATACTATAGCGAATGGTATAAGTGTGTGAAATTGAACATGTACATGCATGTGTGTAAGTGAGTGAGGATGGAGAAGGCAAACAATGACGAAGCTTTCAAGAGGTGAGATCAGAGAAGACACTGGCGAGAAAAACTCCACCAGCCATGACATCCTCCTTCGCATTTAATGCGCCCCACATTTAATTTTTTGGGCGAATTCTCCCTCCTCTTATTCAAACCCCTCACCTTTCCTTTTTTATCCTTTTCACATTTCTACGACGTGCCCTAGCCATTTGCTTTCTTCTTTCATCCCAAATTAATTAACACTGTGTTTTCGTTAATTACTAGACATGTTAATCCACAACTAAAACTTGTTTTAAGAGCTGCCGGGCTGGCTCTGCGTCAAGGATGGATACAACCAGAATTTGGGTCCCTCTGAGTGTTCCCTTTCATTTTTTTTTCATAGATAACACGTAGTCACTTTATTACGATGATGACACTACGTGGGGAAATTTAGCATATTTTTGGACCTCCCAGCTGATGGCTAATAAAATTCCCCATTAATTTTGCTTTTGGGGATGTATACCAGATGGTTGTGAATTCTGTTTACTTTGTACCATACTTTTATGAGGGAAAATGGCAAAAACAGAAGGAAATTAAAATAATAAGTTGATCTCGCTGGGTAAACTATAACGTGAAGGGCGAAAACTGAAAACACGAGAGAACCTCGCGGTTTCTGTTTTTATCTTATTTTACAACCTCATTTTCTATATTTGAATGTTTCCCCAGCTCTGGTTCAAAGCTTGTGCAGGTGATTAATACATCTACAACTTCTCCTCTTCCTCACTCTACAGACTGAATGCCAAAGCTATCATCATTTATTCTTTTCTTTCTGTTTTTATATTTGGAAAACCTCATATTATAGCTTGTACGTACCATCTTGGCACAGTAGAGCAGCGTGTTTCCCTCTCTCGCGGCACATGAAGCCCAGGCATTATATATTATTCCCACAACGCCCCACAAGTACGAGAAAAGGCTCTAACTTCAGAAATTCCATTTCAAGATGCGGGCCAAACATACGCAGGGCTACTCAAACAAAACACACGAACCCTAATAGAAATAGCTGTGTTCGTGTGTGTAGTATATAGTTGGTCTTGGGACCCATGAGAGATGTAGTAAATTTAGGAAGAGTTCATATTACATTTGTGCCCTCCACACATCCCCCAGACAAGTACAAGAATATCTTTGCATCCCCTGATTCGAAGTAACGAGAGTTTAGAAGAATATTTGAGGGTAGGGGGGCCATATCTCCATCAAAAGAAGATCCCTATTGAACTCCCACAAATCTTCAATTCGCATCATTCTATTGCCATTCATTCATTCATTCATAAACCCTCTCTACTATTTTTTCTTCCTTCTATCAAATTGAATATACCTTTTCACACCTTCTCTTTCTTTTGGGTTTTTATGTCTCTCTCTCTCTCTCTTCTCCCCACACCCCACGGCGCAATGAAGGTGCTTAATTATTATTTTGATATACCTGGTGATACCTTTTGATCCAAGTAAATTCTACTGATACCCCTCACTTTCTAAGCCCTCTTTTGTCCCTTCCCTTTTATATGAACTCGTGTCTGTCAACTTCAGTCCTTCTCTCTCAGATATTTCTTTGATTTTCTCTCTTCATCACTCCATGTGCCTCCCTTCTATTATAACCCATCCCCCTCCTGTCGCCACCCCACCTCCAATTCATACACACCAACCCTCTTTTCTCTCTCCCCCCCCCCCTCTCCCTAGCTCTCTCTCTCTCTCTATATCCAACAATTGTTTTGTTTTGTTTTGTTTGCTTGTCTTTGTTTTGTTGTTGCGGGTGAATCCTGCAGTATGGAACCTCAACAGCAACAGCCAGCAAACGAGGATGCTGGAGGAAGTGGAAGAGGAGGGTATTTGTGCCGGCAAAGCAGTACAAGGTGGACTCCCACAAGTGACCAGATAAGGATACTGAAGGACCTTTATTACAACAATGGAGTTAGGTCCCCAAATGCAGAGCAGATTCAGAGGATCTCTGCTAGGCTGAGGCAGTACGGCAAGATTGAAGGCAAGAACGTCTTTTACTGGTTCCAGAACCACAAGGCTCGTGAACGCCAGAAGAAACGCTTCACTTCCTCCTCTGATCATCTCCCCACTCCCATGCATTTGCAGAGACCTCCTTCTTCCACTGCTACTAACAATATTCCTCCACCTTCTAACTGGAAGCCTGATCACGAATCCATTCTTCACCCCAAGTATTCTAACATGCCACCTCACGGTATATACTATTATATATTAACTAAACATCTCTATCTCTGCATGTTTCCCTATGTGTCTTTAATTTGTTGCTCAACGCCATCTACTTTATATTCTTGTATGTGTGCTTTGTTGTACGACAGGCGTTTCTTCTGCTTCATCTTCTACTGCTGGGATGGTTACTCTGGGCCAGATGGGGAACTATGGGTATGGATCTGTGACTATGGAGAAGTGTTTTAGGGTAAGTTGTGTTGTGTATATGACTCAAAATAAGGTTATGAAAGATTCATCTACACGATGAAGTTTGTGGTTTTTGCCTTTTTCTTTTTATTTGTTGATTGTTTATTTTACTGCGCAATTAATGGGATGTATATAAGACTACTGTGTGATGCATTGAAATGGAAGCAACCATCTAGCACAGCTGGTTGCATCCGAATGAAGTTTGAGAGTGCAAGCTGAGCAGGTGATAGCCTACTACTATCCGGACGATCGACTAATATTTAACGACGAATACGAAAGAAGCCGATTCTTCCTTTCTTCATTGATTCCTTGAAACTTCCACAAAAGGAAGAACCTTGTAATGCGAACTAAAACGTATCACGAAACAAAAGCTCCATTTCGTCGACCTTGTGCTTTAAAATTAATTCTCGTTTTCTTCCTTTTCTCATCAGGACTGCTCAATATCAGCAGGAGGAAGCAGTGGCACCATAAACCACAATTTGGGATGGGTAGGTATGGATCCATACCCAAACTACACAAACTTCTTGGACAAAATAAGGCCTGGCGATCAAGAAACACTTGAACGAGAAGGAGAAGATGGAGCCCCTGAGATTGAAACCCTCCCTCTGTTTCCCATGCACGGCGAGGACATCCATGGCTACTGCAACCTCAGGTCAGCTGATTCTTCTTACTATGGCGGTGGCTGGTATCACGCCGATGAATATGGCTTCAAGAACAATGGCTCTCACCGTACTTCCCTCGAGCTCACTCTCAACTCCTACACCCGCCGATCTCCAGATTCAACTTGAACCATCTCCATGACTTTCCATGTCCGACTTCTTTGAGTTGTAGATGCTAGCTTGGCTTAGCTATGTTCCTATATTTATGTTCTGTATGTGAATTACTGGTTAAGGTTATAATTAATGAGCACATGAACTATTTAAGAAACTTGCTCTATGTTAAGAGGCTATTTCTCTACTTGACACTTGTCGGTCAGGGAACTTAATGGATATTAACTAATAGATATTAAAGTTTGTTACTTTGTCCGTTTCCCAAAAACATTCTGTCATTATGTTGCTAACCAAAATGATTGCCTTAAAAAATGAGCATAATCATGCGAGTTTATATATCCCCAGGTAAAAAGAACCCGTTTTTTTCAGATTTTTTCAACAGCGCTCTCCTTCTCTCTCAACCTCATGCTTCATTGTCATATTTGGCTTAGAATGGAAGATGCGTATCTTCCCAAGTGGCTAGAACCGTTTTAGTCATTTACCAATATCAAAATCCAGAATGAATATAAATAAGAGAAAATTACGTACAAGTCTCAAATAAGAGACTTATTTACAGATAAGTCCCGCAAATTTGGAATAATACAGCTACGGCAAAGTTCATCCTAGGAGGCTAGGACAATGGATTTTGATTGCATTTGAGATGGAAAGGAGGCCAATGGCTGGCAGATTTCGATTTCGATTTTGTGGTTCCTTATTTTGGGGTTTCATGCGACAAGTAGTGTGTTTAGGGATTTGGGATTTCTTTATTGGAAATTCTTTTAATACCCCCCGATTTTATTTTCTCACATGTGTCAAATTTCAATCAAGTCCCTATTTTTTGTAATATGCTGGACTTATTTATAAATAAGTCTTTTTATTTGATACTTATCCGTAATTTTCTCAATAAAAGAACTCTATCCAGCGATTCGATCGTGTGAACGATCCGATTCTCTACAAGCAGCTACGAACATCTTTTCCCACAAAAGAGCGGAGAGATTTATGTGGCCTTGAACTCTAGACAGAGATTTGTGTGGGGTCCACTGAATAAGCACTGACAACTTGTACGACAAGGTGGCTTCTTCGTCAATAAAAATTTTGTACGGTTGATGGTAAAAAAATCATATTAAAAATTATTATTTCGAAAATTAAAAACTTAAATTGCCAAAAAACTACTTAAAGAATAATTAATTTGAAATTTGGAGATAATTTCAAGTTATAATATTGATAAGTTGAGGGATAAAAGCGTGGGTTGGTGCGAGCATTTTATGGTGCTGGGGAGGGTGATGATGTGGGAGACAGCGACAGACCGTAGGAAATGAAAAGACTAAAACTTTTTTGAAAGATGGGACTGCTAATATGAAACTCTACTTACACGTGAAAACTAATGTTACAAAATTGTAAAGAGTAATGATTTATGGAAGTAGTTGTCCTAGAGAGAGAGAGAGAGATTTGGAGAAGGAAAAGCTAGAGGCTAGAGGAAGAGGGGAGGAAGGAGTTGGGAGAAGAATGATGAGAATGGAGGCTGCAAGCAGGAGGGTATATATTTTGAAGTTTGAATCAAACTTCGTAAATGCTGCTTCCGCCTTGGGCCACTCCCTCCGCTAATCTCTTCCTCATCTCAAACCACCTCATCATTATATAATTTTTTTTAATATAGCGTATATTTAAATAAAATTTTAAAAACGGATTTATAAAAAAAATAGATTCTCAGACCGTTTATAAAAAAAAATATTTTTAGAAAAAAAATAATTTTAAATAAATGAGTATTTAGATAGTTGTTAAAAAAAGGATTTTGTAATTACAAAATTATTAAAAATGGTATGGATGAGATATGAGAGAGAAGAGGGGGTAAAAAAGATAGAGGAGATAGAGTAAAAAAGATAAAGGAGATATAAGAGATAGTGGAAAAGATAAAAAAAAGAGGAGAGAGCGTGTAAAAAAAATAGGGATAAAATAGTAATTGAGTAGTTGAAAAATATTTTACTGTTCTAAAAGTTAATTTGACTAGTTTATCTGAAACTATGATTTTAAATTATAATTTTATCCAGAAACCCGTTTGAACATACCCTAAACCTACTAAAAACTAATCCAAACAGGCCCTAAGCCTCTCTTCAAATTATTTTAGTTTTGAGAGTAATTTATGTCACTCCCCTCCTACTAAATATATTTCTTGATATTTAAATCTATGCCTTCACCAGAATAAAACTGTTTAACAACTTAACTAATTGATAAAATTATAACTTAATTTATCCCCATTAATTATTTTATGGCAGAATATTCAAACCCTGCATCAACTGTTTCCAACTTAACCATTTTTTATAACATTTGGATTCCTGATTTTGTGTGTGTAGTCATCGTTATATACGTGAGTGTGTGTGCGTGCGCGCACATATTAATGTACGTACATGCATGCTAAATTTTACTATGGACATGTATTTGATAATTTAATTATCAATTCTAAATAGCTTGTTTTCCGTTTTTACTTCCTATGATAACACTTGGGGGTCCAAAAGTCTGAACGGATTGGGGATTGGTCGGCCATATGGAAAAGGTCCTGCCTGAGACGTTGGACCAACATATTTCCTTCTTTCATTTTTCCCCTTCTTTAATTCGGTGACAAAATTGATCAAACCTCGTGCTTTCGCAGCTTAACGCGGCGTTATGTGGAGTTTCGGTAATAGTAATCTGGAAGTAGATGACAAACTCATATTATTCGTATCATTTCAGTAAATTTTTATTATTATTTTAATATTTAATTATATTATTTGTATACTATTTATATTAATATATTTTACATTAAATTACTATTTAATAGAGATATAATTATTATACTGTTATAATTTATTTTTCAATTATTTAAAAGAAATCAAATTTATAAATAACAATAAAAAAATTATAATCTTAGAAATTATATATAAGGACATATGAGCTAAACTTTATAATTTGGCTTAAGTTTTTTATTCTCCCTTCAGCATTTATTCAAGGTCGCGTCCACACACAGAAGATGCGCTGCCGTCATCCATCATCACGTCTCCCTCCCATCCTCCATATCCACCTTCATTCCATTCTCCTACCAGGCCGTCACCTTCCATCATATCATCAACCCTCGTTCAATCACAGCGACGGCAACTCCACAGGATGCAGCACAGAGGCAACCATCACCACGCACCACAACAGAAGCAGCGAGCGACGGAGAGCGCAGAGACAGCCACGGTGGAAAAGAGCATAACAGCGACAGCAACCAGAGAAACAGAAGCAGCTCTCGGACTGTAAGCACGGACAACGACAGCGAACATGGGTGGCCGTGAAAGCTTGAAGCTGGCGTCGAACTTTGCAACTATGCGTTGATCCAGTCAACGACAAAAGCACGAGTTTAGGATATAAAAAGAGAGTTTAAGTACTCTAATATAATATCCATTAATTATTTTCATAATTATTAGGTTGGGAAGTTTTATATTGTTTATATTTTATATTAAAAGATTATTGTGACTTAATTTTTATTTAGAGTTTGATACTGTTCTTTAATTAATTTTAATTTTATTTATTTTGATCTGGGTTAGATTTTATATTAAAAATATTGTGAATATTTAGTAATTTTTTAAGGTAGTTTAGATTATTAGATCATCTGTCATTTGTTGGTTTTAATTATTTCTATTTTAAATCTCTGAGTTATTTTTAAACATTAGTTTCTAATATCTTTTAAAGCTATGATTGACTGCGCTATTGAATTAGAAAATTACTTCTATCATTATTGATTATTTGTGCATTCATCTATTTTCTATTCATTATTTATTTTATAAAAAAATACTAAAAATATTTTATTTAAATTCATTTTAATTTTTAGTAATTAGTTATTAATTAATTAATATAAATTCTATTTTATAGTTTAGGTTGTATTTCATTTAGTTAGTTAAAAATTTAATTTTATTTTAGGCTATTTACAATAAATGACTCAAAATATACTATATGTAATTTCTAGTTTAATTTTTAAAATAATTCTAAAACGATACCAGAAGGTTAAGTTATTTCAGTAGTCATATGCAGGAGGAAATCATAAGCAAGTGCATTATTTTCGTTGGATAATAGAAAGAGATTGAGCTGTGAATCTGTAAAGCCTTTCAAGGCCTCTTGCACTAAATGCCAAATATCCGTTCTTGTGACGCATCAATCTTTGCATCTCTATAAACATACAACTTTTTCCGGGAGTGTGTTTATAGTGCGTCGTTATTAAAGTGAACAACTTGGGAACCACATATTTTATTGCATTCTGCGCAAATTGTTGCTAAGTACAGCCCAGACCTCTTGGCCAAAGCCAACTCGGAGTATATATGCAAACGTGAGTCGAAATGAGATACAAAATTGACGTGCTAGGGTGAAAAAGAAAACAGTTGTTGATGTTTGTTTGAATGCGAGGACGAGAGACTGATGAAGTTCATGGATAGGCTTTTCTTCTAGCAAAAAGCCATCGGGCGAGAGGCATGGATGGCCTTCTTTTAGGCTTGTTGGGAGAAGGAGGAGCCTCTATGGGTTGAAGTGCAGCAGGAGGACTGGCGAATTTCACATATCTTTTCTTCTGCAACTCCTTCTCACCGTCATCCTCCTGGGCAGGCGCATTCGCTATGAACTTGAGGTCCTCAATCTCGGGATCATCCCTCTGCTTCAGCAACCTCAACTCTCTGCCCTTCGCCTCCTGCAACTCTTTCTTAGTCTGCTGCAGCTCTTCTTTGAGCGACTTAATGCAGTGAGACATGGAGTTAGCTTCCTCTCTGGCTTTCTCCAGGCTCTGTTTCGCTTCTTCGATCTCAGCGCTCAATTCCCCCTCTCTGGATTGAACCCTCGCGGTCTCGCCCGGGGCCTCTCGCATCTACACACATGACATGAAATGAATAGGAACTAATACGAAGCAGAGTCAAAAGGAGAATGAAACGATGAAGGGATGAGAGAGAGCGAAAACCTGTTGAAACTTGGGAGCGTAAATTTCGCCAACGAGTACTCTTTCTCCAAACAAGGCGACGGCTTCTTTGACGGAGTTGAAGGGGGCTCGAGTGTCGATCTCGGCGGGCGCCATGATGAGGATGATTGTGAGAAGGAGGGTGGTGGCCTGGGGAATAAATAGAAGAGTGATCTGGGCTTAGTTAGAGGATTTAATTAAATTGACTTTGCGTCCACTTCACTGGTATGTTGTTATTCGAGGTTGAGAAGGAGGGTGGTTGAAGGAAGCCTATTGGTTCAGTTAGTTGTATCCGTTCGTTCGACAGGGACTTGCCTCCTTTCTCCCACATTGCTTTCGCATCATAATTCATAACACTCGCATCACTAATACCGTCTTTTCTTGAACTCCCTCTTGATGTCCCCTGATTTAGTACTCAATTAAGTGATCCGCTTGCTCACGCTGACGTGACATTTGCACCAGTATCTCTATTTCATTTAGACTCTCATCTTGGCAATTCCTTCTTCTCCATGGCAATACAACTATTTCTCCATTTATATTCAGTTACGTTGTTTAAAAACCACTAATAAATCACTTCTTTACACAAATTCAATCTTGAGCAGCAGAAATTTTCAAGTGAAAAAAAAATTAAACTTTATATATAAGAGTCGTAGGTATTCTAAAATTTTTGTTAGATCAATATCATTTTAAAAATATTAAAAAATTCAGAGGTAGATTGAAATACTGTATAGTTTTTTACATGGAAAATTAGTGAATTACAGCCCAATTTTCTCGTTACAATGAAACTGCACCTTGTGGATTTACACATAAATTAGAGAAAAACTTGTCATTATAAAGTTCTTTTTATTGTAAATTAAAGTCTTTGAAGTCGACATGAAGTCGTAGTACCTAACTCCTGAATCATATAAAACAAAACAAGCAACAGAAACTATTATTCATTATAATGAATTTGTGGAATAGATACCCCTACAAATCCTCGTTATAAGGAAGCATTTCTCTTTCCGCTAATAACAAACTTAAAGCCGAAGGCTTCCTCCTAACAATTCGACTTTCAAAAATATTTTATCATATTATCCAGAATATATACATATATATTGCTATAAACTAGATGCAGATATAGTATATATTTTGAAAACAAGAAAGGTACTGCCTAAAAGAACAATGTAACAGTTGTAATCCGTGTAATGAATAAAGTTAGGTCATTCCAATAATTTAATAAGTAAATATATGCTATTTTTATTTTTTTGTTGAACAAAATGATGCCTCCTAAACCAAAAGCTTTCGAACGGTTCCCTCACTGCTTCCTCACTCCCAGCAGGGAATTAAAAAAAAAAAAATTAGAGAGTTAAAATCACACTCAAATTCTACCTAAAATTTTTTATTTTTCTAATGTTTCACAAAATTATTAAATTATTTATAAGTGGCATGGGAGATAGAGGATATTATAATTGTGAAATAACTATTTTACTCTTGTCTCTTAAAAACTAATAAAATAACATAAATAATAATTTTATGTGTTACAATTGATAAGCTAGACAGTAACGAATAAAAACTCTATTTCTATCAAAATATTATATCCATATTTTATGAAGTGTCATCGTTGTTGACTGACTTGTTAATTGCATCACATAAAGTTGTCATTTGTGTCATCCCACTTATCATTTTTTAATGAAAGAGACAAATGACAACTTTATGTATTGCAATTAATAAGTTAGGTAATAACGAATGATAATTTTATTTTTCTCAAAATATTGAATTAAAATTATATAAATTGTTATTTGTTACTGACTCACTTGTCAATATTTCACTTGTCATTTTTAATAAAAGAAAATAATATGATTATTTTACAATTAAAATCTCTAATTCTAAAATCTTATAAAACTTGTCAAATGATTTAATAATTTTATAGATTCTTACGTGGGAGTTAAATAGAATTCCTAAAAGAAAAAAAAGTTAATCTCGTGCGGAGGGGATATTTTAAGTATAGGAATAGTCAAGTTACTATTTTATTTTATGGTTTCTTCATATTTAAAAGTGGCATTAATATATGGGAATGGCTTAATTAGTGTACTGTACACAGCCTGTAGAAATTTAGCTAACGGTAGAGAATCTGCGTCCGTGAATAGGACAGAATTTCAAAAATTAAGTTTATGTATTTTATATTGACGTTAACTGATAGTGAAGGTTGATTCTACGAAAAAGTAAAGCTTGGATGTGAATTTCCCACAACAGAATGACAATTGGATATGGCAAGTGATTCAATAGCCAAAAAAATTATATTGAATTATTGGAATATTCAGACCACGCCATTTGTGGTCCCTATCAGAAATTGGGAGGCTCCCAAGTGGAAAAGACAAAAAACTCAAAGACAACAAGAAAAACCAGGAATCACAACCTCAGTTCATCATCACAAACCCAAATCCGCTTTGTCTTCTGGTTCTGCTTCCTCCTCTGGAAACCGAAGGTGCTTTCCTTTTGGGGTTGGCAAGCCCTTCAGTCGCAGCACACTGGGCGATGGCACTTCCCTTTCCTCTTCTTCTTCTTCCCCAACAAGCTCATCATCACTGTTGTAAACGAACCTCTTGTGTTTTCCCTCGAACTTGGGAGCTACCCTCTCGTTCACACTAATCTTGTTCAATTCTTCACACAGTTCATCAACCAACCCTCCATCATCATATTCATCTTCCTCTTCTTCATCCTCGTCATAATACTCATCTTCTTCTTCTTCCTCCTCCTCCTCCTCCTTTTCAGCTACTTCCTCCTCACCCTCATCCCGTGTGCTTGCATTCCCCTGTATTGACCAGATAGATGCATCATCATCTTCTAGAGAGGCCTTGTCTTTTCCTCCTCCTCCTACTTCCTGATATGTCAGCTCGGAGGAGCATTCTGATAGATCTGAGATTTCAGATTTGTCTGAGAAATCCATTAGGAGCGATCTGGCTATCTGGTCCTTTTCAGAGTCATCAGGACTCCCTTGAATCACTACCTGCCATTAAGAAACAAGTTCGCATCAGACAATCTTATTCCCAACGAAAATGTAATCAGTTTCTCAAGAATCCGACGAACCTGAGAAGCTGAATGTTCTTCGATAGCCTGAGGCGTCACTGAAGCTTCGCCGGAAAGATTGGAGATTTGGGGGGTATTAGCGGGAGTGGGAGCCATCATTACCGCGGGAGAATTCACAAGTTGAAGCAAGGGACGACTTTCCAGCGATATTTTCGAAAGCACCGCTTCGTCTTCCACCTTCTGCAGGAGGGTCTTGACCTGACCCCTGAGCAGAGCCTCACCGGACCCCGGCGTGTTCTTGACCTCCTGCTTCACAATGGAAGAAGATGGCGTCTTGAGATTGTCGCCCGCAAGCCCCACAATTGGAGAATCATTCGTTATATCGACGAGGACCGATCGGTCTTGTTGCTTCGCATTTCTTTGCCTCGATTTTGACAGAGCCTTCTCAGGATCTTCCGTCTTTCCTGGAAAGATATAAGAAAAATACGTTAATCCAATCTTTCAATAACAAGACCAATGAAAACTAGACAGAAAGAATGGGATCTGAAAATTTGATTGCAAAGAAGGCGACTCACTCGAAACTGGGATGTTGTTGATGTGGGCGGTGCCGTTGCTGAGAGCAGCCAAGGCCTGAGATCTGGTGACTCTTCTTGTTGATGAGGGGGTCTCCATTGCACAGACTCTTTGAAGCTTTATCGATAACGCAAAGAGAGAAAAGCAGAAGGAGTCGAGATAGGGAGAGGACGGAGACTTTAGGAGGAGAAGGTGGGGTTTATAAAGGGAATAGGGATAATGTGACCGTTGGCGAACGCGGCGTCCTATGTCTTTATTTTAGCAAGAAATGGGCGTCATCGGCTGAAGAACCGAGAACTAGCCGTTAGCGCTCATTTTTTGAATTATGTGTCTGGTCTGGGCCACATCGTCCATAATCCTTTTCTTTATTTTTTACCTGAACCTACTTGGAATAATCCTAGCGCCGTCGGCATGGAACTACCAATCTGATCCTCGTTAAAAATTCCCATAGTTTTAAGCGATGAAATTCCTAAGTTTTACACTTTTTGTCGATTGTTCTTTGTTTTTTATGTACAAAATTACAAATACGATGGATAGATATTTCCCGTGTGTTTGTTTCTTGAACAATCATGTGTGTTGTGTTGTGTTGTGATATTGTATTTGTCATTTTGTAGTCGATCGATTTAATTGTTATATTTATTTATTTGAAATAAATATTCCTATATTCCCTGTAATAATATTTTCCCATTTGGTCATGAAAGTAATTCGTTGTTAGGAAATAACTGAAGTTAATTATGGACTACTGACGGAGGGATTTCCGCAAAGAAGATCAATTAAGTTATTCTCAGATCAAGTCTCGGATGTATGCATGTATACAAAACAATTCGGAACTTACAATTTTGGAGCAAACACCTTGAAAACGAAACTCCTAATATGTTGGATCAAATTTCTATTATCGTTTCCTTTCTCCTAATTTGTTCTTCCACACACAGCGTAGAAATGGGAAGTCCGGTTGATATATATTTTGGTCCTTCCGCGCAAAGCTCCTAATTTTTTTTTTTTTTTGCCTTTATTGTTAAAATAAGATTGCGAGGTCAAATATTCATGAAGTTTGGCGGATGCTTGCTCTACCCTTTTTTTTTTTTAAGATGCTTTACCCCTTTTAAATGGATGGGTCGTGGGTTGTTTACTAAATAAGAGTTCTCTTGTTTCCTTCATTTATTTAGTAGAACCTCTACTATATATAGTATGCAAACTCCTGTGCTAACTGTTATCGTTCTGTCTTTTTTTTTTTACCCACCCGGTTCACCGGAGCTTTGCCCCGACTACATCCGGATCCGACCCGCGTCGCGCACCTGGCTGTGGTGGGTGAGTCTCCCAACGGGGATTTTCTGCATTCGCCAAGGCTCGAACTCGAGACCTCGCTTAAGTGATACCGAGTCGCTTACCACTCGGACCAACCTCCGTTGGTTATCGTTCTGTCTTTGAATTAAGAAAAAATTACTGAAAAAGAGTTGCTTTGATAGGACGTATGGGCCTTAGAAGCCTTTTTTTTTTATAGTATTGGGCACGAAGTGTGTTATTTGATGAAACAAACAAGTCCATGAATGTGGGCCTCAAGCCCTCCTGGCCTAGGCTTGGATTTCGTGTCCCATTTCATCCCCGAATTGAGAATTGAGGGGTAACTACTCATCTCTCTTATTTCCTCCTATGTTCGGCTGACAACGATATTTCTTTATTCTCCTATTCAACCGCCCAACCCCCAACAGTCCCACTCTTCTTTTTTCTTCCAACCATCTTCTCACCGGCTCGCCAATAACTCTCCATATTTCAGAATAAACAATTAAAAATAAAACTACATCCACATCTAATACCCTAAAATAATTTAAAAAAAAAATTAATACTATAAAATATTTATATTTTAAACTTTTGAGATACAACTAATATCTTAAAATATTTAAATTGGTATAATTTTATCTTTTTACTGATAAAAATATAAATTTATGTATGATCTATATCACTTAAACTTTTTATTTCAACACATTATTATTTAAAAGATCATATATGTCATATTGTTTAAAAAAATACTGAATAAACTTTAAAATTAACATTATATATAATATATATGTGAATATTAAAAAAATTATGATTTATTTAGTATAATTTATTAAAATAATATTATATATATAACCTTTTAAACAATAATAAGTCAAAATATAAAATTTATAAATATGTATCAGATAAAAATTTATATTTTAAATATTTTATGATGTTAATTATATTTTAAAATTAATTTAAAATATTAATTATAGTATTAAATATTTTAAAATATTAATTATTTTTTTAAAATTAATTTAAAATGATAAATATACCTTCACCCAACAATCAATTGCTTTAATAGTGAGAATTGACTCAATTAATTATTGCGGACACGCCATGACCCTGCACCTGCACTTCCCCCGATCTCATGACCTGATCCCCAACGACATAATCTCGCATCGAACGTTAGGTAATCCTATTTTATTATTATTATTATATCCGCCCCATTTCTCATTTCATCTTTTAACTTAACTCATCCCAAAATCTAGTATCCTCAATCGATCATCTCATATCATTTTTTTTTTTGCCTTTTAATTCCTCTATAATTGTCTTGTTCTCGGTTTCAAATTCCTACTAATTGCCCGCCATTTCAATCGTCCTTTTCAAGTATACTGAGTATATATTGTCTCTAAATAAAGAAGAAATGTACTAGATCTTTAATTGCTTGGATATGGATCTATCCGGTTAATAGTAATCTCATCCTAATTAAATATAAAATTAAATTCTGCCTGTTTAATATATGTACATTGGAATTCAACATTTTGTCTTCAAAATTAAACTTTATTTCAAAAAAATGAATTTAAAGTCCCGGAAAAAAGAAATATAGATATAAGTCACTTATAAGGGGTTAAGCAAGGGGGAAAGGGATTATCCGCACAAATTATACTCCTTCCTATAAGTCACTCCTAATATATTTTTTTTTAATTTATAATATAAGCCATCCGAAAAATAATTAATGCTTATTTGTGGATTTTACTTTTATAATTAATGTTTACATACAATTTATTTTATTTTTCTCTCACATTCAAAATCTTATTTAATATGGATAAAGTTAATTTTTTAATTTAAAATAAATTTAACGAATTAATTATTTGTTACTTTAATAAATTAATTAAAATAATTTATACTATAAACTAGAGGAATATTTAACGGCAATGTGAAAACCAAAAATAGAGTGCCTTGGAGTCATGGGCGGGGCATGGGTGATGGTGATGTGGCTTTTTAATCCTACATGGCAATGTGGTTTCATGCCAGCACTCTTTTAAGTTTTAACCCCATTAGTGACACGGTGGAGATATGAGATATATATATAGTACCTTGTTAATAACTCATGAAAACTATATAGATCAATTAATTAATTTTTTAAATTTAATATTGTTAAATTTACTAATAGATAATGTTAATTCAACAAATTTAAATTAATGATTGTATAATTAAATACTAATAAAATAGGCTTAAATTTTAATATTTTTAATATAATATTTTAATTATAATTTTATAGTGTTTAATTTTATAATTATTATTTCAAATTTCTTAAGTCAGTATTTCTTGTTTGTAAAAGTAATGTTGTTAAATTTAAAAGGTTAAAAGTATATTTTTTAAATTTAATATATTAAAATGAACTTCGTTATAAATATAAAAAATCAAACTTATATTTTAACTCTTGATTTTTTAACTGTATAACTTTATTTTTTTAGAAAAAAAATAAAAACATGAAACACAGGAAGTAAGGAGGAAATAAGGCGTACTTGAGCATTTAATGAAAATTGGGGTTCTAGAAAGAAGGTGGGGAGAGAGTGAGGGCTGGTAGGTAGGGGTGTGATTTACGAACACAAGCTCTTGGCCCTGCCCGTCGTGGTGGTAGTTATAGCTGTCCATCATCAGCCACCCCCACACATATATACCCACATTACCTCCCCTTCCTTTTCTTCATCTACTCTCGCTCCGTCTTCTTCAATCTTCACTCGTCACCTCACCACCCAGCCCCATGGCTCCCGCCAAGACTCTCACTTCCCTTTCCGACGAGAACACCTTCGACTCTCGCTTCCTCCGCGACGAAGACGAGCGCCCCAAGGTCGCTTACAACCAATTCAGCAATGATATCCCCATCATCTCTCTCGCCGGCATTGATGACGTCGACGGTCGCCGCTCCCAGATCTGCCAGCAGATTGTTCAGGCTTGCGAGGATTGGGGCATCTTCCAGGTCGTCGATCATGGTGTCGACACTAAACTCATCTCCGACATGACCACTCTCGCCAAGGAGTTCTTCTCCCTGCCCCCCGAAGAGAAGCTCCACTTCGATATGTCCGGCGGCAAGAAGGGCGGTTTCATCGTCTCCAGCCATCTCCAGGCAATTCATCATCTCCCTCTATATATTATCACGCATTCATTCCTTAATTTCATGCATAGTAAATGTATTCAATATCGATTGCGTGGCGGCGGGTGCAGGGGGAGATGGTGCAGGATTGGAGAGAGATCGTGACTTACTTCTCGTACCCAATTAGGAACAGGGACTACTCCAGGTGGCCGGACAAGCCGGAATCCTGGAGGAAGGTGACGGAGCGATACAGCGAGGACCTGATGGGGTTGGCATGTAAGCTGTTAGAGGTTTTGTCGGAGTCAATGGGTCTGGAGAAGGAAGCCCTGACGAAGGCGTGCGTGGACATGGACCAGAAGGTGGTGGTGAATTACTACCCGAAATGCCCGCAACCGGACCTCACCCTCGGACTCAAGCGTCACACCGACCCGGGAACCATCACCCTCCTCCTTCAGGACAAGGTCGGGGGACTCCAGGCCACCAGGGATAACGGCAAGACGTGGATCACGGTCCAACCGGTGGAAGGCGCTTTCGTCGTCAATCTTGGGGATCACGGCCATGTGAGTATCTGTTACGACACTTATCTTTACTTGTATTGCGTCACTCATAAGTGTGACGTACGTGGCCATTCACCTGCCAGAGAGGCGTCCCACGATGGCCCAGCATTAACTAACTAACTAACCATAATGATGATGTGGTGCCAGTACCTGAGCAACGGAAGGTTCAGGAATGCGGATCACCAGGCGGTGGTGAACTCGGAGCACAGCCGTCTGTCGATAGCGACTTTCCAGAACCCGGCGCCAGATGCGATAGTGTACCCGCTGAAGATTAGGGAGGGAGAGAAGTCGGTGATGGAGGAGCCGATCACGTTCGCGGAGATGTACAGGAGGAAGATGAGCAAGGACCTGGAGCTGGCGAGGTTGAAGAAGATGGCTAAAGAGGCGAAGCAATTGCAGGAGACGGAGAAGGCCAGATTGGAAGGGAAGCCCATCGAGCAGATACTTGCCTGATCGACCGAATTTCGATATGTTTCATTTAGTACGTATTAGTTGGGTGGTTATGCTATAGGTGACGTAAACAACAATATGCAGTTGGCGTTGGCAGTGTTTTGCTGGATTTATTTATGGGTCGTGTGTTTTTCCCTGTAAACCACGTTACTTAGTCTTAAACATGAACAAATAAGTTGTGCCCCCTCCTCATTTTCTTTCTGGGTATCCTTTTGGTAACGTATTAAATTCCAAATAGTATTAAGAGAGAGGCGAATGATGGTATTGTATGTGTGAGGATAATAAAAGCATTTAATCGTGTGAGCTGTCGGGGGCTGGTTGGTTGTAGCCGGAAAGGATTGGCGGAAGAGCCGAGACCACACGATCCTTGCGGCCTTCTCTTCGATGACGTCTCCGCGGGAAAAGTGGGTGGCTTCTTCTCTCTCTCTCCCCCTACAGCTCTTGTATGTTCGCGAATAATTGGCTTTAATTAAGAATAATGTAGAAATACATCGTATACACCGTATTCATTATTAATTAATATCGATACTTCGTAGGATGAATGATGTTTATATATATATATATATATATATATATATATATTTCTAGTTCGATTACGGGAGTTTAAATGAGTGTGTGGTGCGTGCGCTTGCCCTTTTGCTTTTAAGTCTGCACACGTAGCCGTCTATATAATAAACAAAGAAACATATGTACGAAGGAGAACTAGAATTAATACCCCATAACAAATAATATTTATTGAGAAATACTGTACAAATTTTAACTATTTAAAAGGACTAAAGATTAAAATAAAAAATTTAACTTACTAAATTGTCCTTTACTAAAGCCCCTTATATTTTCTCTCTAATCATGTTTTTAAAACTAGTATAAAATTCTAAATTTCAATAAATTAAGCAAAATTTATCTCAATATTAAGATAACTGTGCGATTAATTGAGACTACAGTTCGTTTCTGGTGAAGAAGAACAAAATTGATTATTTATTCGAAAACGTTTCATAACAAGATATATTCTTAGGTTTAATTTGTTTTTAAAAAATATATTTCCAGTGATTAAATTCGAAACAATACGATTTAGGTTTTTGGTAAGCATTGCTATGGGTTCAGATACGGTCTAAGTCTAAACTAGAGCAATATATGTTGTGTGCCTTAAAATAAACGAAAACGATGTGGGCAAGGAAAAGGTGAAAGATGGGATAATTAACATTATGTCTGTTAGATGTAAAAACTTAGAACAAAGTTAACAAACCATTTTAACTCGCCTTTTAATCCTGCTTTCTCTCACTCCATGCATGGAACAGCAGGGCTACCAAATTTGGAACGAAGTATTATCGAATTTGTGAAAGTTGAAACATGGAAATTATAATTCTTTAAACGGAAGTTTGACGATAACTATCTCCCTACTCTTTCAACCAAGTATCTACATTTTGCGCGAGCTCTGAGATTCGATCTGGTACGCACAAAACTTTCTATCTTTTCTTATTTCTACAGTGTGTATATATATAGTTATTTATGTCAACAAAGTATATATCATTCAAGTTAGTCCTTAAGTAAAAAGTATGACCTTTTAGTCTGATATATATCTATATAAGGAAATACCTTCAAATTGAAGCGTACTCTGCATAGCGTTAAAGAGAAGAGACGGATGAATTTAGGATCTTTAAATTAATTTTCCGTTATTGTTATAATTTTATGGACTTATTTATAAGACGCAATCACGCAACATATGAATGTAGGGAGAACTAGCATAATATTTATTGAGAAGAATCATACAATTTTTAATTATTTTAAAAAACTAAAGATTAAAATAAGAATTTAAACTCACTAAATTGTCTCTTACTAAAACCCCTTATATTTTCTCTCAAATTCTACTTTTAAAACTAATATAAAATCTTAAATTTTAATAAATCAGACAAAATTTATTTCAATATTTAAAATTAATCATAGATATCAATTGAAAAAAAATGCCCAGCTTTATTTAAAATTGACACAAACTTTAATTGAAAATAAAAATTATATAACTTTAGAAAAACCTGAGATGTCAAAGAAAGCTCATACATATCTACAAAATTTTAAAAAATTCACAGTTTTAAACCGTTCAAAAGAAGAGTTTGTATGATTTATTTCTATTTTAGAATAATTTTGTGAGTTTTAAAAATAAAAAAAATTCATGTAATGTTAATACAGTCTATTAAAATCTAAATAATCTATCATATTTTAAAAAGTTGTGGGAGAGAATATAGGAAGTTTAGTAAGGTGCAATTTAGTAACTGTAAATTTTTATTTTCGTATCTGCTCTTTCTAAATAAATAAAACTTTTATGGTCATTTTTAATAGATATCATCTACTGTGGGTCATTTATTATAATTCTTCCTATTTTTTATTCTATTTTAGAGAATTAAATATTTGAGCCGAGGGGACGTTAACAAACAGGCCTTACATATTATGAGTCCGAGGTGAATTTATGTAGTCTATACTCCATTAATTCATAAATAATATAACTCGTTATAAATTTCAAATTATATATATATTAATAACCAGGGCAAACATTTTTTTTGTACAAAAAATTTTAAGAAATGGGTTAAATTCACCCACTATGAGCAGGGTAAAATATTCTTTCATCCTAAACGATACTAATGTTAAGTAGGTCGAGCTATTAATTACTCGCAGGCATAACCTTAGGCATCTAAGAGCGATAATATCTTCATAAGTACTGCGATTATAACCACAATAAAATAATATTCTATACAAATAAAATATATTTTAAATATTTAGATGTCTCATTTATTCGTTAGTTAAATTTACAGATAATAATAGAACACGATGAATATCAAATACCCCTATTAACCTCATTATTCAGGTCAGTTTATTTATGGGTCTGAGTTTTTTTATTTTGGACAATATGTGTCTGGGTCTTTAAATGGCCGCACTTACGAATTGGGCCACCACGGCGTAGCCACTGTGCGAACCTGAACTGAATTTTTTTATAAATATTTTTAGAAAATGATTGAGCTCGGCCACAATCTAAAAATAGAGCAAAATTTTTTTTTAGGCGATACTAATATTAGATAAGATGAGCTATCTATTATTTTTAGATATAAATTTAAGAATGTGCAACGAAGGAATGTTTAGGGCGATACCAATTTTTTTTTTTTTTGTGTTACAGGGCGATACCAATTTTTTTTTGTCCACCCAGTTTACCGGAGCTTTGCCCCGACTACATCCGAATCTGACCAGCGTCCCGCACCTGGTTATAGTGGGTGAGTCTTCTAACAGAAATTTTCTGTGTACGCTAAGGCTTGAACTCGAGACCTCGCTTAAACGATACTTAACTGCTTGCTACTCGGACAAACTCCGGTTGGTGCGATACCAATTTTTGATTTCTCTGCTGTTCCCATTTACAAGGTGACTCGAAGTCCAACGACTAACAACATATTGGGCTCTTCGACCCATTAAAGTAAAAAATTATGGAGCGTACAAATGTGCAGGAGTCCTAATTCAGATTATTTCGGCGGAAAAAGGTACTCGTTCAAATCAGGGTTTAATTGAGATATTATGGATCTTTAAGATGTTACTCGTTTGGAATAGCGGAGAAACTCCGACCTCCTCACCTCACCCATATAATTCTCGCCCAGGGACAGGGACAGGGACGACTCCTTTTGCTTTTGTTTCCTCTTCTTTCTCAGACTTTACCTCATAACATTATTAACTCTATATTCTTATCCAATGCTCCCCATCTTTCGTTTTTTGGGGTAAGTTGTGGACTTGGAGTCGCGTCTTCAGCAGTCGCTGACCAGGTCTTCCCACCAAGTCATGACACGCGTCCTTATGCTGTTGGCAGAGATTGGCATCTCATGCCGCACTAGTACCAAGTAAATCAACCTAAAGAAGAAGAACCTTGCCGACGTTGCCAGCCCACCCGCCCGCCCGCCCGAATCAACGCATTTTCTTGATTGAATTTTAATAAACTAAAGCCACAGGTTAGTATTTATTTATTCAGAATCCTTAATAGAGCAACGACATTTATTACGGGAAATATGGGTGGGATTTTTGGTGCAAGTGGCGAGCAAACCAAGAGAGAAGACCCAAGCATATGCATAATTAGTTCGCGCAATGTCTTATGCTGCTCACTCTTCCTGTTTTATTCAACCCCTGTCAAATTCGTACTATATCCCCTCTCTCTCTCTGTCTGTCTTTTTTTTTTATATAGAAACGTGTTTTCAGTTTATTGGGGTTCGCTTTTAATAATTGGTTAACATCTTTTTCCCCTGAGTTTTAATAATAATTATAATCATTGCTGGGGATTGGGTGGCTCTACAAATTTGCTCACGTGTATTTATAATTAACCACCGACATTGCCAGATGGTCCACTCTTCACACAAAACGTGTACATTTGTTTTCCCCTATTTTTATATATATATGAAGAAGAAAGTAACCCATTTCACACTTCTTATATTGACAATGAACGTTATGATAATTCATAGAAAAAGGGCAAATGTTGTTATCAAAACCAATATGAGCCATACGCCACCGAGCCATGGGTTCTAATATGGACGCCGTTTTTTAAAGAAAATAAGAAATACACACCGTTTGCTTGTACATGCGCGCGCGCATGACACAGTCTCTCTCTCTCTCTCTCGGATTACTGCCATAATCGTACTTGTTATCTTATAGAATTACACAAAATTATCATAGTTTAATTTGCTGTATCTATTGGGAAATATATATATAGTCAGTCTAAGTAGTTGCAGCGGGAGGGGTGGTGGAATCTTTGAATGGAAAATCACAGAGAGGGAGGTGCGGAAGGGAACCCTAGAATGAAGTCAGAGCGTTGGCCCATTCCCTATACACATCCCAGCGGAGAGGCATATGCATGCATGCTGGCCAAATTAACACTGCACCACTCTCTCTTGAAATTTATAAGCTAAAATCACGAATACATACGAGCGATTGAATCCATCAAATGCCAAGTTTGAAAATAATGCTGGTTGCATTGCAGCTATATGTACCTACTTCAGTTGATCCTCAACTTTTGTTTGTGTTGCCTGATTTCTCGTCCACCGCCCTTCCGGCCACATCCAAATCCATTTACTATTATAGGGTGTGAGGGAGTGTGTCAATTACGATCAGTTATTACAGGGATTCGTCTACATGAGTGTCTATATAACACGACACGCGCGCGCGTTACGCATATGGGCCCCAGTTGGGGCATCTACACAGTTGACTAGCACATAGTATATAACAACTTAAAACACAAGGATGTGGCGGTCAAATGAAGCAGGTTCTCCACGGGAGGGATAATTCAAAACTGGGTTTCTCTTTTCCTTCCATTCAGGCAGATTTTTCTTCATCGATCATGTTGGTGAGTTGCGCTATAGGAGAGAGCACGAGGTCAAAAAGTGGAGGATCTGACATCCGTTTGTTGACCTGGGAGCTTAACTGGAATATTATAATATTGCTGGAATTATAGGGGATTAGAATTAGTTGAAGGTGGCGCGTGACGGTGTTGGGGAAGACCGGGTCAACGTATTGGCTCCATTTGGCATTTGGGAATCTGTGTGAGATTCAAAGGGGGCCATCAATCGGGGAAGGGAGTTGGTAGTTTCGTGATATGACTTCATCACTCCGTCAAACCGCAACAATGCCCCCAACCCTTTCCCCTCTGGCCGCGTGCTCCTCTTCCTCCATACATTATGATATTCAGTATTTATCTTCTAAAAGAAATATATAATTTGAAAAAAAAATAAAAAATGCCTTTTTATTACAAGATGTGCTTATTTGGGGATCAATCTTTTCGCTAATCGAAATTAAATCTTGCGAGCTCATATCCATGTCCAGCTCAGACAATCTCCCACAGCGCGAAACACTTAAATTTAGGAGTCCATGTGTTAGTATCGTGTATAAATATTAACAGGAAAACCAAACCTGAAAAGAAAAGAAAAGGGGATGGGGCGAAAGATAGAAAAGATGGACTGGAAGGACGCGCTCTCTCCACTGTTCCGCTAATTAATTATAGATCTATTTTAGATAAGATTTTAAAAAATAACTTATAAAAAAAAGCCTATGGATAACTTATAAAAAAGAGCTTTTAGGAAAGAGTTTATAAAAAAAAAGTGATTTTGAATAAATAAGTGTTTGGATAGTTATTTTTAGAATGACTTTTTATATTGGTAAATTATCAAAAATGTATGATTTGATTTAAAATAAGAGAGAGGAGAGAGGGTAGAGAGTATAGAGGGTGTAAGAAAAAGTAGGAGAGATATTGTAAAAAAAAGTAGGAGAGAGGAGAGAGAGTGTAAGAAAAAGTAAGGGTAAGATAATAATTGGATAGTCCATAAGCTCTTTTACTGTTGAAAAAACTAGTTTTAATAGCTTATTCAAAACCATAGTTTTAAACTATAATTTTACCTAAAAACACTTATGGATAAATATGACTATTTATTTTAAACTAAAATTTTATCTAAAAGGGCTTATAAAACTATAGCTTATTTACTATCCAAACACACCCATATATTAGTTTGTTTTGCACTTATTAATCCTAAATTATTAATATGAATGTGAATTATCAGCGTTCACACTGTATCTCGCTGCCTGAGACCAAATCAATCTCGACCGTAAAATCGCCCTTGGACAACATTTTTGATTTTTTTATTTCTGTCTGTCAATAGCCTTCGTCTTCGAGGGAGCTATCCCAATTAGCATTATATATTGAAATTTTCCCATGAAAATTGATCTGTCAATAGCGATCATGGGCACTTGCTTCTCTTCCACGAAAGTCAGTGGCTCCAACAGCAACACCACAGCGAACGGCGCCACCGCCGTCCACCACAATCGCAAAGAGACCGCCAAGCCCCAATCCCGCACGACCACGGTTAAATCTCAAGCCACGAACGATCAACGGCCAAAAGTACCGAATGAGATCCGTAACGCTCAGCCGACCAAGGATCCCCGGCAGCCCAAGCCCAAAGACAAGCAAACTCCCAAACGCCAGCCGTGCGGGAAACGGACCGATTTCGGCTATGAAAAAGATTTCGATGCGCGTTACTCTATCGGAAAATTGCTGGGACACGGTCAATTTGGTTACACATATGTTGGAGTAGACCTATCTAATGGGGATCGGGTGGCGGTGAAAAGAATTGACAAGAGCAAGGTATGAATTCTTTGTCTTCTTGCACCCCATCCATTTGACTATTTATGAAATTTAGAGTTTGTAGTCGTCGTTAAATTGAAAACAAGTTAGTTGTTCTTTAATAATTATCCCTCTAGTTGCGGCTTCGTCGTGGTCGATGGATTGCTAAGTTTATAATTTATTTGGGTGTTGAAGGTTGTGATCGTTATTTGGACGATCAGATAATGATAACTTTGTTTTAATTAGCTCTCAACGGCTATGCACTGATTCCCTGTTACGTCTATATCGTTCAATTCCTACGATGATCTCAGTAAGGTTGAATTTCCAGTGTTGAAGTTACTGAGATGTCTGGTTTCCTCTGCATCGACTGCCTAGTTTCTTATTCCATATACGTGATTACGTGTTACTTGTTCGCGCCAAAATAATCCCATAGATCCATTGTAGTTATTCCTTGACTTTTTGAGGACCGCATTTCCTGTTTTTGCGGTTGATGAATTTAGTAAATTTTCTTACCAGGAATGTAGTGCTTGTCTGGTATGGTTTTGATTGCTAATTCTGTTGCTTATTTGCCAAGCCATTCCTCTTGCGCTAGCTAGAGAGTGAGTGAACTTGAAAGCATGGTAGAGCATTAATATATTCCTACAAGTTTTGCTGATGCTAGCATTTGTCATAAAATAAATGTAATTTGGATTTGAAACTTATAATATGTTTGTAATTAGTTCTAGTTGTTACTGGCTTGTGCCTTTGTCTCTATCTAATCCTGAAATCTGTGGCAGATGATTCTCCCAATTGCCGTTGAGGATGTTAAGCGAGAGGTCAAGATTTTGAAAGAACTCACGGGCCACGAGAATGTGGTTCAGTTCTATAATGCTTTTGAGGACGATTCATATGTATACATAGTTATGGAGTAAGTTGCTTTTTTTTTTTATTAGCTTTTATTTTTGAGCTTCTTTATCATGTTGTTTTATTATGCTTCAACTGATTTTGACCAACGGTTGACTGTTATATAGCTTTTTTCTTTGATATTTTGAATGAGGTACTTATTTTTTTAAGAACAGATTTATCAAATGACTTGCGATGTATTTGCTCTTGTATTCTTTTTCTGCACTTGTGCGCACATGCATGCATCTATGTACCTTGAATTAAAAAATTGCATCTGTCTTCAAAATATTAACCTTCATTTTGTGACGTGCACTTCTTAGGCTATGCGAGGGTGGAGAACTATTAGATCGCATATTGGCCAAGTAAGTAACATTTAAGCTTAGATATTGATTTTTCCTGGCTAACTGGCTCCTCATAATGTCTACTTATGCTCAAATTTCAGAACTGCAATGACAAATGACCTTAAACCTTATTTATTCTGTCAGATATCTGTATCAAGTGGAAATTTTTGGTATTACAATTTGCTGCTTCTTGCTTTGTTTTGATCAGGAAAGACAGCCGATATACAGAAAAAGATGCAGCAGTGGTCGTAAGGCAGATGCTCAAAGTTGCAGCTGAGTGTCATTTACATGGTTTGGTCCACAGGGACATGAAACCGGAGGTATGGTTAGCATGTCTGGCATGTTTAAACTATATGGAGTTATGTTATTGACAATGGATTTGTTACCTTTTACTTCCATGCAGAATTTTCTTTTCAAATCAGCTAAAGCAGACTCATCTTTGAAGGCTACAGATTTTGGTTTGTCAGATTTTATTAAACCTGGTGAGGACAAATTGTAATCATGGATTCGTTCATTTTCTCTTTGTATTGGTCACTTTCTTGCAATGTTCATTTTAGATTTATGTTTCTCTTTTATTTGAAAATTGCAGGAAAGAAGTTTCATGATATTGTTGGCAGTGCTTACTATGTTGCACCTGAAGTGTTGAAGCGCAAGTCTGGCCCAGAATCAGATGTATGGAGTATTGGTGTAATTACATACATTTTGCTTTGTGGGAGGCGTCCATTTTGGAATAAGACAGAGGATGGTATCTTTAAGGAGGTATTGCAGATTATTATGTCATGCTGAATTTCCTGTTAATTATTTGGGATGTTTTTTCATTTTATTTTTCTCTATTTACCAATAATATCATGTCTTTGGTCTCCTTTTCATCTTCTGAATGATGATGTGAAAAAGAAAATGTTTTTCTTTTTTATTCATAGTACCTTGTGATGTTTTAATTCATGATCATATATGCAGGTCTTACGTAATAAGCCTGATTTCCGGCGGAAACCATGGCCATCTATAAGTAATGCTGCAAAAGATTTTGTAAAGAAATTGCTAGTAAAGGATCCTCGGGCTAGATTAACTGCTGCTCAGGCTCTATGTATGCATCCAATTGTTTCTTTCTACATGGGAGGGCTGTATGCTTCTCCTGTTTTTATCCCTTCCAAATCAATTATCTAATAGTCACTACCTGAATTTTATTAGTCTAGCTGTGTAAATTTTCCTTTCCTGTTAGGTAAATCCTTAAAACAAAGGCTTTCCCAAACACTGAATTGTTTTAATAAATTTCCATATTTTCAGCTCATCCATGGGTTAGGGAAGGAGGAGAGGCATCAGAGATTCCTATTGATATATCTGTCCTAAGCAACATGCGGCAATTTGTGAAATTTAGTAGGTTGAAACAATTTGCACTCAGGGTAAGACATATTTGTTTGGGGTCTTTTCATGTTAAACGGCATAAAACTTGTTGCTTCACCAATTTATTTGATTACCTTGCAGGCACTAGCTAGCACGCTTGATGAAGAAGAGTTGGCTGATCTCAGAGATCAATTTGATGCAATCGATGTGGACAAAAGTGGTGCTATTAGTCTAGAAGAGATGAGACATGTAACCTATGAACTTTCTTCCTGACTAACTTGAATCTGAGCCCATATCGCTTGTTTGTTAGTGATTAATAATCCGCTTGTATATCAAGTTATTGCCCCTCTGGTTTAAAGGCAGATTTCTTGCAGGCTCTTGCTAAGGATATCCCTTGGAAGTTGAAAGATTCCCGTGTTCTTGAGATATTGCAAGCGGTAAGTAGATGTGATCTTTTGCAGTTTCCATCATTGTACTTTCGTATTTTTTTTGGTTAACAGCAGTACTTATTTAGCGCATTTAAATTTTATAAGACATGGAGTTTCTCCGGGGACCAACTATATTATTTTTTGATAATTGATTAACATTTAACGATATTATTTGTGCAACTGCTATTAGAATAGATTTGTGTCGCCTAATCGTGACTGCTCTATCCTCCTCTGCCATCAGCATTTTTAATAGATTCATTGTCTTTTGTCCCTGTAGATAGATAGCAACACAGATGGGCTTGTGGATTTCTCCGAGTTTGTGGCCGCTACATTACACGTACATCAATTGGAGGAGCATGACTCAGATAAGTGGCTTCACCGGTCACAAGCTGCTTTTGAGAAATTTGATATAGACAAGGATGGCTATATTACTTCAGAAGAACTTAGATTGGTTGGTTAAGCTTTCCATTCATTTTCTAACTGGCTAGAAATCTTATTCCCCTCTAGTTTTGCAATATATTTGGTAAAATTTTTCCAAACCCATAAACTTCTATGGCAACTAATATTTCTTTCTGGCTTTATAGCATACGGGCTTACGAGGATCCATTGATTCGCTGCTTGAGGAAGCTGATATTGACAAAGATGGAAAAATCAGCCTACCAGAGTTTCGAAGACTCCTAAGAACTGCAAGCATTAGTTCACAAACTGTGACAACCCCAAGGAGGATGTTAGATTAGAAGCGTTTCAGAGTAAGTCGGTACGCAAGGGTGGTGCTGTGGTGGAGTTTGATGCAGATTCTCCTCAGTCCTCAAGCCTTCATATCTTTCTCTGACCATTCAGTGACACTTGCAAAATGCAGTTAGTGGATGCACACAAAGACATCAGGAAGACTATCTTCAAGAGGTGTTTGGCAGAGTTTGTGTGGGTAGAGTTCGTTTGTGCCTTCGTAGATTGGCTTTTGGACCAATCTCAACCGTGTACATTTTGAAATTTGAGGGCTTTCTTGATTGTGCCATTCGAGTGATGCACTAAGTGTAACTATAAATAAACAAAAGAAAAATGTTACTTGATAGTTCTGTTGTCTTCCTATTGCCTACGCTCTTAATTTTAGGGTAAAACCGTATAAATGGAATGGACGATTGAGCTTATAATAATCTTGTCTTCCGACTTGTATTTCTATTAATATAGTCTTCATAATCCCGAGATCATTAATTAATTAATTAATTAACGAGGCTCTAAGCCTAATGTTGGTGCGATTGATTTGCTAGGCGCGGTTTATCAATAAGCACGTGTGCATTGCAGATTATCTTCCAACAAAAGGACAAGACAATCTATCATCTTCACGCTCTCTATCTCGAAGAAAAACAGGCAAGAAAATGAGAATTGAAGGTTGAAAAAAAAAGAATGAGTCCCATAAAATGACTGATATTAATTGAGACGCCGCATGGCTAAGGGCAATCATCTTGGTAATTTACGTTAATCGCTTACTTATCTATTTACACATTAAGGCCAGGATAGTTCATAACGATCTAGTACAAAGAGAAGAAGGTTGTGATGCATGTTATCTATTCCAGGAAAAGAACTCTTCCATGAATCATTTTGCGTATTATTGGTGGAGAGAAGCATATATATTTTCATCTATGATTTATCAGCCTTCGGGATGTCACCCACGCTGTTGGAGCTATCTTGAGGTCCTCGCGATGAAGAATGCCTACTTGAAGTACTCCCATCTGTGATATTTCTCTCCTTCCTTAATGAATGCTTGCCCTTCCTTGCTCCAGAAGATGATTCCTGCAGAAACTCAATCAGAGATTCTGATAATTTGAGTACTGCTACGGATTTGCTGTTAAACTACGATTAACTCACCTGCCGCAATGATGATCCAGGCATCTTAAGTTCAAGCTCCGTAGCTACATCGTTAGACTCACCACATCTTTCAGCATTGCCGGTCCTTTCATGATCTGGCGACTTACTTCTGGAATCTTGTTTGCTCGAAGTGTTGGATGTTGAAGCATATTGGCCAGTTGGCAGCTCGACCGGGGGATTAGCTGGAGCAGAAAAGGGGACATATGTGGAACAAGGATTGGGAATCGGACCTGGATTTTGGTTTCCAAAGAAAGGAAAAGGCTGAAGTGATGGATGAAGGGAAATTGGAGCGGAAGGAATGGGTATAGGAACCGGATACGAATACGGTGGAGCCATGACAACTGAATGATCGATTGCAGTCCATGGGAATGTGACTCTGACTCTCTGCTGATACTGTGCATTAAGATTTTCAATGTCAGATTTTAGAGATGACTTCTCTTCTCTGAGTTCATTTTTCTCTTGCATTAGCTGCAAACACAAAATAAACAGGCGCAGTAAGCAGCTGACAAGCTTTGCAATCTTGAAGGTAAATTTTAAATAAAAACAACCTTACTTCATGTGATTCTCCAGAAAGTGCAGCATGCTCAGCTTTTAGTCTATTGACTTCAGCAGTTAAATCTTTTAGCACCTGAATTGTGTCTGTAAGGATAGTGGCCTTGTCATTCTTTGGCCTATCTGGATCTGAGATGTTTAGTTCAAGAACAATATCTCAATCGCTTTTTTCACAAACTGATAATGCATCTAAAGATGGCAAAAGAAGCAGCAGTTGTGTTTATCCAGTACAGCAGAAAATCATAGAAGGTTGGTGCTTCAGCCCACCATAAATCACATCATACATATACACCTTTCTCAAAAAGAGAAAAATCTGTCATCAATGAAAAAGTATACAAGCTAAATATAGTGAGTGCATCATTTCATCTCCCTGTGCTCACAATACTATCCATTATTTACGATGCTGTTGTTTTTTGGTGTATTCACAGTAACAGAGTCTCCAGAAGGTAACAGAGTCTCATCTGTTGTTAGGAAGGGGTGACAATTCTCCCAGTGTGATGCTTAGCGGATTTTCCTTGCTTAGTTCTGTTCTCCTAAACTTAAAACCCGCTATGTCCTCTGACCTCCCTCATAATTAAAAAGAAAGAGTAGGCTTAGGTCAAAAAGTAAGAATCAATTCTTAGAATTATCATGTGGAGATAGTTTCTTCGCTATTGTGAAAGATGCTTGGTAAGTGGCTGGAAAAGAAGGCCAAAAAGGGAGAGCATATTTTCAGTGATGGGAAGGCGTTACAAAAATGTTTTGATCATCAAGGTGTAATCTAGGCACAGGAAGAAACTCCACCAAAATGTGTTTTCTTAACATCAGTTGTCAAGTAATTAAGACCAAAGAACATAAAATTTACTCAATAGGAAGCCTGCATTCGTAAGCAAAGGCCAATGGCATAGTCATCTAATGAATTAGCAACTTGGTTTGACAGATACAAGCCCAGGCTAGAAGACAAGATTCCCATCTCCTTGGGAAATCAAATAGGAATATTATTATCAACCACATGACTTGTCAAAAAAAAAACAAAAGAAATATATTTTTGTTATCACTTCCCCTATTTCTCCCTTACTTTTCCACATGAGCGTAACTGTGGTTAAAAAGCAACCTGCAGTCCTGCAATTGCGTGGTTGGGCCCAAAAGTGATTTTGACTAAAGAAAGCCTAAAAATTAATTATTTTAACCATTAGGAAAAGATAAAAGCAATATTTAAGTGCTTTTTCAGAAACTAAAAGTCTTATCATCTCAGAAAGTGCCCTTTTCTTATGCAAAAAAACTGCTAATCCCTCTTTATATTTATTTACTCAGAACACACAGCAGGACAACAAACTCATGACATGACTTTGCGAGTTAGATTACTATAAGCAAAACAAGCAAATCTCAATAAAAATAAAGTTGAGGGACCTATAGTGTTTCAGAAAGAGTTCTAAGTTCTAACCAACAGTATTTGCCACCCAACTAAAAAGGGATTCATGTATGTATGCACAAGCATCAACAATAGATTTCATATTTTAAGGCGCCAGAAATCAGATAATCTGAGAAATCAATGTATAATAGGTCATGAAGAAGGAATTGATTGATCATCACTAAAAGAGTGCTGCAGTTAACCTAATGTGTTTCCCAGCCCTAGGAAATGCTCATTTAGTCGATCCCTCCTCAGTTTCTCTCGGTCTGCCTTCTGGAGTTTTCTTGCAGCAAATGGATCCTGTGCTTCAGCTTCAGGCCTCTGCCTACAGAAAAGTAACCCCATAGTGGATATAAATCATCAAACGCGCATTTTTTGAAAGGCTGCAAATGCAACTATAACCATCTGAAGCACCATAACAAAAATCTTAATTCACTTTCAATCCAATATTATCAAATTTCTAAAACTTATTCACAAGAGGGCATATTACAATTACATAACTTCCAATTACAAGTATATTAATAACCTGTTCGATAGTCTGTAGAAAACCTTTTAAAAGCTGTCGACAGAGTCAATTGGAGAGAATCCAAAATTAAATAGCAAAAGAGGAGGAAAAGCAAAAGAAAGAACCTGGATTCGGTATGCGAATTCTGCAAGCGGTTAGAGGTGACGGTAACAAGTTGCGACTGAGGCTGATGAGAAGAAGGCGCAAAATCCGCCGCAACAGATGCAGATTTAGACAAATCTTCAGGTTTCCACCGATCCATTTCCTACAAAAATTCAATCTTATCTTTTTTTTCTCGAAAGTTTCTCTTAGACATAAGATACATTCAGCTCTCTACTGAGAAACCTTCATGAGAATCTCACCCAACAATTTTCGGCAGAACTGCGAGAAAGTGGCCCAGACAAGGACACTCCGACCCTTCAGCCTTGTGGAGAACCCTTCAAACTTGTGCTCTCCACGAGCCACCCGGGATAATAACGAAGACATCTCGAATTTTCATTTTTTTTATTTCTTCACGAAAACAGACTTCACAGTTTCGGCAGGAATGACACTTCTGACTTGAGGACCCTAGCAGCAAATTTATTCCAGCTAAAGCCGAAAACATGAAATCTGGTATTTTTGAAATTAGTTGATGTTAAGATTTCAATGTAAAGTTATGAAATAGATTAGTAATAATATTTTTTAAAAATTTCTACAAAATATTTTAATTAATTTTAGTAGTTCCATCACAATTTTGTCACAGTTAACTCTGTGAATCTTAACTAGTGTGCTTACCCATATGAATCTTGTTTTAAAACATTTGATATGATTAGAGTTTTGACAATTTAACATTTTATATTATTATATTATCTATTTTTTATAATATTATATGTCTATTTTCAATTTTAACTATATACATTATAATTATAATAACTAGTTAGCTTTATTAGATATATATATAATAAATTAAATAAATTAATTAATTATAATTAATATAAAAATAATTAATTTAAATATATTATGATATATATAATATAAATTTATGAGTTATATTTAATTATAATTAATTAATTAATTTAATTTAAAAAAAATAATTAAATTTTATAATTAGAATAGGATTGAGTATTATATAAATCAATAGACTTCGTATAAAGTTATACAGACACGTGTAACTCACTCCTACATCTGATGAGAGAAGAATCTGGTGCCACCTAAAAATAAATGGAGGGAAGTAAGTGCCCCTTCGTCCTACCCTTTATCAAAATAGACATTTGCTAGGATTCCGTTCTTTTCTCTTCCCCCTCCAAATCAAATCCCTCTCTTCTAAACCCATCACCGTGTTAATCTACCCTAAAATGACTAAGCTGCTACAAAACTTTAGAGGACAGGTATTCTACTTATAAAAATTACGTAATAATTATTATAGTAATATGGTCAAGTAAGTTTTGCAAAATCTCGATCAAATCTGTGTAGCTTCTTTCTGCAATTTCTAACATGTATGATTATTCAATATTCATAGAATTATTTTATAAAATTTATTCCCTCCAACGAGTACACGTACTTTGTGCGTTAGACCGGGTCCTAATAAGTTAATAGGTTCAACCCTTGGCTGCCTTAGGATTTCTTGGGAGATTTTAACTTCTAAGGCAGATAGACGGCGAAGACAAGTAGTGGCTGTAACCGTTCGCACGTTAGCTGGAGCAAGCAGGTGATGTCGGAGTTTTGGATGCGACCGTCGTAATTATGATTGAGATGGACTTCAAGTTCGATTCTTGCCCTATTTTCAACTAACCGTGTTGATGGTTTTTTTTTTTTTTTGCATCAATATAAAACTAGAGTGAGATGAAACGATAATTGTAATCATTATGATAATGTCGTGTTCACAATTCTTTTTAAGGACAAGCACACAAAACGTCATTCGTGATTAGTCACATGAACAACGAGTCAATCAATGAGGAATCCAACAACATATGGGTCGCTGATGATCTTTTCTTTAATTATATACATTCAAAAAGGGATTGTAAGACCCTTTTTCTATGGTTTTCTGTCAATATTGAAAGACTCGTCATGATAAAACGGAAAGAGGGTAGTTGCGGCGTCGGCAAGGGATATGGGAACTAAAGATGTAGAGTTAGAAGGGTGGGAAGGGAATGACCTTGCTTAGAATATTCATATCAGATAAAACTTAGATGGAGGAGCATTTAGAGCAAAGACGTGAGCAGAATCCCACCACTTTAGTTCCATTCATACATACTCTTTCACTATTCTTGAATACAAAACAAGTTTTTTGCCCAAAGAGACATGTTTCTATAATTGATGAATTGGAGAGTAATGCATTAAGCCCCCGTGTGTTGTGTGGTGGTGGGATAAAGCCAAGATATTCTTGGTATTCAAGGAAGAGATAGGAACTACAATACGAACTCAATGGCCAAGAATCAGAGATAAAAGAATGGTATGCACTGTACAGCTAACAACGCCGTGGGGGGTGGGGTCCGCCTCATCAATCTTCCCCTCTGTCTTTGTATCTGTGAACTCAAAATGGGTTTTGGTTTTTTATAGGATATTTATGGATATAGGCAGGCAAACACCTCCTCTGCTTTTTCCTTTTCTTCATTATTAAACTTCATATCACCGGGTCGTAAGAATCTCCTCTTGAAACTCAGTCGTACATATTTTTTCCCTTTAATATACTTTTTAAGAAAATTGATCTGTCAGGGCTTATAGTTTCACTTTTGAATCATGTCCTTGTAGTTTTTTCTCGTCTTATTGGATCTTATTGTTTGCTCCATCATCCGTGTCAGTCCTTTTGTTTAAAGAAACGCATATATGCTGTTAGTTTAAAATGATGTGGTGATCTGACCAAGCAAAAGCATCGACAAAAGGAAGACCGAGCGTGAGCGTGGCCGAGGAAAGAGAGTCCTTGTTTCTCCATCTTCAAGTCTTCTTTGCACTGAACATCCCATCTCCCCTCTTCTTTCATTAACCCCCCAAAGGATCTCACTTGTTTGGCCACTTCAATGTGCCCATCAAGATGGTTCTTAGAGATTCTATTCGCAACATCACAGCTTTCTATGTAAACATTCAGATAAACTTTCCATTTCTCTGTTTTTATTGTTGCTTAAAGATTTTTTTTTTTGCTTATATTCAATTGGGAACTTTGGCAACAAACACGACCAAAAAAACTTTTGAGTTCTTGGGGAGCAGATCCGGAAAACCTCACATTTTGCAAACAAATGTCTTCACCGGAGGCTCCCGTAACGGAGAACAGAGAATCTACCTCTGGTTTTATCCCACCAAAGCATATCACATATACTCTGCTCTCTAGAACCTGTATCAGATTGTGCAAGTACTTCATTTTCACACCATTGTATTGCATCCTACTATCTGATTAGTAATAACCCAACGAAGAATCACAATTGGAATGTGGATAATGTGAAGATTCTCCGTGGACGATGTGCCGATCAGCGTGTTTAAGAACAGCAAAGACCTTGGCGTGAAAATCCCGTTTGTGCAGAGGATTGTGGAGGGGTTATGAAAGAAGAGGTGAGTTTGTGAGGTTTTAAAGATAGAAGAGGAGGAAGAAGAAGGGGGGAGGGGGAGAGTATATGAGCTTGGAGGAAGCAAAAGCTGTTTGTTGCTGAAGAAGTCGCCATTGGAAAATCCTTATGAGAGAAGAGAGTGGTGTGGCGGATGGAGGAGAAGAACCGATGAAGACAGTTTTTTTTTTTAAACTGGATGAAGATGGTTGAGGTTCACTGCAAAGAAGATTCGAGCTTTGAAGACGGAGAAACAAGGACTCTCTCTTAGTGCTTACGCTCAGTCTTTCTTTTGTTTTCATGTCAGTGTTTTTGCTTGGTCAAATCGCCACATCATCCTAAACTAACGGCGTATGCTTTTTTTTCCCCCTTCCAAATAGAAGGATGGGCATGGACAACGGAGCAAACAGCAAACAGTAAAGAGTTAATAAAAAGGAAAAAAATATAAGGAACTAATTTAAAATTTAGTTAAACTACAACTATGGGGAGATTAATTTTTCTTATATTTTTAATAAAAAATTCGGGATCACATGATGGTGACCAACTAAAGGGATTGATTTATTTTGATGTGGTCCTGTAATTGATGATATGGATTGGATTGATAATATCTAATTGATTCGAACAGTGAGATAAAATGTATTATTTCTCCTTTTTATTATAAGAGTTAGTTAATTTTTTTTATATAAATTTAAGAAATCAAATAAATCAATAGATTATGATCAAATATGACTATTAAAGATGAATTTATTATAGAGAATTGGAAAACACGCAGCGAAAATTAATTTTAAAATTTTTTTTATTCTCAGCCAGGATCTACCGAATGTATTTAAGTCAAGGAGAAAGAAGTGTTACCTTCGGTATTCAAGTTGTGGTCGCGACCTCAGAGTCCACTAGTCGCAACTCTTCGCCTCTGGAGTTTTTAATCGCGACCTCCTCAGCTTCTTGTCACGACCTGTCGCCTCTGGAGTTTGCAGTCGCGACCTAATCAGCTTCTAGTCGCGACCTGTCGTCTCTGGAGTTTGCAGTCGCGACTTCCTCTACTTCTAGTCGCGACCTGTAATCTCTTTTCGGATTTCTGACGTTCAGATGCCAATTTAGTCGCGACCTCTGTGTCAACTGGTCGCGACTTCGTCGTACCTGGTGCTCTTTTCTCGATCGCAAGAAGTCGACAACTCAGATCGACTTCCTCTACCGGTATCCACACGAACAGCGTTCCAATCACGAACGACGTGCTAGCGCCTCTTATCCCTCTAGGGCTTTCTCAAGATTCCGTCCTCACCGTCTCTATTTCGCAGTTTATTATCTGCAAACCTTTTGCACTCTTCTTGCCCCTTTTTCTCACGTCTGTGTAGAACCCTAACTCCTAATGTCAAATATATAAGATGTTATCAGGCTTCTAATTGGGTTGGGTTTCAGAATTAATCTTATATTAATTCTGAAATTAATACAATATCATATATTGTATAATTTAATAAGAAACTAATTAAATAAATATGGTTTATATTAAATATGTCCTACAGATTTAATTCACCTATTTATTTAATTTAAAATAAAGATAAGACAGAATTATATTTGATTTATTCTCATAAATTAAATTTGAGATATCTTATTAATTTGAATTTCAAATTCAAATAGATCATATCCATTTAAATTCAAATTCAAAAGTGATAGAGATTTAATTTATCCTTATAAATTAAATTTTGCAAATATCTCTTATATTATATATAATATATATACTAATTTATATATATAAAAAATATATATATCCACCCTAGATTATTCATTGAATCTAGACATCTCTTAGATTCAATGAATCTGGACATCATAACTCGCATTGGGCTATTTTGTGTGCGACCCTGTAGGCCTATATGAAGTTGGCAGTGGGCCAGTTACTATACTGACCCACAAGTCGTAAGCGGTCTCTAGCAAGGCATTACGACTACCCAAATCATATGAGGATCGATAAACGATGTAACATTTCATACAACCATATCACGTCCCTTTTGTCACACGATATTTCGGTCATAAATGAGGCATGAAGAACGTCATCCTCCTGTTCCTGACCGTTACTTTCTCGATCCCTGAGTAGTCTGACTATAGAAATGGAACTATCCTTCCATTACAGTATGTCCATACATTTCTCAGACTCACTCATCGAGGGGCCTAGTAATATCTCTCTACGAATGTGAGGGACAAATTCTATCTTGACCTTTCATATTCCTCCGCATGAAAAACCACTAAACCCGAACATAGCCTTTACGATCACTCGATCAAAAGTGACTTTTGACTAGGTCAAAGCTAGGCGTTTGTCATGTAGGAATCCATGATGATCTCAGGTCAAATGGCGTAGTGACATGGTTTGTATATGAGAGAAGCTTATGACTTAACCCATACGACTCTCTTGTAGCGGGTCGGTCCAACACCTTGTACTGTTACATGTGCCTATGACTTTGATTTATATCTCTATATATCTTCAAAGTCATACTGGTATTATTTCATCTCTGCTCCCGCATAGATGATCGACCAGGGACATCTAGGATAAGATCATGAGTTATCCAATGATGGTCATCACAGTAAACATGCAAACAATGTGATAACGTAATTAAGAAATTCATAAATCAACAATGTTCATAACATAATGATTGGCCCCTAGGGCACAATCTCCAACATTTATACTATATATTATTTAATCTATATAATTTAGTCAATTAATTATTATATTATGTATAATTAATTAAATTTTTTAATTTTCTATATCTATTAAAAGAAGTTAATTGACTTTTATAATTAGGATTAGAGAAATAAGTAAAGTAAGGAGCTTGGGGCATATGAATTAGAATGGGAAGAAGTTAATGAATGAAACAAGGTGGGGGCTAAAACAGGGAGAGAGGGGCGCATAGCTACATATAACATGGTAAAGTGCAATGAAGAGAGCCAAGATTGAGGGAAGAGGTAAGGTGTGGAGACAAAGCATGTGCCGCTTGGTGGAGTGGCCACTTCCCTCTTCTAACATATATGCATCCAACGTTGGCACTTTGTTTTCCACCCTCCTGGCTTTCTTTCCTATTAAAAGGATTTAAAGTTACAAACTTCAAACCTTTACCCATATTTTTATCATCCTAAATGTCGGGCAACTTATTTATATTTTTATAAACAAACGTTCTCAATTACTATGCCATATGCAATTTGAGCCAATCACGGGAGTTTATAACTTTGACGGGATGATTAAGGCTACCAATGTAAATGAGAGAGAGAGAGGGATAAGGCCAGCAGAGTGCTGAGTCAGCTCCAAGGAAAATGCCCATTGGATAACTACTATTTTACTGCCTCCCACTTCAACTGGGCCCCATCTCTCTTTTCTCTTCCTCCCTCTATGCCCCTATCCCCGCATTCCATCCCACCTCTATAAATACTGCCCCGATTCCCACTCCCGCCTGCGCCCAATCCTCGGCTTTCCAATAAGACATCGCATTGCCCCGTAACATGCTCCCTCTCTCTCGCCCTCCCCCGCTTCCCGCCGCCTGTTTCTCCGGCAACTCTGTTTCCTCTTCGCCGCCAGCGTCACCTCATCGTGTTCCTATCCGACCGATCGTCGCCTCGGCCACTGCGACCGAATCTTGCTCCACTTGGACGGAGCAACCCAAATCGAGGTCCTCCTATATCGGCTCCCATACTATGTCTTCGTGCACGTCGCTGTACGAGATTCTAGGGATTCCGGCGGGCGCGTCCCATCAAGAAATTAAGGCCGCCTACCGGCGACTGGCGAGAGTGTGCCATCCGGACGTGGCGGCGGTGGATCGGAAGGATTCGTCGGCGGACCAGTTTATGAAGATCCAAGCCGCGTACTCGACTCTGTCGGATCCCGAAAAGCGAGCTACTTACGACAGGAGCCTCTTCGTCTGTCGACAGAGGCCTTTGTCCATGTCGTCTTCATTCTCCGGTTACAGTGGCCGGAACTGGGAAACGGACCAGTGTTGGTAGTGAGTCTGCTGATCAATACAGATGGTAGATGTATAGTTGGTGCGCAGCTATTGAAGCGCTTTACATATGGTATATAATGAAATTTCTACTTAGTAAGTGATAATAGAAGGTTTGTAATTACTGTCCACATATATTTTTGGCCAATCTCCGAGCTTGTTTATTAGATTCTGCTTCTAAATAGTTTTCCCCTGGCACACTCCGTCCCCTCGCTCCATCAAAATTGTTTGTGGAAAATTTTGGATTCATCGGTGTCGCTCGTGCGATGAAGGAATTGGATAGAAAGAAAGGGCAATTAAGAGTTGAATTGAATTCGTTGATCTGAAGCTGTATGTTATTGATTTGGTAATTTGTTTGTTGGGAGTTAACGAAAGGTGCAAGCCAAGTCTGAGTTTCTTGGAAAGGAATTTTGGGGCCACTCAAGGTGCGAGGGATGAGTCTTCGTTGCCATGAAAGTCAACTCCTTAGTAGCGAATTTCTAGAAGCTCGTTTTTGTAGTAAGTGGTTAATCACGGGCAGGAAAAAAAGTTAAAAAAGAAAACATAATGCAAGGATCACCGTCAGTTACCATGGCGGTTGATGGTCCCATGATTAAATTAATCCTATTGGGTTGATGGAGGAGGGTCGGATCTATACAGACAATTTTGTTGGCTTAGTTGTGTATTTCTTCTTCTTTTTTCAGTCACTGTGTCCTCTTTGAATTTTTCTTTTAAACTTTTCGCTGACAGTTTATTAAATTTTGCGCTCACTGTTACTTCATCAAACAATTATAATTTCAAGATTTATTTTTTTTTATTGACCGCATCACAAATTATGAATGATTTGCATGCGCAGTATACTTTTTAACTTCACGTTAGCGTGAATGGCATTCAATAGCTTTCTCGTCAATCTCCTTTGAATTGTGATTTAGAAATCTTCTGCCTCAACCATCCACGCTCTAGAGTGTTGAAGGCGAATTCGAGAGAGAAATTATACCCTCCAAAACGATTGCTTCACAAGGGATTTTAGAGGCCTATCGGGTAATGATGGATAGAAATCTTTAGTCGTCCCTTGATATTATTTCATTCTAGTCTTGGAAACCCCCTGAATAAAAAACTTTAAACGAATGCCCTGCCACATTTTATTACGGTGTTCTTTTTGTTCGAAAGAGTAGCTGAGCAAATCTCCCCCGGGGGATAATGAACGAGGTGCAGAGAAAACAGTTTAGGACTGAAGAGAAGATGACAGAAGAAGTGAAATTAGGAGTAGAATATTGGGGAGTATTGAAGGGGAGGGAAAGTTTCTAGAAGGGTGCATAAGGACCAGAGATTACGAGGAAAAGTCGGGGGCAAATTGGATTCCCCTTAGACGTTAAATTTGAGGAAAGACAAATAAATGAAAAGGACAGGGTAACAAATGACTTGCTCGTTACACTGGCGACTCGGAGGAAGAACAAGAGTTGGGGGCAAATTGGATGAGATGTGATGACCATGCATTTACGGATGAATCTTTTGGTTTCTCAGTTATTACATGCGTCTTGTTATGAATTTGCTGAATTGGTTTAATGTTGATGGGAATAGTTGTGTTTGCAGTTAGAAAACAAAATCTCATATATAAACTCGCTGATTATTAACGAGGACAAAGGAGTAGAGGAGACTTTTAAGGGAGGAATGACGCCATCCTTCTAGAAGAAGATAGTTGCGTCGCACGTACGGATTCGTGGAAAAAGGTGCAGAGGTTGTTTCTTTTGAGTAATTAAATGAAAAGGATTAAAATAATGAAGGGTGGCAATCATGGATGGGAGAGAGAACCGGGGGGAGATGTTGCTCAAGTAGGTGTAGGAGCTGGAAAGGATAAGAGAGGGATGTGTGGGAGAGGCCAATGATTCTGTCACATGGGCAACTAGTTATACTATATGTGGCGTCCCATGGCCTTCTAGAAGCTAATAACTGTGTCCCCTTTCCTAATGTCCAACTCACTAAGTCCCTGCCCCCACCCCTCTTGTTCCTATTCATTCATCCTTCCTTCTAACCCATCCTCCCATTTGCCAAGACAAGGCATTCTTTTGTTCCTTCTTGATTTACGCTATTCATTACAAAGTAAAGATGAATAGGCAGTGCAATTCTTAAAACAATGTGAGGGAATGTAGACTAATAGGAAATACTCCGTTGATTCTGGATGGTTGAAATGTTTAATGGAGTGAGAGATCCAGATAGATGTAGTATTAAAGTGCCGATTGCTGAACTGGATATATAATACCCCCTTATAAAGCCTTCATATATGATTCCATCTCCGGCCACTAGCCATTTTTTTTTTTTACCCGTCCAGTTTATTAGAACTTTGTCCGACTATATTCGGATTCGACTCATGTTAAACATTTAGCTATAGTGAGTGGTCTCCTAACAGGAATTTTCTGCATACACCAAAACTCAAATTCAAGACCTCGCTTAAACGATATCGAACCGTTTACCACTCCGCCACTCACCATTTTTTTTTATTGTCCACCCAGTTCACCATAGCTTTGCCCCGACTACATCCAGATCCGACCCGCTTCGCGCACCTGGCTATGGTGGGTGAGTCTCCCAACAGGGATTTTTTGCGTACGTTAAGGCTCGAACTTGAGATCTCGTTTAAGTGATACCGAGCCGTTTACTATTCGGACCAACTCCCGTTGGTCCGCCCCTCACCATTTGTTTATTCTTATTCCCTCATCCATCATCTCTCTGCCCACTGACTCCTCAGCCCATTTCCCAATTTAATCTTGGGTCTTTCAGGATGGCCCGTGAGTAAACAAATGCTCGGCCAATATTGTTGCCCAATGGGGGCACTTCAAATTGCCTACTTATTCCTGCCCTGTACTTTAACTTGATCGTATTATTCATTTCCCTTGCTTATTTCTTCCCCCTCTCCCCTGTGGCCCAAGTGCCTACTCCCGGGGCCCAATAAGCATTTGTAGGACATGTACCATGTAGGACGCTGATCTCGAAAGTACTGGAATAGTGGATGATTTGTCACTTGTCTGTTTCGAGTTTCAGGTACCGAGCTGGCTGGGAGAAAATAACATGTTGTCTTCTTCTTTTAGAAAAATGAAAATAAATAGGCGAGAGCGCAAAACTTTGTAATCGTTTTTTGTCCAGAAAAAGCAAACAAAGAATGGGCAGTTTCGTTTCGCGTCATTAATCCCGGTGGCAGGGATCCCCAGTATAAACGGACGATACATTGGACAAAATAGTTGAGAGGTACGCGACGGTAACAACTGGGATGGCACGAAGCTCCATCGATTCAGCAGGGGTCAATGATATTCTCCACGAGTTCTTATAAGTCTTTCCCCCCTTCAAAAGGGCACCTTACATTTTCACCCAAATGGCTTATTTTAATAAGTCTGCACGAAACAAATAGTTATTTTAGTAACACGTGTTAATTATTCGAGTTTAGACGCCCGGATATAGAAACTGAGTCGGATATTTATTATTATTATTATTATTACTGGAGTTGGGGGGATGTAGTAATTGTACGTAGGTCTTCAAATATAGGAAAAGAGTAGACTCCAAAAGCAGGATGCTTCCATTCATATATTATTCACATTACGAATCCAATTAACTCCTCGCCCCCGGAGCATGCTCCTCTATCAAGTACCCTTAATCCTCTAATGTGTTCTATGGTTTACATGTTTTTAATCGACGAAGAATAGTTACTATATAATGACAAATTACATTCATTTCATCATTTCATTAAACGAAAACATAATATACTCATCGTGTTTGCCATCCCCATAAGATATTCTTTAACCAAGTCGCACAGATTAATACAACTAGTTAATATCCAACTATCCATAAATTAAACATTTCAACAATCTTTCCAAATGCTCCCTTCATTAAATATGGTTGACTCTTTTTGTAGGGGATAAATCAAATTAATAGTAGGGTCAAGTATTTTTATTATAGACATATATGTCTGCAGGGACACTTTCGATACATAAACACGTGATTAACTACTCTTAACCATGGACACAACCTGTTATAAATTAGAATATAAATCCTTTAGAACTATACGGAGGATATGGCTAAAGAATAGTAACAAAGATATCAATTTATAAAGCAACCAAATTTTTAAAACGGAGTATGAAAATCTAAAATAACATAGATAATTTATGGATAGTTAATTATCTATAAATTAACCATCCATAATTTTTTTTTATATACGCTAAAATTTAAACTCGAGATATTATTTAAACGATATCGAGTTGTTTATCACTCGAACTAACTCTATTTAATCATTCATTATTAATATCATAAAAAGCTGTATCAGCTCTCTGCTCACGTGGGCCTGGTGAAAGTCTGAATTCTTCAGAAAATAAGAATGTCTTTTTCTCAAATTTATATCAAATCCTTCTATTGGCCCGTTGGTCTAACTAGTCAGCATCATTAGACTTGTTCATGTTGAGCAAGAAAGCGTTGTCCTCATTTCATTTCCCCCCATTCTTCTTCTTATCTGTATTTCATACCAAATGAAGTCTTCGTGTATCAATGTTAATAATATACAGTAAAAGTTGTAAATTAAATATAAGCACTGATGTTTGTTGTGCTTGAATTAGAGGACATACATTTGGATTTGAGCCGAATTCATTATCTGACTAAATAAGAAATCATAAACTTAGAGTTGACTGAATAAATTTTATTATTTTAATATTCTGAAATCTTAAATACTTGCTCTAACATAATTATTTCTAATACTTACGCATTTTTTATTGTCTCTGTTTGCCCATATTTGTTTCGAGTAAAACTAGAGTATCATCTAATCATTTTGGATTTGAATATAATTTTTATTGAGCTGACAGTGTTAAATTTTTTTCAACAAATGTACTTCTAAAAATTTAAATTTATATATGAAGCCTCTTACACATTCAACTAATAATTTTATTGATAACATGTTAATACTATTTCTCTACAAAAATCCATTGTATTATCTAAAGAAAAGATTTTTAAATATGGAATTTTAAATCTAAAATCCAAACACATCCAACCAATATAATCTAAACACGAGATCTAAAATGCCCGATTAGTTAGGGGGCGTAATTATGAATGAAACGAGTCTGCATTGAAATCTTTGGAAAATAGAAGAAAAAAAGGCAATTCCATAGTGAGTATGAAAAAGTGAAAAGCAGTCTGAGAATCGAGTATTCACATTTTTACACAAATAAACATGCGTTGTACGATTCAACTACCTGCAAACGTTATCTTTTTTTTTTTTTCTTTTTGACCTCAGAAGTCATCAGATTTCAACAGCGGCCAAAAGGGCCTTGGTTATAGAAGAAGAAGGAAGCGCGTTTGACCTTGTAAATTCTGTCCACCTTGACAGACTCTTTTTGAAGTTGCAGCAAAGCGAACCTTGGTACCCCACCATCCCATCGATCCTTTCCTTCGCTCTTCTTTCTCCATCACCGCCAAATTTGAAGGCTGAGGGGTTTTTTCTTCCTTTCCCTTATTTATCCCATCATTGTCTCCATCAAAAATCAAAACTTGTGGCCTTATTAGCAGCCATGGCGGAGTCTGTGAAGCAAATCTTAGCAAAACCCATCCAGCTAGCCGACCAAGTAATCAAAGCGGCCGATGAGGCTAGCAGCTTCAGGAACGAATGCGCAGAGCTCAAATCCAAGACTGAGAGACTCGCGGGGCTTCTCCGGCAGGCCGCAAGAGCCAGCTCCGATCTCTACGAACGTCCTACGCGGCGGATCATCGAAGAAACGGACCAGGTACTTACCAAAGCCCACTCCTTGATTCTCAAGTGCCGCGCCAATGGCCTGGTGAAGCGCGTCTTCACCATCATACCCACCGCCGCTTTTCGCAAGATGTCTATCCAGCTCGAGAACTCAATCGGAGACGTGTCCTGGCTCCTTCGCGTGTCCGCTCCGGCGGAGGATCGCGGCGGCGAGTATCTGGGTCTTCCACCGATCGCCGCAAACGAACCGAATCTGTATCTCATATGGGAACAAGTCGCGACACTTTACACGGGTTCTCTGGAGGAGCGATCTGATGCGGCGGCTTCGCTGGTGTCACTCGCTAGAGACAACGATCGATACGCGAAGTTGATAATCGAGGAAGGTGGCGTTGGACCATTGTTGAAATTGCTCAAAGAGGGTAAGATGGAAGGTCAAGAGAATGCTGCGAAAGCAATTGGGCTTCTGGGTCGTGACCCCGAGAGCGTAGAGCACCTGCTCCACGCCGGAATATGCTCTGTGTTTGCGAAAATCCTTAAAGATGGTCCCATGAAAGTGCAAGCTGAGGTGGCCTCGGCTGCATCGGAGCTGGCGGCGAATTATCCCAAATGCCAAGATGTCTTTGCTCAGCACAATATCATCCGATTGCTCGTCAGCCATCTTGCATTCGAAACCGTTCAAGAACACAGTAAGTATGCCATTGATCGCATCAAAGCCACATCAATCCACGCGGTTGTTATGGCAAATAGTAATTATAATCCTAATTCAAATAACACCAACGCCAAGAAGTCCAACGAAGACGACGAGAATCAGATTCAGAGTCGGATACAACATCCATTGGGTAATGGAAAAGCTTCTCAGCTGCATAGAGTGATCACAAGTACTATGGCGATGAATGCTACTTCCAAGCCTAATGAAGGAAACGGAGGGAATCAGAACTCCCAAACCAGTCCACCCAAGGGCAATGGTCAGAGTCAGAGTAACGGGAAGCAGACTCATCAACCGCATCACCCGCCAAGCTGTTCACATTCGGGGATTAGCGTGAAGGGAAGGGAACTAGAGAGCCCTGAGACTAAGGCCAAAATGAAAGCAATGGCGGCAAGAGCGCTGTGGCACCTAGCCAAGGGTAACTCACCCATCTGTCGTAGCATCACAGAATCAAGGGCTCTCCTGTGCTTTGCAGTACTCCTCGAGAAAGGACGTGAAGATGTGCAGTACAATTCTGCCATGGCAGTGATGGAGATTACTGCAGTGGCGGAGAAAGATGCTGATCTCAGAAGATCAGCGTTCAAGCCTAACTCTCCTGCATGCAAAGCAGTTGTTGATCAAGTGCTTAAGATCATAGAGAAGGCAGATTCAGAGCTGTTGATTCCTTGCATGAAAGCTATTGGGAATTTAGCGAGGACATTCAGAGCAACGGAGACATGGATGATTGCTCCTTTAGTGCGACTTCTGGATGAAAGGGATGCAGAGGTATCAAGAGAGGCATGTATAGCCCTCACCAAATTTGCCTGCTCGGAGAACTACCTTCACCTGGATCACTCCAAGGCCATAATAAGCGCTGGTGGGGCAAAACATCTGGTACAGCTTGTGTATTTTGGAGAACAAATCGTTCAGATATCAGCGGTAGTTTTGCTCTGCTACATTGCACTTCATGTCCCAGACAACGAAGAACTCGCCGAGGCTGAGGTTCTGACGCTGCTGGAATGGGCATCCAAGCAATCCTCCATGACGCAGGACGAAACTATCGAGGTGTTGTGGCAGGAAGCCAAGAGTAGGTTGGAGCTTTACCAGTCTAGAGGTTCCAGAGCCAGAGGATTCCATTGATCCCATCAATCAATACACAAGTTTATCGTTATCTGTGTAGAGGTTTTCATTCATTCGTTTCTTTTCTATCATTCTCGGGAGTGTATATACCATCAAATGCATTCTTCAATTCTTCCGTGTGCATTTTCAACTGTCATAACAAAATTTCGTAATTTATTTGTGCCACCCCTTGAAGGGATGGAGTAGCTCAGGTTAATTAGTAACGATTTTTGCTTTGGTTGCTAAGTAGTGAGGATTTGTTATTATAATGACAACGATATCTAGCTAAAACAAAATAAGGGATTTGATACCATGGATAAATACTGACTAATAACATATTTGACTAACTACTGTAAGTATATTTTGAATGTGTTTTCAGCACAATGAAAAAGTGTCACTAATTGCTCCATTGGAACTCTGGGTTTGTGAAATTTGGCTGGCATAGAATATTGTAGCGTTGAGTATAAGCAGTGTTACTTGAATATGACAAGTCTTTTTGGAAGTGATGGGGAATCGGTCCTGGGACAGATTGCAGACCCGCAACTGTCCAGCTCATCGAAGACCCTACTTTTACCTCATATGTACAAGACATTCCCCAAGGGGCGAATCGTGAGTTGACGGCTCTGGGGTTTCAACTTTTCGTTTCTAAACTCTGGAATGGTATTCTGCGCTGCACCAGAGACAAAAGAGCGTCCAGAATGAATGTATAAGTCTTGTTGACCAGGGGTTCGGTTCTGGATTATGTTCGTGCCTAGCAAAAGTTTCAATGCTTTTCAAACTAACCAGAGTCAGAGTCATCTACTTTGATTCACGCGTACGATGATCGTCCATCGGTAAATTATGTTCAGCGTCGTCACGCAGTACTAAAGTGGCGATTGACTCCTCTTATGAAAGTGGAACCAAGGACCACGTGTGTCAATAGTTTAGAGAACCACGACCTCCGTCAAACTAGATGAACTTCATCGTAGAAAAGCATGTTACTTTTCCCAGGCTATATCTAATTAGAAATATATTTGTAATATATCTCGAACAGAGGAGGCATGCCAATTTTTCAGTTCCCAAAGTTCTGCTATAAAATATGCAACAGCTGGTGAGGTGATCTGACTGCTTTATTAAATTCAAGGAAAGCATTTTGATGGCATGTTTTGATTCGTTGGGAAACTAGGAATGCTGATGGAATATATCAAAAAAGCTTAAGGTATATACGGCAATTTGAACCAAACGCCATACGAATTTGGCGATAACACGAATGCCACGAGGGTTGGCCATGACGTATTTTAATCAGACTCCAACCAAAATTTTGGCGGTTTCGTACTATTCATCAGTCATCACTTTGAAGCAAAACACCACCCCCAACCTAGCCTATGTTGATCTGTATTCATGATTGTTTCTGAAAGGAAATCAAACCGCTTGTGTGACTCCTCCCCCTCTACTCAAATTCAGTCCCTTTTAAAGAACAACGATTTTCAGCCAAAGCGAGATGGATTAAAAAATGGATGAAATAAATTTACATGGCAACCCCGGATGGCAACTATTAACAAGTTGTAAAAGAAAATAACCGTCACGGGCCTAACCGAAGGATCAGTCATGTACCTGTACCAGTACAGATGACGGGTAAAGCCCAGAAACAACACAAAATTAGATCATGTGCGTGTTAATATCCCATTACAGATGTTTTAGTGGCAAAGATGTGAACTTTCTAGGGTCGTGAATGGCTACTAGGCCATTGTAGAATCTAAATGATCTCCCTTCCTCCTTCTGTTAATTTTTTTTATAAAAAAATTTAAATAAATTCAGCATCAGTCCCCCACTAAGGTTATAGTACAGCACTAGGGCTCAAATAACGCTTATAAGAAATTGATGAGACCGCCTATTAAAGGAGCCCTCACAATAGCAGCGAAAATCGAACTCACGTCCTTATAAGATACGAGTTTATTCTTTATTATTTGTGATAATTCTCATTGACTACTTATGTTAAAACTTCAAAGCCTAGCCTTCCATAATCCATGCAATGCTCAAATTCTTGAGTCCAATCTCCTGTGATTTTGGACTGTGCTTTACTCCTTGTCTTCGTTGGTACAGCTCATTTTTCAGTATTTTCATATAACTCCTCCACAAACACATTTGTGAGGCAATAAATGTTGATCTTTCATTGGAATTATGCTGGAAATTTCATAAACAAGCAAAATGTATAATTTGTTTTTTCAGAAAAAAATCACGAGTTCTGTCAGAAATGAAGAATGGGGTAGCTTTCTTTATTTATCGCCCTAGCATGGGAGGGAATCAAGTACCAATTGAATTGTGAATCTAGAGGTACCTATTGCCTCGAGAATCTTTCGATAAAAATGGCCCTCTCCCTCACATTAATCAATGATATTCGGTCATTTAGAATATGAGGACTGCATGCATCCTCGATACCCCAATAAAACAGAGAATACTGGCTGTTGGCCCAGAAAGAAATATAGAAGAGAAAACTTTCTAATATTTCATGGTGACATTCTGGTTTACCATGGTGAATTTCCATTTTAAACCCCCGATATATATTTTTTTTTAAAAGGGGAAAAAGGAGAAATACAGAGGGAAATGTCCTTGGAGTGTCGAGAGTCATACATCACTCAACACACCTTATCCTCACATGAACCACAGCATTACCTCCCAAATCTCATCCACCCAATCTTATAATCCCCTGAGCCCAACTGCCACCCGACGAACTATACTCCCTTTCTTCTCTTTTCTTACCTTTTACATATTTCACCCACTCCCATATCATCTCTTTCATTTATCAAATCCTCCCAACACCCCCCCCCACACACACAAAAATTCTCTCTCTGAAACATGGCTTCTGGGGTAACTGCTTCTCTCTCCTTTCCCTCCTCCAAGTCCGCCTCTCTCTCAACCAGAACCTCCATTGTTGCCCCCGACAGACTAGTATTCAAGAGGGTATATATATTGCATATGTTTCGGCGATCATCTAATTTCAGCATTACATATGTTTTCCCCTTTGATTATGGGATGATTATGAATCTAATGTGTGCGCTGTGGTTTCTCAGGTTGCATTCCAATACAGGGATGTGTATAGCACTGGGAAAGTAGTTTCTATCAGAGCTCAAGTGACCACCACTGAGACAGAGGTGCCTGCTGCTAAGGTAGAGAAGGAATCGAAGAAACAGGAAGAAGGAGTGATAGTGAACAAGTTCAAACCCAAGAATCCTTACACCGGGAGATGCTTGCTCAACACTAAGATCACTGGGGACGATGCTCCTGGAGAGACATGGCACATGGTCTTCAGCACCGAGGGTTCTGCTCTTCTCCTTCTTCATTCCTATTATTAATCCCCCAAGCTCATGCTCATGTTGTCTGTGTATAATTCTGTCTCAGGAGAGGTTCCATACAGAGAGGGACAGTCAATCGGAGTGATTCCAGATGGCCTTGACAAGAATGGCAAGCCTCACAAGCTCAGATTGTATTCCATTGCCAGCAGTGCTCTCGGTGACTTTGGTGACTCCAAAACTGTGAGTTTTGAATTTCTCCTTTGGCAAAATCATGTTATTTCTTCACACTGTTGTTGCTGTGGCTAAGATTTCAGTGTGACTTTACATTCCAACAATTTTGTTAATTGCCTGTATGATATGATTTCAATCAGGTTTCTCTGTGTGTGAAACGGCTTGTGTACACTAACGAAAATGGAGAACTCGTCAAAGGGGTGTGCTCAAATTTCTTGTGTAAGGATGGAATAGTTCTAGTTCTTATGTAGTTTAGAAGGAATTTTAGCTATAATGCCTGGTCTCAAAAAGATATCTATGAGTAGGTGATCTGAAGCCTGGAGCTGAAGTGAAAATCACAGGCCCTGTAGGGAAAGAAATGCTTATGCCTAAAGATCCTAATGCCACCATCATAATGGTATCTAATCTAATCATATTTATTTCGGTAGAGAATAGGACACTTTATGCGGTTATGGTTGTTTTGATTTTTGTTATGACTATGGAAACTCTTTGTAGTTGGCAACTGGAACTGGAATTGCTCCATTCCGCTCATTTTTATGGAAAATGTTCTTCGAGAAGCACGAGGATTACAAAGTAAGTGTACCAAAGAAATAGGATTTACGTCCTTCTTGAATTAGGCGCGTTTCATATCACTCCACTATAGCAGTTTTGTGTGTAACTAGGCAACAATAACGCTGCTGCTAGAGGTCCATTTGATCCATCTTTGCAGAATCAATATGGAATTATTTGTTTAGTATTCGCTATAATTATAATAAATGATTTCTCATGGGCTGTTAAGACAATAGTTGGTGGAGAAAATGAGATCACCAAACTGAATTCTACAAAAGAAATTAAATTAACTTTGGTACTCCTGTATTTGATCGGTGAATTGTCAAAGTGACTTCCTTTTATTCTAACTGAGTTTGGCACATATTTGTAGTTCAATGGTTTGGCATGGCTCTTTTTGGGGGTCCCCACGAGCAGCTCACTGCTTTACAAGGAGGTGATACCATGAAAACCTTCCCTCTTATGCTCTCAGGAATGGAGGGGACTGATAAGTTATGGCACTGACTCATAAAATACTGTGTGCGTGGGACAGGAATTTGAGAAGATGAAGGAGAAAGCTCCCGAGAACTTCAGGCTTGACTTTGCTGTGAGCAGAGAGCAGACAAATGAGAAGGGGGAGAAGATGTACATCCAGACCAGAATGGCTCAATATGCAGAAGAGTTATGGCAACTGCTCAAGAAAGACAATACTTTCGTCTACATGTGTGGGTTGAAAGGAATGGAAAAGGGAATTGATGACATCATGGTCTCCTTGGCTGCAAGAGACGGTGAGAAACAAGTTCCTTCATTCACATGAGAATGCCAATTTGGCACTTTACACTTGGACAGAAACTTTTCTGATTCGAGTTGTGCTTGTTATAATGTGCAGGTATTGACTGGGTTGAGTACAAGAGGCAATTGAAGAAGGCAGAGCAATGGAACGTGGAAGTCTATTAATTTCTGTGTTCAGTAAGAGATATCTATGTTCTGTGAAGCAATCATTATATTCTATCATTTCTCGTGCATTCTGTAGATAAATGAGGCCTCTATGATTTTTCTTCCATTATATTCTCTGACTTCCTATAGTGAATCAACCTCATTTCAATACATGGAGTCATACTTTTTTTGAGGGATTTTTGCAATCTAGATCCTTTACCAAACATTAATCGAGTTATTCATATATCATATTCCACTGAACTTGAACTTGCCATGCAAATTTAATGGGGAATCTGTCAAGTTCGAAAACTCTTTTTCTTCTTCTTTGAAATTGGAAAATTTAGCAAAGGGTCGTGCATGACCTTGACCAAGTGGCCAGAAAGCTTCTTTTGGCTCCCAGAAACGTGAAAGGTTCAACATGGCATAGTTTAAATTCTTGTCAAGTTCATGTTAAAAAAGCCGGGGTCGTAATTCCTCAATAAGCCAATGGTAAGAACAACATCACACCCCCCTTCTAAATTAAGCGAAACGAATAGTTAGTTTGTAGCAGATCACATAGTATGTTTGAGGGTGTGTTTGGTTAAATTGAAGGAAGGGAAAGTGAGTGATTTGAATGGAAGGGAGAGGGAGAGAAAGGAGAAGAAAATTTTTTAATATTAATTTGTTTAGATTGATAAAAAAGGAGGGGAGAGGAGATGAGTGATTTAAATATTATATTATTTAATTATAGATGAGGGGGAGAAAAAATATTTTTAAATATATTTATATAGATAACTGTAAAATATAAAAAAATATATTTATATAAGTATATATATATTTTTTGAACTGAGGTATGATTTACTAATGCACGAGTGTTTTTGATTAGTTGGGTGAAATGAAAATTAGTGCATGTCATGAACCATATAAAAGTTTACATATTTAACTCGAGCAGTCTCACTCATTCAGTCTTTGCGTTAAGTAAGTGGATTTGTGAATGAATTAAGTGAGTAGACCCATTTAACTAATTATAATTAGTTTTTTTTAAAACAAAATAACCTTGAATCTAAAAAAATATCTCCAAAATCAATCCATCATAATAATATTTCTTAAAAAAATATCTAAGCGAAATCTTGTAAAGAAAAATCTCAAATCCATGATTCTGACTCTCAAATTCTTTCTGTTTTTTTTAATAATAAAACCTGTGCTACGAAACAGATTTTGAACAAGTGGGAGACATTATAATGATTTGAGTGCTACAATTTTACACTTAATAAGGAGACAATTCTCACCTCAATCTAACAAAATCTTTGCCAAACAAACAAAACAATCTAACAAAATCTTAACCTCAGCTATTTCTCCTCCCCAATTATTTTCTTTTTACTTTTGAAAAACATGCTTACGAAATTAGACCCTACTTAAAGAAAAAAATTCCTGCAAACTATTTAAGTTTGGTTTGATTTCATTCCAACGAATCAATTCAATTCGATTTGTGGCGTTGTTCTATTTGATTATTTCCATTTTAACCAATTTGAAACCATTGGGTACTCATTCCTGACTCTTCTCGTACGGGATTTTTCATTAATTTGGTTCATGAAATATATATTTTTTTCGTAACTATCCTTATTAATTAATAATTATTATAGTCCCATCCCTGTTTTTTTTTTAATTAAAACCCTTTCCTTATTAATTTTAAGCTTTTGGGTTTCTCGACTAAAGTTCTGATTGTATATATATAAAGCTACTCGTCGCTGTTCTCAGTTCTCGCACATTCCCCAATCTAAATTCTCTCTCTATACTGTCTAGCTTTCGACTTCGACTCTAATGGCGGAGGTGAGATCAACTGGTGTGGTTCAGTGGTTCAGCTATTCTAAAGGCTTTGGCTTTATCAAGCCCGATGATGGAGGAGAAGATCTCTTTGTTCATCAATCTTCCATCAGATCCGAAGGATATCGCAGTCTTGTAGAAGGCGATCGCGTCGAGTTCGTGATTGCCTCTGGTGACAACGACAAAACCAAAGCCATCGATGTGACTGGCCCCAATGGAGCTCCTCTACAATCCAAGAAAGACAATTACGGTGGTCGCGATGGGGGCTATGGCTTTAGCGGTGGATGGAGGGGCGGGGATAGGCGTAATAGCGGAGGAGCTAGCGGTGCTGGCTGTTATCAGTGCGGTGATGTCGGCCATTTAGCCAGAGATTGCAACCGGGCCAATAATGTCGGTGGCCCTTGTTTTAAATGTGGTGAAGTTGGGCATTTGGCTAAGGACTGTTCACTTGGAAATAATGGCGGCGGGGCCTGCTTTAGGTGTCATGAGTATGGGCACATGGCGAGGGACTGCATCAGGGGAAGCGGTGGGGGCGGGGGAGGTTGCTTCACATGTGGTGAAGTGGGTCACTTGGCCAGGGATTGCAGCAAAGACAGCGGAAGGCATGGCGGCGGAGGTGGCGTTGGCAGCACCCGAGGAAATACGTGCTTTAATTGTGGGAGGCGTGGGCATTTTGCGCGAGAGTGCCCCGAAGCCTCTGCATGAGATAAACTTGCTGGAAAGAAAACGAGAACGTATTCTTTCGCTCTGTTTTTTTTTTGGGTTGACAGTTTATCTACGTTTTGGCTCCTTTTGAAATTTATACATAGATCGTTCATGCAAAAGATTATGACTCTGGTTCTGGTATGAGATATAAGCTAATTTGTGACTGCTTGAAAGGCAATTTTCCGGAAATCGCTCGGTTAGATTAGGAATAGAATTCCTGTTACTTTCTTTTTTTTCATCAATGACTATGATATAAATTTCTAATTTAGCAGTTATTTTTCCCCATTGATTGCTTTCATTGTTTGACATATCCATTATTTTACCCTTCCAGAAAGTAATGCAGTGAATGTAGCCCTGTAACTATAATGGACCTGCGAGACCTTACTTCAAGTATATTATTCACCATTGTCGCCCAAGAGCTGCTAAAATGTCAGATAGTGCGGTCCTGAAATGTTCATATGATCTTAATTTTAATGTTGTGTGAAACTAGAATGCATTCCTCTAAAGCTTTATTCCTCAGCTATCTGGTCATATGCCTCATCAACGCTGTATTGGAGGGACTTGGACCCAATATTTGTTTCATATGACCATTTTTTAATTGTGACTTGTAACATATTTACTGTTGGGAACAGAATTTTTATTAAAGTGTTAAATGTTTGATAAATTGAGGGAGTTACAGAAAAATATATGAGAAGAAAAACAATGACAATAGTCCAGTGTCATGTCAAGAATTTGTATCCTGTGTTCTATCAGCGATTGTTTCTCGAAAGCATGAAAAGTAATGGCAATAGCTCATGCTCACTGTCCTGTAATTGACTTCTCTCCCGCGTTCTGGTCTTTTATGGAGAGCTCACTCGTTATTTGTTAATGTCAAATATGTATTCTGGGGCACGTTGCATGTCCCTGCTTCTAATTTATTCTTGCTTTCATTCCTCAATGCTGCTTTATATACATATAATATTCCCGTTTATATCCCCCATAGAACACAGTCACCCTCTGAAGACAAAGCACGTTCCTCGCAGTTACATACAAGAGAAAAAGCAACAGCAATCCCTACATTGGGATTAAAATTATAGGGTAATTGACTCAATAGTGTATCTGCTAGCTTTTGACCCAGTTTCAGCTCCCATCCCACTGGTGGGATGCTTTATTCACTCATGGACAGCTATTCGAAAGGCTTCTTTCTAAGTGAGTTGATATAAATGATAAAAAATAAATTTATATTCTACAAGATATAAATTCGATTCTCGCTACTGTTATAAAAATTTATTTGATAGACGATCTCGTAAATCTCTATAAGTATTCTCTGAGTCTTGAGACTGTATTCTGAACTTAATGAAGGCTGGTGTTTAACTCACTTAAATTTTTTTATAACAAAAAAAAAAGAAAAAAAAACTTCTTTCTACTTAGTTTGATGCCTAGATCAAGATAAGAAAGCCTTTTTGTCAAAAAGTACCAATGGAGGAACCAACAGCAAATCCCCAAGTAGGGCCAAAAAAAAAAACACATGCATGATTCATCTGACTGCCGTTAATAATGAAAAAGGATACACTAATAATTCTAGGAGTTTTGTCACAATAACACTGCCATCTACCAACAACGGATTTCTTAATATTGGCGGATAAAGACCAAATGCAAAAGTTTATCATGAACTGAGAATACATGTCTATGGTTCTTTCGAGACTAAAAATTCTTGACCAGATTAAGGGAACAGTCGAATATTCTTGATATCCATTATACTGATGATACGAGCCCGACAACAGATTTATCCAACGATGCTTTGTTATTGGCAAGTATCTGTACTAGGATATTTGAAGTGTCGGAGGAATGCATTTGCATGTGATCCTCGTCAAACATGGGTCAACCAGAAATGGAAAAAAGGTCACAGGCAAAGCATTTGAATTAAGGAAGTGGCTTCTAAAAGTTCATGGCGTAATTCTGATTAATAGTGGATAGCAGTGATCTTTCTCATAGCTGGGCCAAGAATCTCTATCCTTGCCATTCATGAATCTCTCATGACGGTTCCAGACTTCTGCGTCATAGTTCTCAGTTACAGTGAATTGCAAGCCATGTTCTTTGACAATCTCCAAAAACAAGTCTAGTGAACCCCCTCTTTTAGGGCTTAAAAAAATTGCTTCAGAGGATCCTGTTTTTGATAAAAGGAGTTTGACAATTCGGGCGAGGTCTCTGTGGAAATCCTTAAAGAAAGTGCTGTCAAAAGACCAATCAAAGTCATGAAAATAATAGAAGATAAGTAGAGATTAGAAGACTACTATAAAGATAACGAAAAAGCAAGACCAGTTGTATGCATGTGAACGAGCTCAAGCTTTACGTACTAGGTACAACAACCTTTTGTCAACTAGTGAATAAATTTAGATATCTAGACCAGACGGATCCATCATTTACTTTGCCACTAAAACGTAAAGGAGAAAAAGAAAAGTAATCCCATTTACCAACAATGCCAGGAAAGCAAAAGTCTATCCATCATAAGAGAACATAACTTACAGTCTTGAACCAGATAATCAAGAGATCTGGGGCTTCGTGACTGCCATCTCATTCTAAAATCATGTTCATGCGTCAAATTTATCCAATAGAATAGGGATAAATGCAATTCAGATAACATCAAGTTTATCTAATATGACCAGTATTGAGATGGCTGTTACTGAAACTACCATTGAGTGTTTTCCCCCCCTTAAATAATGGAGAAAAGCATCATAAGCATGAAGAACGTGTCTAAGGCTGTCAGTTAACTCTATATTGAAGATAACCTTACCAATCACTTGCAACAATGATATCAAAAGTGTTGGCCATATCAAAAGTTTCTTCCTGATTCCAGTGAAGCATCATAGGCTTCACTGTTGTATCTCCAAATGTGCCAGAATTAACCTCAATGTTGCGCTGAATATCTGATTGTAATGAAAGCTCAGTCAAAATGAAGAGGAAAATTGAGCCTTTATTGCTTTGTTAATCTTGCATGAGCATAAATCTTCGGAAGAGTGCACATTTAGAGCAGTAAAGAATAGGAATAAAAATTATGAACATCAATGGTAAATTGGGATAAGGGAGCATTGCAAATTAAGAACGATAAGGAGCATTTGAATTTACTACATGCAACCCTCTTTTGCCTAATTTGTGTACGCTTAGCAAACACATTTTATCCAGGCAGTCGATAGAATAGCTTTTTATTTGTATACCTTTTTTCAAGTTCTAAGCAGTTCTTTCCTTTCTCAAGAAGAACAGACTGAGGGTTGAGACAAAGAAAACTATGGATTCTTTGTACAGTTAATTACTATTGTATTACCAATAGTAAGACATGTACATCTAAACATAGTTAGACAACAACATCACAAAATTGCTGCTAAACTCAAACTGAAATTGTTAAATTCTACTATCTTGGAAAACATCAAAAGTTTCTCGTAAATTTTGTTACTGTAACTAATAATCTTATAGACCAATGCCAATGGCAGACACCAAATAGCACTGTACAAGCATTTATGAAATTGAATTCATACAAGCCTTATACATGGCCACGCCATGCCATCAAAGAGAACCCTCAAATTAGATTTTGAACATTGAGTCTAATGGGTCTTCCTTCCTTTATGAACAAATTTAAAAAAAAGGATAGTTGAATACAAATATAGTGGTCTGCAGATCCTTTATATCAACTTATTGCCATTACTAAAAAATTTAGAGTCGTCATTTTGAAACATTTATCGAGCTAGCAAAAAAACAAAAGGATACAATTGACTACTTGAGGGTTTCCATCAGAGATTACAACCTCTAACGCCTCAGTAACAGCTGCAATAACAAATCCAGCCAAACCATAGCCAGACCCAAGCTCAATGACTTTTTTATGCCTGATAATGTAAAAAAGTAATAACAAAGAAAAAAATCAGGAATGCAGAAAAACATAGAAAAATAGCATAAAGAAAGAGAAATGGAAGCAACCAAAACACCAAAGAATCAAGAGAAGTAATGGTTAGTAAGGAATTAAATTGTCAGGAAAGCAACACGGCATCATTTTTCAAACCTGAAAAGATCTGCATGTGACAAACAATAGTAAGCAAGAACTTCTTCCGATGGCCAGCTGCCTGCAGAGGGAATGCCAAATTTATAAACAGAAACTCAGGAAATAAAAGACCGAAATCATACTGAGACAAGTGGGAACTGATTATTTAGTATATAAAAATAACTACTGGTTCCTGTAGATTTCTCCAAAGGCAACTTAAATCTGATTCGTTAGCACTGAAGTGAACCATAAATAGTACTTAATAAAAGCAACCTATCGTATTATATAACCATCTTAACATGGTAGTCATGACAAATACAACTTAGATGAGCACTACTGTGTCTTTGACCTTGAAATTCATTAGAAAAAGGATACTAGATATATGAGAGCAATTTCATAGGATTACTTTAGTATGAGCGATGATTTGATTTTTGCGCTTACAGTGAAATTTGATGCAAGTATTTTCAGTCCCTGTAAAGTAGAGAGAGAACATCTTCCTTGAGTAAGATAATATCAACTTACAAACAACTCCTGTGTTGTCAATGTTGTATCTGTTGCAGATCTCAAAATCACTGAGCTGAGCATGGTCGTCCACTCTTTGACTGCATGAAATTGTTCATACCAATGGACCGTTATTCAAAGAATATACAATTTAAAATTCAATGATTGTATTGCACAGGTCCTCTAAAATGTGACATGGATATTATGCACGTGCCCACAATATTTCTACTTCAAACCAAAAAGGCATAATCTCACCAACTAGTGTTTTTTAAGTTAAAAGTACAATTTTTTTTGGATATATTTATCGCACTATAAAATAGAAATGCAGTTTCAAATATTTTAAAGGAACATAGTAGACGATCAACCTATAAACTTCTAGTGAAAGGAGAAATCCTACCTAACTCAGTTACTTCACTAGTGGCAACATTAACTAAACGCAGGGTGATTTAATACTGAAAATGCGCGCGCACCTCTTAACCAAATCTGACGGTAAGTCAAATTTCCCAAAAGGAAGAAGAAACGAGAACAAAAGTAGCAAATGAAATAAGCTCACATCAGAAATAGTTTCGGAGAGTCATGGATGGGTATGGTGTAACAAAGGCGAGCATCCCTTGAAGTCGACTCATCGCAGTCATTAGTTTCACACTTGTCAAGTAGCCGAAAGGGAATTAATTTGAAGCCATGAATGTTCCTTCTGGAAATGAGCTTGATGCCCGTTTGGGCTTGATCATCTGCAAAGCCATGATCTGAATCAATTCGCAACCAAAACCTTGCAATTTAAAGAGAGGCACAGCTGGTGATGACCATGAACATCACATACTCAGGGGATAGAGAGTGAGAAGCTGAAGAGCGCAAACCTGGATTTGAAGGAGAAGCATGGGGGAGAAGAGCCTGGCGAAGGATTTTCCATCTCAAAGATGAAGCTTTCTCGTTCGTTCTGTTTTCCACCATCACTCACGTCTCAGCATCGTCTTTCCTATGTGGACTGTAAACTCTGAAGTACTCTGCTTTTTTGGACTCACAAGACGGAGCTGAGAGCAAAGAGGTCTTGTGGGCTGCTCGTATATCTAAATGGATCCAGCCACACAGGCATAGATATGCAGAGGGCCCAACACGAACTGGCTGTAGAACCAAGAAAGGAGCCCATTGTCAACATTCAAGCCTGACGAAATATAATATGGAAGATTTACCAACGGGGTTAGTCCGAGTGAAAAATAGTTCGGTATCATTTAAGTAAGATTTTGAGTTCGAGTCTTAGCATATTCAAAAAAAAATTTGTTGGGAGACTCACCCACTATAGCCATGTGCGCGACGCGGGTCGGATTCAAATGTAGTCGGGGCAAAACTCTGGTGAATCGGATGGTCAACCAAAAAAATAATCAGGAAGATTTCAGAGAAAATATTTGTTTTAATTTTAAAAGGTGGTAAAAAGGGTTATGACTTGTGATTATGAGCTTGTCACCTTTTTAGAATTAAGCTTTTAGTGATTCTATTATCCTTCTTTTCCAAAATTCCTCTGCGTAATGTAGCCTAGTTTATAACACATAGATTCTTTATTAGTAATTTATATTCTCCCACTAATATAGAGTTGATTTAGTGGTATAAAGTCATATTCAATATTTTAAGTCTTAGGTTCAATTTTTAAAAAATATACTTATATTGAGAGGAACAGTTACAGACCCTAAAACTATAATACTTAGTAATAAGATCGGTTAATATTCTAAAAAAATTACATTTTTCCTTATGCATAATTGATATCTATGTGACTGGCCACCGTACAGTTAATATTAAGATGAGTGCGATAGACTAGAAGGTGAGGTATAAAATCTAAACCATGAAGATGAACGCTAGTGATCTAATTTAGGAATAAAAGTAGGCTGATTGATGGCTAGGGTCATAGCTCAATTAGTTTAATGAACTTAGAGATTAATTGAGACAAAGTCACTGATTAATTAAATACCTGGTAAAAGAATAATTAAACACAGCCTATTAGATTGAATATGACAATTGCACTTATGAGGCTTAATATTAAAATTTTAATTAGATGTTCTCAAACAATGTAGGCTTGATCCCTTCTTGAGTCTTGACCTCCTTATTTGGATCCATTATCTTTTTTTGTCTCATTAGTTGAAGTTAAAAACAAGTTTTCAATCAACCTTCCTGACAATTACGGCGCTGATTGACATTGCATATATTTTTATTAATAAATCGACCTTTATTTTCTTCCTTTGATTGAAAATATTCCATTTGTTTCTCTATTTTTTCAGCTTTTTATTTCAAGATCGTTTTGTTTTGTAATTCTTTCATTTTCATTTTTTACTTATTGCATTTATCTTGCGTTGTAATTCTGTCTATATTTTCAATTGTTATTTTTCCTTCCCCTAAATTATCTGTTGATGCCCTCGATGGCTTGAGCAGCCACCCCACTTGGGCAACGTGCGCTATACATAGACTTTTAACGCAAGTGCTTGAGTCATGGTGCTGACAAAATAATGCAACTTTTCATAATTTTGTATCCATGTTCACATTGATAATGATACTGATAAATTGGTATAGAAGTCTTGGCTGGTAGTATAAATAGCGATGCATGCACCCGAAAAGCTTGTCAAATTCTTCCTCCATCTTCTTCTTCTTCACCCAGCATTGATCATGGGCTCTCTTGGAAGGTTCGGCCTTCTCTTATGGCGCTGAATGCATACATATTCTGCAACCTGGGGCATTTCCTCTCCAATATCGTTTGTTTCTTGTCGTGTGCAGCTCAGGAGCACAGAGGTTGTCACTGTTGACTGGCACACAGCCAGGGGTCTGATCCAGGCAGGCCATGTTTATGTTGATGTCAGGTAGGATATTCGGATATCTCTGGTCCTGTTCTGAATTAATATTATGGGTTCCACGTCTAAGGATGCTTGTTTTGTGACCCGTTTTGCTAAAACTAAGCATAGGACCACGGAAGAGTTCGAGAAAGCGCATCCTGATGCAGATAAGATCATTAACACTCCTTACATGCTCGACGCGCCACAGGGTAATGCAATTTTAATCTCCTGTCTCTTCCACACTAGCTAGCTTCACCTCCTCTTATGGAATTTTCCTTTCTAGTGGAAAACAGGGAAGGCGAAGAGTGCAGAGTTTCTGAACAAGGTTTCGTCTGCTTGAAACAAGGAAGATCATTTACTCGTGGTAATTTATTTATTTTTCCCTTCAATTTATTTTTGTGTGGTGTATTATTAGGATTCAATTTTGAATGGGATCGTTTGAAATTCAGGGATGCCAAAGCGTGGGAAGATCTGTGAAAGCATGTGCGGATCTAGCGGTTCATGTAAGTTACTAATTCATTCATGATAGCTTCACAGGCACTTAAATTACGTACGTAATGAATGAATTATGAAATGGCAGTGCGAGAAGGTTACGGGGAATGGCTTCCAAACCAGCTTCCTGTGAAAGCACCGGTGCCCAAACACCTTCTCTGCTCTCCTAAATTCTAATTAATGCATGATTGCTACTGCTATATTAATGTTATCTATATATTCATGCATAATCCCACTGTGGAATCAATCAACTTGCTTCTACTCTTCCTGCTCATGCATGTATCAGTACCAGTGTATCACCAACACTCCGTCATCTTGTTTATCTCAATGTCAAATATACCATCCATAAATTATTACATAATTTCGTTCGTCACCAATGCTGCACATCCCAGAAGTTTACCTTGACTGTTCCTTATACTTTTTAAGAAGCCGAGAAAACATAATTAAATTATTCTGATAATAAAGTTGCAACTGTAAACTAAAAATATGAGGAAGTTTTAATCATATACAACTTGATGGTTTTATTGCTGAACTCGACTATTGCGTGGCTGACAATTTACATATTGCTTTTGAGAGATGCAATTTTCTTATGTTATGATATACTAATCCATACACAAGTTGTCCGGTGCGATTAGTATATTTTTAACACAAGTTGGAACATGGATTGCAAGAAAGAAGTTTCAATGTTTAGTTCCATACTAACTTCAGCTCAACACAGAAGTCAAAGAATGCAAATTAAACTTGTGCGGCGAAATAAAAAAATGATAAACCAGAATTAATGAACAGAGTAAGAATTAGAAAAGAGTCACCAACCAATTTATCTTATAAAAATTATCCTGGCTTTGGCTTATATCAGCCACAAGCAATGGAAGAGAAATTTCATCTTGGTTTTGGGTTTGTCAGAGCCACGAGTTTTAAAACATTAAAATCTTCCCGTGCTTGTTTTCCTTCCATAGAGGAGCAACATGAAGTGAACATTACAAATCTTAACTTCATAAAAAATTATCGGCTTTTCATTCATTCTTCCATTTCGCCATCAGAGTGAAGCGTGATGTTTATTTTCAATTTAAGGCTCTCGTGAATTAAATTTAAGCGTTTTGCGATGCAAGGCAACCTAAACGACAAGCATATTCTACTTAATTCAGACGGAAGAATGTTGAAAACAACAAAGAGAAAAAGAGGCGCTGCCCTATTGGGATTCGGGAGAGAGAGGCTAAAACACGACAACTTGGATCTTTCCGCCTGTAAAGTAGTTTAATAAACGTAATGGAAGAATGATTTCATTCCATGAATCAACCTTACTATAGGCTTCACAAGCGAACAAGAGCAGAACTCTTACCCCTACTATCTCATGGCTCACTGTTCCACTATCTGCTAGATAATATAAACAAAGCCTAAACGTTAGGAACCACTCTCTACAAACCCCACATATCAGTAACAATATACAATAGAAAAACAATTAAAACACGACTCATGATCCACTCAAGATCACGTTTTGATCTCTGACGTTGCTAGCTTCTACCGTGTAATGTCGGGTCAGGTTTGAATGAGTTTTATGAATAATTCTCTAAAACGAGATTATGTTAGTTCTCCCGATGTACTTACACCATGATAGATGTAATTAAGTACTGCACCAAAAGAAAAAAATAATATGGAACTTTTGACGTTGATAATAATTGAAAAACAGAGAGAGAGAGATCAAGATGAAGCCTTTTGTTTCTGTTAAGTGATAATACACAAAAAGCTACAGTCCTTGTAAAGCTGTCATTTTCAGTGGCGTGGCGCCCCATCAATAAACTGTCCCACCAAAGATGGGATCTGAGTCAGGTCGCAACTCTTGGATCACATATTTGTAAGGGAAATCGCCAATTTTACGGGAAGAAAAAGCTTCCCGGCCTGCTTCGTCTCCTTCTTCATCTGGTTCTCGAATTCTTCGTGATGGGTTCTATTGAAAGGTTCGACCTTCTCTCAGGGATCTGTTTACATATTCTACAACTCCCCTTCTGTTTTGTTGTGCAGCTCAGGAGCAGAGGTTGTGACTGTGGACGTGCAAACAGCCAAGGGTCTGACCCATGCGGGCCATGTTTATCTTGATGTCAGGTACAAATCTTCGACAAAATTAATGGCACGAACTACATTGGATGCTTTTCATAGTTATTTTCAAGGTTATGTTTTTTCCGCCGAGAAAATGAAGCTAACCGGTTGGGAAGAAGTAAACAGGACGGTGGAGGAGTTCGAGAAAGGGCGTCCGGATGCGGACAAGGTCATAAACATTCCTTACATGTTCAATACGCCACAGGGTAATGGAATTTTCTTCTCTCAGGACACACCCTCATTCTTTAGTTTAGATTAAAATCTGGTGAATTGGTGCAACAGGGAGGGTGAAGAATGCAGAGTTTCTGAACAGAGTTTCGCTTGCTTGCAACAAGGAAGATCATTTGCTGGTGGTAAGTTTTAGTTTTCAGCCTGGTTGGATCTTAGAATTGTATTTTCAGTTAAAAATAGGCCAACTAATGTGCATCCGTACAATCCGAACTACTTGACTTAGTTGCTAACTAGTTTAGTTGGAAACTAACTAACAGAATATTAACCATTCTTTAGCATCTATCATGACGAGTTGTGTGTAATTCAGGGATGCCAGAGCGGGGTGAGATCTGTTTATGCAACTAGGGATCTTCAGGGCGACGTAAGTGGATTCAATTGATACTAGTATATTGGAAGAGATTTATATATGTGAATGGCATAAAGTTGAATGAAAATGATGAAATGGTTATGGTAGGGGTATAAGAATGTGAGGAACGTGGGAGGAGGGTATGTGGAGTGGCTTAAGAACCAACTTCCTGTGAAAGCATTAGCGGCCAACCATGAGCATTGAGCTCTGCCTCATCACTTTATATCTTCCACCTTCTTGTTTTTACTTACTTCTCTTTGTTAATCACCCTGTGCTATCAACTTGTTTATTGTCTTCGTGTTTATGTATATATTCTGTCTTTAGTTTATTTTGGTGACTGATGATTCTACAATTTTAATTATCAAATCCTTGCACCTTCATTCTTATTCTATTTCCCTGTTGTCTTTTATATAGTTTTGAAAAATTCATGATTTAGCATATTCTCTCCCATTTTAGTGATTTCTTCAATCATGCGGTATCTCTTTCAATTCTCAACTCGCATTTCTTTCACTATTAAATTCATGATCTGAACTTTTGTTTTTCCCACTATTAGCATGACCCGAACTTCCTACATAAAAAAAAAAGGACAGAAAAACACTATGACACGAACTATTTTGATCCTACTTGCATAACGATTTTCCTTGGCCGTGAAAATTGCCATTCACGTTATATAATTAATTAAATAGTGAATACATTTGAGAGTTCTAGTTCGAACAAAAGGCCTCATGCTTAAACAGATAATTTACTGATTATTATAATTACAAATAGTTCGGTACTACTTATAAGAGATAAGCATTGTCATATGAAGGACTAAATGGCATGGAGATAAATATCATAAATTCAACACCATGCTCAAATGATAACATATTGTTGGTTGCCAATTTTGATTCTAATTCTAATTATTATGAAAGCACAATAGGAACTGGTGACAAACTAGACACTGCGTGGTTAAAAAATAGTATTTGAGATTGTCAAACTGGCACGAACTACAAATCAGAAGGAAGATACTGTTCATAACTGTTGAAAAATAAGATATAGTTGGTTTGTAGAAGATCATTGAGTGACTGTTTTGGGGTAACTGGCCGGTGGGACCTTTTAAATTATAACAACTTCATAAAGCTGACCCATGCATAGGACGAGATGCAACCTGAGAATTGACACGTTAACCGAAACCGGCTTGTTTAGGTGTTGAGTTTATTGGACCCCATTATGTCTAGACCTGTTCATGACAGCGCTGCCAATTTATATGTGCTCAGTTTTTCTAGACCAAGGCTCAACCTTCTGTCTCTGCAAATCCCCAACGACCACATGCTCGCATTAATGGCCAACATCTTCCTCTGCCTCATCAAACTCACCTTAAATACGTTTAGGTTATTTGTTCTCGTGTGATGTAAAGAAGAAGCTCTGAGGTTTACAAGAGTGTGGGTTCTGAGATAGAATGCAGAAATGGTGGAACAAAATATCGAAGGAAGATCCTTGGCTGAAACCCCCACTTGGGCAGTTGCAACTGTCATCACTCTATTGGTCACTGTAAGTTTCTTGTCTCACGTCTCATTGAGAAAAATTGTAAAGGTAAATTAAGCTATCCTCTTCTATGCTTTCTGTCCCCTTTGAAACTCTCCCGTTCATGGCTTACTTTGTTATTTCATCAATACCAGTGGTTGGACAGAACCAAGAGAAAATCTCTGCTTGCCGCCATGGAAAAGATCAAACAAGGTGGGAAGATTGAAGTTTTAACCCCTCATGAGTTTCATTAAAATTTTCCACCTTTTCTAAGCATGAATCTTATTTTAATTTTGATTTCTAAGCAGAGCTTATGCTTTTTGGGCTGCTTTCTTTGCTGATGGGTCATTGGATTATTTATGTGGCAAAGATTTGTGTCAAGTCTTCAGTTTTAAGCAGCAAATTTTTCCCGTGTGCTGTGGAAGGCAATTCTCCAATCCGTTCAAATTTAGAGCATCATAATATGACAGTTTTCAAAGAGCATTTGAACTCTGGGCTGCATGATTATTGCCCTGAGGTAGTTTTCCTATCACATCTAGTTCACGTCTCATTTTAGCAAACATTTTCTATAAACTGCATAGTTCATGAACACGATTGTTTTGATTAAAACTCTCGTAATTTGCTTTCCAGGGTCATGAGTCATTTGCTTCTTATGACAGCCTCGAGCAGCTTCATCGTTTTATGTTTGTCCTGGGGATTACTCATGTTTCCTACAGTTTTGTTGCTATTGCCTTGGCCATGATTAAGGTTCAGGCATCTTCTGACACTGATTTTGTTTCTTAGAATTGGTGTATGGGCCCTGATTTTCTTAGTTGAGTTCATGCAGATATATAGCTGGAGAGCATGGGAAAATGAAGCAAAGACAATGGCTATACAAAGTTTAGAAGGTCCATAATTTCTTATCCGATCACTGCAACAAACCATTGCATTAACTGAAACCTTCATACTAATGTTCCATTTTTGTCAAATTGTCAAAGTTAGATCCTTCACAAGTTCCATCAAATGTAAGATTTAGACGGCTTTCTACATTCATTGTACACCAGACATCTCATCCTTGGAGTCAGCAAAAAATTCTTGTTTGGCTGGTACTGCATATGCATTCTTTTCTTTTCTTTCCATGGTTAAGATATATGAACGTACTAACAAAACTATTGAATCTGTTCGTAGTTTGATTGATGTATTTTGATCTTGCTTCATGTTCATACTAAGGAACATAAAAATTATGGAACAGAATTAGTTCAGTTATACAACTTAATTTAATCTTAACTGCAAAAGGAACGTGCCTGTCTTCTACAAAAAATAAAAGTTGCATTTTCCCCCTCATTTAATGTTTCCTTAGTTGTTTCGTAATACTAACGGATATGAAATGCAGCTATGTTTCAGCCGCCAATTCTGGAGTTCCATCAACCGAGCTGATTACATGGCATTGCGCTTAGGTTTTGTGACCGTGAGTGCTTTCTGATCACTACCCAAGTTCTGTGCATTTACTTTTTACTTTGCCCCTCGTACAGAAAGGAATGGAGGGCTGAAGATGAGAAGTTAACTTTGCTTCTAATATTTCTGTATTTCTTTGTTCTGCTATTCTATAGACTCATGAGCTTCCCCTAACATATGATTTCCACAAGTACATTCTTCGAAGCATGGATGATGAGTTCCGCGACATTGTCGGTGTTAGGTACTGCTTCTTCTCTTACATTGGGATATATGGCTTTCACTAGGTTACTATAGTTAATCTCGTTGATGTAATTGTAGGTTTCACTACTTTTAGCTCATGCATGTGTTGATGATGGTAAACTTGTAATAAAATGGACTCTAACTCATTTGATTATTAGCTTTAGTCTGCAACCTTTGTTTATCATACTGATTTTTGGTTCTGGTGGAAAGTTAATTTGATAGCCTCACCTTAACTTGTTTTGCAGTGTGCCTCTTTGGATATATGCCATTTGTTGCATTTTCCTAGATTTTCATGGTAAGTTTCTGTGAGTATTATTTTAAGCTAGATAATTTCTTTAGGACAAGTGTAATAGATGACGCTAGGCTTTGTCTTTCCCATTATAGTTCCGAATATGATGCTAGGCTTTTTTTTTTTTTTTTGCCTTGTAGTTCTGAATATGATGCTAGTTTCATTCACGCCTTCATGCCTTCATGGATCTAATCAAAGCGTGTGAACCTTGTTAATTTTGTTCAGGAAGCCACTTCTACTTCTGGCTTTCCTTCATTCCATCAATTGTGAGTCCTGATAATGTTCGTCGTCTCTTATTTATTCATGATTAACCAGAATTAATAATGATGATTTTGTGTATCATGATTTGGAATTTAGTTGGTCCTGGTAATTGGTACTAAACTGCATGGGGTGGTGGTGAAGTTGGCGGTGGAGATAATGGACCGTTGCCCATATATGAAGCACACTCAATTCAACTTACGAGATGAGCTCTTCTGGTTTGGCAAGCCCAGGCTTCTTCTGTGGCTAATACAGCTCATATCCTTCTTGGTCTCTCACTCAATTACATTTTCTTAACTATACCTCCATACGTTTCTTTCATATCTTTTAACTTTTTTTGTATTCTCGCAGAATGCTTTTGAAATGGCATCATTCATATGGTCCCTTGTAAGAAGCTAGCTACCATTGCTTTTACGTTCCAATTTCAATCCATTTGTACTGTATTGTGATGGTCTTGAATGCGTTTTTTGTTTTTGATTTCAGTGGGAAATTAGAGAGCCTTCTTGTTTCATGGACAATCGTACCTTGGTTGTAATCCGCTTGTCATTTGGGTAAAAATTGATCATGTGATAATCTAAACCTCATCAGGAAATGGCATTGACATAAATCCACTAAAAGTCATTATGAATAATTGATAAACACAGGGTCATCCCCCAAATCTGGTGCAGCTTCATAACGTTTCCTGTTTATGTCATCGTCACTCAGGTTCTTCTTCTTCTTCTTCTTCTCCTTCTTCTTCATTGAATTTGCTGGCTTCAAGAGTATTGATGGATTATCTCCGTGAATGGATATGCAGATGGGGTCACGGTTCAAGAAGTCAGTGGTATCCGAGAATGAAAGAGAATCGCTCTCAAAATGGCAGAGGAGAGTGAAGGACAGACAAAGTCCCTCTGCTTCAGTGACAACGTTGTCGGATTTGATGACGTCGGAGATGGTGAACTCAAATTACAATGCAATCAATAGCGAGGAAGGAAGCTCCTCGGGGACTAGGGAATCTGGTTTCTCATATGATGTTTGATAATTACTCAGATACCCATAGAAGGGAAGCATTACCAACTCATCATCAGAATTATCTTGAACACCATATACTTTACGATTCTTCTCCTTCTCTGACTTGAGAATTTGATATTCCTTCTCCTGAACCAAAATGATGTTTTCTTCATCCCAACACAGTCAACCATTTTCTTAAGAAAGGGAAAACCAGATAGAAATTTCTATCTTTTGTTTAGTACATAGTTATTAAAAACATTCAATGCATAATAAATTGAAACAACAATTATAATGTCATTTCTTATCTTTTTACTATTTCTTATTAAATTCTCGATTCAACTTAATTAATTGAGCCAAAAAGATCATAACTTGCTAAATACCTGTGACCGAAGATCTCTCCATCTTCGTTATATGCGTCTCCTATCCTCCTGGCAACTTCCCTCCTCTAATGTTTGTTCTTTCCCCTTATCTTTCTTTTTCCTGATTGTTCTCCACATAATGTTTTCTTCTGGGGATTGCAATGTTGTGGCGTAATTGATGTTAAATATTTTGGGGACTTCATTCTTATTGAAATCGCCATGTTATTAGAATTGAATCTACATAGATCCAAATTTGATTTTAAGGCATGCCATTCAAGCTTGTTGTTTTTAATCTGACAGAGAAGGACTGACTGGGGGATGAATCGAGTGTTGTAAAATCTAATAACACGGCAAGAAGTACTAAGAACAAAGATGAACAGAATTGATGAAGATGAGGAAGAAAAAATACGATACACCATAACTAATCACTAATCAGCTCCACCTCCCCTCCCCTCCCCTCCAAAGACAATAGAGAAGGCCGCTAGCTGTTATATTTGGGAACGGAGGAGTAGAATAATCTTGATCAATCGCTCTTGGATCCCCACCTCTTAAAAGAAATGATGGAATACTTTTTTTTTCAATAGAGTAAGAATGTTAGATATATACCATGACTAGAGATCTCCCCCGGAAGTAGGAAAACAATATGTATAATTGATTAATTATTCATAATTATCATAAAATTTATATTATAGTTAAAAATTTAAAATAACATAAAAATTAAAAATTTAATTTTTAACAGATTTAGAGTTTTTATTTTAATTTTAAAAAAATTTAGAGCTCATAATAATAATTAATTAGTAACCTTATTAAAATAGTGTCTAATATTTTTTAAAAATCAAGATGAGATTATTAATAAAGATTATTTATTATGGTAGATAAAAAAATTAAAAATAATAAATTATATTAATTAAATTTATTTTAATTGAATTGAATACTATAAAATTTTAAAAATATAATTAGTTGATTGATTAAATGATTGGCGTGATAGTTGATGATTGTTTTCGCGTTAAACTAAACTTATACAAAACTTCTATTTAGTATTTAAAAAAAACTTAAAGCATATCTCACATACATTATATTTTTAGTAAATAATTAAATTAAATTACGTTCTTAGCATTTTAGTTATATCTTACTTAGGTAAGAATAGTTTTAATCATTTTTTAACATTAAAAAAGTAGGACTGTTTTAATAATATCCTTAAATATAACTTAAATATATCTTGCTATAAAATTTCATTTAGATAGTCTATATTTTAGTTTTTTAAAAACTGATGGGTAAAGAATTATCGTTAATTTTATCAAAAACAAAATTAAAAATTTGTATGGCCGTTAATTAACGGCTCCGTCAGTAGACGGACAGAAGATTAGCCATGTTAACTGGAAGCACCCCTCTTCAGCAAGCAAACCTCAGCTCTCCCTCGTTCCTGGTACAATTCAGAAAGCTGTCTGTCTATAAGGTGCGGACTCCCACTAGATCGTTGGCCCCTAAAATCTACGACCATGGTGCTCGAGGTAAATCCCTCTTTCCCTTCTTGTTGTTCGCAACGAACCCTATCGAACCGTTTTTCATTCTTTTAATATATCAAATTAGGGTTTTCTTATCGTTATTAGAGCACTTTTTCATTAGATTATTTTCTTAATAGGCGACAATGATCTGTATTGACAATTCCGAATGGATGCGAAACGGGGATTACTCACCTTCTCGATTTCAAGCTCAAGCAGATGCTGTCAATCTTATCTGCGGCGCTAAAACACAGGTGAAGTTGATCATGGATGTTTATTCTCTTTTTATCAATTCTCTTGGTTTCTGGGGAACCAGTGGGACGAAAAGAAAACATGGGATCATTATAGGTGGCTTGAGATGGGCCGACTTGTTCATTTAGTGTTGACGATCTTTCTTGTTTGAAAATATGCTTCGTCCTGTAAATATTTCCTTCTCAAGTTTGTCATGTTTTAACTATATTTAAAATTTCATATTCTATATGGATCATTCCGTCTTAACATAGGACCTCCTTGTTATAATCTTAGTTGCACTTTTGAGATACCTTTTCGGGGCTTATTTGAACTCTGAATTCTGATGAATATATTTTCTGATTCACAGTCTAATCCAGAAAATACAGTCGGAGTTCTCACAATGGCAGGGAAGGGAGTTCGGGTTTTGGTGACTCCCACCAGTGATCTGGGCAAGATCTTAGCTTGCATGCACGGTCAGTGTATATTCATTGAATGCTCGTGTCATTGCTACACTTTGTCATTTGAAGCATATGCATTGTTTTAACTAAATCAGTTGAATCTAGGATCTGATTCCCTTATTAATATGGTGCCAGTGCTTCTTGTACCAAGAAGTTGCAATATATCCTTATTCAATTTTGTTCCTTGTTGTTACAAGATTATGCCTCTTTATCTCTCATTTGACAATGATGCATGTTGATTTTCCACTTCAAATGGGATAAGCTTAGATGATAGATTTGCCTGTGGAAATAATATTGCTTCTTTCTGTTTGTTGGTCTTAAGCCTATTGAACTTATTTTGATTTTAGTGGCAGCTATATAAGATCATTTGTTAGAGTGCATTCTTATTTGTGGGGTTGAGCTTTTGTGAAAGTCTTCTTTTCACGTTGAAGTTTTTTTTTCTCCATCTTTTACTTGTAAATTAGGACTAGAAATAGGTGGGGAAATGAACCTAGCCGCTGGTATTCAAGTGGCACAATTGGCTCTCAAGCATCGGCAAAATAAGAAACAACAGCAAAGAATTATCATTTTTGCTGGAAGGTATGCTTGTCTTTATTTTATACTTTTATTTGTAATCCTATTTTCTGTAGTTAATTAGGTTTTCTCTCTAATGCTTCCCTCCATTTCTTTTTAGCCCTGTCAACCACGACAAGAAGATGCTGGAGATGATTGGAAGAAAACTAAAAAAGAACAGCGTTGCCCTTGACATTATCAATTTTGGTGAAGAAGATAAAGGCAAGACTGAAAAGCTGGAGGCTCTTCTTGCAGCCGTTAATAATAATGATACAAGCCACATTGTCCATGTTCCTGCTGGTCCCAATGCTCTTTCTGATGTCCTTATAAGGTTTGTGTATTGAATATTGAATTATTTGTTTTTCTCTTTAGTTTTTGGTTTTGTGTAAGAATTAATGTTGTGATTTTGGATATTTATGTAACATTCTTTTGTGGCAGTACACCTATTTTTACTGGGGATGGGGAAGGTGGAAGTGGTTTCGCTGCTGCTGCAGCTGGTGGTGCATCTGGATTTGAGTTTGGTGTGGATCCAAACTTGGATCCTGAGCTAGCGCTCGCTTTAAGAGTTTCCATGGAAGAGGAGAGGGCCAGACAGGAGGCAGCTGCAAAAAAGGCTGCTGAGGATGCTGCTAAACAGGAGAAAGGAGGGGATCAGCAAGCCAGTTCACAAGATGCAACAATGACTGAGCAAACCAGTGCTGCAACATCTGAAGCTGATAACAAGACAAATGATATGATGGTTGGTATCTATTGTGCTTTTAGCTATGTGTGCCTATTGTATGCTTTCGTGTGATGTAATTTGGTTAACACATTTAATTCAAGGACTTCTGAGATGTTGGCACTGACTTGGGTTCGCTGATGTAACAAAATCTGAATTGTGCTGGTGTTATTTGAAGTGTGGCATCATGTTTGTTGTATGTGTTAGCTGTAATCCCGTCCTTAAGTGTGCTTCATGATTTTGGGGGAATTGGGAGTTCATTTTCTCATGTGAGTGGACATCTGACTGTATCTCTGCAATTGCAGATCAGTCACTCTGGCAATGCCATGCATTTTTTCCTTTTCCCTTCCTGGTGGCTTGTGCTACAATATGATTTTGTCTCTTTATTCTCACGCCCATGATTATCAATTTATTGTCATGACTTTATACCTCTTTCATGGTGACCCTCTAGTTCCCAGTCTGTTTGCTCTGCTTTTGTGACATCATTAGTTTATGCTTTAATTTTGTATTTCTCTGGCTCTCTAGAAATGTATTGTATGTAATCTTCCTTCTGAAGTGATTAAAAATAATGTGGAGGAGAATAAATGGGAAGGTCTATCTGCCCGTTCTTTGCTGGTTTCAAAACAATCCTTCCCTTTTACAATAACTCAGCAACATTTTTTAGCCATGTGTTCGTAAGATAGACACTTCAAGTAAAGCAAAAGGAAGGGGGAAACATTTGAGACTTATTAGTGCTGTTTAAAAGGTGTCTTCAGTAATGGGATCTGAAATGTTAGTTCTTTATTGTTTTATATATGTGTATATGTGTGTTGAAACTTGTAAATTTTCCATAAATAGAATTGAACAATGATATTGGTGCTTTTGCTGTCGAAATTGATCTTCAAATGGAAACAGGATGATGAGAATGCTCTCCTGCAGCAAGCACTTGCAATGTCAATGGATGATCCTGCCATTAACCATGACTTAAGGGATACAGATATGTCAGAAACAACTGCAGAAGATTCCGATTTGGCCCTTGGTTAGTTTTTATGCTGTTCATGAACTCTTCCTTTATACTTGAGTGACTTGCAACTCTGTCCTTTACTTCTGGTCCCTTGATTCATGAGAAGTGCCATGTGGTTCCATTACGTAGTTATTGAACTAGCTATGAAATTGAGAGACATGAATCTTGGATTGGTGAGAGAAGATATCTTGTGCATGCCTATAGTAAAGATGGGTGGAGTAATTTTTTTAATTCATTTTGCTTCTGAAGGGTGTGTTTTTGGGACCTTATGGCATCATCTTGTTGCAGAGGATTGCTTAGTATGGATCTACCTATTTTCTCAGGTCCTCCTTGTTTGAGGGTCGATCTCAGTTGAATGGTAGCACTGTAGTATTCTCAGCCATGAGAAGCTGAGTGTGACCTGGACATGGGATCTATTTGATTTTGCATCTCTTCTTGGATTATATTGCGGCACAAGAAAAGATATTAATGGTTGTCCTGGTTTTTACTGATTTTCGGTTATTTCTTGTTTGTAGCCCTTAAATTGTCGGTAACAGACAATACAAAGGACTCAGGAAGCCAGTCAGACATGAGTAAATTGTTGGCTGATCAGTCCTTCGTATCTTCTATCCTTGCTTCAGTATGTTTGATATGTCCTGTATTCTTTTTGGTTCTATGAAAAATTTTATTCCATATGTTCCGGACTAAGTAGTTATTCATTGCTCCTGCAGCTTCCTGGGGTTGACCCAAATGATCCATCTGTCAAAGATCTGCTGGCCTCCATGCAAAGTCAGTCTGAGGTGAGTCTATTATGAAAATATTGGATTGACAGGACCTTCACAGAAAAGTTCACCAGAAGCGTACTTGAAGTTGACCAGCCTGGATCACTGGATGAACTTAGAACATTTGCTGATGGTTTATATATATATATATTATTCTGACTTGAAGAGTATTTTGCCTGATGATGTCTAGATTTTTTTTATAGCTCGAAAGAAAGAAAGAAAAACATGTTGCCAGGTTCTTTAATCAAAATATGACATGATTTTTTTCTCTGGAGACAATTAATCATGTGTTGAGCTATAAAAAATTGCTTATAATGTTTTTATCAAAAAATTTGATTGCAAATGTTCAAAAACTGTATCTAGGTTTTGTCCCGATGTTTTAGGAGGACTAGTTTTGGTGGATTTTCATGTATCTGGTTTTAATAACTACCTATCTCACATTGCTAGCATTTTTACATATTGGTATTTTGGTGTATTGTCGCCTGATCGCTCTTTTGATAATCAGCCCCAGCAGAAGAATGAAGATAAGCCGCCGAATGAGGAGGAAAAGAAGTAATCTTGTGGATCTTATTGTCCATGTCAGGCTTTAAATGTTGTTCCTTAGACAAATTTATTAGCATGTTGGATGGGGTTCAAAATAGGGCACTCTTTGGAACTGGTGTTTGGTCTCACGGCCAAGTTCTAGACGATTGTTAAGTCACGCGTTGCTGTTCGCCGAGCTTTGCAACCTGGTCTCGTGGAGGAGCATTTGAGCATTCGAACCATTTATATATGTATTTCAATGTCTTCAAATTTATATAGATCCTTGCGAAATTTATTTTATATTATTTATTTTGGTTTTTCTTGCTGGCCATTTTATGCAGGCAGATGCTTAATTTAGTTTTATAAACTTCTCTGTTTTTTTTTTCAATTTCAAGTGCAAATCGTAGGGTGTAGTTGTATATATTATACTGTCAACCGAATTCTCATACGGCCGCGGTTTTGAACGACAATTTAAGAAACGAAAGGCGACTTTCTATGATAAATTAGGAAATAAATTATGTGATAAATTTTAGAAGGGAAATTTTTCTTCTTAAATCTTATTCTTTAATATTGTCACCGATTTATAACTTAAAAGTAAATAGTTTTTTTTTCATAATTTAATATAATTTCATTTTTAGATAAAATCATGTATAGTAGTAATTTGATATAATTTATAATTAATTAAAATTTTATTCAAGTTGCACATAATATTATACTCAATATAAAATATATTTAAATTAAATTATGGAAGTTAGTTAAGTTAGCTAATATAATATATATTTTTTTAAAATGCTATAGTTATTTTTTGTAATTTTTTCTCTCTTTCTCTCTTAATTATTGTTGGAGTATTAATTTGAGTAATTTAGAGGAAGATAGATACATATAAAAATAAATTTTATATTTAAAATTAAAATTAATTCTCTAATTATCTCGTGAGGATTAAAGGAGTATTTAAATTTGGCGTTTCTTTCTGCGATAACCATAACATGGCAAAGCATGGAATTAGGGCGAGTGGCTATGAATTTCATGAACATGTAAGAACGGTTCACTTGCCCACTCGATTCGATTGAACTTGACCCCGACCTCTGATCAAATATAACCCGTTATTAGACATTCTGTTTTGCAGCCACTTCTCTGTGTTGTTATGAAAAGATGGTTAAAATCATGAATTAAACAGAACAGCACAAGAACAAGAACTTTTATTAACTTGGGAAATGCATTCATAACAAATTGCACAGTACATTAAACGTCTTCAACTTAAACAACAGACACGGACAAGGTAAAACCTAAAGAGAACAGTATGACACATTAACACAATACTGAAAAACTAACACCCACAAGGTGTACCATAAACACACATATCAAGAAGAGTTGACAATGAACAACTTCGAACAATAAAACACACTTCCTACTTCTCCTCCTTGATTATCTTGGCAAGTCCTTCCTCAGCAGGGGAGGAGGATGACAATGGTGATTTTTTGGTTGTCACGTCGGCTGCAGATCCTTTCTTCATAGCATTCTTCCTCTTGTTTTTTTTCCCCAGAAGCAGTGGCAATATTCTGAGAAAATTCAGCCAATGACATCGCATCTTCACTATCAGATGATAAAGTAGTTGAACATGCTACAGGTGAAGTCATTTCACCAGCTGGACTTATCTCATCCTGAGTAGCTACAACCTGCTGCTTGAATGAAAGGAAACAATATGCATCAATAAAGAATATTCGGTTTTTATTCAAACAAAACACTTACATCAGCTACACCAACTTGTCCATCTTCTCCAGGCTGCGAATAAGTAAATGTATTGCAATTAGTTCATAAGTGATGGACTGTAATCTGTTTATAACTCTTGAAGTGGAAATGGAAACGTTTAACTCATGATATATAGATAGGGAGTTCATCGACCTCATAAGACGCTTCAGTAAATTGGTCAATAAGGTATTCACACATTGTGAACTGGACAACACTAATGGCTGAAAATGGATGGTCTTTGTTATACTCGTTGTGTTTCAGCTTAAGAATAATCTTTTTTCCTGCTGGAGCATCCAAAACTTTGGGTATGTCAAAATACTGCAGAAGAAAACAAAATAAGCATAAATCATTCCACATCGATGGTGAACAAGATATATATATATATATATATAGTTCAGTTAGTTGACCTCCTCAAGTGTAGCCTTTAATTCGGAACCGTTCTTCCCAAAAAGCTGACAAGCTAACTTGTCCCAAACTATAACTGTCATCTCCAACCACATAATGAATCCTCATCCTGTTATATAGAGGATGTGAATTTGTAAATGCTAATCATGTTGAACTAACATTGATTATAACAAGACTAAATGACATGAAGATATAAAAAATCTCGAATACTTGGGTTCCAATGCATCAGGGTTCGTATACAAATAGAGCAAGTGAATGACCCTTCATCATCTTTGGGTTTGGACCCACACTTACTGCCATCCTAGACCCAACCATGCCTTGTCTCCAACTTCAAATATGTCTGATTCTGTTCTCATTTATTTTGCTTTTTTGGTTTTCAGATTATGTGAGAATAAAACGGATAATTAAAAATTATAAATTGATCCAACTGACAAAAAAAATATTACTTTGTTTAATATAAGATCCAGTTGATTTTTTTAAATAGATTAAAGAAACCAAAAAAATCATAAATCTAAAATCTCAAAATAAATCTATATTATATACTTCTTAATCTATTAAAATTAGTCAATTAATTTTTATATTAATTATAATTAACTGATTTATTTAGTTTCTTTAATCTATCTAAAAAAATCAATTGGGTTTTATACTACCTCCGGCCTTAATTATAAGATTTAAATAATTTTTTTTAGATAGATCTAAGAAATACAATAAATCAATTAATTGTAACTAATATAAGAGTTAATTGATTAATTTGAATAGATTGAAAAGTGTATAATATCAATTTATCTTAAAAGATTTAATTTGATAATAATTTATTTATTTAATTTTTTAAATTTATCTAAAAAATTAATTAGATCTTATAATTAGTTATGTAGTTAATTAAGTAAGATATTATACACATTGAAAATAAAATTAAAAAAAAGGTTAAAAATAATGTTATTATATATAATTAATTAATTAATTAATTGGTTTACACCGGTATGCGCGAGGGAAGCTTTTCGAGGCAGTTAAAGAACAAAGGTCAGCACGTTCGTTTGCCACGTGTCGTTTCTTGATTTGCCCATTCGTCCAGTCATTGTACCCTCTCTGTGTCATTTGGTTTCTTCCCGTCCGCTTCCAAATTTCTAATCTGAGCTTGCAGATCTTTCATCAATGCCAATGGCTCCCATGAAGCCTTCTGAAAGTACAGGGTCCATGTACCCGGAGGTAATCGAATCCAAACCTGAGCCTTCTGCACCTTCACTTCCAAATCCTAACCCTCATTCTTCGTCACCCTCCTCGTCGTCCAATCTCTACCCCTCACTTGAACCGAGCGATTTCTCCCAAAACATAATTCCTTATGACTATACTCCCAGCGCGCCTTCTTCCCCTCCATTGCCTCACGAATACGAGCTCTCTTCCCCTGCATCGGTTCACGATGAAGAGGTGTTGCAGGCTTCAGGAAAGGTTCTTCTCAGGATTCCCGGTGCCGTTCTGAACCTCATTGATCAGCAATACAGCGTCGTACTCGCTTCTGGTGATTTTACGGTCATTCGTCTCTGCCAGGGCGGCAGCGCCGTCGCTGTCCTCGCCCGCGTTGCGGATAAGATTCAGTGGTCTTTGGCTAAGGAAACGGCAGCGGTTAAAGTTGACGACTCGCATTATTTCTTTTCCTTCTTCTTTCCCGATCAGAATGACGCGGGAGAGTTTCGTAAAGGGGATGTTGCTAGCTTTGTATTGAGCTACGGGTTGACGATCGCGGCCAAGGGGCAGGAGGCTCTGTTGAAGGAGTTAGATGCGATTTTGGAGAATTACAGTAACTTCTCCGTGCAGGAGGTGTCTGAGAATGCGGAGAAGGGAGAGGCTTTGGATACCTCGGTGGTTAGGGAAATGACTCCTGCAGATTTGAATTCAGGGGAGAAGAAGGAATTGATGGAGGGGACTTGCGCTGCATATTGGACCACAATAGCTCCAAATGTGGAGGACTATAGTGGAACAGCTGCAAGATTGATTGCACAAGGATCTGGACACCTGATTAAGGGCATATTGTGGTGTGGCGATGTGACGTCGGAGAGGTTGAAAGTGGGAAATGAGGTTTTGAAGACGAAGATGGCTCCAGGTGAAAAGGCAGAAGTTAGTCCTGAAACATTAAAGCGGATTAAAAGGTATGCGTAATATTGTTTGGTTCTTGAGCATTTTTAGTTATAAAAACTTAAATTGAATGATTTGCTGAGACACATTATTTTCTCGGAATAAAGCAAGTAGCAATTCATTGCTGTGATTCTTTTTCTTTTTCACAAATATTTTAATTCAACATTTAAACATGTATCCGAAACAAAGATATTCTAAATTCTAATAATCAAAATGAAGATTTGACTACAGCTGTTCTGTTTGATGGTTTGGTTCTTATATAAAATGCGAAAATTAAGAATTGGGTTGGAATCAATGAAAGAGAAAGCAGAGTAAGTCAATAAACTAATCTTTGAGGCTCCCAAAGGTTCCCCTAGCCTCATCCTCTTTTTCACCTGTGGTAAGATATTTTTCTTTCGGCTAAGGAGCATGTATGTTTTATCTTGGACCAAAGTCTGAGATCTATAATTAATATTATGATGGGTTTGGAATTGCTTGCTGAACCTGAAGTTTTTATCCTTCCGTATTCTATATGGCCATTTTATTATGGAGAGTTAATTACTCTGGGACTTTTCTACGTCCTGCTGTGTAGTACATTTAATATCATCCTATTAAATTAGATAAGAAAGTTAGAGTTTGCTGTTTTAGGTTTGTTGGAGTTCTTTTTCATTTTGGTATAGTTGAATCAATTTGCCCACTTACCCGTCAGCTTGATATGTTTTTAGGGTTAAGTCTGTAACTAGAATCACAGAAAAAGTGGCTACTGGGCTCCTCTCTGGGGTCGTGAAAGTCTCTGGAGTATTTGCTAGTTCTGTGGCAAATTCAAAAACAGGAAAGAAAATTATCAAGCTTCTACCAGAAGAAGTTTTACTTGCATCCTTGGATGGATTTGGTATGTCAGCTATTTTATTCCCTGGATTTTAATGTGCTCGTATAACATTAGTGACTGAATTGTTTTGAGTTCTAAGAGCTAGATGAATATCAACCAATAAAGAAAGAAGGAAAGAAATAGATAACCCTCTCTTTATAAAATGCAAGGAATATTAGATAATACTCTATATTGCAAATGCTCCTGCAGCAAATATTCTTTTGGGGTGCAAAAGATCTGCCACTCTTTCATTTAAAAAGGCACAAGACATAATTATGCAGGAGTATTAGGTCATTTTATACTTAGCAATGAAGCTACTTATGAATTCCACCTGTCGGTATGGAAAATAAAAAAAAAACATGAGTTATTATATTTTTAGCTGTGAACAGCAATCTGAATATATTCATACCAAAAGAAAAATCTAAATATGTTATGGTCGACAAATTTTATGATATTGTAATTGTTTTTTTTTTTTAAAAAGAAGACTAGAAAGATCCTCCGCCAACCGTTGGGATTAATTAACATAACAAATGTTTGATGACAAGGCTAAGCAGTAAATCTAAGAACTTTAAGAACATGTTCTCAGTGAAATTGAAACTTCAAATAATTGAGAAATGAAAAACATGGATAGAATTCATGGAAGTTAAGTTTAGTTCGACTTCATTTCTGTCTATAAAGATTTTGGATTCTAAAGTCCACATTATATGTTTTTTTTTGGGAATAGCCAAAGTGTGTGATGCGGTTGAGATATCTGGAAAACATGTCGTGTCAACAACGTCTACCGTGACAACTGACCTTGTTAATCACAGGTGAGGTTCCATTGATGCCATTATCTAGTTCCTGCTAGCTGCTTCCCCCATTCCTTTTACACATATAACATATAAATTATACTTCTCTGGATTTATGTCGTGCTCTATTTTAAATGGCTCACTTCAAAATGTTGACTGTAAGTGTGGTGGATGCGTGTGATGCAGATATGGAGAAGAAGCTGCAAAGGCAACGAATGAAGGGCTTGACGCTGCGGGTCATGCCGTGGGGGCGGCATGGGCTGTTTTAAAGATTCGGCAGGCCTTTACTCCTAAGGGCGTCCTTAAGCCTGTTATGGCTAAATCTACTGCCGAAGCTGCCGCAGCTGAATTAAGGCAAAAGGAAAACAAGAAAAACAAATCTGAATTGGAGAAAAAAAAGTGAGTAACCCAAGTTAGAGGTGAGAAAATGGACCGGCTTACCATAACCCGTGGGGAAAACAAGTTAACAAAAATGCCAGCTCTAGTCCACCTTTTTGGTTGGGCTATTTTTTTTTTTAAAATATTTTAAAAAAATATTTTAAATTTTTAAATATTAATAAAAAATTTATAATATTATCTTAGTATAATAAAAAATTACTAATGTTATGCTCTTAAAAATTTTTAATTTTTATAAAAAAATATCAAATTTTATAATTATAAATTTAAATAAATATTGACATAATATTAATCAATTATAATATTTTAACATATATTAATAAATAATTATTTTTATTAATATTTAATAATAGGAGTATTTAAAATAATATTTAAGTAAAATAAATAATAATATTAATAATTAAAAAAAAATAGCTGGCAGGCTGTCTGTCCTACGAGTCCCCCTATTTTTTTTTATGTAAAATGTGCTCACCTCTAACCCAAGTCACTTCTGGAAGGAGTTTTTGAATATAAAAATATTTTTTTATTATAAATTATTTTTATTTTATTTTATCTACATGTTGAATAGCCCCTGAATAACAACGATTCAACCTACTTATCTACAGAAGGTAAAAAAAAAATATAAACAAGAATAAACCTGTAATTTATTTTAAGCTAAAGTACAGAGTTTAGTCTTTTGATATTTGTATTAAATTTTATTTTAATATTTTAAATTTAAAAAATGTACTCTTAATCTTTTATATTTAATGTCATGAATTTTATTAACAAAAAAATTTTAAATGATGATTTAGCAATTAATTGATTATAAAATATTTCTAAATTTTAATTTTAATTTTTTAGTATAATTATTTTTATATTTTTAAAATAAAAATAACCTTATATAAATAAAAAAAATTGAATTATTATATGGCTATTTCTCTTAAATATATTTTAAATTAAAAATTAATGTAAGTCAATATTTTTTATTAATAAAATTAATATAATTAAATATAAATAATTAAAAGATATTTTTAAATTTAAATAATTAAAGTAAAATTTAATATAAATATAAAAAATTAAACGTATATTTTAATTTTTATTTTATCACTCTAATTATACATAATTTTCAGGTCACTCCCGATCCTTCCTGGTCTAGATAATCAAGTTGATTAGACATTTATATATTTTTTTTATATATAAAAAAGTATTTATATATTTTCTCCTAAACTATCTTCAATTAAAAGGGAACCATACTAAATAATCCATTAAAATTTAAGCCAGACACGTACTGTCAAATTTTGTATTCTATCTAAAAAATTATTGGAAGTTAGGAGTACACTATTTACAATAATTTACAATGAAGCCTATTAAATTCCTCATAGATATGGAGCATTTGAATCATTTATATATATACTCTCTATTTCTTTTTATAAGTCATCCATTCAAAGATTATGATATTCTTATTCGTATGTCTTTTTTTTTAAAAAAGCAAATAAGTCTCTAAAAGAAGGAGTTTTTAGATAATTAAAAGACAGAGAAAAGTAAAATATTAATTATTTTTTGTATAAAATAAATAAATTTATCTCTTGTAACAGAATACTAAACTATAATTTACTTTTTATAAATAAATTTTTATTTATGTAGAGACAGAGTGATTAAAAAATTAACTTTTCTATTTTTTGGGAGCTATTAAAAAAAAATGTCAGCAGCCTCGGTCCCTGAATGAAAATGTCAGGGCGGTCACCATCTTCCTCGTAGGATCAAAGTTAAAGATCAGCAAGAGCTAGTGGGGATGGTGACCCGCGGCTTTGGGCCTTTTGTTAGGTAAAAAAATTACCTGGGATATGAACTACAAAGTATGGGCACTGAGCTTAAAAAAATTACTAAGCTTGTTTTCTTCTCTCTGCCATATTATAACGGTTAGTCTCTGGCCGTCACCGTCTCTGGCCGTCACCGTCTCAGATGTGTGGTCTCTCCCAGTGGTGGACCCAGTGGCTGTTCGCTGTTGAAGTGTTGTTGATGGCTGATTGATTCTGATCGACGGAATCTGGGATACGTCGTGCTCATACCACCTTTAGCTGGTTCATATGTTTAATAATGCCCCCCTTTTTTCTGGGAGCAAGGGGCCATTATCGGAGCACTCATCTTCTGATGGTGATGTTCCCCCTTTTGTTTTGTACCGCAAGCACTACCATTTCAATTGCTATTCATTTTTTAAAGTCTTATCTGCGAATCAAATACTGCTCTTGTATTAAAACCTGGTCCGTCCTTATTGTATACTACGTACCTGGATTCTCAACCTAAACCTAACTCACAAACTATTAGCTATGCTAAATTGGGCTTTTTTCTTTTTTATCAACTAATCAATTGATTGTTTAGTCATGGTTTCGAATCACTCTTTTTTCCTTCAGAATACTTGCTTACTTTCATGATTCCTCCAGGTTTGGGTACCACCTAGGAATATTTATGTATGATTTTGTTCTTTTGATCAATCTATCCGGATTTGCTCCTATGACTATGATGAACTATTTCTGCATTTGCATAACTACTACATAGGATAGAAAAAGAAGTTGGGATTTATGTGCTTGCACAATCATAGAGATAGGAAAAGAGACATGAAGAGATGAGGATATTTATGAGGCTTACTTTCTCGGTATATTTATGATTGTAGGAAGTTTGAAATTCACTATAAAAATACTTCTGGTCTGCTGCAATTCATTTAATATCCTTAAAAGCTTACTGTCATCAACCTAGTCTTATGCTTTAAAAAATACATAATTTTGGTTCTGATTAACACAGTTAAGTATAGCATTTTAAATTTGGGGGGTCAGTCTAATCTTTGAAAGTTTAATCCTAACTTCAGCTGACACGCAAATTTAAACTGCAATCTCACTTAATTTTTAATTGGGAACGCAAGTTTTAAATTTGTTGATTTTTTTTGGTATGGTTTTATGCTGGAAGTTGTCCATATCACAAAAATACCTTAATCTACTTAGTTAGGGTTGCCTCAAGTTTATATATGCTTCATTCTTCTTATCACTTGTAGAGGTGGGAATGTTGTCTTTCAATGACCAAACTTTTAATTTACTAATATATTAATGATATCGTACGATGGATTCCCTCTTAATAATTTTGGATCTCAGCATTAGTCTAGGATAAATAAATGGAAAACAAATTGATTTTTTCAGCACATTACAGACTAGCTTTATTCTCTTGAATGCTCATAATCTCACCAACTGACTTGCTAAGTGATTCATGCAATCTCTTCTAATAAAGAGGACCTCTGTAATTGCCCTTAAAGATGCTTTGCATCTCTTCTAATAAAGGGTTTTTTGACTGTTGATTAGGAGAAAAGTTATTTTAAAGCCATCTTTGGAAACCTGAGATTTTCCAGTTTTTGTCTACAGACATCAGGAAATAATTCCTTTTCCTTTTCTTGGGGCCTTCCAATAATTAGCGACTGTATTCTGGGAATAGGATTTCAAAGTTTGTTATTGAATGTGATTGAATTCGCACCTTTTCTCTCTCTTTTGATAGTGCCCACAAATTTTACATATCAAATTTGCTAGTGATTGCTTGCTTCATGCCCCAATATGTTTGTGCAATGCAAGAGCCTCTTGTTGTGACACGTTTTGTAGCTCTTCTGTACATCTTCAGCCTTTGAATATTGAGATAGACTCAGATTTTACCTAATTGCGGCATTTTCTGTTTTCTAAATGGCAGGATAGACACAAATTAATACATACATGGGCAGGATCAGATGGCTCTACCAAGGAGCAAAGGGCAAGAGTTTGAGTCCAATAAATAAATTTCTCCACTTGTTTTTATTTAATGACGTGCATACGTGGATGATGTTTCTGATGGATGATAATGTTTCTTATTCTTTTTTATAGTTGCCCACCCGGTTCACCGGAGCTTTACCCCGACTACATCCGGATCCGACCCGCGTCGCGCACCTGGCTATAGTGGGTGAGTCTCTCAAAGGGGATTTTCTGCGTACGCCAAGGCTCGAACTCGAGACCTCGCTTAAGCGATACCGAGCCGCTTACCACTCAAACCAACCCCGTTGGTTAATGTTTCTTATTCTGTTCGTCTTTTAGCCATGCAATTGAAATTGAACAGTGTGGAGATTTTTTTTTCCCCTTTATCACCAACTCCAAGCAGTTCAAACTTTTAGCCACTATACCTTTAAATAGATCTCAATCCTTAGCCTCTTGTGCTTTGTTCCGTTATTTTAATGATATCCAAGCCTAAACGAAAGAGTGGGTTTTATGGATTACTGAGTCGGAGCACAAAAGCTTTATTCTAGAGGAGGATCTCAAACTCAAGCCAAGTCAAAGACACCCCAGTGCACGCCTACTAGGCCCACACTTGATCAGCCAAGTTTTCTTTTTCATAGCCACCCTTAAATGCTCTTACTTTATGATGAGAAGTTGATACCCAGCTACCCCCACTTCACACCCCCACACACAAAAATAATGCCCACCTGGCTAGCTAGGCTTTCACAAAGATTGTTTACTTTCATACATGACACTGCTTGGGTTTATCCTTTGCCAGTGAGATTAGTTTAATTTATACTTTATATGCACTTGAATATTGGTAATCTTCAGCCAAAGGCGTTTTTTCACGTAAAGTAACTTCCAACTTTTAGAGCCCCATAAGAGACAGACAGCTTTAAGTACCAGAAGCAGAACAGCTTTCTGTACTGGAGGCTTGGCTTGTAATTTTTAAAAACACAAATATTATGTGCGTTCATTTTTTAAATATCTATTTAGCCGGAGATTGAACAGAGAATATGAATGTATATCGTAGCTTTTGGACTGTGTTGAGGAAGCAGCAGTATAAGAAAAGAGAATTTTGTTTCTAGAAAGGATTTTGCCTTTTTTCCCGCAATGACTTATCTCTGTTTTGGGAGGAAGATTCGGATCCTATCATATTATGACGTGCCGCCAAAGGCTTGAATTGTCTCATTTCTGCTCACACGAAGAATCAAATTCTATGATTACTCCCTTAGAAGCAAGAAAAGAACAAGAGATGCTCTTGATAGTAGTCGGTGGAAAGTCTGTTGGTGAAACCGTTTTACCAATGTTTGGTTGTCTTTCCAAGCTTGCGTTTTTACATTAAATAAGATAATTAAATAGGCGATTTAAGTGTGCTGATGAGTAGCTGTCTCTGAAGGATTGGCCAAGCTACAAAGTCTTTAGTTGGTCTATAATATGTTATTGGTAATAGTTCTTGTAGGAAACTATTATATGCACTAATCATGATCAGTTCATATTTGTTTGAAAGTTCATCATGTGATTTAATTTACTCTTCACTTATGGAGTTTATGATCTTGTATTTAGTTTTATCAGAGTTCCGTTAGAGCTAAAATAATTTGTTTGAAAACAAATGAATAAAATTAAGCAACCTTGGGGGCAATGCGTTTGTAAAAAGTACCTGCGATGCGAGCAAGTTCGTTGAATTTTACAAGATTCGTTATAAGACCACCTCTAACACAGGAAAAGGAAGAATCGATTCTACTAAAAGATAAAAAAAAATCTATGTTATGCTGATAATTTAAATCTCAGCCATCGTAATAATTCATTAATTTGTGACATTTATATTCTCTTTCTTCATTGGCTATACAAATAACGTCTTTCGAGAGAATCTAAATTTATAAAAATGATAATAGCTTATAAATAATTATTAAAATGATAAGTAAAATACTGCTATTCAATCAAGAAAACGATGTCCTGTGAGAGCGAAATTAAGCGGGTGTCCACTGTTTGCCATTGAATTAGACTTTAAAAGAGGACAAGATATGAGCAAGGGATACGATAAACCCAATCCACAGCCAATGAAAATCATTGATTTTTGGAGATTAAGTTTGCAACTAGAGAATGAAAGATGAAAGTCATCAAGCCTAAAGTGTCATGCTTTCATATTATATTATGATAAATTGAGGGATGAGTAACGATAATAGTAGAAGAAAATGATGAGAGGGAGAAAAAAAAGAGCTACATTGTTCAAAAATAGCGATGCTATGATAAACGTGCTAAATTTAGAATAGCAAATGTTATCAATGTTATGCATCGTAATGCGTGGCATCCATACTTCAAAAAATAAAATAAAATTATAAATTCGACCATACCTAAAATTGACTTTCTCTGTCATTCTTTCTGATTGGCAGAAACATGCTTATTTATATAATTCAAGACCCTGATGAGAAGTGAGGTGTGGGCTCCAGAGCACCCACTTCAAGGTCTCATGGCGATGGTTTATTGCTCATGGTTCTGTGTAATAGGTGGTTCTAATGGTGCCACCGCTTAGATTTTGCCAATTGGGAAGATGGGGTTGGCAAACTGTGGTGGATAAGGAATAAAAACTTACGCCCATAGCACCACAAAGTGGGATATGACACAATTCGTATATTTAAAACATTCACCCTTTTAGTGGCTTCCCTCTGTCTGATGCGCATACACTAGAGCAGCATAAACTCAAGCCATTTTTCTTCATGTCTATTTTAAAAGCTTACACCTTCCGCTAAGTTATGGCACCTAAACAAGATAGAGAGGTGATTTCTTCTCAGAATTCTGTATATTCACCATCTTCAACCTCACCAATGGGTAGCAGATTCAGACTTGTGTTTGATAGATTATGGGCTTTTGCCTCTTCTTTGAAGACAAGCAGCACACCACGTGGTCGACGAATTTTCCACAGAGATGTCGAAAAAGAAGAATTCCAGTATGCCAGTACTCAATGCCTCTCATCCTACTACAGTGTCTTCGTGGTTCGCCTGGCAATCATGGTCGGTGATTATTTTCCAGCCCCCACCTAAATATCCACACATCATTCTGATGAAGCCAGAATAATCTCGTATGAAATTTAAGAAAACTGGTGAAGCTGAACCAGCTTCTTTGAGTCTTTTGAGACTGGAGATTATTGCCTGTGCTTCATCATGGAGAGAAGACAAGAACCTGACGATTGACTTGTTTTATGCAGGCTATGCTAGCCATCTTGATTGGGCTGCTCACTATATTAACATGGCATTTCACCAAGAGTTATACGGCAAAATCACTTGATAACTTGGCATATGGGCTTCGTTATGAATTACTACAACGCCCCATCTTACGGATGTGGAATATTTTGAATTCTACTGCTGAAATTACAAAAGCTCAGGTTGAGCTTTCTGAGTATGTCATCAGACGATACAGCAACCCTGCCAATCAAGCAGAACAAGTTGAGGTTGTTTATATTAAGTCATTGTACTCTTACTAAGCTGTTAATATTTCTTATTATGTTTCAGACAAGTATAGTATTGACTATTGCTTGAATGTTCCTACCCTTAGCAGCTGTACGAAGCTATGAGGTCTGTAACCTGGGCCCTCTTCTCTAGCAGCAAAGCACTCAATTCAATAACTATCAATTACAGGAACGGCTTTGTTCAGGCATTCCACAGAGATCTTAAGGATAACAATACATTTTACATCTACTCTGATCTTGCAAACTACTCCATAGGTGCCAATGAGATGAAATCACTCTCAACACATCAAGCTTGGAACGATCAAGCCATCCGTGGTAACAGTTCTGCAACTTGGTATCGTGAACCACTTGACCCTCTTAGTGGTGTGAAGATTGGAAAAGCTAAGAAGATTGCGCCAGAAGACTTGATTAATATTGCTGGCATTTCTCAAGTCCCTGATGGGGCAGCTTCATGGCATGTTGCTGTGAGCAAGTTCACGGATTCACCATTGCTTTCTGCTGCGCTGCCAGTTTGGGACTCTTCTAATAAGAGCATTGTGGCAGTTGTGGGTGTCACAACCGCACTTTATAGTGTTGGCCAGCTAATGAAAGAACTAGTTGAATTTCATAGTGGTTATATCTATTTGACCTCCCTGGAGGGTTACTTACTTGCCACTTCCACAAATGCTCCACTGCTAACAAATTCAAAGCCTCTCAAGCTTAAGATGGCTGTTGATTGTGAAGATGATGTAATACGATTGGGAGCCCAGTGGCTGAATAGAACCTACGGGAAGAATTTTCCTCCAAGTCATGGGGTTCACTTAGAGAATGTCAAGCTAGGCCATCAGCAATATTACATCGACTCATTCTTTTTAAATTTGAAGAGGCTTCCTCTGGTAAACTTGATGACAGTTCACCTATTCATTACATCTGATCTTATGTCTTTCAGATTTTGAAATTTAAACATTGAGTCAATTCCAGGAAATATTTTTAGACACTATTTCATTATGTTTTGTCTTGACTAACTGACAGTGTTGTTATAACTTCTCAGTATTTACAATTTACCGGATTTATCTCTGTGCAGGTGGGTGTTATCATTATTCCAAGAAAGTATATTATGGGGAAGGTTGATCAAAGAGCCTTCAAAACATTGGTTATTCTGATATCTGCATCGTTGTGTATTCTAGTCATTGGATGTGTTTGCATTCTAATTCTGACAAATGGGGTATCAAAGGAAATGAAACTAAGAGCGGAACTAATCAGTCATCTGGAAGCAAGAAGGAAGGCAGAGGCATCAAGCAATTATAAAAGTCAGTTTCTTGCAAACATGAGGTTGGTTTTTCGTGTTCAGTGTTAATCTGAGGATAATTCTTAGGAAGATTTAAACTAAACAGTTTGTGTGATGCCTGGTGTGAGAGATCGAGATTCAGCATCATCTTAGGAAGATTTGAATTATATGTACTCGCTGATTTTTCCCCTTGAACCATGATCATTCTTTCATTCCATACAAACAATTTTTTGTTCTGGTCTGATTTTTTTCTTTGATAAATTGATACACTCCATTGTCTGTGACATCTGGTTCCCTTGTCTAAGAAGATATTCCATTTTATGTTCAAATTAATGGTCATATTTCTTTTTGGGTGCATTACAGTCATGAATTGAGGACACCTATGGCAGCAGTGATTGGGTTGCTTGACATTCTTATATCTGATGATTGCCTAACAAATGAACAGTATGCAACAGTTACTCAGATAAGAAAATGCTCAACTGCTTTACTCCGTCTTCTTAACAACATTTTGGATATCAGCAAGGTGAGATATATGTAAGCTAAGCCTTTCCTTCAAGAGCATCTGATCATACACTGGAAGTCATCATCTATTGAAAATGAATTGTGTTTTTCACCACTAACAAAACTGCATTTCCTAACAATCTGGAATATAGGTGGAATCCGGAAAATTGGTGTTAGAAAATGCAGAATTTGATTTGGGACGGGAACTTGAAGGGCTTGTAGATATGTTTTCTGTGCAGTGCATTAACCACAACGTAGAGACTGTTTTGGACCTATCAGGTATGAATCATGTTTTTCTTGCATCATAGTATTTACTTACAGTATAGATGATTGTCAACTTCATGTAGAAAGATTCTGATGCATTTAGCTAATAAATATTTTCCTGCAGATGATATGCCAAAGGTAGTTCAGGGTGATTCTGCTAGAGTTGTTCAAATTTTTGCAAACTTGATCAACAATTCAATTAAGTTCACTCCATGTAAGTCCGACTTTTTCTTCCAGCTTTTTCTGTAATAAATTTTTTAATACTATAACTCATGAAATTGGTTAAGTATATGAAACTTACATGTTTGACCTTATAGCAAAGTCTTAACAAAAATCCAAAGTTGGTTTTTGACTTTGATATTCACCTCCTCCCCAAAAGGTCAAGTGCCAAATTTTAATCATTACTTTCCTAAAAACGTGAGGTTTGAAGATGATAAAAGGCTTCTTCTTTTCAGGCATTTATCGTAGGAGTGGGGCTACGTAATGACTGGACCACAATTTGAGAGTTAGTTTTGGTTTTTATGTAGGTAGCTCCCACATTATACAGCTTTCATTTAGAATGATGTCATTTTTTACAATGAAATAAATCCGCAAGTGCAGTTAGCAACTTCAAGCTATTTAAACAAAGAGGGAAACATTTGATTGAATTGATGTTGTTAACACATTCCTCGACAAAGCACCAAAATTCTGAACGGATATTAATCTTATATCTTTGAAATGCTTACAGCTGGTCACATTATTCTTCGAGGATGGTGCGAGAATCCCAATTGTTCCAGTGATAGCCAAAATCTTCCTATTAATCAGAAGTCCCGGGCTCCACAAAAGACCCGAATGAAGCAACAAGGAAACCATGCAAAGAAGGCATCCAAAAAAGACAACCAAATAATTCTTTGGTTTGAAGTAGATGACACAGGCTGTGGTATGAAACTAAAAACTTATCTGGAAAAACTGCAATGAGAAACATACATATAACTAGTTTTAAGATCGACTCATTCGCATGCATTCCATGTCTTTTACAGGTATTGATTCAAGTAAATGGGATTCTGTGTTTGAAAGCTTTGAGCAAGCAGATCCGTCAACCACTAGATTGTAAGAAAATTCAAATTTAACTAAGTACATTATGATCCTTAGCATATGAGATGCATTAAATGTTAACCAGGTGAATGTTAAGCAGTGGGTTAATTCTTTCCCGTTTCAGGCATGGTGGCACCGGTCTTGGACTTTGCATTGTGAGAACCTTGGTGGGTAACCCTCAGTATGTAATATTTCTGACAAATAAAGGATGATTACTATTCACAATATCAGCTGCTTGTTTAAAGCTTTTGTTAGAGCTTTATGTTCATGTTCTTAAAAAAAATCAGATTTTCACCTCAGTGTTTTAGTATTCTAATTGTATGTGCCCTTTTTTTCGTACATACACGACCTCCAAGCTTGCTATAAATTGAATATAATTATGTTGATCTTATTAGTACTCTTCAATGGTAGGTCAATAAGATGGGTGGAGAAATCAAGGTTGTCAAAAAGGAAGGCCCAGGAACCCTGATGCGTTTGTACCTGCTTCTCAGTACACCCATGGATGCCACAGAACAACATTGTCAAATAGATTATGAGGAGAATGGCTTAGTGGTGAGTAGAATCTCACTCTTTTGCAAATAACATCTAAGAAAATTAGTTGTGATTGTGATAGGAAATCATCGCAGACTATGAAAGTAGAAATATCATTGCAGATATTGCTTGCACTACATGGAGACACGGGTCGATCTATCACATCTAAATGGTTACAGAAAAATGGGGCTTGCACTCTAGAGGCGTCTGAATGGAATGAACTGACGCAAATTCTGAGGGAACTCTTCCATGCAAGTTCAGTCCACCACAATGGCTTTGATGCACATTATGCAGTAAGTAAGAGTTGGAAGTCCAAATTACTAAGCATAGAAGAGATGAGGAACCCAACATTTGTGATTATAGTGGATATAGGGCTGCTTGATTTAAGCACAGATATATGGAAGGAACAGCTCAACTTCCTTCACAAGTACTTTGGCAGAGCAAAGTTCGCATGGGTGCTAAATCATGACACCTCTAATACCATAAAGATGGTGCTTCGCAGGAAGGGGCATATATTGATGGTCAACAAGCCCCTCTACAAGACCAAAATGTTTCATATTCTGGAAGCTGTCATAAAGGAGAGAAATGTTGAGCTGCAAAAGAATAATATGACTGCCTCAAGAACCACGACTAAAGAGGGAAATGCGCACGAGTTTCTGGAGATTGATTCTACTCATTTTGATGGTGCTAGCTCTGATGGTTCTGACATATCAGAAACGGGTGCTTCTAATAGTGCCATTGGAGAAAAACGTAGGGAAAATATTGTAAAATCCCATCCACCAGCAGAGTACAACAAAAACAGTTGCCTCGTTGGATTAACCGATGAATACGCAGAAGATAACATTTCAAGGAAAGAAGAATCATGTCAGAGTAGCCCCAACTGCCGTGACAGCCTTGAAGGCACAGAACCAAGAGTACAAGCATCCTTTCCCTCGGAAGCTCAAGAAAAAGATTCTGGTTCTAGGAAAACATTTGGTGTCACTTGCTCAAGTAAAACTGTTAATGGAAAGAAATCTCTTGAAGGTCTGAGGATATTGCTCGCAGAAGACAATCCAGTACTTCAAAGAGTTGCAACCATAATGTTGGAAAAAATGGGAGCTACAGTAGTTGCAGTCGGAGATGGACAGCAGGCTGTGGATGCTCTGAATTGCATGCTCGGCGCTGAAGATAACAGAAGGGAGTCTCTAGGGAAGGAGAGAAGCGCAATATCTCAAACAGAAATTATCAGCTGCACACCTTATGATTTGATCCTAATGGATTGTCAGGTAATGATCACAAAGTATATATTAGCATAGCTTTGTTTTCTTCTTTTCTTAAGTTCCTTCAATGTGGCAAGTAGTTTTTTTTTTTCATTTTTAACAGAAAGTATCAGAGAGCAACACTGCTTTCTGACTTGTAATTCCTTGTGTGGTTGAGAATTCAGATGCCAAAGATGGATGGTTATGAAGCGACAAAAGCAATAAGGAAATCAGAAGCAGGAACAGGATCGCACATTCCCATAGTTGCTCTTACGGCGCACGCAATGTCATGTGATGAGGCTAAGTGCCTGGAGGTGGGCATGGATGCTTATTTAACAAAGCCAATTGACTTCAAGCTGATGGTGTCCACCATTCTTTCACTCACTAAAACAACATCCTGACTTCTCTCACCTCGTACCCAAGTTAACCAAGTATTTGCATAGAGATGTAATGTGTTTTACGAGGCAACATAGTTTAACATGTATATTATAGAATTATATAGGTCCTATGCTCCTGTGACTCCACTCACTCTTTAGAAATTAATATTGGAGTGTAAATGTTCTCTTGCTCTCATTTCTTTCTTGACTTGCTGCTATATTCTAACTACATACTCTGCATATGTACAAACGAGCAACTAGAGAGAAACATAGAGACTGCTTCTCTAGACGCTATCAAATTTTATTTGTTTTACCAGATTCGAATAAATTATAGCTTGGAGTGCTAAGAACTATTGCACGTACGAACTCATACCTCTTGACTAGATCATGATTGATAGTCAATACCAGTTAAATGCAAAACAATTATCCGTTTTGTGGACACATTCTAAACTATTTAAGGAATGTATAAAGTACATGTGCGGGATAATTCAAATTTTATTTGCTGAGTTTAAACAGACCCTTTTTCCAGATTAAATGTTAAAAATAGATTATAATTCTTTTCTAGTTTTGTTGGATCCAATATTCTATTGTTAGATTTCTATGGGAAAATTGTATTTAAATCCAATCGAATTATAGAGAAGTCTTGAGGAATTACCAAACGACTGTGAAGTCCCACTAGATTTGGGATTAATTTTTTCGAGTTGTGAAATGACGAAATTATCCTTGAGAAAAAATATCTCAGTTATTATTTTTTTACCCTCAGTTGTTATTCCTTCCTCTAAAAGTTATCATTTCTATTGCTGGAGTTATTATTTTTTTTTTACTTGAGTTGTTATTTTTTGCCTATAGAATTGTCATTTTTATTATTTGAGTTATTTTTTTTCAAGGGCAATTTGATCTTCATAATTCAAAAAAATTAATCTCGGGTGATTTCATAATTAAGACTTTGCTGTAATTAGATTCCCATTTCTAAGAATGATGACTGTCTTATTTCTGGTAAGATGATTTATTTGGGTCAATTTTTGACCATCATGTGATAGGGAATTTTTTAACATGAAGATTAGCTGGGTTTCTAGTGCCATGGAAATATAAAGTTGGGCCATAACATTTAATAGCCTTAATAGAAATATTAGGCCTGTAGTATCAAGTAACCCGGCCGAATTTTGTTAGTCTAATTACTCCCTTAAGGCCCAAAATAGCCCATGATTAGCCGTATACTTGCTGCTAAAGCAGCCCCGCGCCTATTCCTCACTGAAGGGAATCTAATCGACATTCGACATGGCGAGATACGATAGAGCTATAACAGTGTTCTCACCCGACGGCCATCTATTTCAAGTCGAATACGCTCTCGAAGCTGTCCGCAAGGGCAACGCCGCCGTTGGCGTCCGCGGCACCGACATTGTTGTTCTCGGCGTTGAGAAAAAGTCCACCGCCAAGCTTCAAGACACTAGGTACTTCCTTATTTTATTGTCCTAACATCAAAGGTTTCCCCCCTTCTTTGGACACTCGCGGATCTTTTAGCGCAGCATGAATGATCTTTTCAGCAGGAATTGGGTTTTTGTGTGATTGAAATTTATGTTGGGCGTCAAGGGTAAGAAAGTAGCTCTGGCTGGTTAGATTTCTAACGGATGGATCCCTTATCCTTCCGATTTGCCTAAAAATAAAATTCTGATGCAAGTGGTTTACGGTGTGTTCGAAGCTTTCTATGCTTTGAACTTAGATAATATCGATAAAAACCACCGATACTTCTCTTTCATAGTTGACATCAATATAATTTATTTCGAACCAATTTACCAAGAACTCGGTTTCGAATATAATCTATTGGTATGCAGGTTGGTTGACATTTCTCTAATTTTTCCTACAACTTTTTGCCTTGTTCTTTATTATGCATTGCAAGTGATGGGTGGTGTTTATTACTCTGCCGTGACTTGCTGGAGAAATTATATTGTTTTGTACCTTTCATTCACAGACCACCACATTCCTTTTTATTGAAGTCCTCAATCTTGGCATGTACATATTTTGATTAGGTTCCAGTTCTCTAGTTTACGGTGTGTTTAAGAAGTCTGCTGTCATTAGATGCCAACGACATTTTCATGGACACATGACAAAGTGCCACATCTGTGCCCAAGGCATGTGAGACATTCATGTTAGACCTACATGACATTATGTAGACATGTAGAAAATGAGCCCTTTTTATGCCTACTACATTAGACATATGGAAGTATTTTTGCTGTATTGCTGTGTGTCTGTGTCTGCTTTTGTCTCATGCCCAGGTTAGTATCCATTCTTCCTAGATGATTTTCCATTGTTCTACTGAGTAAAATCATTATATCAGTCTTTGGACAATAGATCTTTGCAAGACTTATCAACTTATCTATAAAAAATTGAAAAGAAATTTGGAAAATATGCTACTGTGTTCACTTTTTCATGATGTTTTTGCATTTTGATTTGCAGATCGGTGAGGAAGATTGTCAGTCTAGATGATCACATTGCCCTTGCTTGTGCAGGACTAAAAGCAGATGCTCGAGTTCTCGTCAACAGGGCTCGAGTTGAATGTCAAAGTCACAGGCTTACTCTTGAGGACCCAGTTACAGTTGAGTACATAACTCGTTTCATTGCAGGTCTTCAGCAAAAGTACACCCAAAGTGGTGGCGTGAGACCATTTGGCCTTTCAACCTTGATTGTTGGTTTTGATCCATACACTGGCACACCGTCCCTGTACCAGACAGATCCTTCTGGGACGTTTTCAGCTTGGAAAGCTAATGCAACTGGAAGAAACTCTAATTCAATTCGAGAGTTCTTAGAGAAAAACTATAAAGAAACTTCTGGGCAAGAAACTGTGAAGCTGGCTATTCTGGCCTTGCTTGAAGTGAGATTTGTTTATGATTCTTTCTGTGTTTTTTATACCATATTCATACTTGAAATTATTTAGCTTTTCAGCTGCTATCTGCAAAATTTCTTAGTTATAGGATTTTGTCTCTGTCTTTTAATGCTTTTTATAGATATCTGTTCTCTGAATAATCTGTCGTCAATGACTTGGGAGGAACTTTTAGAGTGGAGTGTTTTCAGTTAGTTTCTAAGTCAATTAATTGGAAGAGACATTTAGAGAAAACCTAAACAACTGCTTTCACATGTCAGAGGCTTCCTGTACTTCATACAAAATCTATGAGACAACCTAATAAAATTCTCATTGTTATAAATTTTCAAAACTGCCAATCGTAAATGGATCAAGTTATTTGTCTCTGCCTGATGCATACTACACTTGTACTTTCCACGATGGTTTGCATATTTTACATTTGATACGTCAATTGTAATTTTTCCTCTTTTGCGTATGTAATTAGGTTGTTGAGAGTGGAGGCAAGAACATAGAAGTTGCTGTAATGACTAAGGAGCATGGTCTGCGGCAACTTGAGGAAGCTGAAATTGATGCCATTGTGGCTGAGATTGAAGCAGAGAAAGCAGCTGCTGAGGCTGCAAAGAAAGCCCCTCCTAAGGAGACATGATTTGTTTCTCCCCTTCTGTTTTGTTTTACTCCCACATCGTGTTGTTAGGTATTGGCTGGACTTACTATACTATGTTTTAAACTTAAAGTTGATAATTATGGTGAATTCAGATTGAAATCAGATGGTTTTTTGGAGATGAAGCGGACTTTTAGCAAGATGTTTTGTGACTGATTATGGTTACATTTATCAGATCTAATGAAAAGCGCGTAATTGGGCCAGTATAAAAAATGCTGTATCTGATAAACTGGGTAGTCTCGCATCATCGTCCGTCTTCACAGTCTGAGCCTATGAAGTGTTCCTCATGAAAGTCTGTTTAAAGTCCAATGGAAATTGCTGCAGCCAGAGGCTCCGCTGGAGCATTATGTTGCAAAGTTTTGATCTTTTGAGTGCCTGTTTGGATCGACGTGAGGATTACGCAATCCTGATGTATTCTTACTGATTTAGGCGTTTGATTGGGTTGCAGATTCCCGTAAAACGCTGCATTCAGGTTATATGGTTGGACCTAAAGAACCAAGATTACAAAATAAGAAAAAGACATTGTCGCCCTTAAAAAAGTTGATGAGGGAGCAACCTCTCTATTATCTTATCCCATTAATGTGTCTCAACCCCACCTACCCTCACACACGTATATATATGACCAAGGCATGCGTATTCATAAATCATATCCAAAAGAAGGAGGCAAAGGACAACTATGGAAGATCATTTGATCTATTTGTCTGCTGCTCTTTGTCTTGTTTTTGTGGCTTTGAAGATCTTCTTCCAAACAAGATCAACTCCCAAAAACCTCCCTCTAGGTCCTCCTTCTCTGCCTATACTGGGCAACATCCTTCAACTCGAACGACCCCTTCATCTCGAACGACCCCTTCTTCGACTCTCTTTCTCAAAAATATGGCCCCATCTACAGTCTCCGTTTTGGGTCTCGGCTTGCCGTCGTCATTTCATCTCTCTTAGGCTGTCAAGAGTGTTTCACTCAAAAAGACACCATCTTGGCAAACTGGCTTCCCCTCCTCAAGACCAAGCACCTCGCATATAACTACAAAACCGTCGTCATGGCACCCTACGGCGATTACTGGCGCACCCTCCGTCGTATAATTTCCCTCGAGATGTTATCGGTGAAATGGATCAACTCGTTCTTGAGTATCCGAAACGGCGAGATTAAGCTGTTGCTACGTAAGCTGTGTCAGGTGTGTCGCGATCGCCAAGACTTTGCGAGTAGAGCTGAGGTCAATGCTCGTGGATATGTCGTCTAACGCGACGATGAGAATGGTTTGGGGAGAGTGGTATTACGAGAACGTATCTGATGTGAGCGACTTGGAAGACGTGAAGCGGTTTAGAGAAGTGTTGAAGGACAAATCGGCTTTCGATTTGGCGATTTCGTGTCTTTCTTTCGGGGGATTGATTATAAAGGTTACCAGAAGAGGCTGCGAAAGATCGAGAAGAGACTCGATGATTCATTCAACGAGCTCATCCGCCAGTATCGGTCCAAGAAGAGAGGCATCGAAAGCCAGAACCCCATTGTAGATCGTTTATTCGCATCTCAAGAAACAGACCCCGAATTTTACACAGACGAAGTTGTCAAAACCCTTATTCTGGTCAGTTACGCTGTGCAACTTAATTACAACACGTGTTGTTGCTTTTTGAAGCATGTCGTTATCGATGAGGGCTTGATTTTATTTGCGGATGATATCAAGAAGAACTGGAGAAAGCGAGGGAAGAGATAAAAGCTGTGGTGGGAGAAGAACGGCTTGTGGGAGAAGCGGACGTGCCTAAACTAAGATACCTTCACAACATAATTAACGAGAGCATGCGAGTGTGCCCGCAGAATCCATTCCTGATCGTGCACGTGGCTTCAGAGCATTGCAGAGTGGGGGTTATGATGTGCCACGTGACGCAATGGTATTGGTGAATGCATATGGGATCCACAGGGACCCACAATTATGGCCGGAGCCGGAGAGGTTTATGCCGGAGAGGTATGATAATGTGGAAGGGGATGTGCGTAATCTGATATCATTTGGGATGGAAAGGAGGGCGTGTCCCGGAGAACCACTGGCGATGCGAACGATGGGGTTGATGGCGGCGGTGTTGATTCAGTGCTTCGATTGGAAAAGGATCGGCCGGGAAGTAGTTGACCTGACGGCAGCTAACGGATTGGTGATGCGCAAAGCCACTCCATTGGAGGTCATGTGCAAGGCTCGTCCCATCATCGACAACATTCAATTTCAGCCATAAATACATTATATCACTTCGTTTCCCCTCTCTTGAGGATCCCTGGCGCTTGTTAATTTCTCATGATCTTTCTATAGCCTTTCTTTTCAGTCATCTAGTTTATTGTCTATCTCTATGGACTAAAATGCTATTACCTCCCTTTTCTCATAATAAATTATGATTCTTAATTAACTAGCAGTTTACACCAATAGGAATAGAAATATGCTAGGTTTTTAGGACTTATGTACAGCCTGGTAAAGCTCTAGTTAAAACCTGGTAAAATCTGATTTGTTTAGCAAATAGCTTAAGTTTTAGGCCTATTAATTTAAATAGGTCTAACTTTTTTTTAAGATCTTACCTACAAACATGTAGTTTTGATCTGTTTAATATTATTTTTGTATACATATATATGATTTAAATAAATTTAAAGTTTATTTAAAATTTTCTATTTATAAATTTGTATGTTTTGAAATCTATTAAAAAATTATATTTATATAAATTTTAGTCAACACCTTTAAGGCATAAAATACAGGTTTTTTTTTTATGTATATATTATAAATATACCTCTAGAAATGTTTTAAGCTTAATAAACCTATTATAGACTTATGTCGGGCTTAGAAAAAAGTCTGTATGCAAATTCAGGCCTAAACTTAACTTTAATATACTTGTTGTAAGCTCAGAACCTATTTAACTAAAACATAGTCTTAGTTAACATATTTTTATCCCCAACACTAAGTCGGTACAAACCGATGTGTTATTTTTTTTTATTACCTACCCGGTTCACCGGATCTTTGCCCTGACTATATCCGGATCCGACCCGCGTCGCGCACTTAGCTATAGTGGGTGAGTCTCCCAACAGGTATTTTCTGCGTACGCCAAGGCTCGAACTCGAGACCTCGCTTAAGCGATACCGAGCCGCTTACCACTCGGACTAACTCCTGTTGATAACCAATGTGTTATTGATATAGGTATTCGTATACATATATTAAGACCACATATGCTATGCTTAAAGCCAACAGAGACACTCAACTGGGTTGATACCTATATTCCCAAGCTATAGCATGAATTAGTTGGCTTTAAACAATAGACAAAAACTCATAAATAAATAAATAAATAACCCTGGACCATGTAAAAACATCATCCTAGCAACAGACACAAGGGGCATTAATAATAGATATAGTTGCTCACATGCTTTTAAGCGCCATCTAATTCTAAATATAAAAATTAAATAAAATTATTTATATTTTAAATATAATATTTTAATTCACTTTATTTTTTAATTTATATTTTTTTTAAAAATATCGTTATTAATTATAGAGTTTTCATAAAAATTTATACAGGAGGAAAGAATTAACCCCCAGTAGCATTATATGGAGTCACGCACATTAATCAAAGTCTAAAAAATTCTTACATCCAATAGGGGGAGGGTTGAACAAAATTAAATATTTTCTTTCATATGACGAATACTCTGAGTTAATTAATAAGTTGGCGCAAATAACTGTGACTGTAATCTAACGCATGAAAAGTGATACACTTCAATGTTATGACCATAATTTTTATTTTGCTAATGTCAAATTAATACCTACAAATAATGCATTATTAGATCTGACAATGAATGTTGAAATTACGGTTGATAAACTATTATCAAGGGAATTTTTTTAATTATTTTTATTTGAAATACATAAATACACACACAATTTTGCAAAGACGTCTAAAAAAAGTTGCGATGGTTTATGTCCACGGTACAAGTGCCCCGCGAGTCAAAATTAGAGAAAATAAAAAATTGTGAAAATGATTATATGATACGAATTTATAATTTTAACTGTAATAACCAAATTATAGATTATAGAGTGTTTTTTCTCTCTCCAGAGACTATAGTATAAACTAGTCTTTGATTATTATATATTTTCTTTTACTTAAAAAAATATGGAGTCTTAAGAAAATACATCGACCATACTAGAATTTTTTTAACATACTAGAATTATTAAAAAAACTATTTTGGATTAGCTCCTGCAAGAAAAAGAATATAATATTTTTTTTACAAAAAAAAAAAAGAATATAATATGTTTGACTTATGGATCCCTCAGTTTAGTAGCCGTTCAGGAGATCCCAAACCCGTCCCGGGAGATCCACCCTGTGCGTCCCAACGGCTAGTTTTATAACGGTAAGAAGTTCAAACCTACACCCATTTAAATCAGGCCTTCCTTTCACTCCTCTGCCGCTTCGTCTTCGTCATCTCTTCGTACTTCCTCTCTCTCAGTCGTCTGCTTCTGACTGAGTCCAACACCGAGACTCATTCTTTTGCCATTCTGGATCCAATTATTTTTCTACAGAACGATAATCCCATTACAGATAGTCTTCTTAATTCATTATGTTCCAAGACATGTGGAATGCTCCCCCTGGTTTCAGACCCTCCAAGTCTGCTCCTTCTTCACCGGCGAAGCCTCTGGGGGTTCTCAGAACTCGCTCGGAATCCTTCCATGTGACCCACAAGGTCCCTGTTGGTGACACTCCTTACGTCAGAGCCAAAAATGTCCAGGCAAGTTTCTTGGGTTCCTTAAAATTTTGATCCCATCTTAGCTTTTATCAAGTTTCGGTTAGCGAGATTCTTCTGTTGTTCTTTTTTTTAACGATTTCCCTCGTTCAGTTGGTGGATAAGGACCCAGAGAGAGCCATTCCTCTGTTTTGGGCAGCTATAAATGCAGGAGACAGAGTGGACAGTGCTTTGAAAGATATGGCTATAGTAATGAAGCAGCAGAATCGGGCTGAAGAGGCCATTGAAGCTATTAAATCTCTTCGAAGCAAATGTTCAGATCAAGCCCAAGAATCTCTTGATAATATCCTCTTAGATCTTTACAAGGTTATTTACTTGTCCCAATTTAACTGTTCTCTGCCATGTATCACGAACAATACTCACAGGCTTTCTCTTTGACAGAGGTGTGGGAGACTGGATGATCAAATAATTCTCTTGAAGCACAAACTGTTCTTAATCCAACAAGGTTTCGCTTTCAATGGCAAGAGAACGAAGACTGCTAGATCCCAAGGAAAAAAGTTTCAAGTCTCTGTGGATCAAGAAGCCACTAGATTACTGGTAAGAAAGAACAAGAAGCGGGGATAATTTTTACTCTGGTTTTCTATGATTCAAGAAGCTAACATATGTGCATGTCGAATGAGTATAGGGAAACTTGGCGTGGGCACTGATGCAGCAGAACAACTACATCGAAGCAGAAGACGCTTACCGTAGGGCGCTCTCAATTGCGCCCGATAACAACAAGATGTGCAATTTGGGCATCTGCTTGATGAAGCAAGGGAGAATTTCTGAGGCTAAAGAGACTCTGAGTCGGGTAAAGCCAGCAGTTGCAGATGGCCCAAGAGGCTCAGATTCTCACTTGAAAGCCTATGAGAGGGCACAACAAATGCTGAAGGATCTGGAGTCCGAAACGATGACCAAAGGAGGGGTGGACAGGTTTGAACAGAGCAGGCTCTTCGAAGCTTTTCTGGGTTCTTCATCAATCTGGCAGCCTCAGCCTTGTAAAGATCATACCAGTACCAATACTAATACAAATACCAAATCCAATGCCATCAAAACCCAGGATGATTTTGCTGATGAGAATATGAATTCGAAAATAGTATCCAATTTCATGCCGCCACAGCAGAAGGGTGTTATTGGCAGTAAACAACACGTTGCCCCGCCATTAGGGATCTCCCTTAATGTTGCGGCTTCACCATTCTATGCTTCAAAATCCTTTAGTAAAGAGCCTTTGTTGTTAAGAGAAACAACTGGGAATCGTCATCATCATCTTCAATTTGCGGAGACTCTTAAGAGAACAAGATCTGGAAAAGCTGCTGGATCGATGACAGTGAACGAGGTAGGGGAGATTAATAATACGATGCCGAGGGAAACAGGGGTGCCCGAGAACAAGACAAGAAGGCTTTCCGTGGAAAGTGAAAGGGACAAGCTGACAGAGTTGTTGCCAAACAACGAGGACTTTGAAGATGCTATTCTTGCTGCCATTTTGGGGCCGACGGAGGAGTCAGATGACACTAACGCCTCAGGGATGTTCCACCAGAGGAAAATTGGCAAGAGGCTTAAGGTGTTTCAAGATATTACTTTATCTTTGAGTCCGAGGGCCTAAGCGAATTTGATTTTTTAAATTAATAAAAACATTCTCAATAAAACTGTTGTAATTTTAGGATGGGAGATAAACTTGTTCTCCATTTAATTATGTCTTTAGAGGGACTATGCTGATAATCAGTTCTGCCAATAGCTGTAGCTACATGGTAGATTACAAGTTGTAGTTCACTTGTCTTATTCCCATTTATTTATTTGTTAAGCCGCCTCCTTGTAAACGAGGCACTCCATTGACTAATAAATCAATGTCTATGAGCAGATTTCCACATTGCATTGTTTTTTTCCCGACATTCCCATATGAGTTTTTTCTGTAAAAGTATTGCAAAAGGGGAACATAGATTAAGACATTCACAGGCATGGGAGAAACTTTGTAAAGAGCATCCTAATCTTGATGAAAAGAATCTGAACGGAACAACGCGGCTTGAAGCCTAGCTCTGAGAGTTTCTTGTGGGAAGCTGCATAATCTATCAAAAAAGCATCCTCGTTCTAGAGCAACAAATCAGAATTTCGTCAGCGTAGGTCTCTAGAATACATTATAGGGAAAAGGAAAACCAATAATATCTTTTCTTAATCTCATGTTTTCCATTTCAAGCTCTTTAATTTGCTGATTACCTCTGCGTAAAGCTCCACATATTTGCGGAACTCAGGATCCTCCACGAGAGCCTTGTCTGTGGGAAGCTTCAATAAGTCACTTGGCTCCTCTTTCAGCAATTCCCTGAACCCAATTTCAATTCTCATTCATTCCTCCAAATACTTGTTAATTTTCATCACTTCAGGCTCCGCGTCTTACTTAAAATACGAATTATCGAACTTCGTATAGTTCCTTGTCCATGGGCCTTCAAAGCCTGAACGTTCTCGATGTGCCTTCCCCTAATTTCTTAAAATCAAATAATGAATTTCAAAGTATTCTTCAACTAATATGATTAAATAGTTTTGGATGCTTCGTCATATTACCATCGTGTGGCCTCCGGAGAGAGCGACAATATCTTTATCAGTCAGACCCATGCGATAAAACACATCTCTTAAATGCCTTGCACCTATCATTACAGATGTATGTGATGATAATATTGACTGTGTTATAAAACAAGCAAATCACAACTTTTTTTAACAACATAACCAAACCATAATCAGAGTGCGGGATCATTAACAAGTGCACGAACTATTGAAATAGATAATTGAGAATTGAACTTTTGATTGAATTCAATCAAAGAATCAAATTAATATCAGTTAAGCACGAGAGGAGAAGTAATTTCACGATGTATTGTCAGTTAATATAAGTTATCTCAAACATCCAGATCCCCCAAAAACAATTAATACCTTCTTGTTTGGCATCTGGAAGCCGCCCTTCTTCTGGGGACATCATTAAATCCTGGTCAAGAGAAAAACAGAGTCGTGGCCAAGGTTCTCTGTTGTGTAGGAGAGGATGACCTTACCTTTCTGCCTAATTATTAATTATAGAGTTGCTGCCATGACCTTACCTTTCTGCCTGGAACGAAGTCAATTGTTGGGCCCCCAGTGATCTCTACTGCAACAACACCAGCAAGCTAAAAGGCAAGATCAATTATACAAGTTAGTCTATGACTAAGAATATAAAAGTCTTAATTTATTTGAGAGTTTTCTTGAAGCACTGTCTTTTTTTTCGTGGTCAGAGGAGGGGGGAGGGGAAGAAGCTTATACGTCAAAGCCAGTAAATTCACGGTGACAAGGAATAGTTGTTTAGCACTTTAAAGTATTGAAATAACCTGGTACAGATCGGCATATGTGATTTTTGGATGTTTGACCTTCACATCCTCTGTTCTCAAAAAAATTAAATACCAAATATAGTAAGGGTCAAGGGGGGGAAATGTATCTGGGTCAAGCGAAATAAATAAGAAAACTCACCGCAAAGTTCTACTGCTAGTTTTAAACCACTGTTTGTGTTGTGTCTCAACTCTTGCTCACTTCTGATTGACCCATTAGGGCCTCCTGTTTTCGTCTTCGCATCGTAGGTTCCTGCATCATGCCACCTAAAATACATACAATCTCATTAATCTCCAGAAAGATGATTATAAACATGTAACAGGCAGGAAATTATTTCAAATGCGTCGCATGGTCACTCGGAAAATGATATCTGGAGCAACAAAAATCACGCAGGAAGAGTTGATTATTTCAATTTCTTTTTAATTTGGCCTCTGCAACCAAAAGGATCGAGCATGGTGAGAAAGAAAGAGAGAAGCAATTACGCCAAACGAAGCACGAGAGGAGCGCAGTTGTTGGTGTAGATGAGAGAACGAAGGTCGCGACGGGCCTTGTCGATCTGCTTGACATAATCTAGGTCAACACGAGGAGCCGCCATTTACAACACAACGCGAGAGGAAGGCAATAGAAATGCAGGGCGATTTCTGTTCTGGAGAAGGTGAGAGAGACGGAGAGAGGCATCATAAGGATTATGTTATGAGTGACTTGAGAGTATGGTATTGAGGTTGCACGGAATCCAAGTAAGAGAATCTGTTCTTGTTTCCCCAGAGAGAGTACAACCAAAACAACCTTTATCCGCACTACAACTTTCAGAATAAAACTCCTTTCCATCTCTCCCCACAAGCTTCAACGAAACGACTCATTTCTCTGTTTAATGTTCAAGTTAACCCAGCATATGACTGAAACAACCACTTAATTCGCTCTGTGCTTTGTATTTAACAAAATTATTAAAATTACTTGGATCCTGGGATCATATTTAATTTTTCATGTATCGTGTTTAACCTTGATATGCCATTTATTTAGCTTCCTCAGCTCACTTGGATATTATTGGATGTTTATGATCCTTGTTGCATAGCTATTAGCCCAGACCTTGCATCGTAGTTTCTCTTTGTTGTTCTATATATAATTTCCATTCCATCTTCTTATTTGCTTGCATCCTAGCGAAATCGTGTAAAAGATCATGAAGTACTCACAACCATCTGCCAAAATTGTTTTAAAGAGTTGAGATCGCATCCTGACGAAATTATTGTAAAGGATACCAAACTCGCCATTGTTTTTTTTCATCGTTGACACGTCTACATCCTACGATCAACTAGAATCGCGATTTTGTAAATAAACTTGATTGAAATAAATAAGTTCTTTAGTCTCCTTTTGTATCTAAGAAAGAAATTCAAAAGCAACCGACATGAAAAATACTACTATTTTGCATCAGTGAAGTCTGTAGCAGAACATTGTCAAGTGTGCGTTTGGAGAAGATTTTAAAAATGAGCTTATAAAAAAACGGGCTTATGGACAGCTTATGAAAAAGGGCTTTTAGAGAAAAAATTATGGAAAAAAAAAGTAATTTTGAATAAATGAGTGTTTGAATAGTTGTTATAAAAAGGAATTTTGTAATTGAAACATTACTAAAAAATGTATGTATGAGAGATGAGAGAGGGTAAAAAGATAAAGGAGAGAGGAGAGAGGAAAGATTGTGAAAAAGATAGAGGAGAAAGGAGAGAGGAGAGAGGGTGAAAAAGATAGAAGAGAGAGGAGAGAGGGTGTAAGAAAAAGTAGGGGTAAAATAGTAATTGAGTAGTTGAAAAGTGGTTTACTGTTCTAAAAGCTACTCTGACCAGCTTATCTGAAACCATGGTTTGGTCCAAAAGCCCGTTTGAATAAATATAACTGTTTGTTTTAAAATTTCTCTAAACCGAAGTTTGGGTCAGAAACCCTTTTAAAACCTCGATTTTAACGGTTTCCAAACATGCCCTAAATTAAAAACGTTCGGCTGATATTCTTCCCTTGCATAATTTTTTTAACTCTTTGTGGCTTAATTAGTCGGTACTTTGTGTGTGTTTGAGCATTGCAGATGAATATTGCTTTCATATACCGATCGATCGTATTAGATTATTCCTGAGATCGATTGTGTCATTTGCTCCCCAGTTCAATTCATACCTCACCTCTTGTGAGAAAGGCTGGTATATCATTAATTTGGAAATGAAGTAATTTGAACTAAAGTAATCTCTCACACTTTAATTATATTTTAAAAAAAATGCAGTATTCTTATTTAGCTTGCGCACTAGATCGAGTAAACTAAAATCACAAGCTAAAGTGAATGGTTGAGGAAGGGGGGCTAAAATAAAGAATGTGCATGAATATTTTCAAATTATATTTCAAAGAATCATCTTATTAAAGAGTTACACTGATGAAAATGAGATTAAATAAGGATTATTTTGCAATTCATATAGGGGAAGTGGCCAGTGGGTGATGATGTTCAGTTGCTTCTTCTGCTCCAGAGGAAACCGAGGATGATGGCGGTGGTGGCAACAGCAAATCCGATAACCTGCACCAAGCTGAGACGATTGGGAGAAGCAGATGCTGACTTTGGTAAACTCGTGCCTAGCTCTGACAGTTTCTTGTGGGAAGCTGCATAGTCTACGAAGAAAGCTTCCTCATTCTGCACCGACAAATTTGAATTTCATCAGCTCAAGTCTCCCTGGCGAAAATAAAGAGAACTAATCATATTTCTCAATTACCTGTGCATAAAGCTCAACGTACTTGCGGAATTGAGGATCCTCCACTAGAGCCTTGTCTGTAGGAAGTTTCAATAAGTCGCTTGGCTCCTCTTTCAGCAATTCCCTGCACCCAATTTCAATTGTCATTCCCCCAAATACTTGTTAATTCTCATCATCACCTCAGGCTCAGTGGCTTACTTAAAATACGAATTATCGAACTTCGTATACTCCCTTGTCCACGGGCCTTCAAAGCCTGACCGTTCTCGATGTGCCTTCCCCTAATTCATTCAAAATCAAATTATGATCTTCAAAGTGTTCTTCCACTAATCTGATTAACTAGTTTTGGATACTTCATCGTATTACCAGCGTGTGGCCTCCGGAGAGCACCACAATATCTTTATCACTCAGACCCATGCGATAAAACACATCCCTTAAATGTTTTGCACCTGAGCTCATACCATCACAGTTAAATCATTCAACCAAAAAAAAAAAACGAAAAGTTGAATCCGGCGTCACACCTTGTGAAGGATCGTTGGTAACAGCGAGTATTGAATCAACAAGAGATTATTACTACCTAGTTTACCGTCTGGAAGCCGCCCTTCTTCCGGGGATATCAATGAATCCTGGTCAAGAAAACAACAAAGTTATTAATTAACGGGACAGAGTTTTCTCGTGTGAGTTAGAACTTTGAGCTGCCGCGGCCTTACCTTTCTGCATGGAGAGAAGTCAATTGCTGGGCCCCCTGCGATCTCTACTGCAACAACACCGGCAAGCTAAGACCAAAACTCGATCATATACATGAGTAAGCAATATAAAAATCATTATAGACAAAGAATAGTTGTTTAGCACTTTAAAGTAGTATTGAAATGACCTGGTACAGATCGGCGTATGTGATTTTTGGATGTTTGGCCTTCACATCCTCTGTTTTAGAGAAAAAAAATTCCAAATAGTGAGGGTGAATTGGGTAAAAATGTATCTGGATATCAAGTGAAACAAGGAAGAAAACTCACCGCAGAGTTCCACTGCTAGTCTTAAACCATTGTTTGCGCTGTGTTTCAACTCGTGCTCATTTCTGATTGACCCATTGGGACCCCCTGTTTTTGTCTTTGCATCGTAGGTTCCGGCGTCATGCCACCTGCAAATATATGGAGTCAGCCGGAATTTATTTCAAATCCGTCGCATAATCAATCGGGAAATGATATTTAGAGCGACGAAAATCAGAAAGAGTGAAGCATATTTACGCCAAACGAAGCATGAGAGGAGCACAGTTCTTGGTGTAGATAAGAGCGCGAAGCTGGCGACGGGCCTTTTCGATTTCCTTGACGTCATCAGCGTCAACACGAGGAGCCGCCATTTTCAACCCAACGCGAGAGGAAGGCGATGGAAGTGAGATTTCTGATCTTAGAAGGGGAGAGAGAGGCATTATAAGGAGTACGTTAACATTATGAGTGACTTGAGAGAATGGCTTTTGGTTTGCATGGAATCGAGTAAGGCATTTGTTCTTCTCTCCATCTCTCGACAAGCTTCGACGAAACGAATCGATTCTCCCTTGAGTTAGCGCCTAAAACAAAACGATTCCATATTTCGGGGCCGTATGATAAAAGACGTATATAAGAAAACTTCGCCTGACATCAGAATACAACATTTACGAGGAAAGGGGTGGTACATGGGAAAAATGTATGATACTAGACACAGAAAATATTAATTAATTAACATTATTCGTAGACGATAATGCCGTGAATCATAAATTTACTTGAAATTATTTGTGTCAGAAAACTCGCACCAATGAATCACTTACAGGCTAGCAAGGGTTATATACGCAATGTTAATTTGGAAATTTGTCAGAAACAAGCTTTTGTAACTCTTGGGCCGAGGCTAGCAGGTCTCACATTACTTGATCAAAATTTGATTAATGGGTTTCTAACCACATGCTAAAGAATCTTAAAAACTCATCCTCGGGTCAATATACCTGTCTATACCTATATCAAAATGATCGCATTTAATTTTTGAAAAACAAAATATTTTTAATTTGATTATATGCATTTTTTATTAATTTAAATCAGTTGGGGTAGTTTGATCATCAATTAATGGTGTTAATTAATCTATTCCAATCGAAAAGCATTACCCGTATATCATTAAAAAGATTATAATATTGAATGTATTATTCAATTTTATGTGTAGAATCTTAAAATTAGGATACGTGTGGTAATAGGATAAAAAAATAAATAAATAAATAAATAAATAAGTGATTTTGATAGAATATAAGAATCAATTAGCTACCTAGTATGTGCGTTCTCAACATATATAGCTTAAATCTAAGAAGATTCACCAATATTCTTCGCTTGCATAATTTTTTCTACTTCTTTTTGTGGCTTAATTAATTATTTTTCTGTTTTCTACGTTGGAGAAGAATTTCTTCCAAGCAGCTGCATGTCAATAGTGTTATTTGTTCCGGCAAGTTCAATATTTATACTTCCCCTTCTGTGAAAAAGGCCCGTGTGTGTGTATATATATATATATATAAATCATTGATTTGGGAATGAATTAACTTGAATTGAAGCAATCACTCAGTTTATGTACGTTTCAACAAAAGAAATGCTTTATTCTTATTTTGCTCCCTCAAGACCCCAATAAAGGGAGTATAATGGTTCAAAGAAATTAAATACAAAGATTCATCTTATTAAAGGGGTTCGTTGTTCAGGTACATTGATGATGAACAAGGATCGATTTGCAATAATTAATTGCAGTAGCTAGTGCGTGATGTATTATTCACTTGGTTCTTCTGCTCAGGAAGAAACCGAGGATGATGGTGGTGGTGACCACAGCAATTCCGATGCCCTGCACCAATCTCACACGATTCCGAGAACCAGAAGCTGATGACTTCTGATCAGTTTGTGTTGTGTCCCCCTTCCCTGACGTTGCTACGCTCATTCCTAGCTCCCATACTTTCTTTTGCACCGCCGCATAATCCTTCAAGAAAGCGTCCTTATCCTGCACGGTCGTGGCAATTTAATTGCCATCATATCCCATTCATTTTTCATTACTATATCTGTGTTTGGCAATATAATTAATTAATAATTACCTTTGCGTATGTTTCTACCCACTTGCGGAATCCTGCACCCTTTAATAAGGGGTTCTTATTGTCGGGTTGATCCTTCTTCTTCTCCAGATGTCTGTTAATAAGAGTTGCCTTCAATTACTATACCGCATGATAATAATTACCCAAAAAACTAAAATTGCCAATTCTCATCATCTCAACATGATGGTTTACATAAACACGAGTTGTCAAACTTTAAGTCTGTTCTTTTGTCATCAGGAGTTTTCTCTTGGCCGTCATTCAAGTCTGCTTTTTTGACATCAGAAGTTTCCTCTTGGTCGTCATTTGCTGCTGGCAGATTCTGATCAATTCGTTAAAGAATGAATTTAATTACAAGTATGCACGATAATTAACTGTAGCATATATGATAGAGGAGGATTTAACATTTTAACTGGACGCTTCATGTATCGTACGTTGATCTTACCAATTGGTAGAGGCCGCCAAGCAATGCCACCATCATGTCTTTTTCTTCAAGACCCATGCGTTTTGTGATTTTCTCCAATTGTGTTTCATCCGAAACCATCACTTACAAATTAAATACAAGAGACCATATATACAGAGAAAACTATACATCATGCATAATATAACGATTCCCATCCATGAAATATCAGCTAATAATATTATCACCTAGCTCGTTATTCGGAAGTAGCCGGCCTTCTTCTGGATACTGCATAGAATCCTAAATAAGAGGAAACAAAATGATTCATCGAACCGCGTGACGTGCATGAAATTAATTAAAAATGTGACAAAAGAACGTGGTAACGATCGACGACAGTATATATGTAGTACCTCTGCCGGGAACAAGTTCAATTGCGTGGCCGCAGGCGATCTTAACCGCAGCAACACCAGCAAGCTAAAATACAAAATCAACCATGCACGCACACCGTGATCACCGGTTTATTAGAAAATCTTGAATCGTCATCTTGTATGTTTCTCATCATTGTAACAAAATATTAATCTGAGGAGAACTTTAGAGGATTCAAATCACCTGGTATAGGTCCGCATATGTGATTTTCTCATTCTTCTTCTTCTTCACTTCCTCTGTTCTCAGAAGAAAACAAATTAAAACGTGAGGCTCTCCACACCTACGGCATCTGTCAAAATAAACCCAAACGAAGAAAACTCGCAGCAAAGCTCCACGGCTTTACCCAAACGCTTATTAGAGGGATGACTCAACTCCCCCGGAGTTCTTATTGAACCATTGGGACCTCTTTTTATCAAATAATACTCAGTACCAGTAACAAAATCGTAAATCCCAGCGTCAAGCAACCTGCAAATTACATATACATAGAACCTTAAAAGCAGGCAAATATTCAAACCGGCAAGAATATGTATCATAAGTTGGTAATTACGCCAAATGAAGCATGAGGGGATTGTAATGCTTGGTGTCAGAGATCAGTTTATCAAGTTGTTGACGAGCACTTTTGATCTGCTTGCTATATTCATCGTCAACTTTGTGGGGGCGCCATCAGTGAGTAGAGTTGGGGGATATATTTGTAATTTGTGTTGTGGCAGAGGAGACGGATTTTGAATGTGTGATTGTGTGGAGGATTTAGAAGGCGACAGAGTAGTATCTATAATCAAATGCTGGAGAATTCTGAGCATGGTTTTGGGCGTTGACATGAAGCAATTCAAGAAAAGCATTTGTCCATCTTCTCCTTTGCACCAACCAAAACGAAGGAAAGCATAACATATTTGATTTATTTCTGAGATTTTTTAATGAATACTTTGTCGTTAGTCATAGAATTTAATCAAATTAAAAATGAATTTTGATGCCCCATAATATTGGGGGCGAAGGGTAAGGCATAATATGTTTTTCCTTTACGTAAAGAACTGAAGCCTAGTCCAGAAAGTACGTCGTCTGTCATGCTTCCTCGTATAAGCCGAATAATAATAGGTATCGATGTATGTATGTATACTTTTAAGTTTTAAGTATGCATAATATTACTATATCTTTTATAATTTTCCCAGTAAAAATAGTCTAAACAAGATAAAAAAAAACTAAATTTAAATGTCGTTTGGATACAAATTCTTCACTTTGTCGCCAAAAAGAAATTAATTCTTGGGCCAAGGAAAACTGATTCTTTACTCTGTATTTGTTGTCTTTCCAGACCAAATTATCAGCAACCAAAGCATTGTGATATGATATCATCAACTATTCAACTAGTAAATGCAATAATCTAACAGTTAAAAAAAACTGAGTGTGATTAAACTTTAAATCCTACACCCCCATTTCTTTCAAGCCACACTACTACTGGGGGCAACAGCAAACTTGCCACGCAACCAAGTCATTCGTTTATCCCTTTTAAGAGACAAGAAAATCTCCCTCGCATTCGATTTATTGAACAGAGTTAGAGCAACAAAATACAGTGGTTGATCCACACCTTGCATCATTCTCACTTCTGATATCTCCAGGTGTTGTCACCAAAAACCTTCCCTTATTGACAGAACGTCCCGCTACTGACACTTGAAAAAGCAACTTTCAAGGTCTTGTCGCTTCGGTGAATCACTTGAGCCCTGATACATTTTCGGTGCCATGGAGCTAGACCAGTGAGCTATAACGCTTTCCTCAAAGAATGGCTGCTTCCAAGCCCACCTCCTGGTTGTCATCGCTCGATCACTTCCTTTTCCAGATCCGAGGATGATGAAGATGATAACGATTCCGAAGCAATCCTACCTTCCACACCGATTGCAACGGGCAACCGCAAAAGAGGACGCAAAGGAATTGATGATGCCATCGCAGGAGCCATACTGGAGATGGCGGCTGCTTCAAAAACGAGAGCAGCCACGATAGAGGAATACAATGGCAGATATAGCATGGCTTCGGAATCGTTATCATCTTCATCATCCTCGGATCCCCATGACGACTCTTCTTGCTGTGTGCTCATGGGCTCTGGGCAAGGCCTAGAAGTACCATCACCCTCAGATGCAGCTACGAATTCATGCCTGCCGTTGGTTACTGGCTCAGAAAATATTGTGCATAGGTCCTTATAGATTGAGCAGCCGCTGCCTTTAACCGTCTCGGCATCAGGACGTTCCTGCCAGCATGATCAGGAATTATCTTTTGAGAAAAGAAGAAAGGAGAAATACAATTTAGTGGAGAAGAAAATATCTCGAAAAAAAACAACAAAAGCCTCAAACCTAACGGGAGAAAAATCCTAATTAAACAGCCCATAATCATATTAAAGCTGGCCAATCTCTCTGCATATTAAATAAAGACTTCCTTCAAATACCATGTGCAGAAGGCCAAAACGGAAGCCATACAAACAATCCATCCCATAACATAAATAGGGTCAAAGTGATAGCAAAAGATCGATTTTTCTATAAGATTATAATCTTTAATCCAATGAATGACAAGATATTGCAAGATTAAAAACGAAAAAGAAATCCCCAATCACTTGAACAGCCTGTTGGTGAAATAGCAGAAAATATAATTCCTGATGTACATGATTTGGAATGCATGATTAAAAAATTGACATGAAAAACTAATGAGATAACAGACTATGAAGACGAACATAATTAAGTTGCCATACATCTTGAACAGGCAACAAAAAATATGTTCTAGTTAAAGCAAAACCGCTGAAATCTTGCCACAAAAGATATCAGTTTCAAGGGACATTGGAATGATCACGTAATGGAAGCATGACTAGAACAGACTTAAAAGACTAACATGTGATGACGATAAAACAAAAAAGAGAGACACATACCCTGATGTATTCAGCCCAAACTTCCTCCTTGGCAATAACAGATCCTGTGGCTTCATCCCAAGTAAAATCGCTCGGTTCGAGAATAGACTTTACAGTTGTATACTGCTTCCTCAATACTGAATATCGATTTTTGAGTTGTTCTTTATCCCATTTGAGACCTGTGTTGCTGTAAAATTCATCACAAATATATTTCCATGCCTTCTTGTTAAAAGAATTGCTCTGTTTATTCCCTTTATGTACTTGGTCAACCATCAGGTCTACAAGTATCTTAGTGAGCGATATGGTCCACCTAGCCCTTGACTGTTGTTCCTGCTGCTGAGTTGCTAGTCTTCTTGATCTTGTAACTCGGCTTGCCATCTACCATTTTAACAGACAAAACATGCCTATTAAAGAGGGATACATATTTATGTATATGAGAGTTACCGATGGCTTCTAGATGACTGCACATAACTGATTCAATTATTATTGAAAGAGGCAAGAACAAATAACTGCAAATGTAAACAAGAACATTATGATGGATTAAGTCAAGGAACATGAAACCTACAAAACACACACACGCACAACAAAAGAAGAACCCGAGCAGACCATGTATTTACCAACCCAATTTAGTCCTCGCATAAATAAAAACAAAAAAAAAAAACAAAGAAAGAAAGAGGATGTAGTTGCCTCCCCCGTTTCCATTCGTTAGTGCCGAAAAGGAACACATTCGAGAACCAGAATGGCGCGGCGGCCGAATCGATACATTGGTTGGCGGAAGGAAAAGGGAATCCAGAATCCAGACAAACGCCTAAAACACAAGTAAGCAATAGCCACAGCCACGGAGAGGAGATTGAAGAGAGGGAAGGAGTTGTGAGCAAAACCAAGCAGCAACAAATTGTATCAATTAAAAAAAAAAACTTAAATTTACCTGAAGAGCTGCCTTGGTCATAAACTTCGACGGACAAAAGCTACTTACTTTATTGGGAATTTCATAATCGCCGGGCTTTTATGTCCGATAAGAAGGAAATTAGGAGATGCTCGACGAGCAGAAGGAACGGAGAAAGAGGATGCAATGATATGAATGAAGGGGTTCTGTTACATAAAACGCTCAATTATTATTATGCTAATATTTATTAGTTTAAAATAGGAAGAATCAATCAATCAAATATATGGTCCTATAGCTGGTACCTTCAATTTTTTTTCAATTCACTCCCCGCTCTTTCAAACGCTGATCAGGCCGCTTTTGGTTCGCTGAACTATGGAAATAAAAATAATAATAAAAAGCAGAAGTGTGTTTAGTATAAGAAATATGGTCAAGTAATATGGTCATTCTGCAACAAAAATTAATGTCTAAGAATTCCGCCATTCTAACATGGGATTCGTATATTTTAGAAATATTTTTTGTCATTCTCCCAATAATAAAATCTATGATAAATAACTCTACGTCTAATTGAAGAATAACATAACTTATTATAAATCATTAAATATTTTCATCTGTTTATTAGAAAAAAGGCAACCTCTCTCTAAACTAGGTTTGGCCACTATATAAATATTAGGCATTAAATATTTATCATCTTTTAAGAAACAAGGACGCATAGTTATTCATATATACTCATGACAATCTGAATTGCCGTTGAACCATTTTAATGAAGAATTTAGTTAAGGCCTGAGTGTTTCAGGTTCTTCTACGGTGGTCTTCATTGCAGCTTTAGCGCTATTATTATTAGTTTAATCCAACTGGTTTTTAAGCTTTTCATGCGCTATTTTGTCTTTACTTAGGGTGTTTTTGGATTGACTTTGGAGAATAAATTTTGGGAAGAATAGATTTTGGAGAATAAATTTTGAGAAAAATAGATTTTGGAAAAAATAAATTTTGGGAATAGAGATATTTGGATGATTAGTAGTAGAATTACTTTTTATATTAATAAATTACTAAAAAGGGTATGATTTTATTAAAAGTAAGAGAAAGAAAATATGATAGATAAGAAATAGAAGAGAGAAGAGAATGTAGAGAAGAAAGAGGAGAGAGAAGATAGTGCAGGGAGGAAGGAGGAGAGAGGAGAGAGAAAAAGAAGAGAGAGGAAAAAGAAAAAGAGAGATAAGAGAAGAGAGAGGAGAGAGAGTGTAAAAAAAATAGGGATAGAATAGTAATTGGATAATCCATAATCTAGATTTCAAATTAAAAGCTATTTTCAGTGGCTTATTCAAAACCTAAGTTTTAAATCGAGATTTTGCCTAAAATTAATTCTCAATAAAAATGACTGTTTGTGTAAAAAAATTTTAAACCGCGATTTTAGCCAAAATTCATTCTCAAAATTGATATCCAAACATACACTTAGGGTGCGTTTGGATTAGCTTTTGGAGAATAGATTCTGGAAAATAGATTCTGCGTAGAATAGATTTTGGGAAGAATAGATTTTAGGAATAAATATGTTTGGATGATTAGTAGTATAATCACTTTTTATATTGATAAATTACTAAAAAGGGTATGATATGATTAAAAGTAAGAGAGATGAAAGATAATAGAGAAGAAAGAGGAGAGAGAAGAGAGTGTAGAGAGGAGAGAGGAAAGAGAAAAAGAGAGATAAGAGAGGAGAGAGGAGAGAGGAAAGAGAGAGGAGAGATAATAGAGAAAAGAGAAGAGAGAGGAGAGAGGGTGTAAGAAAAAGTAAGGGTATAATAGTAATTGAATAATCCAAAACCTAGGTTTTAAAGAAAAAACTATTTTTAGTAGCTTATTCAAAACCGAGGTTTTGCCTAAAATTAATTCTCAACAAAAATTACTGTTTGTGTAAAAAAATTTCAAACCGTAATTTTGACCGAAATAAATTTTAAAACCTAAGTGCCACACAGGCACTTAGAAAGTTTGCCTTCATGTGATAGAAAATCAATTAAACAAAAGTGAAGAAAAAGGGTGGGGAAAGGGAAGAAAGCTAAGCAAACCCGTGAGTAGAGTCAGGACAAGGGCCCTATTGAGACTTAGACATGCAAATAGGTCAAATTTTAAGTAGGGTGAAAGTTTGGTAAAGCTTCAGTTATTTAGTAAGTAAGATAGATTTTAGATCTATTTAAACATTTATTAATTTAAATAAATTAAGATTTTTTTAAGACCTAATATATAAACTTACAGTCAGACATATTTAATATTATATATATTTTAAGTAAGCTTAAAAACTATTTAAAATATTTTATTTATAAATATATAAATTTTAAAGTCTATTAAAAATATATATTTATATAAATTTTAATTGACTTGAAACTTATTTATCGTCTATAAAACTTAAAATACATTTTTTGTAAAAAAAAATTATATAATAAATAACTGTCTAAAAATAATTTAATCATGTAGGGCTTCTACATGCTGAGGCGTAAGCCAACAAAAAACCTATCTACATATTTAAGCCTAAGGTGAAATTTGAGACCCTCATAGGAGCGGAATTTGCTTGCGACGAAGTCGTCATATAAAATTGACAAAAAAAGGAAATTCTAGAAGTTTAGAAAAGCATAAATGAAATAACAATAATAACACCAGAGAGCGGTTTGTTGGCGAAGATTGGTTCGCTCAAGCTCAACGAACGCTTCAACGGCAAAATTTCCCGGCCAAAGAGGTTCGTTTCTCTCTCTTTCATCTCCATCTGCATACAGCACTGAATAATTCCGTCTTTCTCCATAAGCATTAGGGTTTCCTAATTTCTTGAAAAGTTTCTTTCTTTTCGTTGCAAGATCCCACCTTATCCTTATTCTTCACTCTCTGCATTTCACAATTAGGGTTCGGAAACGTTTGGGCATTCTTTTGTTTTTCATTTCCTTTACTTATGGAAGGTTGTTCTTTTTCGGCATTTGTGTTTTGCTTCATACAGATCTGTAATTGAAGCAGAAGCATTAGAAGGCGAAATCAGCGGGCCGTGTGATCGTGTCCTCAGGCGAAGATCTGAGGCTTTCAATATTCAACAAAGATGAGCGCTTCTAGGTTCATAAAGTGCGTCACTGTTGGGGATGGAGCTGTGGGCAAGACATGTTTGCTAATATCCTATACCAGCAATACCTTCCCCACTGTGAGCTCTTGTTAATTTTTCCTTTGTTTTTTGAGTATGATACTAAAATATGGGTTTTTGAGGAATTATAATGAGAATGTTAAAATACGAGAAATGGGAAGAAGGCCTTTAAGCGGCGAAGAAAAGTGTTATTTCTTATGCTCCTGTTGTTCTGGTAAGTCAGTTTGGCAGAAATAACGAAACAATGAATCCCCTCTTTGGGGTGGTGAAGCGAAGTATGTTGATCAATTTATTCCTTTGGATGGGAGAATTTCTCCAAACTCAAAGGGGTATTCTGCGATTTATGTTGCATATAATCTATGTTTCTGAAAGGAATGGAGAAGATGATGTTTAATGGTTAATGCAGTATACCATTGGCGTCTTAAGCCCGACATGATTAGCACTTTGAAAGTATTTAATGAATTAATCAAGGTTTACTAAACCTTGTTTTGACCTGCATGTAGGGTTGTAATCATGATGTTAGATTATGTCTTTACGCATGTAGCAAGAACAGTACGTAATAGAGTTACATTTGTGTCAGAGCTAGGGTCACTTCCTATATTTATATCAATGTCCATGCATATTAGGTTTTGATAAATTGTCCATGCTGTTTGTATTTGAAAGGAATGAGAATACAGGAAATGGTGTTTTGATTACCTATTTAAAGTAGAAGCATATTTCGATGACACACTATAATGGATAAACCGCAAGGTTTGGTGTTGATCTCATATTTTTATGCTAACTGGAAAAAGGAGACCATTGTCATTTTACCTTTTTCTACATGTGCTTACAAACAGGATTATGTGCCAACTGTTTTCGACAATTTCAGTGCAAATGTGGTTGTCAATGGAAGCACTGTTAATTTGGGCTTGTGGGACACTGCTGGTAATGCTGCCCGGTTACTTTTTATTACTGCAATTTTATATTGCTTCTGCTTTCTGGATTTTGATTGTTTTATTTTGTGGAACAGGACAAGAAGATTATAACAGATTGAGACCTTTGAGTTACCGTGGCGCTGATGTTTTCATACTGGCTTTCTCTCTCATAAGCAAAGCCAGTTACGAAAATGTTTCCAAAAAGGTACCATGTTCCTCTGTATTTGGGAGTTGAAGCATCATCCGCTAGGTTTTTTTATCATTTGAATTATCTTTCGCTTATCTCTTGGAGCTTGAATATCACTGGTTTCATTATGATCTGTAAAGAACAATATACTGCATTCTATCCTTTTAATAAAATCATGTTAATTTGTTGGTTTAATTTCCAGTGGATTCCAGAGTTGAAACATTATGCACCTGGTGTCCCCATAGTTCTGGTTGGCACTAAGATTGGTGAGTTTATATGAATAGTATAACTTGTTAGTTAAGATTGGTGAGTTTATATGAATAGTATAACTTATTAGTTGTTTCCTTGTAGCTTATAAATTATTGATTTTAGCAGCTCGTTCTGTTATAACAAAGTTATATGACATCAAATTCTACTGGCTGGGTTATTATGGTTACATACAATTTCTTATTTTGGATTAGTTGGCTTCTTGATTAATGTCTTTGGAACTGTCCAATATCAATAACACGGATGATTTATTATTTTTCTGTGATGTTCATTTCTCTTCTGTGATGAACTGTTGTATAGGTTGTTCTTATATGTCAGATGGGAACTGAGAACTCCTGGTTCTTTTAATGCAATTTTTTTACTTTCATTTATTCCTCAAATAGTTGATGTTGCAATTTTTTTGGATTGTTAGCGCCCCTTTTATCCTTTCTCTCAGCATCAGCGTCAAATAGTTAGACACTGTTCATCATAAAACATGTCTTCAAAAATATTTCCCGTGACTTTCTTTGTTGCTTGTGGCTATGGAATTCTTTTTGTATGAGGGTAACTGGTGAATAAAGGACGTGAGGTGGAGTTGAAAAAACAGTTGTGAAGAGGTTGTACTATTTATTTAGCTGAGTTGTGTTCTTAAAATTTCTTGTTCGGACAGATCTTCGGGATGATAAGCAGTTCTTCATAGACCATCCAGGTGCTGTACCTATTACTACGGCTCAGGTAAATATGATCAATCTTGCTTGGTAATGTTATTTACATTTAGGGCATCTCTGGAAGCCTTTTAATCAAAAGGAGAAAAAGAAAAATTGACATTGTATTTTATCCAAGGGAGAAGAGCTTAGGAAGCTGATCAATGCACCTGCTTACATCGAATGCAGTTCGAAAACCCAGCAGGTATTAGTTGAGTCTATTATTGACTTTCTTCTGACGACAGTAAATTTGAATATTTAGATTTGAAGTTTTGTTGTGGACTTTACTGCAGAATGTGAAGGCAGTGTTCGATCAGGCCATAAGAGTTGTTCTTCAACCGCCAAAGCAGAAGAAAAAGAAAAATAAAGCAAGGGCCTGTTCCATATTATGATTTACTAGGTGTAAACATTGGAAAGCCCTCTGTGTTCCTGTTGCTTTTTAATCATTCATTTGCAGCTGAAGAAGTGAGAATCTACATGGGTGTTGGTCTGACGGTACTCTAAATCTCCTTGAAGCACGAGGTGGTTTTGATTCTTTGCTTTCTAGGAATTGTTGTGAACTCTAATTGTCAAATTTGCATTTCATGGTTCCCCACCTTTTTTCTTAACTTACCGTTTTGATTTATGTATTAATAGACTGGGATATCCCAGTTAGGAGAACAACCTTGTTTGCTTGAAGAGATATATATATATATATATATATAAATTAATTTGTATTATGTCGTTAGGCTTTGTCTTTGTACAGAGGTTACTAGTTCTATGGCGCGATCTGGTTGTTCTACAAGTAGCGTGGAAATGCTATTTTCCCTTGTGTTTTCTCGACTCGCTGGCATTTATTCACGAAAATGACACCAGAAAGAAAAGGGGAGAAAAAAAAAATGATAAAACTCATTTATGTTTTGATACCCTGAAAAAAAAAACTGCATGACAAATAATATTGAAAATGTGTTCGCCCGAAAAAGAAATATTGGACTCGTAAATATGGATTGATTCAAAGAAAAGCAGGCGTAATTAGGACTTATGGGGTAAGGATTCAAGAAAAGACTTGATTCAAAATTTTCTACAATCAACATAAAACGCGCACACAAAATACAACCACGTTAATTTTTTAAAGTGGACGTTATTATTTGTTTTAAAAAAAATAAAAGAGGTGTTTTTCCTTGTATTTTTTAAATGATGTTTAAAGTAATATTAAGACTTACTTGAGGGAAATAAAATATATTTTCTGCTACTAAAGTATGTAGCAACTTTTGTTTCAAAAATGTAGGAAAAAATTTTACTTTTTAATTTATATAAATGGCATTAGTTATATTATCATAAACCATCTGGTGGCCGGATAATAATATGAATGAATCATAGAGAAGCTATGAACTATGTTGAAATGAGTAGAGGTTCAATTATGCATGATAGGCGGCATGAAGATTCTGTGATTCAGCCGCTTCACATGAAATGATGCCACATAATTCTCTTTTTTTTCCTTTGATTAATGAGCAGGCCTTATTTGCAGATGAGATCAAGTACTCGTCAAACATTGCATTTCGTTAAGAGCACAATCTTATGACTGCAAATAACATTACTAATGGATGCAAATTTACGTTTATTTATGAAGTACAGTGTATCTCATATAACCCAGTAAATTAAGCTTTGCCCTCCTACATCAAAAGGATCCAAATTGACAGAAGTTCATTTACCTGGTGTCAACATGAATTCTCTATTTCAGAAGCTTCTTTCTCAAATACCTTTAGTCATTCTTTGGTTCTCTGCCATAGCCATCATCTTTGAACAAAATGGCTCTGCTGTAAGTCTGCCAAACAATGAAACCATACCAGCAGTCTTCGCTTTTGGAGACTCCATAGTGGATCCAGGAAACAACAATTACATAAACACTCTTGTCAAGTGCAATTTCTCGCCATACGGTAGAGATTTCGCTGAGGGAAATCGTCCAACTGGCAGGTTTAGCAATGGTTTAGTCCCCTCAGACATCATAGGTGGCGTGCCAATTGTATTTTTCTATTTTTAATACCAGCACAGAAAATTATGGATATTTTCTCTCTGACTTTTCTCATATTCTTCTTCTTCTGCTCTCTCTCAGCTGGAAAATTTGGTGTAAAGAAGCTTTTGCCGGCTTATCTGGATCTAAGCCTGCAACTCCAGGACCTCCTCACCGGTGTAAGTTTCGCCTCTGGTGGCGCTGGATATGACCCTCTCACTTCTGAATTAGTGGTATATAACTAACCCTGCACAACATTTTTTAGGTGTTTCGATTTGTAATTCAGTTAATGTGAGGCTAAGAAGGAAGAGATATCTTCAAAGTTATCATTTTTCGCAAACATTGATCACAAGAATCTAAGGGACATGTGTTTTATGGTTCTGTTAACATTCTATTTGTTGTGAAAGTCTGTGATACCGTTGTCAGATCAGCTGAACATGTTCAAAGAGTACATACAGAGTATAAAAGATGAAGTTGGAGAAAACAGAACGGCAATTATAATATCAAAGAGCATATACATAGTATGCACAGGAAGTGATGACATTGCCAATACTTATGTTCAAACACCAATTAGGCGACTTCAATATGACATTCCATCTTACACAGACTTAATGTCTGCACAAGCTTCAAACTTTTTGCAGGTGTGTGCTTCGTATTCCATCCAGAAGACAAAAAATTAAAACTTCAGATTTTGTGATGTGTATATTTTAACAGGAAAAAGAAATAAAACTTGAGTGGAATGCAGGAGCTTTATGGAATAGGTGCGAGAAGAATTGGAGTGTTTGGGATAACAGCAATAGGGTGTATGCCATCACAGAGAACAATAGAAGGAGGCATCCTGAGAGAATGTTCAAACAATGCCAACCTAGCAGCAGTTCTGTTCAACTCCAAGCTCAATTCTGAAATGGGTGTTCTTAATAGCAAGTTTCCAGAATCTAGGCTTGTCTATCTTGATGTTTACAACCCTCTACTTACACTTATTCAAGACCCATTTACATATGGTAATCCTTCACATTCTTACCATATCACCCAAACGTGAGAGTTGCAGATTTGTAAACAAGTTGATCCGTTGATTGCTTTTTTATGTGTGGCGTTGTTTCAGGTTTTAAAGTGACAAACAAAGGGTGCTGTGGAACTGGAAATATAGAGGTCGGCATCTTGTGCAACCCTTACAGCATAAATACGTGTGCAAACTCTTCAGACTATATATTCTGGGACAGTTACCATCCTACAGAGAAGGCTTATCATGCCCTTAGTTCTCTGGTGCTTGATGATAAAATCAAGGACTTCTTCTAGAAAAAAAATTTCCAATCTTAATTGAAACCGCTACTTCGTTATGGGGTTTGATTTTCTATCAGTTTAGTCTTTCGTGTTCCCTCGTTTAATAATTTCTTAACCACTGACAAAATATCTCCTGAAGCATTCATGTATCGTGTTTGGCATAGCCACACAATGCAATCCATTGAACAGAGTTTTACATAGAAATTCTCTCCTATAGAAGTTCTTCCAATTTCAACTTTTTTTTTCCTGATTTACATTTCTAAAAGGTAACGCGATACCTTGAATAAGCATAAGTATTCGGTTTCCTTTTAGCGGGAGAAAATATTATGATACTCAGAAAAAATGCATGGGTACTGGAACACATAAAACAAAGCATTTCATTCCAACGTGAAAGAGCAACTAATTGTGGACACAGAAACAACTAGCAGACGTTTGACATACGCAAGTATTGATAATATATAAAGTAATCCAACGGATATTTTATAACCCTCGTCATTTTAGACATTCGAAATATACACACCAACTGAAACGCCCCAAAAGAAACTAGAGACAAAGCAACTATACACAAGTATTGGATTATTGTTATTCTTCCTGCTACTGCTTGTAGAAACTAGAAACCAAGAAACTATACACGGTAGAAAAACATGAGGTGATGAAAAAGACGTATATGGATATAGCAAGAGTACATCAGCGAAGTTTATTCTGAGCAACAGCCTGACATAATTCATCCTCATAGAATAGAACTCGATTAGAAGCCAAGCTTTTCGATAGGGGCTTTGGTAAAACTGATGGCATCATACATCGAGGAGGGAATGCTGACTCCTTGAAAAGGACTGCTGCAACCTGCCGCATCTCCGAAACTTTTAAGCGAGAAGGTGGTCGTGGCCCATGTCTGGGTGCTTTAGGCGCGTGCGGACTTGAAATCTTCATACCCTTCCCATCGCCCCTGCTACATGTGAAGTGCGCAAATCAGAAACACATGCACAAGAATGCATGAAACTTTAAGCGTTAAATACCTACCACAGAAAAGGCCAATGATCAGAGGGACAAGGAGTCGTTGTACATAACATTTCCTGGCGAGAGCGATCTGGGGTGGTATAATTAAAGTGGAATTGCCTTGCAATCAAAACCTTGTATAATACAGAACAGGTGATGACCATTGCCAAGATTGCAAATAACCGAACCACTTGTAGAGAGCAACAATTTAAAGCAAGAAATACCCAATAGTAGAAAGACAGACTTACTGCTTTTCTAATCCTTTGAGAAATATGGAAGACCGCCTTCAGTTGGTCATGGTGCAAATGGCACAATATTTTGACCTCAAATTTGTGAAAGAAAAAGGGGTCAGCACTACAGATGGAGATAAAACCAGTTGAAAATGGCAATGCATGCATAGGTGACTGCAATAGTCTAATTGAACGAGTAAAAAACCAAACGGAAAAGAGAAAACGAGAGTCACAGTATTTAGTTTATAGTTTTGTATCCAGGGGCAGGTCTGTCCATAATACATTGTAATTCAAACTTGTTAATTAATACCTTAAGCCCCGTCCATATTAACAAATGTCGCCATTTAGATTATAACAACACAATCCTGTGAACTCATACAATGCTAGCAAACATAAAGTTTATGTTCTTAAACACTATAAAGAGAAACAATCAATAAGAAATGAAGGAATCCATCACAAAGAACGATAATATGAATAACCCCCGCACATCTTTAAGAAAGGGGGCTGAAGATAAGAGCACATATTGCTTCATAGGGCTCCTTAAAAACGGAAACAGGGGATGAATAAAATATAACGTGCTTTTAAATCCACAAGACGGTCAAACATGACACCCTTCGTGAAAAAAAGAGAATGAAGTAACAGTCAAACAGGACACTAAATAATATGAAATCATAATTTTAAAGATGATAGATCTACCAATACAGAACTTCAAAGAAAGAAAATGTGCATTACTCATACCAATAAATCCATGGGAAGAGACTCAAGCCTTGAATCCGATTGACAATTTTCAATTCGAGGAGTCTTTGGTGTAGCAGCTAAACAATTTTGTTTGGCCAAATTCACAGGCGATAACATCAAAGGGCTTTTATCATGTACTTTGTTTTCAGGTGCTACACTATTATCTGTTTTCCTTGAACGCAAGATCGCCACTCTTTTCTTTCTAAAATTCCTATAAGAATTGGCAGTGGACGACTTATCGGATCGAAGCTGGGCAAGAGCACCTGGTTTCAGATACTTGCTACTTGAGTCGTGAAATGGTCTTGTTTGTTTAGTTCTCTTGCCACCCTTCTCTTGCGGAGACACTTTTCCCATGCTTTTCGCTTTGTATGCCTTAGATTGATGTTGCATCAACTGTAAGCCCTTGCCCTACTTAATCTAACATCAACCTATCCTGAAACACAAGAAATTTCATCAACGTTGTCGAAGAAACGAACTAGGTAAACCCCAGAAGAAACTTGGAGTACCTTGCCAAATCATCATTATTTCAGTAAACTCAGAAGGTAAAGCTCGAATATCCAAAAGGAACATACGAGATTTACGTGAATAGATTTTAGAGATTTGCACGAACCTCTCTAATACACCCTATAGAAGGCGGCAAGTAGAAACCACGAAGAATCCTAATAGAGACTAAATAAAAGACAGGTTGAAACCAGATCAGACTACCAGAGAACTTCATGGGACGAGTATTTAAGTTAAATATTCAAACTCGAAATCAATGAGGGAGTGAAAAAGCAATCAGGGACGTACCTCAGAGAGTAGGTCGCAGAATTCTAGAGAGAGAAAATAGGAATTTGAGTTTGACAGTGACAGAGCAAATATGAAGAGTGGGGGTTGGGGGGGGGGAGAGGAGGGAAAATAATGGGGCAGGTAGGGTTTGCTTTGCTCCTTCTTTGAATTTGCTTCGAGTGCCCGCCAAATTTTCCATGAACTGTAGCTCTAGGAAACAAATTTCGTTGGATTCCTGATTTTTGCCGACCGCGGGAATTTCGATAAATTGGACGGGATGGGCAAGTAATGCATTAATTTTGACTTTTTTTAGTTAAATTGATTGATTGATGCAAAATTAGAGTACCAACAAATATAGTAAGAGGGAAACACACAAACTCACAAAGGTAGGGTCTATTGTCAATTTCTTAATCTCTGGCCAGAAAAAATCAATTTCTCAATCGAAATTATATTAAAATATACGAGTCTATAATACATTTTCGCTCTGTTATATAATGCATTGAAAAAAGGAGAAATTCAAAATCCCCTGATAGAGAGCCGAGTAAGGAGGGGCTGGCGCATGAGTCAATGAATGCAGAGAAGTAGGAATTGGGCCTTTATGGAATCAGCTTTCACCCGTGAGTTGCCGCTCTTGACCACATCTATTGCATGGATGCGGACTGAACAATACCATGCAAAGTACTACCATGATTTAATTATCTTTATCTTACCTATCCAGGTTCAACTAACGAAGATAAAATAATTAGCTATTTGAAGTACGTTCAAACACTGAAAAATATTATTTTGTTGTGATTCCAGTCGTATTGTTTGAAGAGACATCCTAATTTCTAGATACTTAGATTTATGCCTGAAGGTAATAGACGGCTCGCCTCACCCGATATTGGTATCGTCTAGGAGGAAGAGAGATTTCTCCCTACCCTTAAATCATGGGTGAGCTCAACTCCTTCTCAAAAATTTTTGTACCAAAAAATAAAAATTATCTTTATCCTTTAAAAAAAATTATATTACAACAAATGGGTTGAATTTAATAAAAATGACTAGTTTTTTATAATTTGCTTAATTAAAATTTAAATTTTTATTATGAGAAGTATCTACATTTAGCATTCATAAGCATACATATTTCTAACAAAAAATTTCGTATTACATATTTTTTTAATAATAACTTTATCTAAAAAATAATTTATAAGCATTCAAAATGTGAAAATTAGATTTATTTAAAAAAACAGACAAATTTTCAAGAACGGGAGTGAAAATTACTTTGTATATAAAAGAATAGTCTTGAAAAAACATTTTTATAACCAAGTAAACAAAATTACCCCACCATTGGAACCAGTTCCAGTATTCATCATGGCAATGAGCACCATGATGCTCATCATTGTAGTAAGATTCGCATTATTTAAATATAATTTTAATGATCTACCCATTGTTCATGGGTTCAATTGACGAAGGGGGTGAGACATGCGACTATTTGGAACATGTTCGAATCTTGGGGAGTATCACTTTATCGTGGTTCCAGTCACGGCGTTTAAGGAGATATCCTACCTCTTAAATGCCTAGATTTACTCTTAAAGATAATAGATAACTCGCCCTGCCTGACATTGGTATTGCCTAAGAAGAAGGAAGATTTCGCTTTGCCCTTGGATTGTAGGTGAGCCCAACCCCTTTTAAAAAATTCTTGTATCAAAAAAAATTTTAATGATCTATATTTAAAATTTTTAATTGACAATTTTTCTATAATAAAATTATTTTTTAAAAAAACTAATAATTAAGATATTAATTTTATTTTAGATTTTATACCCATTAAAATATTTTTAAAAAATAAATAATGTAAGTTTGAAATTGTCCGGCACGGTCAAGGTTTGGTGCATTGTAAATCATTCCCCGTCATTTGCTATCTCCCACGGGAACAATGTGGTCTATTGCCGTGCCTAACTGCCCTCTTCGTTGCATCAGAGAAGAAGAGGAAGAAGGCTTGGCCACCATAAATTGGCCACGAAATGATAAGTAACTTGTAAATCCATGTTCAAAAGAGTTCATTGTTCTCACCTTAATAATCTCTTGAGCTATGACTTTTGCTATTATTCTCTTTCCCCTCAATGAACCATATATATATGAAAGCATGCCAATTTAGCTAAATTTAACCAGCTTTCTTATATCATGAAAGCAGCAATAGGATATTGTAAATATGACAGGAGGAGTGATATATAATTTTAGCGACTTCTGCACATTGTGCATGAGGTCGACTTTTCTAATCGATTAAGTAGGGACAGACGCACAATATAATAATCTAGGCATTGTTTTTAAAAGCAACCTGGCAAAAGATAAAAGAGCATCTTCATCATATGGCCATTTTTATAATCGAGGTGGGGTCGTAGCAAATGATATTTTATATTTACCACTAAAACCTGAGATCGAGAAAGCAGCAGAAACATGAGGGAGGTTGCAAATATGAGGTCCTTTCCTAAATCACATGGCGAAGTCACGTTCTCAGACTCCCATATATGGATTGTGAGATGCATTGTATGTATATATAGTATTAGTTGTACAGACAAAAACTATATTATCAAGAAAGGGAGCATCTTATCATGGCTCAATGTCTTAATTTATTTATTAAATGGCACTGCTAGAATCCAAATTTTTCTGCTGCGAAAAAACACTTATGGTTACATAATGGCGCCAAAGGGGAAGAAGGAAACGGAAAGAGCCCGGGTGTCGGGGGGTTTCACGTGTACAGCATTATACGTTTTGCTTGGAAGCTTTGTTGCCACCAAAACATCACTGCACATTGAAATATATTGTCAATCTACTAACAAATTTGGGTATAATTGATGGATAACTGAGTCTCTTAAACATTACATATTCAATCCAGAAAGGCTCAGAATGAAATTGACCGTTACCTACGTCTTGTTCCTTTCATCACTCTTGTTGACAATGCTCGAGTCAGGGTATATGTTGTGCTTAATTGCGTTCTATTATCAGCTATCACTTGTCGTACATGTTCCTTTTACCAGAAAAAAGTGGCATCTTTTTCTTATTTGATTCATTTCACTTGTGGATATGTAAACTATAATCCCATTGTATGCAATCCAAATTTATCAGACTTGGTCTTTTCTCTATATATTCGAGGAGCTTTTTGTTTTAACTTTGCAAGTTTATTGCCGCATCTTTGTTTGTCTCATTTTGGTTGCAAATTTTCTCAGAATGATATTAAATATCTTGTCCTCTGCAATATCTAGGAGAGACTTGAAGTTATTGAGAAGGATCAGCGTGAATACACATTGGATGATTAGGACCAAAAGGTGCAGACTGTGATATTAAAACCTGAACCTGACAAAGAGGATGCTGTGGTGCTGGAGAAATCTCTTTCCCGTTCTTATCCCAACTTGCCCTTCAATGAAGAACTTAAAAAATAAAATAAAAAGCTTAAATTAGAGCTACAACGGTCGCAGGCAAATTTGAATATGAATCAGTGTGAAGTCATTCAACGTTTATTGGATGTGACGGAAACTGAAGTTTACTCTCTTCCGGAGAAGTGTTCGCCTGAAAAAAGTCATAAGAAAGTAGAGGACAGTTACTCAGATGACAATAGTGACAGAGGTCATGCTTCTGATGAAAAATATAACAAGAAACATGACACTACTTCAACATTAAGGTAATTCCCAAATCCCAAAAATATGTGCACTCGTGTCAATTGTACTGACCAGAATAGATAATAAGTATGTTAGTTTTAAATCAGTCGCTTCTGATAGCCAGGCAGGTCCAAAATTGGACTTATAATTTTAACATGGAGCAGCTTTAACCACTTTAAGTTGGGCTTCTTCAATCTCTTCTTCTTCTTCTATTTGGCTTATTATTTTCCTTTTCAGTATTGAATGTCCTGGGTTGCAAACTTATATTGATTCTCAGTCTGATGCTTTTATAACTGGCAAAAGCAGATCATCAGTTTCAGGAAAGGATCTGCTGCCCACTGAAGGTTCATATCAGCTTGGAGAATGGCACACTGATTTACTTTCTTCTTGTTCCGAACCCTCTCTATGTATGTACTCGCCTGCTGTTAATTATAGTTTCATTAGGTATGGTCATTTACGAAGGAAGAGTGCTTTTCATCAATATAAACTAGAGTGGGACCCTGCATTTGCATGGATCTTAGGATGAGCTGCACTGTTCACATCATGTGTACAAGACAGATCTGAATAAATTCATTTTATATTGAATGAATATTGGATTCACTTTTAGCAGTGTGAAGATTTCTTAACACTCCCCCTTTCTGGGTATGTTATATGATTATCATAAACGGCTAGCATGATTCTGTCAGTTAACATGATTCTTCTATTTTAATGCTTGCAAGTTATGCTTGTGTGGAGTTTGGATGATAGGCTGTTTGAAACCTAACTGGATGAAGCACATAGCTTGCAGTATATTTAGAAAATAGAAGGAAAAATAAGAAATTAGGATGGAGGGCATGTGCGTTGTGCATGATTATAACTGTGTTTAGAACTGTTTTTCGTGAGACTTGAATGAGAACAGAAGTTGATAGTGGTAATTGTGGGAGCAAGGATTCTCTTCTCTTTAGCTTTGCATGGTAAAGATTGAATTACTATTGTGGAGGGAGTGTGTCCTTAAGAAGTAGAAGAAACCCAACTCAATGGTAGTAGAATATCATCCATGTAAAATGGATATGGGCCGCAACTCCAATAGTTGGTGATGTTTCTTCCGAGTTGTACTTTGCATCAAAATTAGCAAAGGTTTTCTTTTTTGCAGGTATAAAAACTTTCTTCTATACTTGTGGGACATTTTCAAAGATTGCTAGTGTTGCAACAAACAGGCACATATGTAAGTAAACTAAACAATATAATGTCTTTTAGCTTTTGAGTGATGGATATAAATCTGAGAATCTGTTTCGTTTGCACATATTTCTTGCTTTTGCTGAGCTCAAACAAGGCTATAGAATTCAGGTAGATCAAATTAATCCCGCAGGATGTTGATGTCATTTGGGTTCTTTTCAGATTTTGTCCTCTGGAAAAATTTCTTCCTTGTGTCAGTTGTGTGTGTACCTTGGGATGCTAAAGCGGTATAATATTGGATGAATATCCTCGATCAAAGTTTTAGAACAGGGTTTAATCCCACTGCAACTTTCACGGTTTCTGCATGAGCTGTGATCACAAAGTTGTGATGCAGAGTAAACATTTCAAATAATCACATTTCTACTGTACTTTATGATGATGAAGGGTATGGACGAGCCAAAGACCTCTCTTCAGTGGCTGTTATAAAATTCATAAGTCAGAAGGCAAAAATCTACAAATAACATACGCTGGTGCGCCATGCCTAATGGTAGCAAAAATGAGTATGTTTTTGTAAAAAGGAAGTGCATTTTTATGGTGAGAGAGATCCAATTCCAAACAATACTATACTGTGAATAATGCCCTTCCTTTGAGATACTAAAATACAATTATATATTATTATTGCTGCACCTAATAGAAAAATCAGAGTACATTTTTGTATAATGAAAAAGCAATTGGGATGATGAAACATCAGAACACAACCTGACACCACTGGTAACATAGCAAGGCTAACTTTTGGGAACACAAACAGGAAAGGGAGTTGAACCTTAATTGCAAACTTGCAAAATGGAAGCAGCTATAACTAAGGAATTCGGAGGGTAAAACCAAAAGAAATTAGCAGTTCCATACAAAAAGAGGTATCTTCGAATTGGAGTAGGATTAGAAAGAAGCATGAAGAGGGATAGGAAGGAAGAAAAACAGAAAAAAACTGACCGAACTACCAAAACCATAATCTGATGTTTCCTCTTCTCCTCTCTCAAAGAAGGTGCTGACGCTGGACTGAAACCATGTTTTCTATTTGCTCCTCCCTAACGTTTTCTCATATGGTGCATACAAAGCACCGCATAAATTTGCACATTTTTCTGCGTCAGAAGTATTGCGTGGTTGAACGCTCAGGTGCTGTGCCACATGCCAATAACCTTTATGACCAATGGCGCATATGTATTCAAATTTGATGCTATTCTCCTTTCTATTTGGTTCATTTTTAACAATTGCATCTTTTTTTGTGTCTATGCTGCTATAATCTTAGTTTTCTGTTTTTCAACTTCTGCAGAAGCATGTAATGAGTTGATGGCATATTCATTAGTTTTGTCATGCTGTTGCTATACTTGCAGTATCAGGAGGAAGCTTCGGAAAATGTTGAACATCACAGTAAGGATGATTTCCTTATGCATAAACATGGTCATTTCTCATAAGCACACCATTCGAGGAATGAACCCATCTGTTCAAAACCCATATGTTTAGCTTCTTTTAAGATGTGGGTAATCATGCTTTTTATTATAAAATTGAAGGCTCTGAAATACTGATTTTCTTACGATGGACAATGTGGTCATGTTATTGTGAGGAATATACTCTGAACCCTTTTTACACTCTGTACCTATGTCTGTAACCTCCTTATATCATTTGGCCGCCTGCTGAAGTCATGTCACCAAGACGCTACCTTTTCTTGTGTTTTCTACGAACCCCATTTTTGTGGATCCTGATCACCCATTGAAGAAGCTGATTTAAAGAATATATCGATTTTAAATAAGCATTGAACTTTATTACTATCACCACCTACTTGGCTCTGGTATTCTCTGACGGTCTCTCCAAATATTTTGCTACTTACCAGCATACCTGTGCAGGGTGGCTACGTTGATGATTTTCTATCTCATTTTATGTGCTGCTGCTGTGCCCTTGTCCAAGAATGGAGGGAAGTGGAGATCCGTGGGGTTTGTGGTATGTCATTCTCGTCCCTTAGCTTGCTAATCAATCTCGGTAATGTCCCCACTAGAATTGCTGTGGATTCTCTTTGTTCGGACTTTTAAGGATATGCCTACCTTGCATGTGCATTGGTCCCTTGTCTTTCACTACGAAATTTATTGTTGATTTTCCTTAGCACTAGTTCCTTTAAGTTTTCCATTCAGTACTCAACACGTATACCTTGGTGTAAAACCGCATCGCAGGACAGTACAAGCCCTCCACTCCCCAGCATATGGAATCCTAATCTACTCAGCATGTGTTTTGTGGGATTTGGAGGCATCGCTTTTGTGTAACTCCGCTGACAATTTGACTGACCCAACTCGGCCTTGCACTTAGAACGGCAGATATTTCTTGTACAGAACTCTTGTAAATAGAATCTAGTATCTACCATGGCATTAGAATTTTCATATTATATGGTTGGACAACGCCTTTGTTTGGCAAGAAAATACTTTCCTGCTGAAATTTGATGACGTGCTCTTTTTTCGTGGTCATGCAAATGTGAGGTTCGGTCACAATTAATCCCTTGCCTCACTTTTTAATTATCTGAGTTACTTGTGGTGGAAAGCTTGCTCTTTATTCTATTAATTTTATATTTCTTGTGCTGCACTGACTTTGGCCTGGCTGCTTTCCCAACATTGAGATTGATGGGTTTATTCTTTTTTCAAAGTTGCTTTTGTCGTTTATCTTGACTTAAGGCTCTTTTACCTGAACTTATGTTGAGGTCTCGGGAGTGAGGATGCAACATAAAAATTTCTTCTATAAAAATAATGTTATAAAAATATTTAAATTTGTGGAAGAACTTTATTTTTTTAGACCGAAGGGTAAATTTGTCTTAAAAAATTTTACTAAAGAGTATTAGGTATTCATAAGTTCTTTTAAGAGTAATGTTATCCTATAAATTTTCAAATCATAGCAATGTCACCCTGATCATTTATCTATAGTTAAATTTAATTGTTAGTTGACCAATATACTGACTTAGTATCCACGTCATCTTTTATTTTAGTTTAAGGTGCAAATTTACCTTCGTGAGTGCTATGTATCTATAAATTTTTTTATATTCAATATTATCTCAACTATTATTCAGGTTCAGTTTAACTAATCCACATACCATTTATTTTATTTTTTTAAGTCAAATATAAAAAGATAATATATAGGACTATCGTATTATTTTTTAGAAGTTATTAGAGTATAATATATGTACTATCCTAAATTTTAATATTAGGATAAGAGTGAATTAAGGAAAACTATGAATTATAATAGTTGAAGATATTATATGATAATTAAAAAACATGAGTTTGAAAAAATAAAAAGGTTAAGAAAGAGAAAATAAAATAGAAATGGGGTTCTTAAGGTATAATTGATCCCTAACCTATTATTATATCGTGGGAGAAGAGAGAGAAAATCAGACCGTTAGGCGCGGTGGCCTTCTCTTTCTTGCTCAGCACAGTTCGCCATTTTTTATTTTCTACATCTTAAGGTTCAATTCATTAAATATTTTTGGTAAGTAAAACCCACCTCAAATCACTTCATTCCTTTTATAATTTTTTTCCTCATTTAAGAAATTTTTTGAATTAAAATTAGAAGTGAATGTTGAGTTTTAATAATAGATGACTATAAAAATATTAGGAAAAATTAGTGAATTTATATTAGTTTAGAATTTTTATTTAATTATTATAGGAATTAAAAATTAGTTTTTTATTTAAAATTTAATGATTGATTTGATAAGAGGTATTTTTACTTATTAAATTTGGTTTAAATAATTTATTTGAGTTCTTAGAAGCATTATTAAAATTTTAATCAATTTACTTTTGTTAAATTTTGAGTTTAATAGATTTGTGGAATTAGGACTTAAAAAATTTAAGATTTTTATGATTTATGATAATGTGAAGTAAGAAAATAAATTTTTATGCTTGGTTTATATTAATGAGTTAGAATTTATGTTTAATTGATTTAAAATATTGATTTGGGTTAAAATTTAAATTTATATATATTTTTAGTAGATTTTAAACATTCTATAAAGTTTACGTATAAATATCTAAAACTTACGCTTTTAATAAATTTTAAAATTTATATATTTATAAATAAAAAATTATAAATAAATTTTAAATTTATTTATACTATATATACAATTAAATAGGTCAGACCAATAAGATTGTATATCAAACTTAAAAAAAAAATAGCATATTTAAATTAGCATATTTTTAAATAGGTGTAAAATTTAATTTCTTTATCAAATAGATTAGGGCCTTATCAAATTTTAATCAAATTAGTTCATAAAATCTTGCTAAAAGTTTAGCCTATATATCCACTATTAATTGTTAGAGGTGTTAACTTATTGTTTTTTCATGCGTTGCCAAAAAAATCTTTTAATCAAAAAAAGTTTGATAAGATATAAAAGTTTAACTATATTTTTCTTTAAGATAACTTTTTAATATATATATTCACTCGATTGATTAAACGGAATACATTTTTAAATGGTAATATTTTTTAACTATAAATAAATTGATAAGGCATTCTCAAATTTGATCGAAATTCAAATTTAGTATGGCTGGCAAAAAAATAATTAAATTAAACTAGTGGAAAAATTCAATTAGACAGAAAGGAAATTTCCAAAATTGAGTAGAACCCCGGATTAGATGGACGTATAATCCAAAATTGAATTTTATCATATCGGAAAGAGAATATGCAAGTATTGATTAATGATATATGAACACGTGTAAGGTCGGATGTCTTCCTTGGGTAAAACGGGAGCCACCAAATCACCGTCAATAGCATATTGAAGCTTCTAGTAGATCTATAAATATAGAAGGCAGAAACCCATACCCTAGATTCCCCAGATCAGAAAACTACTTTCATTCGGGATTAGGGTTAGGGATTTGCTCGTTCTGCCTTTTACTGTAACGACTGCAGAATCTTGCCCATACCATACCCAATAGATCATGTCGAAGAAGATCACCTTGAAGAGCTCCGATGGCGAGCCTTTTGAAGTTGACGAGGCAGTGGCGCTTGAGTCTCAGACCATCAAACACATGATCGAGGACGATTGTGCCGACAGCGGCATTCCTCTGCCTAATGTGACCAGCAAGATCTTGGCTAAGGTCATCGAATACTGCAAGAAGCACGTCGAAGCTGCCAATTCTGAGGAGAAAATCTCCGAAGATGATCTCAGGGCTTGGGATGCTGATTTCGTCAGGGTTGACCAGGCCACGCTCTTCGATCTCATTCTGGTCAGTTAATTTTCCCCTTGTAATGTTGTCTTGTGGGCTTGTTATTTTTGTTTGCGGTCGTTTTGGTTCCTGTCCTGTGAGATAATGTTACAATCATTAGGGTTAGAGTATTTTTGGAATTGGGGTTTTTGTATTATTCACATCATTGGTGAGATTTATTTGGTATTACTATTCCTCTCAGGGTAGGGTAGTGTAACTAGAACCTTTTCTGCTGCAACGGAACATATTGGTGTACCCTGATTGACGATTAGTGTGATGTAGCGCTCCAAGCTAACCCTAGTTGCAAACAACGTCGTCATATTGGTTGAGCTTTTGTTCGGTTTTCTGATTGTACATGTACTAATGGTTGATTATGAATGTTGGTTTTCGCTCCCCCCACCCCCCTCTTTTCCTCTAGGTTGATTCACCTGATCTATGCATTTACAACCAATACTAAGCATAGGATGTTTAAAGCCCAAATAACGATCCTATCCATTTTAGTATTGCAGGGATATTGCGTTGATTCGGTTGAATATACAGTTTACTTTACATGCTTCTAAAATTGCATGATGGGGGTCCTTAGTTTCGATGCCCATCTAATTTATGCGTATGTATAAAACTATCATTGATAAGACTACGACTGTTTGCCTGCTCCCTTGGTTAATTATTTGTTCAGTGTAATTCTTGTCTGAGTACATTAATCAGCAATGTTTGTATTATTTGCTTGGTGTTAATGACATTTTCTTTTAGGCCGCCAACTATTTGAACATCAAGAGCCTGCTGGATCTTACATGCCAGACTGTAGCGGACATGATCAAGGGTAAGACTCCTGAGGAAATTCGCAAGACCTTTAATATTAAGAATGACTTTGCTCCTGATGAAGAGGAGGAAGTTCGTCGTGAAAACCAATGGGCGTTTGAATGAGTGATCATGTATTAAGCTTTCTTAAATTTCAATAACTTGCTATGTTGGTTTGTGTTATATACTTAGTATATTTTGCTGAAACTATGTATCTGGTGACTATTTTCTCTTCTCAGACATATCTGACCTCTTGAACTTATGTGCATTTTGAATTGTAAATAATAGCTGAAGATGGGGTTGGGGCGAGTGGTTTGATTCTGTCATGAGACTTATTCATAAACGTTAATGCGTTCTGCATCAATGTCCGAAGTCCAAACAAATATTTATATTCTGTATGGAAACGTTGTTTTCTACACGACTCCAGTCAAGGCTTGCCACATGAATCGTGATCCAACCAATTTTTGTTTTCCTTCAACCCTGAACCAATTTTTTTCAAAGTAATCTTATATCTCGAAGCTGTTAAAGGAAAGTAAAGCTGTGTAATATCACTTTGGTCTGGTGGTGATAAGCTTTGTTCCGTTTTCTCCATTTAGATTCTTAATTCACGGACAATGACTGTTCGATACTACCACATTGGTCTAACCTATCACCGCACTCTTTACCCAAGTTATTTGATATCACTGTACTGATAAATGCGACATTTTTTACTTTGGAATGCATGTCATAGCATTTGTTAAGGGAAAATATTTTTTACTTTTTCACAAGTTATTCTCTTTTATAATTATTTTTATCACTTTGACTAATAGGGTTAGTCTAAGTGGTAAGTAGCTCGGTATCGTTTAAATGAGATTTTAAGTTTGAGCCTTGACGTATGCAGAAAATTTTCATTGGGAGACATAGTCAGATGTGCAACGTGGGCCGGATCTGGATATAGTCGAGGTAAAACTCTGGTAAATCGAGTAGGTAACTAAAAAAAATTATCACTTTGTATCATAAACTATTATTGAAAACTAATCATACCATAAATGCATTTTGCAAAACGCCTTCAGAAATGATGTTATTTGATTTTCGAGTCTCTTTCAATAAATGAAATGTCTCGGATTTCATATGATGTGTATTTTGTTATTATATGTGCCCTAAACGTTGGTATGTGTGTACGTATGCATGACTATTTAGATACCGCCTATGGTTATATAACATGGACAAGATTCAATTTAAAAAAAAAATTATAAGTAGGTAAACACCAGATTGAAAGAGCTAGAAGTACTTGCCATTTGAGATTCGACCATACTATAATTCGTATTATTTAATAAAAAGAAATATTAAATTATTGTCGCTGGTCGTTAATGTTTATTAGATATTATATTATTTTAAAATTTTAAAAATACCTTTAATAATTTAAAACTGTAAAAATCTAAAATTATAGTAACTCTCGTGAGCAGGAAACTATTCTCATATCTTAAATAATAAATACACACTATAACTTAGGCCCAAAAGAACACACACTAAGTTAAAAAATTAAACTAATTAAGCTAGGAATTGTTTAGAAATATGCGCCTCATCTTGAGTTACCTGCAAATTTGAGAGTTCACTTTAATTATAATATAATAAAATAAATTGGTATTATAAACTTTTATTTTTAATTAATGACAACTGAAAAAACGCATACGCATAGGTTCATCCTAGTGACCTTCCACATCATGGAAATTTTGTTTTTGTAAAAAAAAAAAAAATTTAAAGTGAGTTTAGCATCGAGTCCCCTAAAATAGATATAGTTGAAACTTGAAAGTATATGAGAGTCTATTGGCATAAATTTATTGTTTATTTTACTCTTAATTTGCTTTCAATGGGCCGCAAGAATAACTTTTGATCCTCTAATACATTGGGCCATTTATCCACTCTAATAAAGCAAATTTCTTTTTTGAACCCGCGTTCCCGTCAGTTTTCTTACCCCCTCTGAGCAAAATTTCACACTCCTTGTCACATGTGAGCTGTTACTGCGGAAAGGGGCGACTAGGGAAGTAGGATGGTTATAGATGAAATGGTGAGGACGAGCAAAGCGCTTCTGCAAAAAGCAGAGCCGCTCGGGAAGACCCTAACGGAGATACTGGTTTGTCCTCTTTCAAAGCAACCCTTGAGGTACTCAATGATTCTCAGTTTTGATGATTTCATTTTATTGTTCCCCGGCAAGTTTATCATTTATTTCATTCCCTTGTTGGATAGGTTCTGCGAGGAAACGAATTCCCTAATCAGCGATGCCATCGGCGTTTCCTTTCCCGTGAGTTTCTCTCCGCTTATAATTCTTGATTTGCGTTCTTCGTATGTATGCTCTAGATTTGAAAGATTCTTCGAAGACGTGTGAACTCCAAGTTTGTTTTATGGTGTGAATTTTTAACAAAGTTGAACTTGAGGCAATCAAATGAGCTTGGACTTCAAGGAGCTTCGGCTGCTTTTTAGTGTTGAACGTATAAGGTTTATTTATCTATTTTTTTCTCTTTGATTGCCGATATTACATTCTATACACGCTTTCGTAGAAGCATTTTTACTACCGTTTACCCATAATTTTGGGTCTCAAAAAGTGACTATCTTGATGTGGCAAAAAAAAAAATATCTCTTTAAACTCAAGAATAGAGCCAGATATAGACGTGCGACTTTCGTTGTGATCGATTATATCCCATTTTGTCTGTCAGATAAAAAATGGGATTCCTAGCTTAGTTCCAATGGATGGCAAGATACTTGAGGAAGAAGGTACACCAAAGCCCGAGGATACTGCCAATTCATCATCAAGAACTGAAGATAATCATGGAAGAAATTCTAAATTGAACTGTAAGACATTTGATCTTTGTATTAGTAGTTGATATTGGCTGTTCCTGTTACTTGCCTTGTATGTCTCTCTCCATGTGATGATCAGCCTATCTATTAGCCTGCAGCTAAATCTGAGCAGATAAGAAGCAACTCTTTCACCACTCTCCGCCTCTCCGGAATGAAAAGCTCATACTTTTCTTTAAAAGCAAAAAACTAAAACAATGTCCCACTCTCCCCTCTTTTGTTAACCACCAGGGGTAGAATCAGTTTTTAGAATTGAAGATTTTGTGTCACAAACTAATTGTGTGCTAGAGACAGTTGATCCGGGATATTCATGTATCCCAGATTGTACACACTGGCGACAATTTAAATAGTCACAGATGTATGTCTATGGGCAAACATCCACGCCCTTATATAGTTTCACTACAATTGAGAGAAAATGACTGAAAACAGTAGAAAGTATGTCGTACCACATGAGTATGAAAAATGTACTCTTTAAGTCCTCCGTTCTAAATCCTGATGGAAGGGTCTATGTCTGTGGGGGATTGGTATGCTTTGCTTGAAGAGTTTTTCAGACATTTGTCCAGTGCTGATATTAACAATGGGTGAAAGCCCATTTATTTTTGGGCAAGGTAACTGGAATATTGTTGAAAATAGTTTGAAAAATTATTGCAAGCCGAAATCTGATAAGGAGGTAAACTTTTTGAAAATGCTAGTGGATTAGGACCACCCAAAGAGGAATGACATTGTTCCATGTATGAACACAAATGAAGTTTTTTGTTGACCCCAAAAAAAAACTGCTTGTTTAAAAAGTATGAGCAAGCCTTTTAATCTCTCATATTCTCTTAACTAATACTAATATCTAGAAACAGGGTGAATTACTATTTGCGAAGCCTATTGTTTCACCGTTCCGTGAATTCCTTTCAGATTAAATTTTGTCAATACCCCATCATCTTCATAGGAGATAAATCTTGCCTCGAGGACAGTGGTACATAAATGATTCAACGCTTGCAAATCTTATTTTTACTATGTCTTTTAACTGTATTGTTAACGCTACTTCCTAAAGAGTATTTTCTTTGTACTGTGTTCTCATTCCTAAAGATTTTTGTTGTTTATACCAGATGATGATGTGGTTCTTATAGATAACAGCTAACAAGCAGGCTTGGGCAATAAAGTTGTGATTTGGACGTCTGAGAAGTCAAGATTATGCTCGATAGCGAAGATATTTTGCAATTTACTACGGCACATCAGTGCATCCTTCTTTTGTGTTGCATTACGCACAAATAGCATATGATAGAATTTGATTAGCTTGTGTGCAGAAAACTGAAGGATAGTTTGAGTAATGGGGGTTGACTTTGAATCGGTGTTTTACTTGGGCAAATCCCTGGACCCAAGCTTCCGTAGAACTTCAATATTTTAATGACAAAGGATTGAAGTCCGTTTTAGAAATTACTGGATGTCAGTTTAGTTGAGGTTATAATATTTTACTGCGGTTATAACTGAGTTTGGAGAAATAAGTACGTCTATAAATCTGGTAAATTAGATTTACCAAGAATATTTGTCCATTCCAGCTCTGAAATGGTTCCTCATCAATCGGCATATTCAGGGAGTTTTTTCTCTTCACTGACGCGATGCTTAACTCTTTAACCAGACATGTATTGTAATACCTCGTAGTAGGGGTAATCCACAAGCATTTACTAATCAGAAAACTTACCCTAGTTTTTTTTTGGTCAAAAAGAAAACTTACCTAGTTTGGATGATGAGAAAAATTGGGAGGGAAAAATATTATGAGGAAAAATTCTTGAAAATCATAAAAATTAGAAGTTTTTACCTGGTATTTTTTTCTTATTATAAGGAAACATCAAATTAAATTCAAGGTTGAAAACGGCATCATCCGCTTCGAAGAAACAGATAACCACATCCTGTCTAACCACAAAACGGAAAAAATAATTAAAACTGATTCTTCCGTTGCCGGGAATCGAACCCGGGTCTCCTGGGTGAAAGCCAGATATCCTAACCGCTGGACGACAACGGATTTTGATGACACAATGCTACAAAATAAACTATAGCACTTTAATATCTTATCTTCTGAACTAATAAAAGTCCAGGTTTATATAGACCAATAAAAGGGATAAACCATCCGCGCTAAATTTCCATAAATTTTAAAATACTTTATAAACAACAATTATTGTACAGACGACATTTTCTCCCACAACGTGCAATCTTCAACATAACTAGTGCTCTGGTATTTTTTTTTTTCCACCCGGTTTACTGGCGTTTTGCCCCAACTACATCCGGATCTGACCCGCGTCACGCACCTGGCTATAGTAGGTGAGTCTCCCAACGGAGATTTTCGGCGTACTCCAAAGCGCGAACTCGAGACCTCGCTTAAGCGATACCGAGCCGCTTACCACTCGGACCAACTCCCATTGGTTAGTGCTCTGCTATTGAATTGAAAAGCATATGACAAATCAGCCCACTCTGTTTAGTTTGACCCAACAATCCAAAAGTTATAGGACCCATCGTCTATAGGTTTAACTAGTAAAAATATAAGACATACAGTCATTTAGAGTGTATTTGATCTTTAGAAAGTACTAATTTATTGTGGTTCCAATCGCGGCGTTTGGGGTGATATCTTAGCTCTTAGGTGCCTAGGTTTACGTTTGAGGGTAATAGACGGCTCGTCCTGCTCGACATTAGTATCGCCTAGGAGGAAGAAAAACTTTGCCCTTCTCTTAAATCGTGGGTGAACCCAACCCTTTTTTAAAAATTTTTGTATCAAAAGAAATAAAAAAAAAACCGCAGAAATCGAATACTTTTCTCGTGCATGGATTGTTTAATCGAGTTCCATCTCATGCACCACATAACCCAGAAATTTGCTCCTGAGGAATCATCAATCTCACAGCATAGTTAGATTTTATTCATATATTTAATATAAGACTTAACTAAAAAATAATTTTAATTTAAAATATAAAATTTAATTATTATATTTATTAACTTATTCTTAAATCACGCTTATTGATGCCCAAAAATTAATTAAATAAAAAAATAGAAGTTAAAAAAGTTAATAAAGATAATTTAATTAAATTAATTAATTAAATTCTAGAGTAAAATAATAATTAATATCCTAATTTTATTTTTCATAACTACAATTTTAACTATAATTTTTTTAATTTAATATAATTTTACCTATAACATTTTTAATTTAGCATAATTTTATCTATAATTTTATTTTTTAAATATTAAAAATTATGTTAAATTAAAAAAATTATAAATAAAATTATATCTTAAGTAATATTAAAATAGAGTTATTAAGTTGTATTAAATGCCTGATGAAAAGTTTACATTCTCCGATGCATGAAAGACCCCATAAATTATTACGTTCCAATTTGCTGATCAAATAACTCGCCCAATCACACGAGAAGAAAAGATCATGCAAAATGCAAACTTTTATTTATGAGTATTTATTTCTCCGAAATGAACCGCAGACAAACGAACTTTGGGCGTGAAGCCACTCAGTTTTCACTCGCATAAATCACAACACAAAGTACCCGTTTTCCTTATACATCAATGAAAATCACCAAAATTGTGGAGGTATGTAGAAGTCTTTCCCGATTGGTCAATAGCATCCCCTACCCATAAGAAATATAATGAGCAAAGAGATAAGGAGTTGTTAATAGCGATGGCAAGCAAAAGAACGTATCGTGCCATCCCGTTATAGGTTGTCTCAGGTCTTTTGCCGAAAGCAAATCTGGGGAAAACCCAAAATGTAAAAGAAGCATAACGTCAAATCCAGGAGTATAATACCCATATAATGACCCATCAAACTAGGTTCCTTTTAAGGAATGCAAGCGCGGCCTCTTTTAACACACCCGTGCGATCTTTACAAAAATCATACTTTCTCAAGCAACAAATTGATGCTGATGATAATAGGTACAACTAACAACCAAACCCCCCAAAAATCAAAAAACAGGTTAAAATCATGTCTGAAATTCCATCATCTATCGTAGGCATTTACTCCAAAGGGTAAGTTTAAGAAGCAATGAAATGGAGATGCCCATAAATATAATACTAGTCAAAATGGAGCAGTAGATGTCCGAAACAGAGGGTTCTTCTTTTTGTCGGAGGCTGAAGTTTTAGACATCTGCAAGTAATAATAACGAGGGCAGCAATTATACAACGCATTATGTTGATTCTGTAAGCAGTCATGCAATAATTAAGTGAAAGGCTTGGTTGGAAAACGCAAAACATATAAAGCCCACACCTCTTCATGCTGTTTTCTGAGTCTCTCATTTTCTCTGGTCAAGTATTCGACCTTTTGCTCCAAACCATTCCTGTAAGCCTGAAGGGAGAAACCAAACAGCTTCAGACAAAAAGAGAGAGACATGGATTTTGAAAACAAACACGTTTTCAAGTAACATATATAAAAGTGAAGGAATCAAGAAGGCAATCTTTTCCTGCTTTCTAGCTCGGGATCTAGCAGCGGATTCACGATTCTTAATCATACGCTTGTGCCGCTCACTCCCAGAGCTGTCACTACGGCTACTAGCATTATACATAAGAGGGTTATTGGGATCATTAAGATCAGAGTCAGGGAATTGCCTCTTGTAACGAAAGGAAGGCGAAGCAGAAACGCAAGAGAGAGAGGGGAAGGGATTATTAGGAGTTAGAGGGGGAAGGTTGGAGGGGTGGGAGTGGGTGGGTCTAGAAAGAGGGTCGAGGAAGTGGAAGGGAGGGCCGGCGGCGGCGCCGAGGCTGAGGGCTGAGACGAGGGGAGAGGCGGGAGAGGTGGTGGAGGAGGAGATGTCTTGGGAAGAGGGAGAATCATAGGGAGATCGAGCGAGAAAGTCTTGGAAGATGACGCTGCGGGAATCGGCGTTGGAGGCTCCATTGTGGTGGTCGTTCAGGGATGACAGATTCATGTCTTTCCACACCTCTTCCATGTTTTTGTTTTGTGAGTAGACGACCAGAACGACGAAGAGGAGGAGGAAGAAGAAAGGTAGAGCGTCTATCTAGGGGATGTTGATAGGGTATTCAAATACCATGGCCTTGGGTAGCCCAGTGATTAGGGCGGTGTTTTTAATCCTGACTTTAAAAAAATTGTTATAAATTCTAAATAACTCTAATTTAAACATTTTATTTATATATTTAAAGTCTATTACGTGTACTTTAAACATGTAAAATTTTAAAGTTATAATTTAACATTACCTGTATCATACTATAACTCAAATGTGACTACTTCATCTAAGTCATATATATTATCATAAATAATAATATACAACATTAAATACAAATTGTCATGACATAAAAATTCTAATATTTCATCAATATGCTCTTGCCCTCATTTCCTAGATAATTGTTCAATTGTAAGAGTAAGATTTTAAAAAAATCCCAATAGCAAGTTATTTCAACAAGAGTATTAACAATAAATATTATTATAAAATTAAATATAATGCCATAATTAAGGAATTACTTTATCTCATGTCAACTCAATCATGCATCAAGTCAAGACATCAAAATGTAATAGGAACATCGTATCATCATTTTTAGTTCAACCAACAATCATGACAAATACATATATAACAATCAAGACAACTTAACATTAAAATTGAATAGTCTTGCTACTTTGATTAAGTAAGTCATTAATTATTGTTCTTAAGTTTCATCCCTTCTCCGTAAATATCAAACCCTGTTCTAATATCACAAAAAAGAGCACAATCATCAATATACATTTTATTAACTATGGTTTAAACAAAAACCCCTTAAACTCTTAGTGTTTAACTTGATTTTAGAGTTTTATTTCTATCAACTTAAACATTATTATCTTAGATCATTCATACATAATTTTTTATGTATAATCTAAATATAAAATTAGATTCATGAAAATCAAAATTCTTCCTTGCGCACTACAACTGTTTGACAGGCATGCCTACAATAATTTAAATTTTCACTTTTAATTCTAATACTTCAAAAACTTATTTCTTAAGTTCATCTTACATTATTTTTCATGTTAAACACATTGGAAGAATCAAAATTAATAAAATCATTTCTTAGGACGACAATCTCAATGTGGCCGACAGCCTATACAATTTATATTCTAAGAAAATTAATCAATTCCCATGCAATACCACTATTAATCACCGATCAATATCTTTAACTTAGGTTAATTATTAAAATCATATATCCCTAGTTCTTATACATTTTGGCCAGCATGTATTTATAGGGAAGTTTTAATTTTTCAACCACCTAAATTATAATTTAACTAGCTAAAATATTAATTAAGAGTTTAGGGATATAAACTAATATTTAATCTAAGCCTAGTTGAATAAAATGACTAGCTCTTCTTTGTCTTGAATGGTCAATAATTAAATTTGTAAGAGGTTCCTTGTTGGACTAAATTTGCAATAGTAAGAAGAGGATGAGTGTTATTTATAGCCTATGTAATAATTATTTAACTTCTAAATTCACACTAATTACATGTTTATATAAGAAGATGTCGTGGTTTCTCACGAATTTTCCTACAAAAATAATTATAAATTAAATTATTTTTTTAAGTCAAAATCCTGAAGCAAACGGCCATCTTGCTTAAAGAGAGGCGGGAGAATAAGGGGGTGTGACTTTGCTTGGTATTTGCTGGGTGAATGGGCATGTCGGACGTGCCAAAATGGAACTACCCCAACACTCCATCCAATCCAACTCCATTTCCCCCTTCTCATCTTCACTAACTTTTCTCTGAAAATTTCATTGAATACGTTTTCATTCACAAAGAATATTAGTATTCTCCCTGATTTATTGATAGAAAATATCAAAATTCGAATTTAAATCCCTATCAAAATTGTATATCAAGGATTCAAATATGAGAATATTAATTAAATTAGAACAATTCATAATTAATTGATCTAAGGTGATTAACTATAAAATTTTTAAATACATTGACACATGTTTTTCACCTATTTTCCCTTTTAAAAAACTGAATGATATGACATAAAGAGTAAGTTGTTCCTTTTTTGGTTTCTCAGCTCATTTTAATCAAAGGAACTCTCCATATTTAAATTTAAACTAGCCGACCATTTTTTTTTTTGGTACAATTAGCCGACCAAGTTGTAAATGAGAAGTGATGAGTTTAGGCCTCACTACTTCATGATGGATGCGGCATTTATTTTTTATTTGTTTGGTACAAATTTAAAAAAAAAAAAATTAGGGTCACTCACGATTTAAAAATAGAGTAAAATTTATCTTTTTCTTAAACAATATAATTAATATCAGATAAGATAAAACATCTATTATTTTTAAATATAAATTTAAGTATAAAAAAATAGACTGAGCATTTAGGCTACGACTATAATTCCCATTGGTCATCCAAGTTACCAAAGCCCGGCTTTCACCCGCGTACTGAACCCAACCCAATCTAGATAATTATGTATATATATTTTGTTTTTTAAATAATAATTGTTTTTATGATTTCAAATTTCAAATTTATTTCCAAATGTTTAATTGATTTTTAGCTTAATGCTGTGAAAATACAACAACTAATTGTTAAATATATAATTTTAAAAATAATTAGTTTGAATCCCAATATGATTTTTGAAATAAATTTAGTTTCAGTGATAATAATTATATTTGTATTGATGGATAAAATTAGTATCGATTTTTTTCATAATTTTTAAAAAAATCCTTTTACTTGTTATTAAATTTCAAGTTTATATTAAAAGCTTTTCAGTTTGCATCTTTTTTTTTAAATAAAGATTGTAATAGTACCAGAAACAAAATCTAAAACATGTAAATTAAGATAAATTTAAACAATTCATGACAAAAACAACGTGCGAGAAAACCCAGGTAGAATAATTTGGGTAGCTCCATCATGTTATTGCAATAATTGGATGGTTTGAATTTGGAACCGTTCCTCGGATATGTGGTAAAGGTGAAGAGATATAACCTCCAATGTTAATGAAATTGCGGACCTTTTCCATGTTCTACAATTTCTCACACAGGTTTTGGTTAGCATTTTTTAATTATTTATTAAATTGGAAGAAAAAGAGGGAAAACATGAAATGAGATGGGCCACTTGTTGGAAGGTCACGGGAAGAGGTCTGAGTAGGGCAAAGCTGTTTAAAATTGAGAAAAGCATTGTATCAAAAAAAAATTGAGAAAAGCATCCTTGATTTGACGAATCGGCACAAAAAGAACCTAGACAGTACTCCGATTTATGATTGACAGATTCATGCTTTCAACTTGACGTCCCCAATAATGCTTATTGTTTAGTACTTATGTTGTTACTAGATCTGCACCATTGAAACACAAATGTTCAAATTTAAAATTTTTAATTAATTATTTTAAATATATTTTTTGGAAAAATTGAAAGCGATGAAAATTATCTACATGCATTAAAATAATTTATCTTTTAAAAATTAAAAATTAAAAATTTCAATCTGAACCATCCAAATTAACTTTAAACAACATGCAGTAGTTATAAACCCTTAGATTTTACCCCAACAAGGAAAAAAGGTACTAGGCTGTTAGTACTCTCAGTCTGTGTGTATATAGGCAGAGTTGGGTATCCCCTGGTGTCCTATCCAAACAAGAATATGAGCTATTTTGTAGTTTGATATTTGACTCTATCTTATTAAAATTTTAACTATTTCGAACTGAATATATTTAAACCGTGATATTCCATTCATATTATAAAAAATATATATAATTATAATTTTTTTAAATAATATTATATTTATATATTTTAAAAGTTAAATAATATTTATAATCTAGTAAAAATAAAATAATAAAAAAATAATAATTAAAATTTTAAAATATATTACATATAAAAAAAAATCTTGAAGCTTAAATAGTTTACAATTATAATTTTACATCAATCTCCCTAAAATTAATAAAGATAAAACATTTGAAAAAGAATATGACGGTTAACACAGTTTAAAAAAAATTAAGAAAGAAATCAATTTAATTATAAATTTTAAAAGATACAATTATTTACTTGACTATTTATATTTATAAAATAACCTTTTAGTCATTAGTATATACCATATTCGTTCTATGTAAAATATTGTAATATAAAAATTTGGATATAAAAAAAATAACTAACTAAGTTGAGTCAAATGGACAAAATAGCAACCACTGCTTGATGTCTTATCTTGTCTGAATATTGACTTTGTTTAAAATTACTTATTTTATATTGGGTCATAGCTTCTTACACAACCCTAATTCCTTTATACTCCCAGTTTCACAAAGCCAGTATAAATAATATTTATTATTTAAAAAATGTGTAAAAAAATAAGTAAAAGTCAGAAGACCTATATATTTTATATGTACGTAGAAAATATTAATATTTTAAAAAAAGTTATATATAAATAATATTGATAGTCAAATTTATATTTGAGTAATAATTTAATTAATTAACGAAGCTATCATAAGGACAGTCAGTTTATTTAATCAAAAGGCTGCAGGGAAGAGCATCCTCTTGTTGCGCCTTTTCGTGTTTTGAATCAATCACACACATGCAAGAAATTACTCTAAGGGCTGGGTCTACATGTATTGGGAATTCTACTTCTTGTTAGTGCAAATAAATCTCTGATATTTTTTTGTATTGATGATTTTAACTTATTTGAGACTAACTTAGTGTGTATTTTGAGGAGTTCATTGACTGGCAGTCCAAAATGAGCCTAGTGAGTAGGTTTTGTGGGGAAGATCATACTCATGATGCGGCGTAGGGCATTCGGAAACTACTTTAAGGGTGTAGCCCCTCAAAAAGGGCAATTCTCAGCTGAGTTATTGTGACGACGTACTTTCATGCTGCCACCTCACCATCAGGGCAACTCCCGTCCGATATGAATTAGAGAACATGTAATAAGTAGGTGTTCCTTTGGGCACTTGATTGCCGCTTTTCAACGGTTGCCAACACCTTCCACTTCCGCAATGTGGTCCCTGAAAGAAACGGCATTCTCCTGGACCCGTGAGCCCGTGTCGCTGGCATTGCTCCACGATAAGACACCAGGATTCATTCATTTAAATGTCCTACGAGACTTGAATGCCTTTACTTTCATTGATTTGCAGCTAAGAACTCTCATTATCTTAATAAATATTCGCAACTTATTTTTCGTAACAATCTCATTACCTTAAACCTAATTGCCATTCATCTAATCTTTTGGTTCTTGATTTTTTTTTTAAATTTTTAAGATGATACAGAAGGAAAAATTAAAAAGTCGCGAAGCACTAATTTCTTCTAGACTAGTTAAGTAGGTGATGGCGAGCCTTCGACTCCCGACTTCACTGATTTATGAAGGATTGCCTCGCAGACATATTCTGTAGAGATTTCATGGCTCGGAAACTTCAACGAGCTGATACGAATGAGGTATAATATTGTTGTAAATATGGGTGTTTCAAAAGAAGCTAAGTCCCACATTGCTTGGGAGAGTGAAGGTTCAAGAGTATAAATGATAACACACAATCTTGGGCTAGTAAATGGGCCTAGAAGAGAAGTGGGCTCGCGCGCACGAAAATGGGCCTTAAATTGGAAATTCAATTGAAATCCGGCGATTTGCCCCCCTGAGCGAGAGATAAAGCGTGGTATTTTGCACTTTTTGTTGAAAAATATTTTGGTATATATGCTTATACGGAAACCTCTTAAATTCCAAGGGTCAACATTTGAAAGATAAAACGTTACATTTTTTCACAATACGCGTTGGAATTTAAGAGGCGTCTGGACGGCTGCAACGAGGAGATGCAATGTTTCGGTTGAAGAGGCATGTCTTACAGGTGTATCTCTTCGTTCAGTGTATGCATGCAACGAGGAGATGCAATGTTTCGGTTGAAGAGGCATGTCTTACAGGTGTATCTCTTCGTTCAGTGTATGCATGTGCCTATAAATACCGCAGTGCTTACCTTCTCTGATGATCACTTCACCTTCATTGAAACACAGCAATGTTTACCTTTTCTCTCTGAGTTTAATTCCTTCCGCTAGCTTCTGCTTCCTTGTTACCGCAAGAAGAATCCGTTTAATCCTGGGGAGTACCGCTTCATCTTGCCGGTTGTCGCGGAATAACTCTTAAGGACAGTGTCCTTGGACGCGACTCGGGTTATTTGCTCTTCTGTTACAGGACGGTGCTGACGCCAACAATCTTAAGTGCATGGAGTAGCAACTGCACTTACTGAGCCTGAACCATCTCAAGATGCTGAGCAAGCCCGAAAAGATATTTGGACATATGCCAACAAGGTATGTAGACACACATTGATAAGTACCCTGTCAAATGATTTGTTCGATGTGTATAGCGTCTACAAGGAAGCAAATAAAATATGGAACTCTTTGATCCTGAAATACACTGCGGAGGATGCTGGGAAGCAGAAGTTTGTTGTTGGAAATTATTACAGGTGGGAAATGGTAGACAACAACGACATCAAGACACAGATTAATGAATATCACAAACTGGTTGAAGATCTCAAGGCTGAACACATCAATCTTCCTGATGAATTTGTTGCTGGAATTCTTATTGAAAAGTTACCAGAATCATGGAACAACTACAAGCAACAATTGAAACACAAGCAGAAGCAACTATCGCTAACGGATCTGATCACTCATATCATTATTGAAGACACCAACCGGAGAACGATTCAAGAAGCAAAGGAGAAAGAAATGACTGGTAAGGCAAATTTGGTGGAAACAAAACCAGGCAACAAAAGGTATGACTCTAAACATAATAACAAGAAACATCAAAATAAACAATCAGATTACAAACCCAAGAATGCTAACCCCAAGTTCAAAAAGAAAGGCAACTGTTTTGTCTGTAATAAACCAGGTCATCATGCATATGAATGCAGGAAGAGAGCTACTAAGATGAGAAATGATAATCCTCCTAAATCAAATATTAATTTGGTTAAAGGAGATGATGATAGTGATAATGATGTTATCATTGCAATGATTTCTCAAGTTTCACTTATCTCTGATGTGAACAAATGGGTGGTAGACTCTGGGGCTACCAAGCACTTATGTGCAAACAAAGAATTGTATTCCTCCTTTGAAGAAGGAGAAGACCACGTGTATCTTGCTGATTCTCGATCTGCAAAAGTTTATGGAAAAGGAAAAGTGGTTCTGAAACTCACATCAGGAAAGACCTTAGTGCTGCAAGATGTCCTGTATGTGCCTGAAGACAGAGCAAATTTAATTTCTGTGGCTATATTGGGAAAGGCTGGGGTCAAAGTGTCATTTGAATCTGATAAGATCATTATGACAAAGAACAATGTTCTGATTGGGAAGGGTTATTGTAATCAAGGACTATTTGTATTGAGTGTTGATGATAATAATAATAATACATCTTCTTCTGCTTACTTGGTTGAGTCTTTTGATGTTTGGCATGCTAGATTAGGTCATGTTAATAAATCTTACATGGATAGATTACAGAATTTTGAGTTAATACCTGAGGTTAAAAATGACATGATAAATAAATGTGAGATTTGTGTACAAACTAAATTATCTAAGAGAACTCACTTATCCACCCAAAGAGAAAGTGAATTATTATCTTTAATCCACACAGATTTGGGAGATCTAAAGCAAACAGAAACTAGAGGTGGTAAAAGATATTACATTACTTTTATTGATGATTTCTCTAGATATACTAATGTCTATTTATTGAGAAATAAAGATGAGGCCTATAATAAGTTTGTTTTATACAAAGCTCAGGTAGAAAATCAGTTAAGTAGAAAGATAAAGAGAATTAGATCAGACAGAGGAGGAAAATATTTGTTATTAGACGATCTCTGTGAAAAAGAAGGAATAGTTCATGAAGTAACTCCTCCTTATTCTCCTGAATCTAATGGTGTAGCAGAAAGGAAAAATAGAACTTTAAAGGAATGACGAATGCCTTACTAGTAAGTTCTGGTGCACCTGATAATTTGTGGGGGGAAGACATATTAACTGCATGCTTTCTACAAAATAGATTACCCCATAAGAAAACAAAAAAAGAACCCCTTATGAATTGTGGAAAGGTTATAAACCAAATCTGAAATATTTAAAAGTATGGGGGTGTCTTGCAAAAGTTTTATTACCTGATCATAAAAAGAGGAAAATTGGTTCTAAAACTTCTGATTGCATGTTTATTGGCTATGCTCAACAAAGTGCTGCTTATCGGTTTCTAGTTTTGAAAAGTGATGTTTTAGATAAAAATACAATTATTGAAACTAAAGATGCAGAATTTTTTGAAAATGTGTTTCCTTTGAAAGTTGAGCATACTTCAACAATAATTGAAAAATCCTCTTCTTCCTCTTCTAAACAAATTTCAAATGAAGTTTTGAGTGAGAGTTTACGAAGAAGCAAGAGGCAAAGGAAAGAAACTTCTTTTGGAAATGATTTTTTCACTTATTTAGTTGAAGGAGAACCTAAAGATTTTTATGAAGCCATTACTTCCCCAGATGCAGAATCTTGAAAAAAAAAGCTATTAAATCAGAGATTGACTCTTTAAATAAAAATAAAACATGGGTTTTAGTAGACTTGCCTCCAGGAGCAAAACCTATTGGATGTAAATGGGTTCTTAGGAAAAAATATTTTCCTGATGGGTCTGTAGATAAATATAAAGCTAGACTAGTAGCCAAGGGCTATACTCAAAAGAAAAATATTGATTATTTTGATACCTTTTCTCCAGTGACAAGGATTTCTTCTATAAGAATCCTTATAGCATTAGCTTCAATTCATAAGCTTTATATTCACCAAATGGATATTAAAACTGCATTTTTGAATGGTGATTTAGAAGAGGAGATTTATATGGTACAACCTGAAGGGTGTATTATTCCTGGGCAAGAAAATAAAGTTTGTAAATTAATTAAATCCTTATATGGTTTAAAACAAGCACCCAAACAATGGCATGAGAAGTTAGATCAAGTTCTAACAAGTGGTGGTTTCTGTTGGAAATCGTGCCCTAGGGGCCAATCATTGTATCAGGTTATCACATTATTTGCATGTTTACTGTGATGACCATCCTTGGATAACTCATGATCTTATCCTAAATGTCCCTGGTCGGTCATCCATGTGGGAGCAGAGATGAAATAAGACCAGTATGACTTTGAAGATATATAGAGATATAAATCAAAGTCATAAGCACATGTAAGAGTACAGGGTGTTGGACCGACCCGCAATGAGAGAGCTGCATGGGTCAAGTCATAAGCTTCTCTCATATACAAGCCATGTCACTATGCCCTTTGACCTGAGATCATCATGGATTCCTACATGACAAACGCTCAGCTTTGACCTAGTCAAAAGTCACTTTTGACCGAGTGATCATAAAGGCTATGCTCGGGCTTAGTGGTTTTCATGCGGAGGAATGTGAATGGTCAAGATGGAATTTGTCCCTCACATTCGTAGAGAGATATTACTGGGCCCCTCGATGAGTGAGTCTGAGAAATGTATGGCCATACTGGAATGGAAGGGTAGTTCCATTTCTATATTCAGACTACTCAGGGATCGAGAAAGTAACGGTCAGGAACAGGAGGATGACGTTCACCATGCCTCATCCTTGACCGAAATATCGTGTGACAAAAGGGACGTGATATGGTTGTATGAAAGGTTACATCGTTTATCGATCCTCATATGTTTTGGGTAGTCGTAATGCCTTGCTAGAGACCGCTTACGACTTGTGGGTCAGTATAGTAACTGGGCCACTGCCAACTTCATATGGGCCTACAGGGTCGCACACAAAACAGCCCAATGCGAGCTATGATGTCCAGATTCATTGAATCTAAGAGATGTCTAAATTCAATGAATAATCTAGGGTGGATATATATTTTATATATATATAAATTAGTTTATATATATATTATATAAATAATATAAGAGATATTTGTAAGATTTAATTTATAAGGATAAATTAAATCTCTATCATTTTTGAATTTGAATTTAAATGGATATGATCTATTTGAATTTGAAATTCAAATTGATAAGATATCTCAATTTTGATTTATGAGAATAAATCAAATATAATTCTGTCTTATCTTTATTTTAAATTAAATAAATAGGTGAATTAAATCTGTGGGACGGATTTAATATAAACCATATTTATTTAATCAGTTTCTTATTAAATTATGCAATATATGATATTGTATTAATTCAGAATTAATATAAGATTAATTCTGAAGCCCGGCCCTATTAGAAGCCCGATAGCTTCCTATATATTTGACATTAGGAGCTAGGGTTCTATACACAATAGATCTCTTCACACACATTCAGTCGTGAGAAAAGGGGGCAGGGAGAGTGCAAAAGGTTTGCATATAAGAAACTGCCGAAATAGAGACGGTGAGGACGGAATCTCCAGAAAGCCTTAGAGGGACAAGAGGCGCTAGCACGTCGTTCGCAATTGGAACGCTGTTCGTGTGGATACCGGTAGAGGAAGCCGATCTGAGCTGTCGACTTCTACGATACGGCCAGACACGAAGAAAGGTCGCGACCAGAACACACTTAGGTCGCGACCAAACGGGCATCTGAACGTCAGAAATCCGAAAAGAGGAGACAGGTCGCGACGTGAAGTTGAAGAGGTCGCGACTAAAAGCTCCAGAGGCGACAGGTCGCGACTAGAAGCAGAGTAGGTCGCGACTACAAACTCCAGAGGCGACAGGTCGCGACTAGAAGCTGAGGAGGTCGCGACTGAAAGTTTCAGAGGCGAGGAGTCGCGACTAGTGGACACTGAGGTCGCGACCAAAGCTTGAAACCGAAGGTAACACTTCTTTCTCCTTGACTTAAACACATTCGGTAGATCCTGGCTGGGAATAGAAAAATTTTTTAAAAGTTAATTTCCGCTGCGTGTCTTCCAATTCCCTTCAGTGGTATCAGAGCCATGCCGTTTTGTGTTTAAGTTAGGTTTGATTGTTGATACATGTGATGTATGTTAGACTTCTTAGCTGATTATATGATAACATGCGTGATATGTATGACATATATGGAATCTGTTTATGTATGACATATACGGAATCTAAAAGGAAACTGAAATCGGTGGTGTATATCAATTGATTTGATCAATTAATATTGATGGGGTCTAAGGAAAAAGAATTAAGATTCTTGATTATTTATCAAAAAAATTTCTATTGGGGCGCTGCCCCACACCCCGCCCGCTAACCGGCTAGCGGGACCGCCGTGGCTATTTAATCGTAGCGCAACATAATCGTAATATGTATTGACTTTCCTGATATATGAATGTTTTGAAACATTTATTGCCCTTCAAAATAGCATGAATTTTGATTCTTGAATGTTTGGGTATGGTGAACAATATGGCTCTAGATTACAAGTGTTGTAATTTTTCTAAATACGGCCTGCGTGTCGTGCCTTCCTCTAATGACTCTCGTTGTACATTCTCTTCTCATCTCACTCCCCTCGAATGTTAAAACGAGGTTTCCTTATGTAATTTTCCTATTCTAATTAGACAGCTTCTCTCATTGGCTTGAGGGGACTTAGGATAGGTGAGCCATATTGTGTCACGTTTAAGATTATGCATCTTTTGATTAGATCACTGCATGTATGTTTTAATATGCATAATACTTGTATGAGATACAACCGCGATACATGCATCTTATAAACCAGATAATTAATTAAACCCTCTAAAAGAAATCTTAAGTCATATGCCGTCAATTAATGGACACTTGTCAAAACCTCGATCGCTCATTTGTAGGTCCACCAAAGTGGGTGCATTTGAGTTATCTTGGGGAGATAAGCAAGAGTAATGGTGCTGCTCTTATGTTTGTTATTGTTTGACTTAATTGAGATTATCAAAACGGTTTTGGGTCTCAAGGCATTAGATGGGATTAAAACATGCCGGATCATATGATGATTGAATCCCATAAATATCTAAGAATTACATTTGATGTAATTGGTAAAGTTGTTACCTACCTAAATAACTTAAAGTTGAGCGTCCAGCCAAAGCGGACTCAAGTTTAAGCCAAATATGGATCTTAGCCCACTAATTATTACATTGAGGGTTGTTTTATTCAGTGGGAGATTGCTAATTCGCTTGCATATTTTAATTGTAGAATCATGACGACTAGTAATACTGCTACATTATCGTTGCGATCTGTCCTTGAGAAGGACAAACTCAATGGGACAAACTTTCTTGACTGGTTCAGGAACTTGAGAATTGTTCTCAAGCAGGAAAGAAAGGCATATGTCCTAGATCAACCCATTCCTGAGGAGCCAGCAGCCAATGCTCCTAGAGCTCAGAGAGATTCTTATGCGAAGCATAAGGAAGACTCTGTTGATGTGGGATGCTTGATGCTTGCCACCATGGTTCCAGAGCTCCAAAGAGATTTGGAACACATGGAGGCTTATGAGATGATTGTGCATCTTAAGGAAATGTTCCAGCAACAAGCAAGGCAAGAGAGGTATGAGACCACTAAGGCCTTACATTCCTGCAAGATGGCTGAAGGTGCATCAGTGAGTACTCATGTCTTAAAGATGAAAGGGTACATAGATCACCTTGAGAGGCTTGGATTTCCCATGAGCCAGGAGTTAGCTACAGATTTGATCTTGAACTCACTCCCGGAAAGTTATGACCAGTTTGTCATGAACTACAACATGAACAACATGGAGAAATCTATTTCTGAACTGCATGGGATGCTTAAAACTGCTGAGCCGACTGTTAAGAAGAAGCCCAGTACTGTTTTGATGGTTCAGAAAGGAAAGGGTATGAAAAGGAAAGGCAAGGGCAAGGGGAAGGGTCATGGCTCATCTGGTAAGACCAAAGAGTCAGGCAAGCCCGAAACCAAGCCTGCACCAAAGAAGGCAAAGCCTCCAAAGGAAGGAGTTTGCTTCTTCTGCAATGAACCGGGTCATTGGAAGAGGAATTGCAAACTCTACCTTGAAGATCTGAGAAAGAACAAGAAGGATAGCGGGGCTATCGCTTCAGGTATTTATGTTATAGACATTCATCTCTCTACTTCCACTACATGGGTATTAGATACTGCATGTGGTTCTCACATTTGTATAAATGTGCAGGGCCTAAAGGACAGTAGAAAGCTGAAGAAGGGCGAAGTTGACCTACGAGTTGGAAATAGAGCAAAGGTTGCTGCTCTAGCTGTAGGCACTTATGAATTAGTTCTGCCCACTCGGCTTTTGTTAGTTTTGAACAATTGCTATTATGTTCCTGCTTTGAGTAGTAACATTGTTTCTCTTTCTTATTTGGATAAGGAAGGTTACACTTCCATTTCTGGGAATGGTAAATGTTCCATTTATCGTAATGATGTTTTCTATGCTCATGGTGATTTGCACGTTGATCATTACATATTAAACTTGGAACAACCCAATCATGGAAATATCTATAACATAACCGCCAAAAGGATCAAACGAAATGATTTGAATCCGACATACCTCTGGCACTGTCGTCTGGGCCATATAAATGAGAAACGCATTTCTAAACTCCATCAAGATGGATTTCTCAACTCATTTGATTTTGAATCATATGATACTTGCGAATCTTGTTTGTTAGGAAAGTTGACAAAGTCACCTTTCACTGGGCACAGTGAGAGGGCCACTGATTTGTTGGGCCTCATACATACAGATGTGTGTGGACCGATGAATACAAATGCCAGAAGAGGTTATTCGTACTTCATTACATTCATAGATGATTTCAGTAGATATGGCTACGTCTATCTAATGAAACATAAATCCGAATCTTTTGAAATGTTCAAGATATTTCAAAATGAAGTACAAAACCAGCTTGGTAAAACAATTAAAGCCCTTCGATCTGATCGAGGTGGTGAATATTTGAGCCAAGAGTTTATCGATCATCTTAGGAATTGTGGAATAGTCTCACAATTGACTCCTCCAGGAACACCACAATGGAATGGGGTTTCTGAACGGAGGAATCGAACACTATTGGATATGGTTCGATCCATGATGAGTCGAACAGATCTTCCACCATCCTTTTGGGGCCACGCCCTAGAGACAGCTGCGTTCACACTGAATCGTGTTCCATCTAAGGCAGTTGAAAAGACTCCGTATGAGATATGGACTGGGAGGAAACCTAGTTTGTCTTTTCTCAAGATTTGGGGATGTGAGGTCTATGTTAAGCAACAAGCCTCAGATAAGTTAGCGCCCAAATCTTCAAAGTGCCTTTTTGTGGGATATCCTAAGGAAACCAAGGGATATTATGTCTACAACCCCACTGATAACAAAGTGTTTGTTGTCAGAAATGGTATCTTTCTAGAACGAGAATTTATCTCTAAAAGAACCACTGGGAGCAAGGTACACCTCGAAGAAGTTCGAGAGCCACAAGACGCCACAGAACTAGAGATGGAAAGTAGAGAAGACTCACAAGAAGTTGTTGAGACTCCTCAAGTCACGCAAGGCCCAAGGCGATCTAATAGGGCACGACTTCAGCCTCAGAGATATGGATTTCTGATTTCTGATAGTCGTGATGTGTTGCTCATTGAGCATAATGAGCCCACTACCTATCAAGAAGCTATAGTGGGACCAAACTCTGAGAAATGGCTTAATGCCATGAAGTCTGAGATGCAATCCATGTACGACAATAAGGTATGGACCTTAGTCGACCCGCCTGAAGGTATAAAAACCGTCGGGTGCAAGTGGGTTTTTAAAGAGAAAACTGACATGGATGGCAATATAAATGTCTTCAAGGCACGACTGGTTGCAAAAGGATTTACTCAAACTCATGGTGTGGACTATGATGAGACCTTTTCCCCAGTTGCAATGGCCAAATCAATCAGAATCCTCCTTGCCATTGCAGCATATTATGACTATGAAATATGGCAGATGGACGTCAATACAGCCTTCCTTAATGGAAAGCTCCTTGAGGATGTGTACATGACACAACCTGAAGGTTTTGTGCGTTCTGAGGACTCTGGTAAGGTGTGCAAGCTTCAAAGGTCCATTTATGGACTGAAGCAAGCATCTCGGAGTTGGAATCATCGTTTTGATGAAGTAGTCAAAGAGTTTGGATTTCTTCAAAATATTGATGAACCTTGTGTGTACAAGAAGGTTAGTGGGAGCACAGTTGTATTTTTGGTACTCTATGTCGATGACATCCTACTCATTGGGAATGACATTCCTACCTTGCAGATTGTCAAGTCTTGGTTAGGAAAATCTTTCTCGATGAAAGACTTGGGTGAAGCCACCTACATCCTAGGAATTAGGATCTATAGAGATAGATCTAAAAGGCTTCTAGGACTGAGTCAGAGCACATATATAGACAAGATACTGCATAGGTTCAGTATGCAGGAATCAAAAAGGGGTTTCATACCCATGTCTCATGGTATTCACCTCATCAAGGATTTGTGTCCTAGTACACCAGATCAGCGAGGTCGCATGAGTAAGATTCCATATGCCTCGGCCATAGGATCTATCATGTACGCCATGTTATGTACTCGACCGGATGTCTCGTTTGCCTTAAGTATGACTAGCAGATATCAACAGGACCCTGGTGAGGGCCATTGGACTGCTGTCAAGAATATCCTTAAGTACTTAAGAAGGACTAAGGACTTATTCTTGGTCTATGGTGGATTGGAAGACGAGCTCTATGTAACTGGTTACACAGATGCAAGTTTCCAAACTGACCAGGATGACCAGAAATCGCGATCTGGATACATATTCCTCCTGAATAATGGAGCAGTAAGCTGGAAGAGCTCTAAGCAGAGCACTATAGTAGATTCTGCAATGGAAGCCGAGTATATAGCAGCATCTGATGCAGCTAAGGAGGCCATTTGGATCAGGAAGTTCATTGCTGAACTAAGGGTGGTACCGACCATCTCAGATCCAATAACTTTGTTCTGTGACAATAGTGGTGACATTGCACAGGCTAAAGAGCCTAGGTCACATCAAAGGACCAAGCATATACTCAGGCGATTTCATCTCATCAGAGAAATCAATGATAGAGGTGATATAAAAATATGCAAGGTAACAGGAGAAGACAATGATGCCGATCCTCTAACAAAACCGCTTGTCCAGGCAAAACATGAGCGTCATGTTAGGTCAATAGGATTGAGACAAATTAATGATTGTTCCTAGTGCAAGTGGGAGGATGTTGGAAATCGTGCCCTAGGGGCCAATCATTGTATCAGGTTATCACATTATTTGCATGTTTACTGTGATGACCATCCTTGGATAACTCATGATCTTATCCTAAATGTCCCTGGTCGGTCATCCATGTGGGAGCAGAGATGAAATAAGACCAGTATGACTTTGAAGATATATAGAGATATAAATCAAAGTCATAAGCACATGTAAGAGTACAGGGTGTTGGACCGACCCGCAATGAGAGAGCTGCATGGGTCAAGTCATAAGCTTCTCTCATATACAAGCCATGTCACTATGCCCTTTGACCTGAGATCATCATGGATTCCTACATGACAAACGCTCAGCTTTGACCTAGTCAAAAGTCACTTTTGACCGAGTGATCATAAAGGCTATGCTCGGGCTTAGTGGTTTTCATGCGGAGGAATGTGAATGGTCAAGATGGAATTTGTCCCTCACATTCGTAGAGAGATATTACTGGGCCCCTCGATGAGTGAGTCTGAGAAATGTATGGCCATACTGGAATGGAAGGGTAGTTCCATTTCTATATTCAGACTACTCAGGGATCGAGAAAGTAACGGTCAGGAACAGGAGGATGACGTTCACCATGCCTCATCCTTGACCGAAATATCGTGTGACAAAAGGGACGTGATATGGTTGTATGAAAGGTTACATCGTTTATCGATCCTCATATGTTTTGGGTAGTCGTAATGCCTTGCTAGAGACCGCTTACGACTTGTGGGTCAGTATAGTAACTGGGCCACTGCCAACTTCATATGGGCCTACAGGGTCGCACACAAAACAGCCCAATGCGAGCTATGATGTCCAGATTCATTGAATCTAAGAGATGTCTAAATTCAATGAATAATCTAGGGTGGATATATATTTTATATATATATAAATTAGTTTATATATATATTATATAAATAATATAAGAGATATTTGTAAGATTTAATTTATAAGGATAAATTAAATCTCTATCATTTTTGAATTTGAATTTAAATGGATATGATCTATTTGAATTTGAAATTCAAATTGATAAGATATCTCAATTTTGATTTATGAGAATAAATCAAATATAATTCTGTCTTATCTTTATTTTAAATTAAATAAATAGGTGAATTAAATCTGTGGGACGGATTTAATATAAACCATATTTATTTAATCAGTTTCTTATTAAATTATGCAATATATGATATTGTATTAATTCAGAATTAATATAAGATTAATTCTGAAGCCCGGCCCTATTAGAAGCCCGATAGCTTCCTATATATTTGACATTAGGAGCTAGGGTTCTATACACAATAGATCTCTTCACACACATTCAGTCGTGAGAAAAGGGGGCAGGGAGAGTGCAAAAGGTTTGCATATAAGAAACTGCCGAAATAGAGACGGTGAGGACGGAATCTCCAGAAAGCCTTAGAGGGACAAGAGGCGCTAGCACGTCGTTCGCAATTGGAACGCTGTTCGTGTGGATACCGGTAGAGGAAGCCGATCTGAGCTGTCGACTTCTACGATACGGCCAGACACGAAGAAAGGTCGCGACCAGAACACACTTAGGTCGCGACCAAACGGGCATCTGAACGTCAGAAATCCGAAAAGAGGAGACAGGTCGCGACGTGAAGTTGAAGAGGTCGCGACTAAAAGCTCCAGAGGCGACAGGTCGCGACTAGAAGCAGAGTAGGTCGCGACTACAAACTCCAGAGGCGACAGGTCGCGACTAGAAGCTGAGGAGGTCGCGACTGAAAGTTCCAGAGGCGAGGAGTCGCGACTAGTGGACACTGAGGTCGCGACCAAAGCTTGAAACCGAAGGTAACACTTCTTTCTCCTTGACTTAAACACATTCGGTAGATCCTGGCTGGGAATGGAAAAATTTTTTAAAAGTTAATTTCCGCTGCGTGTCTTCCAATTCCCTTCAGTTTCTCTACTATAGAAGTAGAAAGATGTGTTTATACAAAAGTTGTGAATAATTATATGTTTATATGTTGATGATATGCTTATTTTTGGTACTAGTATGAATATTGTGCTTGAAACAAAAGGTTTTATTGCTTCAAATTTTGATATGAAAGATTTGGGTGAAGCAAAGGTTATCTTAGGTGTTCAAATCATAAGGAATGAAAGAGGGATCTTACTTTCTCAAGAACATTATATGGAGAAAATTCTGAGAAAGTTTGATCAATATGATGAGACTCCATTGAGTTCTCCTTATGATTCAAGTGTGCACCTAAAGAAAAACTTAGGAGACCCAGTGGCTCAATCTAAATATGCACAGATCATTGGAAGTCTGTTGCATTTAATGAATTATACCAGACCGGATATAGCATATGCTGTGTGTAGATTGAGTAAATATACTCACTGTCCAAGCAGTGAACATTGGGATGCTCTAATAAGGTTATTGAGATACCTTAAAGGTACCATAAATTATGGTATACATTATAGTGGATTTCCCGCTGTATTGGAAGGATATAGCGATGCGAACTGGATCTCTGATTCAGAAGGGTCAAAATCCACTAGTGGTTATGTGTTTATTTTTTGTGGTGGTGCTGTCACATGGAAATCATCCAAGCAGACAATTCTAACAAAATCCTCGAGGGACTCTGAATTTATTGCTATGGAATTGGCTGGAACTGAGGCTGAGTGGTTGAGAAACTTCTTAGCAAGTATTCTATTGGGTGACAAACCCACACCATCAATATCTTTACACTGTGATAACCAATCTGCGATAGCTACGGCTAAAAATAAAACCTTTAATGGTAAAAATAGGCATATTCGATTGAGACACAATATTATAAAGCAGCTGCTCAGAGATGGGGTGATCTCAATCGATTATGCAAAGTCAGAAGTAAATTTAGCGGATCCGTTGACAAAACCCCTGGGAAGAAAACAAGTTGTTGAAACATCGAGGGGAATATGACTAAAGCCAGTGTGATTACGACAGCGATGGCAACCCAACCTTTATGATTGGTGATCCCATGAAGAAGGTTCAATGGGTAAGAACAAGTCGCTAGTTAGTACTGCTAGCACCAAAATATTATAACTGGTCCTTTCCTATGGTGTGTGATAAAGTGCTAGATTGCATAGAGGAGGATGAGCAAGAGCTCTTAATGATTTCAAATCTTACGGGATGGTGTATTATGTGCAGATACACTTAAAAAATTACCTATACGAATGTGGAGTGTGGGCCGCTCCTATGAGATCATGGCGAAATCTCTAGAGCATTCGTTAAAACCAGGACACGCGCATGGCCGCCTAAAGCGCAAAATCGTTCGATAAACAGTGGAAATGTGGGGGTATAATTTGGCTGTTAGTACCTCTGGTATACACCCAAGAGATGCTAGTTCATAGTCCATAGGACCACTGGCATCTCTGTATACCAAGTATTATCGGTCTAGGTCTGGTTCATAGTCCAAAGGACCACTGGATACAATGATTATATCCATGTGTAACTCAGAGAGTAGAGTTTCTTTTGAAACATGTGGGGGATTGTTGTAAATATGGGTGTTTCAAAAGAAGCTAAGTCCCACATTGCTTGGGAGAGTGAAGGTTTAAGAGTATAAATGATAACACACAATCTTGGGCTAGTAAATGGGCCTAGAAGATAAGTGGGCTCGCGCGCATGAAAATGTGCCTTAAATTGGAAATTCAGTTGAAATCCGACGATTTGCCCCCCACTGCGCGCGAGATAAAGCGTGGTATTTGGCACTTTTTGTTGAAAAATATTTTGGTATATATTCTTATACGGAAACCTCTTAAATTCCAAGGGTCAACATTTGAAAGATAAAACGTTACATTTTTTCACAATACGCGTTGGAATTTAAGAGGCGTCTGGACGGCTGCAACGAGGAGATGCAATGTTTCGGTTGAAGAGGCATGTCTTATAGGTGTATCTCTTCGTTCAGTGTATGCATGTGCCTATAAATACCGCAGTGCTTACCTTCTCTGATGATCACTTCACCTTCATTGAAACACAGCAATGTTTACCTTTTCTCTCTGAGTTTAATTCCTTCCGCTAGCTTCTGCTTCCTTGTTACCGCAAGAAGAATCCGTTTAATCCTGGGGAGTACCGCTTCATCTTGCCGGTTGTCGCGGAATAACTCTTAAGGACAGTGTCCTTAGACGCGACTCGGGTTATTTGCTCTTCTGTTACAGGACGGTGCTGACGCCAACAAATATAATCCATCTCTCCAAATTACGCATATGCCAATCACGCGGCCTTGTCTTTTCACCCTATAAATTTAAGAAGAATAAATGATTTATTATCAAAATAAGACAGGTAATTATTAATTGAGACATGACTTTTACGCAAGTTTATAGAACAAGAGGAGGATTGGATTGGCAAGAAAGAAGCGTTCTAGTCCCAAATTCTTAGAAGTTATACAAGCACAAATATAACACAAGCATAGCACCAGAAAAAAAAAAAACTGGATTCCCAGAATTTTTGAAGCTTTAAGAGCATCTAATATAATTTGAACACTGTCCATCAGTTATTTTATATGCAAACGAGAGAAAGTGAGCAAAATATTTATGAATTGTGAGACACTTAAAAGAAGAGATTCTCTAAATTAAATTAAAGTTTCCACTTTAGCTGCTAAAATCTATAATATTTATTAGAAAGGTAATTGATTTGCTGTATTCAGTTAAGTATAATTGACGAATTAGATTAGCAAGAAAGTGAGCCACAAAGGCATTCTCTAACAATAGAGGAATAACGTAAAAAACACAAGAATATATACATTCCACATGACAAAACGCAAGCAAACAACTTACTCGGGGGAAAGTTGCTATTAGTCTCACCGGAACCCAACCTTGTTGGTCCCTGTGTTTCCGTAAATACGTATCCTTAACTAAGTTATCATCGCAGCAATAGACAGGTACACTTTAAGACATGAAGATTATTAAGACAAATATATAATTGACCAAAAGTATCTAAATGGAAATCTAAATCTAAAGTAATACCTAAAATACTACTCGATTTGTCTGACAATCTTAGTACATGGTTCAGAATATGGAATAGCTGGAACGTTCCCATAAAGTGGTATAGGTGGCATATAGAGAACAGGACCAGGTGGAGCAGCATAATATGGGAAACGCGGACCGTATCCTGAGAATGTATCGCATCATCAGCACCTAACTGTATAGTTATCGTACAAAATACCTTAATTTTGATATTAAGAAGATTACATTCCAGGGCACCTGTAGTTGCCGCCATAAGGTGGTGGCACGAATGGGGGAAGACACTGAAAAAATGGATTAGGCAGTGGGGGCAGAGGCCTTGTAAACCTGGGAACACCTCTGGGTGGCGGCATATGCATGTTCATGTTCCTACCCATCGGGTCATGCCGACGCCTACCCATTGGACCATGTTGCGGGATGATATTAATATCATGGGACCGTGTTTCATATCATGGGATGGTATTAATATCATGCGCTATGGTTTGGTACCCTGGTGCATTCGTGGGACCTACGTCTTGCTGGTGGCTGCCGCTGTTAAAAGTCCCACGTGAAACGTAACCACACAGTTGGATTGTCATAAGAGTATATGTTTTGGCATTATCAGTTAGGCTTCCACAACCCTATAATATGAGAATGCATATATGAAAGTATTAAAAACAAAATATGCCACAAAAGACAAATAAATAATACTACCAACAAGATACAGTTATATATACATTATAAATGAACCCGGTCTCTAAAAATATTCTCACACATCTCACAATATTCAGTTTCAACATGAATATATAGAAGAATGATTAATTCAACAATGTTTCTTAAACAATGAGCTCTCACTTATTGGGATGTTTCCAAGTATTCAAAATTGAAGAGAAAACAATCACTAAACGTGCATTTAGAGTAAAGAGAATTCATCGGCCAAGTCATTGGATCATTCCGAAGACAATGTCACGGTATTCTTGGTAGATGAGGCGGCACGAGAAGAATCGTTGATGATGACCGGCACCTTAACGTCAGAAACTGCCTCCTTAGAGAAGGGGCTGATCTAGGCAAACCCCTCAGCCACAATGCCGTCAGGCTCTCAGCAACTTTCCAAGCCCTCATCCCTCGCCTGCGAGAAAGCAATGTGGCGGACGAAGTAACAGAATCACCAAGTGAAGAATGAGTGGGAGCGACAGCGTCCATGACGTAGTCATGGAATGAACGGCTGAGAGAAAGAGCGACTCAGAATAATAGGCTTGAAAGTTACAGATTCTTGAGTTATCGGTCTGCTGAGATGGCTTGAAAGCAACAAAAAAGATTCGCTCACTGGGCCCAAAACACCAGTAAATGTTAAATTTAAACTTGCATTTAGTTATCTTTTGTGAAGATATGATGAGATTATGTTATCTCATCTCAGATCCTGATCATAATGTGTGGTTATTTTGAAACTTATTTAATCTGAGAAACTTTCAGAAATTTATAAAATTATTTTTATATATTTTAAAAACTAAATTATAACACCCGGACAATATGTATGACATCCCATTTTTAATGACTACTAATAGATAGATATTGTAATTTTTTTTATAAATTTTATATTTAATAAATTGATATAATTATAATAATGTTTCATTATTCTAAATTAAATTAATTTCGTTTAATGGAGTAGTGATTCCAAAAATAATTGTTTTTTGCCTTTTGTTTACATATAACGAGATTTAACTCTTTATATCCTGTGGTTATATCCTATATACTTTCTTTATATCGCGGGGCTAATATGAATCCTATAATGACAATGTAGATTTCTAAGTGGATTTTACCTCGTACATATTATATACGATAAAATATAATACTTGAACTCTTTTATTTATTATTCGTCGGAGATTGCGTAAATTACCAAGCAGAAGGAATTAGTTACAAGTAATTATTTTGGAACTTAATTAATTGTGCTTAAATTAGTTTTCCCCCCTTATCAGCGTCAAAATCTTGATCATGACTTCCTATTTTATCTGATGCAGGCAATTGAATTGAGGACACCCAGGAGCTACCTATTTCCATGGAAGGAAAAAGTAAAGATTATTTTTCTGCAACCACACTTTTTTCCTAATCTCATACAATATTAGAAGTAATGACATTGTTTTTTATGTTAGAGACAGAAAAGAGAGATGAAATAGACCTCTGGCACACTCTTACACGTCGTGTCCTGTTTTTCTTACTTATAAAGTAATTTAATTTTTTTTCCAAATCAAATTGTTATTTGGATTAGCACCTGCCATTTTGATTAATTTATTAATGTAAAATATATTTAATTAATTTAATTATATTAAAAAAATTAGTTAATATAATATATTTTTTAGGATACGATAATTTTCTTAATTAATTTTCTCACTTTTTCTCTTATTTGGTTATTGAGAGAGAAGTACCAATAGGGGTAATTTAGGAAAAATAGATAAATATAAAAAATATATCTTATATTTAGAATTAAGATAAACTCTCCAGTTAAATTATATATCAAGGACCGAAAGAGTATTATATTATCTGTTTATAGCAAACAACTAAACTTCTTGTATGTTTGTCATTTGAATTATGTGTGACGCTCAAGAATAATACGAGACTTAAGCTAATTCTTTATACCATTTGTGCTAGTTTTTAATATTTTTATAGTGAATGACACATGTTGAATAGTTAATTACTCCCATGTTACTTAATACAAGAGTTAGTTAAAGGGTTAAATTTAATCTTAAAAAATATAAGACCCTAATCTATTTTGTTCTCTAAATTTATAATTTTTTCCTAAAATATCCCTATTAATTATACAAAATAAGAAGTTTTCATATAGTCCGATGAAATACAACATTATAGTATAATCACAAATAAGTATCATAATTAATTTATTTAATATAATATAGTATTGACAATACAGCCTAATTAAACATAGAGTTGATCATGTCATGAAGTTGGGTTTGTGACCCGTGGAATTGAAATGGGAAACATCTCATGACCATTTTCTAAATTAATTTCACAAGATATGCTTCAACTTTATTGCATTGACACAAACATACAATTGTGAGGGAAGACAAGTAATTTTGAAGCCATTTCTCAAACGCGTAGTCCTCTTTTTGCAGAAAGACGTAGTTTATCTTTGAATCAAACAAAACAGGACTTTCTAATTGACCACCCTGCAGTCCCTTCTGATCTCTTGACCACCATTTAAGCTGCTCATTTTGATCATGGACTTCACAAAAGCCCGGTAAAATGCCCCTTTTGAGGCAGCAAACTCGGAAACCAGCTTCTTGGTCTTTGTGGTTGTAAGCAGTGCTTGATCAGAAGAAAACAGGCCCTTCCCTTGGAGTATCAACTGGAAATAAGCATTATCAAAAGTAGTTCCTGAAGTATCCATGGTGATACCTGCATTCTTTGGTGTGTTTTTCACAGGACAAATTGATTTTAGTTTTACTGCAAATGATGGATTCAATGAAGGGTCCAAGTCATTTTTAGCATCAAAATTTTGGATTCTGTTCCTGAACGATGAGCAGTGGGAGAAACCTAAAGTATGTCCTCCTATAAAAGTATCAAAAGACATCAATATTATTACTCAAAACTGTCTCTAAGAAACCTATTGAAAGCCAGTTTGGGCCCTCTGATTTGCTTACCTGAGAGAGCTACCAAGTCTTCCATTGATAGACCTCTTTGAGCGAAGTTCTGCTGCAGTTGTGATATGTTGAAAGTTGGTGCTGGCAGTTGAAAGCTATCACTGGACTTTGATATTCTTCCATCCTTTCTTCCTTTTGGGACATCCCAATATGGACCTCCAGACTGTAAAAAGAAAATTGCTCTCATACTCTTTTAATACTTGAATATCAATGTAACATGAACTAGGGTTGAATATTGAGCTCTGCATTTTCTTTCCTTACAAGAAAAACTGCATCCCTGGCTGCTAGAGCTAGGATATCAGCACAAGAGACTACACCGGGGCATGAATCTTCTATTTGTTTCTTTGCGTCATCAATGACATAGAATGCATGCAATGAAATGTTTGCTGGTCCATCTTTTTCTGCTTTGTGCTTTTTTGTTGAGTTTAGCAGCACTGAGGCATCACATCCCTTCAGAAAAGAGAAAACAAATCAGTTCAAATGACAAAAGTACGACAAAGGGAAGAAGCAGGAGGGATTGTTGAATCATTACCCTAACGAAACAATCATGAAAGTGCATTCTGAGAAGGCCCGCAGGAACAGTGTTATCATTAGCAGTGGCCTTCTTCACAGCGTTAGCAACTATTGAATCCAAATGAGGGCAAGTTTTCTCATAGTAGTTTGAGGTCAGAGAATTCCCTATTGAAACTAGCGATAAGATGAGGATAAAGCTCAAGAAAGGAACCATGATGGCCATGCTTGTTACTAGTTTGACCAATTTAGCTGTGGAGATCAAAGGTGCATGAAACCGCTTTTAAAGGCAAAACAGATATTGGCCGGTTCTAGTCTTCTGGGACTTGTTGCAGCTTACGATGTGATCCAATTTGTTAAGCTAGATTGTCAATTGAGGTGTATCATTACAAAAGATGACAGATTTTCTTTCTTTAAGATAATAATCGAAGCCTGGAGCAGTTTGGGGTGGTTGATGCTGCTTGCAACTCTCAATCACTACGTTAAGCAACCGAATATTGAAGTTAAAGTACATCCTGATGAATAATTAAAAAGCCGTGTATAAAGTGTTAATGGACTTTTCATTTTAAAGAATATTTGTGTTGGACTTACCGTGTTTATAGATGAGTGTATAAAGCATAAGACATAATAGTAATGAGTAGACCGGTTTGGGAGATAGCGGTAGTTTGAGAATTAATTAACAAGTAGCGATGATCTTAGGGTGATTAATGAAACAATGGATGGGGTCAGAGTTATTGGCTGGAGAGCCAAAGTAGCAAGTTAAAGTGGGAAGCAGGGTAGGCCAAGGTCGGATGTGAAATCAAAGCATGGAGCCAACCATTGGTGGATTATTGTTATTATTATAAGCTAAGGAAGAGCAATTGAATAGTGATTCGCCTCAATCATAAGAAGGAATCTCAATGACTTGTAATGAAGGTGGTTGGGGTTGAGCCATCTTATAGTTGGCATTTTTGTCGCTTCAAATCAAAACAAAGACTTCCATTTCATGCCGTTAACCCATCTTTGTTTGCTTGTGATCTTTTATAGAATTTTCTGAACTTTTCAAATGTTGATGTGGTTTGCCCTTTCGACTCACATAGTCACGTTCGTTCCGGAAAAATAAAACATAATAAAAGAATCATGAACCTTACATATATTATCTTTTTAGATTATTATATTATCACTAATGTCTTTAGAACTCAGACAATAGGAGAACTATAAAAAATTTACAGATTTTTCCCCTCAAATGTGGCGGGAAAATGGGAAAACAAGTGTTGAACAATTCCTCAATCAGTTATTACTCTAGCTTGTTAATTGTTATGGTTCTGGGAATCACTAAGCTTAATCTAATTTTTTTAATTTATATTAAAAAATAATGGGATGACTTGATTTGGGCTGCGTCCAATCAGTTATGTATGGATATGTATGGCCCAAAACAAAAGGCTTGGCTGAGTCCAAAACATATCAAAGGCCTACATGTATGTATATGTTACGATCCAGCCCAAAATACGTTATGAGCAGACGAATGAGGGGGAGAGGTAAAGGTGTTTTTTTTAGAAATACTATTTTATTGTAATTTTAATTATAATATTTAAAAAATTATTTTAATTTTTAAATATTTAAATTTATGTTTGAGGATAATTGACAGCTCAGAGTTCACTCCGCCTATTGATATCATCTAGAAATAAAAAAAATTTACTCTACCTTTGAATCGTAGATAAGTTTAATTTTTTTTAAAAAAAATTTGTAAGAAAAAAAAGAAAAAGTTTAAGTAGATGATTTTGATTTGTGAAGTCTATAGGAGATGATTTTATAAATTCATGCAGACTTTATCTAAACTTTGAGCTATAAAAATCCCTAACGTTTTGAAAGCCACGGAAGCACGGGCATTTCCTGTGTCTTGGCTTGAGGGTACTTACTATCCAGCATGGGACCCGAAAAGCGCTTATTGGAGAAGCTTAATAACAAGAAGAACAAGAACAAGAAGAGTGATAGTAGTTTGAATTCGGTTGCTTCACCTTCGGTGTCAGAAAATCATGGTGGAGGAAAAGAAACCATCCGCGGCGGCAAGGTCATATCCGACCCTCGGTTTTCATCCCTGCACACTGACCCTCGGTTCCTGGAGCCTCCGAAACGCCAAACGAAGGTGGCGATCGACTCGCGATTTGATCGCATCTTCACTGATAAGAACTTCTTACCGTCATCTGCTCCGGTGGACAAGAGAGGGAAGGTTAGGCAGCAAAATTTGCGGAAGAGTTCTCGTCGCCATTATTATAAAATGGACGAGGAAGGAAAACGAGAAGATGAAGAGGATGTAGAGGAGGGAAGCGGCGAAGAAGACAAGGAGGAGGAAAAAGGACAGATGTCGGTTGAATCCGGTGGGGGAACACCGGTGGAAGAGTCATTTGAATCCGAAGATGAGGATGATGCCTATGAATTGGGATCCTCTACTGGTACAGATGGAGATGAAAGTGCTGATGAGGAACTTTACGATGAAGAATTGCCTGAGATGCAGGTACGTCTTTTGAGCTTAACTTTGGACCTCTGAACTCTTTTTATAAACAATTGGAAGAAGTTTAAGAATGTCGCAAACTGTGTCAGTTACGTTTGTACTTGATCAAAAGGGAGAAGCATTGTAGGTGTGAGTTCTTCAAAGTATTCGTGTATGGTTCCTCTAAACTTTGCTATCCTAAGTTTACAGAAGGGGAAAGGGATGGGAGTTTGTATAGGACCGCTTTCTCTTTTCGTTACGGGAGCTTTACGATAAACAATTGAGTATGTTTACTCAGAATTCTTTGCTGTTCTCAGCTAAACTCTGCAACTCTTGGTTTCTCCCTCAGTTTTTTTAATTAATATTTTCTGACACTTTCTTTATGGGATTATTCTGTGGACAGGAGGAGGTGCCAGAAATTGACAAAGTAACTCATAGGCTTGCTTTTGTTAATATGGACTGGAGATATGTTAAGGTATGCTATTAACACTATCTACGTAATTAATTTTATTAAAACATCGATCCATTCATCTCACATCCACTCTCGGAAAATCTAACTCGTGGAATGAACTCCTTTTGGTTATGAATGAAGCATAAGTCCTCGGGTATTAGGAATGGGAAAGCAAGATCTAACCAAAGTGCGGTAGAACTTCTGTTACTTACCTCCCAGGGCGGGGTCAATTGAACAGGACTTTTAGGCTATTTAAACTGGTTTTTCATGGCTTAATTTTTATTCTAGCTTCCTTTTCTTTTTTATTTGTCTGAGGCGTTTGTTTCATACTTCAGGCTGTTGACTTGTATGTATTATTGAGTTCATTTCTTCCACCAAATGGACAAATAAGATCTGTAGCTGTCTACCCGTCTGAATTTGGCCTTCAACGTTTGAAAGAAGAGGAAGTTCATGGCCCTATTGGCCTGTTTAACGGTGAAGCCACTCAAAGCGACCAAGATAGCAGCGATGATGAAATTGACAATGAGAAATTGCGTGCATACGAGAAAAGCAGGATGAGGTGGCCAACTTCTGAAGTTAAAATTACTTGTGTTTGGAAATCTTGGCTTAATTGGCATAGCCATAATGGATCTATGAAAATTGAAAAGTATTTTTGCTTTGATTGAGTAAACCTTCTGACTAGTAAAATTTAGCCAGTTTAATTTAAGGTTCTTAGTTTCCTAATATTGAATTTGAACAGAAGTTAGTCCTTTTTCCAAGGTGGTTAGTACTTCAAGGATTCATTCTTTATTCATATTTGTATGTTCTAGGATGTTACGCATTAATTCCTATCCTTTACAGGAAGGTTGGAGATGATGAATGTAACTAATATAATCTTGTAGCTATACAGCTGCCTTGTGGCAGTTCTCTTTTATTATTATTTAGCTTGGAGTCCAGTGTTGCTAATATTATATTTCATGATTATCTCATGAATTATTTGATGGGGATTAAAAGGAAAGTTTTATCGTACTGCTATAAGACCAGCAATGCTTTATGGAAGTGAATGTTGGGCTTTAAAAGGACAACAAGAGCATAAAGTTGGGGTAGCCGAAATGAGGATGTTGAGATGGATGTGTGGGCATACAAGAAAAGATAAGATTCGTAATGAACAAATACGGGGAAGAGTTGGAGTGGCACCTATTGCGGAGAAAATAGTGGAGAACCGTCTTAGGTGGTTTGGACACGTACAAAGAAGGCCAAGGGATGCGCCGGTGAGGAGGGTGGATCAAATAGTATGGAGTCCGGTTAAAAGGAGTAGAGGAAGGCCAAAGAGAACGCTCAACGAGGTCATTGAGCGGGATCTCCTGATCAATAACCTATCCAAGGATTTAGTTTTTGACAGAGCACAATGGCGTCGTATGATCCATGTAGCCGACCCCATTTAATGGGAAAAGGCTTTGTTGTTGTTGTTGTTGTTGTTGGAGGGTGTAGGTTGGAGTCAAGCATTTTACTGATGGCACTTTTATGATGCACCTCATCAATAACTTAGAAAATCAATTGACCTTTTCAAAATTCCAGTTTAGTACTTACCAGTTATCATAGTTATGCTATAGGCATGATTATCATGTCTGCAGTTCCCCACTGCACTCTGTTTTCCTCTTGTTTTATGTATCTTGGTTCTTTCCCTGGCTTTCTAGGTACTATTATGCGGTGGTGGAATGTGACTCAAGTACAACAGCAGACCACATGTACAAAGAATGTGACGGGCTGGAGTTTTTACAATCTTCTAATGCACTTGATTTAAGGTTTATTCCTGATTCCATGGAAATAAAAAATTCACCCCGTGATGTTGCTACTGAGGTATCTTTCTTTATTTCCATTTGCTTTTTAATATACACATTGCATTTGAGGAATAAAGTGAGCTATTCAAAACCATATTCTTTGTTGCACAAACTAAGTTAATTACAAGATTTTGAGTGCTTTCTCTTCTTAGGCTCCTGCAAACTATGAGGGTAAAGATTTCTATACGCGAGCACTCCAGCACAGTAAAGTGCATCTTTCTTGGGGTGAGGATGAACCTCTTCGTGCAAAGACCTTGAGACGGAAATTCAACGATGATCAGGTTAGTGTACTTCATGTATGGGGATATTGTGTGGTCTTTTTATTGTTTGGTTTGTGTTGAATTTGGATCCTTCTCATCAATTTTCTTTTCTGTACCCTTTGATAGCTAGCTGAGTTGGAATTGACAGAATTCTTGGCATCTGATGTGAGCGAAAGCGATGATGAGGAGGAGGAGGAGGATAACATTGAGACAGAGGATCATCCTGATAAAAAGACTAGGAAACTAGAAAAATATCGTGCTTTACTTGAGTCTGGTGATGGTTCAGATGGAGATGGTGAAGAAGATGGTCAAGATATGGAGGTAACCTTCAATACTGGTTTGGAAGACATTAGTAAATATATACTGGAAAAGAAAGATAAAAAATTAGAAACAGTTTGGGAAGCATATCTGAGGAAAAGACGTGAGAAAAAGAGGGCTAGGAAAAGTAAATCAAAGCATTCATCATCTGATGATGATATTAGTGACACTGATCAAGATACACCTGAGCAAGAAGATGATTTCTTCATGGGGGAGCCTCCCATCAAGAAGAGAAAGGAAGAAAAAAGTAAAAAAGAACAGAAGCACCAGGTCATAGATGGGTCTGATAAAGCAACCAAAGAAGAGCTTGAGTTATTACTTGCTGATGACCAGGGGGCAAATACTGGTCTCAAGGGATATAATTTAAAGTTTAAGAAGGCCAAGGGCAAAAGGGCTAAGGAAACTATTGATGAGGCAAAAATACCAAGTGCCGACCTTAATGATCCACGTTTTGCTGCTCTTTTCACTTCACGGGACTATGTATTGGATCCCACTGACCCACAGTTTAAAAGGTATCTCCTTTGCAATATTGGTTCTACGTTCTCATACATAATTTGTTGTCATTGGTTTAAATGGAATGACAGATAGAATGTTCTTTTTGGAAGACGTGTTAGGGAGTGGTCTTGTTTAGCTGGTTGTATTTAACTGATGACCGACTTGTATATAATATTTTCTTTTATTAATTGAGAAGGTTGGTTGGTCTTGATCTTCTTAATTGGACTTTTCTGTTTGCAAAGTTCAATTGAATTCTTTCATGCTAACATAGTATTTTGGCCTTTGCAGGAGTGCAGCTTTTGCCCGGCACAGAGCTCATAAACTACAGAAGGGAGATATTGACATTTTGGCAGAAGAGGAGCGGGTGAAGCTTTCTAAAGGAATTGAGTTGTCATCTAATGATGCTGGCGTAAAGAAGGGGGAGGAAGAAGGATCGGATGTTTTGCAATCAAAGAAGGAGAAACATGAGTTATCATCATTGGTCAAATCGGTTAAAATGAATTCAAAGCAAGTACAATTACCCTCATATGATAAGACAAAGAGAGATGGCAAATTACAATCTGGAGGTATGAAGAAAAGGAAGCTCTAGAGTTTCTATCATTGGTTCAAGAATATTACCTGTTCGTAAGGTATCTCTCTTGATTTTAAATCGTCCTTTTGTGATTCAAACTGCATGGACATTTCATCAACCCATTTAAATTGTTTCATATAGATTCATTGAGGTTCTGAAATATGCATCGATTTTTTATGTTCCCATGTGAATTCTGATAGTCAATTTATAGGGACATCACATCGTCCTTTGCCCATGAGGTTCCGTTGTCTTGTTTTTCCTTTCTATATCACCATGCTACAATCCGTTAACCATTTGAGGAATTGAACCGGCAAAAAGAAGGGGCCGAAAAAGTGAGCGAACTGGCAATACCTAAAATTTGTAAATTCTATTATATGTCAACACACTGTATACATTATGTACAAACACGTGATTCTAATAATAAGATCTAAAGAATCGGAAGCAATAATGCTTCTCTTCTATGCTCGACCGAACTAATCCTATAATGCACTCGAAAATTTATAATAAAACGAATGCCTTTAAATAATACACAATTGATTAACTAAATAATGGCTAAAAGCGGAAAAAGAACCACTATAAAGGCGAAAGTAAAAGGGTTCCGATTGGGTGAGCCATTTGATTGGTTAGATGTGTCTTCAGGATTTGCAGCAAGAGCAGGTGTGTGAGATCTGTTAGTAGGCGATTTGCTGGAGTTGGAATGCCCGTCATCGTAACCTGAGGAGAATCATCTCATTGCAGTTAGCTATTATTAACGTACATGATTAACACATGATTAAAAACAAGCAAAGCTTTGATCCATAACAGGTAAATCATACTCACAATTGGATTCTTTCCAACCGAGAATCATGTTATCACGATCAAAGACTATCCTGTAACCAGTCATGAAGTTCTCTGCATGAAGATTTAGATATGAAGAATGTAGCAGATTGAAAAATCAATAGAGAACATGAATTTTCCTAGTGTTAACGCTTAAGAAATAACTCCACGGAAGTTAGATAAATTGTTTATTGTGAAACGTTGGTGTAGGTTTTGTTTAAACAGACCAATGATAAACACAACAAATCATGCAGAACACATATCGCACGGTATAATAAACTTGTAGGTGAAACTTCATGACCATATGATTTTATCAAGTGAACTTTTTTGTGGGGGGAAAAAAGGTAGATCAATTAGATACTCACGTCCAATTATGTTCACGTCATCACTTTTCACGATGCCAAGGCAATATCCGACTGGAACATCCTGGAGAGCGAGCATCACAAGAATTAGGAGCTGGGAAAAGGTATCAGATATCAGAATGTATTAGTTAGACCAAAGTCCTTACCTCATTATTATAAATCATTTGTAGCGGATTAGTCACATAGTAATTGTTTCCACCCTTCATGGTAAGATTCAACACAGGGACTTCGAAATTGGTCTGATTTGAACTGCAGGTGATGCGTGAGTCAGTCTGATAATTTGAAAAGACAAAACAGAGCAAGTTGTGGTTTTGCTACAGAAATACCAACCTTAAATCATAGCAGAACTCAAAGGGGAGATCTTCGCCAGGAGCTGGTGAATGTTGGTTTTCTTTAATCAGAGAATTGAACTACAAAATAACAGCAACTGAGTTACTCAGAACATGACTGATGGAACTAATAATGCCATTTTGAAGGAGTACAAGTTACTCACACTCGTAGTAATTTGTGTATAAGCTGGGTCGTTTAGGTATGTAAATGAGGTACCAGAGTCAAAAATTGCATAGAACTCAAGATCAGCAGCATTTCCTCCAACAATAATTTGAGTGATGCTGATGTTGTAGGTTGGCCTATAGAAAGATGTTTCCAGGGAAATATGCATAACTAGTGTGAAAGTTATACATGGGAATTTCTACTTTCTTAACTGTTGATGTAAGTATCAATTTTTTAGATCAAAAGTAAAGAACAGTAGGCACTTACAGTGATGCTCTGAGGTTGAACGGTGTTTTTCCTTGGTCTGAGCTGCCATTATCTCCAAACCTGATTCTTCCAACACCATCAGCTCCAAAACACATGGAAAATGAATTCGAAGTGAGCCCTCCTTTAGCTAAGATGCTAGGGACTGAGACACTACGCATACCAAGTCCAAGTAGACCATTTGGAGCTGCACCGCTCAGGAAAGAACCAGTCTCAATTTGACCACATCTGCATCAGATGTTAGATTACCTCCAGGTTAATAATAATGGTATAGATGAATGTGAATCAGACAACCACAATAATTAAGTTCTTTTAAAATATTGATATTGGAAACTTCAGTATTCTAATGATTAGCCAGCTAAAGGTTTCATGCACATAGATTCTATGTTACGAGCATCAACCTTCCCTGAAGAAAAGCTTTTAGCAAAGATCTTGTAAAGTTATTTACCCAAAAGTAATACGTGCACCATCTTCCTTTTTCTGATTATCGTCTGTAATTAAGTGCAACACATCTTCTACCAGAACCCCAGAAGATGAAGTTCCGTTTGAAAGATACTGAATTTGATATGGACATCTGCTGCCAGATGAAGGGCACAGTCTTCGTTGCTCACAGAAGGTGCTGTTGCATAGCACATTCTTGCTCGTGGATGATGCATCAGGACCATATATATTAAGATCAATGGCCTGTCATATAGAAGTATGAAGGAAATAAATACCACCAAACGGAAACTTTCACATATATATTTATTTAAGACTTACCATGAAAACACAAACTTGGCAAAATGACCACAATCAAAGTGATATACAGATAATCTCCTGGAAGTAATTGTGATGCAAACAGAACTTCATATATGGTCTTTTCGTGGCAAAGCAAACTATACACTATTATTAAGACGACAAATGTTAGTCAGACCACCATGTAGCTTTAAGCTGTCAAAGCAAAGATGGATATGTTCGTTTATCTACAACTTCTCCAATGTACCAACCATTTAAACTTCAAAGTTGCGTTGGAAATAAAACAATGCATTGCATAGGTGAGGCTGGAATCAGCTTCATTTTGCTTAGGATATTACAGAGAATCTTTTAGTTGAGATGAAATTTCATAGAGGAAATTTTGTTGTAATCAAAAGCTTAGGTTTGATCGTTAGTTAGCAACTTGCAGGATATATTTCTGCCTCTCCCAACAAATAACCGTTAACTAAGAATATGCAACTGCTGCAAAGGAAGGAAAAAACCTAAGAAAACATGAAAATAATTGAAAATGAAATTAGGAAATGACAAAATTGATAACCACGGTGTACCTGTCCACTTTCTGAATGCAACGATTGAACACAGCTGGTACAATTGCACGGTAACCAGAATAAGTCACTGCCCGTATCCAATGCCACGAGAAACGATAAAGCTGGTGTCCCAACAGAAACATTGGCATAATGTAGACTGAAGTCCAAAATAGAGGCAAAATTATTAGTGACAACATTTTTACTCAACAAGTGTCCTGGCAACAGAATCCCTCGTGCTTTGTGTTTTAACTGTTTTAGTTTCAGCTATATGAATTTTATACCGTTATTGTAAATGTAAATATGTCTTGCACGATGGCAGAGTCTCAAAGAAGCATAGACATTGTGACATTTAATAACATATGAAATAATCATGTATAATCTGATAAATAATGAAGTGTTGCAGAGGCAGACACGTTCTTACTTAACTGTCCTTGCATCGGAGCAGGGTATCAATACTTCTTTCTTGGCCAATGGAAGGGTTATCGGTATATTTTTTTTGGCCAAACAAACAGGGGTATCAACATTGACTCAAAAGAAGATTGCGTAAATCTATCAAACTGAAAATTATCTTTTGACATGTAATACACCATAGGCCAATTGAGTTACTCGCGGATATTATCTGAATTTCGAGCTCAATTCCAAATGCAGATGACCAGATGCTATGTAATCCGAAAGGAAAATAAAAAATCGTGAAAGTGAAAGAACAAAATTTAGTAGTGGTTGAAGAAGTCATACTATCCAAAGGAGCTATAAGTTTCATTGCCGCCGGCAAACGTTAGAACCGTCTGATCTCCGCCGGCTAGTCCACGGCCTCGGAATATACGGTCTCGGTGGGACATAGCAACATAGTATTCCCGACTTCCCTCCTCTGGCAGGTCTTGAATGCCCAGAATTCCCTTAACCGGATCCGAGTACCTGTGGTGGACATCGAAACCGAATGTCCGGAAACCGTAACATCTCTGAGAAGCTAAACTCATCACCAAGAGCAGCAATCTACATAGCGAACTACGACTAAAAGACCAAGCCATGAGTTGAAGCTGTGTGGAGAACTATTGCAAAGAAAGAAAATAGCGGGAAATAGCTGAATTTTCCCGGAATCCTCTGCTCAAGTGTCTAACACAAGGCTACTGCCAGGATGCGGATGCCGGGCACAGCAAAAATATGTAAGGCCTTGGTCGTTGACGCAAGCGCGAAGCTTACAGAGAGAGAAAGGGAGGGAGAAGGAGATGGAGATGGATTGGAGTCTGTTTAATCCGGCCTTCTGGCCAGAAGTCCAAGTTTTCGACGCCGAATCCATGGACGTAAGGTGGGTCCCAAATTTAAATATTATTCAATTGCGACTTGATTATTAGTAAACGTATGACATTTTTTTTGAAAAATATCAAAAAAATACCATTTAAAATTTAAAAAGATAAAAAAACTTATAAATTTAGAAAAAAATAGATTAGACAGGAGGCCCAATCTATCTTTTTTAAATTATTGTGCAGAGTTACAAATACTATTATGGGAGTTATAAATACTATTAGCAGAGTTACAAATACCATTATAGGAATTCAAATACAACTAGCAGAGTTGTAAATACTATTGAAAAAGTTACAAATACCATTACAATAGTTACAAATACCATTGACAGAGTTGTAAAAAGTACAATTTCATTTTTTATTTGTAACTTTGCCAATAGTGTTTGCAACTCCTATAATAATATTTGCAAATGTGTACAGTAATTTCTAAATAACAGATTGGGCCTCTTATCCAATCTATCTTTTTCTAAATTTATGGACCTTTTTTATCTTTTTAAATTTTAAATGATCTTTTTTTATATTTTTTCTTTTTTTTTCTCAATGAGTTATGAGAAGTTTTACTTTTGCTTATGCAGAATTCTATTTAGGAGTCTTTTATACTCTTGTAAACAAATTAGTAATTTTAAAAGAACTTGATTATAATTTTTAAATAAAACTTATTTGCGGTTTTAACCAAATCTATACTTATATAAATTTGATAAAATTAAGACACTCCTAACTTCACTTTTGCTATACTATACCTTTTAGTAAAACATTTGTATGTTTGAAAGGGAGCCTTTGTGAGGAAATGCCAACTTTAAATAATTCATTATCTGCTATTTTAAAAAATAAATATTATTTTTTATCTTAATTATAAGATTTAATTAATTTTTTAAATAAATCTATGAAATAAAATAAAATAAATAATTATAATTAATATAAAAATTAATTGACTAATTTGAGTGGATAAAAAGCGTATATAATATAAATTTATTTTGAGAGGTCAAATTTTATCATAATTAATTTATATAATTTTTTATATTTATCTAAAAAATTTAATTAGATTTTATAATGAAGAGTGAAGGGAATAATTCATTATCCAAGACGAACAGAAATCTCATCGGTATATTTTACATATTAGTCACAAAGATTCTAGAATGTCATAGACCTCACCTAACACATTCTTTAAAATCCCGTAATAAGTTGGCAAAAAAATAAATAAAAAAAATCCATTTCTATGAATGTTAGATACTTAGATGTTGCATAGGGTTTAAAAAAATTGAGTCAAACGGTTTATGATTCCTTAATAATACAATTTAACATCACAATAATTATAAATTTTATCACAATAATTTTTTTTTTATCATCGAGATTTTTGAGTGAAACGTTACTCATATTTGAATCAATCAATTTTTTTATCCAATATTTGAATCCATCAATCAATTACTTAAATATAAGACATAAAAACCATAAAAAGACTTACTATTATAAATTGTAGATAGTATCAATCATGTTAAATTTTATATAAATATATGATACTCGCTTTAATTTCAAATAATAAATGATATGGAGATAATATTAATCATATAAAAAAGTATACATTAAATATGTTTTCATTGAAAATGAAGATGATAATGCTAAAAAATTATACTTCCCATTTTAAATATAATTTTTATCTAAATTATAGAAATTAAAAAATTATTATAAAAAAATTGTGTTGCATTTTGTAAAAACTCATTTTTTAATAAGGGTGTTAAATGTGGTAGGAGAGAGGAGGAGAAAATAATATTATATAAAAGAGATAAATACGATCAAGCTCTTATTAGAACAAAATTACGGGTTAATTTAATTTAGCTTATAGAGAATAGGTTATGAAAAATAATTTTTAGAAGAAAAATGATTACTAAAAAATAAATGTTTGGATATTTATCATGATAATAATCTTTTTGATAGATAAATTAGTAGAAATGGTATATGGTAAAATGATAAAGAAAAAAGATAAGGATAAAATAGTTATTACATAACCCAAAAAATTTTTTATCCAAAAATTAGTCCACAATCTTATCTGAAACTAAAGTTTTTTAATCCCCCAAACTATAGTGTACTGCAAAAGCTCTTATAGATATTTGATAACTGTTTGTTTAATTTTTGATCTAAAATCACTTTTCAAATCATAGTTTTAGGGAAAACCAAACATACACTATGGGCCCATTTAGATAAATTTTTAGAAAATAGTTTATAGAAAAAAAAATGGCTTTTTGACATTTTTTAGAAAAAAACTTTTGGATAAGAGTTTATGGGGAAAAAAAGTAATTCTGAATAAATGAGTATTTTGATAGTTATTACCAGAAGGATTTTTGTTATTAGTAAATTACCACAAAGGGTATAAGATAAAAAAAAATTATTAGTCATGCTATTCCTGTTCATCTTCTTCTCTCTTCTTCCGACCAGCGATAGCCACAATGAGAAGCACAGAAGATGGCGAGACACTACGGACCACTAGATACGACGAACCTCTTCTCCCTCTTCATTCTCGGCGATGGACCAGCGACGTCTGCTTCCTCCTTCGGTATCGATGACCAGATGAAGAGGATCCTCCTCCCTCTCAACAACGTTGACGTCATAAATAGCAATAGAGAGAAGATGACAATGGCATAGAGAGAGGAGAGAGGGAAAATGATAGAGAGTGTCAGAAAAATAGGGATAAAATAGTAATTAAGTAGTATATAATTTTTTTTACTATTTTATAAGCTAATCCTAAGAGCTTATTCAAAATTATAGTTTTAAATAATAATTTAGTCTATAAGCTCTTTTGGACAAATATAGCTATTTGTTTTAAAAATTTCTTAAACTAAAACTTAGATTAGAAGCTTTTTTAAAATTTAAAATTGGGGTTACATAATCAGGTACTATATTCTTCAAATAACTTTTATATTTAAGATAGGAGAAAAATCTAAATTAATCAAAATGAAATTAAAAAAAAGGGATAATTACACATAGGTTCTATAGAAAATAATTTATTACAAAAAAGTGTTATAAAATTATTAAATAATTAAATAGTCACATGTAACTTATGGGTTATAAATTTAATTTATATAATTACTATGTTACCCCTTATCACAAATAAGAGATTTTTGAGCACGTGATAATAATTTGGAGTAACACAAATAATAATTAAAGTTATTATCATATGCCTCTATATATTATTTATGTTACTCTAAATTATTATTGTATACTCTCTAATTATTATTTGTGTGTTATCATCGGATTTTTATTAATTTATCATTTGTACATGTCCATAAGAAAAAATAGCTGGGGCTAAAAGAATAGAGAAACCCAAAACAAAATTATGGTATAGTACGATTACATTACAATAGTTTATAATAAAAATTAAGAAAAATGATGTACTATGAATGCAAATAAGTCAATAAGAGTTGGCAAATGGAAAAAAACAAAAGAGTGGGAAGTGGGGGGTTATGTATGAATGCAAGATAAAGTGAAAAAGTAGGCGTGAGGGCGGTTACTGGTAGGGAAAGGGAATTGACGTCATCATCTATTGATGTGTGGCCACGCAAGAGAACACCTGTCGAGATCTGTGAATTTCCCCGCCTGACGTAGCTGTCAACTCAAAGCGATGTCGTTTTATTTGGTTTAATTAAATATAAATTAAAATAGTGGAGGCGAAACTAAACACTTAGGTGCGAGGTTTTGTGGACGAATCTTACTCACCTCAGCCGTGTGGCTCCTCAGTTATCCCCTGCGGCCTTGGTCGGCTACCTTTTCTTATTTCTTGGACACTTTCTTCCTTCTCCACTTAATTTAATCTCCTGTGCCGTCCTTCATTTCTTCTTTCTATCAGGTTTTTTAAACACAACATTCTACGCTATTAGTATTACATTATTAAATAAATTACAAAGAATTATAATGTTTACCATTGTCACAAGAGTACTCGCTTTTAATGATAATCTGGCATCTACATTAATTTCGAAATTAAAACATTAAACATAAGCGTAGATGAATTTTGTGGAGATGCTGCCTAGTTAGAAGAAATAATCATCCAAGTTTCCATAACAGAGTCTCAGAGTTTGAAGGGGGTGGTTGCGTAGTTAGGGAATCAACACAAGTTATTGGGAGAGCTGACGTTGGTAGGTTCCTACTCAGTTTTCACCGTCAAGCCCCAAAATGTGGAAAACAGGAAGGAAGCAGAGAAGTAGAACCCCGCCTACTTGTTTGATGATTCCAAGTCCAATGCATGAAAACCTTCGTCGTCATGGATTTGGTATTACTACAGAGCCAGGTCAAGGTACTTGACCTGTCACATGTGGAAGTTTTTAATTTCCCTTGAAATTTCACATCCCAACATTGGACTTCTGCTAATGTCTGATTCCTCCGCCATTTTCACTATTTACATTACAAGGTCGCTGAGACGTTGACGTTTTGACCCCTTGGGCTGTGCTGAACGATTCAGATCTTTGGAATCCGCCATCATATGGCTTTAATTAGCCTCACCTAATTACCACCAAACTCACTTGCATAAACTAAACAACAAAACGTTACAGCGTCATCATCCCTGGCATGGCATCTCACCTACTTTCATCCACGATTGAGACAGCGTCTATTGAAATCGTCGGGAGATCCAGAGTGTCGTTAATTGATCTCTCGATATGATCCTCCATGGCGTCTTTGAAAATGCACTTTAATAAGAATTCCACAACCTACACAAGAGCAAATATAAGCCCATTGCGTTTCCATCAGGACCTGGGGATTTCCCAAAACGGCTTCCTTGTTCTCGACTCCCTTCCTCCACGCCTCGTCCATATATATGATGGGGAAAATTAGCACGTGGCGAACTGCTTTGAAATCAACGCCCAACAAATTGAAACAGACGTACCACCTTCTCATCTGCCTTCTGATCTAAAGCAAGCTGAACAGGCGGTGATCATAGCATTTGATTTCGCTTTGCTTCTGTTTTGATTAAAAATCAATACTACAGGCACTTTATATATACAAAACCAAAAAAATAACCAAGAAAAAAATATTTATATATATAAAACGACTTTCGATTCTGTGATCCTCATTCTTTGTCAGTGCCTACTGAGTCATTGATAAGAGTTGAATCAAGAAAGGCATATCTGGCATACAAAAAAAGACTATATTACACGCATGTATTTATACATTATAAGCATCTCACAATATATATTTACAAAATAATGGAAACTGCTCTGTATCAATTATACATCTTCAAAGAGTAGTCCTCGAAAAGTTAAACAGTTTGCGCTGCTTAGAGGATCAATTCTTGGCTTTGGAAGGCCCGATCTGCCGTTTCTGAGAATCACATAGGAGAAAAGTGAAAAACAGAAGTGATTCTTTCAGACCTGTGTTTGCTGCACCTGAGGAGATTGAGGAATTCAGGTTTGGCGGGTGGAAGCCTTTGAGGCTGGGCAATGCAGATGATCATATTCACCTGATCCAACTTCGGTTTTCTGAACTGTTTATGGATATTTATATTATTGCGTTCTTCTTAGTATCGAGGTCACAAATGGAAGGAGCAAATTATCTTGTGGCTTTCATTGCAATGGTTTTAGTGAGAAGTAGTGGTTGTATTGAAAGATCGGCCACATATTTAAAAGAGAATTCCATGAGAGCATCGGATTTTAGGCCAGCTTCAGCAGTACTTTTTATGGGCAATGGGACACTGGAAATTGGAAAACTTGTTTACGAGCAAACGCACAAGTTCAGTGTCTTTCTTTCACACAACATGCAGCGGATCCCATAACCTCGATTTGCATTCTTTTTCGTTTTCTAACCCTTCTCTGAGGTGTAGAGAACTGATTGGGTTACGATAAACAGAGCAATTAGTATTTCAGCTGTGTCTTTCTTTTGCTGCCCCTATGGTTGTTCCATGACCTTTTATTTAAAACAAAAACAATTTGCCGTTGATATGTGCATAAGATATAATAAAGCTTTTAACTCTAGTTTGAAAAATTAAAAAAAAAATTGAGATGGCAGAACAAATTTTTAAAACCCAATAGTAGACTTTGGTGCACAAATCCGTTTGAATTAGATCTCCTCAATTCAATTCACATGCACGTTCAGACACATGGTAGCAGTTAAAAACTTGCAACGTTCTTGAGCTTAAGCCGTTTCTTGTACAGAGAAACCATAATATGATAATAAATAGGCAAGTGCGCCTACACTAAGCTATACCCCAACTTAGTTTGAGAGTAATATTAGACGTAGACGGAGACAGCAAAATTAAAGGGCTCAATTTAACAAGAAGCCTAGAAGCAAACAAAAATACGGAATGGTCCAATTCTTAATTTCCTAAATATTAATAATTTAATATTCAACAAACTGACCAAGCAAACGATTTCTTGAGATTCAAGTATACAGCAAGGAGGACGCCATTTGTCACCCAAACTGCAGCAGGAAATGCTATACGGACAGTAGCAGATCGAGATGCAACAGGTAGAAGTCACATGCAAGGATCACTATCAGAAGATATGCAGCATGAAGAGCTATTATGGACGAGAGAGAGAATAAAATGTTATAAACATGTTTACAATAAAATATGAACCACAGCATAAAGAACCTATTTCCATTCTTCTTATGGGGCTCACCCTTGAACCCTCCACACCCAAACACCCTTGAAAAGATAAAAAAGGAGGAAAAAGCTAAGCTCTGCACAAGTGGAATAGACCTATTAAAGCTTGAGTTACCCATGGTAGTAATCCCAATCAAATCTTGGTTGCGAAAACACTTCGTAATCAACGGGCCCCTCCACAATGTTGTCAATTGTTTGAATGGACTCCAAGAGAGTTGGCGGAAAACTTTCATTACCCGAAGGCAATATTTTATACAAGACTAACAATCCAAGTGTGAATATAGCTTGCAGCTTGGTAGAGTCGCCTTGGACAGAAAAGAATAGAAGCATCGCTAGTAGGAATAAATCAACGCAGAAACGCATGATGCACAGGACAGTATCCATTAACCTTCCATCATTGCCAGCAGGAAAACCACGAACTCGATATACGAACAAGAAGTTGTACTTGTCAACCACATATCTATACCCAAAATAAATTGCACCAACAGGGACCACAATTGGAGCAAAAGAACAGTATATCAGGGTAAGTGCAAATATTGTCAAATTAAATGCATAATACTGTGCAAAATCAAATTGCTGCTTCGGTGCAGGTGAGCTTCCAGTCATTGGATAGACATGAAGATCTTGTCCCTCTAGATTATCTCCATTCAGTGTGGGAGTGTCATAAGTAGTCTGTGGCATCAGAGGTCTCCCAAGATTATCAATTTCCTGATGCTCTAATGGGTATTCCTCACTTTGTTCAGGAACTAACTGAAGCATGTCATTTTTCCGGAATGCTTTAATTTTTCTTTTGATCCAAGGGATAGGAGCCAAAAGATCAAAAGATATACCCAAGAAAGTGCTTGTGATCAGAAATGCAAGAGATGAAAGGCATGACCTTGACAGGAATGATGCACTCATATATTGCTCAATCCTTTTGCAATCTTCTCCATCCAAATAGCACCGACCCATCTTTAGGATGGTACTCTCCAAGGATGATTCTACCAGACCCCTCAAGAGAATGAGATTAACAAGGAAGAAGCAAACCATCTTCACAAGAGAAGCTCTTTGTTCCCCAGATACAGTAAGATGGCGTTCAAATTTGGAGAAATAAGAAAGAGCCGATGGGATTACTATATACATGCTTACAAATATGATAACATTGGGCAGGAATTGAAAAATGATGCTTCCAAGCCAGCTAGAGCTTTGGACCCAAGCCAACCACAATTGTGCATTATCCATAGCTTCGGCATTAATGATCCTCCCAGAACTCTTAAAAGCACTGATCACAGCAAGGGGAGAACTAAAAAATAAGAGCATCAACAACAAGCAAGTATTCACAAATACTCTCCGCAGTCTCAGTGAGAGCTTTGATGTTCCCATATTATTCCAGTAAATGTCAGTTGCCAATGGAGCACGCTCAACTTTCCACTGGTTTCTCCGAAGACGTAATTCAACGAGAGAAAAGAACTTCCCAATTCGCCTCCTCCTTTCATTTTGAAAATCCTGGACTGCTTTATTAGCAGTATATACATCCTTAAACATAACAAAGACAACTCCAGCACTGCGTGCACGTCCTTCTTTATAGGTAGCTAATTCAGTCTCCAATTCAGCCCTTAATTCTTGCAATTTTCTTAACCTCTCTTCGTCAGTGTATCCAAATCTAGCCAGAATGTCAGAAAATATGTCCTGTAGTCGCTTCCAAGAGTAAACCACCCAACTTCCTAAACCCCAAGAAGTACCCTGAGCATTTCCATCAACTTCACTGTCATCTGGCAAAAGGCGAGAGTCCATTCTTGCCACCAACCATGAAACTTCATCCCTTACTCTCAACAGCTCTGCTGCCAAATCATCCAAAGCACGCAAATCCATTGGCAAAATCAGCTTATAAACCTTCCCTGGATACCTATATTGAAAGTACTCCTGCAATGCAACTCTATCATCTCCTAAATTTTTTGGTAAACCCTGCACCATAATAGTGAATATGGAAGTGGAATGCGCAGTAGGGTCACTTGGATTACCGTGTCCATCCCTAAACCTAGTAATCCTTAGCCTCTCTTCGATAGCGGAGATACCAAAATGAACCAAAAAAACAACCACCAACGCAAATAGAAAATGTATCCAAAGCAGAACCGAACCTTTCTCGATGTGATTAATAGTAGTCTTCGAGAATTGGTCTTCCAATACAGCAGTGCCGGCATAAATATTAAGCGGAAGAATTAGCAGTACAGCCAAGCCCGCAATGGACAAAAGAACTGCGCAACTCCCTCCTTCAATCAAAAGAAACTGAGCAGCATCAGCCCCGCAATGGCGAGCAATTTCACGGCCCGTAGCGTGCCAAACGGCGAGAAGCTTGTTGACAAGAGCAGCAGGTCCCGGCATTCGGCGGTGATCACTGCGTAGCTTCACAAAGACGAAAATCAAGAGGCAGCAAAAGGCCCCAATCGCCGATATGTTCAGCAAGTACTGTATGTTGCCGTACCACGCGCCATACAGGTCCCCATCGTCGCCAGAGGATGGCGGCAGAGGTAGGGACCCCTCCATACAGAATACTGATGGAACGATAGCGAACAGCAGAGGCAGGACGATGAACCTGAAGAAAACTAGGGTTTATACAAGCAAAATCTAACGTTCAAGAATATAAGGCAAATTAAATCCAATTCAAATCGAATTGTGTTCATAGAGCACGCGGATTCGGCATTTGCCGAAACAATAATAAAGTTATGGCTTCTTTTGCGATGAGAATTCGTCGGGCAGAGACGAAGCAAAGGAAGACGGCTGAGGACATAGACGGAATTCTGGCAGACAACTTAGGACATAGAAGGGATTCTAGAAATTACTATCAGGATCAGAATTTATCCGCGCAGACTTGGAATTCGTTTCCCCCTGCAGGTAAAAAAAAATCCCTCTATATCGTTTTTTTTTCTTTACCCAACATTATTTCTTTTTCTTTGCCAAAAAAAAAATTAAGAAAAATACTAACTATTTTTTAACATTTTTATTAAAGGAATAGTGATATCGAACATCCTTATAAAAATATTAATTATAATTAAAAATAATCTATTTTATATTTAAAAAATTACGGTTCTTGTTTAAAATTAAAATTTTACTAAGTTTTTTTAATATTTAATTTTAATATTTTTAGTAATCGACTTTAATATTTCTAATACTTGAACTGGTGATTTATATACAAAGCTTTATAGAATTTAGCAATAAATGTAGAAGATGTACCTTAAAATGGAAAAGATGAAACATGATTAATTAAGTGAAAATTTGATAAATCTATTATATATGGGTTTAGTTAGTAAAAATATGAAATATATAATTACTTAAAAAATATTTAATATTTAAAAAATATTATTTTATTATAATTCTAATATAATATTTAAAGAGATATTTTTTTATATATCCAAATTTATATAGGAGAATAATTAATTATTGGTTCTATTTGAACTTTAACCCTCTTTCAGAAATTTATATAACAAAAATAAGTAAAAATTTGAGGATTCAAAAGGGCTTGTCATAGCGGAAGAATCAAGATAATAGAATAACGCATCCTGGAGACTAGTACATGGATAAAAATGACTTTGACAATGGAGATGGGTTTATATACAAGATGTATATCATAACTAACAGATTATCTAAATATCATAATAAATAATAGATTATCTAACAATAAATTATAAAAATTCATATTATTTACCATATAACCAACCTCTTGCATAAGAATAAGCTCTACATAGGACGTGGAATGTTTTTGAACTGGGTATGCGAGGATTGCTTTAAAATAAGTAGCATTGGCCTTGAATCAATTTAAATAAGAGTTTAAAAAATAACTTATAAAAAAAATTTAAACAAATTTTAGGAAAAAAATTAGAGAAGAGTTTATAAAAAAATAGTTATGAATAAATTAGTGTTTGAATAATTATTATTAGAAAGATTTTTGTAATCGATAAATTATCAGAAAGGGTATGATTTTATTAAAAATAAGAGAAATAAAGGAGAGTAAAGAAGAGAGAGGAATGAGAGTGAAGAAGAGAGAAGTGGTGATGGATAAGAGAGATGAGAGAGGGTAGAAAAGAGAGAAGAGAGAGAGAGAGTGCAAAAAAAATAAAAATAAAATAATAATTAAATAGTATATAAACTCTTTTACTATTCTAAAAATTAGTCTCAATAGTTTAACCAAAATTTTTATTTTAAACTATAGTTTAGTCTAAAAATATTTTTAGACAAATATAATTATTTATTTTAATTTTTTTAAACTAAAATTTAAACTAATTTTTTTTTAAACTTTGATTTTAAAATTTACTAAACCCATACTTTATCGCCTTCGTCGTTTGCATTTTTTTTTCTTTTACCGCCTTCATCTAATCACGCTATCTTTTTCACACTTCGGTGCACATACATTTGAAAGAAAAAAAACTTAGAAAGTTAGTTGTAATCATTTCGTTAAACTTGACCACATTCGTCCAAATCCACTATCTTTTTATTCTTCTTTTTGGAAAATTAAAATTCTAATTTTATTAACTAACTTTATTTATTATATATAGAGAGATATTGAAAATCAATCTTCTAATTACTTGTTTAAAATTGAGATTTTCTATTACCGATGACGGGCTAAGTTGTCTGATTAAAATTATTTAACTTAAACAGTTAAATCAACTAAATAGTTAGTTTTAGTTTAATTCTCCTAATTTTAATGTATTTGAAAGTACAATCTATTATGACATATTAATAGCGTAATTTCTTGATTATTATACATATAATACTAATAATATTATGATGGCAAAAACAAATACTAACAATATTATATTTATTACGTATATATGAAATCCTATTACTTATAAATGAATCAACAGCGTGACAGTGGGTCTCAATGTAATCTTTTTGGGAAGGAGGAATCATAATTCGGGTTGAAATTGATTGATATTGGATGACAAACTAATAATAATAATTAGTACCACGTAAAAATAAAATTAGAATATTTTTTTTGTTGCTCATCCGGTTCACTAGAATTTTATCTCGACTATATCTGGATCCGACCCGCGTCGCGCACCTAGCTATGGTAGATAAGTCTCCCAACAAGAATTTTCTGCGTACGCCAAGACTCGAACTCAAAATTTCGCTTAAACGATACCGAACCGCTTACCACTCGGATCAATCCCGTTAGTATAAAATTAGAATTGTAGTTTGCCTTAAAAAAGCATAAAATTCCATAATCGTTGTGCCACTTTTCTCTAGTTTAAAGATAGGCAGAATTTTTTTTTAACTATATTAATATTAATTAAATGAGCTCTTAATTATTTTTAAATATAATCTTAAGTGTCTACAAGTTAAAATAGACTAAAATTATAATAAAATATTACTCGGATCAAATGTTTTTTGGATTGATCACATTTTCTCTACATTTCCATATTAATGTGGATTTGGATAAGATTTTAAAAAAGGGTTTATGAAAAAAAAATTTAGACAACTTATAAAAAATGATTTTTACAGAAAAATTTATAAAAAAAATAATTCTAAATAAATATTTAAATAGTTATTTTTAGAATAACTTTTTATATTAGTAAATTATAAATTTTTTTATTGTTCTAAAAAATTAGTTTAAATAGTTTATTTAAAATTATAATTTTAAACTATAATTTAATCTAAAAATATTTATAAATAAATATATTTATTTATTTTAATTTTTTTTTACAATATAATTTGAGCTAAAAGTCTTTTAAAATTTAAAATTTAAAATTTAGGTTGGGTTTCCAAACAGCCAGTTTGAGTTGCTATTTCCTTGGTTTCGGGAGTGGGGTATATGGTTGCCAAAATGCGTTGCTGGCTTTCTGCCATCGCTTTATAGGAAGGGTCTTGTCTGCCGAGAAAGAACCCAGAGATTAAGGGGGGATGAGTTTCAGTTCTATCACACTGATTGACAGCTCTTTGCTCAGTTATCCCTATCTCTCTTCTATATTACCCACATCCCAGCGCGAACAATATCGATTACACAAAAAAGGAGGGGAAGAAAAGTGGAAGCGACCAATATACAACCCTTTCACCCCTACAGTTTGATTTGATGGATCTATAGATCTAACCCTTTTCCTCCCACATGTATTGTTCTTTTTCGTTTAGATCCCCATCGCTTTCAACTGAATGTTTCTGCAGCTGACCAGAACTGATCGAATACCCTAATTGTATTGTCATTTGTAAGTTATGTTTCTGATGTATTTTAATTTGTTTTTTTTCATGTGTGGCAAGTTATGGAATTCACATATTCCGGTGAATTATAGGTATTTACGCTTTATTGGGGGAATTACTAAATTTGCCATCTGGGGTGCCGTCAAGACCACCCAATCGCTCTGCTCTGATGTTTTAGTTACTTTTAAGCTAGTATAAGGCTTGTGATTTTGAGTTTTAGAACTGAAGAACGAGTTTTAAAACCCGGTCCGCACTTCCTTTTATCAGTGAATCTATGACGGATGAAACTCGAAGCTTTCTCTGTTGTTTTTGTTATTTGGGTTATTAATTTATGCTTACTCAAATTCTCTCGTTTTCCAGATCGTGACCTTGTGAGTCTGCGGGGGAGGAGGCCCCTGGTGCTTTTTATTGTAGCGGTATTGCATCCATTTTGGATGTGAAGGATTCTGAGGCTGTCTTGGGTGAAATGAGGGATGTTATCAAGGATGATGGACTTTCTGAACGCCTGTTGGCGACCGTCCTCGGACCAATATATCCACAAAGGTTCAGATGTGTCTGGTCGGCAGGAGGGATTACTTTGGTACAAAGACGCTGGCCAGCACTTAACTGGTGAATTCTCAATGGCTGTTGTACAGGCCAACAATTTGCTTGAGGATCAGAGCCAAATAGAAACTGGTCCCCTTAGCTTGCTTGAGACTGGCCCCTACGGGACCTTCATTGGAATATACGACGGTCACGGTGGACCTGAGACATCACGTTACATTTGTGATAATCTCTTCCAACACCTTAAACGTAAGCAATAAAACTCTGATGCTCGTATGGAACTCAATTCTCGTTCCCTTCTAATTATATGACCGATGCGTCCATTTTCAGGTTTTACTTCTGAGCAGCAGTCCATGTCAGTGGATGTAATACAAAAAGCATACCAAGCAACGGAAGAGGGTTTTGTATCCCTAGTTACCAAACGCTGGCCTATAAACCCCCAAATTGCTGTTGTGGGATCATGCTGTTTGGTTGGTGTAATTTGTAGCGGTACCCTCTACATTGCTAACCTTGGCGACTCCCGTGCTGTGCTTGGGAGGGCTGTCAGAGCAACTGGAGAGGTTTTGGCGGTCCAACTATCGTCAGAGCATAACGTGAGCATAGAATCTGTGAGACAAGAGATGCATTCTTTGCATCCAGATGACTCGCAGATCGTGGTTTTAAAGCACAACGTATGGCGGGTGAAGGGCCGGATACAGGTAAGTTCTATGTGTGAATCATGACGATTGATATTTTATATTAACAAGGAAATGAAATTCTCTCTCTTTTTTGCCAAGTTATGACATCCTTTTGTCTCGGAAACTGGAAACCTGACTGTCTCCTAGCAAGATTTTATACCATATGTTATTAGACTACAGCTAGTCGCTATTGTCCACTTTACTCTACATATGATATATCCTTCCAACTTAAGCATCTTTTGTGATTTTGATGGCTTTTCATTTGATATCAGTTGTTCATGTCATATATAGATTGACATGTTTTGTTCACAATTGGTGCATTTTATTTGGGTCTTATCTCGGGGAGTGATTGTTGCCTCAAGTTTTTATTGAGAGAATCCTTTTTATACTACGTTTTCTTCTTTTATGTTTTTCTTCTGTTGATGAGAGTGGAGGCAGAAGCAGTGCTGTGATATATATATAGCTGTGTTAGTTGTTGAAACCAACTTCTGGTAGTTTAGATGCAACATTCTATAGCTTCTTTTTTTTGGTGAAAATATATAGCTTAGATGCAACATTATATATAGTTTAGATTCAACATTACATAGCTTCTGTGTGTGTTAACTTTTTTCCAATCCACTCAAAGTAGGCTGTTTACTTTGTATCTCCTGGATCATCTACAAAAGCCAAGGATTTTCGCCACTGCACTTAAATTTATTCTTCTGATTGTGAATGACATGATATGAACTCTGGAAGCTACCCTATTTTAAAGATTTGGGGGAACTTAATTGAATGCATTATTCATATAAAATATTAAATGAGTAATTCTTCGGACTAAAAATTAGGAGTCACGTATCTAAGTTCTAACTTCTAGTAAAAAAGTTATGGTCTTGGAATGGGTAAAAGTCAAATTGGCAGGTCAACATATGGGAAAATCTTTAACCCTTAAGCATATAATGAAGTTATGGACTGACAGAGTTGCTGGATGCTTGTTGATCAAACCTAGTTTTGTGGCGTGAGGCCTCCAGTTTTCTCCGCCTGTAGCTTCCAGAAAAATGTCAAGTAAATGAATATCTTCATAATCAATGTTCTACCTTTGAATGTCTGGATTGAAATGGGCGTTCTGAGATCATGGACACTTTTTCTAGATGGGAAGGAATAATGTACTAATAAATTGAAACTTTTGACCACTTGATTGTTAACATTTAAATCTCAGTTTACCAAAATGGAATGGAGCCAAATCATAGGGTGCCAAATTTTATTTCACCTTGAAACATAATGATAGGAACTTCCAATGAAAAAAATAATGTAAAACCCTAATTTGTTCTTTGGTAAAAGGGAATAAAAATCTTCAACAATCCAGTTGGATGTCCCATGATTTAACTACTTTAAAGACTAAGATGAAGGACAGGGATCATCAGGTCAAAGAGTCATCACTAATGCAATTATTATGAATTATCCCATTTGGAAAATAAAAACTTCAGAGAAGCCTTGATAGTTTTTAAAACTATTTTGCGGGAAGTAATTCTGTGCATGTTTAAGTAAAGTTAGGACTGTAACCTAGAATCTCATGGCAGTTGATAACCTCCCTTAAAAACAGAATTCTGTTTGGTTGAGTTACACAAAGATGTAACCACCATGCTTGAACCATAGGTTTTATTGAGGTTTTGATTCTAAGATTTCCTGGTGAAGGCCGAAGGGAAGGAAAAAAGTTTCAATGTTTAGTTGCCATATTAACTATTCTATTTGTTTTCCATTCAAGATAGGATGATAACTTCCGGTGAATTTTGCCTAAAGCTGATATGATTGAGTTATCTTGTCTTGTATAACACAACTTAAGTGGTATGGCTTTCCTTCCCTTTCTTGATTATGAAAATCTTGTATTTCAGGTTTCTCGATCAATTGGTGATTTGTATCTCAAAAGGGCAGAATTTAACAAGGAACCTTTGTATGCTAAGTTTCGTCTTCGTGAACCTTTTAGAAGACCAATTTTGAGCTCTGAGCCATCTATTTCTGTCCATGAACTTCAACAGCATGATCAATTCCTCATATTTGCTTCTGATGGCTTGTGGGAACACCTTAGCAATCAGGATGCAGTTAATATAGTTCAAAATCACCCACGCAATGTAAGATATTGATCCGATATACTGAATAGTTGTCTCTATTTGGTTTAATGTTTTACACGGATTTGTCCAATTCTGGATAATGATATCATATATGGAACCATTTAACTTGTCGTAACTTGTCTACTTTGCCCGTTTCTTTTGAAGTTGTTTCATTTATCATTTTATTTATGTATTCTATTCAAATTTGAAACCATAGTCTTGCATATTTAAAAAGAAAATAGAAAAGGAATTTCCTTCATGTCATGCTGATGAGCTTTCCTCATAAAAGTTCTCCAGACCATAGCCTTGGAAAGTAAGCTGAACAAAAGCTTGACCTTAGAATGAAATGAAATGGCTTGGATGTTCAATTTCCGTTGACATTAATAATCTAACTGTAATCAAACACTGGAAAGTAGAGACATGGTATCTGAGGCAGGGAAGGATGTGAGTTACCATTTCACACTTTTTTGGTATGCAGGGAAGTGCTCGGAGACTGGTCAAAGCCGCCTTGCATGAAGCAGCCAAGAAAAGAGAGATGAGATACTCAGATTTGAAGAAAATTGACCGAGGTGTCCGCCGCCATTTCCATGATGACATTACAGTAGTAGTTGTATTCCTTGACTCCAATCTTGTGAGCAGAGCTGGGCCGGTGAGAGGTCCTACTTTATCAGTGAGGGGTGGCGGTGTTAACCTACGTGCTAAAACTCTGGCTCCCCGTGCTACTCCTTTGGAAACTTAGTTCTGGCTGATTAAACCAGCCCTATGCACTGTTGGTACTCTTGTATTTAGTGTTGTACTCTTAACACAGACTGAGCTTTGGGGATCTGTCCTGTCATCTTGTATATCAAATCCAAAAGATTGTTTTTTTTTAATTAATTCAACAGAGATTAAGAACACCAGCTTTTTTCTCCCCTCCGTTTTGGGTTGTGCTATGTAACCAGTAACTTGGTGTGTGTGGATAGCGTGAGCAAAAGTGTCATGAAGAGAGTACCGTTTTAGCCCCTGCAGAGTGATCTTCAAGGGGATATATTCTCTGCTATCATTTCTTCTTTCTGATGGAGTTTTTTTTTTTAATGTAAATTATTCGGAGCCCTTTAGGTTTGCTTTTTCTTTTCTTTTTTTTTTAAAAATTAGATGGATTTAGCACAAGTTCTCCACCGTGAGAGCATAGTCTTAGGAATTAAAAAATATTTATAAAAAATTTACGAAATTATTTATTACAATTTTTTTTATAATAGTAATAAAAATTAAACTTAAATCTTTATATTTATAAGATACAAATATTTTTTTCACCATCACTTGTACCCCCGACCCCGATTCACAGCTTGAATAAAATGGCTTTTTAACTTTTAAGGGAGAATGCCGCAAAAAGGGCTTTTTATTGAAAATTTTCATGGTTGGAGTAAAAAGCTTCCCATTCGGGAATGAAATTTCAAAGGCCAACCAAGAATCCAATATTTAACCTATAAATTTAACTAGTAAAAAGGTAAAATATGCGAGTATTTAAAGTGTATTTAATTTTAAAGAATATAATTTTATTATAGTTCTAGTCGTAGTATTTAAAGAGATATCTTAACTTTTTAGTACTTAAATTTACACTTGATGATAATAGACGGCTCGCCTTGCCTGATATTAGTATCGCCTAAGAGGAAGAAAAATTTTGCCCTACCTTTAGATCGTGAATGAGTCTAATCATTTTCTAAAAAAATTTATACTAAAAAAAAAGAATCCAGTATTTAATATATATATATTAAATACCTGGAAAAATTATACATATGTTTTTAAGAATAATGTGATTAAAAGTAACATTTTCTACAACTATTAATACTCAATAATTCGACATTATTTTTTACATTATTAAGTTAAGAAGCTAAATTAAGACTTTTGAAATGGGCTTAGGACTAATTAACATATTGAAATTTTAAATAATCTCCATGATAATATAAAAGCTAAATGCCTTATATGGATTAAGACTGAAAGGAAAGAATAACAATTACATCCGAAAAACTTTTGAACTCATCGTCTGTCTATAAGTTCAACTAGTAAAAGAGTGAGAGATGCGACTATTTAGAGCGTATTCGATTTCTAGAGAGTAACACTTTATTATAGTTATAGTCACAGTACTTAGAGAGGTATCTAGTTCTTCGGTGCTTAGGTTTATATTTGAGAGAAATAGACAACTCGTCCTTCCTGACATTAGTATCGTCTAGGAGGAAGGGAGATTTTGCCCTACTCTTTTAGATCGTGGGTGAACCCAACTATTTTTTAAAAATTTATATAAAAAGAAAAAGAAAAAGAAAACTTTCGACCTTTTTAACGGCAACTTTTGTAATGGGTGTCGTATTGTTATTAGTAGCAAAGATGCTCTTTTTATTTATTTCATAAATGCCTTATATGGCGCGCGAAGGCTCTCGCTCCATTCCAGCAAGTCATATCATGCTTCTAGTCTTTTTGCGCTCAGTTCCTTTTGACCATTCTCAGTAGTAATTATACTATTTAAAAGAAAAAACTGACTGTTTGGTTTGTCATCGTTCCCTTGAACTGTGCAATGGGTAGAGGAATAGGCGCCAAGTTCCGTAGATCATAATTACTCAGTTGTTAATGTCCTCTCGATCTTTATGTTTCTGCCGGCATCCGCTTTTTGTTTTGTTCTGCTCTTTCGATAAATGTTGGAGTCAAGTGCGTGACTTTAGTCTGTCTAGTGTGTTGCACATTAAGCTCCTGAAAAAATATTACTGGTCACTGCACTTCACGGCACTACACGGAGCTCGCTTGGAATCTCAAGGTGGTTTGTCCATATTATACTAACCAGTTCCAGTTTTGCGAGGGCGTCCTCAAGCGTTCTCTACGCCGCATTCCCTGCTTTGAACCGAGTTGCTGTTTGAAGAGGATGGGTTGTGCTACCTCAAAGAAGCTGAGCAAAGAAGACGATGTTGTGTCCTTCTGCAGAGAAAGGAAATGCCGCATCAAATTTGCCCTAGAGCGTAGGTATGCATTCGCAGAGGCATACTCGAAGTATAATCAATCTCTCTATTCCGTCGCATTGGCCTTACGGTTGTTTGTAGCTAGGCATTCATCGCCTTCTTCTCCATTTCTCCTCACCTATCCTTCCACTCTTACCTCTGAAACTTCAGCTGTCATTGACAACCCCATTTTTCTTCATAAACCATCTGAACCCCACCAAGGAGGAACTCCAGAAGTCAAAGAATCTAAAGACCAAAAAAATTGTGAGGAAGAAGATGAAGAGTTCAGTGACGAAGAGGAACCCTTGTGTGAACATTTTTATGGTGATGTGAGCGCACCCTTGGCATCCCCAAGGAGAAGTTATCAGTGGGATTTTTTCAATCTGTTTGATGTGAGAGGGTTAACTCAGAACACATATGAAGATAGTGTAAGAGTGGGATGTGGAATTAGAGTTTTGGATGAGATTAAGGCTACAAGAAGCAGAGATGATTCCGAATTGGAAGTATGTGGGAGCAAAAATTCGAGGCAGATTCGTGGAGAAAAAGATGGGAGGGAACTGTTGGAAGCATTGAAGGATGTGGAGGCCCATTTTATCAAAGCTTACAACTCTGGTCAAACTGTCTCAAGGATGCTTGAGGCTAATAAAGTACCTTTGCTATCTGGCCTGGACGATATCAAAGGTGAGTTATATTTATGTCCTTTCTTGCCATTATCATAGGTGTTCTGCATTTGCATGATTGGGCTGATTGAATCGCTATGAAAAGGGAAAGCAAACAACTTTTCTCTTTTCCTCCTGTAAATTTTTGTGCAGTAAATTTTTCCTTATATAATTGTTTACTTATTTTTAAAAATATTCCACTCTTAATAAGTTTGACCATCGTTGCATATATGCCTTGCTCTTTACATACATGTTTATTGCCAAGAGGAAAAGTTTATAAAAATATTAGTTTCTTACTTGATGCAGAGAGCTCGAAGAAACTGATTCGGTCAATAACATGGAACCGATCCTATTCATTGCATTCTTCCTCCAGTAAGAGTCTGCTGATTTCAAGTTCGCAAAGTTATTCCTCATGGACAGAACTTAGTGTCGATTCGTATGATGAATGTGGAGGAATGGGATCTGGTAGCCACTCATCCACAATAGAAAGGTTGTATGCTTGGGAGAAGAAACTTTACGAGGAGGTTAAGGTACGTAAAATATATGAAGATTGGAATTGGACTTTTTATTCTCTCCAACTTTTTCTTTGCAAAATCCTCTCTTCCCTAGTAATTGTGCAGGGATGACAGATATTAGCGGCAAATTATTAAAGCACAGCCTTGGTTGTTTGATGCCTCCGTGTAGATATTATGTTCATAGTATTAGTTAGTCGACAGTTAGGCGTGTTTTCTGTAGAAATATATCGATATACTGGTCATGCTCCACTATATTTGTGGGCCAAAAGGATTTGATCCATGTTCCACTTAAAGAAAGCTGAACGGTATTTTGAGAATGAATTAAATATGTAACTATGGACGCAATGTTTGATCATAGTAGAATGTGAATATAAACAGCGAGTGCAAGAGGTATCTGTACTAGCAATAGCAGCAAGTGTGGTAGCCGTTTAACTTCAATTTGAATGAGATATAAATTCTGCTTCTTAAAGGAAAAAAACTAATATTGAGTTTTGAAGTTTGATACCTCTTCTTTCTACGTTCAGGCTGGAGAGGAAATCAGGAAAATATTTGAGAGGAAGTGCTCTGGATTTAGAAATAAAAAGGCTCGAAAAGATAGCCTCAATCATGGGGATAAATCTAATGCTGAAGTAGTAGAAGTACATACCAGGCTACTGGTCTCAGTTCAAACTGCTGAATCGATTTCAAAGAGAATCCTAAAACTGAAAAATGAAGAATTGTTGCCACAACTTGTCGAGCTTCTAAATGGGTAAGTCTCAAATTTCTACCCAAAATCTTGAGAGTCCTAAACTTTCAACTGTCATAACCCCATTTTCCTTCATCTATGCAGCCTCATGAGACACTGGAAGATGATGTTGGAATCACATGAAACCCAATACCAAATCTTGAATCAAGTGAGATTCTTTAACTGCCCTGCTTATGGACAATTTTGCAATGGCTCACATCGCTTAGCTACAATCGAGCTGGAGGCAGAACTTCAAAACTGGAGAGCTTGCTTTGCCGCCATTGTTTCTGCAGAGAAGGCATATATAGAGGCTCTTTATGGATGGCTATCTAAGTTCACAATCGGTGAAGTTAATGAAATCTACTCCTGGGGAATATACTCAACTCTGCCATATAAGATAAACAAGCCACCAATACTTGTAATCTTTCATGACTGGTTAGCTTGGCTGGAGAAAATGCCCGATAAGAAAGTTACCTATGCAATAAAAAACTTTGGCAAAGAGGTACAGTCTCTCTGGGTTCAACAGGGGAAGGAGCTGAGACAGAAGGGGAAGGTTGATGAACTTAGCAAGGAAGTTGATAGAAGGAGCATTGCTTTTCAAAGGGAGGAATGCAAAATTCTTGGACCAGAGAAATCTGTAAAGGAGGCAGAGGTAAATGAGCCTGCTCCAATTCAACATTTGTTAAAACGGAAAGATGTTTTGGAGATATATAGGAAGAAGCTAGATGCAGGGAAGGCAAAGCACCGAGCTAGTATGCTAGAGATACAGCATATCACTTTAAAGGCTTTTCAGAGTGAGTTCTGTTGTGTTTTAGAGTCATTAGCTGAGTTTTCAAAGGCTTCTATCAAAGTGTATGCAAGCCTCTTGACATACAGCGAAAATGCGAAGATGCTGTTGGAAGGAAATGGTAGTTAACTTTGTGACAAGATATCTGCACTCAATGCTTCAGCTGAAGTCGCCAATTTTGCTAGACTTATTTTGCATAGTAACAAAAATTTATCATGTAAGGAAGTTGAAATTATGATGCTTTTTTAACTGTCAGACCGACCATGGGCTGTTAAAATCGACAGACATACAACTATGATTTGTAAAGTACCTCTAGTCCCCGGTCAATTTATTTTCCTTCTTTTGCAACGCATTTTGTTGGGTTTTTTTTTCGATTGTGTATGTAATCGTAATTTATATACAATTAAAATGATGGTATAATGAATGATCATTGTTAATAAAAAAGACAATTCAGAAAGGAGGGCAAAATTCATTGAAGTTCCTACTTTTTCATAGCCTTATATATCTTACTTGAATTCTCCTCAAAGTGTTGACATCAGTGTCAATGCTAATACTATTATTTTCTAGGCATCTTAAGCTTGTACTTTGAAAGGATAAATTATCCATATCAATATGAAACTTCTGGAACCCAACACCATCTATGCTTACAAAACTCTGCGAACGGTCATAGTTTTCTATAGATTTGAGAACCTCTGATTCTGTTAATTCTTGAGATGTGCTACTTGATTTTCTGAAATTTTTCGAAGGTAGTTTGCCAATCAAGCTATCAGCGGCACGGAGAGCTTCTTGTAGCTCTTGACATACTTGAGTCATTGTAGGACGATGCTTTGGTGCTTGAGCCCCACATCGGAGGGCAAGCTGACCCATCTTCAACATAACCTTCATATTGCAAGGCTCACATAGTAAATTGGCATCTATGATTTCTTCAACATTACCCTTCTCTAAGCTAGGCCTTGCCTGCATTAACCATATTTATTTTAATGGTATAAATCTAAGAAAAATAGCCACCATCATATATTTTAACCTAAGAAAACAACTGAAATTATGATTTCAGGGAAAATTTGCATGACTTACCCAATCAAAAATATGAGAAATATTTTGACTTTTTGTGGAATCAACGGCTGGTCTAGTGGAAATAAGTTGGAGAAGTATGACTCCGAAACTGTAAACGTCACTGAAAGTGGTCAAATGAAAGGTTGAACAATAAGTGGGATCAAGGTATCCTGGGGTTCCTTTGATTTGGCTGCTAACATGAGATTGATCACCAGTTGGTCCGGATTTTATCAACCCAAAATCTGAAACTTTAGCCTCAAACCTTTCCCCTATTAAGATGTTGCTCGGTTTTATATCACGATGTATTATACTTGGTTTCACCCCTTCATGCAAATGAGCTATACCTATAAAATATCCAGAATTTCTATATCGGACAATTTCTTTGTTTTTTGTTTGAGGAAAAAGAAAGAGATCGAGAAAGAAAATAAATGTACCTTTAGCTGCTCCTATTGCTACGTTTACTCTTTGCCTCCAAGTTAAGCTCTTCCCTCTTTTTCCTATGATTCCAAAATGTCATATTCAAAATGGTGCCTTTCCTTACACTTGAATTATAAATGGAGTTTTCGTAGACATAAATATAATACTGATTCATCTAATTGATCAAACTGATGTGTTTACCCATCATGTACTCGAGCAGAGAACCGTTAGGCACATACTCATAAACCAGCATTTGGACCCCATCTCCTGCTTAATGAATGATACGACCATATTAGCATGAAAAGTCTCTTATATATACTCCATTATCACTTTTCAATTAACAAGAAACGTACCAGGTTCTTCACAATATCCCACCAAATTAACAAGATTCCTGTGATTTACTTTCGAAATGAGGCTCACTTCTGCTATAAGGAAAAAGACAAGAATGCAACATTAGTACACGGGCTCAACTTAGGTGGTGGAGTTGTGGATATGTCATTATCAAATTCAAATCTGACCGTTTCTGAACTCTTCCTTGCTTAAGAATGATTCACCATTAGCTCTTTTAATGGCTAATGTTCCTTCTAATTTAAAGGTTCCTTTGTACACCATTCCAAATGCACCAGAACCCAGCAAGCAATCTGGACTAAAATTATTTGTAGCCTTCTCTAGTTCCTCAAAATCAAAACGCCTCAACGTTATCTTATCATATTTCAAACTCTTTCCATCTTTTGCACCTGCAACATTCAGTGCCATCAAGTGAATTCAAAATCAAAGTTTGGATGTGAAAATTTCTCTTTCCAAATTTCGTTCATCGTACTTTTAGCTCACCTTTCGAAGAACCCCTTTTGCATTTAAGTGGAATACCATTTCTCTTGAAGAGGCAGTACAATAATAATGCAACTACCATTGCTGCTAAAATGCCTGAAACAAACCCTACCAACATAGTTTGATGGGAACTGCTTTTGGAATTGAGTGGCTTTGCCAGTTCCGGCGGTGGAGCAGCCAATAAATGGCGGTGCCGATCACCCATTGCAATCCAATGATGGTAACGTTGTCCTCTGCTAGCTTATATTTCTACGATCAATTATATTTTTGAAATGTAAATCCATTGTGTCCCGGAAAGGCAAGTATTGGCTTACTTGGTCTTATTTTCGGACGGCATATAAGCCAAAACTGCCAAAGATCCCCATCACCCGGTAGTGAAAGCATATATAGAACAAATTTTTGTTTTGGTAAAAAATATTCAGGTGAGTTTAGTATCCTCCTATCAAAGTTAGGGTCTAGTCTTAAGGTTCAGAAAACGCTTATAAAAAATTTATAAAATCGCTTATCAAAAGAGCTCTCATATAACGGAAATCGAACTTGTATTTTTATAAAATACGAATTAATTTTTCACTATCTATACTTCCTTAACTACACATTATTATTAATGCATTCTCTACACAGACAAATCAATAAGTAGCTGGCGACCCAATGTAACTTAGTCATTTCCTTATTTTATTGCTACTTGAAGACTAAATTGCTGTTTTTACTGTCTACGAAACATGAATAGAGTTGCCGGTAGAGGATATTTTATTTCCAGCTTCTAGATAAGCGTCGCCCAAGTTACGATATTTAATGCAATTGACCCAGTAAGTTTTTTTTTTTTAATCTTCTTCATTAAGTACATCGAGCTCATCTGTCCAGTAGTGAACGTTTTAAAATGGCTATCTGATCATGCCTTTTAGTGTTTGTTTTGGCCTACAACTTGACAGCAGCATGCCAATGATTTTTCATTTATTTATTTATATGATTAATTAATATATGCAAAATGAAGACACCAATTTGTTCGGGGCTTTATTTGCCGCCGGCTTAGCCCAGGGATTAATGGTAAGATAAAATTCTGATTAACTTAAAGACTCTGAGCCCTTTTAAGTTGTGAGCATATGGGAGTCTTGACTGGGGAGTGCATTTATTTCTCTATACATCTTGTAGGCAATATTAATATAGAGTAACCTTTGGCCATAAATGAGGAAATTTCTCAGATTATGAGCATTAGCATTTACAACCTCTTACCAAGTAAATATCATTTTGATTCAAACGGCACTGATCAATGGGGTATCGGTCAATTTGATGAATCTTAATACCATTATTTCTGTTTCTTTCTAATATGCATGTTCAATTAATATACTAGTAATTTTCAGCAGGAAAAGAAACTAAAGGCTTCTCCAAAAGCCAAAGGACGACCAAATTATTTTTAATTTGCTTTGAAATTTTCAGTTTGATTTATTCAACTCCCAGGTTTGGACTTGTTCCCTCAAATTGCCAGAAAAAGAAGATGCGCGAAAGGATAATTAGCAAGACAGCTAAGGAAGGAGGTCCATGAACTTCAGTTTGAACTAGGATAGATAGGTAAGTTTCTCATCAAATACTCATGAGTCATGAAATTTAAACCACAAGTAACTCTTCAATTTAGCTTCGACGCACACATGTGAAGATAGTCACATGAACATAACCACTTTTGGAAAAAAGTTAGTGTCCATAAAAATATAAGAATAAAATCTATACATGGAAAATTAGAACATTTGTATAAGACAATGGTAAAAAGCTTTTTAAACTCTCATTTCTAAATCGGTTATTGTAGGGATAGTTTAAAAAATATAACCAGTAATATTTTTATAAATATTAATAATTTTTTAAATCGTATCCTCAAACAACAAGTTTAAAAAATATTTTTTAAGCTATATGTTTGTACATTTAGTCTAAAAAATATATTTTCTAAACTAAATTTTTATACAACTAGTATAAAAAATATTAAAAATAATTTTTAAAATAATATTTAACAATTATCTATACTGGGTTTATAAACAGACAGTATAGAAAAGTATAAAACCTTAATATAAACTCACCCTCACCTCTCTAGCTCTAAGGTTCTAAAGCAGAGTAGATTAGACTGGTTCCTCTTCATCTTCGACTTCCATGGACCATGGCTTTGTGCAAAGTAATGATACAAAACTACTTAATTTCATGAGTGTTATTCCAGCATGAAAATGTTGATAGATTCCTCCGGCTTATTGTGGTTCGTGGCTGAGAATCTTGCAGCTTCGGATTTTCACTCGCTCAACTCCCCATACTTTCAAATATGAATATAAGAAGGCAGATTTTCCTTTGATTAATCCTTTCATGGAACAAAATTATTGAAGAAAATAAATATTAGATGAATTTAGATACTCTAATAAGTCATAATCTTAATGAGTCATGAACATTGTGAGAACTTAGATTCTGAGTTTGTGTATATTAAGAAAACTTTTTTTTTATTCAAAATTTTTTAAAAAGAAATTAGACTCATCCACGATCTAAAGACAGGGTGAAATCTCGTTCTTCTTAGGCGATACTAATGTCGGGCAGTGCGAGCCATCTATTATTTTCAAGCGTAAATTTAAGCATCCAAGAATTTTTTTTTTACCTACCCGGTTCACCTGAGTTTTGCCCCGACTACATTCGGATCCGATTCGCGTCGCGCACCTGGCTATGGTGGGTGAGTCTCATAACAGAGATTTTTTGCATACGCTAATGCTCGAACTTGAGACTTCGTTTAAGCGATACTGAGCCGCTTACCACTTGGACCAACCCCTGTTGGTCACCCAAGAAATTTTTTTGTTTACCCACCCAGTTCATCGGAGCTTTGCCCCGACTACATCTGGATCTGACTAGCGTCATGCACCTGGCTATGATGGGTGAGTCTCCCAATGGGAATTTTCTGCATACGCTAAGGCTCGAACTCGAGACCTCGTTTAAGCGATACCGAGTTGCTTACTACTCAGACTAACCCAGTTAGTAGAAAACTTTTTTTTTTGCCCACCCGGTTCACCGGAGCTTTGCCCCAACTAAATCCGGATCCGACCCGCGTCGCGCACCTGGCTATGGTGGGTGAGTCTCCCAACGGAAATTTTCTGCATTCGCCAAGGCTCGAACTCGAGACCTCGCTTAAGCAATACCGAGTCGCTTACCACTCGGATTAACCCCCGTTGGTCAGTTAGTAGAAAACTTTTTTTTGTTGCCCACCCTGTTCACCGGAGCTTTACCCCAACTACATCCGGATCCGACCCGCGTCGCGCACGTGGCTATGGTGGGTGAGTCTCCCAACGGGGATTTTTTGTATTCGCCAAGGCTCAAACTCGAGACTTCATTTAAGCGATACTGAGTCGCTTATCACTCGGATTAACCCTCGTTGGTCAGTTAGTAGAAAATTTAAATATTAAGAAAACTTGTTTACGTTGCTGCATCAACCCAGAGACGTAGACGAGGACGATGGGCTTATGTGGATTAAAGAAGGCCCATCAGTTGACAAAGTTATGAAAGAGGTGTAAATGTGTCAGGCAGACTGCAGCGCCACTCCACATTATCTGGCCTCAGAGAGATAGGTTGGAGCAATATTAGGGAGAGACTAAAACATCTTAAACATTGAATGAAAGAGACACTATGCCATCAATTGGGCACTGGACAATGACCGCTTTTAATTCATTTCATGCAAATTTTTAATGCCAATTTGTGTTCCCTCCAGTACGCTTCTTTATTATGGCAGGTGAACAGACAGATAGACAGATCATGCCCTCATTCACTCCCTTCCATTATTTACAGTTTTTCTCCAACTAAGTACGTACGTGTCCCATACGAATTTCTTATCATCAACGAAGCGAATTTAATGGTAATTGCACCTTTATTTGAGACCACAACTATATTACCTTTTCTTTACAGAATTAATCTAAAATTTTAAATAAATGCTTGGTATGTCTTTGGCTTCCTAAGTGGTGGAGAGAATATGTATCACACCAAAAAATTATTGGTTTTGTATCAAAAAAAAATTATTAGTTGAGATGTTAAATATTATTATCTTATAAAAAAGAGAATACAAATTTAAATCTAAAAAACATGTTCAATAGGAGAGGTAAAAACTCTTTAAGCCTAAGACTTACCCCTTACCAAATTAAAAAAAACAGAGAGAATGTGAGGGAAAACGAAAATAGATCACAGAACGGACAGTGACCAGCCCATTTCTGGCTTGATTTGAGGGGGGAGAATGAGCAGCCAAAGATATTTGACATGACCAAGGAGCAATAGATGATCGAATTTTCCTGCTTTTTATGGTTTTCGACTTTTCGTCCAAGAAGGAATAAGGACTAGTGGCTGTTTTTAATGGACTTGACTGGGAAATCAAAATCATTGAGACCCGTTGTCTCAACTTCAGGCACACTTCCTGACTCTTCGGATTCCATTTTTCCTGAACTTTATCTTGGATTGGTTCCTTTATCTCCGTCATCACACAACATTCTGTCTTTAACACTTCCCCGCTTTTACTATGAGAATGAATGAATCGTTTCACAATGCCAAGTTTTGAAGGAAGAAACCAGACTTGGACCAGGGACGCTTTATTTTACCTAGTATTAGGCCATATGTGATTACCAACCCCTTAAAACGCGTATTATGTGAACATCACCTCATTTCTGACGTTTGTTTGTATCATAATGGGGAAATCACATGGACTTGCTACCGCAGGAAGACATCCAATCAGGATCGAGAATAAGAGAGTGAGTGGATCTTTTGAGTGAATTTCATATAATTTTTATCATCTTTATCCCTATCATTACCTGAGTCTAGAAGATGTATCCGTACACGAAATTGACTACAAGCACTAGAAGATAAGAACTGAATCCATTCCTTCATTGAGAAATCCTATAGTAAAAATCACGTAAAGAGATTGGATTGGTGAGGAAGGTCAGCGAAGAGAAGGAGCCAAAACTATTTGATATATCAAAATTTTCTTTACACTAATTTAGTACAATGATACGCTCATGGGATGCTCCCCGGTACCCATTACAAGTCCTAGAAGGGAAAGACTGCTGTATAAACAATAAAAGAACTTTTTTGTAGTCACGATATACAAAATTACAGATCCCTTCTGCATAACGGACATGAACCGTGCCTGAAGAGCCACTTATCTATGCATGGTAGGTGGAACATGTGATGGCAATGAGGCAAACTTCGAACTGTCTCTCCAGCCTGGAAGTCCTGAATATGGACAAATTCTCAATGTCAATTCCCGAAATGGATAATCTTTTCTTTAGATAAAGATTCAGATACACATACACATATTCATACTATATAGATAATGTCATAATAACCACAGGCATTAACCAACAACATCTGCAACAATACAAACCTGGAGGCAGACTGAACAAGAAACTCTTTCACCCCAAGCATCAATATTATTATCATTTGTGATTGTGATCTTTGGGATCTTTTCAACATAATCTCCTGTTAAACCCTTGCAACCACCGGTGTCAAAGATGTTTTGAACCTCCTCGAAGTTTGTTTCAACAGCACCCATCTGATATTTAAGAGCAGAGATATAATGAGCAACCTGCTAGACGAGAGTTCATTTCCAAATGTATATCTCATCACTTGAAACAAGTGCTTACCTGACTTTGGACAGCACTTAACATGGCAGGGCCAATCCTCTCACGCACAAGTCTCCCACTCAGTAGGCTAGCAATGACATCAATCTGCATAATTCAGAAAGTAATTATGACAATCAAATCTCAGGAGACCGCAATTTTTCAGCTGCATATGTAAACTTCTAAAGCAATGAAAGATTGAGGGTCAAGTGTGTTTAGTAGGTACTCACCAGATATAAGAGACACCGAATCCCAGATTCATCAGATTGCCAGAGAACAAGAGAAGATTCAAATACTTCAATGGAGAAAACAGCTCCAGATATGGCACCAACTGCTGCTCCTCTAATGAAGCCACTCTCAGTCTCTTGGCCTATCAAAGCCCCTGTCATGGCACCCAATAATGTTCCCACTGCCGACAAACAGCCATTAGCGTATTAGCTTTCAATGAATTTCAACCACAGGCATATCTCACAGCAAAAGCTAAACGTTGGGAATTGAACATGATGAACAAAGATTTTGAAAGATTTTTTTTTTTTTGGTTGCTGTTAGAATAGATTAAAAACAAAGATGACATATGACGCAAAATCCGACAAAGAAACGGCACACCCAGATTTCATTTTTCACCCATAGAAAAGCGCTCGTCTGTCTTCACCGAAAACACCAAAAATTATGATCTACGAATTCAACGATCTTGGACATATCAACACAGTAACACACAATGACAAACTCAACGTAAACGTAAAAGCACAAAAAACAACTCTAGGGTGAACCAATCAAAGAGCAAATGAAGGATAGCTTGAAATGACAGGGGCAAGTTAGAATGTAATCGGAAGGGAGAGAATGATCTAACCTAAGGCAAAGCAAAATGTCAAGATCGCAGAGAAGATGTTTCCAATTATAACAGAAACCGCGAGGCTGCTCATGCATCTAACCCTCTCAATGAAGCTCCCGAAGGAGCCCAACAGGGAAGAAGGCACGGGAAAAGGATTCGCCACAAAATCCATCAGGGAAGCCAAGAAATATTAGGAATTGAGAACTCAGCTCTTCCAAATTGCAGGAATCAGAAAAAACAGAGGAGGTATGGCTCAGGGTACGACTGATCTTTGAGGCAAGAGATTTGGGTTTAAGGATGAGTTATATATTATGAGCAATTATTATATAGAAAGGAAAGATGCGCTATGCAATGCTTAGTCCGTAAGAGTAGATCGAAAGAAACCACCGTCAACTAACTCGCATTTAAAGCTTGTGTGGGAGCCCCTTTCTCTCTCCCCTCAGCAGCCCAAAAAAGGGTTGTTTTGGGATTCATTTTTGTTTGAAGGAGAAAAAATTGTATTAGTCTCTTTGTGTCTCTGTCAGAGGCACGAGACACGGTGGCGAAGAAAAGTAAGAGGTTTCTTTTGAAAAATAGGCGTGAGTCTCTCCCTCAGGTGTCTGAGCGATCTACCATCCACGAATTTTCATTTTTTTTCATACAAAAGATTTTATTTATTTTTACCATTTATCCTCTGTTAAAATTAAGATACATTTTCAATATTTAAAAAATATTTATTAAAAAAAATTTTATAACGATAATAAAAATTAAACTCACAAATTTATTTTTTACTATATATATAATAATATTATCAAAAATTTTCATTTTTTATTTTTCAGTCACTCATTCTTCTCATTGGGCAAACGGAGTCCCCTAAAGCCCCTTTGGATAACAATGCCACATATCTTAATTATAATTATAAGAGTCAGATATTTTTTTTAAATAATTTTTAAAAAAAATAAATGAATTATAATTAAATTTAATACTTTTATAATAAATTTATATTATATACTTTTTAATCTATATAAATTAATCAATTAACTCTTATATTAATTATAATTAATTTATTTTATTTCTTAGATCTATTTAAAAAAATTAAATAATTTTTATAATTAATAATAGAGATAGTATCAAATTATCAATCTATGAGAACTCTTTTTTTTGTAGCAAGAAAATTGAAATGTGTAATAGCAATGCTCCCCATGTCTTTAATATATACCATATGTAGTTAATTTAAGTAGACTAATAAAATTAATTAATATAATATAATTTATTTTTAAATATTTTAATTATTTTATTTAATTTTTTCTCTCTCTTACTTGATTATTGTTAAGAGAATATTATTAAAAATAATTTAGTAAAAAATTAATAAATATAAAAAATATATTTTATATTTATAATTAATATTAACTTTTTAATTAGTTGTTAGCTAAAAGTATTATATATTCTTATTACTATTATTCAAATACGGTATTTACGTTTTTATTATTTTTTAATATGAAGATATGAAAGACGCTCCATATTTATAAATAATTTTTTGCTCTAATTTCCCTTTTCTCCTATAGTGTTATGTGCAGCAATTTGAGGCTTGAAAGGTCCTTTACACTTCTTTTGCTTTCAAGAGATTTGGGTGTGTTTGGATTAGCTTATAAATAATATAATTTTAAAAAAGTTAATTTTAAACTGATTTTGAAGAGTATATTTTCTATAAAAAATATTTTTAAAAAATAAGTATTTAAATAGTTAATATCATAATAATTTTGTTTAAGTAAATTATCAAAAAAAGCTTAAAGTAAACTGATAATTACATAAAATGGAAGATGAGAGAGATGGCAATATTATAAAAATATAAGAAGAATAAAATTAAAATTTCATATATTTATAATCAAAAAAATGTTGGTAGAAAATATTTACCAAAAACTATAATTTTAAATGTCTAAATTATAAGTTTTCCATATAATCACTTTTAGCAATAAAATATGTATTTAGCTACTTTTGTACTTAATCTATGGTTTAAGTCTAAACATATTTTTTTTAGCACAAACCAAACACACACCAGTCACCTATGTCATGCTAGCTGTACGATCTAGAGAATTCATGCTGGGCATTGGGCAAATTGAAGTCTGTGTAGTTCATTTGTGTTTCTATATTCATATTTATTTGTGCAGAAATAGTTGTGTCTATTTGCAATTTTTTGGAATTCAAGTGCTCAATCATCCATAGAATGAATGAAAGAGTAAATTGTTGCGTAAATTTAACTTTATTTGGGAAAAAATTGAAGTTGACTAATTAAAATCGCTAAATCTTGAATTGGGTCAAAAAGATATTGTCATATATATATATATATATATATATATATATATATATATGCAAACACAAGAATTAATGGTCTATTAAAGGAAGGAAATTTGGGCTATTATCCTCGAGGGCCAATGAACTTGTGCGTGGATTATGATGATAAGAATGTTCTCCATCCGCCGTTTAAAATTGACACATATAATAACAAAATATATTTATATTTTATAAGGGTATAAATTTATTTATTTTTTTATTATGAAAACTTATTTAGTAAACGATATAATAATTTTGTTTATAAATACTTTCTGAATCTTAAAATCGTGTCATAATTTTGATAAATAATTAGTACCGAATACACTTAAATTTTGGTATGTATAAAAAAAATACTCTCCATGCGCCCTCAGTTTTCTCTTACGATTTCTTTATCTACTCACTCTCATTTATTTAAATCTGGATATTCATAACAATCCAAGCTAGTTTCGAGCTCAAACCAAAATTAGGACGGGTACAGGAGAAATGAAGGGAAAACATCACTCCGAATCTCTATGCTGTAATTGTGTTTTGTTTTTACTTTTTAGTCAGTTTATTTTCGTGTTTTTAATCCATATGGAATGTGTATTCAATTATTGGCCAATCACCACAGATATGTGCATGTGAGCATTGAGGTGTGCCACCAACTTCCGGTAACCAACAAGTAATTGTCTTTTTTCAGCTTACTTCTGACTCTAAAATTTTCACCCGATGCACATTATTCCCTAGCCAATAGTAGTACAAGTCCTGCCTCTATTTATTATTCTCTCCAACTTTTAATATAAAAATTAATTAATTTTTTAATTAAATAAAAAAATAAATAAATATTATAATTAATTAAATCTAGTCACATCTAAAAATAGTCAATTAATTTTTATATTAATTATACTAAACATATTTTCATATGTTAATCTTCTACGCACTCTCTTGTAACACAATAATTTTTTTTAATTTTATTCATTAATCTCAATACTTGTAGGAGTAATGTGGTCCCGCATATGATTTGGACGACCCCCAAAATATTGGGTCCATCAAATTAAAGCGAAGCACTTTGGGTTTTGATACATTTTAATAATTTTACTGTTCTATTTAACTTATCTATGTTTAAGTTACTGAGGGAGGGGTTGAAAATGCGTTAACCGCACGCGGCTATCGATGTACATGAAGTAGATGGATATGCATGTGTGTAATTATGGGGAGGGCCAAAATATCTTTTTGAGGGTCTCGTTTCAAGTCTGGGTTGGTGGGCTGCCTTTAGACTCTTGCGAATCGCCTCTGTTATTATTCTAATAAAAATTGGGTATTCCCCACTCTCTACTAAAATATCTTTCTGCTCCTTCCTTCCTTCCTTCACTGAACCGAATGAATAATTGAATATCCCACCCTTTTTCTTCGCTTCTCGCCCCTTACCCATGTTCTAGTCCCTACCTACTTAATTTTGCGCTGTCTCTCTCGCCTCCCATCCCTACTTCAATATTGGTGGGGGTGGGGGTGGGGGTGGGGGTGGGGGTGGGGGTGGGGGTGGGTAGAAAAGTAGAAGTCTCTCTAGCTTATATTTATACAAATATTTTAAAAAATCTCCAGAGATATAAAAAATAGATACTCACCGATCTTACATGTAGTACCCATATAATTAATATGTATATATTATAAAATTATTTAAATTAGTTATTTATAAAAAAATATACATTATTTTTTTAAAGTATCAATCCTAAATCATATATATATGAATTATCATTAATATGCGCGATTAATAAGGAGATTTTAATAGAAAAATTATGAATTTGAGAGATAGAATATATTGATGCCTTATATCTAAAACTAAAATAAACTCTTATCTTTACATTTTTGACATGATGTTTTTAAGAAAGTAAATATTCACGCTCTTCTCAAATTATAATTCATTTTAAACACTTTTCTGGATTTAAAAACAATTTAAATTATTTTCTATTTTAAATATACATTACAACAAATTACACTCAGACCAAGCATAATTTATATTATAAACTGATTATTTTTATATTATTTTCTAAATTTTACTACTAAGTATTCAGTATTGGGTTCGTAGCTATCATTTCTAAGGTCTCTTTTATAAATCAGCCCTGTACCATTGTACCAAATATATGTTGGTATAAACTGATTGTCTATGTTCCTTCGGATTGTTAGACTTGAAAAACAAAAAACAATTAGAAAGGCAATCTCGATCATCCACGAAAATGAAAATGGCACACATAACTCTTTTTTAATACGATGTTTAGGTTAATATGGGGGTGGCAATCCAAAGTATTTGTTTTGTACCTTTGTAAAAGAGAATAAATTAAATCTCATCAACTGTAATGTGACAAAAAATAAATCTTGAAAATACAATGAATTGACTTTGTGACAATTATTGTCATTTATAAAGACGAAAATTAAAATTCAAGGGGCACTGCTTCGAATTCGAATCAAGAATCCATCAGAACATTGAAGCAAGGAAGGTGTAAGGTCGATTTCTATTGGAGCCGACGCCCCCTAGCTTAGGTAATGTGTTCTGAACTAACCCACAGCTCTAGATTTTGCCATATCGTAATCTTAGATTAGAATTTGGCTATGATTTAGAAATTTCAACAACATTTATCTCCTTTCTCCTTTACCAAAATCAAACATGTGATGTATATAAACATACTTGTATGTAAGATATATAAGGATGATGTCTTAGTCCAAGGGAATCAAATTTTATTTTCGGACGCAAATGCCGAATATGGGTTATGATTAGCCAACAGAAAATCAAAGACAAGCTCTGACGTCAGATAAATCCGAGCAATTTCTTCTGCATCCTAACTGGTGGTTAAGCTAAACGGTTACCCAAAAGATTTAGTTAATTATTAAATCCTGTGGTGCACTTTGTCAACTTAAAATGCGTTAAATTTCTGGCATCTACATGCTGGATCGAACAATTTCTGCGGATTGATTATCAAGTTTCTTGAGCCTTCGTGAAACTCTCAAGCTGACGAGTACAACACACAAGTCTCTATGATCTGATAAATAATTTTCACAGGCAAGTTGCAGTAGTTGTTTCGATACAAGTTTTTTAATAGTCATGATTCAGAATTTGATCTTTAAATATATTTTTGATATTAATTTACTTCTCAGAATTAAAATAATACAATCGAGTCTTCAAATAGCTTGGACACAGTTAATTAATAATACGAGGAAATAGTTTTTGAAACACAACCCTCAAGTCAGCGTTTCTAGTTGTCCTTAGAAATGTCCTTGTTTCGACTGTTTTCCAGGGAGCAACACACACCCACACAATTAATAATACCAGTTTACGTACATAAAAAAAATACTATATCGTAATTTAAAATTATATAGGACATGCGATTAGAGTTTATAGAGATCCTATCATATTATAAAAATTTGGGGAGCAAAATTTTGTGTGTGAATTTGATTTGACATCAGAGGTTAAAAGCCCTAGTATAGACGTCAGAGAAGTTAGCATTTTTACCAACCTCAAATTCTTATAAGAAGATATGCATATATTTAATTACTGGTAATATTTTGAATACACTTTTTTCCACTAAAAACATATATATATACTTAGCAAAAAGAATCATAAGAAAAAGTCAGCATTCTCTCTTCGTTTGGACTTGTTAAAGTGGGCACACCATTTTATTTGCCCTGGAATTGAGTTTCTTCCGCGCCTAAAGTGCATTAAAGACTGTAAGAATTGATTTGTTTTGATACCTATAAATGTATTATTTGTGTGCGAAAGATGATTGGCATCGTCATCGACAATAAATAAAAGGAGAACGGAGATGATACGAAGGGAGGGGAATGGAAAGCATGGCGTTGTTAGGCAAATATCTTAGTATCTATAATTATATGCGCGCACCAATTTCCATTATTATTATGTTGTTGTTATTAATTAAATAATTAGTTGTCCAGATTCATTGCATGCGTCACGGGCCATCTTACGTACGTACGTACACGAGTGTCTTCGTCTGATGGATTTGGGTGCGGTTTTCCACAACTAAAACAGGGCCATCTCCTCTTCACTAGCTAGCTATACCGAGCATCACTGCAACACATAATTGAATCAGATCTAAGTATGGAAACCCATACTCCCTTTACGAAACAATTATCATTTCAGTTTGAAACTGCCCCTGATGCATGAACGCCGCCGTCTAAACACCTGAGTTTATCTTCCAACCACTTATCATAAGATGGATTGGAAATATCATATATATATCCTCTCTCTCTCTCTCTCTATATATATATATAAAGAGGGAGAAAGGAGCTGCATGTGCTGTTTATAAATCATGAATATATAATATGGTTTATTTTAGATCAATATAATGCAAAATGCAAGAAACACACTCTATCTGTGTAGTTTATACCACTATATATATATGTATCCAAAAACATGTATTTAAAATATCAAAAGTTTTGAAGATTCTATGTGCCGAACTCTCATAAAAAAGGGGCTGAAATACAAATTTTAAGGGAGTATATATAGACTTATAGTATTATCGTATATAGATTTTCATTTATGTATGTAGTTATATTTATACGCGTATGTGTGTGTGTATATATATATTAATGTACAGGTACACACATACGTAACTTTTGGTGCCCGGTCAGCCCCATTTCGATGTGGCTATAGTATGGTCCCCACGGCCCCTGTGAATAATACACCACTGCTTATATATTATGATTAGATCAAGTTATAAAAATAAGGCGGAATGCAAGCGTAGGTCAAGAAATCGTATATTCTTAATTTTAAATAGAAAAAAATACCAGTAGCTCCATCATTAATATAAAATTTAGTTTGAAATATAAATTATGTTAAACAACATCAACGATATTGTCCCTACTAAACACATAACAGGTGCAGGGTTTTGAATATCGTTGATGTTGTTTAACATGGTATCAAAGCCAGGTGGCACTGATGTGCCGGCACGTTGCCGGATCCGGAAAGTGGATGGAATGTAAAAGTATAGTCCCACATCGGGGGAGGTTGAGACGTAGCAACCCTATATAAGGGTGTGGAGACTCCTCCCACACAACGAGGCCTTTTCGGGAGCAAGTGCCCCGAAGAACAAAACCCTGCACCTGTTATGGTGTTCAAGCAGGGACAATATCGTTGATGTTGTTTAACATGGTATCAAAGCCAGGTGGCACTGATGTGCCGGCACGTTGCCGGATCCGGAAAGTGGATGGAATGTAAAAGTATAGTCCCACATCGGGGGAGGTTGAGACGAAGCAACCCTATATAAGGGTGTGGAGACTCCTCCCACACAACGAGGCCTTTTCGGGAGCAAGTGCCCCGAAGAACAAAACCCTGCACCTGTTATGGTGTTCAAGCAGGGACAATATCGTTGATGTTGTTTAACATGGTATCAGAGCCGGGTGGCACCGATGTGCCGGCACGTTGCCGGATCCGGAAAGTGGATGGAATGTAAAAGAATAGTCCCACATCGGGGGAGGTTGAGACGAAGCAACCCTATATAAGGGTGTGGAGACTCCTCCCACACAACGAGGCCTTTTCGGGAGCAAGTGCCCCGAAGAACAAAACCCTGCACCTGTTATGGTGTTCAAGCAGGGACAATATCGTTGATGTTGTTTAACATGGTATCAGAGCCAGATGGCACCGATGTGCCGGCACGTTGCCGGATCCGGAAAGTGGATGGAATGTAAAAGAATAGTCCCACATCGGGGGAGGTTGAGACGAAGCAACCCTATATAAGGGTGTGGAGACTCCTCCCACACAACGAGGCCTTTTCGGGAGCAAGTGCCCCGAAGAACAAAACCCTGCACCTATTATGGTGTTCAAGCAGGGACAATATCGTTGATGTTGTTTAACATGGTATCAGAGCCAGATGGCACCGATGTGCCGGCACGTTGCCGGATCCGGAAAGTGGATGGAATGTAAAAGAATAGTCCCACATCGGGGGAGGTTGAGACGAAGCAACCCTATATAAGGGTGTGGAGACTCCTCCCACACAACGAGGCCTTTTCGGGAGCAAGTGCCCCGAAGAACAAAACCCTGCACCTGTTATGGTGTTCAAGCAGGGACAATATCGTTGATGTTGTTTAACAAATTATATTACAAACTTCATCTTATATTAAGTATTGTATATAGTATTATAAAATGTCAATAAAATTTAAAAGAAAATAAGTAAAAGGTTCATATTAAAATTTTTTATTGGCTATAAATATCTGGATCTAAATACTAGTACTTTTTGTATATAAAATTTTTAGAGTATTTATATTTTTTATGTATAAAGACATATAAGGTCTTCATAATTAATAAAAATTTTAAATATATATTTTATACAGATTTTTTTAAATTAATATATAATATATATCATGTGATGTCATCCTTATGAGTTACAAACAGCGTATTTTATCAACTAAATATATGTATTCACGATATTATAGTATATCATTTTTTTTATTAGCTCGTATTGTTCTACAGAAATTGAACTCCCGCTTAATTGCATGGAAATTAAAGTAGCTATCAAACTGGTCCTTTGGGAATCTGTTCTCAATTTAATTCATATTCGAAATTACTGGTGAGAACTATTTTGATTTTTAACACGTGTTTATTGTATGCTCCTCTCACACTTTTTTCTCTTCTTTTCTTTTTTATTTAAGAAAGGTTTAGTTGAGTTCAACATCAGTTTCCTACCAAAATCAAGGCACAGTACTAGGATTCAGATAGTGCTTATAAGGGATTTACAATATCGCCTATTAAAAGAGCCCTCACAAGGGATGCGAAAATTGAACTCGCGTCCTTATGGGATACAAGTTTATTCCTTACTATCTATGTCAACTTTCTTTAGTTTTTTTTTGTTTAGCATAATTTTTTTTTTGTTATAAGAAATTTTTGAAAAGGGGTTGGACTCACCTGCGATTTAAGAGTAGGACAAAGTCTCCCTTTTTCTTAGGCGATATCAATACCGGGCAGAGTGAGCCGTCTATTATCTTTAGGCGTAAACTTAAACACTTAGGAGCTAGAATATCTTCTCAAATACCGTGACTATAACTATAATAAAATAGTACTTTTTAAAGATTAAACACGCTTTAAATACTCACATATCTTATCTTTTTAACAGTTAAACTTATTAACAATGAATTTTGTTTAGCATACTAGACCTACTCGTAGTTTTTGTACACAACTTCTAAATCAACATCCAGGCCCAACAATATTCTGCCAGATGAATATTCAAAAAGAGTACGTGCGAGCCAGGGTAGGGTTGTATTAGACCAAGGGCCCACTCTTTTTTCTTTTTTGCTGATCTGAAAAGTATTCATGGTAGGCCCTATCAACGAGGTTTGCAATCATTCACGATTTATATGATTCAAGCTTGCTTTTATTATTTTTTATAAAAAAAATTAGATAATTTTAACATTAATTATTTACCAAAGACATAGTACAGTCCAGAATTCAAATACGTTTATAACAAATTTATAAAATTATTTACTAAATGACTAATTACCTTTATAAAATTTCTATTTATAACGTTATGATATCCTTCAAAGTTTAAACTAAAAGTTTTATAACGTGAAAAATCAACGCAATAACACGTATCTAAATGATCGACTAGGGAAGATAACGTGAAACGCCAAATTAGATCTTATTAATAAAGGGAGAAGCCACACTCCTATTTCAATTATAGATATATGAACCATCCCCATCAAATATCATGGTTCAAATTCTTTATTTAATTTTGTCAACATCCTGATATTCTAAAGAGAAAATATAACTCTAGTGCCTGATCTTTTCTTTAAAAAAATTATTGATTTAATTCCTAAATTTTAACTTAAAACAAAATAATTTACACAATTTTTTTATCTTAGAATAAGTCAATTCTTATAGGCTTTTTGATTCCTAACAATTCTGCTTTTATAATTTATTAATTTAATAAACTATAAAAATTAAATCAAGGTTTAAATACCTTGATAATTAAAAAAATTCATGCCCTAAAAGTTACATATACTCTTTCTTAATTGAAAACAAATAGAATAGGAAAATTTTTTACTGTAATTTTAAAAAATAATAATTAATAGCGAAATTAAAAACAAAATTCTAGCGTAATGCGGAATGCCAGTGAAGGAAGAAACACATATTATTAATACATTATATATGGCGCATGCATGAGTAGAAATTTCAGGGAAAACGGGAAAATCGGAGGGCCAATCCGTTGCTGTAGCACCAGACATACAGGTTGAGTCAGGGTCACAAAAAATCGTGAAAACAAAAAATGGGCAGCGAGGTAATGATATTATCATTTCGGATTCTGGTGGCGCTCCCGAAATGTTGTTGAAAGGGGGATGAACGAACGCTGCGTTCATACGCCGAACCATCCACGTTAACTTAACGTCGCCATGACATGACCCCATCTCCAACAAACAGCCATTGGATCGCATTGGACCGTTTAATATTTTAATACAAGGCCATAAAACTAGGGAACGAGGCGTCCACGGCTCCCACTTCCACAAACGCCGTTTCCTGCCATATGAGTAAGCATTTTCCCTCTATGCCTGTTTCAAAAAAACTAAATTTAAAAAAAAAATGAACACAAATTTTAATTTATTTTTTTTAAAATAAACAATCATACTTATTTAAATAAATTTTAAAATTAAATTATAATTTAAAATTAATATTTTATATAAACTATTTAAGAATAGTTTATAAAATAATAAATAAATTTATATATTATTCAATTATTATTTTAACTAAATTTTTTTATACCCTCTTTTTTTTTCTATGTCTTCTCTACCTTCTAATTATTATTTTATTTCTATTTTTTCTTATACATTTTTTCTTCTCTTTTATCTACCCTCTCTCATCTCTCCTTTATTTTCTTTCATCTTTCCTCACTCCTATTTTTAATAAAATTATAATTGATTTATCAATTATAAAAATCTTTTTAATAATATTTATCTAAATATTTATTTATTTAAAATTATTTTTTTCTTCTAAAAAGTTATTTTTTAAAACTTATCCAAAAACCTTTTATTTGATAAGCCATCTTTCAAACTCCATCCAAACAGTCCTTTCTCTCGCATTATATCACCTACTCCACATTCATTCACTCTTCCTCCGTCTTTCTCCCTCTCACAAGAAGCGGGCCAGTGACAGCTCTTCTTCATCGTAGCTACAGAGCTAGCAAGATCACTACTATGGGTAATTTGTTCATCGCACTTCACATTCAATCTTTTCGAGATTATATAACTCTGAGCTGCTTTTCTGCTATTTTACACTCTGAGCTGTTTGATTAATTGCAGCATCTAGAAATCCTTTCGACAACATATTGAAAACTCTCGAGAAGCCTGGAGGCGGTCATTTCGGCAAGTACTATAGTTTACCGGCTCTCAATGATCCTAGAATCGGTAAGAGATTTCTTATGTCACTGACTTTATGGTTGCTGAGGAAAATGTTGGAAGATGGATGGAAGAAACGTTTTAACCTTACGTTGATTTACTTGGTTGGATATAAATGTTGTGTTATTGGGGTAGAAATCTGGATTCAACTCATTGGTTGTTTAGTTATTGCATTTTTGTGAATTCGTTGGGGGTTTTTCCCTCCTTTTTTGAATTTATGCTCGTATCGCAGATAAGCTTCCTTACTCTATTAGGATACTTCTGGAATCCGCGATTCGCAACTGCGATGAGTTTCAAGTTAAGAGAAATGATGTTGAAAAAATTATTGATTGGGAGAACACCTCTCCTAAACTGGTAGAAATTCCTTTCAAGCCTGCAAGAGTGCTTCTGCAGGTGAGGGGTTTGCAAACACAATCAATCTTGTTTCGTGAGAGCATTTGAATGTTATGCCTGGTATAAAATGATCTTTGGTTATAAATTTCAGGATTTTACTGGGGTGCCTGCTGTTGTTGATCTCGCTTGCATGCGAGATGCAATGAACAAGCTAGGCGGTGATTCTAATAAAATTAATCCCTTGGTAAGCCCCATGCTGATAAACATGTGTGTCTGTAGTTTACGTTTATTTATGGACGTATATGTGCAACTTTTGAATTTTGCTTGTACGCAGGTTCCAGTTGATCTTGTCATAGATCACTCAGTTCAGGTAGATGTGGCAAGATCAGAAAATGCTGTGCAGACAAACATGGAACTTGAATTCAAGAGGAACAAGGAAAGATTTGGTTTCCTCAAATGGGGTTCAAAAGCATTCAATAACATGCTTGTTGTTCCTCCTGGATCAGGGATAGTCCACCAGGTAATCGTATCATTCAAGAAGCACAGATATTTGGAATGATCCTTAATTCATGTGCAAAGTTATTTTTGTTCAGCTATCCATATGTGGTTTTAGATTTCCCGTTTCTCTTCTGAATCAAATTTTGCATTGCAAAATTTGCAGGTTAATTTAGAATATCTTGGCAGAGTTGTGTTCAATACAGATGGCATGCTTTACCCTGATAGTGTAGTCGGGACTGACTCACATACAACTATGATAGATGGCTTGGGTGTTGCTGGGTGGGGAGTTGGTGGAATCGAAGCAGAAGCTGCAATGCTTGGCCAGGTAGATAGAAATTCATGGTTTGTTATAGAACACAGGAACTTCATTTCGGCAGTAGGTTCATTTGGTTTGAACTGTGTTATTGTTTGTTTAAATTCTTTCAGTAGTAGGTTCTTGTTACATATACCTAATTACCCCTTTCTTATGAATGCAGCCAATGAGCATGGTTCTACCCGGTGTGGTTGGGTTTAAATTATTAGGCAAACTAAGAGATGGTGTGACAGCTACTGACTTGGTATTGACAGTTACACAAATGCTAAGAAATCACGGGGTTGTTGGCAAGTTCGTTGAGTTCTATGGTAAAGACTATTTGATGAAATCATGCAATAATATATTATAGTTTTATAATTATTCAGCATCTCTGCCTGCTTAGCTGTTAATACTACCTTCCATGTTGGTCTTTTGCCCTCACTTATGCAGGGGAAGGCATGAGTGAACTGTCTTTGGCAGATCGTGCCACCATTGCAAACATGTCTCCTGAGTATGGCGCAACAATGGGCTTCTTTCCTGTAGATCATGTCACTTTACAATACTTGAAACTGACTGGCAGAAGTGATGAGACTGTAAGTAAACACTTACTTCGTAACATACTATGCTGTATACATTTGCTTACTTGTATTTCTTGCAGGTTTCTATGATAGAGTCGTATTTACGAGCTAATAAGATGTTTGTTGACTACAATGAGGTATGCTAAGGATGTATTATTTTGAGATCATTATTTCTGTACTCCGTATATATATATAAATAGTTTGACTGAAAGATTTGTGCTTATGCTCAGCCCCAGGCTGAGAGAGTCTACTCTTCATATCTAGAGCTCAATCTCGAAGATGTGGAGCCCTGTGTATCAGGTCCAAAGAGGTAGTTTTCCATCAAGCCTCCATATAAAAAGAATGAAGTATTCTATGTTCAAATTTTTCCAGGTGTGACCATCATCGCCAAATCTTTGCAGGCCCCATGATCGAGTCTCTTTGAAAGAAATGAAGGCAGATTGGCATTCCTGCCTTGACAATAAAGTTGGGTTTAAGGTATGAGCTTTTTGAAATATGCCCCCTTTTTTCTTTCTTTCTTTCTTTTTGGGTATTACGTATATATCATTTTGTAAAATTGCATGAACTATACGATAAAAATCATTGCTATGTACTACCAAGATGGTGTATAATTAATGTTGATGACAATTGACAAGTAGTGCAATTAGTTACTAAAGAAATAATGTACTTATCCATAACTTGTTGGACGGTGGGAATGGAATAGGTTTTGTGCCTACAAACTTACGAGTTTAATGGAAATTAATCAATTTTATTGTAAAAGATGATTAAAATGACATTAGCGCTACAACTATTTATCTTAGAAGTGGAGCAGAGGGAGAATATTCATAAGCTATGCTGGGCACACGGTGTAAATATCCTAGCCTGAGTATGGCCAGTGATAGTCATGTATTTAAAAATGTTGTTCAATTTGGGAAGCAATAGGGTAGCCGTTTTATTTTTATCCTTTGACTGAATATAAGGTAACTGGGGTTAGTTTCAGAACTTACGACCGGTTAATTGTTACAGCTATTCTTTGTTTCCTGTATGTAATCCTTAAATTTTTCTATAAATAGTTAAATACTGTTACCTAGGAATTGTAATCATAGCATCTTGTCTCACCGTGTGAACCTATAACTCAACTTTTGTTTTTTTGGCACATGGGGGCATGGATGTCTGAACCTATACGGTATGTTTGGTAGGATGGAAGAGTTTTTGATGAAAGTAGATGTGGAAATAGAATTAGACTGAAAATGGGTTTTAAAAGTTTATTTGGTAGGTTAGAAATGAGTATATAATTGATGTATATTTTTTTTATAACTTGGGGTAAAATGGTCCAGAATATTTTTTTATAAATTGGGAAGGGTTAAAATTGTCCAGGAATTTTATACCTTGGGGTAAAATGGTCCAAAATATTTCCCTTCCACTTCTCCAATCTCATTTCCCAACTTTTTTTATGGAACTGAAATTGTCTAAAATGTTGGAAGTGGAAGTGGAAGTAGCTTCTATTGTACCAAATAAGGGAAATGCTTGATTCGACTTTCACTTTCCTACTTCCACTTCATGCTACCAAACATGCCTTAGCTCCTCCAATACAAGCTACCCAAGCTTATCACCACTGGATAACCTCTAGTGGCTTCTCTTTGTCTCTTTTTGTGTATGCTCTTGCATCTGGAATTATGTCTCTGCATCTCTCTGTGCACACTAACTCATCCGAATTTATCATTTTCTTTGAATGGTAATTTTGCCATGCTGCTACCCGTTATATTCTTATTGTGGTTTTATGGTTTAACTATCAGTATTACTAATTTCCCAATGTTTGAGCTATATGGTATTGCATTGTTTGCAGGGTTTTGCTGTACCAAAGGAATCTCAGAATAAGGTTGCAGACTTCACTTTCCACGGGGAACCAGCACAGCTTAGGCATGGGGATGTTGTTATTGCTGCTATCACCAGCTGTACAAATACGTCAAATCCCAGTGTAATGCTTGGAGCTGCACTGGTTGCAAAGAAAGCTTGTGAATTAGGATTGAAGGTTTGTCGTCTCTGAATTTGGTAGAGTGATTTCAACTATATAAATTTCTACAATATCAATATGCTTTAACATATTATTTGCAATATCCAACTAGCAGATTGCTCCCCCTAGATAATGTGAGGTCAACAAGCATTGTTACAACGCCACTTTTTGTGCTTTCATGCTTCATGCACTAAATGCTTAGGATTTCTTTTGGGGATTATATAATCAAGCAATTCAATTCATATATAATAGATTAAAGCTGTGATTATCACTTCACATTATTTTTTCTTTTTTTGGCCAGTAATTGATTGCAGTGACTTCTGTGGTTGTGAAATTTTAGGTTAAGCCATGGATTAAGACCAGTCTTGCTCCAGGTTCTGGTGTTGTGACAAAGTATTTGCAAAAGAGGTATTATTAAGAATAAAGTGCACAATATAAGCCTGTTGCACTTAGTCATACAGATTCAGATGATTCATGTATCTTGATTCCTGCAGTGGCCTGCAGAAGTATTTGAATCAGCTCGGGTTTCATATTGTTGGGTATGGATGTACCACCTGTATTGGTAATTCAGGGGATATTGATGAGGCTGTTGCATCTGCTATTACCGAAAATGGTATGAATTTACTACTTGGTGGGTCTTTGTAATCTGCTTGTGGAATCTTTGGGACGCCTAAGACGTTGAATTTACAATGTTCCAGATATAGTAGCTGCAGCTGTATTGTCTGGAAATAGAAATTTTGAGGGACGAGTTCATCCATTAACAAGGGCTAATTATCTTGCTTCTCCTCCTCTCGTTGTTGCCTATGCCCTTGCTGGCACGGTACGTGACTTGTCAACTGAGAGCACGCTTTAAAGAATGATTATGTTCGCTAACTTGAATATACATCTGCAGGTGGACATTGACTTTGACACTGAACCCATTGGGTTGGGTAATGAGGGAAGGAAGATCTTCTTCAAGGATATTTGGCCTACCAGTGAAGAAATAGCAGATGTGAGGAGCATAATTTGTTTAACTATAACTTTACCATATAAACAAAATGATTGCATCCTTATTCATTTATTTTATTTTCAGGCTGTACAATTAAGCGTGCTTCCTGATATGTTTAGGGCTACATATGAAGCAATCACCCAAGGAAATCCCATGTGGAATCAGTTATCTGTACCTTCTGGCACTCTCTATGCATGGGACCCTACCTCAACTTATATTCATGAACCTCCTTATTTTCACGATATGAGCATGTCTTCCCCAGGACCTCATGGGGTAAAGGATGCTTACTGTTTGCTCAACTGTGGAGACAGCATTACAACTGACCACATCTCCCCGGCTGGTAGCATCCACAAGGATAGTCCCGCAGCCAGATACCTCATGGAACGTGGGGTTGATAGACGAGATTTCAACTCCTATGGAAGTCGTCGTGGTAATGATGAGGTGATGGCACGGGGCACTTTTGCTAATATTCGCCTCGTTAACAAACTATTGAATGGAGAAGTTGGACCTAAAACTATTCATATTCCTTCTGGGGAGAAGCTATCCGTTTTTGATGCTGCAATGGTAATACTTCTAAACTCAGTTTCAATAAATATCGTTGAATTGTTTCACACTTTTTTCCCTCACAATTTAAACAAATTTTTTGCTGCTATTTTTGTGACCTTTTAAAAAAAATCGTCAGAAATACAAGAGTGAGGGGCATGAGACAATCGTTTTGGCTGGAGCTGAGTATGGAAGTGGAAGTTCTCGTGATTGGGCTGCAAAAGGACCATTGTTATTGGTACATCCTGGATGCGATTTTGCTCTTACCAAATTCTTTTTGTTATTTTGTTTATCCCCGATGGTTCAATTAACTTTTGTGTTTTTCTAGGGTGTGAAAGCTGTCATAGCAAAAAGCTTCGAAAGGATTCACCGAAGTAATTTGGTAGGAATGGGTGTCATTCCGCTATGTTTTAAGGCTGGGGAAGATGCTGAGACTCGGGGGTTGACTGGCCACGAACGTTACACCATTAAACTTCCTAGCAGAGTGGACGATATACGACCCGGTCAAGACGTCACAGTCTTGACTGATAATGGGAAGTCATTTACATGTACCCTGAGGTTTGATACAGAGGTAACACTTTTTTTAAAGTTTTTCTGGGAGGGTTTCTTTCCTTATTCCTCTAATGGCTCTCCTTGGCATTCCCCGCCTTCATGCTGATGTATTGATTACTGTTGCAGGTTGAACTTGCTTACTTTAATCATGGAGGAATCTTGCAATATGTGATCAGAAACTTGATAAATGCTAAACAATAAATATGGCAAATCAAGTACGCCGGCCAAATCGCTACCATCTGGTATTATGGTGCTAATTTTAACAATGGTCTGAATATCCTGTACGGTCCCATGAAAACTGCTCGCAATGTTGCATTGAAAACCCATGGCATTGTATGTAATAAATGAAGGCATTAGATTTCTACGGTGAGGAGCAGTGATGTCTCTGTATCTTGTAGAAATGATACTAGTCTTTCTTTCATTTCTCTTGAACGCCTATTTTTACGAAGAAAACATCTTCCTCTTTTGGATTTTAGTTAATGGCAAGTATTCACTTGACTTGATTGAGTAAAAATATCAGTGTCTTTACATGGCTATGCGTATAGGATCATGCGCAATTTTTTTAAGGGGGTCAGTAACAGCTGGGAAATTGTAACATTACTGATATGTGGCAATATTCATGATTTCTGGGGCATAAAACGAACCTCCGCTAAACCCTGAGCCAATTGTTGGGGGGGGGGGGTATCATGTAGCTAATTTCTTTTTTTCTTTATTTTTTGTTGCTCACACTATTTACCAGAGTTTTACTCCGACTATATCCAGATCTGATCCGTTTCGCGCACTTGACTATGGTAGCTAATTTCTTTCTTGATTAAACTTAGCGCATTTTATATGTTTGGGAAGCGTCATGCCCGTTAATGCCGCAGACTAATCTACTTTATGTTCCACTGAATTTTAGTGGGATACGAACGTGCTAACAACTTTAGATAGTTTGAAATATTGAACTAAAATTAGTTAATGCTTTTAAAATTTCAAAAATATTCTCAAGAAATTTATTAATTAGAATATCGAAGATTGTTTAGCTAATTAGGAAGGAAATATTAAAGCAAAGTGCATTTAGGAAAAAATTAATATTTTAGACATTTTTTTGACCGAAAATACTTTATACAAATTAATACTTTACACAGAAGATCTTATACTAATGAGCAATGACCATGGAGAAAGTCAAGTTTTTTTTTTTTTGGAACATTGCACATTCATCCTAAACTTTGCCACGGCAGTGCAAACATCGGAAAAGAATGACTCTGGGGAAAGCTCGTATTAATAGGATTCATACGGTTTCTTCAACCTCCCTAACGGTTGAAATCATAACGCTGTCACTTTTATTATGTGTATTAGTTATTACCGAATGGCGCCTCAATTAATTCATCAACGTTTCCAGCAAGAGTCGGGGCATAACCGCATGGGCTTCTAGCTCAACTTTCCGATGACTCAATCAGCACATGCATCAAATCCTGAGAAAAGTCAAGGAGCGTGAGAGGCGAATCGGAAAAACTAGTATGTTACATTTGTTGCAAAACAATATCAACAGCTATGAATTATGTGCGTTAAATCAAGACTGCAATTACGCTGTAAACCATGCAAAGTGTGGCGTAATAAATATTATCCGTTCCAATTCTTCTTCTTTTGCCTACATTATACATTCCAATTCAAGCAATGTTAATCCCCAATTAGAATCGAACGTTTTCCCGACAACCGGACGCCTCTTACACATGACAAAATTTGGGGCAAAATCTATCGACCCTAGGGCGCACTAAAATCCACCAGTTCCAGTACTTAATATACATGATAGAGCTAGAGAAATTATAATCATGATATAGCTAGGAAAATTATAATCATCCCCTATCACAAGAAAATTTTGCACTGAATGTAGTATATACATTCTTTTAACTATGCAAAACTGTAGCTAACAATCTAGCAGCAAGGTCAACAATTAAACATAACATATTATCAAACGAATACTACGGTTGTCTCAACTGTAAAATTATATTTTTCAACAGTTTGAGAACGAAGATGCCAAAATTCATTACCTATAGGAATGTGTATTCAAATTTTGTATTCATTGACGCGCATCCACTTGGTACTTGACCATTTATTGCCCTTAATCACTGGACAACCACCTGAAAAGCGTCAATAAAACAAAGCATGTTAAATTATTAATCTATAGAAGTAAATGTTCAAACACATCTAGCAGCTCAAGAACAAAAAGATGGTAGCTAACCATGCAAACTAGAGGCATCTAAAGTTGCATCAGGCTTCATGCTCCAGAAAAGTAGAGCGTCACCCATCTTTGGCTTAATTGAAAGTCCTTTCTTTCCACATTCAGAGAGATCATTCCACCATGGCACAGAGCTAAAGTTTCCCTTGGCAGCTGGGAACACTGTCTCACCCCCTTCTTCAACATCTGTGCTGTATCATTAAAATACAAAAAGGACACGGAATGAACACCTTTCCTCCCAGTCAAGATGAAATAACGTTAAGAACTCTTCAGGGAAGGGAACTTCATGCACTTACAGATACATAAGTACTGTAGCTATCCGCTGAGCGCCATTCTTAGTGTTAAACTCATCAAGAAAGTAGTCATAGTGAGGCTCATACTTTTGTCCAACTTCATAGTGGAGCACTTGCAGTCCTTCGCCATGCTCTGTATATTGTGAGGCGTTGCTTAGATAATAGTTGTGATGTATATGATGCAATATACTATTACTAGCTGAGAATCAAGGCAATTAAGAAGAGTTCAATCCTATTTTCTCAAAATCAACTTTAATATATCTGAGGAAAAAGTTGACATAAAAACTTCAACTAGACTGAACTGGCTTCTCAGAAACGCAGTGAAGCTAGATTAGTTTGCATCAACAAGGAAGTCAACTAGATACGATTTTTTAAGGTTAGGCGCACTAGCTTAGTTAGCATCAAGAAGGAAGACCATATTGAACATAAGAATGGAGAGGCTCAAACTACTTACCTACAGGGATAAAAGTAAAATCAGCAATCCTTTTCTCAATATTCCTCACAATCTTATCACGTCCTCTGGGTAGAAAAGTTCCAGAACTTGTACGTACTCTGAATATTAAAGAACATGTAACATTGAGGTTTTCCATCCAAAAAGGGGCAAGGCCACAAGGGTAGTCAATAATGCAAAGGACATTCATTTCCGATATTCAACTTTCATACCAATATATATAGAAAAGTCTGACCTGCTATCTTTACTCTTTCCAGTTTCGCTATCAACAACTGTTGACTTCTGCATATGAGGCTTGGCTAGATTAATTAGGTATTCACATTCCTCCTTTGTCTGCTCATATTAAGAAACTCAGATTTTAGTATTTAGACAGTGAAAACTTTGAAATCTGGTCAATAGATAAAGAAAACAACTTAAGTCACATTCTAACTTCACAAGTACATCATTTGTATGCTCTGTTAAGGATTGTTTGGCAAGAAAAATTTTGAAAAATAATTTGGTGATAACATGATCCTAACCTCACATGGTGGTAGAGAGAGATTTTCATCAATAATAACTACAAATAATCAGAAGACAATTGCTTCAGAATCAGGATGAAAACTAGGTTGCTAAATTCTTTAAATCCATCCCTATGCATATTTTTATTCACCCAATCCTAGTTGCACTCATTTCTTATACAAAAAGTGCAGGGACCTTATCAAACGCACTCATTCTATGGCTTTAAGCATGTTATATGATAAAGCAGTATTCCAATTAAGCACGTGATCCCCTCCATCATTTTCAATCTTCTACTTCTCTCTCATGGAGCTAAACTATAAGTGAGTTAAGGAGTTCTTTTCATAGAATCAATACTGATTAATATCCATGCACCGTATAAAATGATATTCCAGGTAGGACGAGCATAAGCTTATTATTTTTTGTTTATTGTGTTTGTTAACTTTCTTGGAGAGAAATAAGGAGAAGAGAAATGAAGAGTCATATCATATTCAAGAGCAACATATCATGGAAACCCACTTGGATTTACACACTAATCTTCCCTCACTTGAGGGAGATAAACTAATCCCATAACCCTATGAGATTTGTGGAGAGAGACCCAAGTTACCCTCTCTCTCACTATGGTGAGGATCTCACTATCCCACACACTTAACCAATAGACTAGGACCCTTTATATAGACTTAGGGTCATCTAGTAACCAAGTGACTAACATTAATCACCTAATTAATTCAACCTTCTAACACCCCCGCTCAAGTTGACACCCCTTAACTCTAGGTGTTCAACTTGCCAACACAACACACAACGGAGTAAGGTGAATTAAACCAAATCATTTTCATTTTATAAAATATAATATGAAAATTTCTTCAAAAACTCTCTCATCAATGAATACTTAAGCAGCAACTGTAACTTTCTTGATGTTGACAATTTTTCAGTTTTGGCTGCTGCCACTGGAAGATCTGTTTGACGACATAAGAATGCAGGAATCTAAATAATGTCTGCAACCCTGCCAACTGGTTCGCACTGGATAGCCTCATGCACATCTGTCACGATAGGGATGTCATAGGCTAGTTTGACCTTCTCAAGTATCTTCAATCTTTCATCCATGCTCTTCATTAATTCGCCTCCGACTTGAGACTAATTGCTTCCCCAACAATTCTATACCAGCAAGCATGAGCTCCAAGACATTCTGCTACCGTAGATAATGCCCATGTCAGAAAAACATCTTCAAGAGGCTCCCAACAGTCTGATAAAGATGCATCTGCAACCTTCACCTCTGTATCACCGACCATTACTGTGCCCAAAACTGAGATACTGAGGACAGCGGCAGTGAAAGATCACAAGTCCCTATATTGTCAAGGCCTTCCAGTGCTCCTTTAGTTCCTGGCCCCCGGCCAACTGCTCCTGTTGTTTCTATGGTTCAAACAGCTCCTCCAATTTCACGCTCAGTGAGTGCAGTTGGCAGGTTGGGTACATCATTCAATCTCATGTGTGAAGGAGAAAATCTACCTCAGCGGTCTCTTTCACTGCATTAGAGCGCTCATTGCTTTGAATTGCAGTATAATTTTTGTTACAGATGAATCAATTCCGAGGAACAGGGGATCTAAGTTTTCATGCGTGATAAAAGAGGCTCGCATCTTGGGAATGGCTCTTGGCATTCCTTGTCTGAACGGGATTGAAGAAGGTGAAGCTCAATATGCTTTATTGAACTCCGAATTATTGTGTGATGGATGTTTTAGTTCAGATTCAGATATCTTTCTTTTTGGTGCAAGGACAGTGTATAGGGATATCTGCCTTGATGGGGGATATGTTGTTTGCTATGAGATGGAAGACATTGAAAGAAAACTTGGATTTGGAAGGGACTCATTGGTTGCTCTTGCCTTACTTCTTGGGAGTGATTATAGTCAAGGAGTTTACGGTATAGGTCCGGAGTCAGCTAGTCAGATAGTTAGATCAATTGGTGATAAATGTGTGCTCCAAAAATTTGCTTCCGAAGGAATTGAAGGTCTGAAAACCCTGAAAGGTGCAAAGAATCTGGGGCAAGTTTTCAAGAACAGCAACAAAGAAAATATGTTGGACCATGATATGGCATTGAATCATGGAGGCGAGAACAATTCACAAAAAAGATTATAACTTCTTGCAAGTTATCAATGCTTATGTGAAGCCAAAATGCCACCCGGCAGACTCCGATATTGTGATGAGGGTTCTTGCTCAGTATCCATTTCAACGTAGTAAACTCCAGCAGATATGTGCTGAATTCTTTCAGTGGCCTCCGGAGAAAACAGATGAGTATATCCTTCCAAAGATAGCTGAAAGGGATTTACGATGATTTGCCAATTTGCGCTTAACTTCATCAGAAGCAGGAGCGAATCTTCCTTTGAATGAGATCCCGGCAGATCTTTTAAAAGTGCTTGTCCTGGGCTTGCTCTGTGCTTGCGAATGGACATGCCTGGGCTTGACAAAGAAGACGTCAAGATTTCGGTGGAGCAGAACACGCTAGCGATAGAAACTGGATAATCTTGAGGCAGATGCATCACGTAGCTTATAGGATTTTCTTCTTCTCTATTATCTTCTTTGTGCAAGTTTGTTCTTGGATGATTCTTGATCTTGAGCACTCTATTCTTCATCTCACCTCTGATACCATGTTAACTTTATTAGAGAAAAATGATGAGAAGAGAAAATGAACAATCAAATCATATTCAAGAGCAACATATCATGGAAACCCACTTGGATTTACACACTAATCTTCCCTCACTTGAGGGAGATAAACTAATCCCATAACCCTATGAGATTTGTGGAGAGAGACCCAAGTTACCCTCTCTCTCACTATGGTGAGGATCTCACTATCCCACACACTTAACCAATAGACTAGGACCCTTTATATAGACTTAGGGTCATCTAGTAACCAAGTGACTAACATTAATCACCTAATTAATTCAACCTTCTAACAGTGTTTACAAAGTAGTTTCTCAATTTGCAATTCATTTGAGAATTCGGATTCTCATGCTCCATGGATCTTCCAATGCAGACAGGGACTGAAGAATAAGAGGATCAGACTTAAACGCAAATCTTTATTTTACTATCAAGTTCCTCGATTAAAATATGGCAGATGAATACTTTTAAGTTAAAATATAACGATTGTACAATTTGACTGCGACCATTCAACTACTAGCAAATGAGATGTTATGTTGTCATCCTTTGAGATGTAACTTGTGAAACGTTTATTTCAATGCAGAACCCATCCAAATGTAAAGGCAATTACACAAAATACAAATACCTGGGATAAAAGATTAGATTCACAAAACTCACCAAAAAATTGTGATAAACAAAAGCTCTAGGCTCCCAAGATATTAGTTCAACCCACTGCTCACTCCTCTCTTCACCCTCTCTTCTGCTTAGGGCAAAAAACAAAAATAGAAAAGTTACGAAAACGAAAGGAAAAATCAGACGAATAATGAAAACAAAAACGAAATGAAAGAGACGTACTTATCAAGCGTGCTCCGAACAATGGAGTTAAGATCGTTGGCCACGTGTGCATCACGACGGGAGCTACTGGGAAGGGAAAGGATCCCAAAGGATACAAGAAGAATGAGGAGGAAGGCGAACAAAAAAGTAAAGGAGAGGATGAGAGTTGAAGAAGAGGATTTGCGAGGAGGTAGGCGAGAGTGCTTGGGCTTTGCCATTGCAAAGCTGGAAGGATTGCATTCAGAATCCGATCTGAGGAAACAAGAGCAGTGAGGAGCTGGAATTGCAGGGCAAGATCTGAATGAAAGCTAGGAAAATAAACGACGAAGTAGGGAAGACTTTCGCTAGGACTAGGCGCGTTTTCTTTTCGCCCAGAAGTATCAATTCAACCGTGCTAGGCTGCTAGCTTGCCATTTCGTCTTTGCATTTTTTTTGACCTCCTTGCTCCAATTCCACCGTTTTCTTCGCACCTCGGTGCACATATTTTTAAAAATAGTTCAAATATTATTTTTATTTTAAATCATATATCTATTACTCTACATGATAACAAATTTGTTATAAATTAAAATAAGTATCTGAATAAAATTAAATAAAAATTTACTTTTTATTTTTAATATTAAAAAAAATTAAATTCATGTTTTTACTCTAAACCTATTTATGACATGCATAATTATTTCATTGATCATATTATTAAAATAATAATTTTCTCTAGTTTATTTGCTATAGTAATTACCACTTATAAATCTCACTGTCTTTGTTCACAAAAAAAAGGTTTATTACCTTTTCTTCTTTATGAAGAGGATTTGAAGTTGAAGTTCTATTCTATTCAATTGGCCTTTGATGATGAAATTTTATTATCATTTTTGTCTTTGCCAAAACATTAATATTTTATTATCTATTCGACACAAATTGTCATGTATACGGAATAAAATAGGAAAAAAAATGCAACAACTCATATATTGTTCGAACAGAAATTTGAAAAAAAAATCTATATTATAGAATTGGTTGATCAATATGAATCTAGATACGTTTTTTTTTCATGCGTAGCATAATTTAAAATGAGTCACTTTTTTTGTCAAAGAGTTACACTGTCTATTTGTCAAGTATGGCCCAACTACACTGACATCATTTTGCTTCCTTACGAATATAAAACGACTAGTGGGAGTTATATGTCAACCTTCTCCTAATTAAAATAAAACTGACTTGAGGCAAGTTGGATTTTCATTGTTGTAAGGAAAGTAGGTAGTCTTGTAAGGTTTTTTTATTAGTACTCTCTGAATCTTAGAGTTATGCTCTGACTTTAGTGAGGAACTAATATCGAACTTACCTAAACTTTTTTATACCAAAAAAGAAAAAGAAAAATGACTTGTTAATGGGAGTTAGCACATATATTAAGGAACGAGTTATATTTTTTATTCCCGTTACTGTTATGAGGATTTTTTTAGTAGGCAATCTTGTAAGTCTCCTATAAACGCTTTCTGAGTCTTGAGACTATGTTTTAGCCTTAGTAGAGAACCGATGGCGAATTTACCTAAATTTTTTTGCACACAAAAAATTGACTTGTAGAAAAAAAAAAGGAGAAAGAAAAATGACTGCCAATTCCGTGAATCTGCACGTTACTATTTTTTTAATAGAGAATTCTATGATTTGTACTTGCCTACATGATCAAGGAATCTATTATTCCCTGTAAAATTCAAAGATATTGCAAAAGACAACGTTGATTAAGTAAGCATTAGAAAAATATTTTTTAAAAAACATTGAAGTGATAACTATGAGCTTGATCTTATCAACTGATATATAGAAGCAATGAATGCCATTGAACTTAATAAAAACGTTGAGTTTTCGTTCCCATCTGATCATATTTGCTCTAAACAAGAGCTTCAATACTGAATGTCAATCTCAAGACAGGACACGGGGACAGGGGAGGGAACATAAAACAAAGTTAACAAACCAATTTGACATTTCAACACAGGGGTGGGGTCTGTTACATACAACTGACAATTCACAAATCAGCAGATAAACAGAAGACAGAACCAGTAGGTTTAAAAGACACCAATGGAGGTTGGATACAAAGGCTTGGGCTTGTAAGACAGACAGTTGGGAATATAAGAAGAGGCTCTCTTCTTTGGAGGTTCCATGGAAGCTACTGCTGGTTCGTTCAAATATGCGTACTTGCTTTTTGTCCACCTGCAGATAAAACCCTTTTAGCATTCATCAACTAAAATCAAATCATATACACATTGAAGCAGGGGAATCTATGTGGGAAAAACAATTCTCTTTTTGGTTCTCCCAACAGTGAAACTCAAGTTACTTTATAATTTGGAAAGCAGGGGAGGATTTAGGCTTCCATGAGGGCAAAAAACGTGTTCTGTGCTCACAAATGATAATGGATAATATTTTAATAAAAGTTGTAAGTATACGGAAAAGTCATGGAAGAATGGGCTTTACTAACCAGTCCTTTATTCCAACGCGCACTTCCTTGTCCTGGCCATCATTTTTGCTTTTCCAAGCATCCGTGATCATAAGCTTTTTCTTCTCGAGACCATCGTCTTCATCTCTCTCGTTCTCCAAGGATTCCTGGAAGATCAAGTAGTCTTGCTCCTATATTCCACACACGAACAAGGAAGGGAGAGGAAGAATCATGGGTAGACTAAACATGATGAGTTGAACTAAACATGATGAAAATTATCACATACTAAATAGTAGTGGAATAAACAAGAAAGAAGAAAAAAGAGAAAGAAAAAGACCGTGAGATTGCGAGCTCGGAGTTTAGCGGCTGCTTTAATAGCTGCAAGGAGGTGGTCTTCTTCCTCAATCCGCTTCTGCCTCCAGAATCTGGCAATCTCTCTCTTTGTAACGCTCTCTTCAGCTTTGGGCCTCGAAAACACTGCGAATTTTGGAAGTGGCGGCGGAGGAGGTGGTGGTCTTGGAACAACAACAACCTCCTTCGTCTTCTTTGATTCAACACAATCGCTTTCTTGCTTTCTTTGCTTCATTTTGCAACACCACTAGGCACGCTATGCGCTTTGTTGCGACTTTATATCAAGAAAAGAAGGCATGTACGAGCATTAATTGCATCAGAAGAATCCACTCGAACTTGAGCTACCCATCCAACCTACCTTTCCTTCACTCCTTCACCTGTCTTATACCCAATATGAGAGACTTCACTAACAGTTGGAATCTCCAGGTCAACCACAGGATCGTGCCCGTGAAGGGCAAAAACAACCCTGAGGGAATAAAAAAATAAAAAACAAAAGATAATTGACTGACTGTTGTTGCTGATTAAGAAAAGTGGAAACTTGTGATGGATGGATAAACTGAAATGGTTTTCAGAGGTTTCATACCGCCCTTTTAATCGTGGACCTTGAATGAGAAGCAACTTGTGATTAGGATAATCTTCATGGTGCGATAATAATATATGTCATCTTATTCGTCCTTTCTGGTCCAACCTTCAATTTTTTTTGGTAGTGAGTACGTTGTGGGTTTGTTGGTGAAGGAAAAGTCATAATGTTCCAAGTTCCCACAATCAGACGAGCTCCTCCTAGCCCTTCGTACTCAGATGAAAAACCAGAGCCGCTAAATATTAAATAGATGATGATTACGTTGCCTTTACGATTTGTTGGAGAATATTAGGTAGGTGTTTATATATTCTAAGATGAATAGATTAATGTACGTCATACTCCAACATGTATCTACTAAGCCAATTTGTTGATTGAAAAAACAAGATAAGGAAAACAAAAGCGACAAATTCAGGATTGGTTCCAAATAAAGATATGCTTACCGTCGGTAATTCCTGGTAAACATAATTCCTCTGAAATTTCTTCAGTATATTACGAGGAATCAGAGCAAATTGTCATGGTGTCTTGCAATCCTACCTGCCCGTTAGTTGTGAGGAATCAGAAAATGATACCAGTCACATATTTTTCATTTATTATAAAAAAAGAGTCAAACATTACAGTTCCAAAAATATTAGTACTATATTCTTTTCATAACCTGATGCATCACTATCCAAGAACAAATATGTAAGAGTATTGTTTTGCCAAATTGACATTAATCATGATAACAGAAAATTGGAGCATTTCCTACTTTCGAAAAGGGGAGGGGTCCCTCCATTCCAGCACCCAATGCGATAGCATGCCTAGACCAGCTGAGATTTTGGGATTCGAGATCTAAAAAGTTTAAGCACAAGTTGACAGTGCTGAAACTCTCAACTAAGAGGACCAGAAAAATCACCCTCTTGGTGTTATCCTCTATGAAGCTCGGTCGATGCCTCATCTTCAAAGATTGAATTGTTCAGATAAACTTTATGTGCAGAGAAGGTTAATGAATGTGCTGATTTTCTAGACTATAGCCTTCTTACTCTGCTTGATTCCATCTAGAGCCTATCATCAAACACCATCTTTTTTTATTCTAGAGCGGTTGATTTACTTTCCATTTGTAACAAATTGTAGTTTTGATCATTAACGATATTTTCCGCCTTTCGCAGAAGAAAAATGGCTGGTAAAATCTGCATGCCCTCTGAAGTCTTGTTTCCGGGGCGGGCATAACAGAACCACATACAAAATCCCAGCGGATTATATCCTTGGGACATGAATCTTCTCTGTTAGCCTTGCAATGTGGTGGGTTTCGTACTTTGAATGTAAAGGTGAGTCGTAATATTTTTTTATTGTATATATATTCTTCTAATAAGGAAGTTCATTATGGAAGGTTATGCAGGAAGTGTTACTGGTGGTAATTTTACATTCAGAACATGGAATGAAGGGCTGAATCTTGAATCTCCAAACAGAAAGATTTCTCTTAGAATAATGTGTATGAACTTGCGGCAGGTTGTCAAAATCAGCTCGGTAATATGCACCTCATATTAACTATCTGAAAGCCACAGCCAGAAACAAGTAGATACCTGCCCGATGGAACCCGCTGTTTAGAATTCCCAGAAGTAATGTGAAATGGTTCTCTAACTAAGAAGGTACTGCCAAATCCCATACTCGTGAATAATCATTCCAGTTCTTCCTCCAAGTCTCAACCGACAGTCCCATTTGGGGCATACCCTTCCAACCAACAGTCAAAGAGAAGGATGAAATGATGACAAAATCAAGATAAAGATGAGCTCCTCAAACTTATCTGCTTCAGTTCCTAAATTTCTAGATAAATCTGGAATCCGTTGCTAATTCATTGAACTGGTTCAGAGTTCAGACCCAACCATTTGTATCACGAGCATATTGTGATGAACACAAGTCCAAAGGGGAGAGCCCATCTCACAAAACTAACCTAGAAGGAAAAGCCCCATAACTTATAAACCCCACTATACAGCTCCCAATCGTAACACATATATGATAGTTCTGGTTAGTACAAACAGATTCCAAAATGAATTGTTGAAATCATCATAAATTGTAAATTAAATGAGAATGCGATCATCCAGACAATGAAGCCAGGAATCACGCACAGGAGGACAAGGCATTACAATTTGAATTTACAAGGCTAATTGTGATGGCCAGCTGTCCAAATCATAACAACTAAAATAAGAAGCAGGAGAAATCAGTAAGAATTAAGAACATATTTACTCGGACGAAAACAGCAAAACATCACCCATATGATTCAAGATGTAAGAACAACTGAAAATATGTACAAGTATAATGCAAAATTCTTCAAAAAGTATAGGCTGATAGAAAGTTAAAATCATATCGTCCAAAACAGAAATCTGAAATCCGTCTTCGTTTCAAGTCTGAGATGTAATTCGAAGGGCTCTGTTCTTGAAACGATATCTGGGGGCTCTTGGGATCACCTGGCTAGGTCCCATGTGAAATTGGCCGGGACTATCAGTAAGAGGAGGGCCATCGTCGTAGACATAACCAACTAAACAGCCACAGCTATTGCACTTGATCTTGGTCCTGTTCCTCTGGATTCCCCAATAATTAACGGTCTCAAAGAAGGGTCTGATCTTGTCCTCCTTCTCGAATCTGAACTTGGTGGTGTCGACCATGGAGAAGGAGGTCGTACCCTTGTTTCCGGCCTCAAAGTAGAATTCGGGGGGAAATAGATGAGCAGAGTTGAGATTCAGGTTGGACCCGCATTCCGTACAACTATAGACGGAAGCCATCGTCGAGATTTTCTGAAAGCGGGGATCAAAGAGAGAAAAAGGCTTTATGCAAGTCTAGTCATTCTAATCGGGCCGAAAGAAGAAAAAGATAAGACTGACTTCTCAAAACCGCGTCTTTGCGTACCTTCGCCTCCGTTTCTGCAGCGGGACGCTCCGCAGCGACGGCAGATATTTTCAAAGATGTTCTAAAAATTTACAATCAAGTCTGGAGGCAAATTCACGCCCAAAATAATTTTCTTGAACTTAATTCATAAAAAATTAAATATATATAATATTTTGTTCCATAAAAAAATTGCGTATGATTGTCGTGGGACTGGCCGGGGAATCTCATCGTTTTTTTGGTTTAATATGGAATTCTACGTTTGGCTGTTCTAATTACTTCTTTGTAATTTATGCCGCGATGATTGGGTACTGGAAGACTTCATTAGTTGGTTGATCAACTTGGCATTTTTTAAGATGTTATTCCGCAACACGTGATCTAGCACGCGCAATAAACAAAGGCTGAATTTGAATCGTTATATGCTTGCGTATTCATTTGGCGTTAGCTTAACGTGGCCTCAGAGAAGATACAAATATCACCAGACGGTGACAGGGAAGGTATATAAAAAATAATTGCATTCGATGATTTTTAGGTTGTGATTGGGAGTGTATACTTTAATAATGAACGGTATATAAAAGCGGGTACAGTAAATATTTTGTCTGTAATTAGAGAATTGATTATGACATATAAAAATATACACACGTATGTGTCGGTGCCCTCTCAGTCTCGTCCATCCCTCCTCCTTTCGCTTTCTCCGCCTGTGTTCACCAGTGTTTGGATTGCTTTTTATAAGCTTGTCTGAAATCTCATGTTCCAATTCACATTGCTGTGTTTTCGTCTGAATGTAATATTAATTTCATCAGCAAGTCACGGCATTAGCGGACTCAAAGATGAGGAGTCTAAACTTGCTATGTACCCTCAAATTCCATGAGATTTTAGACTTCTGAATTCTAGACGGATCCAACTCTTAAGTTAGTTTATATGAAGTAAATATTTAATCCATGCAATAAATTAGGAAATACCTTATTTTATTAAAATACTGTCACCTCAGTTGCCGTTGTAGGGTCCCATCGCAGGGGACATCCGAGCTCCAAATTTTAATTTGTTGCGCCGGAAACTTGTGCCCCACCGTTCCCCACCCCATGATCAATATTCAATGTCAAACCATATTCTTGTTTAATCGCTCTCTATTCTTTTGTTCAATTAAGATATTAATCCCTAATTATCTTATTACTCCTTGCTTCTCCCGAGTAAAAGACTCTGTATATATATATATATATATATGTCTATATTGTTTTGTAGCGTGTGAGCCATTAATTCCAACGCTAAACAAATCAATTAATTGTATCTATGTCAATGGAGAACTCGCTGAGCTGAAGAGCAAGTTCTTGAAGTTTCTGCCACGACAACCCGTGGCTTCAATTCAGAAACCAAATCTGAGTCCTAGCCGGAGTGTCGCCGGAAACCGGAGCCCATGCCAGCTCGTTTCCATAATTCCAAAAGAAGCTCGAAGAAAGCTCAGAAGCTCGAGCTTCAGTGCACGAGAGCCGTCATCGCCTAAGGTATCGTGTATGGGTGAGGTTGATTTGCTCATGAAGAAGAAGAAAAGGAAGAAGAGAGAGGCTCGCAAGAACCAGAGTACTGAAAAAGCTGTTAAGAAGGAGAGGATGTTGCTTTGGATTTTCAAGGGAAATGGCAATCGTCGGTGTGAGATAAGTCAAAGGAAAAGTGGGAAAGCTCTGGATTTGGAGCTGGTAGAGAAAGAGAAGGCCCCAAGTCTCACACAGAATGTTCCTTCGCTGGATGCGATGAAGAAATTTGCGAGTGGTAGAGGAACCTTATCTGATTTTGACGTTAAACTCGCACAACTGTCAACCGGGTGAGCTTAATTTCCTCTTGCACATATATGTGTGTGTGTGTGTGTGTGTTGTAATTAACGTTCAAGACAAATTGCATCTTATGACAATTGAATCACTCTTTGATTCAATAACTCTTGGATTGTAGCTAGGACGCTATATTTCATTTCTCTCTTGTTAGTAATTTAACTTGATCGAATCAAAGAGCATATTATAATTAACTTGAATATATAAAATTCAAGCCCTCTATTTGGCCAATACAAAATAAAGAAAACAAGCGCTCTCCCTCCACACACAAGCACGGTCCTAAGATATGTTTTCTTATTGTATAGTGTGGGTTTAGATATACCCATCGTAAATACTTTAATAAAAGTATTTTGAGCTTATCCAAACACGCCATTAGTTAATATCAACGTAGTACTAGTACTATATCAGGCTTAGGCTTGATTTCGGCCTTTGATCCATCGCATGGTTGAGATTTAAACTCCTAAATCTGAACAAAACTTGATCTCAACTCTCTGGGCGAAATCTTATTAAGGACTAGGATTACTAATTTACTATGGCGCACTTGTTTTTAGCCAAGATTATTAAATAAGTCGAGAGTCCAATAAAGCTAAAAAAAAAACATATATCATGCAATGGATAACTAATGTTAAACAACACTAAGCACTAACAAGATACGTTCTGGGCAAGAAAAAACATATATGGTCTCTTATTTTATTCTAGTTCAGGAGAATATACACTTGTATGTATGTGTTCCCAACAGCCCCTATCCCAGTGTTGCATTAATTCTCATTACTGTATAAAAAATACCAACCATTTTAAGTACTTAAACTACAATAATTAATAACAATACCTTTTTTTTCCCTTTTTGATAAAATAGCAATATTGTTATAATTTATATTTTAAATGCACTCGAAACAATTCTACATATTTATACTTCAAGAAGACGATCACACAATCAACCCTTTCAGATATATGAATGAAGTTTCTTGCAGCAATCGAAGTATCAAATAATATATGAATCAAGTTTCTTAATTGTAGCAATCAAACAACTGTAATTAAATGATTCTTTCATTCTATGTATGAAAAGTATGTTATGAGTCCCACATTAGGGAGCCTCATAAGTAGAGTGGGATTTATAAGTTCAAGGGGTTCTCCCTCCTAATAAGCTAGTCTTTTGGGAATGGGCTCTCTCTTTGGGCTTATGCTCATCTCATTGGTGCTTTCATTGAGAGTCGACTCCCTGGAGAGGGCTACCTACGGAGGGTTCTGACCGGCAGAAGGCCGAGTGAAGTGCCGTAGAGTGGAGCCGCTGGGGACGACGGCTTTCGAGGGGGTGGCATTGTTATGAGTCCCATATTGGGGAGCCTCACAAGTAGAGTGGGGTTTATAAGTTCAAGGGGTTATTCATCCTAATAGGCTAGTCTTTTAGAAATGGGCTCTCCCTTTGGGCTTATGCTCATCTCAGAGTATTCATGTGTTTCCCTCCTGATTCTTGTTGGTAGGGCTGTGCATAATGCCCATGGCCCGGTATGCCCAGCCCAGCCCGCAATAAAATAGCCCTGCCCAGCCCGATAAATATAGGGCAGGGCTGGGCATTGGGCTACAAAATTCAGCCCATACTTTTTTCGGGCTGGGCACCGGGCAGGGGGGTTGCCCTGCCCTGCCCTGCCCATGAGCACCACTTCTTTTATTATTTTTTATTTTTTTCCCTAAATACTACACTTAAAAGGGAGAATATGATAGTTACTGGTGACTAGAGGTTCATTTTAAAAATATGAGTAGTTAAGTATGTAAATTGTATCTTTTAATATTTATAACTATATTAATTTTTTTTTTCTTTTTTTTAACTTTGCTAATCATCATATAATTATTTTTTTTTCAGATACTTAATCTTTGTCAATATTAGGGAGATTGATCAAAGTTACAATTATAAATTACTTAGACTTCAAGATTTTTTTTTACATACAATGTATTTCAAAAATTTAATTATTATCTTTTTGTTGCTTTATTCTTAGTGAATTATGGATATTATTTAAGTCTTAAAGACATATGAATATGGTATTATTTTATAAGTTCATAATTGTAGATTTTTTTCACCACATGACCATGACATCAAAACTTGGGCATGCCCAGCCCGCCCATGCCCAGCCCACCCATGCCCAGCCCAAAATAGTTAGGGCTTTTACCGGGCAGGGTCGGGCATCGGGCTGCAAAATGCAGCCCATGTTTTTTTTGGGCAGGGCACCGGGCACGGGGCCTGCCCTGCCCAGTCTTGCTCATGCACACCCCTACTTGTTGGACCGCTAATTGTTGTTGTTGTTGGCCTCCAGATCGTGATCGTTGTCGTCGCCTTTGACGGTTGGCTTGTCCCTCATTATTGTTAGCATTGTGACGGCATAAAGTATTTGTTGTTATGATATGATTTAATTTGAATCGTATTTATTTGTTTTGATCCTTATTTATTATTTTTCAATAGGATTTATTATACCCATATATTTTCCCTTTATTCAATTATTTGAATATACACACAATATTTCTCTCCAATTATCCTCTCTTCTTTTATTTCTCACACGGTATTTGATGGTATGAAAGCCCTAATTTTTTGTTTTCATGTCACCACCTTCCTTCGGAATAACTGCATAAAACCTTCGTCTGCCACGTCACCACAAGCATGTTCTTCACTTCGCATTCCGTCTGGTTCCGTCCAAATACACGATTTAACACTTCTAGTGCCTATTTGTTCGGAAAGCTTTTCCACCTAGTGCCTGTTTGGCACTTAGGTTTGAAAATGAATTCTGGGGCAAAACCGCGGTTTAGAAAATTTTTACACAAACAACAATTTTTGTTGAGAATTGATTTTGGGCAAAACCTCGGTTTGAAACCTAGGTTTTGAATAAGCTACTGAAAATAGCTTTTTCTTTGAAACATAGGTTTTGGATTATCCAATTACTATTATACCCTTACTTTTTCTTACACCCTCTCTCCTCTCTCTTTTTCTCTTTCCTCTCTTATCTCTCTTTTTCTCTCTCCTCTCTCCTCTCTACACTCTCTTCTCTCTCTTCTCTCTCCTCTTTCTTCTCTATCATCTTTCACCTCTCTTACTTTTAATCATATCATACCCTTTTTAGTAATTTACCAATATAAAAAGTAATTCTACTACTAATCATCCAAACATCTTTATTCCCAAAATCTATTATTCCCAAAATCTATTCTCCAGAATCTATTCTTCCCATAATCTATTCTCCAAAAGCTAATCGAAATTAAACCTGCGTTTCTTGGCTTGCCGAATGACACGTTTCTTGCACTGCCCCTGTCGATGGCGCTGGTGGATGAACTGATACTTGTTCAAGCTTTCGTATAATCTTTTCTATCTCTATCAGATGACTACAGAGATCTTGTTGACCAGCCAGAAGAGCATTATGGTTGTCTAAGAGACGCTTGAAAAGATAAAAAATGAAATAAAAACGGATGAAGTAATGGGAAGACCATCATGTTTTTATTAATATCCAAGTAATTTTTTGGCCAAAAAGTAAAAACTACCCGAGTAACTTCCTGACGGACTTCTCATCTATTATTAATATCAATACCCATCCCTGGAAAACCCTTGTCCTCAAAGGTGACCATCACTAAAACAAAATTTAGATTACATTCATTGAATTCATAAAACTGGACCCCAAGCAGCATCTTCACCAACTTCCCTCTATACCAAAACGGTTTAGTAAGCGCAGACAAATCTGGTACATAACCTATTGATTTTGATTCTTGTATTTAAAAATTTCTACCATACCCATGGAAAGGAATTACTATTTAGTATTAAATTCCGTGCCTTGCTTCTTTCCTTTGAACCCCTTACAAACTCCCTGAATGGTCGTTTTACTTCTATTACGAGTTGTCACTTCTGCTCCTTATACATCTAATTTCTTCAATGGCCACCCAAACTTCTTATTTAAGTCCAAGAAACCATGGTTGCTGTCATTATCTATTAAAATTTGGATGACCTTCTCTATAGGGCTCTGTACCCTTATTGTTGTGGTATCATTACGGTTTGGGATGGAATCCTTGGAATTGGTTGTAATTCTGTCTCCTTCTTACCTTCTTTATTGTCACCAATTCCATTGATAAGTGTCTTTTTAAATTCTGTTTTTCTTGCTTCTTGACCTTCTCATCCTTCCAAGAACCTAGTCTTGCTTCTATGTTCTTGGAGCTTCACAATTCTTAGCATCCAATATCGAGGCCTCTTTCACCTATTCTTGAACGTCCCGCACAATTCAGTAATCCATAGGCAATCAAATTCGATCCTCCAGCTCCCTCATTTTTCTTCAGAACACATAGGTTCAGCCATGGCTAGTGGATCACTGCTGATACCCACTGATATGGAAAAGAAGGGAGAGGAGAAGAGGGCGAGAGAGAAGAGATGAGAAAAGTCATCCTTAACCAATGTACATCTTCCTCTCACCCATTGGTACATCGTTATATATAAAGTGGCTTGGCAAAACTACCCAAGTAACTTCCTGCCCATCTTCTCATATTCAGATATTACTCACATCACGTTGACGTGGAGAGCGGCACACTGGTGAACGGGAAATCACATTCATCTCTTGCCAAATTATTATATTCCCCCGATTTTTAAAAATACTAAAATACATTATTCATAGCCATAGCTGGAAGTCACATTTATCTCATGTCGAATGACTAGTTTATCAAATTAGTTTGATAAACCGGTGAAAAATGAAGTATATAGGTCATGTCTGGTTTGACTTTCACTTAAGAACAGTATATGCTTACACAATTATACGGTGGATGATATGGAGGAAGATGCCCTCTCCTATCTTTGTATGTCTGTAGACAAAGGTGGCCTGATACCTTGATGGTGAACTTAACGTCTTCTTTATCTCACCACCTGATATTCCATTTATTACACAAGAGGCTTGATTTTAATGATGTTTCTGTGCCTACAGATTTATGGTTACAGCATGTCACTGTGGATTGAGCATCTTGGGCTTGAGGGTATAGAAACATGTTTCAAGGAACCAGAGAGTTTGGAATGTGTCAAGAAAGTGAATGAAATTGCTAACGAAAACTGGGGCAAGTTCACTTCTGAGAACTTCTCACGGCTGCAGGGGCATTTGCTTAAGTATCCTGTACAGGTAGATGCTGATGGGAATGAAGCTCCCTACCCGGACATGAGGATTTCCTGGACGTTGGCGGTAGAGTACTGGGGGCTCATTCCCAAACAATTCCAGATATCCTAACAACGTAATCTCTCGAATTCGTGTTTATTGAAATCTGTTTCTCTTCTTCTTCTTCCCTTGGCCATTGTTTACGAAAGGTCTGGTTAAGGTTGTGACAAGTGGAATTGCCTCAGGCTGACAGAAGAAGGAAAAAGAAATTAGAATAATGTGTTTATTTATCGGAACTGTGATTGGCCAAGTGACGTGTAGATTTTTAAGATGTATAGATGCCGATTGTTACCAGAGGCCGCTATATATAGTATTGTGTTCATATCCTACAAAGGAAGAAAGATAAATCCAATGTCTGTCCCTTGCATGAAGGCTCTGAATTTATCATTTGTACTGGTATGTTTTGCATGATGATATTTACTTTGTTTCCATCCATCTCTTATGGAATTATTGGAACTCTTTGGACGAGACCTCGGCCATTAATTATTCGCTCAAATGCGCTATGTTAGTTTATTACGCCCATTTAAAGTTGATACTTTTCTCCAAGTCCAAGTTTCATTGACGTATTGCAGTCTCTGTAGCATAACGAGAATGTAGATGTTGAAATTAGGGGGAGGGGGGAGACAATTTCTCGGCATTTCCATTTTCTTTTTTTTTGGGCCGTGTACCGGGTTTAGATTGTAAAAAAATAGAGTTGCACTATGCAATATTTTAATAGATTTATTTAGGAGAGGCAACGACACTATTTAGAGCGTATTTGATTATTAGGAATTATTATTTTATTATAATTCTAGTTGCGATATTTTGGGAGACATCTTAATTCTTATGTGCTTAAATTTACGTATGAGGGTAATAAACGACTCGCTGTACCCGATATTAATATCGTCTAGAAGAAAAGGAGATTTCGCCTTATTTTTAGATCGTGGGTAAACTTAACATTTTTCTAAAAAAATTGTAGCAACAAAAGAATTGTAAAAAATATTTTTAATAAGGAAATAAGAAATGCATCATTACATCTATCTCATTTAAAAAATTTCGTTTGATGAACTTGTTGCCCCATGGCCATATCTAAGCTCATTAAAGTCTGGAAAATTTGTAAGTCAACTGGCGAGTCTCATCGTAGACTCAAAATTCTGTACGTGATCTCATTAGACCTTAATTTGGAGTTTGACCCAATTTAATCTTGAGTTAAAGGGGCATTTCACTTTAAACTATTTCACGGGAAGCAAGTAATATTTTAAACTATTTATTGGAGCAATGTTTTTTAAAGGGTCAAAATTGTGGTAATGTCGCCCTCCAATTAATTATTAAACATTGACCATTAATTTTTAATTACGTCGGGGTTAAAAATTAATTTTGCCCTTAAATATTCATAGAGGGATGACAGACCCTAAAATTTAATGGAAAAAAAAATATAGAAATCAAAATTAAAATTTATTAAAAGTACAATTTACTAGAGAAAATATATACACCTATATATAAATATATAGCCTCAAAACAAGTCTCAGAAAAAGGCCTGAAAGGTAATCAAAGGCGCATTCGCGGCTCACTTTCCTCAACGCTTGCCCTAGATCCCTGTTTTTCATCTTCTTCAGCCCTAGGGTTTCTTGATCTTCCTTCTCGGGGATGGTAAGTTCTCTCTATCTTCGTGCGTCTTTTGTCGTTGCTTATTTCCTCTGAGCGTCTTGAAGACGATCATCTAACGTTTTGTTGCTTGCCTCCGCTTCTTTCGAATTACTTTGCAGGCGGATTCTCCTCTCAGAAGGTTAGCCCCATAGCATTCTTATTGGAAAATTTGTTGAGCGTTAAACGTTTTCCCCCGTGTTGAATATTCTGGGAGTAAGATTGTATCTTTGCAGTTTTTTAAAAAATTATTTGTGCTGAAATAGTCGTTTTCCTCTAACCCTACCCTCCTCTCTAAATCTTGTCTCTGGGTACGCTCCTTGCGGCATGGGGCAATTTTACTCAATTTAATTGCCGAATAATCGGTAAGTTTTTAGTTGGTAGAGCTGGGTTTTTCATATTGTCTACTTTGCTTTTAAAACAAATATCAACTTTATATTTTATGTGTTATTCATATGACGATAATCTTTTAAATTGTTGTATTTGATTTATTTTAATTTGGAGGATGCATATGATATGCCTGCCTGATTGTCGAAGAATGAATGAGCTACTGGTCCGATAAGGATTTTTTAACTGTTATGAAACACCTGAGAATGATTTATTGAGACTTTTTACACTTAGAATATGAGGATTAAGTTATTATAATAATACTAGGCGTAAGTTTTGTTGCATATGAGAAAGGCATCACTCAGACTCTGGGTTAATTAAGCTATTCAGTAAACATTTTGGACCGTACACATTGAGATGTTCTCTGATTTGTCGTAATGGAATGTATCAGGACTTCAAGGTCTCCGTCCCCCTGGAGAGCCCAGTCTAGATCGAGATCCAGGTCAAAGACTCCGCCCAGGGCTAGGTCAAGGTCTCGTTCTAGATCAAGATCCAGGTCAAGACACAGGCCCAGGTCCCGTTCAAGAAGCCGGGGCAGGTTAGTGGTGATTGCGTTAAAAAGTCCTGTCATTTAAGAGTTCAAGTCAGTGACCCTGAATATCGTTCCTCATTTTAAGCCTGACACTTTTACTTTTGTGCCTTCTCTCACCCTTCTCATGTAGATCAAGGTCAAGAAGTCATGGAAGGTTAGTTCCAAACATCCCTCTCCTATTTGTTTTTTTCTCCTGATTTCTGGTCAGAACTCAAGAGTCTGTTAAAAGCTTTTTCTGGTCTGAAAGTTGTAACTGCTCGTGTTACTGATTTTGTTTAGGGCCCGTTTGGATTAGCTTTTGATAATAGATTTTGAGAAGAATAGATTTTGGGAAGAATAAGTGTTTGGATAGTTATTTTAAAAATGACTTTTTGGGAAGGTAAATTACTAAAAAGGGTATGATTTTATTAAAAGGAGGAGAGAGGAGAGAGGGTGGGGAATAGAGAAGAGAGGAGAGTGGGTGGAGAAGAGAGAAGAGAGAAGAGAGAGGGTAGAGAGGAAAGATGAGAGAGAAGAGAGGAAAGATGAGAGATAGTGGAAAAGATAGAAGAGAGAGGAGAGATAGTGTAAGAATAGTAATTGGATAGTTCATAAGTTGTTTTACTGTTCCAAAAGCTATTCTGACCAGCTTTTCTGAAACTATGGTTTGGCCCAAACCGAGGTTTTGAACAAAAATAGCTGTTTGTGTAAAATTTCTCCAAACTGAGGTTTTGCCCAAAATTGATTCTGAAACCAAGGTACCCAAACACACACTTAGTAATGTTGCTTCCGACATTTTGACTCTTGTTATTTTGTAGGCCTGAATCTTTAAATCCTGGGAATACACTCTATGTTACTGGTCTATCTTCAAGGGTTACTGAGAGGGGCCTAGAAGAGCACTTTTCTAAGGAAGGAAAGGTAGTTATCATATTCATATTTTATCTTTTTACCACTTAATTGTTACAGTTTTAGTGATGAGCCTTCAATCCTGCAATTATGATCAATGATTGTTTTCTCTGATAGGTTGCTTCATGTTTCCTTGTGGTGGAGCCTCGTACACGTATTTCCCGCGGTTTTGCTTTTGTTACGATGGATACTGTTGAGGATGCTAACCGCTGTATCAAGTATCTTAATCAATCTGTACTTGAAGGTCGCTATATTACAGTTGAACAGGTAATGGGATTTCCTCTTGGTTAGTGATCGATAAAGCAATTTTGCTTTACTTTCTCTTTGACTTGAAGGTTTTCTGGTTATATTCAGAATACATTGCATCAGCTATATTGGCAGCGATCAAAGATGATCCGTTCACCCATGTCAACTTTAGTGAAACATCTTGATCAATGGCAAGCTTAAACAGCTTATCAAATGCGTCTGATCAACTAAACATAGCAACTATATTGCCCATCAACTTTACAACCTCAGCATTCACTTTCAACTCTCCACTAATCAACGGACTTATCAACAACTTTCTAATCAAGCTTTTGTGGTATCTCATGCCTGGCATTAATAGTGTGTGAATATGTATTACAGGAAATAGGAAGAACTTATTTTCTCTGTGGAGGGTTAGCATCATCACTTTTTTTTCTGTGAACCAAAATCACCTGTCTTTAATTGACACATTAAATGTACCAGCATTTAGGTTATCACCTTGTACAAATGAATTAGATGACCCTGCATTTGTTGTGTTCAGAGAATGCGCTTTATTTGTTGCCTACTGCGTCACTTAAAGATTTTCTTAACAATAATAAATGAACTAATATGGAGATTGCCACACGTCAGGAAGAAGCTAGCATAAATATATTTCAATGTATTTGAGTATTTTATTTTCTCGTTAGCCACAACTGTGTCATTTATTTTCCCTCAATTTCCTTACTCTTAATTTTGCATTAAAGGAATGTCTGAATATGTGATGATACTTAAAAAGAAGTTAGTGTTGTAAAAAGGCTGCGAAGCCTTGCATTTGTGCTAATAGTGGTGCCTTAATGATCTGTATCTTTGAAACTAAATATTTAGATAATGGGTTATATTTCAGTCACGGAGGAAAAGGGCAAGAACTCCTACGCCAGGGCACTATCTTGGTCTCAAAAGCACTAGAGACTATGGTAAGTTTGAGATAACTTGAATAGGTTGATTACTCCCATGCCTTTGTAATTTCTTGTTTGAAATGTTATAAGATTTCACTGATAACATTTTTTTCCGATTCAATTTCACTCTGATGTCTTTTAGGTCATCGTGGTGATCGTGGAAGGTACCGTGGTGGGTCAGGTCGAGATGACTACCGTGGTGGGTCAGGTCGAGATGACTATGCTTATCGTAGGTCTCCAAGGCGCTCACCATACCGAGGTGGTAGGGATTCATCGCCGCGGCACTCACCCTATGGCGGAAGATCTCGGAGGGACAGATCAAGGTCCCTCCCTTATTCTCCTTATGGCAGTCCAGAGAGGAAGTATGCTCGGGGTTCTAGGTGATGCTAGCAAAGTTTGTTCGGTTTTATGCAGCTGTGACTTTTCAAGTCTGCACTTAGGAAGTGTGATTTATAATCGTGTTTTGATCAAAGAATCTGTAGTTTATTATGGGTTTGAGACTTCTAGTCTTTTGACGATCTTGAAAGTAATTGGACGCTGGGGGGCAGACGTGGAGAAGTGTTGTTAATTTTGTATCTTGAACACCTTTTCTTATACAGAACTATTTTATTAGATGCATGCTTTCCATATGCATGTACTACTGTTTAGTGGTGTATGTTTTACAGGAATCTGCTCAAGATTAACATACTTTGCTAACCTTACGTGGATGGAGGCTGATTATAGTTTTCATGGGACCGATTGAATGTATTTTTGGAAAATAAATATTAATATATGACATTTAATTAATTTAAAATTATTTAAGTTTGTTAATATAAAATTTTTTAAATTTTTTTTTAATAATTTTTTATCTTTTTAATTTAATTATTGTTGAGAATATTAATAGTATAATTTAAAAAAAATTAATAAAAGAAATGTTTTATATTTAAAAGTATGATTAAGGTGTATATGTCACTCGGAAGTATTTTTGTAAGTGTTAATGGAATTTTAAACTATTAAAAATTAGAGCAATTTCATCTCACATTAACGCCTCAGAAACGTCCGTTTGTTTCCCCCTGGTTATGCACACACCCTCACAAGCTGACTCTAATGGTCAGCGGAGATGGTACTGGTGCCATCTCCTTCCAGCCACCGGATGTATGCGTTTCAGCTGCATTAGAGTTCCCAGTTAGGTAGGTTGGTTTTGAGCTTAGTTTCATTTTTTCCCACCCAATTAGCCTTACTAAGTTGGTATAAAGGATCAAAGATTTAAAGTTCTGGGTGTGCTAAAAATCTGACTTTTAACTTTGTGGAGAGACGTCAGTTGGGAATCTATGATTGAAGACAAGGTTCGACCTGATTATTCGAGCTCTTCTTATGAAGACGTCGACATCGTGTCCTTGTGTTCGAATCTCCAAGACGAGCACTCGTGTGAATCTAGGGCACGGCACGATGAAAAGGAAAGGGGAAGCAAGCGACGCACGTCGGAGCCGAGGATTTATTGATAAAGCACTCAGATGTGATGGAGAAAGCAGGGAAGGAGATTGATCCTGTGATTGGGAAGAGAAGAGTCGTGATGGAATCGGACATGGAAGATCTTAAGCGGGGGTGGTGAGAGCCCATATGTGAGGGTGTGCGCAGAATTGCGTGGAAACAAACGGACGTTGGTGGAGGCGTTAGGGTGGGGGTGAAATTACTCCGTTTTTTCTCTCAATAATCTAGGGTGCCATCTGTATCGGATTGCATCTAAACAAATTAAATATATTTTAATTTTTAAAATTAAAATTAATGTATTAATTAAATCTTATAATAAAAATTTGATGAATAAATATGTCTTTCATTAATTTAGGTATATTAAAAATATATAATATAAATTTATTTTAAAAAATTTAATTTAATTATAATTAATTAATTTATTTAATTTTTAAATATATTAAAAAAATTATATTTTATAATTAGGAGAAAAGATAGATAATATGTGTTAATAAAATCGAATATTTCAATAAAAGATAATCCCTTTTCTTGTTTAAAGGCTTGTGGAGTATTGTAATTAACTTGGAGAATTGAATTTTTCCCCATCTGGATCGGTCCAACAAGTTATTGATATCTAAAGTCAATGCAGGTTCCTGGTATTATCCTCGTAAGTTTATAAAGCGCATGTTTTGTACAAAAATGATTTCTATTAGGGTTAAATAAAAAGGTAAGCATTATTCTTCCGAACAGACAAGATGGGCATCGTTAGATCAAAACCAACTTTGCAACAAAAGGATTGGTCCCTTGTCAGTAAGCCTAAGAAAGGAATAACGTTCAGGGTTAAAAAAAGAATCATTTCCTTTGTATATAAAAAAATAACTGGATGGTTAAAAAAAGAATCATTTCCTTTGTATATAAAAAAAATAACTGGATTCCATCCGTTTCCTAGTCAACGATCCTATCATCCACTCATCATCACATCTCTCAGTTAATAACTTAATATTAAAAAGATAATATGTTGCTTAAAAAATAATATTAGAAAGATATAATGTAATTTAACGAATAATATATCAGCCACCCTGTCTTCTCTGAGCACACAGCGCCTCTGCAACTTTTCCTTCTCGTGCATCTAACTTCGTTTTCTTCCCCTTGTTCTTCTGTGTTTCCACTTCATAGCCTTGTATCTGCTTGACAATGCTTGCTTCCCGATTCTGCGTTCGTACGGTCCCTGGAATTGACTCTCTCACCGATCAGATTAACACTAACCGTTCATTTCCGCACTCACTTGCAATGGAATCCACGTCTCTTCACTTTTTACGGTGCTCCAAATCGACTCTCATTTCCTGTAATTCCTCCCGTGGAACTTCTGGTGGCAGATCCAGCTATGGCGATCATCACGATAATGAATTTCTTGAAGCTTCCCTCCTCCTTTCAGGTGCTGTCCCAGTTTGCTTCTAGGGTGTTTATTTTCTTAGGTCTACTTCTGGAAGATTGAAAATTTTTCTGTGATGCTTTGTTTTGATCGCCAGCCATTTTTGCTGTTGGAGTAAAATTTCAAGCCCATCGTCAAAAATGCTATTGAATATCTGTTTGTTTATTAAGTATTATCTTTGATGTTTCTTCGTCAAAATAAGGAGAAAATATTCTGCTGACGTAACTGCAGTACATTCTTTTACGTGAAGTGGATGGACTTGTTTGAGCTCTTGACTGCATCAACACACCTTCTGCTGTTCGAAATGCTTATTTAAGATGTATTCATTCCTATGCTTATTTAAGTCAGATTTCTTGTGTGTTTCAATATTGTGAAATTGACCAATATAGGGTGTTTTTGGAACCATACCGGTAATTTGTGGTTCTATCTTTAATGGAAGATGAAATAAATTTTTTTGCCGGTGCCTAGTTCTCGTTGTAGTCAAATGAAACTCCCATATCTTGTGAGGAAGAAGGCGTATATCGGTAGATGCTTTATACTATAGTGGTCCCAACCTAGGTGCATGTCGGAATCGTTTTTTTTTTTTTGGCCTATTCTCTGGAAATGCTTTAGCATAGGTAATAATTGTGATTTATTTTTGTTCTTTCCCATTTTTGATAAATTAGGTCTATCCATGTGTATGCATCCCTGAATTTTTAATTACTTAAACTAGCGCAGAAACAATATCACACTATCAGATGTTGGGGCATGGATTTCAAGAAGAGTTACATTGGAATTCCTCTATACGTTCTGTTCCCATATCTCTCCAAGCAAAAGACCTAAGGACTGATGCTGATATAATAAGACAGGCCTTTTTTAAGCGGTTCCAGAATCCAACGATCTTTCTCAAGATTTCTTGTGATGGAGACTATGTTCTGCCAATTGTTGTAGGTTTGTGTCAAATGAAAACATAAAAGCTTTTCACTTTTTACCTTTTAATTTTTGTATCTATCATCTCTAGAAAATCCAAGTCACATGTGCCTCAATTGTTTCTTACTGCAGGAAAGTTTGCTATTGAAAAACTCTTGGATGCTGAAGTGGAACATGAAAATGGGGTATTTTTTTTGTATTTCTGTCAAAGAGGTCCTACTTTTTTGTTCATGGCTAATCATTAGACAATGTTTGATCTTGTAGGATTGCCCAGATCAGTATCAGTTCGTGAAAAATCTTGTTGAAAGACTGGACCATGAAGTATGTAGATGCAATATCTATCATCAATTGCCTTTTATCAATTTGTTTTGCTCTTTCCAATGCTTGCCTGTTGGATAATTCAATGTATGGACTAATATAATGCAAATAGCAGCAACAGAAATCAGACCCCTTCCTTCCTTTTAGCATCTGGGTTCATAGTAGATTTGTATTTGCTTGAAGGTCATCATACCATCTTCATTGGAACTCTTGGTTCATATGAATGGTTCTTGATCATAAAAGGCTCTCTCTTTCTCTCTCACATGCGTGTTTACTTTCACATCCATATTCCACTGTCCCACCATATTGCTCGACGTCTTGAGAGGCTCTTCATTGAATTACCCTATCATAAGCAATACAATGACCTTTTTATGTGCCATTGCACTCTCTTTTTTTTAAACCAGGGATACTTAGGTTTCAGGTTAGATGATAACATCAATCCCCATTCTATATGTGCATGAGAATTATTATAGTACATCAACATGTGCTTCGGGCATGTCAGAAATTTTCATCCTTTGCATGTGGTCACATATGCAATCTCTTTGGCAAGTTCCATTAGTTTAACTTTTAAGGATTTGAGGTCCATATTTTTGTCTTCACTTTGGGGACTGAAGGAATTTTAATATTATTATACGCTATCATTTGTTTCAAATGGCAATTGGTTGTAGGTTTAATTTGTTATGAAAATCTTAGCTTCTTTTTGCTGCTTCAGGTTATAATGGTGCGAATTACAAAGAGAGTGGTCAGTACTTACTTTGCTAGATTGTACCTTAGCAAGGTTCTACATAATTCCCAATTCTTATTGATAAATCAACTTTAAATTATGTCCTCTCATTCACTAAAGTGCTCATTAAAGTTTATCATTTCTGTAGCCTGGGAAAAATGGCATTGTTAGTGTGGATGCACGCCCCTCAGATGCCATTAATGTTGCAAATAGATGCAAGGTATAACATCTTTGATTGGCCTCCTCATGTATGATAAACATATGAATTATGAAAGGAAATCTCAGCAGATTTGAGCTGATATGCTATGTTAAGACCCTAACACTCGCTTCCAGAACAGCTAAAAAATAACCACATAGAAGAATAGATTTACTCATGGACACAAAAGAAGAACTCAGATGAATTATTTCAGGATGCTAGTACACATTTCACTAAAACGGAATTTTTAACGCCACTCAACATAGATGATGCAACTGACACTGGGATTACAGTACATAACACAATACAAAAGGTGAAGGAGAGTATTACAGATACTGAGCTATCGAGACCTCAGTAGAAACGCATATGTTACAAATAAAACCTTTAAGAGCGGAACAATTTTTCCAACTTTCAAGAGGTTGGCTCTCTCCTTCTAAATCCTGACTAAAATTCTTCTCTCCCTTCATCCTTCTCAGCTAATCTCTTTATACACCCACTCACAAATTTTTTAACTTCTTCCTCTTACCCTTCGTGATTTCCCTTCTTTTGCTCCTTCAATTTTCTATCTTTTAGTACGTAAACTTTTATGTTTTCTTCTGGACCACTAGTTCCCCATTTCCTGTCTCCTGTGTGTTTTGGTGGAAGTAGTGGGTTTGGACCTATCATGCTCTTTTGCTAAAGTCCTAGCTAGTTTATTGCATTAATTCATGTGTTGTCAGATCTGCTTGTTTGATTTGCAATTTGATATCTGCAGGCTCCAATATATGTAAGCAAACAAATTGTTTTAACTGATGCTATTAGACTTGGTTATGGAATGGGAAGAGTGCGTAATACAAAGTCTATCTATGACGTATTGCTTGACAGGTATTACAGAATTATCTGAGGTTATTTTTGCCATAATCATTCTCAGTACTAGTTACCTTGGCCTTGGGAGTCTTGCTTTTGCCCCTTTTTTCCTTTTTCTTCTATTTTGGCAACGTTCCATTGATATATGTTCCTCTACAGTCCTGCAGATGGCCCAGATATGCTTGTCCAAGAACTTAGTATGATGCAAAATATGAATATAGCTGCAAAACTGGAAAGATTTAAAGACGCAGGTAGCCCCCACCCTCTTTCATCTTTTTTTCCCAGCAGGTATTATCAGGAGGATGTATTTATACGCTTTTCTTTGAACATGTTTTTGCGTATGATTGTGATGCATTGAGTATTCAAGTTTTATAGTTTGTTGTCTTGTGATTGTTGAATTACCTAGAGTAAGGTAGAGCTATGAAATAATCTAAATTACTTGGTTTTGCAGCTGTATGGAGAGACAAACTTGCAGATCTCCGTAAATCAGAGCACGAGCACTAACTAGCTTTTTAGGTATGTCCGATATTACTAGTCAAAGTTTAACCTGAGTATGACTAAACATGTTTATTTGTTAACCGTGGCTAAGTTTTTCTACTTGTTCATTGGAACATTTCTTGTGTTGATGACAGGGTTTGTACTAAGAAAGGCCCTGAAGATTGAGTTATGTAAAGGAGGGAAACTCGTAAAATAATGTGGTGTACAGCTCTGTAAGTAAGTCGTTGACGGTTGACCCCAATTAATGTACATAAGTTGTGTTTATAATTGCTCTACATCTCCTAGAAAGAAGATTGGCCTGTGCAATGTGCATGCATGGACTTGTAATGACAAACGACCGTGTACGTTGTATCCAATTCTCAAAATGATCAATGAGAAGAAAAAAGATTTTATGTAGAAACTGGGACTTGATCTTTTGTCATTGCTCTCTCCTCTAGTACTTGCACAGTCATGAGCAACTGTATGATTTTTTTTCTGGTTAATAAAATTTGGAGAAATTAAGGAAAGGAAAAATGTTCACGCCTTCTCACTGGGGTTGAACCCAAGGCTGCGACTGAAGATACCTTGGCCACTTGTGCTGCGTGGGCTTTTATTATTCAGTCTGTATTACAAGGAATAGTATTTGAAAATCTTTGGAATTTATCATCACAACAGTGGCTAACCAAGGTTTTTATCTAACTGTTGCCAAAATATACAAGATGCGTTGCTTTTCTGCTGTAACCTAACTTTCAGCTGGATATAGCAAGCCGATTTACTAGTTCTTCCCACAATATAGGTACCTACGGATATCGATGCCTGAACTAACTTACGGTATATGAAGCGGTCAGGTGTTATCATCATCATCATCATCATCATTATTTTCCGATAAGGTTTTAAAAAGATCAGAAACAACTTAGTATGTTAGATGACACCTGTCTTTTATCCCAAAAAAGAAAAAGAAATAATAATAACAACAACAATATTAATGGAGTGATGTAATTAAATTCCATTGTTATGCTAATGGTAGGGGCTTGGGGGGAAAACCCTTATTCATGTGGATAACCTGCGTTTTTTTAACAAACTGCAAGAGCACGAGACCACAGCATAGCATACTGAAGATATTGATTGAGGATGCCATATCGTGTAAAATATGGTGTGTTTGGATTATTTTCAAACTACTGTTTTAACAAAATTTCTGACATAAATTTTAGTTTAAAATAATTTTAAAACAAATAATTATATTTATTCAAAAAAAAATTTAGATTAAATTATAATTTAAAATCATGATTTTAGATAAGCTTATAGGAATAACTTCTGGTACAGAAAACAGGCTTATGAATTACCTAATTACTATTTTACCTTTATTTTTTTGCCTTTTCTCCATCTTCTCTTCTCTCTTCTCCTTATCGGTGTCATCGCGTCTCTCTCAGTGTCCTCCGTCTCTGGTTTTCGCTTCTCTGGTGGAGAGGATTTCCGTTGCCGTCGTCTGTGGGTCGTGGAGAGGATGTATGTTGCCGTCGTCTGTGGGTCTGGTGGAGGTGGTCGTCGTCAGGTTCATTGCTGGAGCTTCGCTGGTCCGTCGTCGCCGGTCAATGCTTGTCGTCATCGGTGCTCGTCGCTGGTTAGAGATGTTGCTCGTTGGTGTCATCGTTGGTGAGCTTCACTGGAAGTGGAGAGAGAATAGGAGAAGAAGAGAGAGAAAAAGCATAGATGAACAGTGAATAGAAAGAAGATAATTATTTTTTATAATTTATGAATAACAAAATTTTTTTTAATAATAATTATTCAAACACTTATTTATTTAGAACTATTTTTTTTTATAAGCTAAAAAATTATTTTTTAAAAATTATCCAAATTTTTTTTTATTTTTTTTTATAAACTATTCTTTACAAATTTATCTAAAATATGCCTATAGTCTTCGTTGAACCGTAACGTTGTCTCCACTGTTTGAGACGGTACCTCTCTCAGCTTACGCTCCACCTATGTTCCATTACTATGTACAAGGCCGAACCCGAAGACTCGTTTAATCATCAGTTGGCAATCCTTTAATCGGCCCACGGGGGCCTTTAGCTATAGTTATTATAAGGTTAAGGAAAAATGGAACTGAACATTTAGATTGGGAAGAATGAAAATTGATACAGACAGTAAAAAATAATTTTGTATCCCATAAAGATGTAAGTTTAATTCTTGCTATCGTTGTGATAGCTCATTTGGTAAGCGATCTCGTAAGTCCCTTATAAGTACTCTTTGAGCCTTAAAACTGTGTCCTGTCCTTGGTGAAAAGTCCGTGCTAAATTTATCTAAATTTTTTTATACCAAACAAGAAAGATTGGGGAAGAATACCCATGTAGGTCTAACGATGATTGCACAAATTAATTTGGCAAATTAAACTATGCTCCCCCACAAATTGCCATTGTCCTCAGTTTCCGTTCAAATGTACCAAAAACGACTTCAGGTAAGATAAAAGAGAACTGTGAGAATCAGTTGAGAAGACAAGAGAACTTGCCATATTTGTGCCAGCAAAGTAGCATCACCAGGCATTTCCTTGCAATATAGAACCTGGACTTGTGCTCCCTCATCATCCTTGCTGGGTTACAACACTCCGTAGAAGAACCATCCTGTCCGCTGTGACTTATTCCCCCACATGTTCATTGACCCATTTCATTGCATGCTATTTCTTCCAAGCTTTGCCTTCTTCGCCACCTAGTCTTCAAATATAATATTCATCCAAGCAAACCTCTTTTCATTGTATTTTAGCAACCCTAGATGCAAGCTTTGCAACTGGAGTTATACTTTTTTTTTAGCATAAGATTATGCAAAATTTGGGAGTTCCTAGAATCAATAAACAATAAAGGGGCGAGTAATATGATTTTTTCATGCTTTTCGGGGTCTAGAATGAGTTGGAAGAAACTTCCCGGTGCGTGGAAGAAATGAAACAACTGTCCAAATCTCGTGAGTTTGTATATATGAAACTAAAAAGTTTGGGACCATAATTACAAATTCACAAAACAAGTACTCTTGTTTTTGTCGAAATTAAATTATTTCTGGCTATAGAAGAAAATCAAATAACCTCAAGAAGGATGAGCTCATTGGGAAGAGAGTGACCCTTACCTCCCAAAAAAATTAATTTAATGATAACTAGGTTCTAAAATATTTTAAAAGATGAGTTAAAAATATCAATTCAAATAAATATTTACAATTGAATATTAAAGTTTTATATATAGATTTGATTTGCAATTTGCATATACAAATCGATATTTACAATTGATTTTTTAACAAAATTTACTGGGGCATGACTGTTATTCTCCGTGATCAATTATGGGAAGCTAGCTGTTCAAGTTTTGACAAAACTATAATGGGTATTAATTAATGTTGTCTCCTTGTAGATACGAAGGGTGGGGATTATATGTAACCCAATTAGGAATCAGGATCAGCTATTGCGGATTTATGGCCAAAGGTGGGGTCTTTCCGATCATCGTATGAGTTATTCAGCTTCTTGTTGTTATTCCCATATATTTGGTAGCTCTATAATCCTTATCTTTTTAAGAAAATAATAATAATTTTATATGAGATGAAATGGTATGTGATGTGAATTCTCTTGTTGTCGATCACTTTAGCTGAATCATCCCTTTAATCTCAGCAACCACAATACAATTATTGATGAATATTAATTGTAAGGAAAAAAATTCCATAAAAATGGTTATATTATTGCACATGATATGCTAGCTCGTAAGGGTATCATTCCACCACCGCTGATCACATGTTCAGAGGTACTTCACAGCCCTAGTTATTATTCCCAGAATTGAGTGTGCTCTATTTTAATCATTACAGGGTTTACAAGATCCCTCTCAAAGACGCGTGAGAAAAATTATAACCAACCAGTTTCCGATCAAGCTCGTTTACTTCACAATGCCAACGCAAATACGTTTCGTTTTGCTCATCCATCCACAGTTTCAACAAGTGTTCGTGTACGCATACATAATTTGCAAATTTCGTTTCCATGATGCATGATGATTTTGGATTCGCTGTTACAAAGATGGAGAGTTTTGTGGGATACTGAATTTAGGAGTGATAAAGCCTACTTATTAGGAGAGGAGAGGTGTGAAAACCTTTACGCTCTAAATCTAAAGACTAAATCAAAAAAAGAACTCCCCTCCGATCAGTTTAACCATAATAAGCTGCCTTTTTTTCAAAAGGAGTACACTGAGAACTACGCCTCATCGGACTTTTAGTATCTTTCCCAGGCTCATAGTTAAAGGGAAAATAATGAAACTAGATATGAACCACTATTACTTCTGGATGAAGAACAAATTGAACTGTATCCCCAGGTTTCTTTTATTATTCATCCTGCCTTAATGGTTGCAAAACAGAAGGAAAATGCGACTGCATATGGTCCTTCTGGAACTCGATATTAAAGCTTTTAGGGCTTGCTTTTGAGTTTTCCGGTTGAAGATACCATAAAGGAGTGAACAGATAGGCCCTATAAACTTTTTTCCTCGCCATAAATTTCACAGTAATTTGAGACGTTGAGCGTCTGCAACAAGATTCCCTCAGAGAAAAAAAAGGTTGTAAAGAGGAGGGGGCATTTAATTGTTGCCATAAATCTCATATCAACCAACCCACAAACACTGTTCAAAAGCATGTTATGTATAAAAACAAGTCCCACTTGTAACACAGATTCTGCTTTGCCCAATTCAACAAACATCAATACACACACCTCACGCTGTAAAAAAAATTATTTTCCACCGTCCGCAAGTCAACCCTAGCTTCCCCTACTTCTCATCACTTGGCTAGCTAGATCAAAATATCAACACACACAATCATCAAAAAGCATGCAAACATGTTAGTATGAAATTGTACATTTGATTCATAATTAGGTTAAAGAAATTTTGCTTTTGATGAGAGCGGGCTAGAGGGAAGAGCCAAAATGGTCTTTTTTTTTTTTTTTTTGACAGCTCCAGGGCAGAGTCTCATGGGTAAGTTGGAATTTAATGTTGCAGGCAGTGCATTCCAGAGGGAGATTCCCTCATTTAATGTGGTGGTCTTTCTGGTTCTGTGATGCAGCGAGTATCACGATCAGGGACGACCCCTTTTGTTGCCTCTCTGCTTTTAATTTCTTTCTGTGCTCTTCTTGACCTAACCTCAACCACATAGTCCTCTTCATCAAGATAATTCTGACCCTGATGATGCATGCACCCAAAAGCATCATCAACTCATATTGCTTTTGCTCTTGGATCTAAAAACTGAATACCAACAACAGGGGTTAATTAGTTTTGACTTATTACACTGCATTTTCATGTAGGCATTTTATCAAACAGATGTAATGAGGCATGGCATTTATGGTTGAACAAGGACACACCCAAAAAATAAAAGAAAAGGTGAAGTGGGATGGATGGAGGGAGGGAGAATTACAGATTTAAATGCTCTGGGCCAGCTTTATGCTTTGGTAGTCGTGGTTTTAAATGCACTGTTCGCACCCTTCTTGCGTTCTTAAAACACCCCCAACACATTCTCACCTTCACCTCACTCAAATCCTCCTTCAAACATCTCTCCCTCCCTCCCATCTTCTTCTCTGCTTAGTTTCTCTCCTCCATGCTCTTCTCTGATCTCCACATGCTGGCTTCTTTCTGCATTCAGATGAAATAGTTATTGTGGTATTGGCCTGGTTCACTCAGACTAAACCGGAGCGAGATGCTAAGAGAGGGAACAAAAAGAAAACTTTTTCTGGCTCCACGCGGATCTCGGTTTTGATTGAGCCGTGCCAATATCTCAATGCTATTTCATTTCGCGTATGTTACGTCCACAGATCAGACTCAAAGGTTGGTTTGTCCTCTCTCGTGATATACATTTCTTCGTGTTAATTTATTTTGCGTTAGGTTCTGCAGCTGCCAAACACGGCTTAGTGTTATTTCTACCTTGTTGTAAAGGTTCTTGCTGTGAATGAATGCTTTTTGCCAAAGAAAGGAGAAGAGGGACGTCACTCGCAATACTCCCCGTGAGATGCTGAATGACCAAAATCGGCATAAACGTATTCTCATTTTTGGTTCTAATTTTTATATTATTTTTCATTTGCAATTACATTGAATGCTTCCGTTTCTTATTTGTACGTAAAACGTGGGAGAAGTGGGTGTATTAATTGCAAATGTAAGACGTTTATTAAGGTACTGAAAGATTCTTTTATAACTCGCCATAGATTTACAGTTTTTTTTTGTTTGGGAAAACTAGTGGTCATTATGTCTTGAGCTTATCATGGAGGAGAGGCCGTCTTTCATAATCTTGAAGTAGAAACTAGAAAGAGAAGGGAAGCAGCCAGAACCGTTACGTAACTTACAATTTGATTTGTAATTGAAATTATGCGATGCTAATTTTATTTTATGTAGCGTATGAAAACTTATTCACGATGACGAATGGATGTGACCTTGAAAGAATATAATGGTGATTTTATTAATTTTCTCAAAAAAAAAAAAAATGGAATGCTATATGGCCAATACATATATGATAAAGATGATGATAAACTAAAACTACTCCTGTACGTTGTTCTACTAGTATATCGGAATCAATGGGCCTCTCTCACATAGAAGAGAGGGTGATGTGAGATTACAATATTGACCATTGATACTGGATAATATGAGCACTTAGGGAGAGTCAGTTTGCATGTCTATTGGCTTTTACGGTGGAAATATTAAAGAACGACAATTATTGGCGATGGGGACAATTTACAGGTCACGTCATACATTAAAGAGAAAAATACAGAACTAGTTATGTATTTGTTTTGACAAAACCCCTTATTTTACTCATCCCAATCGACCTTACTCACTCGTTAGGCTACTTATACAAAACTTAATGAAATTTTCCTGACCTGTTTCAAGAATGCCCTTGTTTTCTTCCATTTAGTTGAGGCGGTCTAGTTTTGCTTATAACAAAATTTAGGCAGTTTTTATTTCTCCACTTGCCCGCTCATGGTGAACCTAGGCGTATACCGTTTACTATAATTATACCCACACCATGCAAATCTATTTTACTTTTATCTACAATCTTCATAATATTACAAAATTCATATCAAATGACCAGGAATTTATTAGAAATATAAGAGATGATGATATGGTGCCACAAAAATATAAAGTATTTCTTTATAAACAAAAAAGAATCTTAAATACTGGTTATGAGTAACATTCTCACCGACTTGATTAGTTTTGTTTTTGGACATTTTGTTTTTGAAATTAGAAGACTGGCCTATATTCATGAGTATTGGGCTTTGTACAAAAAAAATATGAGTATTGGGCTTCAACAAAAGTCTATGGACCCAAACCTTGATTCTTTTTCTATTCTAAGAGAACAACTCGGGTACTTAAAACTTATATGCTTAAGCGAGGTCTAGAGTTCGAATCTTAGCGTATACAAAAAATTCCCGTTGGGAGACTCACCCACCATAGCCAGGTGCGCGACGCGGGTCGGATCCGAATGTAGTCAGGGCAAAGTTCCGGTGAACCGGGTGGGCAACAACAAAAAAACTTATATGCTTAACCCGTCGTCCGTGGGTTAAACTATCGAAGGGGTGAGATATGTGACTATTTAGAGCATGTTTGATCCCTGGGGGTATCACTTTGTTGTAGTTCCAGTCGTGATATTTAGGGAGTCATCTCAACTCCTGAGTGCTTAGGTTTACGTCTGAGGATAATAGACGACTCGCTCTGCCCGATATTGGTATCGCCTAGAAGGAAGAAATATTTCGTTCTACCCTTGGATTACAGGTGAGTTTAACTCTTTTAAAAAAATTTGTATTAAAAAAAATTATATGCTTAATTCGTGCTTTCAATAGAGTTAGAACGAGTGATTTTAATTATAAAATAATTAATAATAAGAATTAGTTATGGGAAAAGTCGCGCATAAAAAAAATCTAATTAGTAGGAAATATCTGAAGTAGACAAGTCTGTTATTACTTAAAATTGTGATGGATAATTGGTAAAATTGAGTGGCATGAGCTACGGAGTTATTTCGGGCAAGCCATGTGTATATGAGGATGTGGAAGGACGTGCCAGCCAAGTCTGCTGCTTCCAGATCTTCTATCGAGGCCAATTATCATTTATGAGGCTGCAATTATCAGAACTTTTCTTTGCGCCTATAATCGCTGAGAAGTAATCTTGCATTTACCGTAATAAGACTATGGTCTTTTGTCAATCTTCAACGTCCTGACGCCGCGTCTTCTTTTTTTTTTTCCTATGGCCTTTAGAAATTAGAACCATATTCTAATGATCCTTTTCTGGGCCATAGTTCTTTCATATTCCATTAAAGGTTAAATTTTGTAACAAAGAATAATTTTCAGAGTGTTATGACAGCTTTTGTGAATGTCAACCAAGTTAGTTGGCCAAAAAAAAATCAACTAATTGTAATTATTTCATGATCAAAAGGTAGGATGGAAGCATCGAGAGGAGTATTAAATCAATGGTTAGACTGCGGTGGATTTAGCTAATTTCTTTAATTTGGAGAATTAAAATAATTGTAATTAACAACATGCCTGTCTTCAGTTTATCCAATCAGCACTATTTTATTTGCTAAATTCCTATCCTAAAGGTGGACCCGGCGGTGACGTGGATAGCTGCACCGAAACACTTAGTAGTAGCTGGAAAGAGTCTCGACTGAATCTGCCCCCGGCCCCCTTTTCTCTCCCCACTTCTCTTCATTCGCGCCTCGTCTTTTTTTTTTCTTCGTCTCCGTGATCCAACAAAAACCATGTGCCACGACTTTCCTCTGAATCTCCCCGCCTCTTCTCCCTGAAACTCGCTCTTCTAATCTATCTGTCAAAGTTGTCGATTGTACTTTCTGCTTTTGCTTTTTGGCGCTAATGGCGATCGAGGAGGACCTTGAGAGCTGTGGAAGTAGAGCTTGTGTACAGTCACCGCAAGCTCATCCTCGTCAACATAGGAAGAAATTGGAGGTGTACAATGAGGTGCTCCGTCGAATTCAAGAGTTAAATTGTGAGGAGGCCAATGTTCCAGGGTTTGATGACCAGCTTTGGCTTCATTTCAATCGTCTTCCTGCTAGGTATTTGTTATTCTGTCTAATAACATCTTCTTTTTCTTACTTTTAAAATTGATTTCTGTATTTGTCTGTCTGATGGTTTCATGCATGACAGCGCATTTACTTAACGCATCACAGTTTTTTTATTCACACTTTATGGCTAGGAGAAAGGAATGGAAACAGCCAATTTGTTTTTTCCTTGTTCTTTTTCTTTACCTTTTTAAGTTGAACTGTAAGGGCCATTTTTCTCAAGGTATTGTATTTGTTCAAATTGTTTGCTACCACACAGGTACGCATTGGATGTGAATGTGGAGAGGGCAGAAGATGTTCTTAGTCACAAGAGATTGCTCAAGTTGGCAGAGGACCCTGCCAATCGACCTGTATTTCAAGTTCGCTCAGTGCAGGTGAAAACTAAACGAATCGCTTTCATTTTGGCAATATTTTCTTTAAGCCACTTCATACATTCTCAGTGTTATGAAGTCTGAATTCACGATTCACATGCTTTGTTATTTTGGTACAAGGATCCTGAAGTTTTATAGTTACTCTTGTCCTGTTACAAGTTTGTTAAGGATGCACAGAACCTATCTTTCTCTCTCAACTGCTCCATTAGGTTTTAAACATATATCGGAAGGAATATCATTTGTATATTTTTCCTTAACTATCTTCAGTATTTTAGGGAGAATTAATGAAGGGAAATTTTTTATTTACTCTTAAATTTTGATGAAGCAGCATTGACTGCTACTGCCTGAATATCACTATCAGTTTCAGAATCAATGCATCTTCATAAGCACCTGAAATATGTAGAGCAGTGTATATCATCTTTATCTCACAAATATCCTCATTGCAGGTATATCCTTATGGATGTGCTAATTTTGCTGACTCAACGCATTCTGATCCTTCTGAGAAAGAAGATGCGCAGAGTTCTTTTAACTATTCTTTTAAGCAGGGGTATGGCTCATACGAGGTTGTTTTGATTATACTTTTCATCCTTTCTGCCATACCAAAAGCTGCGTAAATCACAATTTTTTTTTTCTTTTTTATGGTGCTTGTCCACCCATTAAATGATTTTTTTTTTGTCTTCTCTTGTCTTTCTCTTGGGAAAGTAGACTTCATCCACCACCTACTTTTGGTTCATCTTCTAATCTCGAAGCTCTTTCCCGCCAAGTATGTAAAAATAATGTTGAAGACGGGGATGGGGATATGGATTCGACACCATGCTTTTACAGGTAAGCATTCTGATAAATTCTTTACTCTGGATTGTCAGTCTTGTATAACTGTTGTGGAATGGCTTGCTCCTTTCCTCTTTATTCTTGTTATAATGTGCTTAAATTGGTGTTGTGGGAATGTCTTTTATTTATCAAGAAGATCATGAATTTTATAACGTAACTTATATTTATGCTTGGATCAAACCTCTTGCAATCTGAAAATAATACCTTCTAAGTACAAGTGTCTATATTCTGTGTTATTTGTCCAACTCTTTGATGTGCAGGTGAGGAGAAGGTAATTATGTTGATTGTATTAATTTCATGTATTTGTAGTTGGGGCAACAGGGTTGGATTATAAGTCATTGGGGAATTGAGAATTTGATCATTTAGGTCCTAGGATATCTTATTTCTAGGTGGTCTTTCATGTCCTAGTAAAATTAGGTTAGTTCAGTTACCGATGTAAGTCATTTTATCTATATTAGAGATTTCCAGTCCTGCTGTTGAATTTGATTAAAAACTAACAGAACTCTTCTAGAGTTTTCCCCCAAAAGATTATTGCTTTGGCTCCCTCGCCATTCTACATATGAGAGGGAGGGAGGGAGAGGGGAGAATGATTTGTTCTTAGATGCCTTTTCATGAACAAGTGATTATTCTTGATTTACCTGATTTAAGAATATTATGTGGAATCATTGAAAGAAGAATTTATAACAGATTCTTTTATTTATGATCTCTGACAAGATTCTGGGTGCAAGTGCTAATGTGCATACTCTGGACAATAGAAGCTTTCATCTCAGTTTATTACTTTCTAATTTCTTCTGGCTCATGGCAGCTGATTGATATTTTCCCTCAATGTTTAAATTGATACCCAGTGTTAATCTGACCACTTCCTAACTTTTAGGCCCATGCACGAGATTACCTTTTCAACTGTTGACAAGCCTAAAGTCCTTAGTCAGGTAGTCGATTCTTTTTCTGTTTTGAAAAATTGTGATATATTTTCAATGATGTTTTAGTAATTATTGGATGAGCAATAGAGGCTTAACCTTTTCTTTTAAAGCATTCAGCATAAAATGCTTTCACTTTTCTGTGCCCCTACTCTGGTTAGAGCATTTCTAGCCACATTGTTAACGTCATGCAGGAAAGGAATCTGACCTATCTTTGCCTTTTGCATCAGCTGGTGACATATTTCATGAAATCTACTACAAATACTGACAAATACAGACATTGTAAAACTAGTTGTTGGAAGTTTTCTTTGTAAAGTGTCACAACTTTCCTGATTACATGTTTTGCCCAAATAGACCATATATGAGGGTACAAATCCTTGAAACGATTTCTCTGGTCAAAATATCAATAAAAACACACTTTGGAGGATCTTATGCTTATGATGTTATTTCTTAACATCTGCTCAAAATCATGAAATTAATACCTGAGTAAATTAGGTTCTTCTAAAAATATAACTTTGAGGTGACTTCTTTAAATAGGTCAATTATTTATTACAGAACCTGCAAATTTTTGGTATATTTAAATTATGAGATAGAACTTTATGTTTCACTTTGTATGCTTTTTCTCCCCTTTTATTGATAATCTGATTTTTTTCTTTAATTGAAATGCCAGTTAACTTTATTACTTGGGGAGATGGGGCTGAACATTCAAGAAGCTCATGCATTTTCCACTACAGATGGATTTTCTCTCGATGTCTTTGTTGTTGTGGGGTGGCCAAATGAGGTAGGAAAAATATGGCAAACTTGAAATGATTAAATTTCTTATCAGTTGTTTGGAGAACAACTCATTAGAGAACATAAGAGTTTTGATATCATCAATATCTTGCTATGAGTACAGGTTGCGGCTTTGATATTGTAGAGAACATAAGAGTTAAGCATTTACATTCTATATTTCTCATCTGTTCACGGATTACTTTCTTGTTTGTTACTGTAGTTAATATATGATTGCTTACACTTTTTCCCAAATATTTTTACAAGTGACAATGTATATCGCATAAGTATGGTCATGGCATGCTATGACTAGTGAAAAAAAAAATATGTAGGGGGATGACTATGGTGTTTATATGCATGGTTCATGTTGATAATTTATGATCGCTTATGCTTTCTCTGAGTTTGAATGATCTATGTTTCGCAAATATGGATGTTGATATATTGATTTTTGAAGAAAAATTATTTTTAAATGAATTGCTATATAATATATGTTTGTCGAGATGCACTAATTTAGAATTAATTATTAATTAATTAATATTATATTTTGTTAGTTATTTAATTAATTATCTAAAAATTAAATTTTAGATATTATTTAGGATCAGATTTGAATATTAAATTATCATATCTTAGAAGAATAAATCTGAGATATTAGGATTATAATATATTTTAACTTTAGCCTATTAGCTTATATTTTTGTCTATATAAAGGTTTATTTGTATTCTTATTCATTCAAGGATTAATAATATTTTGAGGTTTTTTCCCTCTACTTTTAATCCTTTAAATCTCCACATGGTATCAGAGCAAGAATATTAAATTTTGGTTAAGGTCTTGATGAAGAAGAAGAAAAAGGTCAAATATGAAGAGAAGGCACGCCTTCAAGTGAAAATTTTGGGCCTCTTTCCACAAAATTTTATAGGTTATGAGATTAGTTAATCTATCTCAAGTGAGGTTAGATTAGTGTGTAAAATCAAATGGGTTACGATGGAAGAGGATAACTTTGGTCTCTTCCCACAAAATCTCATAGGTTATGGGATTAGTTCATCTGCTTCAGGTGAGGTTAGATTAGTGTGTAAACCCAAGTGTGTTATCATGATTGTATGAGCAAGTTGCTCTATGATGGAAGAGGATAACTTGGGTTTATTCTCACAAAATCTCATAGGTTATGGGATTAGTTCATCTCCCTTAAGTGAGGTTAGATTATTGTGTAAACCCAAGTGGGTTATTATGATTGTATGAGCTTGTTGCTCTTGAATAATACACATGATTCTTCATCAAGTTTCTCTCTTACAAATGTTCTTGCCAGGCATCCAACAATGATATTCTTCATCAAGTTCGCAACTTTGTCTTAAGATTCATATTCAAGATTTAATCAACTTCAGTTCAGTGGTCACTACTGGTTTAAGGATTCAAAGTTCTGGTTCTTCTATAATGATGCTGCTCACATCTAAGCTGCCTCCTAACTTGAGGGGGAGTGTTGAGATGCACTAGTTTAGAATTAATTATTAATTAATATTATATTTTGTTAGTTATTTAATTAATTATCTAAAAATTAAGTTTTGGATATTATTTAGGATCAGATTTGAATATTAAATTATTATATCTTAGAAGAATAAATCTGAGATATTAGGATTATAATAGATTCTAAGTTTAACCTATTAGCTTATATTTTTAATTGTATAAAAGTCTATTTGTATTCTCATTTATTCAAAGATTAATAATATTTTGAGATTTTTTCCCTCTACTTTCAATCCTTCAAATCTCCACAATGTTACTAAAGTTTTGTTCATATGGTGAATGTTTTTTTTTTATTACAATGAGTACTTTTTTGTTATGGCTTATGCTTAATTTTGTTTCCCCCTCATTTTGAATTAATTTTTTATACTCATTGCTGACATCAACGTTGTCATTTTTGTGACGTTGCCACTGTGCCTTGACACTTTTGGTTGTGAAACGTCAGGAAACTGAGGAGCTTAAACGTGTACTGGAAAAGGAAATTTTGAAGTTTAAGGTAATTTTTCCCATGTAAATCATATCAAGATTAATTTGAAGATTTTTGGAAAAGGAATTTTCTATAACCTTTTGGAACAATGACACGTTTGAGAATCATCGTACAGTAATAAGATTTAATCTTTGTTTTTTTGGGCCACGTTATTGCAGGCAGGAAACAATGAAATGATAAATCAATTATATTTTTCTGTATAGCCTATGTGACTAGACATGTTTAACTTCTGTAATGTTAATGTCATCCTACCGGGCAGTCTAAGTTATGTCAATATTATCAAGTTATGCATAGCCTAGTAGTATGTAATCCAACTGCCATCAGCCCAGAAAGAAAAAAAAAAGCATCTGCCAAATTAAAACCCTTTCTTTGCGTATAACCAAGCATTTCATACACCAAAGTCAAAATATATTCGCCTTTTTATTCATACTTTACTGAGTATGCTTTGAACAAGGCTATATGGTTATTTTATTGGGGGAATTACTATGAGGTCCCATAGAAGGGATTTAATTACTAAAAAGTCCCAAGCAACATAAACTTGTTGTCAACCTACACTGGAACTTGTCATTGTTAACTCCTCAGTTGTCATTGGGACTTTTGAGTAATTAAGTCCCTTGCTTGGGACGACCTCATTATAATTCCTCCTATTTTATTTTTCCGGATAGATGTTACTTTATATGATATAAAGTTCCTGATTCCTGACTGGATTTATTATTGTACTATATGTTATTACATTTATCCCTCTTTTATTGCTTTACAATGCTGCTGAACCTTATTTGTTGGTTTTGTTGTATTATTATATATTGTCCGTCACATTGCCAGGGTATGAGTTCTCTCTTTGACCCTCAATTTTCTTTGGATTAAATGCCTACTGATATACATGACATCTTTTTCCTATGCTTAGCGGGAGCAACATCTATCAAAACAGGGCTTGCCTTCTGCTACCACTGAACATTATTGTCAGGCAAGGATGGAACCCTTCGCTCATGGTGTAGAAATACCATCTGATGGAACTGATGTCTGGGAAATTGATACCAACCAGCTGAAATTTGAAAACAAAGTTGGCTCTGGGTCATTCGGTGATTTGTGAGTTATTCCTGTTTGAAGTTTATTAGAACTGTAGGTAGCATCTTATCTGATCTCTCTCTTTTCCCCTTCTCTGAGCTTATCCAGGTACAGAGGTACTTATTGCAGCCAAGATGTAGCTATCAAAGTCCTTAAGCCTGACAAAATAAATACAGAGATGTTGAGAGAATTTGCCCAGGAAGTTTATATCATGAGGTTCGTTGTTGACATACCTGTATGGCACTGGTAGAGCTTAAACTTCTTATTACCTGGATTTCCACCCCCATACTTTCTGCCAATCTTTTTTGCATTCTTTTCTATTTTATAGTGGAGAAGGAGTGCTTTTAACCATCCTAGATAATAGTATATGGTTGAATTTTTCTTGCACGTTAGTGTTTGCCACATTGGGTGCTTCTGAACTCCATTTCATTTTTTAAGTTGAAATATCTATTAATGTGTCAATTCTATGGATTTAACTCGTTTATCTTATCTATTAATGATGTGGCAGCCTCACAAGTCTGAGATGAAATTCATTTTTCTTCCTATAACTTATCTTTGGTTGCAGGAAAATTCGACACAAGAATGTTGTGCAGTTCATTGGAGCATGCACTCAGTCACCAAATCTGTGTATTGTTACTGGTAACAAGTCATGCATATTCAGATTGTTAATTTTCAAAAGTTAAATCTGGAAACTTGACAATTCTCTAGTTCTATTTACAGCCAAAGATATACTAGTTTTATAATCTTCACGGGGTCTTGAATTATCTGTCTATAATTTATCATGTAATTTTTTTTCTAAGATGATTTGGCTTCTTCATCCAGTCAACAATTAGTCCAGCTTTGATGCTTATGTGACATGTTTATGCCTTTGTCAGAGTTTATGTCTAGAGGAAGCGTCTATGACTTTCTGCACAAACAAAGGGGTGTATTTAAGCTTCCTTCTTTACTAAAAGTAGCAATTGATGTTTCCAAGGGAATGAACTATTTGCACCAAAATAATATAATTCACAGGGACCTCAAGACTGCCAATCTTCTAATGGATGAAAATGAAGTAAGTGCATTTTATGAATTTACACATTGATATTGCTCGTGTACTTTTCAAGTATCACTTTATCGGTCTATTTATTGCTGCTTTCTGTATAATCTGAAATTTAATTGGGACTGCAATGGACATTTAGTTTATGTTGATCTTTTATTCTTTGTTTATTTATTTATTTATTTATTTTGAGGTTCTGATATACTCGTGATATTTACTATCCCCAGGTATCTCCCTCTACTTGTAATCTGTTATGTTCCCTTTCCCAATTTGGGGGAAAAAATCCATGTCGAAAGGGTTCTGAGTTTAGTTGTATGGCTATCTTTCAGAACTCTCATTCTCATTCATAATGGTTTGCTCATCAAAGGTTTTATTTATTAAGAACCAAACCTTTATGGCATCATGAAGCGCGAGTCACTCAATAGTTGTACGAACAGTTCTTAGAACTTTTGTACGTAGAAGTGAGATGAAAATATGTTTTTGTTCTTTTAATTCATTTCTAGAGAAAGTAAAGCACCTCCTATTCATAGACTAAAATCTTATATCTTCTTCAACAGGTGGTAAAGGTTGCTGATTTTGGGGTTGCCAGAGTGCAAACTCAATCTGGAGTGATGACAGCTGAAACTGGAACATACCGTTGGATGGCTCCTGAGGTATACAGATTATATTGGACTTAATTTCACCGACCTTACTGCTGTTTTCCTTACATTATTATGCAATGAAAAACTTGGTAGGCGTCAGTATATGTAGCATGTTTTCCTGTGATGCTTACTAGAGAAGATGGAAAATTGGTTGATATTAATACTAAATTAATATTTTGAATGAGTTAAAATATATGCATACTTTTGGTTAAGCTTTTAACAATTGCTTTTCCAGTTCAATTTGCTCCTCATTTTGATCTCGAGTTTGTAGATTTAAAATATATCTAGAATAGATGCAAACGGTGGCCATGTCAATTTTCATTCATTCTTGGCCAATTTCTTACATAACATATATGCGTGAATCATCTATACTTATTTTTACCTTGATTTTCATTTCTTTCAAACACACACTTTCTATTTGGAGGTGTCACGCTATTGATCATTAGATTTTATAAGTTCAGCCTTCGTCTATGTTTAATTGGTCTGTTTTTTTCTTCCTTCGATTTTGCTGATGTGATTCTTGAATTCAGCTGTTTGATGATGCTTCAGATCTCTTTTCAATGATTTGATTTTACTTGAAGGTCATTGAACACAAACCGTATGACCAGAAGGCAGATGTTTTTAGTTTTGGAATAGCTCTTTGGGAGCTTCTAACTGGAGAAGTAAGTCCATTCAAAGCCACAAAGTAGGCTTTGCTCGTTTAACTTTATTTTCCCTTGTCTGAAAAATGATCCAGGCACTTTCTACTCTCGTCTCATGGTATGTCTCATGGTATATACCGTATTCTTTGATCAGCTGCCTTATGCTTACCTGACCCCGTTACAAGCAGCAGTAGGCGTGGTGCAGAAGGTTTTTATTCTGTCCTTGCACATCATCTTGCACAAACATTTTCCTTGCTCGAACTAAAATAATTCTGTGTCTGACCCTAATATCAGGGTCTACGACCTTCAATCCCCAAGAATGCACACCCAAGGCTTTCCGAACTGCTCCAGCGATGTTGGCAACAAGATCCAATTGAGAGACCGAACTTCTCAGAAATATTGGAAATTCTTCAGCAGATAGCAAAGGAGGTAAAACACTACTCAAATTTGTAAAGAAACCAAGCGTTTGACCTCGTAGGCAATTCTAAATATTGTGCCTTTGAACAGGTTACTGACGATCCCCGCAAAGATGAATCAGCTCATCATGGCTTTCTCTCGGCACTAAGCCGGGCCCATCAGTAATTTTGAGAAACCTGACATCATGGTCAAATAACTTAACTTTTCTTTTCTTTCTTCTTAGTCTTGTACAGTGGTCTGATAGCTTGTTTCTGCTTTTTGAAAATTTCGGTTATATTGTACTTCATCTGCCTTGAATTCCCCACTTTGGGTAATTCCTTCACCCAAACGTTCTAATTTGCCTGTGAACGTGTATAGAGAATGGATGATGAAGGGACCGTGTTCCAAAATCTGGGGCAATATGTTATTTATCATTTATTGTCCTCCTTTTCTCCTCTTCCAGGTCATAGAATGTTAATAAACTGTCAGTTAATCTCTTTATGTTTTATGTAAGATGTTTCAGACATTTTTCACACATTAAAAAAGTTGTTGGTTTATTTTATTTATTCAAAAACATTCCAATGTTCTAATTATACTTCTATTAATTAAATGTAGACTTCATAATGCCTTCTCAAATTACACAAATGCTATCAAAATTATAGGATAAAAATGAGACTTAATCATCTTCATATTTTCGTTCGAGTTCCTAATCGTATTCTTGGCGATGATATTGAAAACATCTTTTCTTATTTTGCTCTACGCCAAAAACACTTAATACACGAGAAAAACTCATTCATATACTTTATATAACATAAAATTATTTAAAATAATAATCAATATAGAATTGACGTAACGATATAATGTCTTAGATTTTTCTAGATCTAAGTTCTATTCTTAAATAAAACTCAAACACATACTTCATAATCCTTTAATCACCATTGAAAAATCGGATTGGAGTTTCAAATCCTGAATTTAAACAAGCACATGGTAATACGAAAATCCCAATTGATTTAAAAAATTGAGGTCCACTAGAAAATTGTGATCCACCATTGCGGTCAGTCAGCGAGAGATCCGCCAAGAAGCTGCCTTGCACGAATCCTGACTTGTAAGCGAACGAGTACATGCATACAGTGCAACGCTATGAGTGATTGTCTCCTCACGAATACCCCACGAACCAATGCTTGCAGCTTCACCAGGCTTCTAAGAGCTCGATATGCTCTTCTTGCCTGTTCATTCATCAATTTTTTAGCTATTTCAGACCATTTCTGTAACTGTAACGCTTGAAAGAATCATTGGTTTTGCGTAACATACCAGGTGACCCCTGAAACAAGCTTGAATCTTAATTGCCGCCTCATCTTCCTTTCTGAAGACTGGCAAGCCATGGTCTTCAATTGTGGAAGTTTCACTCCAGACAAAGGCTTTATCGCTCTCATTTGAACAAATTGTGCCGGTGCGCGTGCGAGGAATAGCTATATATCTATTGGATGAGCCCAGCAATTTTCTACGAACTAGTTTCAACCATTTCTGAGATACCCCCATTTCTGTCTCGTCCCAGTCTTTGGTATGGAGCATATGTCTACAGGCTTTATTAATATTGCTGTCGTCAATGCTTATGGAGCAAGTGGCGTAAGAAGGAGAGTTGTGGGGAACATGTTTGATGAGTGATGTGAGGGAAATGGCTTTCCTTATTTGCCTAAAATGTCAGAATTCTGGACACATACGTGGCGACTTGAATTCCTCTTCTGACAACTCCAGTGTGACTTCAAAGCATAATTGCTCAACCAACTCAATACCAATTCACAGCAGATCAAGTTCTTTCAATCTTCTATCCCCACCGTTTCTCGCGTAATTCCCACCTTCGCATTTCCACACAAACCGCTTCAAGAACTACGAGGAATATGAATGGGATTTCTTCCATCTCCGACCTCGAACATGAAGAATTGCTTCTCAAATTGGAGGCCTTCAAGATCAAAGGCAAAGACAAACAGGGCCGCGAGATCCTCCGCATTATTGGCAAATTCTTCCCCGGTAAAATATTTATCAGCGACCTCAATATCTAAAGCTGTATTCAAATGATTTCTGTATGCATTTTATATCTTGTGAATTCGAATAATGATTTTTTTTTTGGACGAAACAGCACGATTCGTGAGCGTAGATGTTGTGAGGAAGTATCCGGATAAGAGGATTTTTCCCAGGTTGGAAGAGGAAGTTCGCGGTGGTGTACGTGCACAGCTGGGTCGACCGGTGAAAGAATTTTCCGGGAATTTCGGCTCTGAGATCGATCTACGAGGCGATTCCGATGAATGTGAAGGAGAATCTGGAGGCTGTTTATTTCATTCGCCCAGGTCTTCAGTCTCGGCTTTTTCTGGCCACCTGCGGTCGCTTTCTCCTCACCCCGGGGTAACTGCATTTTAGTTAAATCTGTAATAGCGCTGCTAACTGGAGCCGGCCGACAAAAGGTCGGTTCATACCACGATGAATATATTGTCTTATGACTCGGTGGTGGAGTAGGTTGTACGGGAAATTGAGGTACGCGAGTAGGCTATATTACCTGTGGGAGCACGTGAAGAGGAACGACGTGGAGCTGCCGGAGTTTATGTACGATCACGATGAAGATTTGGAGTATCGTCCCTTTATGGATTATGGCTTGGAGACTGACCACCGTGCTTCCGCCTCCCTCGATTCCCCACTCTCTCCCTACTCCATGAAGTGCATCTCATAGAATTTTCTCTTGGGCCACCTCCATGTTAATATTATGCAGCAAACAAACGAACAAAAATCAACGAGATAGGTTTCACTACTTTTCGACAGTGAAATTGTGTAGTGCTCTTCTGTGAATTTCTTCTTCTTTTTTGTTTTTTACCTGAAAGCTCTCTTGGGAGTTTGAATGAATGGAATGGATAGATGTTTATAGGGATGTTTGGTCCACTACCATTCATAAACTTACTCGTTTATGAAAGGCTTGGTTGACTTTGAACAGACATTAATTTTCCGTTTGGGGCCGTCAATAAATGGAATAATTCGGACTTCACTACTAACTAACATATGTCAATGTTAGAAAAACAGTGACAATTGACAAGGAATCAGTAGAGGAACAAATGTTCATAAAAGATAATGTGAAGGATTATGAAGAGCAAGGGCCTCACACTCACACTTGCATCTCCAGTCATAGGTGAAACTCAAGAATAGCTAAACAATGTATAAAGCATATCAGAATATCAATAGTCGGTGCATAATATTCATTACTAATTTACTGTTGGGGCGTTTTTTTTTAATTAACATTTTACATTTCCACTAAGTACAAACGAAAACAAGCCTGCCTGTTCGACATTACACCTAGATAAGATTTAAAACTACTAAAAAGAGGATCAGCACCATTATATTTTGGTCTAATTGGTGGTACAAATACAATTAATATCTCCTAGAAGCATTCATTCGAATCTTTCAGCCAGTCTGAAAGAGTTTGGTTGATGGATATTTGCATTCATTGATATTAATGGCTTGCTTTAATCTTGATAAGGTGTTAGGTCCCAACTCTCAAGGTTTTATATTGACACTTGACAGGTAATAAGTGTTTGATGTTCTATTCGAATGGAACTTGCTTTTGTTATTCGCTTGGAAATACCTTCACGGGACCCGTCAATGCGATGTTTACTATGAATGTTAGAAACATAAGTTTGATCTCCCTGTTTTCCCCTTTTTACCCTAATGGCGTGATGTTCCTAAACTTCCCCAACAAACAGATTCTCTAGCTTATTTTTCTTGTCTTTTTTGTTAGTTAATTTCATTTTCCGCACTCACAAAAGAAAGGGCGTAAAGACGTGTCTGTTTTGCTTGTTTCCTTCTCTGTTTAAGCTAGATTTTTTTTACTAAGCATATATATATTTTTTTATATGAAGTAATTATGTCTAAAATATTATCAAACATTAAATATGAATATATTTTTAATAAAGATTTAAATATTAATTCGTTATACTATGGGAGGTCAACTCATTCTATTAGACTTTGAAGAAAGTTAGTTATGACTTTCGGACTTGAAATAAAAGATGGATCGCGAGAAAGGCCCTTTAGGTAAAATGGTCGCATCTAGATATGGGCAATTTTAGCCCATTTTGCACAAGATTTTTCCTCAATTTTTGTGTGGATATATTGATGATAAAGAGGATGAACTTCTCGTGGCAATCTTATCTTAAGTAAATCTTTTGTTTTTTCACGTTAGCTCTTTAACTTTTTATTGAATTAATGTTTAAGGTTATAATCTTCAGAATATATATCTCAATCCCATGACAACAAATTTTTATGCGTCAATAATCCTCGAACTGTCAGGCAGCGCGAAACGAGCAGAACTTTTTTCTCTTCCCGCTACAATCCCATACGCAATACGCATGGGCACTACCTACCATTCTCCGTTTAAAGCAACTGAGGGAGGTCTTAATTGCCTTTCAATGTTTGGAAAAATTATTTATTACTAGAAACTTCTATGAAGGACTAATTAAAGAAACTCCTTTACTTACTAACGTGGCGGGGCATTCAAACATCCGTTCTTAGTAAATCGGCGCTGTGTCTGTGATAACAGATTAATGGGCAGTTGGCCACCCCGCATCACTGCGACAAAATTAGTTTTTTTTTTTCCTGAAGGCCTCAGATCCAGATTTAATAATTTCAGGATTGCTCAAAGCCTCAAGCTAGCGCCCTTTTTTTTTTATCATCAGTTCCTTTTTTTCTGACATTTTTTGGTGCGAGACATTCCTCCAAACAGTTATGAGTTCCGTAGGTAAGCGAGTTGCGAGTAGCTGAGCCTCGCTTCGTTTTAATTATTATTCATTGATTACTGGTACAACGCCACTTGTTTCTTCTTCTCTCCTTTCCAACCTCCTCTTGGTGTCTGGAGAAAGTTCAATCAATCCAATAGAGACTGTTTTCTTCGGATGACTGGTCAATATCAATGCAACTCCGTTTCTTCTAAGTCTTAATTCCATGACGAACGTCGATATATGCGGCCCTTGCCGAGATTTTCGGGATGCAACGATGAACCGCTGCTTCCAATTGTTCCCCTGCCTCTCTGATCCCGGTGCGTTTCCAAATCTTCATTTTCTTCCTTCTTTTATTACTTTGGTTGTAGGGAAAGCTGCGCAGTTCGTATGGCACTGGAGAATTGAGTTTAATGTGCTCATAAGCTCTGCATGCCAAATGCTACTTCCGAAGCGTTGCCTATGCTAAATGCTAGATACTGTAGCTGTTTGTCATATTTATCCCTGAATTTTCCGACATTTCTCGTTGTTTTGTTCTTTTCTTTTATCTGAATTTTGGTGCCCCGATGTTAGCTCGGAGGTCGTCGTTGTACTTGAAGCTGGCCTTGGTGACGGTCCATCTGGTTTATGGGGCCGTTCTCTTCTTATTTGATGGAGCTTTGATAGAAAAAACTAAGAAGGAACCATGGTACGCTTATCCCTCTCTCATTGTGCCTTTCGTGTTAACTTTCATAAATTGAAGCAACATTCCTCGCAATGTTGCTGCATTTGATTGCAATTCCATTGATTTAATTACTATTACTTTACAAGTTCAAAAGCCAAATAATTAGAATGCACACTGTGAGGCTCCGAGGAGAAGCTACACTATTAAATGTAAACACGATTTTCTCAATTGAATGAGAAAATTTGGCCGTGGTATTAAAATATTTAAGACTAGAGCTGTGATATGCATCACAAGTTAGTTTGGTTTTGAGGAGTTAGTCACACTTTGAACATGTAAATGAAAAAGAAACCCTAGAAATGTTATAATCCGTCTACTCACTCGGCTGTTGATTCCACAAGTCTTGGATAAAAAGCTAGATTTAAGGATGCTGTCTCTGATGTCTGTCTTAACCACTGCTTGCTCTTGGGAAAAATTGGCACCAATTCCTAGTACAAGCAATAACTGGGCCTTCTACTTACTAGATAATCAGTTTCAACGAGTTGAATAACACATTAAATGATGTATGGTGGGATGATTAAAATGTCTGATAGATAATGCATCTTTTTGTATTTTCGGAAGGATGCAAATTATTTTGTGTTGTTTCTTATATTTATTTCTCCTTTCCTTTGCAAAATCATTAGGTGGGAATATATTCCTTCTTTGATTCTATCAAATAATTTGAGCATTTTGTTGAGTCTGATTTATTTTATCCCTTTTAGTTAGAGATATATAAACGAAGTCCTCTCATCCAATTTTGTTTTCACAATATAAATTTTGGATTTTGCTCTACAGGGTATGTTTTTGGACTTGCTACAATTTTTCTGACTTTATTCTTTGAATTTTATTGTTCTGCCCCCTGTCAGGTACACCGCCTTATACTTGCTGCTGCTTGCTGCTACCCTAATACTGTACTTTGTTACCTCCATGTCCTCCCCTGGGTAAACATCAAAGTGAATTGACTTCCTCTGGATGAAGCATAAATTGGATTGTGATGAGGAGCCTTGATGTTTATAAACCTATTCTTCTGACGTGGTTCTATTGCCCCCCCCCCTCTTGTACAGCTATGTCCTCGATGCTATGGCAGCTGTTAATAAGGCAAATGCTTTATACAGAAGGACAACATCTATAGCCTCAAAGTAAGCAGTCATCCTTTCCCCCCATCTTCTAAATTTTATTATTAAAAAGGAATATCAACTTATGTGTAAAATAAATTTACTTTTAAAATGTCATCTCACGGTGACATCCAATTTTCTAATGCTCAAGTAAAGTCAACCTGCTTCAAGCAAGAATGGAAGCTTTATTCTTACTGTTGATGAAAGTCAGATGGGAAGAAATGACGCCGTAGGTAATTCAATGGATTGGGCAAAGCTGGTGACAGACTTGTATCCTCCTGGAACAGCAATCAGGTAGGTGAACATTTCTCTTAAATTGTTTATGCTTTGAAATGCCCGTTGCAAGTAGAATATTGTTCTATGCTCTTTATTTTTAATGGTTTATGCTTGATTTTTTGTCTCATAAAGCAGAACCAAATCAATGAAAAGAAGTTAGATTTGACTTGCCTAAAACAGCCTTAATTTTGAAGGAAATTGACCTTGATATTCAATTTATGAGGCTTGGACCTTCCATGACGATCTTGTCATGCTTGATTTTGGATCATCTCATGTTTTGGCTGGACATAAGTCTCAATCCTTAAATCAAATTTGTTTGTCCTTCCCCATATAGTGTTAAACAGATTACTACAATTCTCATATCACATACCTTATGGATGGATGTGAATGAAGGTACACAACTAGTCTTCCAACACGATAGATGAAAGAATACAAATTTATTAGTTGTATATTCATATTGAAGTTTTCTGAGTCATAGTATTATTAGTATATGCTTATATGCATTATGTTGGAAATGTTAATAAGTCTTCAACTCTCATAAATAGTCATACCATAAACAGGTTGGAGTCATTATTACATTTGTTGAGATGCCCTAATCTAGAATTAATTAATACCATGTTTTGTCAATTATTTAGTATTAGATTTGAATATTATATTATCATATCTTAGAAGAATAAATTTGAGATATTAGGATTAGGATTATGATAGGATTCTAGGTTAGCCTATTAGCTTATATTTTTGCCTATATATAGGTCTCTTTGTATTCTCATTCATTCAAAGATTAATAATATTTTGAGGCCCTTATTTCCCTCTACTTTCAATCTTTCAAATTCCCACAACATTAAATGTGTTGGCACAAGGAACAGGTTGCATTAAATTAGTGTTCACACATTCACACAGATTGTCTAGCTTCCAGGTCATATTTTTGGTCAAATTTGCTGTTTGCTATCATATTATGCCAACTTGATTTTCTTTTAGTTATCGTAATATACGTCGTAGCGGAGGACTTGCAATATCAGCTGGCTGTTAAGTTTGTCAAATAAAAAAAAACAAATTATTGGTAACATATCACAATGTTATTTATGGAAAACCACATCTCCTTGCAGAAATTGGACATGCAGCTACTGCCATGCGGAGCAGGTATTATCAATAAAGTCTTAATTGTATCATGCTTTATGACATTGTATTATTCATTTTACATTTTTATCATTTCCAGGAAGCATCTTTGGGTAGTGATGCTGTATTCATTTGGTGAATTTTTAGTTGACAATTTTTACTTAGTCCAAACCATGCAATACTTTATGTAACTATGCGGAAATAAGTAACTAATGTTAGATCCTGTCATGCCTTGAAGTATCTTTATGAATAATCAAGTACAACCATACAATACAATCATTGTACAGTTGTTGCTGTTCTTATGGCAAAGTCCGCACTGAGCATCAGATGCCACATATATCTCTTGTCTGCACAACCATCTAGTTTAGGTATTTGTTTTTTAGTCCTTATTCAGCTTACCTTGTAAATATAAGAAGGAAGCTTAATGAAATTTCATAAAATGGAATTTTCAGGTCAATAACTTGTACATGGTTGTCTTATTACCATACAACCAAAAGTATTAATATAAAATCTGGTAAAATTCTGGAATATATTTTGTAATGTTGGATATGATGCTTCAGCTGGAAGCCTGAGAAAGCAATTATTTAAAGCACTTTGTAGAAGTTTGATTATCTATCTCTGCCTGAGTTGGACTGTTCCAACTGCTGTTTTCCTGCACTGTATGAGCTTTTAGCATGTTTCATGTTTTCTTTCCACTTTTTTTATGCATCTGTTGGCTACTACCTTTCAGATTCTAATGATTTGACCTCTTCAATTTTGACTATAAATTATTTTGTTGATGAGTTATATGCAGCCACCTCGATCAAAGCATTGTCATGATTGTGACAAATGTATTCTTCAGTTTGATCATCATTGTGTTTGGCTTGGAAATTGCATTGGCCAGAATAATCATTGTCGATTTTGGTGAGTCTGTCATGTTGAGATATATAACTCCTCATTTGCGCTCTCCCATGTATCACCGAACTTTTTCAGGTCAAAAAAATGTATCGCTGAACTTATATGTGCTTCTGTTGTAATCTTTGTTTTGGAGGAAACTTGCTATGTACTATGTATGTCAATTAAAGAACAGTTATTTTTTGAGCCGAAATACTAAAGCTGGCATGATCACTTTCTGAGTTTATAAATAATTTTTTTTTGCGTTTATTGCAAGAAATGTGGTGCGAAATCAACATCTTTCTCCCCATGAAATCTATTTTGTCATTCTGTGAGTTGCTTTTTAGGTAGTTTCATATACATCTTAGTACAAATATACTTCTCTCTAAGAAACTATCTGTTCTGTTAAAACAATTTAGGTGGTACCTTTGTGACGAGACAGCACTGTGCCTCTGGACTGCTGTATTGTATATTTCATACCTGAAGGCTCACATCACGAGGAGTTGGTACTGTATCTTTTGAGCTATTTTATGAATTTGATATTCATATCAGTTCATTTAGATGAAAATTATGCAAAATGCTTGTTCGCCAGAGTCCTCCCTTTTGAAAGAAGAGAAAATAGGAGATAAAAGATCAGTCTTAATTAATTAATATTGCTGTTCACATATCGTTTGTTTACCCATCATAAGACCTTCAGGAAAAAAATAAAAGAAAATTAAAACAAACAAACAAACTGAAGAATGTGGAGTGTCCATGCAGTTTGTGTTTATCAGAAAATGAAATCAGATTCTAACCTTATGATGTTGTCAGGTGGAAGGATGCAATCATAATACTGCTCTTAATCATGCTGTTAATTTCTCTCATCTTCCTGGTTCTTCTACTGCTTTTTCATAGGTAACAGGCTTGATTCATCTGATATTAAGTTTCCATACTCTTCACCAGATTGCTTTTATACAGGTCTTTGGTCCAGATCGTTATCTCTGAAGTTCTGATCCGATTCTTAGAGTTACTACTTTTAATTATTCTTTGCTTCTGTTTATGTTTGGGGTGTTGGAGAGTAAATATGCTGAATCGATAATGAGCATATTCTGTCATGTTTAGCATATCCTATTAAATCCTAAGAGACAAGATAAGATAATAGCTAATCAAATCTTAAAAATAATCTTCATGTCCTGATAAAATAACTTTATTTGAAGTCCTAATTATCTTAAATTATCTAAAAATAAAGATAAAGAAACATCCCGTTTCCCATTAGTAACCTTAATTAAGGTGACAAAGTCTTGGGATATGGTCATATGGAAACTGAGTATGATGTCCAAAGTCCAAACCATATCTTTTTATCATTGGCCAATAAAAACAACTTTTTATCAGCTGTCTACTAATCACCAGTGACTTTCTTTAGATTCAATTCATGATGTTCCAAATGTTGATTAGGAATTTGATATGAAAAGGAAGAAAGAGAAATGAAAGGAGATGAAGAGAGAGAATTAGATTAGAAGATGAATGGAAATCATAACTACGACTTAGTTCCTAGGATGATAGATTGGCTTCTACCGTTGTTGAATTGACTGTGCTCATAACAGACAAGATGGTGATTCTCAGAAATTTCTCATTCAACATTTTCACAACATCCTTCTTCCCAGGAGACTCTTGTAACGGGCAACACAGTTGAGACAGTTGGAAGACAGCTGTCATAACAGACTTTGAATTGCTGACTTCTTATTCTCTAACTAACCTCTAACCATTGTTTATTGCAAGTATCGATTTTATCCTGCCCATGATGCCATTATATATTATTGTATCGCTGAAAATGAGGGTGTCACTGATGTTTTGTATTTCTGCAGCTATCTTATTCTGACAAATCAGACCACTTATGAACTTGTGAGAAGAAGGAGAATTTCTTATCTAAGGTTTGATACTCCCCCTAATGTTTTTCTACTAATTCACACTATAAAATTTAATCATGTAAAGGAAAAAATTGATGGACCATGGTCCCCTATTATTTTCAGTATATGAGCTTGATGTATGTTTGTTTTTTGGCCGAATATGTTAAATGGTTAGATGTCTACATGTCTGGGATAGATGTGGTAAACATAATTTTTTGGTCTTCAGGGGGATTCCAGAGAGAGTGTATCCATTTAGTAAAGGAATTTGTCGGAATTTATACAACTTCTGTTGTGCAAGGAGAAGTGTGTACAGTTTGGAAGCACTGCCTAGTCCTCAAGAGATAGAGGAAAAGTCTATGCCTTACACATGCAAGGATGTTGTAACGTGTCGTTGTTGCTGATTATGGTGCAGTTGTTGTTGTGCTAGAAGAATAATTCCCTGAAGTTCTTATTTTGTACTGGAATGCGTCGATTTGCTTAGAGAACAGATGTACTTCGCGTTGTTGGCTTTAGGATAATCTATTTCTTTTTCTGCTCTTACCCATTCTTTCCCTCTTTTTTTTTTTGGGAGGTTGTTGTTTTTAGGTTTAGTTAATGGTAGGTATCGTGCCAGTGTTTTTGTGAATTAGATAAATTCCGCTGGGTCTTAGATTGCAGTCCCTGATATCTGTTTTTTTTTTTAAAATGACTCCTGTAATAGAACAGTTGCGCGAAGGGAAATTACGGGTTGTCATTCTTGTTTATTTAGGGGTCTGATATACAGTGTTCTTGATGTTGACATTTTAATATTTTATGCCTGACGGTTCTTAGGTACCAGAGTGTGTTGTCGATTTTATCTATTTTTTCTATGAAAATTTATTATACTATAAATTTTAATTGCATGAAGTTTACTTTAATGTGACTTGTTTTCTTGATCGTCAGATGCATTGGAGGGCTAGATTTTGCTCCTAATGCCCAGCGTTTCTGACGGAATGCCATTTCTTCTCAGTAGTAGAGTTTTTATTTTGGCGCCCAAGCATTATTTCTAGAGAAAACATGACGGAGATATTTATAGCTTCTTTTTCTTATCATCAATCAACTCATAACTGCCTAAGTCATAATGCAGTTAAAGCAGTTGGACCGAATCTAGGCCAACTGCCATCCATTGTGATTAATGCACCCCTGAGCTTCCATTCTTGCCTTCCCTCGGAAGTCGGAAGTCTAGATCCTGTCGTGCACTTCCCGCATCGCCCGTTACTAGACCCCATAACTTTACCACAATAATGGCACTCTGACAATGACTGAGTTTTTTATCATTCATTTTCTTCGCCGCAGTCACTGGAAGAGCGTGAATGCCCCTACAAATTTCAAGGATTGTTTGCACGGGGCAAGATTGTTTGTTGTTACACACTAGATTTAACGGAATTTTATCTCAACTACGTGTGGATTTGACCCGCATCGTATATTTAGTTATGGTGGGTGAGTCTCCCAACAAAAATTTTTTACATACGTCAAGGCTCAAACTTAAGACTTCGTTTAAGCGATACCAAATTACTTATTATTCGGACTAACCCTCGTTGATCACCGGGCAAGAAATTAATAAGCCGGATTCAATTTGTTTATGTATGACCCATAAATTAAGCTAACTATATATATCTGGCCCCTTTTGGTTGTCGATTTGAACAAGCATAGTTAGTCAATGGCTCCATGCGTTCATGATGGGAATAATGTTCTTATGTCTCGGTTAATTGAGCCTAGTTTTAAGTTTTCCATTGGTTGCATACATTGTCGTTCGTCAGTTTGTAACATTCAAAAGGAAAGATAATGTCACTGGTACATCTTTCGCTGAAAGGAACTGTATAACTAACAAGGAGAATGTACAAATACGAATGTATCAAATCAAGTGTTTTTCTGTACACCTGGAAAATCTTAACTTAGTTGATTCACATCCTGTAATTATAACCTTATACTCTTGTAGCCTCATAGAACTCAAGTTCATAACTAGAAACTCTTGCTCATAGAGAAACCATATTCAAAAAACACACCCGATTATTGATAAGATGCTTAAACAGACGCCCCAAACCGTTCTCAAGCTTCTCAATTCCCACCACTAAATCCTCCAGCCTCCTGTTGGCATATTGGATCTTCTGAGCCACATCGGCATCCTGGGTGGGGCTGTTCATGATCAAGCTATTAATCGCAAAATCCGCCTTTTCCAGCTCATTGATCTTGCCCTCTTGATTGTCGCTCACGAGTGCTCCTTTCTGCATCAATCTCGACAATAGAGCCCACTTGTTGTTGGGCTTCGATTTCAAGACTGGGGAAGAGAGGAAGGCAAGCAGAGAATAAAAGACGGAGCCAGTGACGATGCTCGCTTCCGTGAGAACTCGAACAACTGCGGAGAGATGGTCGTTCAGATCCAATGGGAGAAATGTTTCGAACGATGCGTCAATTTGTTTTAGCAAGAGGATAGATTTAGTGGAATTCTTCCTAGCATTCTTTCTGAGATTCCAATACGCAGAGACGTGAGCATCGAGGATGCCGGAATCTGCGAGCTTTCTCCGTCTGAGAGCGGATTGAAGATGACGAACGCCTCCTTCCATGGACAAAATGGAATCCCTAGTGTTGCCGAGGATGTCGAGGAATCTGACGGGGCAATCTAACAAGTGATCGAGCCATTTCTGATGATGATGCTGAGACAGGGCCTGCTGGGTGAGGGGCAATTGGAGGAGATCGTCGAGGGACTGATACAAGTCGGCGAGGGCGGAGAGAGCGGAGCAGACGGAATCGACGGAGGGAGAAGGAGGCGGGGAAGAAGAGAGGGAAGATTTGAGGGAGTTGAGGAGGTCTTCGGCGCGGAGGGTGGTGGGGTGAGATCTGGGAGGCAAACTAATGGATCGAAGCTTGAATTTGGAAGGGAGCTTCGGGGAGAAGGGAGCCATTGGAGATGCCGAGAAGTGAATGGGGTTATGGGGAATTTATAGATTTCATGTGGGAAGGACGACCTTTGGAGAAGGAGGAGGAGGAGACGAGGAGGATCCACAGGCGATGGCTAATGGCCAATATACGTTATGTACATATATACATATAAAAGATGGGAAAGGAGACTGCGTATTTTGTGGCAGACGAGAGAGAGTAATGAGGTCACGTCTGCCACCGGCAAAACATGGAACCATCATTTGATTTGATTTAATAATAATTGTGTGTGTTACAAATGTTCATTTAATTAAGAATGAGTCATAAATAAATATTAGTAATTCATTAGGTACAATGTGAGGTTTGTAATAATTATTTACGGAGAAAATGAATGATAGAGAAGTCTGCAGCAAATGCAAATGGCGATCCATCTCTCTCATCCTGAGGTGCTTTCAGTTTGACACTACTAGGCGCGAGACGTTGCCTCATCAAAACAATTTCTCAATAAATCCTTTTTCTTAACAATATTACTTAATTGTTCGCATGGTGCAACACAAGGATGTGATTTTGTTGTTAGTGTGACAAGGACCATTATTTAAGTTGTAACATAAAAATAAAGATGAGAAAGAAAGAATGAAGGAGGCATGGATTATGGATGGGAAGGCGGCAGTGAAAAAAGGAATTGTAAGCTAATTCCAATATAAATTGGGACATCCCCTCTGAACATGGTGCCTTCTTCCTGATAAAGATCGGGTGTACGTAGTTAATAAAATAATGATTCATTTAATTCGCTTCTCTGCCGCCCTCCCTCCCTCCCTCCGTTAACACGGCATCTTTTGTTGTCGTTTTAATGTGATCCCTCGTTTTGAATGTATTTTAATGCGATTTCCGAACCCAATACCGTTCCACTTATTGGATTTGTATCCTCTTGTCATCGTGTGATATCTCATTTGTTTATTCCATAATGTAAACACCCTCGAGGCTCTGCAGATACCAAGAAATATTGTAATGGCCGGCAAATTAAATAGAGGACATTAGCATAAAGAGAGAGAGAGAGTGAAGTGGATGTTTTGGGATTACCTATGGCCACAGGGTGGCTGTCCGGCAGAGTCAAGACTTGATATAAGCGTGACTCCGAAGCTTTTATGTTTTTGTTCCAAATCACAACACTTGTATCTTTATCATAGTATGATCGGGGCCGGGTCCACACATGTTACACGACCACCCTTTATCTGAGGATGATACGCATTTCTGGAGACGCGCTCATTACAGGTGTATAGGGTTGACCTCCATGCTCGCTCATTTATAAAAAAATAGTGTTCTTACTCCATTGAAATTCAGAGTATGGAGGCGCCTCGCTTGGGGTGCAAGCAGGCTGAGAAGATGGTAAAACAAAGAAAGCCAATTGAAGGGTGTGGGCAGCTTGAGAAGGTGATCCCACCGTTTACTCGCTGCCTAACACGTGTGCTTTGATGTTGGGGCCTGTTACCCCGGATTAAGCGGGGGGACATCCAAGTCACTAAAACAAAACACGTGTCACAACTCACAAACTCGAGGGAGGCAGGATCTGGGGCGTTGCGCCAGGCATCCAAATCTCTCCTCTTCTCCCTCTTATTTCCAACGCACCAAAATCAAAACTATACTTATTACTATTAAACTGAATATTGTTCACGTATAAATCAAAACACACGATTTGTGGTTTTGGACGCACATATATAATAAATGAAGTGAGTTAATGGAGGAGGAGGACCGTTACGTCAATGGAAAACCGGGCCTCTTGAGAAGCCCAGCATCTCGGGAACTAGTAGGCCCCTGTAAAGCCCAAGAATTAAAAGGAAAAGAAAATAAGACATCTTGCCTTGCTGATGCCCATGGGATAGCAAGGGATCAACTGCGTGTGTGGCCCCCTCCTTGTAATAAAGAGTTAGGATATAACCAACGGGGGTTGGTCCGAGTGGTAAACGGCTCGGTATCGCTTAAGCGAGGTATCGAGTTTGAGCCTTGGCGTATGCATAAAATTCTCGTTGGGAGATTCACCCACCATAGTCAGGTGCAAGACATGGGTCGGATTCGAATGTAGACGAAGTAAAGCTCCTATAAATCGGGTGGACAAAAAAACAGTTAGGATAGAGTAGTGAAAAACTATGAATTAACTACCTCGCCTCCCTTGAAACATATGATATCGTTTTAGTCTATCCCATGGTTAATAAATATCATCAGAGACATGTTATGCTTTTACGGCAATATGTAAATGCATCTTTATATCGACCGGCCTTTGTTGTGATCATTGTGTGTAGGTGCCTTAAAGAGAAATGTCTCACTTACTTACTTGAAGTATCCTTTACTTAATAGCTTTATTCATATGATGTATTCTCTACTTGGTAATCTTATTAATTGCTTCCTCATTCTCATCCTACTATTTCTTCTTTTCCAAGCTATTGTTGATGCATCCCCTATTTGGCAACCTTATCACTTCATTAATTGCTTTCTTATCCTCACATGGATCCATGACTCTCTTGAGGCTAAAGTTGAAGTTCAGGGTACACTAGCTTTTGAACTTTCAAGCTCTCCCTCTCCTTTCCTCTCATATGCTTATAATATCAATCTGAGTTTACTATTCCTTTCTCGTTGTTCTATCAATCTATCTTGTGGTAAGAAGAGTTTATTCAATCAGTTTCTCTCATCAGCATGACTCAAACCATATTTTCATTGTTTTTTTAAGTGCTTCCAGCAATCTTTGACTGTAAATTTTCAACTATAATTGATTGATAAAAAGAAGAACAAAAAACTGAACTGGTAATGTTGGAACATTTGATCTAATGCTCTCAACACATACATTGATTTATGAGGGACCAAAATCCTTCTAAAATTCGGACTCCATGATCACCCCTTAAGTTTTACAAGGTATTGATACAAGAATCCCCACCTCACTGATTTAATGAGATAGCATATTCAGAAAACACACTGTGTTTTACTACACATCTATATATGCAATCTAATCCGCACTCAATACCACTCATGCCATCGATCAATTCCTCCAAAACCCTTTGTGCTTCGTTATTTCTCCCTCTTCCAACTTGGGAACACAGGCCAACTTCACTCGCATTCCTCTGTTCCTTCTCCGATGAGAATAGTCTGGTGGGGTTTAACTTGGAGATCAAGGAGGACCCTTTCGTTTTTAGCCTCGGTGTCGACAAGAACACGAGAAGAGAACGTAATACAGAAACCGTTATGGTGCCTGATTCTTTTAGAACTCGAGCCAGAAATACCAGGTTCTGGTCTTCACCCATCTCAGAAAAGGGGCTGACTTTGATCTCCATTCGCTTCAATGCTCCGAGTTGTTTGACAATCTCCTTCTTCGCCTTCTTCCTGAAGCTCACATAAGCAGATATGCTGCTTTCAACGGTAGAATCTCCCCGTCTTCTTCTTAGAGCAGACTGAAGTGTTTGTAAATGTTCCCTGATAGCCAATACTAAATCCCTTGCAGCCCCACATGCATCCAACAATGTGACTGACCCACACAGTGCCTCTTCTACCATTTTCCCTTGCTGGTATCTCAGAAGAGCTTGTTGGGTCTGGGAAGATTGGAGGAGTTCCACCATGCAATTGTACAATTCTGAAAGAACAACTAGATCATTCTGAATCTTCTCTGCTTCCGAATTGCTTGAAATAGATCTCTCCTGACTTGGCTTTAAGTGGTTCAAAAGTGCTTGAACACTCTGGGATGATGGATGTATTCTGGTGGGCAGACTAATGGACCTAACTGGCTGATGGGAGGAGGGAATTGTGGAAGTGGATTCCATCTTTTTATCTGTTACTGAAAGAAAGTTGCTACAAATGCCTGAAATGACAGTGATGGTTTGGTCTATATATATAGGGAGAACATGTTAAGAACTAAGGATTTAAACTGTGCCACTTTTGTGCCTGCCAACTATTTGGTATAATGTGCATGTGAAGGTAATGTGGGTCTGCCTACGTTTCTGATGACTTTGTAACTTCTTCAGCCAGCAATCAGCTAACTTTAGTCATTTTATTAATCACAATTAGCCATAAGATGGGAGTACCAGCGAACTTGTTGAGAAAAAAAGTGTGGTAAACATACTGAGAACGTAAACAGTGGATACAGCGCATTGCAGTATATGTTTTGTTGCTTCCCCTCATTATCCACCAATAATTCCATTTTCTCAACCATGGCTCCATAGTATAACATACCTTTAAATGATCATTTGTATAATTGAAATTTTTTATCATAATAGCTGTTAAAAAATTCCAATTTATGCCTTCATTCAAATGATTTGAGATTTAAATAATCCTGGCTAGCTCAAACATTGTAGTGGGTCATAGCCAAAAGTTTGCATCACAAGCCTGGAATCTATGCTTGCTTTAGGGTTATTGAGGGGACAATTGAGCAATGTTCAGCTCAAATGGCTATTTTTTTGGTCAAGTGGGTGCATAATATGAATAATGGAAACCATACGGTGTTGTGATGGGAGTACGTTCGATGTTATTGGGGAGACAAGGTAGCAATGGATACAGTGCAACATCGACCTTGGGAATTGTTATGTTAGCTTTACAAAAGCATTACAGAATAGATATTCTGTTTCTTGCGTCGGATGGCTGTTGAAGGAACCAACTCAAGAGGGACAGGGGCTTGCATTGGAATCACATGATTGCTGTAGGTGAGAACTTGATTCTCCTTGTCGGCCTAAATTTCCTGCATGCATCTGTACGTTAAAACCACATTATGATTCAAGATCAATGTACCTATGATACCGGATTAGGATTAGAAAAGTAAAACTTAAGCCTGTTTCCTCTGAAATGTTGAATAAAACACGCTGTACTGAACTACTGATGCCTTACTTTTGGGTTATTTTAATTTGTTTTTGGTGGGGGGGGGGGGTGCATGTTATTTATGTATTCTTGGCAGCTTGTAATAGCGTCATTAATTAATAACCAAATTTGCCAAAACTGAGGCGCTCTGTTGGTTAGCCAATTAATCCAAAAGGTGTCATGTTATGGTAATATAAACTTCACGGGTCATAATGATGTAATTAGGTAATTGCAGGCCAGAGAAAGAGCTGGATGTATTGTTGTGTGGTGTGCAGAGTATTGCTGAGATAAGACTGCCGTTTTTGCAGAATGCATGAGACTGTTTTGTGTAAGAAGGGAAACACCATCGTCATCTCCATATGGTGCATTATGAACGATCACATGCTGCCTACTTATTTTAGATGAAAGAGACAAATTAGAGCATGGTTGTGAGCTAGCTGTAAGTAGTTCGCCAGAATAACAGGCATGCGCACAAGTTTTGGTCCCTTGCTGTGAGGCATTTTTTTCTCTTCGATGTAAACTTGCAACGATAATAAGTTGTTCTAAGGGCGGGTGTACAAAAATAGAGCAGCATCGGGAATGATAGAATGTGATTTTTTAACATGTATACTTATCTGAGAAGCATTTGTAGGAGGCAGAGGCTTGACGTCTCGGAAAAGAAGAAAAACAAATTATGAGAAGGGGATGCGGCAGAGAAGAGAAAGAGTGGCAAAGCTGAAAGCTCATCAGCCATTATTATTTATAATTATGATTATAAAATGGGAATAAAGACAAAAAGAACGATGATATGTGAGATTGTTAGAAAGTTGAATTAATTAGGTGATTAATGTTAGTCACTTGGTTACTAGATGACCCTAAGTCTATATAAAGGGTCCTAGTCTATTGGTTAAGTGTGTGAGATTATGTAATCTTCACCATAGTAAAGGAGAGGGTAACTTGGGTCTCTCCTCAAGATCCCCAAGTGGGGTTGGTTTATCTCCCTCAAGTGAGGGTAGATTAGTGTGTAATCCAAGTGGGTTACTATAATTATAATGAGCATGTTGCTCTATGGTTAATGAAGATGATAATATTCTTCTCTAATTCATATTGTTAACAGAGAGATCAAGTGATGGAACTCCTATAACCATAACCGACTTTTATGGGATTCCCCTTGCATGTGGGTCAACCCCTCGTCTTTGTCCCCCCAAAAGTCCTTCGCTTGTGTTAGATTATTCCCGTTCCTCTCCCTAATCATACACTGACATGACTCTGATGCAAATTTAATTTATTATTAACTATAATAACTCCCTTTCCAAATCCAGTCTTCTTTAATAATAGAACAGCACTAAAGGTGAAAGGGAAGAAGTAACATAAAACAAGCCCAAAATTAAATCTAAATACTGTAAACAGTGATAAAATTAAATTTTTAAATAGATTTATGAATCTAAATAAATTAATTAATTATAACTAATATAAAATCTAGTTGACTGATTTAGATAGATTAATGGATACATAATATGAATTCATCTTAGAAGATTAGATTTGATCATAATTAATTAGTTTATTATTAGATTTGATCATAATTAACTTATTTATTTAGTTTTTTTAATATACTAAAAAAATCAGTATACTATTATAACTAGGACCAAATGAAATATATAACTTTATATTATTCCTTTATTTTCACCGGAGACAGGTATGTGCCTGATTACTAATCTACCTTCACAGATGGGTATACACATTGAGTCCATGACCATGTGTCCTCCTCGAAGAAGAGAGCATGGAGTTTGAAAAACTGAAACCTTAAAGGTGGGGACACATGAAGTGCATGTTGGAGGGGGTGGTTCACGTGACTGGCATGTGTTCTCTTGTCATTTTTTATGCATTCTCATCTAATAGTAATCCAATTATAACCCCACAACTTCATTAACTATTGTCTTTTTTATGATACAAAGAGCTTTATTATAATCAGCATATAATTAATGTTAGATGCTTCATGCTTACCCCCCTTTTTCTTTTTATACAAAGATGCTTACCTATTTTTCTTTTCTTTATGAGGCTCCGTCATGAGGGCCCAGCATTTAAGGAGCCAGTCATAACTGTTCCATATAGTATTTTATGGATCACCAGATCAGCCCACACGTCGAACGGCCCAATAGTTGTCATCATCAACAACGTCGAATATATATATAACAAGTACCAACGGGGTTGGTCCGAATGGTAAGCGACTCGGTATCGTTTAAGCGAGGTCTCGAGTTCGAGCCTTGGCGAATGCAAAAAATTCCCGTTTGGAGACTCACCCACCATAGCCAGGTGCGTGACGCGGGTCAGATCCGGATGTAATCGGGGCAAAGCTCCGGTGAACCGGGTGGGCAACCAAAAAATATATATATATATATATATATAACAAGTCGAATTTTTTTACCAAATCGTGTGAACCCAACTTTTTTTTTAAGAATTTTTTATAATAAAGAAAAACCAAGTTGAATTTGGTTGCATGAGGTGCAGGTCATTAATCCGAGTCCTGATAATGAATGGTTCACCAGATTCCATGCAAAGCATAATGCGGAAGTTCAGTTGAGAGCAGGGTAATTACAATCAGGGCACGTTTAGATCAGTGGAAGGCCATTAGCTGATAAGACAAAGTTTGAAATATTGTAGTTTGCTTTATATAGTTGATGATACTGTTCTCTAGACCGTGTTTGAGATAATATTCACTTTTTATTTCATAGTAATTGGTTGATAGTACATTTGGAGTTGTAGATGGATGTATGAAAGTACGTAACGTTATTCCGATGAGATGGAGAAGTAAGGAACTAAAGAGGGAAGAAGGCAGGTGGCGGTACTTAGTACTGTAGGGATCAGGCGGAAAGGCCTTTGGTTATAGCAGTCCAAGTTGTTGCCATAGCCGACTCCCATTATATCACACTACCTCTTGTAAAACCCTATCCTGTCCGCCACCCTGTTATCTTGGCCGCGCCCGCGCTCTAGCCCGCACCCTGGATTGTAGAAGATTTCACTTGATGGGCGAAAAAGTACGCTGTGCATGGAGATGGAGGATCATTTGAAATCGTCTGATTGCTGAGTCAGTATCCATATTCCGTCAATGCTTTATTACAAATATTATGAGATCACGGGCTGCGCAACTAGGCCTCAGTAGATACTCTCCGGTTGTTGCTGTCCAACTTATCCCGGGGCTCACTCCAAATATGCCACATCGTCTCTTGCATAACCCGATCCGGCTGTCAACCCGACGTTCCTGTCCGCGATCAGGCCCTCGGCTCGCTGACTTGTCAGCACCTGATGGCGTCCACGTGCCTGTGATCGCATCCCCGCTTGACGGCTTGTTTGACTTTTTTTTCATCCAAGCCATGCATATCGCAATCCGGGTTGTTTATCAGATCTTGCCCATTAGTCCATAACTGTAGTTGCTGAACAGGTCAAAATGGAAAACTTGGGTCAAGTCAACACTCTCTCTATCACCGAAGTCTTGTAACAGTAGGTGAAGTCAATGGAACGAATGATGATTACTTATGAGGAGTGGGTGGGTTTAAAATAGAGATGGGAGTTGAATGGGTCGTAGAGCAGCGCAGCAGGGCAAGGCGAATCTATCAGGTTGTGTGGCAAAGCAATATCCCCGAATGAAACGAAACACACCAACGAGCTTTATCCATGTCGCAGTAATCCAAGTCTGAGCCCAGAAAGCAGCCACTGTGCACCAGAATTCACTGCAACGACAAGGAAAGCCAGGAAAGAGTACGTACACTTGCTTCATTTGGTATAAAATTCAGAGTAAATTAGAAACCAAGAAATACGGGCCACTTCTGGACTGGTTTGAGTTAATTTCCTTTTACTCCACGACTAATATGCTGATTGCTTGAGCCTTTTCTCGTGTGTATAGTATCTACATTCTATGTATACTCTTTTGTTGGTTCCTCCCTTGTGTTTATGATTGTATTCAAAACGATGGATTCCCAATTTGGTCAAAGGATGCATATTTTACGAACTAAAATTTAAATTTTTATTAAAAGATATAGAATGAATTCTTTTTTAGAATTTGTACTTAAAGGACATGTTATAACATGTGGCTATAATATTTATAATAAAAGAAGACCCGTGAGGTAGAGGTACTGAAACAAAAGAAGAAAATATAAAATAGGTGGGTTCAGACTTGAGAGGGATGTTAGTAAGGAAGTTGAAGGAAAAGGAGAGAGAGAGCCCTGAGCCGACGGTCACGGATGTCTCCCAGCTTAATTAAGTTATGTATAGATACAAAGACGACAAAGGGCGGCTGCTAAATATAGGCCACACCCTGCCACACAAACATGTCGCCTTCCTCCTTCCTCCTTCCTCCACCATACAAATAGAAACCAAAGGGATCAAATTAAAAGGCCACTTTCCGCTTCTCTTATTTTAAACCAACCATTCAAGACGGAAAATGTTGGTATCACTGCTGTCCATATATATATATATATAATAATGTCGTCATTATCATATCAACAAAGTAAGTCGCGTACAGAGATCAGTATATATACGGGCTTACAGAAGCCCCCCGGCCATCTGATAAAGGCTGGGGATCTATGTGTCTTGATCAAATGTGGATCATGTTTCCTAATTCAATTCAAAGACACATAGTGGCGCATGCCCATATACGCAAATGAGAGCTGATGTCATAATCACGAATTCACCATGCAAGACACGGCCGATTACTCACCATTATCCTGCTGATGGATGACTCCATTCAACCCCTACTTGCGTTTTCATCAAGTCTAGCACCTTCAATACGCTAGCATCATTTTTTAATCTTTTTTGTGGCCAATATTTGTAATCAGGATAAGATCTTTTGAAAGAACTATACCCTAAGAGTTAACTGCAATAATTAGAGTTAAATAATCCAAGTTCTTATGAGGCCTTCTTTCAAGGTGGACAATATCCTCGTTTTTGTGGGAAAAGAACCAAAATCGCATGCTTCAAATCAAGCATATGACTTGGAGTTCACTGACATATTTTAATACATAGTCTTAAAGTATATACGCGGATCTATCCTGGGGTTATTTATAGGCATAGCAGTGGATTCCTGTCGGTTTCCCTAGGTTAGGTGTCATGCCTTGGTTGGATCCCAAGTCAGAGGAACTCGCGTTTACAGTTAAGAAGGCGAGATTAATCATATATAATTGATGATTAAGAAGAGATGTAATCGGGTGAGGAACTTGATGGGCTTAGGGGGTATTTTGGGGCCCAAATAAAAAGAGCTGGCACTTATTAAATCTTCATCATATCTGGCACTATGTACTGTGTAGAGACTAGAGACTGTTGGAGCTGAAGGCAAAGACTATAACCATGAATGAAGCTCTGTCAGCGTGCTCTGCAAATTACGTGCCTTTGACGCCCATCATTTTCTTGGAACGAGCGGCCACCGTGCACGCCGATAAGCCGTCCATCGTCTACGGTGATGTCAGATTTTCATGGAAGGAAACCCATGGAAGATGCCTCAGGCTCGCTTCTGCTTTGCTCAACCTGGGGATTTCTCACCCTGATATTGTAAGTTCATTCCCCTTCTTTTCTCTTTATTCCTCTTGCTCGTTATATGAAATGATCTCTAGAGCTCAAGTTCTTAAGTATGCGGGAGGTTATATATGGTTGTTGCCCGTAGTAAAAGTTTAGCTCATCTTAATTATATGCCGGTTAACGGAAACTGGAAACACGAGTGTAATATGCAGATACATATACGCTAAAGGGCTTAGGGGTTTGTCAACTAGAGAGGTAGATGATAGATAGGTGGGCCGTTGAGGGAGGAAGATGGGAGAATCTTGGTTGTTTAGAGTGGAGGGGAAAATAAAATGTGTGACGGGTCCACTTGGGAAAATCGTATCATGATCAAATTCCCTTTATCTACACAAGACTCTGTAGCGCCTGATTAGACGTAATTGCCCCAAGACTAGAGCATGATTCACGTTTTTGGTCGCTGTCCACACTTATTCGGGGGGACATCCTCTGCAATTATGTATATTTCTCTTTACTATGGAAATCAATTAGGCATACAACACATTATATCCTAGGCAGTGCGTCTCCCTTACATAAAACAATAGTTGGCGAGGAAGGCGTGGTTTAATTAATACTTTCTCCCTCCCTGTCTTGTTTCCTCTTTTTTTTTTTTACCTAAAACTTTGTCACTATCTCCAACAAACCTTTGTTTGGCTCCGCCTTCTGATATCCTCCGCCATGTCGCTGTCTTGTTCCTTTACCCATCGCTGCTATCGCTATGCAATTTTCCCATTTCTTAATTACCACCGCCTCCTTATTATAATATATCTCGCTCCTTCTTCCTCATTCCTATCTCGTCTCTCACCCGTGGATCCCGGTCATTACCCTTATCCCCCATCCACTTCTTACTTTTCCCATTGCAACCTCATTCGATGATTATCACTTATCACTCTCCAACGTCATTATTATTATTATTATTATTTGGTTATCCAACCCCTTTTCCTTGTCATTAATTTTCTCTTTTTGCTGCTCCTTACTACATAGCACATTCTGTCACTTGAGAACTTTGGTTTACTGCTACACTGATGCCGTACGTTCTATTTGGATTGGCCATGTATTATTCGTTCAGTACAGTTGTATTCTACAATCATAAATAGCTCAATTTGCAATTCGTTAAGTAGGTTGCAGCTTTGGCGCCAAATATTCCGGAGCTCTATGAGCTGCATTTCGCGGTTCCGATGGGCGGGGCAGTTATTTCTGCACTCAACCCCAAATTGGACGCCACCACATTGTCTGTGATATTGGAACAATTAGAAGCTAAAGTTATGTTTGTGGACTATCAGTTCGTTGAAGTTGTCCTCAACTCGTTCAACATTATGTCCCAAGGAAAATGCAAGCCTCCCATGCTGGTTGTCATCCCAGATCATAACAACCAACCATCTTTCATTCTTAAGAATCTGCCTCCAGACACCCTGAACTTCAACCAACTGCTTGAGAAGGGAGCGGCAGATTTTGAGATTAGAATGCCGAGCAACGAATGCAATCCTATATCGGCGAATTATACGTCAGGATCCACGGGAACTCCTAAAGGAGCCATGTACAGTCACAGAGGAGCCTATCTGAATTCATTGGCGGCAATCTCGCGGTTCGATGTGAAACCAATGCCCGTGTTTCTGTGGACGGTGGACATGTTTCGCTGCAACGGGTGGTGCTTTACTTGGGCAATGGCCATTCTGGGTGGCACCAATATTTGTCTCAGAAATGTCACCGCCAAAGCCATGTTCGATGCAATCTCTCTTCACAACGTGACCCATTTCTGCGGTCCACCCGCACTTTTGAACATGATCGCAGATTCACCACAAAGTGAACAGAAACCTCTGCCTCTGGGTGTGAATATCACTGTTGCTGGAGTTCTACCTCCCTCCCAAGTTCTTTGCAAGGTGGCAGAACTTGGGTTCAGTGTGAATGTTGGATATGGCATGACAGAAGCAATGGGTCCAGTGCTGGTGCGACCTTGGAAACCAAATTCAGGCGATGATGAACTCCTCACGGAACAAATCAGTTATGGAGATGAAGGGTTGCCCATATTAATGATGGAAGGCATAGATGTGAAAGATCCAAACACAATGGAGAGTACTCCTTGTGATGGGAAAACCATTGGTGAGATTATGTTTAAAGGCAACACTATGATGCTGGGGTACCTTAAGAACCAACAATTAACCAAGGAAGCTTTTAGAGAGGGATGGTACAGAACAGGGGATCTTGCGACGAAGCAAAAGGATGGTTCCATAAGACTGAAGGACAGAGCAAAAGATATAATATATTCAAAAGGGGAGGCTGTGAGCTCGCTTGAGGTGGAAGCTGTGTTACTGAGCCACCCGAAGGTCCTGAATGCTGCTGTTGTGGGGAGATGTGATGAAAATATGGTGGAGTCGCCCTTTGCAATTATCAAATTGAAAGAAGGATGTGGGGAAAACGTGGACGATATTATCAGGTTTTGTAATGCTAGGTTGGATACTCATATGGTTCCTCAGAGTGTGGTTTTTGGAGATTTGCCTGTTAATTCAACCGGCAAGGTTCAAAAATTTCTCATCAGAGAGAATATCAAATGCGGTGGATGATCTCCTCCATAATAAGTACGCTTGGCAGTAATAAGAGGGATCTCATATGTCTTATATACAGACACCCACTTTTTAATTATAATTCTCGAAAACATTACTGTTCTAGTTTATATTTTGTGGTGTAATCTATTTTAAATCCTAACTGAATTAACTACCTACTATACTTATAGTTAGTTACTTGTCTAAAATGTTTATGACGTATTAGTTGGTTCAACTGTGCAATTTAGTCGGGAATTAATTATTTTCATCCTTTATATTTCAATTCACTCTATTTCTTTGAATATTGTAATTTTGATGCCATGAATTCGCTCATTAGGAGTTCCCCAAGACAGACAAATTGTATTGATTTGATAACTTGTGGGACTAGAGAGAACGTGTTATTCGCTTATCAACCAATAGCTGGGAATAAGAACAGCAAAGAAACAAATTACAAATTGGGAGACTGCCTTTGTAATGAAAAGTGAGTTTCTTTAAAAGCCAATGGCCTCTTGCCGCCACTGATGGTGACACATTACACAGGTGGATTGTGGTTTAGATTCTCTGTTCTCCAACTTTTTTGGGGATAATTATTCTTCAATCTTGTATAAGACGATATTACAGAATGAGTTTCTCCCATATGTGACCAAACAGTATTCTTAAATCTTAATTAAGTAGGCTCCTGTTTAGTAGGCGCCACTCTGTATATGGATTTTGGTGGTCAAGTAAGGTTGCCCATGGCCTTGGCTTTCTCCCTCAAATCATATTTTTTATCTTTCCTGTTGCAGTTTTTGGCATGTCCTCAATAACAACAGTTTTTTGAGCCATGTAATGGGGCATATTGTCTCGACAAAAATCAATTATTTCTTGAGCATCTGCATTAAACCCCTATTTCATACTCACAAATGCACAAGGCGTTTGCTCCCAGTGATCATCTGGCCTGTCCACAACTGCAGCTTCTAGAACTACTGGATGGCTGTATAAAACTGTTTCAACCTCCACTGAGCTAATATTCTCTCCCCTCGATATTATTATGTCCTTGAATCTATCCTTAATCTCTATATAGCCATCGGAGTGTTTCACTCCCACATCTCCGCTATGGAACCACCCACCTCTAAAAGCTTCCTCTGTTGCTTCTGAATCTCTCAAATATCCACTCATCACCGTGTTTCCTTTAAACATTACCTCGCCCACTGTTTTGTCATCGGCTGGGACGCTTTCCATGGTGTCTGGATCTTTTACGTCAATAGCATCCAAAGCCACATGGGGAATTCCTTGTCTAGCTTTTCTCTTGTATTTTTCTTCCGAGCCATAGAATCCCACTCAGGTCTCCATTCAAAAGAAGTCCCGGGACCATATGTTTCTGTTAGGCCATAAAGGTGAGATACACTAAAGCCAATCTCCTCCATCTTGGGTAGGATTTGCGGCGGTGGTGGAGAACCACCTGTCATCACCACCACCTTGTGGTTGAGTGGCCTTCTATCAGTCGATGCAGAGTTCACAATCATATTCAAAACAGTAGGAGCTCCTCCCATATGTGTCACCGTATGTCCTGTCACCTTATCGAAGATGTCCTTTGGAGAGACTTTCCTTAGACACATATTGGTCCCGCATTGAGCTGCCACTCCCCAAGGCAAACACCACCCATTGCAGTGAAACATAGGCACAGTCCAAAGATAAACAGGCATAAAGCCAATCCCAAGGAGAAGAATAGTTCCTAGAGTATTCAAATAGGCACCCCTGTGACTATAAACAACCCCTTTTGGCCTAGAAGTGGTACCTGAGGTGAAATTCACACTTATTGGATCAAATTCACTACTTGGTCCCACAATCTCAAACCCACTATTTCCCGTAGCTAGTAGCTCCTCATACTCATAGCTGACTGAACTAGTGTCAATGGTAGGTGGCCAGTCAGAGTCAGTGATTAGAACTAAAGTAGGCAAGTTTCTTGCTCTTTTTCTTAGCAGGTTCAATGCTCTCCTTGCAACTTCGAGAAATTGATAGTCTACAAAGAGGACCTTCGCTCGTGAATGTTCTAGAAGGACAGAAGCCATAGCTCCATCAAGGCGTGAATTTAGAGTGCAAATAATTCCTCAAGCCATTGGTACATCAAAATGCAGCTCATACATTGCAGGGACATTAGGGGATAAGGTAGCAACCTGTTTGGAGAAAATACAAAAAGTAGCATCAGTGGTTCAGATAGGGGATTCCAAGTCCAACATCCTTAACAATTCCACATTTTTTCAAATCAGGCAAAGAAATGGTCATCCCAGCTCTGCCAATGAAAATGACTCGTAAAAGTCGCAAACTCACAACGCACGAATCGGCATAAATTTTAGATGATAGTGTGTTCTTTTGTCTAGCTTCGATTCTTTTGGGAAATGGGCTCCTAAATATAAAAAGATCATGCAACGAGTACGAGACACAGAAAGAGGTTTAACCTTGGACCGTAATAAGGGGGGGGGGGGAATCTTGTACGTTGGAGCTGGCCCATCAAAACGACGAAACCGGGCATAAATTTGAAAACTCAGAATCGTAATCATAAATGCATGTTCGATCAGATTGAGGAGTGATAAAGTTGCTAGAGATTACAAAATAAACCAGAAATTGTATCGCTCAAATCATATTGATCAAAACTTCTCGTATATAACTAAGGGTCAAAAGGATAGGACTCACCACATCCCCGCGGGAAATCCCCAACTGAGTCAGAGCAGAAGCTAGTTTCAAGTATCGTAGATGGGTTTGGCCCCAGTTATCTTCGGAACGTCCACAGAGAATAGAGGTTGTGTGGCTAGAGACATTAACCGCTCTTTCCAAGAAGCTTACAGGAGATTTAGCGCAAGGTTTGAGTATTTACACGTAAATTAGGAGGAGGAGGAGTGTAATTTGCTCTGAAGAATCGGAAGAGACGATTCCAGGGAAGGTTCTTGAGGGAATGGTTTCTTCATGGTGATGAGAAAGCAGGGTGGAGGATGACAAGGTATTGGAATAAGGAAATTCAACGTAGAAAGATAAATGTGAAGTTTGAAGTTTGGCAAAGACTCGTTCTCGTATTGAAAGGGACAAGAAGATCAGGAGAAGATCGCGTCAAGAATCGTAGAGGAGAAGCAACAGGGATCGTTTGATGGCGGATGCATTTTGCTGTCAGGGACGGGAAGGTTGGGAAGAAATGGGAAGCGTATTATTTCCTGCGAATGGGAAAGAGACAAAGGACTGATCCGTACAGCAAGGATCGGACTTCAAAATAATGTTATCCTGTCCTTTTTTTGTGCGCACCCTGCGAGTATAGTGAAGCTAAAAGTAATTGTCGCGAGCCCAACAGAATAAAGAACTCACCACAAGACCGCGGGAAATGCCCAAGTGGGTTAAGGCGGAATCACACTTGGAATCAGCATACACTATGGACATCAAATAAATAGCTCGATATCGTTTAAGTAAGATTTTAAATTTAAATTTTGGTATATATAAAAAAATTTTATTAAAAAATTCACCTACATAGGTATAATATGGAGTTAGATAGAAATGTAGTTTACAACTAAAAAAAGAAAGGCATACACTAGGACTCTAGGAGGTTGCGTCTGCGCATAAGTTAGTGGCTCTCTCGAGGAAATTAAAGGGAGACGGAGGCCCGTAGCTCCTCCTGCGTTGAGCGTGAGTACTTGTTGCGTACATTAAGACGTGAAACGCGTCTGGGGTTGATGTTGAACGACGACGCCAAGCTGCAAACGGGAAAGCTGTTTATGTTGAAGCTGAGATTCATTATCTCTTACACTCGTGCCCACGAACTCGCATCTTTGCATTCCCCTGTATATACTACCACTCCCTCCCTCCCCCAACCTTATTATTTCCCAAATATGGTAGGCACTTACGATAATTCACGTGGCACTACCGAGCCTCACACAAACAACTCCACAAAATTAATAAACCTTTTATCTCACTAATTTCAAGATCTTGACCCCACTTAATTAAAGAATATTTATCTCTTCATCACCATGAAATCAAAATCTTTTTCAGTTTTTAACAATTTGGATGGTATACTCTTCCTTTCCTGTTGACAACTCAAGAACATGAGATGCACAAGCTTTGCGGGCTCCAAACGTATATTGGTATAGATTTGACACGTGTTTTCCCTTTAAAGAGGGTTGGCGGCATTATTTAAGTCATTCATCGTCAAATCCGATTTATTTTAGGCCAAAAACTGTGAAATGCGTTGATTGATGCACATGTCCATTGCCACTCCATCTATAAATCATTTTCCACAAGAGTTTCATATTTCAAAACATAAGTCGCTTTACAAAAATTTATGGAGTCTTAATTGCTTTGTTAAGAAAAAAGCCCTTCTTACCAATTTCTAATAAAAGAATAAAGAGAGTACATGTTCTCCAAACTCATGATATTTATATTTAGAGTGAAAATAAAAATAAACCTCCTTTCTTTTTTGTTGCCCACCCGGTTTACCAGAGCTTTACCCTGACTACATCCGGATGCGACCAGCGTCGCGCACCTGGCTATGGTGGGTGAGTCTCTCAACAGGAATTTTTTGCGTACGCCAAGGCTCGAACTCGAGACCTCGCTTAAGCTATACCAAGTCGTTTACCACTCGGACCAACCCGTTGATTAAAAAAAAAAACCTCCTGAATCAACCACAACCACCCCCAAGATAGGGGGCTAACCTCCTAAATGTCCTGGCCACTAGCCCACTAAGCAGTGAGTAACATTTTTTACTCGTTTAAATAACGATGCAAGAACACATCCAACCACCAGCCTATTGTGTCATTTCATACATATCGCAATTACTAATCTAATCTATTAGATGTAGTTCGCGCTATTTATAAACAAAATGAACTAATCCCGGTTGGTATTGAGAATTGGCCTAGAATATGAAAAAGAATCGTAACTAAACCTTAAAATAACATGTTTAGTATATCAATAAAATCATGGCTCTTCTATCCTACCCCCTCCACCGCCTTACCCCGTTCTAGCCCCATGGAAAAAAAAGATGCAGGGTTTTTTGTAAGAGAGATGATTTTATTCAAGACCTGCAAATTGAAATTCTTAAAATTCACCTGACGTTTCTCCAATCCCGTTTCTCATATAACATCAATTTATTTATTTTTCTCAGATGAAAATTGAATGTAGACTGCTGCGCTGCATTCAAATTCTGTAATTTGATATAGCAGCAGGCGAGGAAAATCCGAGGGTAATAATGGCGCAATCCAAGACCAAAGAGCGAGCAGGGAAAAGGAGGGAGACAAAATTTTGATTCATTGTATTAAATTGGAATGATGCCAAACAAGTGTCAACTCAAAATGGCGAGTTGAATTAAGAATGGATTATTGAAACAATATGAAAGATGGATGAATATGTATATATATATAACAGAGATGAGTTCTTCAGTCTAAGGCAGCTATGACGGCATCAACAATGTCTTGGGTGGTGCTGGAACCTCCCAGGTCTTTAGAGCGGTGCTGCCCCTCCAGTATCACTGCTTTCACAGCACTCTCCAATCGGTCCGCAAACGCCGGGAACTGCAGATGCCGCAGCATCATCGCTGATGACAGCAGCAGCGCCACCGGGTTCGCCATCTTCTGCTCCACCAGCATCTCATTCCCAACATTCCCTGCCGAAGCCCCTTGCTCAAACACCGCATGATCTGCCCCAACATTCCCTCCCGGCATCACTCCTGTGCCTCCTGCTATGCCTGCCGCCGTGTTCGCCACTAGGTTCCCATACAGATTCGGCGTCACCTATATATATATATATATATCAAGTTCCAAATTCATTCTAACATTATTAACTTCATATATCTAGAGATATGCTCGATCCTAAAATCCCTTCTGTCATTCACAGTTACAGGGGAGGTAAGCAAACATTGATTTTAATGTTTTCCAATTCAAAGAGTATCTGTCACAACCATCTGAAGTAATTTCCTTCCAAAAACAGAAAGGCAAACCCACATCCGCCAATTCCTCAAACAATAATGAGATACTAAAACACCAATAGTGCCACAATTTCACCATAGAGTTGACCCTTCCCCCAGTAATCTGACAGTAGTTCGCAAAACAATCATGCATAGATAGATGAATGGTGTCTGCTCCATAAAAATCACACGAACAAATAGTTATAACGAAAAAAAAAGAAGAAGCATAAAATTACATACCATGACATCAAACTGCTCAGGTTTTGAAACAAGTTGCATGCAACAGTTATCCACAATAATTTCGTTATATAGGATTCCGGGGTAATAGCTGGCGACCTCTCTACAGGATTGCAAAAACAAACCGTCTGCGAGCTTCATAATGTTTGCTTTGTGCACCGCAGTCACCTTCTTTCTATTATTCAGGTAAGCATACTCGAAAGCATATCTGGCAATGCGCTCTGAACAGAACTTTGTTATTACCTATAGCAACACAGTAGTATGAAGACATCATTATTCAGTATAGTCACTCATGATCAACCGCAATGCGGCATTAAATAGAGAGAGGGAATTAAGAAGGAGAATGGAAATCCTCATAATCAATCAAACTGATGTCTGAGCCACCTAGTACTCGAAGGCGGTGTAAATCAAATGAAAAAAGGAACAGAAAAGGAGAAAGAACGGTTAACTAATTAACAATGTGCTCCTCAGAAACTGCGCATAGAGCATATACAGGGAAAATCAAAGCAATCGTTTTGTTTTAAAAAGAATACCTTGAGGCTTTCGACAACGCCGGGGACGACCTCGTGCTCCAAACCGGCGTACTCGCCCTCGGTGTTCTCCCTAATCACGACGATATCGACATTCTGATGCCTTGTGGTCAGCCCTGGAAGATTGAAACAATTCACGAGCGAAGCATACAGATCAAGCTCTCTCCTTAGCTGCACGTTCAACGAGCTCACTCCTCCCCCCATAGGCGTAGCCAAACCGCCCTTCAAGCACACTTTGTTCCTCTTGATTGAATCGATCACTTCCTGTGGCACTCTCTTCATGTCCCCTCGCACTTCATATTTCTCGAACTGCAGGGGCGCGTGCATCGCCTCCATCACTTGCTCGACGGCGCCGGTGACCAGAGGCCCTATGCCATCTCCAGGTATAAGGGTAACGGCACGTGTAGACCCATCACCGGGCCGGGGCATGTACGTGATGGATCGCTTGGGGTTGAATCTGCTGGAGCATGAGGACGATTGTGATCTGGTGAAGATTTGTTTAAGGAGCGGTGCGCATCTTCTCGCCATTGATGGCAGGCGTGACGAGGTAGCTTGCTAGGGTATTCAACTTTCAGAGTGGCTTCTTGGTGATCCGAGTTGCCATGAAAAGCCTCACGCAAAAACGGGAGCGAAAACCTTGTAGAGAACAACACTGCTTCCTTTCGTTGCTGGTTTTGTGTTCCCAGATTTAATTAAATATTATCTCCTGGAACAAAAATTAAACCTCAGTTTTATTTTTCTCATTTAATTTCTATTTGGATGAGTTTGGATATATATTCTTAAGAGAATTATAATAAAATAAAGATATTTATTAGGAATGATCGTCAAAGTTTTATTTATTTAAAAGGATTAGTTATCCAAATAAAAATTTATAATTATTAAATTTTTCTTTACTAAAGTTCCTATATTCACTCCCACATTTTATTTTTAAAATTGATATGATTTTTAAATTTTTTTATATTTTCTCCCACATCTTATTTTATTGATTATATTAAAAAAATCATAATATTTTTTTAAGCTTACAATCATGATTATCACTTCCGTATAAGAAATATAATAAGATTATTTATATTTTAATTAACTATATTAACATTATATGAATTTTTTATTTTTAAAAATTACAAATTTATTCTAAAATTAAAATAAATTATACAAACTTCTCTTGAATGGTTTAAAACTGTGATTTTTTTTTAAATTTTTTAGATATGTATAAAATTTCTTTAACATTATAAACATCTCAAGTTTTCTAAATTTATATAATTTTTATTTTCAGTTAAAGTTTGTGTCAATTTTAAATAAAATTATAATTTTAACAAACTTGAGCATTTTTTTCAATATCTACGATTAATTTTAAATATTGAAATAAATTTTGTTTAATTTATTAAAATTTAAAATTTTATATTAGTTAAAAATAGAATTTAGGAGAAAATATAAGGGGTTTTAGTAAAAGACAATTTAGTGAGTTTAAATTTTTATTGTAGTCTTTTAAAATAATTAAAACTTGTATGATTCTTTTCAATAAATATTATTTACTATAGGTTTTTTATGCTAGTTCTCCCTACATTCATATGTTGCGTGATTGCACCCATTTACCGTAGGTTTAACTGACAAAAAGGTAAGACATGCGACTATTTAGAGCGTGTTTGAATTTTGGGAAGTGCTATTTTGTTGTAGTTCCAGTCGTGGTGTTTGGGGAAGCATCCTAGCTCCTAGGTGCCTAAGTTTACGTTTGAGGGTAATAGACGGCTCGCCTTACTCGACATTGATATCGTCTAAAAGGAAGGAAGATTTCGCCTTACCATTAGATCGTAAGTGAGCCCGATCCCTTTTTAAAAAATTTGATATAAAAAAAAATGTTGCGTGACTGCGTCTTATAAATAAGTTCATGAAATTATAACAATAATAAAAAAATAATTTCAAGATCCTACAATTCATCCGTCTCTTCTCTTTAAAGCTATTCAGAGTACGCTTCAATTTGAAGGTATTCAACTAGTTATGTGCGTACCAGATATAATCGCTGGGCTCAGGCAAAATTTAGATACTTGGTTGAACGAATAGGGAGGATCGTAAAAGAACTCAACGATTAAGGTGCCTTTCAATTGATGCAAAGGTATTTGGAGAAGACAAAATATCCATAAGTTGATTTACGGTGATCTCTTAATTATATATCACGTGATGAGATAGGATATTGAGCTTCATATTGTTTTAAATTTAATAATTGGAAATATTTTTTTAAAAATTAAAACTAAGAATATATCTTGTTATGAAACGTTGTCGAATAAATAATCAATTTTCTTGTTCTTGACCAGAAACGAACTGTGGTCTGAATTGATCGCATATTTATATACACGATCAGAAGAATAATGTAACCGATTATCGATTACAATTAATTTGTGCATGCAAATCTTACTATGCATGTCCTCAGAGTTAACATTTCCACGTCCAACTAAAAGGTATCATACTGTTCATCATTATAAACAATATTCCTATAATACACACGTTCATTTGATATATGGTGTGTTTGATACTTCAGAAACTACAGTTTCAGAAATTTTTTTAGACTAAATTTTAGTTTAAAATTTTTTTAAAATAAATAGCTATATTTATCTATAAATATTTTTGGGCAAAATCATAATTTAAAATCATGATTTTAAATAAGCTATTAAAAATAGCTTTTTCAATAGTAAAAGAGCTTATGGACTATCTAATTACTATTTTACCCCTACTTTTTCTTATACCCTCTCTCATCTCTCCTACTTTTTCTTACACCTTCTCTCCTCTCTCTTATATTTTCTCTACCTCTCTCCTCTCTCTTACTTTTAATCAAATCATACCCTTTTTGATAATTTATCAATATAAAAAGTCATTCTAAAAATAACTATCTAAACACTTATTTATTTAAAATCATTTTTTTTTCATAAATTTTTCTCTAAAAACACTTTTTTATAAGTTATCCATAAATTATTTTTTTTTATAAACTCTTTTTTAAAATCCCCGTCCATAGATTATTTTGTCGTATCTCTTCCGCCATTAAACATTTGACCTCTGAAAGAAGAGAAAAGCAGGATGTAACGGCTGAGCCTCACCCTCACCCTCACGTACGCCCAAGGACCCTGAACCATCCCTAGTGCCATTTTCCTTATTTTCATGGTTCATGGACACTCTTGCCCCTTCTATCCCATTTCTCTATTATTCCACCTTTTTCTCTCAAACGGCTGCAAACGCAGCACCACACCACCAACTTGCTACTCTTAGCACCACCACCACCGCCAATTCCTCAACTTCTTTTCCTTGACAGTTCCTCCCATCCTTCTCTTTATCTGCTTGCATGGCTTGTATGAGCCACGAGAGCTGGGTTATCTCCCCTCAATCTTATCAGGGACTCTGCCCCTCGGTGGCCCAGAGCTCCAAAACAAAACTGACGAACCCAACAGCTTCGACTTCTTGTCTCCGGCTTATCGGTTGGAGAGAGTTTTCCCGTATGTGCTATGGGGATCCCCAACCCAGATTCCGACCCTGTCCTGGCCTCTTCTGTAGATGATTCACGTGGGGCTGATCTGATTTGGGACGCCGTCAGACAAGAAGCTAAGTTGGAGGTGCGCTATAACTGGGCATTTGTAGTCGGCTTTCTTCTTCTTCTTCTTCTTCTTCTTCATTTCTATTTGCTGGTTGCATTTTCTGATTCATCAAAATCAGAGGATTTGCTTGGACGCTTCACTATGTAATTCCATTGGGTTTTAAGATTTTATCTAGCATCTCATCGGGGTAAAACAAGAGAGAGAAAAATGTTGCGTAACGCCTTAACTATCGTTGGAATCACCCGCATAAGAGGGCGCGATTCCAGTGGGGTTCAATCTAGAAACATACGAATCACTTCTAGTCTTCTAAGCACTTGTAATGGAGATTAACTCACACTGGACGAGTTGTTCGAAATATGCTGCACGTCTATTTTATCACATATTTTCCTATATACTTGAGAAGTAGGCATCATCTCTAGAATTTTCCTTTTTTGGGAGGATTTGGATCGGTCAATTGTAATTCTTTTACGCTGTTTATTTGAAATATTGGAAAATTCATAAATTCCCTGTATGCACTTGTTATGATCAAATATGTGTAGTTGAATGCTTCATTTTTCATATTTGGTGAGGGTCGGAGTATCTTTGTCTTTCTAAATCCTTATTAGTATATATTGTGCAGGCAGAAAAGGAGCCAAGTTTAAGTAACTTTTTGTATGCCAGTGTTTTATCTCATGATTGCTTGGAGCAATCCTTAGCCTTCGTTCTTGTCAATCGTCTCCAAAATCCTACTCTTTTGGCGACTCGGCTGACTGATATATTTTGTCATGTGATGATGCATGATAAAGGTATCCAAAGATCAATTCGCCTGGATGTGCAGGTATTTTTATTTTATCTGTTCATGTTTTCTGGCATCTGATTGAGGTTAGTCTATATATGAATGTGGACTTCATCGCAATCAATTTTGATTCCTTTGTGGTTTCATTCCTTCTACAGGCATTTAAAGACCGGGATCCTGCTTGCTTATCATATTGCTCCGCACTTTTATATATGAAGGCAAATCTCTCTGCTTTTGATAGAATTATCATCAGTATATAGACTTGTATGGTTTTATTGTGACATCATTGATTTTAAGTCAGAGTATATACTTTCACAAGGCGCAACTAACAAAGCTACAAATTTGTTTCTTGAGACAAATATTGATACTCTTTTATTTTTTTGAATAAAGAACCATTTCCTGCTTATTCTTGGGACTTACTCTTGACCTATGTTTTGCTCCAACAGGGCTACCATGCTCTTCAAGTTCATCGAGTAGCCCATGCAATGTGGCGCCAGGGACGCCAAGTCTTGGCCTCAGCTTTGCAAAGTCGAGTCAGTGAGGTGGTTTTTCTATTTCATTAAAATTGGCACAACATATATAAGGCCGTCTCATATTTCTGTTTCTGATCCACCATTTTTTGGCCGCAGGTTTTCGGAGTAGACGTACATCCTGGTAGGCTGATTTCATTTTTGCATGCAAATGCTAGATGACTTCAATGAAAACAATTTGACTTAATGAAATTCCTTCAATGTTTTGGGAGAATATATCTTGTGCAAATCTTTGCATTTGAATATATCCTTCAAAGTACCAGCCTCTTTTTTTTTTTTTTTTTTTTAACGAAAGAGAGATGTTATGAGATAGAGCTTTGTTCTTTTAATTATATAAAGGAATGGATTTTCTCCATTTTTTATTTAGTTTGACTGCTCATTACTTGAGTTACCTCTTGAAGGGCTTGCATCTCTCTATTCAAGATATTGAAAACACTTTGGATATTGTTATCGTCTCTATTTACCTTTTTCTGGTTTTCTATATAGCTGCAAAAATTGGGGAGGGAATTTTATTAGATCATGGGGCAGGCGTGGTTATTGGGGAAACTGCTATCATTGGAAACAGAGTTTCATTGATGCATGTCAGTGTGTTTCTTTAATCAAAGAATAATTTTAGCTAGTTCTTTTGCAGACTTCAATTATCTTTAGTAAATTAGTGTTGATCTAATCTCTTGAAATATGTCATGTTGAAAGAAGAGGGAAAGTGCTGAGTTTCTAAGTGATAGAAATGTATTTGGAATTTGTTGTCATTGATAGAAATGGTTCTATAACGCAAGATATTGATTATGTTCACTTTATGACATATTCTATTTTACAGGGTGTTACTTTGGGAGGTTCAGGGAAGGAAATAGGTGATCGCCACCCCAAGATACCTATCTTGGGAACACTAATTGGAGCTTGTGCCACTATACTTGGGAACATAAGAATTGGTAAAGATGCAATGATAGCTGCAGGCTCTCTTGTGTTAAAAGAGGTCCCTCCCCATAGGTATGTATTAATTCTTTTTAAAATGATGTTTGGTACTTGCAAGCTTGCAGCTATTGGCTTCTGCCCGAATTGTTTTGTAATAATAAGAAGTGTTTTCATTTTTTTTTGGAAGCATGGTGGCAGGAATTCCAGCAAATGTTATTGGACATCTACACGAGCATGACCCATCTTTAAGCATGAACCACGGTAAGTAACCTTTGAGTGAATGAGTGGAATGGAAAACGAATATTGGGAGTAATATGGTTGTGGTTACTTATTCGTAAATCAAGAAATAAGCAATCAATTAAGGCTTAAATTAGGAATATTCTTTATCATTATTTCTTCCTTGGCTGTAGAGTTTTCATTATTTCTCCCCCTCTTCTCATTATTTCAATGTATTTCCCTTTATTTCATTCCCTTTTCCATATTGTTTCTACATCAAATGTTATCAAAGCTTAATTCCAATCCTTGCCTACTGTTGTCTTAAGGTTCTAAGCGTTGTGGAGTCACTGAAAACTCACAAACATCATTGTTTATGCTAGTTCCATCGCCCTAGATCACCAAAGACTAAAAAGTAACCATACCATGAGCAGCACCGTCCCTAGATCAATCTAATAGTAGAATCCCTCAGATTGCCCTCTATCTTTCCATCTTCCCCTGTTTCTCCCCTTTCTCGTGTTGGTTCTATATCAGAAAGCTTTTACTTTGAGAAATTCATCTCATCTCATCTAAACTAGAATCCTCTCTAAACTTTATTCAACACTTGTGAGTATTAAATTTGAGTATCCTGCTCTGGTTGCTCTGGTGCTCTAACACTGCTTTCTGTTCTCAAGGTAGCTTTTGTAAGAGGAGTTGATGGATAATGCATTTTCTCTGTATCTCTGACATCATTTTAATTCTTGTAATTATGCAGATGCTACAAAAGATTATTTCAAGCACATAGCTGCTAACTTCAGAAATGGAAAGTCTACTGGTTAGCTATCTTCAGCGCCCTCCTGTTTGGATTCAGAAAGATTACTAGGATTAGGAGACTTAATTTCTTGACTTATGACCCTCTCATTCTTGGCGATTCTTTTCCATTGTCCAAATCATTATCTGCCCAGCCCTTGATTTATTTCCTTTGAATGGGTTAAGAATTTTCAGGAGCTCAGGATCCAGGTAGAAATGATGTTATTTCCTGAGTGGTTTAGTAGCATAGATCTCATTTTCCGATTCAAATGCCAGCTCATTGCCTTAGAAGGTAGGATCTGGAAAATTGTAGACAAGATTAGTTTCAAATCATAACGTTGATTCCTAATGTCAGTTGACAATATTATAAATGTAAATTATGTTGCTGATATGCCCAAGTCCTTGCACCAGTAGAGCTGATATTTGTAGCGGAGACTTCAAACGAGGAAAGATGTCAAGTTTACCAATCCAATAAAGGCGTTCAGTCATTTTGAAAGCAAGTCTTGCGTGGTGGACATTTTCTGTTGAAGAATTTGAATGCTATTTATAATTTTTGAATGCCATGAATTTGTCTCATATATTTTATTATATATATTGTTATTGTTATGGATTTTAATAGTTAAATGAACATTTCGTTCTTTTAAGCTGCAAAATAGATGAGCACAATGAAAGGGAAATATGCCAAATAGATGCTCGTTTCTTCTTCTTTTTTTAATGAAAAAACCACTTATGAAAAATTTTATAATATTTATTTAATTTTTTTAAAACAATAAGAATATGAAAAGCAAAACATATTTCTAATTATTCAGAGAATCTACTTTGAGTAACTTCTAAAAATAATTAAATATGTGAAAAGGAATGCCCCATAAAAACATGAAAATATACAGAAATATTATAAAATCCAAAAAGAACTAAATAATAATTTTTTATATGCAAAAATATATAAAGATATTACAAAATCCAAAAAGTTAATAATATAAATAATTTGTATAGTTGTAAATAAACATAACATAATTTCTTCTTTTTATAAAATCCATACACAAAATTACTTTTCCATTGAAATTCTAATTATCTGAAAATATTTTTCTAGACTTATACTAACAGCTAAAGTCAAAATGAACATATGGCTGATCTAAAGTCGTCAATTCTTCCGACGGCTGGGATTGCCGCGCTTCAGCGCCATTCGTCATTTTCATTCCTACCGTCAAAGTCTCAAACGATCCAAACGCGAAAATAACCACCGGAACGACCTTATAATGTTCACAACACGATTACCCAAATAAAGAATCGCGAGGATCGGAGGCAATGTGCAAGCACTGAGCCCTTGTAAACGGCATCGTTTCTCTTTTTCTTTCTCGCGCTTGGACTGCGGTGTTAGATCCGATCCTCCACCGGCGATCTCACCTGAACTCCTCCATTTCTCCAAGCTTCACTCTCCCTGTAATAGCGTCTCCCATTTGAATCGACTAATAAGAAGTGCATAATTGATTAATCCTCTAGGTTTTGTGGCTCAGCTTCCTCACACTTTTTGGCTATAGAATTACAAGGTACTGTGACTTGTGATGCCTTTATTCTTCAATGTTCCTCCTAATTGATATTCTTACTGGGCGCGATTTGATTTAAAATTCTATAACTTCAGCATGCATGCCAGAAGATAGTAAAATAGTGCGCTGTTTATAAGTTTTGTTCATGAAACTGAGCGCTGTTTTCGGCAACATCAGAGACAATGGTTGATTATATAACTCATAATTTTTTTGTGATGAAAAACTCGAGTCGGTTTTAGAGGTTATTACTGCATTTGTCTGCAGAACAATTCAAAGTTACAAATTATCCAAGGAAACCGCAATGTCGGGGATGATTTAATGTTCAGTTTTGGTGTTAAAGGTTGACAAAGAAAAATGGTGTTCACGGGGTTTTTAATTGAGACAAAAGTAGTAATTTATATCAAAACTGACGCTTTGTACTGGATCAAGTAGTAGTAGTAGTAGTTGGCTTCTAATCAGTAACTACTGATAACTCAAAATCTGCAGTTATGAGGTGACTTTATGATGTGTTATTCATGAAGATAGTTGGCTGCATTAGTTTGCCTGGTTGCTATGCGGTTTCTTCCATATTCTTTAAATATTTAACATGCGAATGCGCTGGGATTATGAATTTGTAACAGTTGGTTCATGGCTGTCCAAGTGCAGGATATGTAGGAAAATTGTGAAAACTAGGAGTCAGTGGCAACAGTTAAAGGTGATATTGGTGGAATTATGGAAAGGCATGAAGGAGATCCTCCGAAACCTGAGGAGCAGTTCACAGACAGGGATCATCACAATTATGGAAGCTATGGAAATCTTGTTTTAGAAAATGGCGTATCTGATGACAACCGCTGTCCAATTGATCCTGAGGATCAGCTTTTACAATTGGCCTTTGAACTTAGATTTCAGAATGATTTTTTGAAGTCTCAGTTTGAGGTTTTTAACAGTTTAAACAGTGTGCATAATGACTCTAGTATGGGGAAAAATGTTAGTGGCCCAGAAGAAGTTAAATCTGATATCATTGAAGAACTGCAGGGAAGGATACAAGCATTAAATAAAGAACTTTTAGATGAAAATCAAACGAGAGGTGCAGCTGAAGAGGCTCTAAAGCATCTTCAATTGGCATATACAGAGGCAGATGCGAAAGCTCAAGAGCTGTCTGAAAAGCTCGCTGAAGGTATGATTTTGTTTGTTCATCTGTGAAAGTCATGCTGCACTTGTACTCGAGTAAAATTTGACTTACTTTAAAGATCATGCTACTATTTATATGGCTACATATTTGGCAGTTTGTGAATGAACTGAGTTGTTTGTGAAAGTTTTGGATTTAGTTCATCCAAATTTTGATTGTGCTTGGTTAATTTATTCAATAAATAAGCTCAATCAACATATTAGGCTTGCTTAGTTTAATGACCTGAGTTTGAAAATTTAATCCTCAGCACAATAAGTTTAAATCAGCTTGGTAAGTAATAGTATAATTTTATAATTGTATTCACTTATGATTTTATTAAGAATCATTGATAAACTCACAAAATTATGCATTGCTAGAACATTGGAATACATTTTATTATATAAATGAACAAACTTGATTTTCTCTCCTTGAAGTTTCCAGATTTTAGAATCAAATAGATATGGAAAAAAATGCTTCGTGGTTGCTGCCGTCATATAGGAAAAATGAAAATATCTCTCTAGAGTGATTTAGCTCAACTAGTTTAACTAAAGTAGGCCTAGTGCATTTTCTCAAAGTTTGAGATGAGCCACACTGTTTACAACTTGTGAAGAATATAGCTTCCTGCAGCTTCAATAAATAAACTGATGATTGTATAAATGCATCATATACCTTCTTTTTGTAGCTGAAAAGAAGTTGGATCAAGAAATAAAAGAGCGTGAAGAAAAGTATACTGAACTTGATATAAAGTTTAACAGGCTTCACAAACGAGCGAAACAGCGCATTCAGGAGGTTCAGAAGGTGAATCCTTGCTATTCTTTTCAGCTTTCTGAATTTTGTTGATATTTTCTGTTTTTCCTTGCTAGTTTTTGATACTGAATTTTTATATTGAAAATGTGATGCCTTCAAATGATGATCCCTTCCAATCATAATGCATGTGCGATTCTCTAAAAATTATCTTGAAATAAGTATATCTTTGCTAGTTTGGTGCATCAACAGAAGAATTTTCTTGAAAATTTCTTTCATATTAATGTAGAATCTGAGTCCAAATTGTTGGTCGGCAAACATTGTACTTAGGAAAAAGATGATCTTGAGGTCCAATTTAGTGAGGTGAATGAAAAGGCTGAGCAAGCATCATCCCAGCAATCGTCATTGCAGGAAGAGTTAGAGCGCACAAGGAAGCAAGCAAATGAGGCATTGAAGGCCATGGATGGGGACAGACAGCAACTAAGAAATGCAAATAACAAGTATGACTATTATATTGCTCTTCATTTTGCTGATTGATGAGTGTATGGACGTTTTAGATTCTCATTCTTCTTAAGGTGTGCGTTGGTAGAAACTGTGTTCCCATGCACTTTAAACGCGGGATGACTTTGTGCAATATGACACTGTAGTTATCTTAGGTTACACCTTATTTTGCAGTTATTTGCACCGCAGGGGTCAAATTACAACAATTTCCCATCCTTTATCCCATTTCTTGTTCCTGCATGTATCAGTGCTTTCGTGACCAGATTAACTTTTTGTTTTAATTCTGAAATGGGAGAATTCTCATTCTCTCCATCTTTATCTCTCGTTGTTGTTGTTATTTTGACATCTCCAGGTGGGAGGGGTTGAGTGAGGGGTTCCAGAATGTCCTAGTTATCCTCCTGCCTTATTTCCCCCTCTGCATTGAAAATCTCAACTGCCCTTGTTATAACAGAATGAGCACTATAGGAAACATTAGATAGCATTCTTTGGGTAAATTATCTCCTTGAATGTCAATCTCAAAATCTTCCTTTGGTAGAATAGAATATTTTCAGAGGGTTTATACTTGATCTATAGGCATAAAGTAAAATTTGTAGTCTTATATGCCTTATAATATTAAAAATGTAAAAATCTGTGTCATCCAGACTTCGCGATACCATTGAGGATTTGAGGCGCTCATTGCAACCAAAGGAGACTGCCCTTGAAGCATTGCAACAGTCACTTGCAGAAAAGGAACAGGTATGAAAAGCCTATTTATTTTTAACTGGTAAAAACTTTTATTTGATTTAGGTCTCCATTTGTTTTGTGTAAACCAAATTCTTTACAATGTTCTGGTGGACTGAGGGTTACTGTAATCAGCTAGGAAGGATTGATTGCCTAGACATGAATGTGTAGCTTAACCTAATTTTTGAGCAAAACTATTAATACAGGATATCCATACGTATATAGTTCAAGGTCCACTTGTCCCATGTACAGCATAACCAATCTTACACTGCTGGATAATTATTTGTGAATGAGTATTACATGAAATCAATAGTTGAATTTCAAGCTTGCATAATGCATATATTTTTCATCCATCTTTATCCCTTAACATAGAACATACTACTCTATATTAATGAATATTAACTATTTGATTAAATATAAAATCATGTTATATTTTATCAAATTTGGCATGGAAGGTCAACCAGAGACTTTTTTATGCTTCTTTGATTAAATTGATGGGAATTACATTCTTAGTTATTCGTTGGTGTAAGTGCATGTATGCAGATTTTAAAAAATTGATGCACTTACTTTTTTGATCTAGTTCAAGAGATATATACCATTTTCCCAATCTTGATTGACTCATTTGAACCTGATGATGATATTAAATCTTCTTTCAAAGTTACAACGGCATTAATGATCTTATTGCTATGCTTTGATCTTCTTTTTTTTCTGTGGGATGACTAAGAAACTTCATTAAAAAACTATCTTTTGAGCTTTCCTAAATTCTGTATTAATGGATTTTGAGTGAGTGAGTTGTTTCTTCACCTATCCAAAGGTTCAAACAATTTGCACAACTTATTCAATTTTTTTTTGCTGACTGTTGTGATATTTTAATTTCTTTTCTATATCATAATTTATCTCTGCATTGAATACAAAGTTTCAAACAATTTGCACAACTTATTCAATTGTTGTGATATTAGTTTGGAATTATATCTATTAATATGAATACAATTCTGTTCCTTGGATATCCAAAAATGAAAAAAAAAATGAGAATTCAGATGATAGAAGATATGAGATGCTTGCTCCAGGCAGCTGATGAAAAGAAGCAAGCTGCACTGACTGAGCTTTCAGCTAAACATCAGAAGGTACATGTGCATTAGTTTCTCAAATCTTGTTCCCATGTTCCTTCATGTTTGAACTTCTATGTCATATCGTGGACTGTGTATTTCACATTTTGTTTGTGCTTTTGCTTCAATTTGGTGTGTGTTTTCATCAGAATATGGAGAGTTTGGAAGCTCAGCTTAACGATGCTATATCTGATAGAAATAAAGCAGCTGAAACTATTTCCTCACTGCAGGTAAGTTTTTTATTTTGAGGTTTTTATCCTTTCAACATAGTTTAAGGAAAAGAGATAGATGCTACAGAGTGGAAAATCATATTTATGGTGCATAGTTCTGATGAACCTAAAGATTTGCATTCTTGTACTACCGAAGTTGCATTGCGTTTTCTCTTTCCTCATACCTAGCTCCTTTAGTAGGCTTCTATTTTTATCTAGAGGCTCCAATGGCCACGTATCCGGACTATTTTGGGTGGATTTGGGCTTGGAGATTGATGGTCGATTAAAATTTGGCTTGGTTAAGGCTTAATTTCCAAAGTTAGGCCTTGAATTAAACTGATGTAGAGAATCCCCTTTTCTCTTGCGCATTTCTTTTTTTCTTAACCCTCTATTGTAATATGATAACCAGGTCCCACAATGGGTTGTTTTCCATGATGCTAAGCAATTTTTCTTTTCTTTTTTCTAATTTTCTTCTTGAGGCATCTTTTTGTGTTGCTGTTAAATATGTAGAAATTCTAAATTGCCTCCTCTGCATTTCTTGGTGTACCTCCTGTTAATGTTTAGGATATTTAGGGTTGTTATTTTTTCATCTGATTGTAATGATACTTCTCGCTTGACCCAAGAATAAGCATGTGTTGGTATAAAAATAAGTGATTTCAGCTCTGTCACACTGTTTGGACTAACCAGGAACCATGTCATGGTTAGTGTTTATCAAATTGTTGGGCAAAATGGTCATCTTACCAAGCTTTCCCAGAAATCATCTCAAATTCATAAGGGGTGTGTGGGAGAGCTGATTTCATCAATTTGATGGAAATGGACTTCCCTTGGAATTGGAAAGCCCGTGTATCAAACATGGGAATTATGTGGTTCTTTCCTTAGCCGCAGTTTGATCATACCAAACAGTGCCTATGGGTTCCTGTGGGCATTTGGTACAGATTGAGTTTGTGTAAAATATGTTTTGCCTTAGTTGTACATTTTAATTGACATTTTCTCAATTTCTGGATATTTTAATTTGAGAGTATATGGATTCATTTTGTTGATAACTATTGATTGAATTATCTTATCGTCCAGTAAGCACCTGAATAAACTATAATGCTTTTACTTTTAAAGGGAAAAGGTCAAGTGTTTTCTAATTTGATTACCTGGTACTGATTATTTTATATATTTTATCATGTGCTCCTGTATATGATAAAAACTTCCAATTGATGACCTAGACTATTCTTAATCCAACCCCAGGTGCTAGTTGCAGAGAAAGAATCTAAGATTGCTGAGATGGAGGCAGCATCAACTGGGGAAGCTGCACGACTCAGAGCGGCTGTTGAAAGTGTGAAGGGGGAGCTGTCTCACCTGAAACAGGAGCATGTATGGTCTAGCTTTCAGAATGTGTATACTGTTTTACTATATCTTTTTAGCATTTTTCTGAGCCCCCTTCCACTAGCAAGAGTATTCTTTGTTCTATTTTGTATTCCTTCAATATTTTTACCTATTCTACCTACTAATTATAATGTCTTAGGCTAATAAACTACTAATTATAATGTCTTAGGCTAATAAACTTACTTCTGTGGTTTCATGTTTTTATGGGGCATGTCATTGACTAGAGAGATAATGAGTTTATTTCTCTCCTTTCATATGCCTTGTTGCTTGGGTTTTGCAATCCATTAAGAAAATTCTTATACAATCAGGGATGGAACTATCCACTATGCACAGCCTTGTCTGCCCTAAGTTAGATAACTGAATTGCATGTCTAATAAGTAAAAATAAAAATCAGTTAGTTAAAATTTTGCCTGCCCTGGGGTTTCTTGAAGAAGTTGGTCTGTGTTAGTGGTAAATGAGTACATTGAAAGTGGAAATATATAAATGCCTGGTTGTATTGTCACTGTACCTTTTTCTTTTTGTTGGTTAAATGGTTACTTAAATTTCATGGCATGATTTATCTTCAGGAGAAAGAAAAGGAAAGTTGGGCAACTGCAGCTCAGGCACTCAAGGCAAAACTTGAAATTGCGGAGAGTAACTGCATACATGCTGAAATTGAAGTAACAAAAATGAGAAGTACAAATATATCCTTCTATGAGCTTTCTTATAGTTATCTTAAGGAAGGATATTTATGCTTTTGTGATGGCCAGGTCAGATGGAATCAGAAGTATCTGCACAAACCAGGATTCTCAATATGAGAGATGCAGAATTGTTGTCTGCCAAGGAAGAGGTTATATTTTATCTTCTCTTGCTAACTTTTTTTCCGTAGAAAACTAAGCTGAGTTGTTTTATGGCTTGTGATTTGTACCAAGAGTGCTAAACATTTTTGTGTGCGTATAAGGTAGTTGTTATACACTTTAGAATTTATTTTAATAAAAAAATTTATACTACCTTTGATTGAAAACAGTTGATGGATATATGGCTTGAACTCCATCGATGTTCTTGCATGTTTGTGGAATAGCCACCATTCATTTCCATGGACTCATTACATATGCATTGGTTGTTTGACACAGCACAGCATGGCTTCTCCATAATGCATTGTTGTGTGCCTTTGTTGATGTTCTGATATAGCTTCAGTTATCTAATTCCTTTCTCATTTCACAAATTTAGATCAGCCGCCTTGAGAATGAATTTTCTTCCTACAAAGTTCGTGCTCACTCACTTCTTCAGAAGAAGGATGCAGAACTGGCAGCAGCCAAAGACTCTGAGCAAGTCAAAGCTGTTGAGGAAGCTTTAAAAGTAAATTCTTATGGCATTCTTTATGAAGAAGAAATGGTTTCAGTAATTAAAATATAGTTTAAGTTGTTTAATCATCAAAATCTTAATTTCCCACAGGAGGCTGAAAATGAAGTATTATCAGTAACAGAAGAAAGGGATAGAGCTCTTCAAGATCTTCAAGATGCAACAACAATTCACGAGAAAGAACTCACAGAAAGGTGTCATTATTATTGACTGATTATAATGGGTTTGTTTTTGTGTGTGTGTGTGTGTTGGGGGGGGGGGAGGGGGGAGGGGGGAGGCGGGGGCGTTTGTAATGGCTACATTATTTACAAATTACTAACCAACTTTCCTATAGCATAATAACCTTATCATACTCCCTCCCCCAAAGGACCCCTTATCTCAAGGGTGAAGTACAGGGAAATTAGAATACATTAATTAAAAATAACTTCTGGCATTCATTAACATCAGAAAAGACAAAGGATACAAGGAACTCCTCCTCCTTTTATACACATAGGGGAACAGCTATATTACTCACAACTAACTTTCCTATAACATTATTAATTACTGTATCATATTTTTCTATGAAGATTACACAGATGATGAGCATCTTAGTTGAAAGCAAAAGATGATAACTGAAGCAGTAGGGGCCCTGTATTTATTTGATTGATTGTGTTATGGCTAGGGGAGGCAACATTTAAATATGACATAGCTAGCAGTTAGTTTTTCTGGTTTGAAGTGCAGAGCAGTCATGACCTCTTTTATATGTTTCAGAGACACAGCACTTGAAAATTTCAAGGAGCAAATAAGAAGTTTAGAAATGAAATTTGATTATGTTAATGCTCAGCACCTAAAAGAGAAAGAAGCATGGGGACTCAGCCTTCAAAATGTTGAAGAAACATGGCGAAGTAATGACTTGTGCTTGGTCAAATTGTCACGTCTACCTTGAATTTTCATTTCCATTACTTTTTTGAGATGACTCTAGATGGTTAAGTTGATCTAAATTTTTTCAGTTAAATATGAGGCCATGAAGGCTGAAACTGAAGGATTTTCGGCACATGATATGCAACTACGAAAGGAACTTGAAGAGCTCAAACAAAAGTACAAAAAATTGAAGGTAGTTTACAATTTGTTGAGTCTGCTTGGACACTGTCTTCCCCAGTTTGTTGTTTGTTTCTTCCTGTGCTTATTGGATCTATAATTTGTAGGAAGAGCATGATTCTTTTCGTGATCTTGCTGATAGAATGATTCAGGAGAAAGACAATGAAATGTCTAGACTTTTAGATGATAAAAATAATCTTCACCAGTCCCAGCAATCAAGCTCATTGGTATCTTCTCTTTATTTGCTTTTTTAGCATATCACGTTGGTCTAACACTGTTACTTTACTATCTTACCTATTTGTTTTAATTTTGCTAACGCTCTCAGGTGGATCAACATGATTATTATAGCACAGGTATTAACTTATTTATGGGATTACACACTTTGTTGATATGAAGAGTTTCATTGATCTTACTGCAAGATGTTATCACAACTTAGGGGTTATTACTGACAGATCATTTCTCTTCAGCCTTGCATAATGGGGATTTACTGAACCTAAGCCCCTCATCTGCAGAACAGCAAATTCTGGTATGCCATTCTTTCTCAATTTTCAACCTAATTCCAATTACTGCATCATATAGTTTAGTTGTTTCTTTCAACTATATGGTGGCATGGAGGCTTCTTGCAAACTATCCAAACCGTGTAGTGCAGTGGTATTTTAGATGTCATATATTCTGTGTATAGAAGTATGATCTGACTTGAGAGAGAAGATACAGCAACTGAAGTAGTTGCCCGAATGTTGAAACCCTTCTACCTTTTGTAAGAAGAACAGGATAAGTGGGATAGAGCAGTGACTCCTCTTTTTTTGGGTGGTAGCAGGTAGGTGATCGGAGGAGTGGAAGGGAGTTTTTGTCTAAAAAGTGATATTACGCTTTTTCTAGCATGCGTTTGAGATCTTGGATGAAAAAGCCTTTAATTTGGTGACCTTGTATGTATACATTTGTATAATGTAAAAACCGTTTCAAATTCTCTTTTAGCTATTGGTAGATTCTTTGAGGACCCATTCTTGCTTTTTCTTTTTTTCTTTTGTTTTTGATAAATTTCATAATTTCAGCTTCTGGCTAGACAACAAGCCCAAAGAGAGGAAGAGCTGGCACGGTCACAGCGGCATATCTTGGCTCTTCAAGTATGTCTAGTCCCAAATAGGATTATTCATCTTTGCCGTTTCTTTTTAAATTAGTCATGAATATTCCTTTTAAATACAGGAAGAAATTGAAGAACTTGAACGTGAAAATCGTCTCCATAGCCAACAGGTACAAGAGTTTTTACATTTCTGAATATCTCAGTTGTGTCTCTTTGTCGAGGAATGAGATATATGGCTGTACAATGTCAATAGTCATTCAATAATTATAGGCTTTAGTTTCCTAGGATCGTTTGACCGTGCTCCTTGAAAACCAAAGTTTATAATGGGATTTTAAATGTGTATGGGTTTTTCGGTCAAAAAATAAAATGGATTTAAATATTAAGGACAGACCAGAGGGCCAATTATGCTGCTAATGGACGTGTCCAGATTTGAAGCCTGTAATTCGTTGTTTGGCCTCTAACTTACTTGAAGAACTTCAGATTTTGGGTTCATGGTTTTCGATAAACATTCCCAGCCTGCAAACTAATGATGCGGTGAACGTGAACAGTTTTTCATTGTTTTGTAGAATGTGGAAATGAACAGGCCAATCCTAGCAGCTAATTATTATCGTTTAATGAGTTTGTGGTATTCTTAGCTTTTCCTATTTCCCTATTATTCATGGTATCCATGCAGCTGTATTGTGTTGTACGTATGTGACTGTATAATATTTTTTATTTGCATTTCATAATACACAACTCTTACGATTATAATTTTTTTCTTATGAATTACCACATATCATGACCGTAGGAAGCAATGTTAAAGACAGAACTTCGTAACATGGAAAGATCGAAAACGAGGGAAGGAGTAGATATGACCTATTTGAAAAATGTCATTTTAAAGCTTCTTGAGACAGGTAGATACACTAAAGAAAGTGAAGAGCTATTTTTGTTGTTCTATTTTATATTTTTCGAATGAGTCTTGTGCAGCTGAATATAATTCATGTGATAAACTGGCTTGAACAGGTGAAGTGGAGGCACTATTGCCAGTCATTGCGATGCTGCTTCAGTTTAGTCCAGAAGAGGTAACGTCGTCATCTTATGCTTTACTTGCCTTCCCCATGGAATTGTGTGGTAAGGTAGGAGATACGGAAATCTGGAAATTATTTTAGGAACTAGACAAGCATGATATTTATGCTCAATGACCCATGAACCACAAGGATCACTTCAAAAGTTTAAGGTGTAATTGTAAGGTTCATGATGGTTTTATTATAATCTCTAACACGCCCTCTCCCAGGAAAACCCTCTGACCTCTCCCGAAAGTTATGCCATATTGATGAAAGAAACGACTGACTGTGATTCAAATGCAAGTGCAGATGCAGAAGTGTCAACAAGCTTATCGCAGCTCAACAGAAGTTCCACCAAGTCCAGGAAGTGAATCTTCGGGATCTGGCCTATCTCTTTTCTCAAGATTCTCATTTTCATAGGGGCATAAGTGGGAACGCTGGAGAGTGTTGTGTCTTGCGTTACTGGCGGTTTCAGAGAAAGCAGGTTTGACTCTGTAAATCGTTATTTTTAAATACAGCCAGCCTTCAATTGTTTTTATAAAGATGTTGGGAAATTGGAAGCTGTGAAGGAGAACATCAGAGGATAATATAATATACTTACTGCACATATCACAACAACGAGGAGGGAGGAACAACTCGCGGGGAGTCGAGAAACTTTTTGATATTTTTGGGTATTAGTCATCCCTCGTCAATGCAACCATACCAAAGGAACGAGAGCTATACGTGTGACGTGCCCAAGCAAATGTAAGAAATTGTGAGTTTTTGATTTTCTTGTTTTTAGTGGGGGACATGAATTATTTTTTTTTCCAATTGAAATAAATTATGTTTGATGCGTACTGAATATTATATTGCACCTGGTTATTGCTGCATCGAGCCTAAACGCCGTTTAGATCATCTTAGGTTTTAGGGAGAATGACAATGACAATTGAGGACTCTATAAAAATATTAATATAAAATCAGTACCTGTTTACTGCTCGAACTTTTAAATTTACAATTGAAATTTTTGTATTTGCAACTTAGAGATCCTAAATTCATATTAATTCAATTTTTTCTAAAACATTTGAGTGAAGCTCGTAAATAGAAGCATTCTCAACTTTATCATGGTCTGTCTTACTTACATTCGGATGTGGGGCGACAAACTCTACTTTGACCTTTCCTTCTTGTGGTCATCCGCATCTTGACTGTTGAGTGCCCTTATCGACATAATCATTATTAATATATACTCCCTCCCTTTAATGTTAAACATACGGTTTTACCAATTCAGAAAATCTATAAACAATATATTAATTGGTTAATTATAATTAATGTGTATAAAATCTGTGACATTTTTTAAAAATAATTGTCATTTAATGATTAAATTTAATTCGTAGGGATAAGAATATCCTAATAAATAGAGATTATTATGAAAAAGAAAAACTTAATTTAAAATATGAGGAAATTAAACTTTATGTTTAGGATTAATCTAAAATTCTCAAATATAGTCTACAGTTAGAACTGATAGAGTATCATTTAGAAACGATAACCTTTTCATTCTGTTACTCCACTTCTTCTTCATATTTTCCAGAAAAATAATGTCAAACTACTCGTACCACATGCATTTGCATTGTCTCTACACTAAAAATTGATATTTAATAAGAACATTTTTTTTCTTATCAATCCTTAATCAAAATAAATTCCAAACTAGCCGCCTACTCAACTCGGCTCGGCTAATCACTTTGAGATGCGATACTGTTCATAAGCCGTGTTAGTTCTAAATAGCCTCATTTATTAGCCGGCTTCCTATGGCTTCGTACCAATACAAATCACACGTCCCGCCAAGCATTCAAATTCAAATTTCGCTGCACTGCACTGCACTTGTTTAGGACTCTTAGAATTCCACACAACTCCCGCCTTATTTGTTCTCCACCTCATTTAATGTTTGTGTGGTTCATTTCCTGGTCATTTAAGGAATGGTGGGAGTTCGTACAATCTGGTTACATCGGAGTAGCAATTTATCAACTTGTCCGGTTCGTCTTCTTCTATGAAATCCCCCGCATTAGTTATAACCTACCACAGCATAGGTTTGCCTTTTATATAAGTCAATAAGGTTGTTATTCTCTTACATGACCATCCGGCTTCTTTGTGTACTCAGTGCTTCTGTCCACATCTCCTTGGCTGGTTCAGACAATATCTATATATCCGATTTGCTCGTTGGGCTAGAGGAATGCGTGCTGCTGGTGAAGGTGAACAGGGTGATCAAACGAGAGAACACCCTCAATCTCGTTGGTTTTTGAAGACTTTTAGTTCAAACGACCTCTTAGGATGCTGTTATGTTTGACCCTGTGTTAGTATATACTTAACTCATTTCCTTTAAGTATTAACTGATGATTAATTCTCTATTATAGCATGCAGAGCTCACATTTATCCTTTATGGAAATTGTGTTGAGAGTACTTCAGAAAAATCCAAAGATTTTACTAACATGGACACTGTATTTGTTGTGATGCAATATGTCGCTTACAGTATTTGTGAAGGCGATGGTAAATACATGAAGGTTACATATTAGTATTCAATTAAATGAATAACTCTTACACCTGAATTATTGAGTTGGTGCAGGTGAAATTGTGATGCTCTATGCAACTCGTGTTTTTCAATTGTATATATGAGGAGCTCAACTAAGCCAGGAGAGCTTTGCTTGGACATATGTTATTTGCCAATATAACTTCTTTGTGGACTTGCAACCCATGTTGTAGCTAGGGTTTTAGTTTTTATATTTGTTTTCATTTTGGTGATGATGTAATATTTTCTGCTTGAAAGAATGTATTTTTATTCCCCTATCCCTGAATGCCCTTCAGTATTTTAGACATATTTATCAATTATGATTTACGTTGCATGTTGCATGTTGCATGTTGCTGGTTACAAATTTCTTCTCCAAGCTTTCAATTTTTTGCTGTGTAGTTTGTATCGTTGAATTGAGCTCTTCCCCGTGCAACGCCTGCTAGTTGGATAAACAAGCAAACCAAACAAAGCCGATTTCCTAAGATAGCAAAACATCAATACCATCCGCATAACCTATATTACCACTTCTTTTAATACAAATAACATATATTACCACGAAATCTACTAAGCTTAGGACAAACAACAAAAGAAACAGAACGAAGACCAAAAGGCACATGAAGATCATCGACGACGACTGAATCCAAGACCCGCCGAAATCTTAGGAACTTTGGCTTGAATGTCCAATAAAAAAAGGAATCCCGACCATCGGATCCAACAGAGAATATCGCAAAGCTACCAAAGTGCTGATAGCAACTTATTTTTACGAAAGAAACGATCTATGCAAAATGGGGTCCGCCTGATCTGTACGCATCCACGTATAACTATGCATACACCCACCCATGCAGAAAAGTTAAGCAATCATTATTTTTGAGGAATTTTCAATCAGTAAAGAGCAGAAAAAAATGAAATGACATTCGTCGCAGCCCCTCAAACTTCTCTTATTTCAGTTATTAGTATTCGGTTTCACCGTTAAAACAAGAACAGCTCTCTTAAATCTTTATTCATTCGACCACACGGATGAGGGTGTTTTCATCCTCATTTACTTTATCGAGTCGAATAATTCTGATCTTACATCCACCAACCAAACCTGTGGTAGAGGATATACAGCTGACTAATTCATGACCCAAACCAAAAACACCACGACTTCCTCCATGCCGAAATTCAAATCATCCCAGAAAATGGGGAAAGAACAATAAACCTACTGACAAAGATGACACTAAAGAGGAAAAAGAAGACAACAGCCAGAGACAAAACATAATGAGAAGAAATGGCAGTCTATCTATGCATGCCTCGCCTGGAAATCCTTCATGAAGGCCACCAACTTCTCAACCCCAGCCAAAGGCATGGCATTGTATACGGAAGCTCTCATGCCACCCACCGACCTGTGTCCCTTAAGCTGAACCATCTTCTCCCTGGCTGCCTCCTTAATAAAATCAGCCTCTAATTCTGATTTCTGCATTGTAAATGGAATATTCATCAACGACCTCACAGACTTCTCAACTGGGCATCTGTAGAACCCATCGCTAGCATCAATGGCGTCATACAGAATTTCAGCCTTCTTCTTGTTCTTCTTCTCAACCTCCTTCAGACCCCCTTGATCCAACAGGTCCTCAAAGACCAACCCACACATATAAATGCCATAACAAGGAGGAGTATTGTACAACGAGTTGTTCTCAGACTGTATCTTGTAATCAAGCATCACAGGAGTCACATCCTGAGCATTCCCTATCAGATCTTTCCTTATGATCACAATAGTCACACCGGAAGGCCCTACATTCTTCTGCGCTCCAGCATAGATCACACCAAATTTGGACACATCCACTGGCTTTGAACAGAAATTTGAAGACATGTCTGCAACCAAAATACCATTTGGATTCTTTGGGGTGGGGTAATCCTTGAACTCCACCCCTTGAATCGTCTCATTCGCACATATATGCAGATACCTTGCCTGCGGGTTCTGCTCCAACACATCAAAAGATGGAATCTTCATGTACTTCTCAGATTTACCAGACCAAATCACGTTCGGTTTGCAGTACTTCTGGGCCTCCTTGAAGGCCTTGTCGCTCCAAGACCCAGTGACCAAATAATCCCCCGAATCGTCCTGCTTACAGAGGTTCAACGGCACCGCGGCGAACTGGGTGGTGGCGCCGCCTTGCAAGAACATAACAGCATATTCCGGTGGAATCTCCAATAGGGCACGCAGATCTGCTTCGGCCTTCTGGATTATGGACAGAAACTCCTTACCTCTGTGGCTCATCTCCATCACGCTCATGCCGCATCCGTGCCAGTTGTAGAGCTCCGACTGAGCTCTCAAGAGTACGTTCTCCGGCAGCGTCGCCGGTCCAGCGGCGAAGTTGAAGACCCGATCTTGGGATTGGGTCTGACCCGGAAAACGATCCTGGATTTGGGTGGCAGTTGGGGCTGCGCATTTGATCGAAGCAGGTCTGATTGGGGTATTCTTGATGCTGCATATGGAGGTAACAGGAAAGACGTCGTTTTGCGTGGTGGGGTTCTTGAGGAGGCGATTAGGGTTTTGGAGAAAATTAGTGTGGGGAGAAGTTGCCATTGACATGGTGCTCAAGATTTCCAGTGGGCAGAGAGGGAGGGAGAGAGAGGAGGGATGATGAGACCAAACAGGGCCTTTTTGTTTGCGCTGGGAAAGATGCCAATTTAAGGAAGAAATCGTTTGGCCCGAAAGAGGAGGGAAGAAACTATATAAAGAGATGCGGGAGTTGGTGAATTGTCTGCGTTTGCTAGAAAAAATGTCACAAGTCGAATCCACAGCCACAACAATTTCCAGAAAAAGCATGGGTATCGGTACGGGGTAGAGTTGGTGGTCACCATCGAAACGACGTCGTCTAGGTGCGGGTCCATCATTTGGTGGGGAGGGATCTACCTGGAAGGCTGGAACTTCACACCAATTCTCTCCTGCCCCTCAGATCAGATCTCACACATGAATATTCTTTTAATGCAAATTGTAGGGGTTTATACACTTGAAATGGAATTTCTCTTTGTAACTTTATTTTATCTAAATTTCTTCCTAAAGCAATATATTTACAAATCTTTGGTTGGAATAAAATATGTAAAGCCACACATTAATATTGAATATAATGCCATTGTAAGATTAAGTAAATATAATGACATTATATGATTAAACCTAAATAAAATTATCGAATTTGGATTTAAAGTTTTAAAACTTAGGAGTATGATTGTTACAAAAAGTATATATAGATATCAAGGTGATATAGTCAAGGATGATAATTGGATGATTTTTCTAATTCATGTGGACTTCTAATTGCTCCTTCATCTCTCTCTAATAATTGATCTCTAATCATACCCCCTGCTTTTACCATCTCAGTTAACCTCAAGTGGTTAATTGTTAATAAAGTTTACCACCTTTCCATCTACCGATTACGAATAATACCTTCTAGTTTACAGTATTTAAAATGAGAATTGAACAATTAACTTAGAATAAGTTCGGACTAAACTGAAGCATAAGTTTCAGCAACAGCCAGTGATTTCGAACCCTTCATCAATGATTTGGAAAAGGAGAGAAAAGGTACTACACGTGGGCCCCTAATCACATGTGAGACTTGAAATCTGGGCAATTGAAAAGACAAGTTACTTACCTCTTCAATGAATGAAACTGTTCTATACCATCATTTCCATTATTTTGTTCAATGAGAGAACAAGAGAGATATAGTTTATGTTGCGAAACAATAACATATGAGAAACAGAAAAGGGGAACTAAGTAAGTTGAGAGACGCCAGAGATCTCTTCTAGAGATGAAGAGATGAATTTCCCATTCCCCACCGCTGTTATGTGATTTTGGTTACCCAATCAGCGCCCCCCCCCAACAACTATGAATGAAAGTCATGTATTGTTGTTAGTAACTATAGATGGCCCTGCTACAACCGGTTCTCCAGAAGAAAACTTGCCGGATCACATTTTGCAATGGAGCTGAACTTGGATGAGCAGTACTTCCTATATGCCCCTGTAAGCTTCCCCGTCACCGCCTTCTGGTGGAACTCAACCATCATCCTTGAGCAATCTCTGCAGCAATGTGGTGGAGAAGAATAAGATGATAAACCAGATCAGGCTACATGGGACGGGAATTGAATATATGAGTAAAATGTGCTTACAACAACTGATCTTCCGAGAACTTGGTGTGCCATTCACACGTCTTACTCCAATGTTTGAAACCATAAGTAGTACATTGAGCTGCATAGACTGCAGCTGCAGCTAGCATTGATGGTGGGAACTTCAACATCTCATACTCCACGAGAGATAGATCCATCAAGAAGAAAGCTGCTAGCTCAAGCTGTTTCATGGAGAGAAAATTCCAGTACGAGTTACCATCTATGACAGTGCCAATTATTACAAATTGCAATATCGAATTGAAGTGTTCATTATTAGATTCTTCTATGGATTTCTTGACTCGAATATTTATTCACAAACTCAGCATTACACTAGTGACTCTTTAAAAGTTGATGCCCTTGGGAAATCGTATCAGGGAATATATATTAGGCCGAAAATTTAGTACTGACTTTCTTATCTGCTTCAGCTGCCTTCAGGAACCTCCTCATAAAAACATATGGTGTTGGAACTGACACGTTAAACTGCAATGTGTTGAGAATCAACTTCTCCTGCAGTGTTTAGCAAGAAAATCTAAGATTACTCGTGAAGTTGAGCGGCTCTTCGACAAATGTAAAAGCTAAAGGTGTCACTGAAAATTACCATTTCTAGAACTTCCTTCCTTGTGTAAGCTTTGTCTGATATAAGGATCAGATCCCCTACTACGGGCACAGAGACTTCCTCATACTTGCATGCCAAAAGCATCGCAACCAAGCCAACCAGCTGGAGTTTCTTTCTCATCACGTTTTGCTTTGCCAAAAACCTATCTATGAGATTAACGGTTAGGAACAAAGTCTCATGCATGAGGTCAAATTTATCGTGAACCTGAAACATCAAAACAAATTTATTATAACATAACCAATTACATCTATTTTTGAAATTAAATCATGCCAACTGTTACCATTTCAGATATAGTGGTTAATGGGGAAGACATTTAGTATATACCTCAATAAGCCAGTCAATCAGTATACCTCTCATCCTTTCATTAATGTCATCTTGCTGTGCCATATAATTCGGTGCGACACAGCTAATACTCTGCATGTAACTACTATTTGTTAGTTATCAGCACTAGTTACGATTCCAGATTAACCACCGCTCTACAATCAGTTTAAAATTTTAAGAAAGCGGCACTGAATTCCACTTATATTTTATGCTAGTTCAAGACAACAAATCAAACTCTGCATCCCCTTCTAACATTCCAAATTAGTTCGAGAAGAATTTATCCTAAAAGTTGCTGCAAGGTCAAGTTATATACATGTACTAATGCTTGCAAGTTATGACAGTTAAAATAGCGTGAAAAAGCAATAATAGATAGATGGTAAAATCCAAAGAGAAGTCTCAAATCTCCACGATTTCATTATTATCCTTAGTGCATTCTCAAGCGCTAAAATGTGTATGCATGATCAACTAGAGGGCAAGTTATAACTAATTGACATGCCAAAAGATATCAACAATGTCGAAACTCAGGCTGCATAGAAAATCAACCGCTATTCATAGATATCGCGAACTAATGACGTATAGTGCTATGAACTGCAACATAGAGGATAGGAGATCGATACACATTGCACTAAAAACTTGGTTTGACAGACAAATAACATTTGCACAAACCTCCATCTTTCTGTAGTAGTCATGAAGTTCTTCAACATAATCTACCACAGCAAGATGATTATTGGCATCAACAGAATCGATGTCTACAATAGGCTCTTCAATTATATCTTCCATCTCAACTTCTTCCTAACAAATTAAATAGCAAAATTATGACATCATCCATAAATTAAAAGTTGAATCCAGTGGGGAAAAGAAATACATACCATCTGATCCACTTTATCATGTGTTGGTTCTGTTTGCTCTAATGACATAGGCACGGGCTGATCTGATGGTGACTTGTGTTCATCGTCTACGAATATGACATCTCCAAATTCATTACCGTTTGGAATTGACGTGTTTGGCTTCTTATGTTCCTATTCATTTAAAACGAGCCCAAAGACTTAGTTCCCAAATAGAGATTGGTCAACGATTTTACCTACAAAGAGAAGTAGAGGGTACCTCTGTGTGAGATTGTTGCGTGCTAGCAATCTGAGCAGCAAATCTCCTGAAATATAAGGAAATCAGGATAAATCGATCAGATTCAAATTTGAACGGAATTTAATTGGAATTAACTTTGTTTAATCATTCCTTCTCCGTGTCATTATAAAGAAATTAAGGACATTATAGATAAGAGAGTATAACGCTTTCGTTCCGTTTTTTTTCTTCCTCAGAAATGAAATAATTATCTGGAGCCGAACAATTCAGTAAACTGATTTTTTTCCTGACGAAGTTCGAAGATTCAACTAGCCAAATTTCAAAATGCCCCCCTCCCCAACTGTTTTCCCATCTACCACACACAAAAGAAAGCTGATAATTTGTCGAGCACCCATCCTAACCTGGTGATCGGTCGATGCACCGGATCCGCCTGCTTCTTTTCACAAATTTCATGTTGACTGAATACACAAATGGAAAAAAACACACAATTAACCAACAAGCCAAGGAAAAAATGGATCCATGGAATCAAAAGGCAAGGGTCCATAATTAATCTTAGAATTAACAAAAATTGATAGAAAAATTACTCAGACAATGCCCTCTTGTTAACGACGCAGGGATACTCTCGACCCTCCAATAGAGTCTGATTTATCACGCTTAACGCTCTTCTGTTGTTCCCAAACTTCCTGGTTCCCATTTCTAAATAAAAAAAGGGGAAAGGAGTTAGAGTAAATGTCAAATCTTCAAGCTTTTAGCAGTTCAGCTTCAAAATGCACTTAATCCCAAAAGGTTTTACCTTGGAAATTTGTGGGTTTGATTAGGTTAGGATTGCTGTGATCGGAAATGACCATTGTGGAATTTGGTTGATAACCTGAACAGTCAACCCCAAATCGACCCTAGAACAACTTGAACATCTAAAGCCCCCACCTCCCCAGACAGTCAGTCACTCCTCCCACTGCCCTAAGGACTGAAACGGTGGGTATTTGTCTGCGAAGGCTGGGAAAAAAAAACCTCTTTTATTTCAAATTCAACGGCTAGTGATCGGGGACCGTTAGATCATGATGCTTACGAAAACACCTTTTACGCTTGTCTTAACAACGGCAATATATAACTGGCCCTTGGCTGGGTCATGGGAAGGCACAAGCCTAGCGACATGGGATTTCAAACTGAGTTTTTTTTTCAAAAATACAAATACAAATACAAATTCCCTGATTGGTCCGTTCATGGTAAGTCAAAGGCGCTCCATTGCGCTTTCCCACACTTTATTCTTTTTGCTTTTTTCAATTTGTTTGAAAGTGAGGGTTTGCCCATCAAAAAAAAAAAAGAAGGAAAGAGAGGATAAAAATGCATGAATTGATTGGTAACAAATCCAGAAGCATTACCCTTTTAGATTCTGCTGCTTTGATAAATTAAGAAAAACACTGCATATTTTTTGTCATTGAAGTAATTATGTCCTACCTTATTCGGTTCATCAAATTTTAAATTTTGAATAAATTAAATTGGACGAAATCTATAACTTAGTGCAGAAAATCAAATGTTTATGGCTGCCTGTGCTTTCCTTTTTTGTTTTTGAAGTAATAATGAAAATCATTGAACTTGGAGAGCTTTATATACATATAGATTGCATTCCCCAAGTCTTCCTAATTTATAAATTTGTTTCCTTTTTTTCTTTTTATTAAAAGGTGCCATTTTTTAGTTCTGTATACCTCTTAAATCTCCTTAATTGTTCAGAAATTAAAAGAGTGATTTCTTTCTCCTTTTTTCCAGCACAAATATGTAAATATTATAATTTATGGCACGGGCATATTTATAGATACCGCGTTAAGAGAATAATTTTGTTTGCTACTCGTATTTGTTTGAAAGATGAAGACAAATTTCAGGTAGAAAAGGGGCAGATAAAAACTGAGAGTCACCGAAGGGAAATCTCATGCGCCCCAACGATGATAATCATAATATGATCATAATCGATATCAACGCCACCCGTATAATATATAACAACTTGAGGAGATGACAGGAAAAAAATTTAAAAAAATAATAAATACTAAAACAGGATTTTGTGTTATTAATACTATATCTATTATTGTTAACAGATCTAATTTAAATTTTTTTTAAAAAAAAATTCTGTCATTTTCCCTGCAAATTTTAACAATACGTACTTTCTTTCTTTCTTTTTCAACAACACAAGACCGGTTTAATTACGAGTAAAAGTGCAAAACAATAAGAAAATGAGTACTTTTGCGTGTATGTAAGATGATATAATATATTTACCCTCCCACGATGTAAATACAATCTTAGTAACACTTTATGTTATTTAAATAATTATATATATAATTATCTAATATCAGATCATGCCATGCTATTTAGCTATTACTCACAGATCATTCCCACATTTGCTGCGTGAGCTTGTCTCATATGGCCATCACCTTGCATTTTTAGTTAGTAAGTGACTCCATCATCATTATTACCGCCAATCAAGCATACTTTAATTGTCATCATAATGCAACCAGGATCAATCCAAATCTGAACTAAACAGACTAGCTAGCTATACACATGCTGTCTGCGTTATCTATAGAGTAAAAGATATTGTTGTTCTATATAGATCATCCCTCTTAACAAAGAGTGGTCATAAATGACTGTGAATATATGGAGTTATTGTCTCAAAGATTTCTTCAATACCCCGAGGGCTACCCACATCCCGGTGGTCATTAGCGGCGTATTTCAATGGTTCTCTCTCTGCACTACTTTTGATGCAGGGATGCTCATGGTCATCTTGTTTCTCCGCAGCATCATGCCCTGGTCGATATGAATTAAGCCTCAGTGCTATTTGGACTCCAGACTTTCGTATGGATTGGTTTTGTTTCTATGTATGCATAGGTCCCTCCCAAACAAAATAATCGACCGATACATTAAATAATAGTCACGTCCGTCACGTGGGAGGATCCCAATTAAGGGAATCGTAAACTCCTTTGGGTTAACAAAAATTAGCACGAGGCCACATGGAGAGGGTACTTGAGTTTGATGCAGCAATAAATCGGGAGAGTAGTGAATCTATGATGGTTGGTGCATGTCATGTCATGAATGAATGGATTCATGGGGGACTAGTAGCTTGATACCCTCTCTAGATCTCTCTATTTAATTATAAGAAATAAATGATAATATATTTCGGAAATAAATTATAATAACTGAAAATTTTATGTTTTACCCCCCCCCCCCCAATTAATACACAATCACTTACTATACGAAACAGTTAATAGGACCATTTCGAAGAAAATAAAGTTAAATTTCATCAAATATATTTATTATTGTTAACCCCACTCTTTCATCGCTCACACAAGAATTTATGTATAAATAAGCATAACATATAAGATCCTTTAAAAAATAAAGTGATATTATTAATTAGAATTATTAACTATGATTTATAGATAAAAAAATTAAAATTACGTCTATAGTAACAAATTTAAAATATTATATAATCAGTTAATATTATTACTAATTAATTATTATTATGAAGTTTAAAATTTTTTAAAGATTAAAGATAAATTATTTATTCATATTATTGATTACTGCTTGCCCATAAAAGAATTGAAAGGTTGAGTCTATAGTTAAAAAATTGAAATATCATGAAAACAATCAACGTAATTACTAATGATTTTAACCACTTTAATAGCGAATTTGACTACTCATTTTAACAAGTTAGTTGTTCAAATAATTATATTTTGTTATGAGATATTAACTACTTTGATAATAAAATTGACAATATGTAATGATTTTAACAATTTTGTTAATAATATTAACTATTGCGTTCGACAAATTAGTTGTGTATATGTATTAACTACATTAGTAACAAAATTGACAATATGTATAATGATGTTAATAATTTTAATAATAAAGTTGACTACGCTATTTAGGTTATAGGGCAATCTCATCCTTTTTTACTAATATTGAAATTTCATATTAATACTCGTGACTAACTTATTATTTTATATATTCGTATGCCCTTTTTAAAATTTTAGAATTCAAATTATATTTTTTTAGAGTTTTTTCTATAAAAAATTTGAAAGTTGAGTCAGTAAAATTAAAATTGATGCTTTTTATATATTGAGAATTAGTTATAATGAATAAATATGTGTTTTGTTTAGCTTATAGAGAATATAATATTAAAAAAATTGATTATAAAGTAATATTGGAGAATATATTTTAAAACATATATTTTATATGAAAAATAATTTAAAAAAAATAAGTGTTTAGATATTTTTATTAAAATAATGTTTTGATAAATAAATTATTAAAAAATATATAAGGTAAACTGACAATTATACAAAGAGAGAGGGGAGACAAAAAATAAGAGGGATAAAATTATCATTTTCTTTGAGAATATATAAAAAATGCATGTAAAAGATGATGTGATTAACTTATGAAAAACTAAGACTTTAACTAAAAAAAATTATAATTTTATCAATAATTACTTCTGGCCTTAAAAAGAGTTTTAGTTACGTGGTTTGTGTCAAAAAATAAAATAATTTTTTTTACACGAACCAAACACACACTATAACTAAATTGACCCAAATTGTATATTGAAAAGATCCTTAAAATTTTTTTACCTAAATTTTAAAATTTTAAATTAAAAATTTGTATATGAAAATAGTAAATAATTTAGAAAGTATAATAAATAAATTAATTTATAATTTTGAAATACAAATAGTATTTTTTTGGAATTTGTTACTGTATCTTTTATCTAAAATAAAAAAGTAATGCTCCATAAGTTTTTATAAAATGATTTTTTTATTTTGTACAACTGTGCTAAAAGTTTCAGTAAGGAATTTTTAAATTACTATTGGCAATTATTATAAGTCCTAGAGAAAAGATATTTAATTAGAATTATTTTAGAGTAAATGGATGATGGATTAATTAGCTGTACAAGATGAATGTCGCGCGCGGTTGAAGAGCGTGCAAGCAAAATGCATAGAACCGATTCAACAGAACACAACAACGTCGGATTCTGCTCCCGCGAATGTTAAAGATGCCTTGACAAGAACCGTAGAGCGTGACACGCGCGGGACTAACGCGTGGATCTTAGTTTCCTGGAAAAACCAACATCTATTCTTTTCCGGTTGGGGTGGGTGAAGTGACCTTCATCGCGCTATCTCTTTTGTGACCTCTCTATTTTTCTGAAAATCATTTCATTTGCCAATCTTTCCAGTTTTCTTCTCTCATCCTCTTCTTCCTCAAATTCACCAGCTTCGCCCCTCCTTCACGGTTTCGCTTTCGATCATTCTAGGGTTAGGGTTTCGATTCCTTTTCCCTCGATCTTCGGCAATCCCTGTTTGCTGTTTTCTGCTTAGCTTATTTAATTTATTTAATTAGTGTGTGGCTTGAGAAGCCTCCCGTCTTTGGAAAGGAGCACCATGGGAGGTGACAGTGCCGTTGACGATGCCACCGCCACCCAGTCCATGGGCGGTGAGGGAGTGAATCTAAACGTTCGATGCTCCAATGGTTCGAAATTCTCGGTTCAGATTAGCCTCGAATCCGCCGTCGGATTGTTCAAGGAGCTTGTCGCTCGGAATTGCGATATCCCCGCCGATCAACAGCGGCTGATTTACAAGGGCCGGATCTTAAAGGACGATCAAATTCTGCAAAGCTACGGTATACCCGATCTTGCTAGTACTTGCATTTCCGGCTTCCCTCATAGAATCAAAATTGATTCGCTTTTTTGTTCCGTTGAGTTGTCGTCTATGAGGATCGCTCTACGTTAATTATTGCCGTGAAATTAGTGTCGTTCGATAAAGAAATCTAATTGTCTTCGTGGTATTAGTTGTTTTAACTTTTTTAATGGTAGAACAACGGGGCTAATGCCCAAGAGAAAAACACTTGGTTTCAATTTATATTTGAAGAAATACGAAAAAGTAATTGAGTTCTTTAGTTAAATATGTATATGAAATATACCTATGAATTAAATGATAAAATGATATTTGGGTAAGCATGGAGCCTTGTCAAACTTGAAACTCGTTGGTACTTTATTGACAGATAATTGTTACGGTAGTTTACTTCTGGCATTCTCCTAGCAATGGCTTATATAAATTATATGATTTCATGGCGATTTTCATGCTGTTGGTTATAGATTATAATGTCATTATGCGGTTGGCTTGTCAAAGAAATCGACCAATTTCAAAATGTTGAGTTTGTGGAATGGATGCTTGGATATTAGATGGGAAAGCTTGCAAGAGAAATAATGCTTTTTTGTCTACTAAGAAATTGTTCTTTTACTTGGGAAAGATTGCAGTACCTTGCTGCTATTAGTCACTGGAAGCAGATGTTGCTTGATAAGTCGTACATAATTACATTTAATTAAAAAAATTTGTTTTTACTTCTTAATTATCATCAGGATAAGTTTATGTAATATTATTATATTTTTAAATTCCCAAATAAAGATTGTATATATGTTGGCGCAGGATAAGGTTTACTAGGTTTTTCATGCTGGCTGATTGAAACCTCATGTTTATCCCTTTAGTTAAGTGCCTGATTGAGATTTCACATATTTATGCTGGCTTACTCCAATTGAGATGGTAGATTCCGTTCTCATTGAGTGTAATCATAGAATGATATAGCCATATAGGCTTTGTTATGAAATGATAATCGCCTAAACCTAAATGGGGTTTATTACATTGTTCTTTTCCATTATTATAGTTAGATTGATTTATATTATAATTTGATTTGATTTATACTAGATATTGAATACACACAATTTTATTTTGTATCTAAACTTGTTTTCTGTTTTCTTTGTAAGAATCTTCAGCTACCTACCTCCCATCATAAATTTGATCTTGACCTTATTCACATTAAAATTCTTCAGTTCTTGAGAGAGCAGTTATGGATGAGCTAATATATAACTTGATTTTCAATTCATATTTGTCAGGTCTGGAGGCAGATCATACTGTCCATCTGGTTCGTGGCTTTGCCCCAGCTGCTGCACCCAATTCAGCTGGTGGGACCAATATCAGTGCTACAAATACCGCAACAAATAATGCAAGAGGTGCTGCTAATGAAGGTGAGGGTCTTGGAGGTTCTGGTTTTGGAGATTCACCGTTTCCTGGACTAGGCATCAATGGGCTTGGGGGAAGTGGCGTCAATGGCTTGTTTGGAGCAGGCCTTTTGGATCCTGAACAAATGCAGCAATCATTTATTTCTAATCCCAATATGATGAGAGAAATGATGAACACACCTGCTATACAGAATCTACTTAATAATCCTGAGATAATGCGGAATTTTATTATGAGCAATCCACAATTACGAGAGCTTATGGACCGAAATCCTGAGCTAGCACACATACTTAATGATCCAGCCACTCTCCGTCAAACACTTGAAGCTACAAGAAACCCTGAGATCATGCGTGAAATGATGAGAAATACAGACCGAGCAATGAGCAACATTGAATCTTCTCCTGAGGGATTCAACATGCTGAGACGGATGTACGAAAATGTTCAAGAGCCATTCTTAGATGCCACAACAATGGCTGGTAATACAGGAAATGACAACTCTAACCCGTTTGATGCACTTTTGGGCACTCAAGGTGGACAAGCCAGGGATCGATCTACTAATCCTTCAACTACAAGTGCTGAAGAAACTGCTGGCTCTCCCTCCCCTAATACTAACCCACTTCCTAATCCTTGGACCTCTACTGGATGTAAGCTTTTGCTATCTTTTCCTTTCCCTCTACTACAGAGAAGCACTTTTCCTTATTTATTTATTTATTTTTATTTCTCCATTATATAGCTGGCAGATACGTTTTTTTTTTTGCTTGTGTCAAGTCTAGTGCTGATTGATGTTAACTATTACAGCTGGAGGTGCTCAAAATAACACTGCAAGGACAACCACTGGTGGGGACACTAGGCAGCAGGCACCCACTGGCTTAGGAGGTTTTGGTTCGCAGGATTATCAAGGCCTGCTGGGTTCTATGCCCGATCCTGCCTCATTGACCCAGTTAATGCAAAATCCAGCTATTTCACAAATGATGCAAAGTATCCTTTCCAACCCACAGGCTATGAACCAGGTATTTGCATGAACCTTACATACCTAATACAAGACAGTTTGTACATGTACTAAACTGACTCTATCATTTAATTTACCATTAGATTCTTGGTGTCAATCCTGACCAACGTGGCTTACCAGATCTAAATTCTCATCTTAGAGAAATGATGCAAAGTCCTGAGTTCCTTCGCTTGTTGTCTTCACCTGAGACAATGCAGGTAGACAGATTTTAACTTCTACATCCATTGTTAAAGTTCACTGAATATGCTTTCCAAGGCTCCAATGCCGAAACTTGCTCTCAGTTTGATCAAGCTGCAATTTATGCATGTTGTATGCTTATGTGGTAAATTCTAGTAGTCCTTTTAATATCAAATTAATACTTCTAGTATCTGAACATGTTGGCTGGAGTCAGCATAGATCAGATTGTTAGTAGCCCTGCTAGCTAAGTGATTTTGACATTTTGTGCTGTCTACTACTTTGTTTTAAGTAATTTTCTGACTCTCCATTTATCTATTTTTCACTTGCAGCAACTCTTGTCTTTTCAGCAAACTCTTCTTTCGCAGCTTGGTCAGTCACCATCAACACAGTAAGTAATGGAACAAACTTCCCTTGCCATTCTCACATGGCATCAAGATCTTCCACTAAATTTCTTCTTAAATGTATAATTACTGTAACATTTCAATTTCTCCATCCTATTACTGGTTGCTGTAGTTATTTGTTCAGGCCTAGCATCCAATGCATTATATTATGGCTTCCTTGGCCTAGACACATCTTCTGATTGACCATAAGCAGTAGATTGAGTATTCGTTGTGATTACTCCAGCAATTTATTATTATAGCTTACTTCATCTGCCATCATGATTTTTGGTTATTATTCCTGAAATGGAGGTTTTTGGATTTTTATGCACAAATAATCCATAATAGATGTTATTCTTATTTGGCCCGTCTTTTAAAAAAATAATAGCAAAAACTGAATGCTGATTCGCATGTGTCAGTGTGAAACCCCAAATGTTTGGATGGTTTAGCTCAATTTGTGACTAGTTTAGCGATGGTTTTCTTGACATGTTGGCTGGCATGATCTGTTATTCTTCAGCATTATGTCCTGGCTGAAATTTTGTACTTGATTACTGATATGTAAAATATATTTAAGTAGTTTTATTATTTTATTAGAATTAGTATTAGATATTATGTGATATTAGGATTATATATCATAATATATATATATTATGATATATTAGGATTAGATATTATAATATATATCATGATTAGATATTATGATATATTAGTATTAGATATTTAATTAGGATTAGAATTACCCATCACTTATAAATAATTGTGATCATCAGTGTTATGGGGATATGCTTTGATTATGATGTGAACCCTTGAGTATTCAATATAATTCCAGTTTTTCTTCTATTCTTCTCTATTTCCCTTTTCTTTCTACAATTACATAACAATTACCATTTTGGCTTTGGCTGTGGGTCTAAATTAGTATTAATATGGTGTGCTTTTGCAGGGAATCAGGTCAGACTGGTCGAGGCACTGGTATGCTATACTTTGCATCCTGTTTGTTTCTGCATAGGATACTATGGTTTGTCTGTTTTGATTTGGAATATCGCAGAGCTATAGCTTTGCTTTGGCAATCCAAACTGCCTTACCGTTACCCATTTAACAGCAATTTGGTTCATAATTTTTTGAGTGAATTCGTCAGTCTCTGCTAGATTACTTCCATTTTAATTTGGTTATTCAAACATGAAGACTCTTAACTTAATCCCTAAAAGATGACACTCTTCTCAATTTTACCTGTATGGTTAAAGATTCTCAATCTAAATTTTTGAACATTCCCCTCAGTCAAAATGGTCTCTCCTGAAAGATTTTGTGGCTCTCTAACACTGAAATCTTAGCTTGTTTTTGTGTTGAAGGAACCTGAATAAGGTAATGTCATTATTGAATAGTTATTTGAGATCCTATTTTGCCTAATGATGACCCTATTTTGATTGGGGATAAATGTTTAGGTGTCTAAATTGAGAGGGGAGTCATCTTTCAAGGACTAGACCAGTAATTTACTTTAATTTTATCAAATCAGTTGAGCATTGACGAGCAGGATGGAGTCTTCTGTTTCTAATAATAAGAATTGGGCATTTCTTTATAGCATTGAAAGACAAGTACTTAGAATTTAAGTGGATAATCTGTAATACAATTTTCCGTGAATGTCTTTATGGTGTAACTTGGTACACTAATATCTCACATTCTTTAGCATCTTGGATACCATCCTTAAAATAAATGTATTGATATTTTTTAAGATCTTTTGGCATGACAACTGTAATATATAGAGCTGATACAATTGGTATATTGTCAAAGTTTAAGGAACCTAACAGTGGTGTGATGTAAAATCCCTGCTGTTTTTGAACAGTATGAGATATCACCCAAAAGGACATTATTCCGTGCCTTTTAGTATATTGGGTTGATACGAGACATCTTAAATATCAGACCGAATATAGGAATTTTGGATGCTATCTAACATCGTAGATATCAAGATCAAGATGATAGTGTGTCGAACGCCACCTAAAAGGCATGCGTTAAATGTATCTCCACCCATCAAAGAGGCAGGGTGGAGGGTGGTGGGTGGCCATGCTGTATGATTTGATCTTCATTCGGTTGCTAGCAAAAAGTGCAGATATATGGAGATCGGCCTAATTAGTTTTGAATGTTTCTAATGGCAGGAACGATGAATAACTCAGGGTTGGAGATGTTGATGAACATGTTTGGTGGACTTGGGGCTGGTAGCCTTGCAGTTCCGAACAGATCAAATGGTTAGCATTGTCCTGTACTTTCTGAATGTTTCTTTTTTGATACTCATATTTAAGAAGAGATTTTATACTGCTCCCACATACATTGTTATCTTGTCAGAGCCACCGGAGCAAATGTATGCCACCCAGTTGTCACAGCTTCAAGAGATGGGCTTCTTTGATACGCAGGAGAACATTCGAGCGCTCATCGCCACTCAAGGGAATGTTCACGCAGCAGTTGAACGGCTTCTGGGCAACTCTGGCCAGTAGTGGATGACAACCCCTCTTGCAAAGGTGCGTCATGTGGACGGCTGAGATTGGTCTCTTTTGAACTCAGTTGGGTATAAATAAAATCTGAAATCCTTTTTTAAGAAATTATGATTGCCATAGCTGAGATGTTGGTGTAGGAGGTTGTACTATTGGACTGATTTCTCCCTTTTCTTTCATTTGGAATTTCGATGGTTCTATTTTTCTTCATGTCCATACTCAATATTACATTGTGTCATCAATTGTTTGTCAAATTTGTCACAACCAGAGTTGACGTATACATCCGTAGTGTATGCAAAGGTTTACACTTTCATTATTCCTATGCAGATGGTCATAATAATTTTCGAACCTTGTATATAGGAGGGCTAATCCCCGTCTCACTTGTGTTTTCTGCTTCATTTGACTAGGTTAAAATTTGATTTTCTACGTTATTATTCCTTTAGTAGGATGCCTCAACTAGCGCTATCGTTGAAATATTATAATTAAACACAATTTTATATCCTTACTTACAAAACACGAATCAATAGCTTGGTTATCGTTTATTTTTTGGTACAAAATAGTTTGGTTATCATAATCATAAATGATTCAGATGGTCGAAGGGGTTTTTTAGTGCCCAAAAATAATATTGGCCTTTTGGTGAAAATAATTAAAGCGTTTTTAGTAGTCCATTATTTTTTTTTCATTTGAAAATTGAACTAAATGCATTCCCGTTGATATAAAATAGGTCAAAATATTCTCTGATTTTTCACTACAGCCATAATTCAAATTGTTTATAACTTATAAATAATATAATTTATTATAAACTATATAATATCAATATTAATATCAAGGAAATCACATAATTCATAACACTAGAATTTATTTCTAAACAAACCAAAATAAAGTTGAAATTTCTGATCGGTAACGAGGCATGGTATTTAGGTGAATTATTCATGCTTTGCGGGGAGGAAAAGAGTAGCGAAGATAAACAAGTCCTTCTCTATTCAAAGCTGAATAAGTGGCATCTCCTATATATAATACACTGGCGCAATTGTTAGAGAATTTGATAACAAGGATAGACAAACTATGTATAAATTTGTCCTTGAAATAATACATTCTATTAAAGAGAACAAGGATTATAACTTTGTAATGCGAATGCATCGTCATTACCCGGCCATCGTAAATCCCATTCAAACGTGCTTTAGCTCATTTTAATATAAAATATTGGGCCAAAGCCCAATCTCGATTCAAATATGCCGAAACTTCCTTTGGTATGTGTGACAACTAAAAAAAGAAAAGACCCTGAAAGTCACGGGCAGAATTTGTTGATATCCTGGTTATTAATGGCGACCATATAATGAAAAATGGGATCGCTCAAATTATAAATAAATTATTGCCTAAAAAGAAAATAAACATAAATGAGAAATGAGAGTAAGAAGCATGTACGATGGCTTGGATATGAGGAAATAGGTATTTTGGGCAAAAGAAAAATAGGGAATATAATAAATTGGAAGAATTGAGGTGGAAGTGGCATTTGGAGGCGATGAACCAATTAACACCGGAACTCTCCCCTTAAAACAGACACAGAGTCAAAAAGAAATAAAATAAAATCCAAAAACAAAAACAAATCCCCACATTACAAACCAAATATTTTGAAACATCGTATATTTCCACCTATCTATTAAATTTGCTTTCTTTCGCAACCATGAGCCTCTCACTCTCACTCCTCACCTTTTGTTATAAATACTCGGTCTTCTCAAACCCGAAGGCACTCAATCACATTCACACCTTCTTCAAAGATCAAACATGCAGAGCCCTAGCAAACGTTCCACCAGCAGCTCTCCTCCCCCTCCCCCTTCCCCCGAACTCCCTGCCTCTCCTCCTCCGACCGCCGGAAATAGAGGAAGAAGCCTGTCCAGGAGAACCTTGATGCACGCTCCTAAACCGGCAAATGATGGCTCCCCTTCCCATGCCGGCAACGCTGCGTCACCCGATCAGGATTTACATGTACCCATTCGGGAGTTGATCACTCTGGGTTCCGGCCAAGGTGGGCCGGCGGCCGGGGATGTGCATGAGTCGGTGAGGCCAGGCCGGTCGACTAAGATTAGGCTGCGTCTGAAGCGCAAGCCCGCGGAGGCTTCTTCTTCTTCACCTCGGAGTCCCATTTGTCTGTTCTGTCTCCGGCGTTTCTCCACTCGGACAGACTTGCTTGACCATCTTCAGACGGAGCACTCTTCAACAGAAGAACAAGTGCAAGATCAAACACCAGATCATGAACAAGGTATATATAATATCAAACACGGTGTAGTACTATTAGCTAGCTAGGACGTTGTTTCGTATATTCTCTGATCCTACTTGTACTTGTTTATATTTGCTTCTTATACTACGCATATATAAGGTGTTTCGATTTAATGTGCGTTAGGTGAAGAAAATTGTGGAGGAGACAGCGGTGCTGAGAAAAAGAGCGAGAAGGAGGAGGTTTCATCTGCTGGATTGGATCTGAACCAGCCAATAGAGGAAGTGCAGGTTTCTGCTGCTGATGACACAATTGGTGGCCCTCGTAAGAAGTTTCGATTTGACCTCAATGAGCTTCCTCCATCAGAGTATGCGGATGAGAACTAGCCCTAAGCTACATATAGACCAAGCTGGGTGTCATATATATATCTATATATATAAGTTTCCGTTTTATCTCTTCAATTGGTATGGTTCATGAAAGACTGTTCAAATATAATATCAAACTATGTGGGTTCCATGCATGCATGCATGCATGCATGTATGTATGTTTGTGTGTGTGTGTGTGTGTGTGTTTATGTATGCATGCATGCTATAGCTGGTTTCCATTGATCGTGGTTAATTCAACCCTGAACTCTGGTTGAGCAATGAACTGTGAGCGCAATTAATATTGTAGTTGTACTTAGCTTGGAAGATGAGTTTCCAATTTTCAGTTCTCGTCTTTCTCATGTGATATGGTAATTCGAGGTCGGAGTTTTCAATTTCTGAACCTATGATTAATATAATATTTTATGCAATGTACAATTATAAAGTATTATATATATACAATAATTAAGTACAAAGAGTGCACAATCTCTTTCAATTCAAGTTTTTTGAATAAATTAGAGTATTAGATATGATTTCTCATAGATTTCACAAAAGAATGAATGTCCCTTTATTCATGTTTTATCAACAGCATGACTGGTAAGAGATTTTTTCTTTTTAAAAAATATGCATAAGGGAATTTTCTATTTCTAATTTTAGCTCTCAAAATTATTAAAAGAGACGTTATAAGAAAAAATTCAGAAAATTATATTCGAAGTCCTACGATCTCTTCACTATTCTATGTGCACGTTCATGCAAAGTTGAAGCATGTATGCTTTTGGATCAATGTCATATTTCAAGTGATCGCACAGGATGATTAAGTCAACATGATTTGTTTGGAACGAAAATGATACATTAAGAAATGGCAAATTAAAAACCGCTCTTAATTATAATGGAATTACAACTACTGGTGAACTGCATATATGTGTGTGTAGTTTAAAGTCCAAGGTTGTAAAGATACCTGAGGCTTTTTGAATATACACAGTATTTTCAGTAGAATCTTATATATATTATATTCGCATAGATCATACTCGTTTAATATTTTACGCAGGGTCTATTCACAAAGTAATGGTATCAAATTCACACAAGTCTGAAGAGTTCCCTTTAAAAGTAGTAGATAAAACATTCAATTAGCTAATTGAGTTACGCACGTAAATATGATATATCATCCTCAATCCCTCTCTTCCTAGACTCCAAATTCATATATATATATATATATATATATCCAGGAATATAATGTTAATATCTCCTCGTACTTAAATGAGAGAATCCATATATTTATTATGGGGAAATCCTAATAGATTTAGTACACATTACGTACTTGTTTCACTTTAAATAGTGGATTTGTCTATGATATAATAGTGATCGGGTTCGACAAAAATTCAACGTAACAGTGGGTGATTTTCTTTTTCGGAGAGAAGAGAAGAAATGAACATGCTTTTTTGAAAGGGAAAGAAAAGACGTGGAACTCATATATACTTATATGTATGCACGCACGCACGCTCATATTCAGAATCCCCCCTTTTCAATATAATTATCAGTATCGATCCAGTACTTGATAATATCCATACGTGTATTTCTGGGGTTTAATTTTCTGATGATATCATCATGCGCAGTTACCGGTCATCAGTCTACATAAAATATAGAGTTCACAGATGCATGTGGCCATTTGTTTCATTGTATATATGTATTGATATTGATGCGTGTGAAGAAACACATCTATTTTTTGATTGGATGTTGCAAATATTAATTAAGTACGTACGTAAAAATGGATCAGTTTCTGTGGATGTTAATTCTTGTATAGAAATCATGTTCTCAATATCATGATGATTAAGATTAGAACATTTAACTACACCACAGTCCACACCTCTCGTGAACATTGATGTGAATGGTATTCTGCATATCTTATAAGCAGTATAACCTTTTTATAAATAGAATCCATGCAATATTTGTATAAACTAAGAAATTTTTCGAAGCATATTTTATGGGTTTCTGTCTAATCATAGACTAAATTTATAATATGTCATTCATGGGGTTCTCCACAAAAGCAGGTCACAGATCCGTGAGGTGCTTCAGCATCGTCGGGCTCCTGTTGAGTTGAGCCATTCGAACTTTCCTCCTCGTTGAAGTCGCTTTTGTTTCGGAGTTTGGCCATAGCCAACCCTGGCTTGTCATGATGAGGGGTCCAAACATGCCCTCTCTTACCCATGTATTACTATTACCTTCTCACAAGGACGACATTGCCCGCTTTTACGTACATCCTTTTGCCTCTGCCTCGTGTTTGAATTACTCTCTGACAAAAAAACTTCTGAGCGCCAGGTGATTTTCTTCTCCTTGCCTTCTGCATTTTAGTGGAAAGTAGGAAAGATTCAGAAATTAATCGATGGAAATTGTTTCTCAGTTTACTAATAATTAGTTTATGTACTTTGAGGTTTTGATCTGGAATTCATGCAAATCCCAGTAATGATCTATTAATAAAGTTTGAATGTTTGCTTTTGTTGTTTTTGCAATGGGCATTTTTCTTCACTGAGTAATGAGTATGAGTGGTTGTAGCGAGCTGGGAATCGAGTAATTAATGATGGAGAAGGCAGATTCTGAGACAGTTTCGAAGCAGAAGTTGTAAACGCGTATGCGCCTATGGGAATTTCCGGATCAGTATGTGATTGAGCCCTCGCACGGCTCTTCTGGCTCTTCTTTGTCTGTTAGTCGAAATGATGGCTCCATGAAGCTCATTGGTTAGCTATTTCTCTTAGGCTTGATGCTATACATCATAACATTTCCTCTCTCTTCTCCTTTTACTTATCTATTGCTTCTTGATTTCCCAGACGAGATTCCACAATGCAGCTCCCTTCGAGTTCCTAAGATTTGGACCATTTTTGGTGTCGTTGGGATGTTGAAGCATTTGACTGGTAAGCGCTAAGCAATCTTAGGACCATAGACACCTAAACCATGATGATTTATGTAATCTTTTTATTGCTAATCATAACATCATGCCTTATATCTGTGTTCAATTAAGCTCATTCATATTATTACAATAATATGAAGGAGATTATGGCAGCGATCACTAAGAAACAAATATATAATAAGATTCCAAGGATTCTTAAGTTTTCCCATATAATTCAAAATGCAGTAGAATTAAATATTACGTTGGATGCAAAATGGCACTAGGTCCCCAGTTTTTTTCATTGCTTGTATTTATAACTTTGATCACGATAGCTAAAGGTAAGGGTGTGCAATTCTCAGTCATGATTATAAATGTAATTTACGTGCCTTAACTTTGGCTTCGTATAATTTGTTGATGTAGACTCACATAAGGTCTGTCATTTTAATGTTGATATACTTTACCATGCTTTCAGGATCATATTTGATTGTTGTCACTCAGTGTGAAAATGCTGGATCTTACTTGGGAAATCCAATTTTCAAAATTTCATCCTTGAAGACCTTTCCTTGTAATCATTCTCTTGAGAGCACTCCTGCTGAGCAGGTAAGCTTATCCCACACACACCCCGACAGAAAAAAATTGATTTCATGTCCTCCAGCTGTTTTGGGTCTAAAGAACTGTTGAACTATCTTTGGCAGAAGAAAACAGATACTGAGTTCTCTGGGCTGCTAAATGTTGCAGAGAGGACTTCTGGTCTGTTCTTCTCATATGCCATCAATTTAACCCTGAGGTGAATTTCTTTGGATATTTTTTATTGTAAGATTATCAATTTTATGCCTTATGCATATGTAAATATACACAGCTGAGCCTAAAAGAAGGAAGCAGAAATAATTCTTAGTCTAGAGCCTACTATTCCATACATGTTCGAGTGCCATCTTCAAAGGCACTTAGGATGAAACTGCATGAGTCCTTGATGTTAAATGGCTAAAGCCTACTAATCCATACATGTTTGAGTGTTATCTTACATAAGTGGCATTCACATTACAATTTCATAAGTATCAGCATATAAGTGAGTACGAAACGCATATATTGTAATCTAAGGAGATTATATTGATATTTACATTTTAAAAGAAGAGAGAATTAATCATAAGGAAAAAGTTCCTTATTCTTATCGAGAGAAAATGAATCTTCAAATATTGACTGTTGATATTATGCGCTGCAGCGTCCAGAGACTGAATGATCTGGGGGATCAGTCTAGATCGGTTCCTCTTTGGAGACAGGTAATAAATCATCTTTTGTTTACAGCTAGACTTTTGTTTGAGATACTTGTATCACCTTATGATCCATTGGTCATGCTTCTTGATGTCTATTATGGATTGATTCTTTCTGCACCTTTTGTTTCCCTTTAGAATTCTTCTTATGCTTCCACCAAACGTTTTGTTGCAGGCAGAACCTCGGTTTCTCTGGAACAATTATGTGCTGGAAGTTCTCATAGATAACAAGGTAGGTTTGTGGAGAAATTAATTATAGTTGCTAATGTTTCCCCCCTTCTTCATTTTATAATGCCAACTAATAAGTATGTTTGGTCCTGGTTTTTCAGCTTGACCCATACATACTACCTGTTGTCCAAGGAAGTATCCTTATCTCAATGCTAAATTGACCATTTTAGGGTTGTTATGCCTCGCTGACACGTGCTTTTCTGTTTGAATTTTAGTCTGACCTTATCACTTAACAACTTATTTTCAAGGTTTCTCCTTAACCGATCATTAGGCTTTCATTACTTTCAATCAGCAATTGGGAAGGAGTTAATTGACATCACTTTAATTGCAAGGAGATGGTCGAGAAGAAATGGTATATGATGTTTTTGGATAAAAAATCCCATTATTTCCAGTTTGTCTTTGACTTTGTATGTTCCATAGGTTTATGAGCTTTTACTATTTACAGCATCATTAACAGGCCAAGAAATATTTAAATTAATGCATTTATTAATTTGGTGTTGATAACCAATAATGATAGCAGCAATTATGAAAAATTACTGTTTTTCCCAGCATTTTGACTTACAGCTCTTTCCTTTGTTTCGTTCTAGTACACTGATTTATTTTCTGAGATCTGATATTTTATCCACAACTCTATGTGTCAAAACTTTACCATCTGTGACTGCCTAATAAAAGCTGTAACATATTAAGAAGTATAATAGTTTTTAAGTGTTGTATTGAAAATTGAAAAAGTTCACTTTTGTTCATTGATTGGTAAAATAATGGTTTTAAATGCAAGTTGCATTTCATGAAAGGAACTCGGATGTGGAGAAGAGGAGCTGACTCTGATGGCTGTGTTGCTAATTTTGTGGAAACTGAGCAAATTATGCAGATTAATGGGTATACAGCTGCTTTTGTTCAGGTAACACTTAGCTTAAGGGGATGCTTGTTAGATGAATTTTAACTGCATTTAATTCATGAATACATCCTAGCATGACATTCAAATAGTCTATTGAAATTCATAAAATGTAAGATCTCTTATTGTTGTCGTTTGGCAGATTCGTGGTTCAATCCCATTGCTTTGGGAGCAAATTGTTGACTTGACATATAAGCCTAAGCCTGAGTTGGTGAAAGTTGAAGAATCTGTAAGTGGAAGTGGTTATTTATTGTTGTGTTTTTATGTTTTTACAATCTAATACTACTTTCTTTGTATCTGACTGATTTTGTATTGCCTATGATGCAGCCTCGAGTGATGGAGCGTCATTTCATCGATTTAAGGAAAAAAAATATGGGGCCGTATTAGCTGTTGATCTTATCAACAAGGTGAATATTCTTTCACTGCAATGCTATCTGGTGATGCAAGTATATATTATTACTTATATTGCTGTGCATGCTTTTATGAATATATGAGCGCATTTTCCTTTCAGCATGGAGGAGAGGGGCTGCTGAATGCAAAATTTGCAGATACAGTGCAATCTGTCGTTAGCACTGATATAAGGTATTACTAGTAACTTTTAAATTTTTCTTCTTCTTAGCTTTCAGTTTATTTGGTTCTCTTTCATATTATTTCTTTTTTTGGTAGATACGTGCACTTTGATTTTCATCATGTCTGTGGGCATATTCATTTTGACCGCCTCACTATACTTTATGACCAAATTTCGGATTTCCTCGAGAGAAATGGGTATGGATTTCCTTTCTGGATATTGGTTTACTTGAAAATCTAGTTTGTCTTATGATTCAGTATCCTCCAAGCGGAGTTATTCATGAACTTGTAGGCCAACAACTTGTAAAGCTGCCTAATGTTGAACTACCTGCTATAAACATTTTGGATAATTATTAGTCATTATGTCAAATAGATGTATCAGATATATGCAGCTGTTTCACTTTGTTGTTTTGGAATTTTAGTTATCTGCTGATGAATGAGAAGGGTGAGAAAATGAAGGAGCAAAATGGAGTTGTTAGGACCAATTGCATTGATTGTCTAGACCGGACAAATGTAACTCAGGTTGGTCTATACAAACATACTCAGGTTGATAGTGCAAGTGATTTGTGTATTAGCAATTGAACAGAAAGCATATCAACTTTTGATTCCAGAGCATGATAGCCAGAAATATGACAGAAAATCAGCTAAGAAGGCTTGGTGTCTTTGGTCCTGATGAAACCATTAGTTCCCATCCAAATCTAGATGAAAGCTATAAGATCTGTAAGTATATTATATTCAATTTACTATCTTCATCTGTTATATTAAAGTTTGCATGGTTTTATAGATTACATTTCTAATTGATTCTCCTTTATCAGTATGGGCTGACCATGGAGATGATACAAGTATTCAATATGCAGGCACTCCTGCTCTGAAAGGAGACTTTACCAGGTATTTCCCCTTAAATAAATTTCTCAATAGATTGCTAATAATTTCTTTAATCATGCAATCCATTTATTTTCCGATAATGTACAAAGATTCATCCATGTAGCTTCCATGCCTTCTCCCATCACATTATTTTGATTTGATTGGATTCAGATTTGGGCACCGCACAATTCAAGGAATAGTAAAAGATGGCATTAATGCTCTTCTACGCTATAATCTAAATAATTTTGCTGATGGAACAAAGCAGGTACTTAGCCTTCATTTTATACTAATCTTAATTTGTAAGTTGCTGCTGCTTTATGGTATTGCTGACTTGGTATGCATATGAAGGATGCAATTGATCTCGTGCAAGGACACTACATAGTTTCTGCCAACCGAGATATGGCTCTCTCTTCTCAGAAAGGAGGACTGGAATCTATAGCTGTGAGTATAACACCTCATAAGAGAATCTGTTTGTTCATAATAGAAAGCTTGAAGTAAAGTAACTCATCATCTGCATCCTATGCTAGTGTATATGTTGTGAAATATGGGTGTGTCAAATAAACCAAAGTCCTATATTGCTTGGGAGAGTGAATGCTCAAGTGTATAAATAATAAGATACAATCATGGGTTAGTAGAAGAGAGGTAGACTCGCTCGCATGACAATGGGCGGCCATCAATAAGAAATTCAGTTGAAATCCAACGATTTCTCCCCTATGCACGAGATAGAACGTGGTATTGAGTACTTTTTATGGAAAATGTTTTTAGTTTTTCCAAAAATATTTTTAAAATATACTTAAATAGAAAGTCCTTAAATTCCTACAGTCAACATGAATTTGGAGGGTTAACGGTTTCTTTGGTTAACATTGACATTATGACCGTTGGGAAGGGACAGTTGGCGGCAGAAAGATGTGACATCGACGTCTGATCGGCTTCATGCTATTTTGGGCAAAGGATCATCTCTTACGGACACAACCTATGTTTCCTTACCTCTTCGTGCCTATAAAAGTAGCACACAAGAATTGCTCAAAACACATATGACAACGCTCGTACTCTCCTGCTTATTTCTTTCTGAGTTTATTTCCTTCCGCTAGATTCTATTCCCTTGTTCCACAAGAAGAATCCGTTTAATCTTGGGGAGTGCCGCTTCATCTTGCCAGTTGTCGAGGAATAACTCTTAAGGATAGTGTCCTTATATGCGATTCAGATTAGTTGTTTTTTATCGCAAGTGCTGACGCCTACAGTATATCCATTAATTTTTGCTTTTACTCCAAGTTGAAGATTGTTGTGTTTATTGTTTCAGTCCTTTCCTTGGGCTTTGGCACTGGTTTTGAGGGGTTCCTCTTTGCAACAATGTCATTGAGACAAGGTGAAGTACACATTAAGTTTTAAAGCATATATTAGTTAATGGTTACATGCATGCACTTGTATGCTATAAACATATCACGGCTGGTAAATGAATGTTGACTGTTTGAACAGTTCGGTATGATTTTCGGCACTTTCGTATCGCTAATATGGGCTGGCATCAGCGTGGGCATAGCAGCATTTGTGAGGGCCAATGGTCGGGTTTTCTGCAACAGACCTCGCCTACTCAAGCCCCGCTCTTAACTTCTTTCTATGTACCATTCACTTTCACTTATTAGACCTATTAGACGTAACCTCCTTCTGCAACACCTCTCCCCTGTTTCCTGCTATTAATTACATCTTATCCTCTTGTATACTTTGAGTTTTATGTCTCGTTCTTTATATTCCGCATTCATTCTTGGAAATTTTGTATATCTTCATTATTTCATTTGCAAATTTATAAACTTTCGAATTCCAGTGCTGTAGCGTTACTGCAATAGAGATCCCCCACAATTGACTTTGAGTATGGTTATGAATTGCAAACTTCATTCCATATCTATTGGTTGCACACATGGATTGAAAAAAGAAATCTTTAATTAATGTAAAATATTATTATACATTGATTAGAACACCCTCATTTAATTGCTTAATTTAAGAGAGAGAAGGAGAAATAACATTAATTGAAGAAAACTATGATAAATGTGGGCGGGGGAGGGAGTACCATGCATGGAGATGGAAGACAAAAGGAGCATTAGGAGAGCAGCTGCATGTGATCCAAGTAAACGAACTGGATTCAAAACCCTTGGCATCTGATTTTAGATCAATACAATGAGAAAAACTGGATTCATTATGGGATTTCATTTTGTTTAACATTGCGCGCGCGCGCGCGCACGCATGAACTAAATTCGATTGATGCATGCTGTGATATGAAAAAGTAGTTTGTGGCTTGCGGTTGACTTCGGATGACTTGCATCTGATGGCGTCAAATGAAAAGGGTACTTGCAACTTGCAAGGCTTATAATTAAGGCTATTCTGTTTGGACTCCTTGAGGACGATGAGTTTTTCATGGGGGAATACATTGTTATGTCGTTTTTGAGAATTTAGTTATATGGGTGTCGTTTTGACTGTTTCTTTTATCTGTTAGCCTTGTAATTCCTGAGCTAATTTTGGGTATGGAATCCGGCCGAGTAGGTTATGGCATTTAATTTCCAAATGATTGTACTAATAAACCTTATTAAACATTAACACCAAAGAAAAAACTTTATTAAAATACAAGTTGAGATAAAAAATATATGAAAGGGAAACAATTTTGCCAAAACATAATCTACAGTGTATTTTTTGGCTACTAACGTTAAATTAAGATTGCTTCCTTTTCTTTTCCAAATAAGAGTGGTGTCTCTGAAAGCTCAGTACCGCCCAGACCAGGTTCCACAGACCTATCTCCGGCCGAAGTGCCGCTGGCGCATACAACGGACAGGTACTTGTTGCCACAGAAGAAAATTGCTGAGTCTTGCCTCCCCAGAAGTTCGGATCAACATGTCCGGGTCAGGTGCTACCGACATGTACATATGCTTTTCGATGTCAACTAGTTTTATAGTTGGAAGTTCACCCTCCTTATTCCTTATCCCTTCGCTACTATCAGTCACCCAATTGCAAGATGTAATTTCAGTTTCCCTACAATTATTGTGGCCTTGTTTAATTATATGTACAAACTGATCATCTCTACCTCCAGCATCTTTATCACCATCGCTAGTACTACAAGCTTTGCCCTCATTCAAATAGTCTTTGCAAGAGTGTTGATCAGGCATGTGAATGCTATTTCTCTTTGGAAACTCATCGATTCTTGTTATCACCCCATTTGAACCCTTGGCCTCTTTTGATGCTTGAACTTCATTGCATTTATCCTTCCACGATTCTTGAATAGCATGAACAAGCTCATCACGTGACGTATAGGCCACACAAAGTAAAAGCACCCTCTGGTTGTTGTGAGCAGTTGCTCTCCTCGCCTTCTCTACTGCAGCCATGACTGGTTCGGTCAGTAGTTGCAAGTTGCCAATGAAATGTAACCTAATACCATATTCGTTGATAATACTTTCTTCTTGAAGCAATTCCTCGAGCTTTCATCGCATCAAGTCCATCAGGGATTGAACCTCTTTTGGCTGCCTTTTGAAGTTATCAATGCTGAATGCATATACAGTTACATACTTCACTCCCAATTCATAGCAATACCTCAGCATAGACATGAGAGCCGAAAATCCAGCCCTATGGCCATCACCTTCAGCCATGTTTCTCTTCTTGGCATACCTTCGATTTCCATCCATGATGAAAGCAATATGATCTGGCACACGACCCGCAGATAAAACACCAAACACGCATCTTCTCCAAAAACTACATAAGCTGGCAAGCAACTGGCTTGCAATACCTCCTGTCCTTCTCTCCATTTAAATTGTTGACATTAAACTTTAAGATTCCAACATAAGCAATTCAAGATGCCTTCTTATCAGCTAGCATCAGCAATAGTGAAGGCACCTTCAGTTAATGATCCAGCAATCTGTTTATTAGAAACTGCTTAAGTATTAATCCGCATTCTGCAAGAAGAAAATAAAGGAAATAATGAAGGCACTTTCAGTTAATGATCCAGCAATCTGTTTATTAGAAACTGCTTAAGTATTAATCCGCATTCTGAAAGAAGAAAATAAAAGGTAGGAAATAATGAGTGATGAAAACAGTCAGTATAGATGTTTGTATCATTAGTTCTTAGGTCTATGAGCAAGAAGCTGCAAACTCAAGACTTATGTACATGCCATTAATAATGGCTTAAGCCAAAGTTTCAATCATCATTCTGGAACTCAAGGCTTTAAGGATCAAGAAAATGAACCATGAAAATCGGTTCTCCAACTAGCGGCTCCTCCACCAGTTTTCACTTGCAAAGTTAGAGTAAAATTTCACAACAATCGTGATCCCTCTAGGCTGAAAATAAATGGCAGTATATGATGCGTCTTTTGCCAGAAATATGAAAGAAAGAAGAGAATTTGTCGATTGTCTCGCTGACCAGAGATGAAAGAAGAAGAATCTAAGAAAGGAAAACCAGAAGCAAGAAGGTAGAAGAGGAACGAACAGAAGAAGGTTAAAGGGAAGAGAGGTCAACTGAAATTGAGTAACTGTATTCTATTCACTGAATCATTCTGAGCCTGCCTACGTTACATTCTGTTGCTCTCATTTATAATGCTTGGTCCTAGTAACTAAGCTAATGTTACAGCTACTGTGACGGTAAACATATCACAGTAGCTTATAGAAATCTTTTTATAACACTACCCCCCCTTAAAACAACCCTTGACCTCAAGGGTTGGTCATCTGAAATTCAGGAAATTGCTGCTGTAAATTGTAGAGAGAAACCCAAGAAGCTTCTTCCTCCGGATATCCCTTCCATTGTACCAATACTTCTGTAATGATGCGCTTCTTCTTCCTGCCTACCCTAGTATTTAACACCTTTTCAGGATATTGAGAATTGGGGACTGTAGGGTAATCAATTGGAGGATGCCTCTGTTTAACCTTAGGATCCGGACAAAGTTTCAAAAGAGATACATGAAATGTAGGATGAACCCTTGATTCAGGTGGTAGCTCCAATCTGTAAGCAACTGACCCTATTTTCCCGATCACCTTGTAAGGACCATAAAACCTTGGAGCCAATTTCTGATTACTTCTTGTTGCAGCAGAAATCTGTCTATAAGGTTGCAGTTTTAAAAAAACCCATTGTCCTATCTGAAACTCCCTATCTGACCTCTTAGCATCCGCCCTTTGCTTCATAGTATTGACTGACTTATGCAAATGATGTTTTAAAACAGCAATCATCTTTTCTCTTTCTGTAAAACTTCTATCCACTGCTTCAATAATCGCGGATCTAGGAATATAAGGAAGATACACTGGTGGCCTCTGTCCATATAATACCTCATATGGAGTTGCTTTAGTAGAAGTATGAAAGGTAGTGTTGTACCACCATTCTGCTAAAGGAACCCAACTACTCCATTCCTTAGGATTCTCCCAGCACATACATCTCAAATATGACTCCAGGCAGCGATTGAGAACTTTTGTTTGTCCATCACTTTGTGGATGATAGGCTGATGATAATTTCTGCTCAATCTTTAGGATTTTAACAAATTCCCTCCAAAAGTTGCTAATAAAAATAGGGTCCCTGTCACTTATTATCTCTGATGGTGCCCCATGCAACTTATATACTTGATCAAGGAAGATTTGAGCTAGTGAAGAAGCTGTAAATGGATGAGATAAACTGAGAAAATGTGCATATTTACTCATACGATCAACTATAACCCAAATCACCTCCCTACCATTAGATTTGGGTAGACCTTCTATGAAATCCATAGATATACTTTCCCAAACCTTGCTAGGAATGGGCAGTGGTTGCAGCAACCCAGGAGAAGCCACAGTTTCATATTTACAGCGAGCACATGTGTCACACCCCTTCACAAACTCCTCCACCTCCCTGTACAGATTTTTCCACCAAAAAAGACCTCGAATTCTTTGATAGGTAGCATTAATCCCTGAATGACCCCCTTGGGCACTTGAATGAAGCCACTCAAGAATTTGCTGTTTAGTAGTAGCAACATCGCCCACCACTATTTTCCCATTTCGGCGTAAAACATCTCCATCCCATGAAAACCGTCCTACAGAACCATCTACCTTCTGTTTGATATTAGCCAAGATATCAGCTACCACTGAATCATCTCCCCAAGAATCCTTTATCAACCGTAAAAGCTCAGGAGAACCAGTGTCCAATGTCATCTGTAAAATCTGCGACCCATGCAACCTTGAAAGCGCATCAGCCACAGAATTGTCACTGCCCTTCTTATATTGGATCTCATAATCATACCCCATAAGCTTAGCAATCCAGTACATCTGAAATGGCGTTTTCAGCTTCTGCCCAAGTAAATATTTAAGGCTTTGTTGATCTGTTCTAATACTGAAGCACCCCCTTTCTAAATACTGGTGCCAATTTTCCACTGCAAGAACCACTGCTAACAATTCCTTCTCATATATGGAGAGCTTAATATGTTGTGGAGCCAATGCCTTGCTAAAGAATGCTATAGGTTGCCCTTCTTGCATCAGTACAGCTCCTACTCCTGCCCCACATGCATCAGCTTCTACTACAAATCTTTTAGCAAAATCTGGCAAGGCTAGTAAGGGTGCTGAAACTAAGGTATCCTTCAATTTCTGGAAAGCCACCGCAGCTGCTTCAGACCATTGAAATGCATCCTTACGCGTGAGCAGAGTTAAAGGTCTCGCCAACTCTCCATAGCTCTTAATAAATCGCCTATAATACCCAGCTAATCCAAGGAAACCCCTCAACTGTTTCACCGACTTAGGTTCTGGCCAATCAACTACCGCCTGAATCTTCTTAGGATCCGTAGACACCTTTCCCTCTGAAATAATATGACCTAAGTACTCAACACTTCTGGCAGCAAAGGTACACTTGCTGATTTTAACAAAATACTGATGATTACGCAGGATCTCGAGCACCAACTTCAAATGAGACACATGATCTTCCATCGATGAGCTGTAAACAAGTATATCATCGAAGAAAACTAATACAAACTTTCGAAGGAAGGCCCTGAAAATGTCATTCATTGCTCCTTGAAATGTGGCAGGGGCATTGGTCAATCCAAAAGGCATGACCAACCATTCATAGTGCCCGGAATGGGTTTTAAAAGCTGTTTTATGGCAATCTCTAGGTACCATTCTGATCTGGTGATATCCTGCTCTTAAGTCCAACTTAGTAAACCACCTAGCTAAGTGCAATTCATCCAACAAATCTTCCACCAAGGGAATTGGGTACTGGTTTTTAATGGTATGTTTATTGAGCTCCCTGTAATCGATACACATTCTCCATGACCCATCTTTCTTCTTTACCAAGACTATAGGAGCTGAAAAGGGAGAACAACTCTCTTGCAATACTCCATTCTGTAGGAGACCTTCAATCTGTTGCTCAATTACATCTTTCTGTGCTGCAGAGTAACGATAGGATTTTAAATTGATGGGATTTGTCCCCTCCTGAAGTACAATGGGGTGATCATGACCAATCCTTAAAGGAGGCAGACCTTGTGGCTCCTTGAAAACATCTTCAAACTCATCCAAAACCTTCTGCACTTCTTCAGAATGCCCTTTGACTTCAGCCTGAATCGTGAAACAAAGGGATTCTTTTTCCCTTTTAGGCATTAAAAGCTGAACCAGATATACTTGCTGATCCTTGTTGCCATGAGAATTCAACTTAATCACCGGAACCACATCCAAGGTCCTAAGGCCTACTGCTTGTAATTTGCACAATCTCCCCTTGTACCAGAAATGCGTCATCATCCTGTCATACTCCCAATACGCATTCTTAATGGACCTTAACCATTCTAATCCCAGTACCATATCATACGTGTGCAGATCTATGATTCTGAGCGTAGCCTCAAACTCCATGCCCTGCATTCTCCATCTGAAGTCTACCCAAACCCCATGAACCTTCAGCTTACGCCCTCCTGCCACCTGTACCCAAGATATGATCTCACCTTCCCCCTTCCATCCCATTTTCCTTGCTAGATTGAGGTCAAGAAAATTGTGGGTACTGCCATTATCAATCAACACGTAAATATTCCTCTTGCCCACATTTCCTGCAATCTTCATACTCTCCGTTGTTTCCTTACCATGGATGGCATGCAAGGAAAGCAACGGTACCGACTCCTCAACGCCTTCCATACTGTCAAAAGTGCCTACAGGGGTTTCATCGTCTTCCTCGCATGCCAGAAAATGTAATTGCATTTTCTGTTTCTCCAGGCAACGGTGGTCGCGCGAAAACTTCTCATGACAGTAGAAGCATAAATTCCTGGCCCGATGATCTGCTTCCTCTTCAGCTGTTAGCGTCTTTATTGGGCGAACGAATCTTGGAAGGTTCTTGATCTCTTGAGCCGCTTCTTTACTCGCCGCCGGCGCCTCACTGACTCGGGAAAGAGTCCCTCCCTTCAATAATGTAAGTGGTTGGCTGGCTGGTCAACGCCGCCGACCCCGACGCAGGCCTCCCAGCCCTCTCTCCCACCGCTCTGTTGCTCCGACGATTCACCGCGATTTCTTGAACTCTTGCTAATCGCCTTGCTTCCATCAACGATTGTGGGTCAAACATTTGCACTGAGTCCGCAATTTCTTCCTTCAGTGCCCCCACGTATACATCTACCAAATATTTTTCTGGGAGATCTAATCTTGCTGAAATCGTGTCAAATTGGATATTAAACTCCATCAAGGATCCCGTCTGCCTAAGATGCGTTAATTCCATCATAGGCTTCTCGTAAGGTGGACCAAAAGTGTTTGTCAGGAGCTCCACATATTCTGTCCAAGTAGGACGGTACTCACCCCATCTCCGTTCAACGGCTAACTGCCACTGAAAAGAATCTCCGTCCAAATGTATTGCCGCCGCATCCACCTTCGACTCCTCTGGGATGTTTTCTAAACGGAAATAACGTTCACATTTCCATATCCAAGAATGGATATCCTTCCCATCGTATCGTGGAAAATCCATTCTGGGCAGCCTAGTCCTTCGTCGGTCGTCGCCATTGTCGTCATTCCTCTGGTGCCCATTGCGATGGGGCGCTCCGTGCGCTGTGTCGCGCCTTTCTTGGGTCAAAGTCTGGAGTTCTTGACGGAATGCTCGACCCATCATCTGCATCTCTTCCCGGAAGCCCAATACCGTCTCTTGCAGCTCATCGACCTTGAACAGTTGCTGCTCCACGTTCTGTAACCGATCGTCCATCGGCCGTGCGTTTTCTTGCCGACGAGTCTTTACCATTCAGCGTCCGCAGGGGAGGTCCGAAGAAGGTCAGCTCTGATACCACTGATGCGTCTTTTGACAGAAATATGAAAGAAAGAAGAGAATTTGTCGATTGTCTCGCTAACCAGAGATGAAAGAAGAAGAATCTAAGAAAGGAAAACCAGAAGCAAGAATGTAGAAGAGGAACGAACAGAAGAAGGTTAAAGGGAAGAGAGGTCAACTGAAATTGAGTAACTGTATTCTATTCACTGAATCATTCTGAACCTGCCTACTTTACATTCTGTTGCTCTCATTTATAATGCTTGGTCCTAGTAACTAAGCTAATGTTACAGCTACTGTGACGGTAAACATATCACAGTAGCTTATAGAAATCTTTTTATAACAGTATAGCACTATAAACCATTCGGAAAAAAGTGATTAAAATGAGCTGATACGAAGCAATTAATTAAACATTAAAAAACAAACACTAAAGCAGACAACTCAATCATGAACCAGACAAGGGAAGGAAAAACGTAATCTGAAATACTCAAAGACAGACTCTAATGCTGTACTATTTCCAAACCATTATTTCTTTAAACTCATTCAAATCAGTCACTATTCAATTATAAGCAACCATGCGTACTCAGAACACTTGTTAAATTGTGTCACTCCATTGCCACGTCAGATTTATATATAACGAAAGAGTTGGAACAATGCATACTTTTAAGTAAATTTTCAGAGCAACCAATCAAAAGAAAAGAGATGCTTTGCCAAAATAAGATTCATATCTATGCTTAACTGAAAGACTGAATCATGCATGATTTCAGCAAATTACCTTCAAACCAAGGAACGTTGACCCACATAACCATCGAACTCGATCACTCCCAACGGAAACGAGAATGAAAACCCTCCATATAAATTTACCGATTTATTCAGAGATCAAGATAAAGGAGAATACTTCCAGCGCAACGGCGGTGAGAAAAAAATTAAAGAAGAAAACAGAAAAAAAATTACGATGACCACATCAACCAAAAGTTGTTGTTGTTTTTTGGTACAAACAAAAGAGTTGTTAAATATAACGAGGAAGAAGGATGTGGGTTGTCGGCACCCAAAATAAAAATAAAAGAGCAACCTAAGCCACAGAACCCAGGTGGCTGTTATGTGTTTTTCGCAGACTAGACTCGACAAGGACACGAAGGGGGGAATTTGATCCTCAGAATAACATGGGCCTAACCCGTTCCATAGTTGTAATGGGCTGAGACCCATATATTGGGCCTGCTAACAAGTAGATAGTGGAGGCTACAGAATAGACTGCCTTGGCTTTGTCAATCCAAATATATATAGTATTATTAATTTAATATAATATTTCACACATTATTAAAAATACAAAATCGTGAAATCATCATATGGTTAGTAACATTTATGATAGAAATAATTTAATTATTTTATAGATTTTGATTTTGAAATCATCATATGGTTACTTATTTCATTCTTACGGTCTTACTAGAGAAAAATTCAAGTTCAGAGAGAAAGGAACAACGTTTGACATTTCATTTTTTTTCATGGCTTTGTACTATTTATTGATTTTGATAAAAACAATTACAAGAGGCGTTGGTGCGACTAAATTTGACGTAATTCACATAATTAAGTTACAAATGATTTTTTTGAAAAGAGCATATAATTCAAAAATAGAGTATGTGCATAATTGCACGTGAATCTCGCTTTTTATTTTTGCGCTCTGTTTTTGCCTGTCTTTTTACAATTATATTTATGTACAGTTGATTTATAACTTCCCAAAATTTAAATACATAATAATTGAGTTAACTTTAGCCTCGGACTCCATTGGCAGAATCAAAACTTCAATTTCAGATCTTTGTTTATATGTCACTCTTAAGGTGAAAAATAAAAATCCAGGGTCCACCCAGACCACTCCAACAAGTGTTGCAATTCTAATGGTACAAAATTACATCTGAAAAACCTAACTGCAGAAACCATGATCATCGTAATACACTATACACAAAAAGTGACTAGTCCCACCGTAAGAGGCAGTTAAAAGGCTGGTTAAAATCTGCCCCTCCGCCCAAGAATAGAACCAACAAAGAAAAACATGTATCAAGAGGCTGTTTCAGCCAATTGTCTGGCTCATTACTATTCAACCTCAGTTTCAACTTCATAATAGCTTTTGCTTTCAACTTTGGATACCTTTACTCTTGCTTTTGTTAACTTTTACTTTGTCTTTGATTCTTCAATGCCTCCCAATTCCACAACTACTTCTTTCATGGAAGGACGGTGTCTAGGGTCAGGTTGTAGGCATTTCAGAGTAAGCTTAGCTGCCTGTGATGCTGCCTTGAGTGAATATTGACCCTGAATCCTAGCGTCCATAACGGTTTTCAACTTTCTTTTGCTAGACAGATACGGCTTCCCCCATTCAACCAGATTCTGCTGGCCGCTTGGTCGCCTCGTATCCAGTGCCCTCAAACCTGTCAGCATTTCAAGTAGCACCACACCAAATCCATACACATCGCTCTTTACATACAAGTGGCCTGTTCATCAACAAAGGTGCCATCAGGGGGCGTGTTAGAATGGATTAAAACTCAAGACAATTGTTATACACAAAGTTGCTTTATCAATCATATGTCGATGTATTTACCTGTAGCAACATATTCTGGCGCAGCATAGCCATAAGTGCCCAAAACCCTAGTTGTAACATGTGATTCTCCCCCGGATGGCCCCAATTTCGCCAAGCCAAAGTCAGAAATTTTTGCATTATAATTCTGTAGGAGACAAAGAATCTGTTTATTAATTTGACCTGTGATAAGGAGAAACCATTCATTTTCTTACTCAAAAGACAGTGTCCACAACGTCAATTTATATTCTTCAACTGGTCAACAGATCTTATGTTAACAATTCTTAAAACAACCTAATGTAGGAATATTTTAATCATACACTAGTAAGTTTCCATATATAAGTACATCATAATAATGAGGGAAGGAGCAGATTAAGACCCACACTAAGAGGCCCACAAGCAAAAGAATAACTAACCCCATCAAGTAGTATATTTGAGGCCTTGAAATCTCTGTATATCACTTGCTTTTCTGAAGTGTGCAAAAAAGCCAGGCCTCGAGCTGCACCAATAGCTATTTTGAGTCGCATGTTCCAAGAAAGTGGTTCGATGTTAGGATTTCCTGCTCAGAAACATAAAGAAAAAGAGAACACAAATTAAACTCAAATGCAGGGCCAAGACTTTTCTTTTCCCACTTATTTTATGTATTTCAGTCTTCAGTTCATACTTCTGAAGAGATGATTCTCCAAACTTCCCTTTGGCATGAACTCATACACAAGCAGCAGCTCCTCAGCATCCCAACAGTAACCCAATAGCTTGACCAAGTTGGGATGAGAAAGCCTTCCTAAGAAATTGACTTCTGACTGCAGCATCAGATCAAGAGAACAACACATGAACATATTAGTTAACAATGTATGATACCTTTTCTGAAAATTGTACCAAGTGGGATTTATCTCTTGGTAGGTACCAGAAATGCAATATGACAACTAAAACCAAGATGCACAACAGTTATTGACAAATATTAAAGCTTCACCAAGAACTAAATCATTCATCAATGATTAGTTTTCCAATCAACTGGTACCAACAACCGGGGTGACAAAAGTAGAGAATATCAAATGCCCTCTTACTCATTTTGTGTTCTTTAGAGAAGATCAACAGCCTTGTCAGGAAAGGTACATATAATAATATAAGTCATCTTAAAGCATGAATCATGCTTCACTATGCCTTAGAGAACAAAACCAAACCAACAAATACACTCAATACACCAAAGGTAATATCAACTTTTACTATTCCATCAAGGTTGGAGAAGGTTACAAAAATGTTTATCATTACCTTACTATCTTTACACTTTTCTTATAACAAACAACCCTGGATACGCAATTCCACCAAAACTGCTGCACTGCTGCAAATAACAATGCTTCTTCAGTTTTATTTATGTTGGTTACATACATACATTACGCAACGCACACAGGACAGGGATGGCAGGTTCAATGAGAAGCTTCCATTCGTTATGTGTTATCTTTTAAATTTGGGATTATTTTTTTGAGCAGTTTCTACTTTATTACGATTGGATTTTATTTTCAATCAATCATCCTAGTTTGTTGTCTTATATTAGGACTAGGCGTGCTTGAATTAATATTAGGCAATACTACAGAGATTGCTTTCCTTTCACCTCCTCCCTCTCTATTAAATGAATATCCATTGGGTGTTCTCCCAGTCAAAAAAGGTATTGCTACTCACCACGTCTAAGAAATTCTGTATTACCATGAATGTTGCATTTTTTGAGAACATATCTTTCTATGGTTAAACACCCATTGAGGGGGAGAATGTTAACACTTAAGAATGGGAGTTTGAGAGTGATTTCATTCCTATACAGCAGACTCTAACCTCCTATAGTCCAGAACTTGATTTGATAGATCTGAGACTCAACTCAACGCTCAACTTGATGCAATGAAAAAAGCCAGACAGAATATTAACTGCCAAAAATACTCAATAAAGGAAGCATGTCCAGTGACTGAACAGCAAACAGAGGAATAGTCAGTAGAAGAACAGCAGTATAAAGAGAAGAAAAAATGTGCACCACCTGTGCCAACCTTTCCCATGTCAAGAGCTGGAATGGAATATGACTTAGAGGTATACATTGACCTGAGAAAGGACGTAAGATCATGTATTCAAAACCCTATTAATCATTTGTTATGCAGATTCAATGAGAAGCTTCCATTAATACAGGTTTTTATCTTTTATATTATTTTATTAGCATTTTTTCACACAATTTTTACATTATTAGCATTAGGTTTTATTTTCAACAAAGCATTACTTATTTGTCTCCCATTAGGACTAGGAGACGGCAATTCATGGGTACAATGATGCTTGCACTACTTACGATAGCTATTGGATCAAACCTTCTACGTTACAAATACAAAGACCTCAAATAAGTCTACCACTTCGCAAATGGTGATGTCATATGCCTTCCCTCAAACTTTGGAATATAAATTCAAATATGAATCCATTCTTTAAACAGAGAAATGATGAATCTGCGATCAGATGGTAGAAAAATGAAAACATTTCCAAATAATTGTGGATATTAGGACAACATATTTTAATGACCCACCTTCAACTGCGGATAAGCAATGAATGGTAGAAAAACAGGTTCGTTAATGCGGGAACCGACTGCATTTTTCTACTGAAATCATTGATCATGTTAAAGTCATGTTCATGTTTGTTCATTGATAGATTTGTATTTAGTTTATTTGTTACTGATTTATTTGCATCTAGTTTCCACACTAATTAACGAGACTGATCAACGAGAGTTGTGAGTCGTGAGCACCAAATTGCTAATCATCACGAAACCCATATCTAATTACTAAAATTTATAATTTCCTTATTCCAGAAAGCAAAAGGGAGAAAAACACAAAACAATCTCCACCGCTCTTAAAAAATTAAGCAGAAGAATTAAAGTCAACGGACCTGCCACTCTTGGAATCCTTGCACACTTTCTGGGTTCAATTTTTTAATAGCAACCACAATTCCAGACCCTGCCTTAGATGGTGTCAGTGTCTTCTCATCCAGCCAACCTTTGTAAACTTTACCAAAGCCACCTTCACCAAGCAATGTATCGTGTTTGAAGTTCTTTGTGGCTGCTTTCAAGTCTGCAAAACTGAATACCTTCAGGTTTGGAGTTTCTAGAATTTGCCCGTTGGGGGAAGGAAGGGAATCCCCGAGGCTCCCACTTGCTAGTTCTGAAAATTGACTCTTCGCAGCACTGCTGTTCGTAGTAGAGAACCCCACGTTCCTACTGTCAGTACTCGCTGAACCTACAGAGGCAAATGATCAAAGAGAAAGGAAATCTAGCTTTGTTTCTCTGGGGAGTTTCAACAATCAGATAGAACACGTGACCGAGTTTCACCTAATTTTGTGACACAGGTCGAGAAATCCCAGATTATGGAAAACAAAACCCATTCTCACCTGAATATGGATTTCTGTTGACACTGGACCCGGGTCCGTCATCGTGAGCGGGAGACCCAAAGCATAGACCCATATCAAGCTCCCAGCCGACGAAGCTAGCATAAAATGGCCCCCGCAAGGCCTGAGACAGAGTAATGAAGGAGGCTTGAGGAAGCCAGAGGAGAGAAAGAACCTTTACTCTGGTCGCCACAATTTTTCCGTTAAATTATATTCATTTCTTTTTCCAGGGGTCACCGGGGGAATTTCACAACGCTGCTTCGCTGGCTTACCCACATGAAGCAAAAAACTTCACTACCATCGAAGTTTCGTTTTTTCTTTTAATTTGCTTGTTACCTTGTTCACACCGTTTTTCTGCAGCTATTAAGGTCAACGACCGCGTGAGAGCTGGGTCAAAACCTTCATCTGTGTTTATCCATCCATCGTCTGGGGCCCAGAAAACAGCATGCGGAACTACAAATCCTTCAGAAGATGATGACTAAACTGAACGGCAGTGTTAACTAATCGCTTCAACTTTAATATGTTGCACGGTCACTACTCTACAATGTTATTTTATTTTAAATAAAACGAGAGGTATTTTTTCGAGTAAATAATAACGCGGGAGATGTAATAAATTTTTTTCCACTGCCGATTTTAAATAATAAAAACAGTTAAAAACTAAAAAAATATTAAAATATAAATCATCCAAATAGAATCTTAATGATTTACTAATCATGGTATATCCTTGTTTAGGAACTTAAATTATATCAAAATTTTAAGAGATAAAATATTCATGGATACCATTGTGGCAATGGACAAATGTTATGTTACCGAACTCAAACAAGGAATTTACTTTACAGATATCATATATTGCTCTATTTAGCCTTTTTTTATTATAAATTTCAATTAACTATTTTATTAAGTTAAAAAAATTAGTTAAAATTAATTAATTTTTTTATAAAAACTTAAAATTAGTAAGAAGAGTTGGATTAATTAGTTAAGAAATTTTATAATCATTTAGGTATACTAAATGAAATTTTTTTATAATTATAATTTTTAACAGTTTACATGTTGAATCTCTTGATTGGAGGGAGGTATCCGAGCCATTCTAAAGGCAGTTGACTCATTCCAAAACCATGCAAGACACGGCCACATGAGACTCAAGTCCCAACCACGCAGCATTACAATTTACTGATGACATTGTCAATTACAATAATAATGAACTGACTCGTATCTCATAAGAACATAAATTTAATTTTTACTACTATTGTAAAAATTCTTTTGATAGGCGATATCATAAATCTCCTGTAAACACTCTCTAAACTTTGAGACTATACCCTGAACTTAGTAAGAGACTGGTGTTAAACTCACCTATATTTTTTTATACTACAAAAAAACTTCATCCAATCCTATGTTTTTACTTTTTAGAACAACCCGGTACTAAACCGAAGCACAATGTTCTAACCCGAATCACAACCCAACATACTCTAACGGGCAGCTCTATCAACTGAAACACAAACTCTCTCCTATCTTTTCATTTTTAAGGAACGGGTTCAAAGCTATAACCGACCAATAATTGTCTTTACTAGTCACTGCATTTATTCGTCAAATGCAACCCTCACATTACATTTGTATTACTCAACTATGAAAATCAATTAAAGTGACGATCTTTATTGAGTATTAACTTTCTTCTTCCTTTTGCCAGGATCCTTATTGACTTTTATAAAGGCCTTAAAGGGAGAAAAGCATACAATTAATATAACGGGGAATCATCTGAGAACAAGGGATATCAGTAGGCCAAGGAGAAAAAAAGTTCCCCTGCTCCACAATCCATACATTTGTAGAGAGAGTTAAATGAAATGGAAACTTACACCATTTCCACTGTTCCCGGGAAGCAGCAATCTTCCCGCCAATACTACCCCCCAAGTCCAAGCCCACACTGTTCCAGAACAAGTAGAATTTCTGACTGGAAATTGTCTTTGCGTTTGCTGAGCTTCAAATGTCTCCAGGTCAAAAGAAACTGGTATGCTTTAATAATTATTAGAAGCAGAACCGGATAGATTTCAGTGATCTTCAGCTTTCAGATGGTAGTTTTTTTTACTCTTTGACCTTTAGGTGCTAAGAGCTGGAGGCACTGGAGCTCTGTTTTGTCATAGCTCTAGCTCTGTGCCTTCTCTTGAAGACATCCTGCCTGAATCTCTTGGTTTCTCTTTGGATGTCCATGGAGGGTTTCCTCTCAATAATTTCTTTTTCACACTCGAGCATCTTTTGCCTCTTTGTCACGGCCATAACAGCAGCATCATTCTCTATTTCTTCATTTTCTGCCACTTCCTGTATGTACTTCTGGTAAATCAAAAGTGTTCAAAAAATGCATACTTGGTGTGACAGTTCATATTTAAATATAGCATAAAAGTACCAAGGTTCATATTTAAAAGGAAAAATCAAAAGGCCCGTAAATATTTAGTCCAAAACCAAAGCACAAAGCCAGGACCTTCAAAACATAAAAATTCATACCTGACACATACAAAAAGAGTTATGAATTAACATCCCGTTTTAGAGTTAAGCATTAAAGAAAGACGATCCTTCTAAATTAGTTCAACAGGACAGTTGCACTTACATACACTTAAAATGAAACTGATGTTCTTTGTAACATATAGATAGAGTTTACTTGAAATATGCCAGGTATGTATAGCTCTAAGCTGAGTGCAGAGAAGTCATCAACATAAAAGAGGCAAAGTAAGAAAAGACCTGAAGATCATGAATGAGATTGTCGAGCGATTTAATCTTCCTATGAGGCCAGCGGGGAATACCAAATTCTCTGCATTTCCTCTTTAGTACAGTAAGTCCAACTTTTAGATTTCTTGATGCTTCTACAATTGGCACATCAAAGTACTTCACCAGATCTGCTAAACCAATGCTTGCTACATCTTTACTAGCTGCCCTCTTTTTCTTCTCTATGTTACCTGCATTTGCTTGTCTGACCCGTTAGATTTTAATATACGTCCATGACAAAATGAAGTTAAAATTAAGAAGATTGGCATGTTGGGGGTTGGCTTTGTTTAGTCATTCTTTGCAACAATGACGAAGCTGGGTGAGGGAAAATTATTTAAAAACGTACTTACTGAACTAGAATCTTTTTCCTTAGTGTGTATTATAAGATGGATTTTAAATATAGCCAAGATTGGGCTGCTGGAACGAGGTGGTGAATGACTTTCAAAATTGAGAATAACCAAACAATGTAATAAACAGAGTCTTATTTTTCATCTGAAGAATTGGTTATTGATGGAGCACAATGACATTGTATGATCCATATAACCAACCCCGTTTAATAGGACAAGATTTGTTGTTGTTGTTACAAGGTCTTCTTTTAATTTTTATATGAATAAATAGAGCCCACCTAATTCAATAGACATCCTTATGAAAAGGGAAACAACAAAAGTTTTACTGCTTCATAAGTTCAAGATATATGCTAAACTATAACCATTATGAATGCTTTTGATTTCACACAGTATTCAGAGGTCCCACTTTCAGAACCATAGACTTCATTGCAACAGTAAATTTGTCTGGCCACTCACAACTAGAAAGTATATCAATGCCTAGATTTCAACACTGTTGAAATTAAATATAGATCTGTCAACACTGCAGAAGAAAGTGTCAAGGAACTAGGTGCTAGATAATTAGTGCCTAAAATATTTTAAAGAGCATTGATACACAACCTGGCAAACTTTCGTCAATGATGTCATCGTCTGGTAACTCAGCTGGGTCTAAACTTTCATCATCTGATTCATTCCCTGGTATCTCAGACATGCCTAAACTTTCTTCATCTGCTTCCTTGTCTTGTAACTCAGGCATGTCATCTGGATAAGGAAGACAGTTGAGATCCTGGAGCAAAATTTTTCTTGGCTGATGGCTATCATTGCTGTTTCCTTGGCATCTTTCATCGGGAGAGATTTGCAGCATATCATTCTCTTCTGATTTACAGTTCAACTCATGTATCATATGGAGATCATTAAGCAATGTTGGGATCATCTGAAGCTTGGGATTCCTGAATATTTTTAGAAGCAATTAAAAGGGGGAGAAGGGAGAGTTAGGAATTTTAGATGGTACAAGTAGTAGCACAGTAATGTGGAGACGCGTTGGAGTATACATCATATTATGCAAAGTTACCAAATGCGACATACGATATCCAAGAAATCAGATATAACTATGTCATACACATGCAAATGATATGTTTCAATTTGGAGCAGCTTTCAATAAACATGACTGTGCGTTTTTTAGATTATGAAATGCCTCCCAAAAATAAAAAATGGACATTGTCAACTGAAAGAAGTTCTCAATTCTGGGTTAACTCAACCTCAGGTTCAAACTTCTGCTAAAGCCAAAACTAAATAGCAAGTGAAACCTATGTAAAGATGCTTCGTAAATATCCAAGCTTAGAGGTTATACCTTCCTCCTAATTGGATGTTTAAATGATAAAACATCATATTACATTCCCTTGCTTGTTCAAGAGATCAAATGAAAGGAAAAACTATTTTAGAAAGGTGGGGAGTCGTCCTACAATTTGGAGGTGAAAATGTTTACTATATATGAAAAGAATGGAAGGAAATCAGTCTCCTATATATCTGATCCCATTTCCTTAGAAGAAAATCAAAACATTCAAACCAGTTTTCTTGACATGCCCTCTTCCAGTATAAATTAGACAGTATTTGATGTCTTCAGTAAACCAGCGACAGAGTAACAAGATAATTAGTTTAACTCACAGAAATCTGAATACCAAACCACTAAATGGTTGGTTGAGTGGTAATATTAAATTAGCTTTCAATAAGAAGAAAAGCAGAATGTTACTAAATGGAGATCAGAGACGGCATAAAAAGGAGCGCTTAGGGTGGCCATCATAAGATTCCAGAGCAAGAAGATATGTGAACGGAGTGGGGGCAATCTTGGGTTTCAAGTTTATAATTTAGTCAACATCCGATACACTCCTGTTTAAGGCATCTTCTGCAAGATTTAATAGTGCTGTAAATCGATAAATAATTGCTTCTACTAGAGATGCCACTCACAGTAACCGTTTATTTCCAAGGCCAAACAGTAAACCCAGAAACATTTTCGGGTCTCAAAACTAATCCTCGTACAGTTTGCTATTATTCAGGTACGGATTAAAGGATTTCTTTTCCTTAAAAACTATTTTCCATTGCCAGTACTTCCTCCTTTTATCACTTCCCCAAACCAAAAAGAGATTCTGACTAAGCATAGGCCTCTAGAATCTTGAATAATTAAGTCAAACGATCGCCAGTATGCCACATGTATAAAGAAGTGTCGATACTATAATGATTCAAAGGACGTCAACTTACATAAACTACAAAAACAAACAAAAAAAAGTATCGGTGGGGCCTAAGGGTTTAACACAAAATCATTTAATTAAATAGGCCAATTTATCAGATTAGAACATCCAACCGAACTATGTTTGGAGAACATCACAAAAGGCGTTTAACAAAGATAGATAGGGCTTAACAGATGATGGGTACCTCGTGACTGATAACAACCGAGGAACACGCGAACACTGAAGATTGTGATCGGCGTGGAACGTAAAAACACAAAGCCAGACTCCATTCTGATACCCTTCAGAAACTTCGGAAACACGAAATTTCTGTAATCTAAGAATTGGGGTAGCCCGCATTTCTCCGTATGAGCCACTCCGAGAAAATACAAACTCTCTTTCGACCTCGCTTTCCCTCCCATCCCTCAGTCGGTAGACATGCACGCTCCTGATCAACTCTGCAACATAACCAAAATTTCGAAAATTGTCGATCCCCCAGCCGGCACAAAAACATTTTTCGCATGAAAAGTTTAGATGAAATGAGCAATGAAATCTGGAACCTAGACTCTAGAAAATGAAAAGAAAACGAGGGTTGAGTTCACAGTTACCTTCTTTAATGGTGTTCTGAAAGACTAGAAGAGTGGTCAGCAAACAGGTCCCTGCAGAATCCATGAAGGTTTTGAGGATATCATGACTATTGGGTGTGGAGTAGAGAACGACGGTGGAGTGATAAAGGGGGTGAATGAGGCAAAAACCAGCTTTCCGAGTGGGTTTGCATGGTCTTCCTTTTTTCTTGTTTGTTTTCGGCTCAATTCAGGGTCCGCCAAGGTGGGGATGGCAGTTTTTTTTAAAAAAACAAAAAACAAAAAACAAAAATCTTTTCCTTGCATCCTTCCATTTTTTTCCATTTAGTAGTCTGTTTCGAACTTTCGATTTCGAGGGCTTTTTAATTTTTGCCCAATCGAGGGCATTTATATCTATTTTATAAGGAGAAAAATAATTCAAATAAATATCAAAGGGTTAGGGCCCTGTTTGATTTTTAATAAAACTATTTTTGTCCCAAATCTCAATTTAGAAAAATTTTAAAATAAACAGTCATATTTATTCAAACCTCAGTTTGGACCAAACCATGATTTAAAACTATAATTTCAGATAACCTGGTCAGAGTAGCTTTTAGAATAGTAAAATAATTTATAAACTACTTAATTACTATTTTATCTTTACTTTTTCTCACACCCTCTCTCATTTATCTTTTCTACTATCTCTCCTTTAACTTTTTCACACTCTCTCCTCTCTCCTCTATCTTTTCCACACCATCTTCTCTCTCCTCTCTTCTCTATCTTTTTTACTATCTCTCCTCTTTTCTCTCTCTTCTTCACCCTCTTTCCTCTCTCCTCTCTCTTTTTTACCCTATCTCCTCTCTCATCTCTCATACATATATTTTTTTAATAATTTTTCAATTACAAAATCTCTTTTAGTAATAACTATCCAAACAATCATTTATCCACAACCACTTTTTTTTTAAATTTTTCTTTAAAAACCCTTTTTCATAAGCTATCCAAAAAGCCCATTTTTTTATAAGCTCTTTTTCAAAATCTTATCCAAACACACATTTAGTCTAACATAAATAATTAATTTCTCATAATATGATAAATTAATATTTAAATCTTCGCTAAAATAAATATCTATATTTAATAACTGACAAATATAATTTCAAGTAAGTATTTAGCATTCTTAGTAATTGTGTACATTAATAAGTTTTATTATACGAATAGTCATAATAAAAAATAACATTCTAGATAAAATAAGTTATATTTATTATAAATAATTAATATAATTAATTTTTTAATATATTTAAATTAATTATATAATTCTTATATTAATATATAAGCATCCAAATTTATTAGTCCAAGATAAAGCACATGATTCATTATACTTTTTATATTTTATTTTTATGATGATGATAATAGTCTAAGTTTATTCGTAGATTGTAATTATGGACTGATTTTTCCAGTAAAAGGCATGTATTATTGCGAGAACGTTATTTATAGAGAACAATCAGTTTGACAAATGTACTTTTTTCAAAAAGTCAAATTATTTACTTTTTTAGTCTTTATTTTAAAACGTATCATTACAATTAAATTACGAATCACGAACATTAATTAAACAGCTTATGTTCAATTTTCTAAGCTTGAAACATTTCTTCATCCTAATTACTTCTTTCTCTTGAAATTCACCACTCTTGAAAATATCTTTATATCACTTTGTAGAAAGAAAGAAACCAATTTAAGATGGTTCTTTACTAATAAGATTAAGCATGTGACCTTCCACATAAAAAAACTACTTTGATTTGATTAGGCCACAAGACCATTGCTGAAAGATAAGGATATGTATGTCAAATGGGAAAAGTGTTGCTTGCTACGAAAGAGAGATGTATCAAGCCACCAGAATGACCTTTATACATACTTTGAAATTAAGATTCCACTTTAGATACATAGGTCAAGAAAAAGGTTAATTTCAGGCTTAGCCTCCAAAAACAACGACGAACTACAGCAGCAGGAGCGAAATTGCTGGTACAATGTACATACTAGAACTAGAATGTCAAGCCTTTTATACTCGGGTACCGTTGCAACAGATTCAGGCACGTTGTAACCTCAGTCAAAGATCAAACTGCCCATACAAATTACCAAATATCCTAAAAACCGTCAAAATGCAAATGGTAGATGGTGCTATTAGGAATCAATACTTACGAGGGATCGTTCAGCTCCATCGCCTTGAAACTTTCCCGTCCTCCAAAACTGGATACTTAGTCCAACATACATCATGAAAACTGAATATACAGCTCCAACAAATCAGTATTTGTAAGATCAGCTTAAATTTTTAGAAAACGACTTTTTTCCTTTCACAATGGTTGCTTTCCTCCTACTCCCTAATCAATAATTTCAACCTCCATCTTCCCAAATCTCCAGGATATAAACTTTCTTTCTCACAAATCATGTAGTATTTTGCTCCATTCCCATGATAAGGCTCGGTCTGCGCTAGTTAGCTCTCCAGAGTAATCCCATTATCTTCCATAGATTCTTCAGCTGATTTGGTCTCTGGAAAGTATTCCTCTTGGGGATACAATTGATGAAACAGCTGAAAGTCCCGCCATCAAACAGTTAAGCACCATCCGCACCATATGAAAATTATACTTTTCATTTTTCTTTTTGTGTTGCACATAATCTTTACTTATGCGCCAATCAAAGTTAATGCCAGAACACGAATGCTTTCATGCTCATTTCTCTTCTTGATATGAACTATTGCAGATATAATAGTGAGGAAAATAATTCAAGCTGAAAAATCAGTACCTTCTCAGTTGCATCTAAAAGGTCGTTGTAGTTTAGATTCCCATCTGGTGCAGGAGTGAAACTGATACGATCAAACTGACCCTGAAATAAAACTAACCTATATTAGCGAGTAAAAAATATCAGGCCAATCAATTTTGCATATGTTGGAATCACGTTAAATTTGCTCTGTTATGGAAAAATTCTTAAAGTACTGTCAATAGTGTGTTCTATAAGAAAAACATACTGATCCTTAAAGTACTGTCAATAGTTCCCTCAAAACATGCAGGTAAAATTAAGCATCATATGAGTATAAGCAAACCAGGATGAGAAGCAAACCGCTGTTATTTTCTGCATATAAAATGCACTCCAAAGCGCAATGGGCTTTATATCTGCACTCTCACTTTGATCACTTGAAATACTACCAGGGTTTCCAGCTACAGGCATCACAAGAAGAGCATTCATGGCAGCTTGTAGTAACTTCTTTCCTTCATCAGCATCTTTACATACCGTGCAGAAGTATAATACAAAACTAAACAAGAGAAAGCAGACAAGGTCAAATCACGTTCAGAGATCACTTAAAGAGTAAAGTAAATATGTGATAACTGAGAGAGAAAAATGAATATGGTAAAATAACTGGTACTCACAAGGTCATAAAAGCTATTCTAACTATATCAAAGGCTACAACAAAATACATGATGCTAGTATATTAAAAAAATGATAATAGAACCAAAAATCTGTGTTTTTTTACAATGGAAAAAATCTGCAAATTTGAAGACAACAGAAACATTTATGAATCATAACAAACTAATTACACCTTTTTTTCATTTTGAGTAATCCATAAATGAATTGAATAATGGTCTGCAGTCTGCTTTTTATTTTCTTCCCCCGAGTCTAGAGGCAGAAAGGTCATCTTTTCTTCCATCATTATCTGATGATAGGGGTGAGCAATTTTGGCAGCCACTAAAATTAAGAGTAGAGACTACATTGACGAAGGAATAGAGTAAATAAACGGCCAGAAAATCCTACTTGTGCGTTCCAGTTAGTTATTTCATTCTAGACACCCTCAACAAAACAAACCCTCTGGTTTTCTGTATGCCTAGCAAAGCAGCTAACAATAAAGGTGTCACCAAAAGAAAATGTGGTTTTTTCTTCGGGTTACAAGAAGATAGTTTTTTACAAGAGAAAAGAAAGTATCCTTAAATTAGAAATGAGAAGACAATCTGAAAACTTGACACAGAAACAAAGCCATACAATGCTCATGTGTAAAAGAGCTGTCTAATCTCCATGAATTTCAGAAATTGTTAATCCCATAAAAAAACACCACATTCTGAGCAACATAGAGAAGCCACATACATAATTCTATTTCCTAAGATATGAAAAGGCAAAGACATGTCCTTGAACCAGAAGAAAAATTGATAAGTATTGCCATTTATGATAAAAACTCATTCCTGAAACAAACAGAAGGCACCTTCAAAATAAAGTGGACCAAGACTAAAAAATTTAGACTAGACTTTCAGATGATGCTGGCAAAAAAATGTGCATCAGATGTACTATAAATGTGCGGTTAGTTGTTTGAACAACAATAGAAACTACAGAATACTTTATGATACATCCCAGCTCAGACTGTTTGACAGAAACAACCATCTAAATGAGAAAATCAAAATAGTTAGAAGGAAAAGAAATACATTCTAAGGAAAAATAAAATAGCATATCAATCCTTAACGTGAACTTACGTGCCCAAAGGACAAATGGCAAGGTTTGATCCTATTTGAAGAGCTCGGACTGATGTATGTTGTTCAGGATACAAAGCTAGACAGAGAAGAGAAAAGGTTAATTCCTTTTTCTTTCATAATATGTCTTCCACTTTTTTTTCGTTCAACAAATGCAGACAATAAATGTCTTACATCTAGGAGGATACACCACCAAGCAATTAGACACATCTGTCTTTATGGAACTCCCTGTGACACATATGCCCCTGGCTACCATCCTTTTAAATTCTTTCTGACTTGAAATATGAATCCTTTCTATGGAATAATCTGTTGGAGATGAAGCCAATAGTGACGGAACAGTGAAAGATGGATCCAGGATTAGCTGATCGCTATATAAATCCTGACCCGAGGCTACCTTAATGCCTTTATAAAGCCCAGTAACCTAAACATCAGTTGGAGCAATCACAAAGATGAAACTGCTTCATGCCTCAAGAATAGCAACCTCATATCTTATCAGAAATAAGTTTTTTTTTTCCAAATAAAATGAAGATTAAAAAAATACCTTATCCATCAGAAGAGCAATGACTGGCATTCTGAGAACCTGTAACACATGTGTTTAAGTTTAAATAAGAAAACATGTTCAATAAAAAAATATTCATAACAATTTTTCCACATCTATGGAAAAGGAGTAGTTAATAACCTTCAGTTTCAAAATTCAATCACCATTTAGAGAAAAGTCCAGATATTAAAACTACGCCTACGATATACGAGTCTCATCCAGAATTGAAAGATATACTAGCACCATTACAATAGTCAGAGCAAAGACAATTGCTCTAGTAAATCAAATGGACAAAAAAAGTATACCCATCTAAAAATATTTCAAATTTCATCCATTTGTATCAAAATTATAAACTTCTGAATTCTTCAGAGACAGAGAGATAGTCCAGGAAATGCCTGCTGCATATGACAGATTTTATAATGATGGGATACATAATTAATTATACTTATTTTATCTTAAAGATTTAGGATTCTTGTTTTATTAGGATCATCTCTTACATATATGCAACCTTTGACAGCAGCACGACGACAAAAGGCTTGTGGTAATTCTCCTTCACCATAAATAGGATAAATCAAAGCACCAGGCACATTGGGAAACCTGAGACAACTTACAGATAAGTGATTTGGCTCAAAATATTAAAGTAGATGCAGCATATAGGGGAAGAACCAAGCAGTTACCTTCCGACAGATGAACTGTACAGAGCTAAGCGTTCTAGTCCATCTTTTGTCTTGAGGAAATCTTCACAAAACTCGTTATTCTCTTGATCATAATCTGCCATGGCTATAGCATACATAAGAATCCTGTAAGGGATTAAGAGGCCTTTAGTAACTAGAGCAAGAGCATAGAACGTATACTATAATGTTAGGCTTGACAGTGTTTCGACAAAAATGCCCACAAAAGATGAAAGGGCATATTGTAGTGAAAATTTAATTTAAAGTAAAAACAGAAAGCAATTCTCACTAACAGATAGAATAGGGCTATTGGGTCTGTACGATTTTATCTTAGGCGGCAACCGCATTTTCTCCATGAAACAGACAAGCCGGCTCTCCAGATCTTCCTCTGAAATGTTGCGACCATCAACCCTGTCATCTGAATCACCATTGTTGTAATTATCGGAAGAAGCTGCCAAGTGCTGCTGAATGAGATCGAAGAACCCCTTTAACCGGCGCTTCTCTATCGGCGTAAGACTCTTGTCCTTAAAAATCGCTGCCCGAGAATCTGGCACATTCACCAATTTCATATTTACTTCGTACAAAAAGCTAGCATCAATGCCCTTAAATTCTATATATTGGCTAGCACCAGACTTCAACAATAGATCAACGCATTTGTCAGCGCAAAATAGAGTCCTAGGTGCTCCCAAATCAAGGTTAAATTTTCTGGAATTTTCTCGCAGCAAGTTTTCCTTCTCAGAAGCACAAGAAACAACTTCCACATCAGAGTACAGGGATTGCTGAATGAGTTCTATGACGACGTGATTGCTATCGTCTTGCTGATTGCCTAGCGTAGTTGCGGTGGGACTGGTTGATGGGGATACAGAATGGGAATTGAGGTAAGAAGTGAAGTCGTCAAGGGAAAGGGAAGCGAAGTAGCTGCCGTAGAAGGAATTGGGATCGAGATGGAGAACAGTCTTCCCGACAGCAGCAGCTGCGGCGGCAATAACAGATTCTGACAGGCCGGTGCCCACAATAATAAGATCAAAGTTCACGGGGTCGATCGGAGGGTATGAAGAGGGTTCGGCTTCACTCATAGCGTCGACGGCTCGTCCTAGTTATTCGCTAGCTGCCCTTGGGATGAAGAGGAAAGAGGGAAGAGGGAAGAGGCCTTGGTCCAATCAAACAGCCAGGGAGGCGGTAAATCTAGCAATATTCTGCTTTTATCCCCTGCCTTTCTGGTTTTTCACAAACGCGGGCGGCATAGCAATTAAGAGATTTACTTACATAGTGAAGAAATATTTACATACGGCGTATAAATTTTTATCTAATTAAAATATAATAATTTAATATATTTTAATTATAATTATTTAATAACTCACCTAAATTAATTTATATTTTATTTTATTTTAATAAAAAATAAATTTTTTAATTTAGTTCAGATGAATTTTTATTTTTAAATTAAAATATTTATTTCTTTTTAAATAAAATAAATTATTATTTTTTAAGATAAGTCATTAGTTAAATTATTATATTTTAATTAGATATAATTTAAATAATGTGATACTCTTAGAATATGTAAGAATTTTTCTACATACTCTTAGAGCATAACATCATCTAAATTCTGTCTAATCAAAATAAACAACTCAACTCATTTTAATTTTAAATAGCTCGATGCCCAGCCCTACCCGGTAAAAGCCCTAACCATTTTTGGCTGGCATAGATGGGCTGGGCATGGGCGGACTTACATGCCCAAGTCATAATACTCTACTCATTATGAAAAAAAAAATTACAATTATAAACTTCTAAAATAATATAATATTTATGTCTTCAAGAGTTAAATAGTATCCATAATATACTAAGAACAAGGAAATAAAAAGATAGTAATTAAAGTTTTAAAATACATTGAACAATCTCCCCAAAATAGACACAAGGATGCGGCATCTGAAAAAAAAAGAACAAACAATTATAATTTGTAATATAATCATATAACGGTTAGCATTATCCCAATCATCATTAATAGGATCAGAGAAGTCATCTTGGCTATACCTAGCACCACCAATAGCATCACGCCTAGAACCATCACGTTCACGCCTAGAACTTGAAGTGCTTGGGTAGAAGTGGGAAATATAGTCATTATCTTCATCACGCATCGGCTCAAATACTTTCTGAAACTTCATCGAGGCTTGGGTGGAAGAATGAGGAGCAATTTGTGGAGGTTGAGGCAAAGGAGTAGGGCTAGGGGTAGGAGCTTCATCACTAAGTGATACATTAGAAGCTTGAATAGGGGTTGAAGCATCTTGAGATATCTCAAGAAGGGATGCATTAGAAGCTTCATCATCCATTTAAGCTTGTTCAGCACCTTCAAGAACAAAAAACAGAAAGAACATTAAAGAACAAATGTAGAAAACTGCATCAATAGGAGAAAAAAGATAGAACCTTCAGATACAGAACATCATCCTTTGCATGCAAAATAACCAAAGAGACTAATTCAGTTGGAAGCAAGAGATAGAAGCTCATCTTAACAATTAATATATGATCAAAGAATGAGAATGCATAAGAAAACAAAAGTAAAACCAGGGCTTGGATTAAAGATAGCAGTGGTCGGTAAGCAAATGAATTGAAGATACATTAGTAAGAATTGATTGTAATTAAGAGGCTAGACGCTTTGTCTTTGCAAATAGAGGAAGAGTTTCAGACTTTGGATTATCAAGAATCAAGGTGGACAATGAGTTTGGTGTTTATTTGTTTAACCAAGACTTGGGGAAGAGTCAAGAACTATGGAAAAGCCAAGAACTTTCAGGTAATTTAACTGCTGAAACTACTCCAATTGTAGCTATTGGTACACCAGTTGAGAGTGTTAATAATAAAGTAGATTTTGCTTTAGCTTTGCAAGCATCGTTATCATCTAAAAATAGCAAGACATGTTTTAATGTTAAAGCTTTGAGCTTGAATTCTTTCAATTACAATGCCAATATTGCAAATGAGAGTGAAATCAGGAGCCGTTGTAATGGAAAGGGGAATCTTATTCAAGAGTATGATTATACATTAAAAGTGGTAATTTAACCAAATTAAGAAAAAGCAATGATACATACTGCTTTGAAAAAAGAATAAGATGCTTAGCTAAAGCTTGAGATGAAGAACCTATATGATCACAAGAATAATTCAAACATGTTGACTGGATGGTGTTCATAGAATTATAGTGGACCAAAGTGAGTCTTAATCACAGAGGAAAGTGAGTCATTAATAAAGCAAGCAGTAGCATTATTAGATATATATTAGTACACAACGATGATGATTCAGTGACCATTGACCTCAGCTAAAGGCTGAAGTACTAACCTAGAGTATATTTATCTTTCTTATTAGTAAGCATTCAGCAAGCTATTTCTCTTTTTTTTTTTACTTCAGCAATAGGTGCTTAAGGGGATCTAAATTACATGTGGCCGGAACTCTAATATTTTGATAAACAACCATCATTGTCCTTTCTTTTCACAATAGAACCATTCAAATAGGATGGTATACCTGATATAGACACAATTACACAAACATGACAGAACAATATCTTCACTTTTTTTCTCGGGCGAGGGTAGAGGAACATAATACTAATGTAATCTTTTCATACACAGCAACACTTTATCATCAACATCATATGCTCCAACATCAATAGCAACAGAGAATGAAGAAAATAGAAGCAGCGATTGCATTGGTGTCTGGCTTCTAAAAACAAAAAAAACATCAATACAGATACACACCTTATCAGAACCAGAAAGCAGAAGCAGCGATTGCAATGACCTAGCCCCAAATCCACAAATAGCAACAGAGAATGAAGAAGGAAGAACAGAGAATGAGAAGTAGTAGATACTGAATGTCGGTGACGCGAATGGAGAACACTGTCGTTGGAGACTCGTAGGTCGGAGAGGATGAGGGTGTCGACTGGTGTCTGGTGGTAGCTGGAGGCGGAGAGGAGCACGCTACACAGTGAAGACTCAAGTGAACACGGCGCACTGGGCAAAACAGCAACTCGCGGGACGCTGAAGTGAAGCTGAAGGTCGACTACTCGACTTAGGGCAAAACAATTATTAATTAATTAAAAAAATATACATATAATATATATATTGGGCCGGGCTAAATGGGCAGGGCAGCATATTTTGCCCGATGCCTTGCCCTGCCCGATATTTGGCCCGGCCCGAAATAGCCCATTCATGTCTCGGGCTAATTTTGTTGGGCCAGGCAGGGCCACTTTTCCTCAGGCTCGGGCGGGCGAACCGGGCTCCTGGGCATCATGCACATCCCTACTTTCTCGTGTGTTCTCTCTTATCACAACCAAAGTTGTGATCTAGTTGTTGCAAATCATTACTTTCCTGCATCCTTTCCCTCGTCTTTAAGCCATCTAGTTTTCTCCCCATACTTCTGTTAAAGATTTCATTTAACGTGTAATATTTTTCTAGCTCGTAGACCCAAAAATATATCTCCTAATTTTAACTCAGCCAGCCAGAGTACATTTTTCTCCATTTAATGCAGATCGATAGTGTTACATATTGATATGTAACATCTATAGACGTACATGATGAAGTCCCTCCCTTTTAATTTATAAGACATTTTTAAAAATCTTGTTTTTTGAAAAAAAACATACCCACTTCCAAAAATATAATTTAAAATTAATCCTAATAAACTCACGTCTAATTAATAAAGGGTACTTTTGAAACAAGATCATCAACGAATCATTGCTTTCTCAAAAATTAAAAACCATTAGAGATTTCACGAATCCTCGATAAACGCCTTAAAAACCATTTTCAATTAGATCCCTCATGAATGTTAGTTTCGTCGTATCATTCTTGCTTGTGCACCCTCTCACCATGCGCAATGAAGGTTCTCGTGACCGAATTTCTAAAGAATCAATAAAATGCAACATTCAAACAAATCCATTAACTGGGACCAATATCCTAGACGCAATCCAAATACAGGACCGTACAGTAGCACCAATAGCTAGTATACCAAGTATTAAAAACCTAAACGCATTAAGCCAGCCAAAAGGGTCCCATCTCGATTACTGCCTCGACCTTGACTCTGCCCTTCTAGCTTCATCTGCTGTGGATGGAAACAGCTCCACGTACCTTGATCCAATTGTCATTTTATCCTTGCACATTGCACTCTTAGCCTCTTCTGCTGAAACAAACTCCACATATGCCTCTCCCGTAGCTTTCCCATCCGGGCGACACGCAATATGTATCTTATCTTCTACCAGCTTAAAATCTCCGAAAAATTCAATCATCTCAGATTTTGAGACCGTGAATGGAAGTCCACGCATTTTTAATATCTCTGTGTATTCCATTTGGTCCTTATCACTGAACCTCTTGGAACGAGATGGAGGAGGGCTTCCATGATAGTCGGTGTCATATATTCCCTCATAGTTTACCTCACCAGCAACTGCATTGTAGTAATCTTGCCTCTTACACCTGAACACTTCCACATATCTCCGCCCCATGTTCTGCCGATCTCTCTGTAAAGCAAACTCAACTTGCATTGCTCCAGCGAAGACAACAAAAGCTTCACCTGAGAACCTCCCACTCTTGTTGACCAGCAATACATCCACAATGTCCAGTCCAGCAAAGAACTTGAAAATGTCAATATCAGTGCAGTTGAATGGAAGACCCCTCAGACGAACCACAGGAAAGGGTGGGGGCTGGAAGCCACCAGCATATCCATAAGGTTGAAAGCCACCTGTTCCGCTGCTCACTGCGAAGTAGGGATTGGATTCCATCATTCTTTGTCTCTTTGAGCCAACCTCGTACCCGTCTGAAACCCCCCCGCTTCCCAACATTGCCCTTCAAATTTCATACCCAGAAAAAAAATCCCCCACTCAACATGTTAATAAAGCCAAACCCAACCCACACTTCCCTGACATATAATTTTAATTCCTAATCTCAAAGCATTCATCATTATGATTATTTATCCTAGAGGAATAAACAAAATGGATAAAAGAAAGAAACCAGCTTCTATGCATCAAAGTAACATACATCCATCCATACCAATAGACCAATAGTGTACCTAGAATGGACCGTAACCGTATATTTTCTAAGAAGTTTGATCAATTTAGCACTAAATAGACAATCCATTAATTGCCCATATAATGGTGAAAAGGGAAAAAAATAAACCACATTAGAGAGAACACAATCATATGAATCCCAAGTTATTTTAATCTAACAAGTTGGTGAAACGACATTTAACAGAACCAAAACAAATTTTATAGCAGCATAAGCAAATAAGATGACGTCAAATGTTAAAATCAACATGTATGCACTGGAAAAGGTCGGACAATAATTCACAAATAATATCAGTCAATAACATAATTCCGAAGCTTGAAAAACTACATCGTCGATTCAGTATCGTTCATAGGTCACTGGGTTGCAAGTAGCATATTCACGAGATTGTTTTCCTTATCCTCCAGTCTCCACTAAATTCATTGAAGAAAAAACAAAGTCAAGATGTAAAACCTAAATTGAGAAGGCCACTCGCTACGATAAATAAAAATGGGTGAATATTTGTGAAAAGAGTTTTCGTATTCAAGAGATTTTTTAACGTAGTTAATAAATTAGAAAATATCATCGAAAACATCTCTTTGATTTCTACACATTCAAGAGATTTTGCCACTTTCTATGCATCTCGAGTCGAATCAAGAAAAAATCAGAAAACAACTCGCGAAAACCACAACAGTGACCCTAAAGAGATATCTAAACGTATCCATCACGTCACAAACATCAAACAAAAAAATATCAACGAAAAGGGTAAAACGCCCGTTTCAATGCCATTCTAAGATGCTCAATCGCAAATTTAAACAGCTCGTTGAAGATCGAAAACATAAATTAGAAACGACAATACATAATACAAAGCGAAAAACAATTATAAGAACATACAGGGAAAAAAACAGAAAATAAGCTAGGCAACAACATTAAAAGCAAAAGATCAAGTCTTCTCAATTTACCCTCTCGATCCGTACATGGTTCCGAGGCCGCTGTAAGGTCTGCCGTAAGGCGGTTCGGTCGCCGGAGGAAAACGAAACGGCTCCAGGGTTCCCACGAAGAAATAACACGCACAGAGATGAATAGAGAAAATAAACCCTAACTAGGGTTTGAGTAGTTCCAGGGGAGTTTGTCCGTTCAAACCAGCTCGGTCGTTTCTCGAATACTTTTCATTCCCGAGTTAGTCTCGTTCCGGTATTTAAATACTCGTAAGCTGTGCTGTAAATGCTGATTTTTTTATTTTTTTTAATCATCAAAATGGCGAATTCACGCTGGTCCAAAGGGAAATACCCAATTCACCTCACATTAACAGGCAGAACGACCTGTGGCTGTAGGTCACGTCATTAGTCCAAGGGTGGTATTGGAACTCTATCTAACTAAGGGTAGTTTGGCTTAGTTTATGAAAAAAAAAAAAATAGATTCTGAAAAATAAAATTTTAAAAAAAATAATAATTATGAAAGAAATAAATATTTATATATTTAGTACCAAAATAATTTGTTGATGGATAAATTATAAGAAAGAGCATAGGATAAAATAATAGAAAAAAAAAGATAAGGGAAAAATGAGCAATACATAGCCTAAAAATATTTTTTCCCACTCAAAAGCTAGTCTCACAAGTTTATCCAAAACTATAGTTTTAGATCCCTAAAATTATAGTTTAGTCTAAAATACTTCTAAACATTTGATAGTTGTTTGTTTAACTTTTTGCCCAAATCATATACTTTTTTTTATATACAAAAAAATTTAGGTGGGTTAAGCACCGGTCCCTCCATTAAGGCTAAGACATAACCCCAAGGTTCAGAGAACGCTTACAGAAAACTTACGAGATTGCCTACTAAATGAGTTCCATAACGACAGTGAAAATCAAACTCGCGTCCTTATAGGATACAAATATATTTTTTATTATCTAGGCAATTATGGCTATTTGTTTTGTTTTGTTTTTTTTGAAATTTTTTTTATACAAGAAAGGGCATGTACACCTTAAGTAAATAAAAATAATCTATAAAGGGATTAATTCTCAAACTCTCGTTGGTAACAACATCCCTTAAGTGTGAAGGGCAGGAGTGATACAGTGTCGTAAACCTTAATTCTTCTTTTGCCAAGGCATCCGTAATTTGATTGTGATCTCTAGATATGTGATGTAACTCTATTTCCTATGCTGACTTTAGAAGACCATGTATCTGTGAAAGTAACAAGCTGCATCTATCATTCCTTAAATTCGACAATATCTCCACAACATTCTTAGCATCAGACTCTAGAATGACATTTTTAAACCCTATTTCCCATACAAACTTTAGTCCTTTGTAGACAACCTACTGATCGGCTTCAATGGCACTACACGACCCCAACATCTTTGTAAATCCCATAACCCACCTTCCTGTATGATCCCTAATAATACCCTAACATCCTGCTCTATTGCGGTTTGCTGTGAGAGCTCCATCTACATTTATTTTAATCCATTCTAGAGGGGGAGTTCACCAATGAGATAAAAGTGGATAAATTATATCTTTATCTAATTGGTCATCCTAAACCTAAACATAACTCTTCTATGTTTGCATAATAATCGCATAAGGCATTGAAGGTTTCACAAAGTTTGTATCAAATATATTTTGATTTCTCCATTTCCATAACTTCCAAATCGAAACCCCCCAAATCAGTCTCCAATTACTATTACCAACACACCCCATCTCCCTTTTGAGATTAATAGCAAACCATTCTCACAAAGGAGATTTAAAGAAAGATGAACCATACTTGGGTTGAATCAATCTTTGCCATACTTGTCTTGCATATTCACAATCTTGGAGTATATGTAAAGTATCCTCAGTGTCGTGGTTACAATATTGGCAGCTAGTATTAGATAAGGACTATGTACTTCTCTAAGCATTGGTTGGTAAGCGATTGTTAAAAGCTATCCACATAAAGACTCAGATTCGCTCAGCACTTCTCCACTTCTATATATCCTTATACACCGAGCTATACGCATTTGACTTTTACTTTTAATAAGATAATAAACAATTTTCACTGAGAAAATACCTTCATTAATTGTGCTCAATACCATAACATCATTACCCCCGCCAATATGGGTGGTAAAGTGTTAATCAACTTTTGAAATATATTGCTTGGTATAATAGAAGCAAGTCTTTGAAAATCCTATGTGTTAAAAGAAGTCTAATAAGCAACTTTACTACTTTTCTCCTCTTCAGTAAGTGGCCTAAGACACACTTCCTTCAAAAACTTTTGTGGAAATGGCCATTTGTCAGTGAAAAAATTCACTAGTTGCCCATTTCTAATGTGTCATCTTGTTCTCAATTCAACTATGTCATTCTATTGAGAAATAAACTGCCATAGTGCCTAATCTCTCTTTCTTGCATTTAGTAGGATGTCTTCATTTCTTAGCATATATTTTTGTAAAACCCATAGCCCTTTCTCTCAATTGACTAATTTCTAGGCTAGCTTGGTACCACAAGCCCTACTAAAGGATTATAAATTATTGAATCCAAGCCCACCATACAACTTAGGTTTACATATTTGATCTCAACTAATGGGGTGAAATTCATGAGAGTTTTAGCTGTGTCCCCATATGAAATTCCTTTATAGTTTCTCCACCTCCTGACAAATGGATGTTGGAATTTTAGCAACTTGCATCGGATAAACCAGTATAGAGCTCAGCACTAATTTTGCCAAAAGAATCCAACCAGCCACTAAAAGAGTGATTTCCTTCCAAGTAGCAAGTTTTGCCTTGACTCTATCCACAATGTATTGGAAATTATCTCTGGATTTTCTCCCTCTGATGATTGAAAATCCCAAATATTTTCCTATATCAGCAGAAATTGGTATTCTTGTAACTTCACTAATTTTCTTCATGACATTAACGTTCACCTTGGAAGAAAAGAAAATTAAAGATTTGCTCTTACTGATTTTCACTCCTGATGAATTACAAAATTTGTCTAGACAATCCATCATGCAATTTGATTGTTCCTTAGTCGCCACTCCAACAAGAAGAAGATCATCTGCAAATATTAAATGAGAGATAGCTGGACCACTTGTAGTTACATAAATTGGCTTCCATTGCTTTGAATTAACTACATCAATAATAAGGTGAGATAATCTATCCATACAAAGAACAAATAATAAAGGGGAGATAGAATCTCCTTATCGGGGACCCTTTTAAGAAAGAAAAAATCAATTTAAGATCCATTCCATAATAAATTATAAAACACAAAGGTGATACAACCCATGACGAGATCTATAAGCATCTGATTCAGCCCCACGTCTATGAGAACTTGTTGGATAAAATCCTATCTAATGCGATCATAAGTCTTCTCCAAGTCAATCTTCAAAGCCATCAATCTTCTTTTTCTTCTAGCCTTCTTCATTATATGCATGATTTATTGACCAACTATAATATTATCCTGTATATGTTTGCCTTTTATAAAACTTGATTAATAAGGGGAGATAACCTCATCCATAACATTCCTTAATCTATTGACAATTACCTTCGTAATGCATTTATAGTGTATTGTATATAAAGCAATAAGTCTAAAATAGTTAATAACCTCCGGATTATCCCTCTTCTGTATAAGACAGATCAACGTCTTGTTAGCATTATTATCTATTGTCCCTTCCTGAAAAGTTGTTTTAACAAACTTACATAAAAAAGTCCCCATTGTATTCCACTTCGCATGATAAAAAATTAGGAGAAAACCATCGAAACCTGGAGCCTTATAAGGTCCCATAGAAAATAAAGCTTCTTTTATTTATTTATCAGTCGATACACTGACCAAATTAGAAAGATGAGATTTCATCTCAGTTGGAAAATTGGTCTTTGTTTGCCAAGTATAGCAAGTATTACCTAACCAATCATATAGATTCTTAAAATAATTTAGAACCATACCAATCAATTCTGTTTCACTGTCAATCTATTTTTTTCTCTTATCTTTAAGATTTATTATTCTATTCCTCATTCTTCTCATTTTTGTTTTCAGATAATAGTATATGGTATTTCATTCACCTTATGTTATCCAATCAGTTCGTGTCTTTTGAAACCACTTGATTTCTTTTAACTTCATAATATGATCTAATTCATTTTGTAATTTATTTTCAAGAGAAGTTAAGAACCTAGAGTGAGTATAAGTTGGTAAACTTTAGATACCACTCAAACGAGCTAGCAAAACTTTTTTTCCTTTTTCACAAATCCAAAAATATTTTTATTACAGTCCAACAAAGAATTACTGAACTCTTGCAAAGATTTGTTAAAATCATCATAATTAGTCCATTTAGTAGAAATAAATTTTTTGAAATTATCACGTGTCAACCACATTGCTTCGAATTAAAAAGGTTTATTTTTCCCTCCACTAGACTGATTTTGAAATTGTAAAACAATAGGATTATGATAAAAAATTGAGTTCTCAGAATTACCTTTAAAATGCAATCAGATAAATCATTTAGAAAAAGAGAATTCACGAGAGCTCTATATAATCTTTCATATAAACGAGAACAACCAGCAATCCTAGGTCACTTTCATATAAATTTTGGGCCTTGAAAGTCCACAATCTCTAACTCTATCTTGAAACTAATTTATTCTATTATGAGCACCACCTACTCCCCTAATTTTATCCGTAGGTTCAAAAATATTATTAAAATGCCAAAAATAACCCATGGAATAGAAATATAATTAGCTAAATTCTTTAAATCATACCAAAATACCTGACAAAAATTGGAATATGGAATAGCATAAACTGTCGTCAACAGAAAAGGAGGCAGACCGCAACTTTCATAGTGTAAATGGAAGAACTGTTGATTTTTCACTAACACTGAAATTTTAATTGAATCACTTCTCCAGGTTACTAATAATCCTCCATACCGACAGGAGTTAGGAATTATTTTTAGTGAATCAAAACCCCGTTACTACAAACAAACAAAGTGAGTTATCTTATCACACTTAGTTTCTAACAAAATGATAAGACTTAGTTTTGGGCCAGCACACACAGCCTTCAAGTTTCTAAGGAGCTATTTAACACAAGCTCTTCCTATATTCTAATATAAAAAATCCATGAATAATAAAATTAATATATCCAGATCCAAACAAAAGGCCCTCTTAATCAAGTTGCTCAAGTTGGGTTTCAAGTACCATAATATTCCCATTATCCTCAAACCCCTCCATATATGGCGAAATTGGGCTATCAAGTTCAGGCATACTTAGTCAATGTTCAGACTCTCCAGGGTCAAAGTCTTTGCTGCCCATTTCATGTCCAAACTGAACAGGCGGATGATGGGCCTGATCATGGCCCATCATGTCAACACCTCCAGCCAGCCCATCTGCTTGATCTTTATTAACATACACACCCTGCCCCAACGCCTTACTCTATTTTACTCTTCAAGTGCACATTTTTCATCTCCAGCACTGCCCACTGTTCCCGTCAGACTTCTTTTATGGGCATGTTTGGATAGGATTTTAAAAAAGGGCTTACAGACAACTTATGGAAAAGGACTTTTGGAGAAGAGTTTATGGAAAAAAAAGTGGTTTTGAGTAAATAGGTGTTTGGATAGTTATTTTTAGAATGACTTTTTATGGTGGTAAATTACTAAAAAGGGTATGATTTGATTTAAAGTAAGAGAGAGGAGGGAGTTAGAGAAAATAGAAGAGAGAGGAGAGAGGGAAGAGAGGAGAAAGGAGAGAGGGTGTAAGAAAAAGTAGGAGAGAGGAGAGAGGGTGTAAGAAAAAGTAGGAGAGAGGAGAGAGGGTGTAAAAAAAAGTAGGGGTAAGATAGTAATTGGATAGTCCATAAGTGCTTTTACTGTTGAAAAAGCTATTTTAAATAGCTTATTCAAAACCATGGTTTTAAACCATGGTTTTGTCCAAAAGCATTTATGGACAAATAAGCCTGTTTGTTTTGAAATTTTCCTAAACCGAGGTTTGGGCCAAAAACCTTTTTAAAACCATGGTTCCAACGTTTCCAAACACACCCTATTTTTTCCTTTTCTCATCATGACAATGTCCTCTCTTGCTTCATTTCCCGTCGCTCTTCTCCATTTCTTATTCCTCTTGCTTTCCTTCCCCGCTAAGTTTTCCGCAACCTACTTTCTCCCCATTGTTTCAAGGTCGGCGTCATCCCCTATTGCTGCACCTGTTCATTATGTACCTGCTCATCTTCCTCCATGCCATTTTCCCGTTCTGACAACTCCGCCAACACACCGAATCTCGAGCCACCGTTGTCCTGCCGAGAAGCTTTACTTTGCCGGTGGCTTATCTGTACAACCTTCCATTGATCATTTTTTTGGGTTGTTAAAGCTCCGTGTCTTCAAAAAATAATTAATATTTTAAAATATTTAAAAATATAATTAATATTTTAGACTAATTTTAAAAGTATAACTAATATTTTAAATATTTAAATTAATATAATTATATTTTTTTATTATTAAAAATATAATTTTTTGTTCGATTTATGCTTCATAAATTTTTTATTTTAATACATTATTATTTAAAATATCACATGTATTATATTATTTAAAAAATAATACTAAATAAACCTTAAACTTGATATTATATAGAATTTATATGTAAAGATTAAAAAATTCTATAGTTTATTTAGTATAATTTATTAAACTAATATTATACATATGACCTTTTAAATAATAATATGTCGAAATAAAAAATTTATGTAGCATGTATTAAACAAAAATTTATATTTTTGATAGCGAAAGAGTAAAATTATAATAATTTAAATATTTTAGAGTATTAATTATATCTTTAAATATTTTATAATATTAATTATATTTCTAAAATTAGTTTCCTATTGCACCTTCACCCATAAAAAAACTACTAAATGCGGAGAAGTATGTTTGGAGACTAAATTCACAATTTCTTTTAGTTTTAAAGATCACTATAATAAATATTTTATTGTTTCATTTTATAAATTTTATATTGTTTAAGTGATATTGTTAACTATCTTTTCAGTTATAAATTTTCACACTATGAACGATAAATACTCGTAGTTCGTTCGACAGTAAATTTACATCATGTGATAAATTTGAAGACATTTTTAATTATCGGATTTGTAAATTTAGTTATAATTCTCCTAACTAATTATGCAATTACATTCTTTCAACGCAAAAAAAAAAGTACTAGGAAGTAATCTTAATCTCACCAATATACATCTCAACCTAATCTCTTGGTTTTTGATATAGATTTCTTTTTCTAAATTTAGACATTTTCCTATTGTTTAAAAAGCACTTTTCATAACATGGATTAAAATAATTCCAATATTGTTTTATCATATCATAGAGATTAATCTTTCAGCTAAATTTAAAGTTGTTAGTAGTCTTAGTTATTATATATATATTTTTTAGTAAGTATATATATTATTTTATTAAAGATAATTAAATTTAAAATAATATTAATATTAAATATAGATATCTCTTTTAATATATGATTTAAATTTTAATTATTTATAAGAGATTAATCATTTTTATTAGAAATAAATCTGTTGATAAGTTATAGATTTTAATCAATTAATCTAATATAGAAACACAGCCTAGGCCTTAAGCTCCATCCGGTGCTATTTGATTAACGAAAGTAACCTGGGTTGGGGCGGTAACGGATGAGCCTATTTTTTTATACAATTTTTTTTTAGAAAGATTGGTCAGTCAAGATTCAAGCGAAGATTCAAATTTTTTCTTTTATACCAATAGCGCGCCGTAAATTACTCCAAACCATAAATCTATTTAGACATCCAACGTCTTCAAAGCGCCGCTAGAACACAATAATAGGCCACTTTATTGTTTAAGCCTATTATTGGTCATGGAGGGATTGGCGTTCTGGGAGGCGTCTCGACAGGGGAGGCGCGCGCGTTGTGTATGGAAGACCTTCTGATACCCTATGTGGCGGGTGCTGGCAAATGCGTCCTCGTCACCAGTGTTCGTCCCGCGTAAACTCGGTCATCCCATTATGTTCTTGCATCCCACTTTTAACCGTCGATGCTTTCAACTTTCTTCTGTCTTCTCACTGGATCATGTGGGAGGCTTCGTGCGCAGGGTGTGGGCAAAAGCACTCTGATTATGAGAGTTTTCGAGGTCCTCAAAACTTCAAATCCCAACCTCAAGGTTTAGGGCTTCTACACTCGTAGGCTTCTCCTCTTCCTCTCTTCTTGGTTACATTTCATCCTCGTCATGCATCAATATCTTGCGCTATTGACAGTGGAGTCTTTTCAGGTGAAGTTAGACAAGGAAGCGAGAGAATTGGTTTTGAGGTTGTCACTCTAGATGGTCGCATCGGTCCCCTTGCCTCCGCTAACATTTCCAGGTTTCTCTGTTTTCTCTCTTTTCATTTCGATGCAACCTTCTAATATGTTCATTCCCAAGTCCTTAAATATCAGTAGCGCAGCTGCGGCCGTTTCGAGACGTGCAGCAGGACTTTTTTTTCAACTTGGGAGCGACTCTAGTAATTTTGTTTGATGATTTATGTTTCTTGCGATGAGATGACACTTACTATGATCTTAAGCGCAAAAAGCAGTTTACCTACTACGCATGTGCGGCAGTTGATTAATCATTTAATTGACAATAGTCTTCTAACTTAACTTTGCATATTTATTTGCGATGTTGTTTAATGGCAGGCCAGAGTCTCGCAGATGGCCCAGTGTTGGAAAGTACAAAGCTGGTATAGCATCTTTCGAGTCACTGGAGCTGCCCGAGTTGCCGGTGAGGGGTGAGCTGGCTTTCTCAAGAGTGTTGTTTATTGGTTGTGAGACTTATTTGGTCTATGCATTTGTTGACAAAGTTGTTAGCAGATTGAGTAGGAAATGAGTTTGCTGCGTATTTCTCGAAGTGAATGCTTGTTAAATCCACGTTTGCGTATTTCCACAGTTCGTGTCTTTTCACATGTGAATTGTAATCTATCGTGTTGATTTGGCAATGATGACATATAATAGAAGCATTTTACCTGCGATGTATTAGATTAGAGACATGAATCTTTGAAGGTCGGAAGACACATGTTCAATGAATAGGTCAGAGAAGATGCTGATCTCTTCATTATTGATGAACTTTGTAAGATGGAGTTGTACAGCTCATCCTTCTTCCCTGCTGTACAAAGAGTTCTGGAATCAAATATCCCAATTTTGGCGTCGATTCCAATTCCCAAATATGGAAGAGATATACCTGAAGGTAATTTTATGAGACTTTTACATCTTTCCCTCTCTGGAATTGCTTGTTTAATGATAAGCTGCTTTGATTGAAGTTTTGAGACTTTCTGAAATGGTAATAACTAAGACCGTCAATTTATGCAGTTGCTAGATTGCGGAATCATCCGACAGCAGATATTCATACCTTGAGCGTTAGTAACAGAGATGCTGTTAGAGAAGAGATACGCTCCCTACTGGTAGACCTGTTGAGAAAACGTTAGTTCAACATTCTCGTGTTTGAGCTCTTTCTTGAAGTTGGGAATGAATTATGAGCTGAAGAAAGTCGAGAGAACGAGTCTCAATGAGATATTTACACTTGGTGTTGATTGAGTTGTGTGCTTTATCATGCAAGATGAATGTCGTTGTTGAACTGCATTCAAACTTAATACAGTTTTGTTTGCCCATAAGGTCTGTAGAAACATTATTAATTGCAAATAGTACGTTAGGTTTCCGGTTAGTTATATAGTTCCGTTGCTGCTGGCCTTTTTCTTATACCCGATCGGGCTTATGTGTTTATTAATTATTGCGTTTCGACTAATTTAAAATGCTGTGAAGTTGTGAGAATTGTTCCCTTCGCAGGGTTTAGTGTGCTCCTGGAGGAGTATAGACAATGTCGCGATGATCAAGTTTCAAATGGAAGACACTATAATATGTTCCCTATATATGATGTGCCTTTTGATCACAAGAGTGGAGAAAACATAAATGCAAAAATAATGGCGAACAAACTTACATGCAGAAAACATCTTTACAAATATAAAATAAAAAAGATGAAACAATTTATAAACTAGTAAGAGTCTGAAAAAGTATAGTCCGTATGCCTCTCAACGTTTATCCTGTTCAGCAGTTCGCAGGACCTGTTTTGCCAATGATGAAAATGATCTTGCCGTATCCTGCATCTGTGTAGCTCGAAGATTGATACCCTGCCCAACACACAAGATGAATTAATTTCCTTAATTTTAGGAAAGTAGTTAAAGAGCCTTATAAAAAGGATTGGAGGGGGGGGGGGTATAACATACCTGCAGTTTCAACATGTTTTCCTGCAACTTGTTTTGTGCCAATTTAGCAGTGCTTGTTTCCTGCAGCAATTCATGATTGACTCATGTTTCCAGTAACATTTCAAAACGATTCTAGTGTAGTATGCAAAATGGTAAATACATTATCTAATATTCGTTAAAAAATGCATGGCTACCAGTGATATTTTTTAGAAAAGAAAAATACAGTTTTGAACAAGTAAAATCCTTCATGAACCATGAGTGATCCATGTAGATCATCTCTTAAAAAGATTGCAGAGCTGCAACCGCTCTGTCAACATCGATAACTTGAATGAGTGTTTTTTCATGATAATAGAGAAGCTCAAATCTAATTGATCATAAATTTAATCATTTTGGCAAAATATCGATCTTGACCATCTTACCCGTGAAACTATATCTAAATTAAGCAGTGCACATCACACGGCCAGATATTACAAGAAGCTAGTTTTTCACCTGTAAATACGCACAACAGAGTATTCCATGCTCATGAAGAATGCCATTATGTACAAGTAGTACTTACATCGGAGGAGGAAGAGAACCCATATTTTTTCTTGATTTGATCCACTGCGCCACCTTTCTCATCCTGTTGCAGCTCTTCCTTATTATCTGATGTTTTCTGAGAGTTGCCCTTCATGTCTTTCAACCTTCCTGTACATTGGAAGCTCAACAAAATCAGCTTATTCCATCTAGAATCCTTGATGGCATTCAGGAGAATTAAAGTAATAGAAGTAATCAATCCGTCACTGACCCTTTAGAGCCTGAAATTTGCCAGCCAAATTCTTCTTATTGAGAGTTCCCAGTATCCTTTGATCTTTGCGTTTTTCTCCAGGATCCTCGAGGTCAATGTCATCTATACAGGAGGCAAACAAAACCTTGAATTGTTTTTTGGGTCCACAAGAGCACTTTTTATTGACAAAGGGATTATCCAGGCAGATAGGCACGGCCATACCTATGTTTAATTCAGGCTCATCCTCATCCATGTTGAGGTTATCATTAGTGTCAGCATCACTTGCAAAATTTTCATTAGAAAATATCACTGAGAGTTGCTTGCTTTCTTTGGTATCTTCTGTTTCCATGAGGCTCACATTCTTTTCTTTACTTCCAGTAAAATCTTTGATAACAGAGCTAAATATACCCTGCCCCGCCAAAAATAGAACGGTATTACATACCTTTTAGAGTTTGGACAGTAAATAAAAACTAGTGTTGTACCCTTTTCTTTTCCTTGTGGATTACTGGGGCAGGAACAACGTCTTCTTGTGATAGCATCCTTTCTTTCCTGTAGATGCAACCGACGCTGTCCAAAAGCCTACAAAGAAGTCAAGCATCAGACCACCACGATGAGAACCCTTGTTAATTTAAGTGGAATTTTACTATCACTTCCTTTTTCCCCGTGGCAAATATTCTTCTAAAGCAAATACAGTAGTGAGATTAATAACATAATTTCCTCATATACCTGAAAACGTCCCTGTTGGCCAACACTGAGGCAACCAAAATTTCCTGGTCACCATTCACCTTTAAATGGAACTCGTATTAATTTGTGAGTTATAATAATTATCTAATTCAAGCGATGGAAATAGTAAAGTATACTGGTACCATAACAAGATCTCCTTTGGATGAACAGCACATTTGTCTATCAGAAAATGACTTCAATTTCGGAGGTGAATAAGTGAAATCTCTGATTGAGGCCTCCACGATCAGGGACAACTCTGGCAAAGACCTAATATTTGGAAATAAAAAAAAATATATGTTCATTATTAAACACTAAAGTCCTGATTTTGAGCTCCGAGCAAACAGAAGTATATTTTTGGTCTGATCATTTTTCTTATAGAAAAAGCAAATTTCGCTTTGTTACATGTCAAGAAAAGAGCCACCACCTTAGTTCTACTTTTCCATTGGTGAAAAGGAGCACAAGTCCAATATCAGAATGAGTGTGGAATGTAGATGCCCAGCAACAGTATGAGGAATGAAACTTCTTCTTGTGAAGCACATTTTTAACACCCTGAAACACCCAACCAGACAAATGCTCAACCGTTATTCATACCATAGACTTGTTGGTATGAATAGAAGGGAAGTGTACATTACCTGAACAACATGCACAAAAGAATAGACATACAAAGCTTTCTCAGAACACAACAAAACGCACAATTGCTTTGTTGTTGCATCATCAATATCATTCGCCTCGCTTGTACCCAATCCCTTGGTTAATTCTCCTTGTCCATCTACAAAGATACGCTTTTCAGTCTTGTTCTTCACAAATTTTACGATAATCAACTTTTACTAAGCTCTTACCTAGCACTTGCATTAGCAGAGCTCCAGATAGCTTCTTAGGATGAACAGTGTAAGTGCTCAATTGGTTTCCAGTTTCACCATCAAGTGCCAAAACAGATGAATCCTTTGTTCCAACAGCTAAAATATTTTTCTTAAAACCCTGCAAACTGCATGTTCGGAACTGAAGAGAGATGATACCGGTACTAATCTCACTTGTGATTTGTTTCTGATATAACAAAGTTGAGCCATTCATATCGATAACTGAAACCTGCGACATATTGGGTTCACTTGTGTTATTACGTATAATGCTTCAGTGAAAATTCAAATTGAGTCTGCTAAATGATCCTTGGCATTAGCTAAGGTGTTCGATGAAAATTCAAATATCTTAATTATCTATGATGTCCATTTCAGTTCAGATAAAATCAACGTGTATCTGGCAATATAATTCTGGAAAATAGCTCACATATCCTTGATCAGAACCAACAGCAAGATATTTTGAGCCATGATCCATGTTCATGGATAGTACAGCACCATTAGTCTTTACAAGTTTCACACTATGAATGATATGATCAGTCGTTTTTTTTGTGCTTCCTACAAGGAAGAATTGAAATGCGTGTCACTTAGACTGAAGACACTGAACCAGTCGTTTAATGAATAACAAATGCGAAATATGAAGATAAAATACCCGCTAGAGACATGAAGCCGTTGCTTGAATAAGGTCCAGGTTTGAATCTGAAGATGCGAACCTGTAGATCATGTTAATGGCAAGTATACTGTAAAATAATAGGGGTGACGAGACAGAGAAAGAAAGATGAAACCTCACCATTCCACTCTGGTCTCCAGAAACAAGAAGAGGCGAGTTGGTATCAAAATATAATGCTGTTATGGGTATGCCACTTGTAGAAAACTCATGTTCACTCTGCATGAAGTTAAAGGGAAAGACCAAAAAGCATAATAAATTATTAAACAGGAAAGTTTAGATTACCAACAATTCTTAAGTACTTGGAAGAAAGAAAATAACTTCATCTAATCCTCCAATGGCCTGCTTGAACTATAAAATTACCCAGGAGACTATTCTCTTACTGATGCTATCATTGTACGAGTTCTTCACAGCCCATTTTATAGGAAATAAATATACGATGAAAATTTTGAATATACAAAGGAGTCTGACAAAAAAGTACCTGTTGCTTCAACTGCAAAATTGGGATGAAAAAGGGACACGACGCATCCCAGAAAGTTATGGCCCCGTCACTGTGGCCAGTTATGTACAAGTTTTTGACTTTTGAAAATCCAGTGAAGTTGGAAGCATTCAGAATAGCCACGTCTTTGTGTTTTGTTTCAATGGGAATAAGAGGTGGGTAGTTTTTCAACAGCTGAACATATTCCTATTAGACAATTCAGTGAAATTAAAAAAATGAATAAGCTTTGTCAAAGAAATCTAAGTGAGTGTTGGAAATTAACTCTGCATGTTACCTCATCATCGGGATTTCGGAAAATGGGATTGTCTGTGATGAACTTTGCTGCCGTGATGCTTGAATCTGACAGGGGCAACTTAATCATCACTTCCTTTGGCAGCGAGGGTGAGGACTTGGACTGGCATTGTAGAAGATACCTTTCGATCAAAGTATCATCGTAGACATAAACACGGCCTGATTTCCCAAGCAAAATGAAAGAATCCTGTTTATGCTTGATTTGCTCACTTGAAGTTGATAAGACCTCCATGTCAATACAACATTCAGCCAAATGAAGGCCCACCTTAATTGTGCGAGACTCGGTCTTCTCGTTCAGTAACACTACCTGCGCCATATAATAATCATATAACTATACATTTCTTTGGATGCAATACATCCATTAGAAGAGGGAAGAAGCTTTTGTGTAGTTCTTTATCCGTTAGCTGTTAGATTCTTCAACAAAAACGATAGGTAGACATCTATTACAACTAAAGACCACATTATGACTAATTGGTACATGAATAAGATTTATGTTCAGAATGATCCAATCAAAACAAATACCTGGACTAAGTTTGGAGATGCAAAGTCAGAAGCTCCGAGGACGTAAAGTCGACTTGCCTTTCCTTCAGCATATATCCATTTTACTAAGCCAATGGGAATTTTATCTGATTTATAGCCTAGGTTAAGCTTGAACATGGGAGTGTTTTGAGTAGTACAATCAGATGCTGAATCATTCCCAACGTTTTGAGTAGGGATATTCCAAATTAAAAGTTCTCCGTTGCTGTACCCTACAACCAATTTACTTCCAAAAGGGCATGCCCAGCATGCAGAAGTCGCTTTCTTAGTTTCATTATGGGATGCTTGTGATATGTTTCCACCAGTTCTGAAGATAGATTTGCTTTCTTGAATATCCCATAATATTATTTGGCCATTTCTAAAGATTATGAGAACCCTGCATCGGAACACATAAGAGAATTTTAAAATCAAACATGACTCAGAAAAATCTGGCCTCATAGCTATAAGGTAATGTGTCAAGGGAACGAGATGACTGGGTTTGTAGAGTTCACCTCTTACTTTCAGCAGCTGGTAGAGGCAATATATGTGTGACAGCAGTATCATCTGACACTTCAGTTGGACTCCCTAAACAAGATGAAAACTAAGCACTTCTATGAGAGATCCAAAAGAGAGAGGAAGCAACAATTCTTAGAGGCCTGGCATATGCTTGAGTAAATACTATAAAATGCTAAATAAATGATAATGTTCTTACACATCCCATATTGTTTCTAGTTTGAATGTGATAAAATTTCTAAAACCTAAATATGAATTAGTATGTTGCAAATAGATTTTGTTTTCCTCCTCTTTTTTGGCCTTCACCAGTAAAAGAGGACTGAACGAATGAAATCATTCACAATTATTAGTCATATACCTAAAGGTCATGCGAGGCAAGTGAAAACAAAATAAAAGTGGCTAAGTATCTCACCATAAGAAGCTGATACAGGGATGATGTATTTCATCTGTGTTATATGCCAGGGTTCTTGATCCAGGCTGAAAACCGAAATATTGCCGACAGAATCTCCAATGTACCTGCCAATTCGGATGTATATGTCCATTGCTTTTGATGCTCCCAAACAATAATTTCTTGGCAGTTTATTTTGAAGCAGACATGTTACTTACATGCAGAAGCTATGCTGAATGACAGCAAAGGAAGTAATTTCTTTTTGAATAACATATTCATCAGCCAACAGCTTCTTGTCAATGTTCCAAACCTAGTTACAAAGTTTCTTCATCGATATCTGTTTTTGAATGAACCACATAGGAAAACACAATCCCCAAGGTAAATGCTTACCTCAATATGGTTATTGAGAGTGACATTTATAAGGATACCTTGATTTTGGATGAACTGCATATAGATGTCATAATATTGTTAATGTGCAGATTTTCAAGAAAAAGAACCTTCTTTCTCAACTCGAAGAGGAACATTAATTTGTCCAGCTGCCCGGTAAAGACAAGAATGTAGAGGAGCATATAACCTGTAGGAACTTGCTAGGCACTGGCTCAGGAGATTGGAGGATGGCTTGAGTGTTATTTTTTCCAAATAGTTTAATTCTGCCATCCCTGCTCGTGGAAAAAAGGCACAGAACCAACGTGTTAGATAATTGGATTGTAATTCACAATCCGTTAGTGCTTCTAGATGTTTATACAGAAGACCGTGGAAATGAAAACGATTTGAAAGTGACAACAGAACGAGGCATAAACATTATATAACAAAACATCTGCTGCCACTTCCTATAGAGTATATATTATGGAACAAGATCCAATGTAACATATGATAGATATAACACGACATAGTAAGTCATGAAATGGCAAGGAACAACGTACTTTGTGGAGAGAGCAAGAATCTTGTGAATATTGTCATAAGCTAATTTGGCGGCGTTGGATGGGAGCCCATAGTGAAAAGCCAAACGTACGTCTAAATCGCTGGCTTTTAACCCATCTGAATTCCCCCCAGGCTGCAGGCACAACTCACGCTGCTTTGTTTGATCCAGAATTGATAAATAATGCTTAAATGTGAGAGTTATAAGATAAACAACAGTTTGTGACCCTCGAATAGTGTTAACGCCATGTTGCAGCTTGTTTGTTTATATGTTTCAGTTGACCGAGTGGCTTTTTGGATGTGCCGGGGAATACGCCCATACATAGATATATTAAATTTGAATTTTTGGCATCGAAAACGCCGATTATTTCACGTGAAATTATTTTTTTTTTAAAAATATGTGTGGAAGCACAGAACGGCCTCCTCAGTCTGAGGTTGCCCCTACCCTCGGGCCTTGGATTCTTGTGGGCTTCAACCGAACTTAACGGTCTCTAGCATGGGTCCACCGACCACGCTCGTTAATTCATCGTTAGAATTTAGAAAGGCCCCACCCAATGACTTCGACTACCAGTCTACCACCGACCCTGCCCCTTTTTTATCCGAGGGAGTGAGGGGTATTTTAATTTAATTTAATGTTTGATTAAAAGCAGATACTAACTTACTAATACAAATCTCTAATCAATGATAACTCGCCAAAAAAATCACCTAGTAATATTTTTTCATTATATAGTTCGGAGGAGGAATTTTTATATATAAAGAGAATAAATAACATCCCTTTTTTACCGAATAATAATATCCTTTTAGTTTGTCCAAAAACTCCGTTTGCTTTATCTCTTGGGCAGGCAATCAATGAAACTTGGGCAATGAAGACCATGCAGGTGTCCATGGTGGGATCATTTTGGTGTGATGAATCTCAATCAAAAAGATCATTTGATATAGAAGTTTGGATAAGCGGGCCAAAAACGGGATGGTCGAAGATAATATATTGGTATAAGATTCCATTATATGAATGGGAAGGTGGCTTTGCTGGGATAGCGCAATTTAGTGGGAAAGCAGAATATGAAATACGGGTGGTTAAAAAACACCGCATCTACCATTACCATTCTGGCCCCCTGTTTCCCTCAAAAGTAAAAAACGCAGTCTAAGGCTGAGCTCTCTGGAACTGGGATCAGTTCTCGCTCGGGGGAATGAATGAATTAAACGCTGAGATCATAGTTTCTTGAAAATGAAACCGAAGGGAAAACACGGGGGATTGATTGGAATAATGGAACTGACCTTCTTGATGGAGGCTTTCTCCACCAGCTTCTTCACGAACATTGCCGGATGATGATGGCGGGAGAGAGTCGAGAGAGGGAGGGAGGCGCTTCAAGTGCTTTTTGTAACGGAAGACAGAGAGAGAGAGAGACTTGGTACTGCTTTGGGTAGAGAGCAGTTGATTACGGTTTTTGCTTTGGCCTGATGGACGGATGCAAGCAAGAGGCGAGCATTTTAAGAGGGATGGGTTTATTTAATTAATTAATTAATGAGTATATCGGATAAACTAAAATTGAATAGGGAGGAGAAAGGAGACAAGGGGCTGGGATCCAATGTGGATTGGCACACGCGGACCGGCCCAAGACAAAAAAGATACTCATAGATATATCTGACCACGTCTCTTTGTCGTCACTCTTTCGATCGGACTAAAGCGTAATCTTCACATTCAACATGACAAAGATCAAACTCAGTAATTAACACCGAAACACGCGTCAATCTCCCATTGCTCCATCCCTACGCTTTCCTCTCACACCCACGTGGCAGCATCTCTGTGTGTCGCACAGTCGTTGCTAGAAGATTTGTGTCTGCAAATATTAATAATAAATAAAGAAGCTTGGTGATGATGGCCTCCGTCATCGTGTGGTTAGTTTCACTTTTATGTATTCTTCAGTATCTGCCCGAAGAAGGGACTGCTTTAGGGATGTTATGTATGGGAACTAGGGGATATGAGTCGACGCCGGGGGAAACATGGGAAGAGAGGCAATTGTATGAAGAATATATGTGAAATGGGAATGTCCCGATGTGGTAAAATAAGAACTCCATTGAGTATAGTGGTAAGCCAACGAGAGTTATTATATATGTTAAAGAGTATATTTATATTTTATAAAGATGTGAGTTCGATTTTTACTGTTATTATAAAAATTTATTTGATAAAAAATCTTATAAGTCTTTTGTAAATGTTCTCTGAGCCTTAGAGTTGTGCGCTAATCTTGATAGAATGGATATTGAACTCACCTAAATTTATTTTTTTGTTTTACCAAAAAAAAGTGAAACGGACAATCGTATGGGCCTTAATGTTGTTGGGCTGGGGTTTGGCCCAACGCATTGAATTCTTGGTGTGAGAAAAAGGAAGAGGGAGGGAGTGACGAGTGAGAGTGATGATGGAAAGCAAAAGGCTTCACAACTCATCACATAATAAGAGTTCCCGCCGGAACAGTGTCGCGTAATCTTTATTTCAACTCCCGGGGTTGGTCAGGCGGGAATGAAGAGGGAGGAGGGGCCGCTGAGGCGGGGGATTCTAAGAGCTTTAGATTACCGGTGGATTCAATCTCTGGCCTCTTCGGATCACAACTCATCTCTTTTCTGTTCACAGGCTTACTCATGACTTCTTCATAAACAACATTCTTAACTCTCTCTCTCTCTCTCTCTCTCTCTCTCTCTCTCTCTCTCTCTTTTAATTATATTCTATTGAAAGTTTACATTGTTTAAACCTACACTATTGTTTTCACAATTTTGTATTCTTTCTTAAACAACCTTTCATTGAAGAGTTAAGCGCATGTTCTATCCTTCAATCTTCTAACCTTCAAATCATTAGTCTTAATCTTAACTGATGTTTTTCCGATCATCACTGTTTTAAAATATCAAACTTAACATATCGACGTACGTAAATATTTTACCAGTATTTAAAATTTGAACACCGACATTGTTTAAATGAAACTATCGGCGTTTGTGTTAGAGGATTAGAAAAACCAAATGTGCACTTGTATCTTATTTTCAAACATTTAACATAGCTTCAGAAATATGATTAACAAACGATGATTTTTTAAACTTTTTAAACGCCCTTAATTTGTTTTAGTGATTGATACTTACTACCTTGGATCTTTTGAATTTGTAAGAATGATGATATAACCAAACAAAATTAATTAATATTCTATTGAAATCTTAAATATAAATAAACAAGAATAACACATATGCGGCGCCTCCCAAGTTCCTCCTACTAACTTGGCACATAACATGGAGCTCTTACTCGCATGATGTAAAAGGCAAAAGGAACGCTTTCTTCCGTGGGAAACTCGCGTCAGAGTCCCTAAGCATCCTGAAATTATCCTACCGAACTGAAAATAATGAGTAATTTATACGCTGCGGCTGGAAAAAGAAATGAGAAAGAGAGAAAAAAAAACCCTGAACTTCACGTGCATGATGGGTCCCGTTCTGCGGATTAATGCTTGCAATAATCTTTATGAGGTTGAGGTCTTTGATAATTTCCCAGAACTTTTTAATCGTCTTTTTGATTCTTTTGGGCGCACCTACGGCCTGTAGCGTGTAAGCTATATTCTTTAGGCCATTCATCAAGTCAGCCAGCCAGCTAGCTGTAAATTTATCCAATAGAATAAAAAAGAAAAGAACAGAATGATTAACGAATAAAGAAAATAGGATTGACAGGCTCTTCGTTTTCTCTCACTTGTTTCCAGCAATGGGCTCACAAGACTTTCCCTCGACGTTAACATCCTAACTCTTTTCCTGTATCACCATTATTTGTTAATTATTCTCATTTCTGCCTCTCTCCTTTATTCAAAATCTTAGTTGTCAATTCCCATTTTATCAGAGCTCAATCTCCCGGGATTATCCCCTATCAATTTTTTCCCATCTCTATTCTATCGAGCTCAGACATTTTTCAACGAGAACTACCTATTGGCTGATTGATCATAAGTTTGAAGGCTTATTTGTTAATACCTTGTTCTGGTTTTTCTCTGTGGTACGTAATATATTCTCTGTTTTCCGGCCGAGCATTGATGCGTTTAGTTGCACAGAAGACAACACGCACATGAATCTGAATAATTTGTGTTGAAGCATTTTCTTGCTAGCAGAGCAATCTTAAAAACAAGTTTGGCTGTAAACTCAGTTGTGAGCGACTGACCGTAAATTATGAGGTTCAGAGAGTTGTGGTTCGCTTCCAACGTTTTCCTTGATCATGCTCAGACCACTTGAATGCCCTCTGCTCTTCATTGTTCACAAAGAAGTCAAAGCTATCAGATTCTGATGAAATGGCTTGCTCATAGTTCATAATTTTGCTCAAATCTTCATCCTTTGTCTACCATTGGGAAATCGGCCTGCATGCTTTCCCTAAGACCATGTTCTTTTTATTGAATAATTTATGCTTGTTTTGTTGTACATTGCGGGATTAGTTGTCCATCCGTCGCAGATGTCTAATTGCATAAACCGGTTCAACTTGGACCTCATTCACTTCACGAACAAATTTTCTCAAGTTTCAACATGCCTGGATTTTGCGTTATATTCCTAATTGCTTTCTAACTAATATATGGGCATCTTGTGGCATGGCAGGATAAAAAGGGGATGTGATGGTTGATTTGATGCGAAGAAATAATAAAATATTGTCTTGAATTCTAATGGGGTGAGATAAGGAAGCAGAATTCTGGACACGAGAGTCTTTTGGCTGAGCTTCTGGTTGTATGGGAGGCTTATTGCGCATTTTTGAGTTCAATCAAGGGAGCATGGCCAAGAAAGCTCGTGCCCACAAGAGACGTCATGGTGGTGAGTGTTTACTAATTTTGTCTGACTGAGATTAGAGATTAGGATCATCTTGCTAGACTGATTTCGGTAGGACGCTGCTTATTTTGTTATCATGTGCTCTGCAGGCCTGGAACCTCCTCGCAATAGCCTGGAGCTTCAAGTTGAAGCATTTCAAATTCAATGCCCGCAAGGAGAATTACCGGTAAGTGTCTCTTCACATGCTGGTCATGTTGATATCATCCCAACACCTACTGTCTCTTGATCGAACTCTGGTCGCAAATTTGTCCGGCAACCTTCTTTTGACGACTATCCCTCGACAGTTTGGGGGACCTGGCCATGCTAAAAATGCTTAAATTGTAAACTAGTGGGTGTTCTACGCAGTCCTAGCTTATGTGCCATTGAGATGATGGATTTTTATCAACCCATCATTTAAAATAATGATAAAGTTGTTTTATCGCAAAACCTTATGCATAGTTCTGGTTGTGTTGACGCTCACTCCGGTCATATTTTCAGTTGACCTTTTTATTCACAAGTGTGACATTAACTTCATGAGATTCCATTTCGTGTTTCTATCCGTAGCAATTAAGTGCTATTTATATATTTCATGATATACGTTTCTTTCTCTCCTCTTGTTCTTGAGTTCTGTCTACAACAATTAACTTAGATTTAAATCTTTCAGTATCATTATCAAGTAGAAGACTTGTCGGTGAATACTTGTCATTCGGATGCGATTTCAATGAAGAAATTGATCAACGATGAGCTATGCCCACGACTGACCACCAAACCAAATGCACCGAGCCTTGTGGCAAGATTGATGGGTATAGATATGATGCCATCAGATGCTAAATCTGCAGTTCCATCATATGAAATAAAAAGTGAAAATATGGTGAAGAAGTTTTTAGAGGAGGAAGTGAATGGAAGTGGTTCAGGCGGTCGGGGTTCAGGCTACTCATATTCTTGTGGCCATATGGAATTTGACTCTTATTACCAAGACACAGATGATGATGATGGATGGAACCAATATTTGGGAAAAGCAAAGCCCCGGGAGCATCCTCAGGATGAGGAACTACAGAAGTTCAAGAAAGAATTTGAAGCATTTCAAGCAGCAAGGTTAATGGAGTGTTCAAAGGTTGTTGAAGTTGGCAATATCCCCAGACAATTGCTTGCCCGAGAGAGCATAAGCAAGAAAAAGGTGGCAGATCATGCAACTTCCCATAGGCTGGCTACAGAGTTACCAAATAATGGTGGTCCAGAATATCATGGTAATATCATGGAGTTATTTTCTACTAGGCACAAAGAAACCTTTCCTTCAAGGAGCAGAACCTTAAGTAGAGACTTTGAGGAGTCCTTGATGATGAAATCGAACAGCCAACTGGATGGTTCTTCACCAACTCGAATAGTAATTTTGAAGCCTGGTCCTGATAGAGTTTATAGCCATGAGGATAATTGGATCAATCAATCCAGCACTTTACAAGGGAGAAATAGCATAGAAGATTTTCTCGAAGAGGTCAGAGAGCGGCTAAAATGTGAACTGCAGGGGAAAGCTTTTAAAAAGGGTTATGTGATTCGGGGAAGTGGGATTGAGACACCTTACAATGAAAAGCCATCAGATCCTAAACAAATTGCTCGTAATATAGCAAAGCAGGTCAGAGAAAGCGTGACTAGAGATGTTGCAACAAATTTGCTCCGCTCAGAATCTACAAGATCATACAGAAGTGAAATTCAGTTCAATGGATCAAGTTCCCCAGAATTCATCAATAGGGATACCAGGAGACACTTGTCAGATAGGCTAAGAAATGTTCGAAAAAGCAAAGCTTATATTGATATTCCTGAAGTGACTTGTGGGAATTCAAGGTCATATCTCTTAGATAATCACAATGACAGGTTAAAACAGGATAATGATAGTATGAATTCAAATGATTTGAGCCACTGGGGAATTTCAAAAGAGGAAAAAGAAATACAAACAGGCTCTTCCAGGTGTAAACCAGTTGACAATATATCGCTTCCCAAAGAATTGTCCCCTAGAAACCTTGTTAGATCCTTGTCTGCTCCTGTATCAGGAACATCATTTGGAAAGCTTCTTCTTGAGGACCGCCATATTTTAACTGGTGCCCAAATTCGGAGGAAGCTTGAAGCTATTGAAACTGTGTCTGTTGATGTTAAAAGGAAAAAGAAGGATAGATTTAACATTAAGGAAAAAGTTTCCAACTTTAAATATAATCTTGTCCTAAGAGGGAAGCTGTTTGGAAAAAAATTTCAATCAATGGTGGAATCACATAGCAATGAAGATGGTCCCATGATGGTAGATGTCACGAGTGGACCAACAGTTCTTTTGAAATGTGGTGAGAGCCATGTAAGTTCATAATACGTTTTATAATTGTTTTTTACAAGGGAATTTGCTGTCAATTATATTTCATGCTTGATTGTCATTTAATCTTTAGATGTTCTGTCATATGCTCTTAGGAGAACTCCACTGAGGTTCCTCCCAGTCCTGCATCTGTATGCAGCAATGCTCAGGAAGAGATATGGAAGCGAGCTGAATATTTAAGTCCAATTTCAACTCCGGATGTAACTTCAAGAGATGGTAACGCTATGCCAGAGGTTTTTAGAGAAATTAGCTCTGGTTTGAATGGTAAAATAACAAAAGTTCCAGCTTTCATGCATCGTGCAATGATATCATAGATGGATACTTATTTCATGTACTGCATGTGCAGAAGTTGTTTTATCAACAAACTTTCTTAAAGGGTTCTTCTAGTAGATCAGATGTTGTTTCAGTCTTAGATGATTGTGCTTATATCTGGATTCTTTTTTATACATCTTCTGTTTTAGTTATAAAAACTCAACCGTTATAAGACACAGGATATGTTCAGTTGGTATATTCCTGCTACAGGACAAGATTATTATTTTATTTTTAAAAAAGTAGAGATCTTATGATTTTGTTCACATCATGAAATTTATTTATTTTTTTATCTTATGATTTTGTGAATTGGCTGAGATGATTGAGTGAGAAAAAAAATCCAACTTGTATTCTGTTTTCTCAATTCAGCACATCTAACCTTCTTGCTAGTTGAGACATGATAAATGTTCGCTCATACTTTCCTTTTTATGTTTGATTGAACAGAGTTAAGGAGGCAGATAAATCAACTTGAGTCTGATGGCCCTGAGGAATTAATGGTCAAACAGGAGCCTGAAGAATCTGAGTTGGCACAATTAGAGGATCCAGCAGAATCTTACATAAGGGATCTGCTTGTTGCTTCTGGTCTATACTTCGGTTCATGGGATAAATCATTAAAAGGGGACACATTTGCAAAGCCTATTGGGAACTCAGTTTTTGAAGAAGTGGAGGAATCTCGTAAAAAAGTGCTCAAGGAGGACGAAACTTCTACAGAGGATCAAAGTGACAATAAGTTAGAGCATAAGCTATTGCATGATTTGCTAAATGAAGCACTCTCCATGGTTCTTGGACCACCTTTGACGTTCTCTAGATTCAGAAGGAAACCATGCAGTTCCTCCTCCATGCTGCCGCCGCCACGTGGGAAGGAACTTCTGAAGTTAGTATGGGAAATCATCAGAGTTTCTTTACATCCATCGTCTGACATAACATCTGATTCACTTGATACTTTGGTGGCCAGAGATCTGGGATCCAACCCCTGGGTTGGATTGGTAGACGATGAGCTTAATGTACTGGAAAGAGAGATAGAACAACTAGTTACTGAAGATCTGATTGAAGAACTCACAAGGGATATGATATGCTCTTAGAGGTAGCGTGAAGTAAAATCTCATACATTGGAACAAGGCTTATAAACGTTTTCTTCTATAACCAAAATGAAACATAATAATCTTGTCTAATTCATCTGGTGTACGTTGCATGAGTGAGTGTGTGTGTAAATTTTGGTGTGACTACTCGTTACTGAGGGCAGGCAGCTGAAGAGTTGTGGAAGTACATACTGATACTGTACATGAGAGGTATTTGTTATTATTAGGATATTTTTTGAAAGTGGATTATATGATTTCTCCCACGTTTTCGTGTGTATAATTGGCGTTACCTTTATGACCTGGCCCAACACTGCATCTTCATCCATAATGCAATTATGGTGTTTCTTTAATGGTTTTTTTTAAACTCCCGATCAGTAAGGACTATAATTTGTAAGATGCTAAAGACACAGTTTCTTTGAACCAAGTACAAGTACATAATTATTGCTAAAAAGGCACATCATCATCTTTCTCCTAGGGTCTGTCATGCCTTTTTCAGTTGATTGCAAAGATTAGGACCATAATAAGTTATTAATGAGGGTCTCCAAAATCTCATGTCGGCAGGATAATAACTAGTTCGGATGACCAAACTTAAAACTTGACAATAATGGCCTATGATCTTGTTAACGTGCATCTATAGTTGCCTTTCCATATGTCAAATCAGTAGGTTGAGACCTGCATTATTGAGGCACACAACACACCACCTCCTTTTTCCTTTTTTCTCTTTTCTTTTTTTTTCCAGGAACATGATGATTTCATGCGGTTGTGTTCTCAATTTTCTAAGCATATAATGGAGATGTAAAGCATGCAATTAGTGAGCTTCTAAAACATGCTCTCATAATTTGACAATCTTTACAGTGGCTTGAGACCTGATTATATATAAGATTTTTATTTTTGGTTACAATTATATATAAGATTTTAAATTTTATTTTCATGCCATCTAACCCCTTGCGATGTTGGTGGGCTGGTTGATAAACTGACTTCTCACTTATAAAGTCTACTCCCATGACCAACGGGGGTTGGTCCGAGTGGTAAGGGGCTCGGTATCGCTTAAGCGAGGTCTAAAGTTCCAGTCTTGGCGTACGCAGAAAATCCCCGTTGGGAGACTCACCCACCATAACCAGGTGCGCGACGCGGGTCGGATCCGGATGTAGTCGGGGTAAAGCTCCGGTGAACCGGGTGGGCAACCAAAAAAAAAAGTCTACTCCCATGACTTGCATTATTATCATCCTTTTCTTAAATCATGGAAAACTTAAACTTTTTATGTACTTTTTAAAACATTTTGTTGAAATTTTAAATTTTTTGATAAAATTAATATAAATGACAATATGTTCTTACTTTTGCATGTTTTAATTTGTTATGACCGTACAAATATATTTTGGAGTTTTGGTGATTAATTTGAACAGAGAATCTCCTAATTACAACATCATGCGGGATAGATGTGGCCCAAGATCTGCTACTGGCTCTCCATTTTTGACCTGCGTGAGACTGAAGTGGGTGCACGGGGCCAATGTCTGCTTAGTGTTCATTATGCGTGTTACTGTCAATATTCTCTAAAAAAATATGTATACTGTCTTTATATTTATTATTTTGATCGTGTTTCTTTTCTTTTCTTTTCTTTTTTGAAATAAGAGGATACAAATATTTCTTATTTATAAATTATTATATTTATATTATCTGTATATCAAATGACACTTTAACAAGTTTGATGGAATCAAGCAATCTATTTCTAATTGAATGAGAAAGAAAAAACAAAAAAAAAATGAAGAGTGTGAGAAGAAGCAAAGGCAGATCAGGATGATGATCACATGCAAATGGGACGACTTTCAGTTTCAGTTGTTTTAGGTTTTCTTGCAAGTTATAACTTCTACTTTGACTGTAAATGAGCATCTTTATTTATCGAACTTTAAAACAGAAAACGATTATCTTTCATAAAAGAAAACGATTATCTGACAAAAATAGAGATGCATTGGGAATCAATTACATTCAACAATACCTTTCTATTCTAAGTTGTCAAATGATCGTTAGGCATCTTTTATGTATGAGTTTATTTTATGCTCTCAAATGATTGTCATCCCTGTAAAATTGAGCAGCAAATATAAGTGTGTGTTTGGAAACACGGTGGAGAATCAATTTTGGGTTAAAACCGCGGTTTAGAAAATTTTTACACAAAACAATCATTTTTGTTGAAAATTGATTTTAGGCAAAATCTCAGTTTGAAACCTAGGTTTTGAATAAGCCACTGAAAATAGCTTTTAGTTTGAAACCTAGGTTATAGATTATCCAATTACTATTCTACCCTTACTTTTTCTTACACCCTCTCTCCTCTCTCTTTCTCTCTTTCCTCTCTTCTCTTATCTCTCTTTTTCTCTCTCCTCTCTACTCTCTACACTCTCTTCTCTCTCCTCTTTCTTCTCTATTATCTTTCCTCTCTCTTACTTTTAATCAAATCATACCTTTTTTGGTAATTTACCAATATAAAAAGTGATTCTGCTACTAATCATCCAAACATCTCTATTCCCAAAATCTATTCTTCTCAAAATCTATTTTCCAAAATCTATTCTTCCTAAAATATATTTTCCAAAAACTAATCCAACCACACCCAATCATTATTGACCAATATGGTCTAGAAGCAAGTAAACAGAGAATGCCATATAGATTGGGAATTAAAAATCGTAACTTCAATTATATTTCATTCTTTTTCGTACCTTAAAACTTCCAGATCAGAACCATACACAACCGATATGGCTGCAGGCCTTCATCGATCATATTCACACAGCGAAGAGAAAGAAAAAGAAATCCTGTGCAAGGCTGTTTTTCTCTGTTTTAAACTCATACATTGCTGTACACTCAATTACAAAGTATAGCTTCCCGGTCAAACCATGCTCTCCAAACTTACCGTTCAATTTTCAGGGGGGAAAAACCTATTCTCCAGAGGAACGTAAACGTTGTGCAGCACGTTCAACACTAATTTTATGCCTTCGTAGTCCATGCCACTCATCATTTGAGCAATCAATCAATGGTCGAAGCTTAGCTATCTGATTATGCAGCGCCTCCAAGTTGACAAGAGGAACAGTAGTCGGTCGCCCGTGAGCACACTGCACGCCAAAGTCCTCAAATTTTGTCAAGGGCCTCCCTTTTCTCAAAATTCACTGAGACACATGGATGGAAACATTTACAAGATCTTACTTGGAAACAGAGTGATGTTTGCTTTAGCTCTTCAACAATGAGCGAACATTCAGATGGCAGCAACGAGTCTCCAAACATAATTGCACCTTCACAATCAAGTATTGATAAAATTAACAGTGTTATTGATGACTTCACTCTCCACAAAGGATAAGAAGATAGGAAATTAAAGTTTAGCATAAAGAGGCTGTCAATAGATGCTAACATTTCCATTATCATTAGGAAAGAACAATTCCTTGGATGTGGCAAAAAGAGGGAAACATTTCCTCTTGAAAATGCAGCTCTATGTTCGATAGCCTATTATTAATATAGTCAAGATATAGTCAAGATAGCACTGCGCAAGAGCCAAGATGATGTCCAGAGTCCTCCACTCTTTGAAGGAAAAGATCAATCAATATGGAGGACCTTGTAAGCACACCTCGGGATTTCCAAGCTCATGAGCATGAAATTGCAATAGATACTGAGATAAAGCACATACCTCTGCATGCTTTCAAATTAAGAACTCGCACAACAGAGGGTGGCACTGTTGATGATCCGTCCGTGTCAGCAAGCTAAATAAAAGTAGAGATAGTAAATGTCAAATTATATATCATAAAAGGAAGAAAACTCAAAGGCAGAGGTGTTATTTAGATAACCTGCTGAAGAAATTCCATAAGATCAGTATCATTTAAGTTGACACCTAAAATGCAGGGTACCTGTTATAGTGTTATTATTCATAATTGGCTAACATCAGTAATATAAAAAGAAAACATAGCTTATAGCAATAATTGCACATCCAATTTACTATTGAAGTTGACAATAATACAAAGACGCTAATATATTTGTATTGATATTTTTCGGCTATTGAAAACCAAATAAACAAACAAGGAGGTGGCAGTTTTTCACCGCAATAAGTGCAACAACAGTTGGCTGCCTGTTGAGAATATCCAAATTCCTGTCAAGGCAGTCCACATTATGAATAATAAGACACAAAAATCAGTCTACCATTTGATTTGAGACCAAATCAAAAGTTATTTGTTTATTAGAAAATTTATACAATGCCATAAATAAATGAATGTCTTCTTATCTTGGTTCATTAACAAAATAATGGAAGACTTATTATAAACAATATACTGAGGAATAATTAACTTTTAACATCAATTATCCAGATCATTAAGAATTTGTGCTAGACATACTGCTTGAAGGATTTTGAATCTTGAGCATGAATGTTACAGATCCATCCCCAATCTTTAATATGTTCAGAATAACTGTACAATAGTTGATAGCCAATCTCAGGCAGCACCTGTACAAGGAATCATTGTAACATAGAAATCTCAAACTTCAGAAAACATGGCAAATGTAAGTATTCCGATGATCATCTCATGATAAAGGACCCATACCAGTTCCTGTTCAGCATCTAGATAGGTTATTGTCCTTGCCTCTCCTGATAATACCTATGTATTCAACAAGTTTTGTGTCATGATGGAGAAATATTTTGAATACATTCAACATGAAAAAGTTTACCTTTTGACGTAATTCTTCCAATCTGATTCTCTCATCTGCCGCATGCTGTTTTTTTTTTAAATAATAAGAAGAAAATACTACTATCAATGTCAAACAAAACTTTGCCAAAGGCAGGTCTTCCAGGTCTCCGACAGTATGCATGTTAGTGAGGTTTGTCTAAAAATGTCCACGTAACCATGAATCCATTATCGTGTAAAGAAGCATATGCATCTATCTAAGCACTGAATTACAGACTTTTAAGTAGAAGTATACATAACAAGAACATGCACGTGTGCAAAACCAAACTGAGATAGAAGCAACTGTGAGACTACTAAGAATTTCTTGCCAATTATATTTCCATTCAACCGGCACAATCAGTTTCTGTGTTGTCCAATCAGGGCCTTCTATGCGAGTCACCAAAAACACACAAGAAAATAATGCAAAAATTCACAAAAGACAGACCTGATCAATAACAGCAAGGTTTCCGCCGGCCACAATTGGAATGAATTTCTTATCCACCTGATGAAGAACTCTGGCATTCTCAAGGTAGTTCTTACTGATAGTTTCAGGTACTAATGAATCACCAGCAAGATGCAAGAATCCAGAAGATATGTCAAGTATATCATCTTGACTATGAAAATCAAGTGATTTATCCCTTGTCTGTGGAAATGGTCACAATCACTAGTCAGACCACACAATCAACTAGCATTCTAATGATTCTCATCTGAAATGAAATAGGCCTCTGAAAATTGGAAACATAACTGGAATTTGAGGTGAGCAGTTCCCCCATTTTGTACTGTAATCCATAGAATCTTCCACTTTTCTTGAGGTCAATTCTGTAAAATAATATATAGCATATTAACCCTAGAAAAATACTATTCAAATCAATCAACTATTTAATAAAACAAATACGAGATGAAACAATCAACTACAACCGTAACTGCATTAAGATGACATTTCAAAACTTCCTCAGTACAGAAGGTAGTGAAAATTCCAAAACTGACTCAAATTAGCTTTGTTTGTAACAGCTATACAACAAATAGAACTCTAGAAGTTTATGATATTGCTAAAACTTTTACATGACTCTAAGCAGTCATATCTAATCATTCTTCTTACTTCAATCAGTGACTCAAACCAGAATGAAAAATAGTAAGCCACTCAGTGCTGGTCCAATTTTTATTCACTCCGAATCCAAGGCTGAGCCATATTGAACAGGAAAAACTGATGTTTGAAATGAGCTCTCTGTCAGACCAAATTATTTTGCTGATACTCAGCTCACCTTTAAATGGAGAATTGCTTTGACTATTTAAACTGTGAAACCATTCAGACTCTTTATCGCTATTAACCTGACGTATATCTCCCAGAGCAGCTGTTTTCTTCTTCACAATGGAACTAAAATCGTTGCAAAACTGTGTCAGTGAGAATGCATTTGCAACATTACAGCAGTGTAAGAAAGGAAATTAGAGTTTATCCTACGTATTTTCAAGCAACAGATGTTCCTCAGGGGTTGAGTGAAGTGGACTAGAAGATTGCTGGGGACACTCTTCATCAGCTTCTGCCAATTCTAAAAGCATCAGTCCAATTTTTTCCAGTGGAAAAATGTTGCTACATGGAAAACGAGAGGAAAGAAGGGAAAGAAGGACAAAAACCTCTATTCTTTAAAGCACAATTGGAGGTTTGGCCCGCAGGTCTTCTGGCTATCATTGTTAAAGGTTGATTTAAAGAATTAAACCTTCTTCTGCTTTTGTGAAATGGAGGGGCAGAAAAGCTTCTTCTAGATCTTTCATGATTCTTTTCTGAAGCTGGATGTCTAACATGATCCTTTTTTATTCTGTTCTTGCTAGTTCTTCGGTAGTTTCCACCACATGACACTGGACACAACCAACCTGACTCATCTGTTAAAATATCTGACCATTTGTTGGAATCTATATCATAACAATCAGGCCATTTGACCGTCTTAGGATCTGGCCATTTGGTAAAATTTAAATTATTACAGTCATTGGGACCATCAGAATACAATCTATAGTTTCCAAAACTTCTCATGCACTGATCTGAGTTGAAGCTGTATGAGATATCACAGCTAAAATTGCATCTATTTTCTTTATCATCAAAAGTTCTGTTATAACCACCCCATTTGTAGCATCTAGGTATTCCTCCAAGAACATCAAGATCAGTGCCTGTCATATGATCAACATCCCATGCTGTGGCTTCAGGTAACAGTGTCTTGAAGATAGGGTAACGTTCTGATCTCAATAACTCTGGATAGCTTGAATCTGAAGGAAAACATTTTTCTTCAGCAAACCCTGGGCATCCCATTTGTGTTGCCAAAGAGCATGAATCTGAAGGAAAAGATTTTTCTTCAGAAGATGCTCTTGAGAGAAAAACAGAATCTCTAGATGTGTTAAAATTTTTGACAACTTCTGGACAAGGATGGGCACTTAAGTTCTCAACTCTGCCACTGCACACTCCCAGATCTTCTTTGGGGCTATAGCCATCAATTTGAAACTCATGTTCATCATTTGCAAACAAGGCCTTCTCATGCAGAATACTACCTCGTCTAGAGCAACTCTTCAGAAAAGGCTTTTGAAAATCCCTGCCAATCTCTACATCATTACAGAGATCACAACAGACATAATGAAAGGCACCTTGGGATGATTCACTGAGCATATCGTCATCAACTTCAAGAAATTTATTTCCCTTTGACGAGCTTGGTTCATCAAAAGATACATTATCATTGAAGATTTCTCCAGCGGCAAACCCACCATCCAAGAAATCATCTCTTCCAGAGAGACAGTTGTTATCATTCCACATACTGCAATTATTTTTAGTCACAATGGAGCCACCCTTGGTATATGATCCATCCATTGAAAAGCTAGAGTAACCAGTCTGGCATAGAAAGTCTCTCTTATTTTGTTTCTGTTTGAACTTTGCAGCATCCATGGGCAAATAACCAAGGGATGATCTCGTGACTTGCCCATCAGATAGGCAATGGTCATCTTCAGCTAACTTGTCTGAAGTGGAAAAGAAAAGGTCAATGAATTCCTTACTCTGTTGGTTTCCACAGTCCACTACATCTGCATCAAAGAGATTTGGCAATTATTTCAACTGTTGAAAGACAAACTAAACCAACACCACCCCTAGCAGCCTGTAAAGTATTGTTTGCAAATATTTCCCCTAAAATAAAAAATGTTGCCGCTTACAAGGGGTTATTATTTTTAACTCAAATATAAGAAGGTTAAAAGCAAGTGGCAGAAATTGATCATACTTAATTAACAAATACAACAAAGTAGAAGACTTCACCTGCTTCAGCCAAAATGACATTGTCAATTTCCTTGCACGGTTGAGCTGCTTGTTCCACATGAGTAGCATTAGAAGACTCTCCTACAAGCATATCGAACATTAACATAAGTATTGCCACTACTAATTCATTGTATCAAATACCAATAAGATGCAGCATTACCATGAGTTATGTTCTTCCCCCAAAATTTTTTTATGGCATTCTCAATGAAGTTCAATATAGAAGCCCAATCCTTCAAAAGTGTAGTTGGGAGGAGTCAAATTCTAAGAAGCATTGCTGAAGTCTTGGAATAAAATAATTCAGGAAAGACACCTTCAACAATCATGTTATAAGTGTATAGACTAAGAAGGTCATTTTATATTCTAACACTAGTAGGATAACTGCTCCTGGTAAAAGTAAGATGTTCTAGATGTACTACACCCCTTTTTATCTATAAATGGGATGATTTGAGAAAAAAGTTAGTACTAAGAAATTCTCTATCTCTCTTTGTATAACTAATGATTCTAGGTAGAGTTGATTTAGAACATCCAGTGTACAGAATCCCTAGAATAGTATATCATAAAGATAAGAAAAGCCAAAGAGACTACCTTAAATTGAACAGAAGTCTTTGATGGCTCAAAGGTTAAATCATACAGAGACCGTGGGCAAAGCAAATTCAAGATATAAGCTGGATATGCTTGAGATCTACTTCTCTTCTTGTTCTGGAACTTGTCACCTGCCTTCTGTGAGTCAAGATGCTCAAACCTAATAGCCAGTTGACTGAGAAGCTTATGAATTGGGCCTTTGCTGGTGAACTGTGAGTTAATATCTGGGCATGTTAAGGACAAAGGTGAAGATATATTAAGCATTTGATTCTTTTCAAGCTCAATACATCAACTTTAGACCCTTGTTACATTATCCAAACTTAAAACTCACATCCCATGGATACAGATATACTGCAAGGCCTGCAAAACGAAAAAAGCACCACACCAAGAGTTGGAGAGGGCAGAGGAATGGAGGTAAGCCATTGTGTGTGTGTGTGTGTGTGTGTTTTCTTAGATCATGGGTATGATTAGATAAATAATTGAATTCATATATCATAGATATAAATCACCTTCAGGGTAAAACTATTGCAGGGGCTAGATATGTATCCTGAAAGCTTTATGAAATCGTCCTGATCTTGAAATTCATGAAGAGAGCTTGAGACCTCCACCCCAAAGCCACTGGTTAAAAGTGACAGTGGAGAAGAAGAAGAATGTGTGCAAAGAAGTTCACCCTCACTGTAGGGAACAGTATAGAGAATGTTGCTGAACTTTGAAAAAAACAAAATAAAAGAAAAAGAAAGGAAGAAAACGGGAAGATGTAACTTATGATTTGCAAGCAACATGCCTTTCAATGTCAACAACTTTGAACAAAATATTTGGACGCACAAGTGCGAGCCGCAACATACATTTCTTGACTGATTGCAGAACCTTCTTTGGGCTTCCAATTGTAATTCATCAATCAGTACAAATTTTTGAAACAGATATATTTTCATATACAATTAAGACTATCACATGCATGTTAAACAATGATGGGGTGAGAAAAAAGGAACCTGGATTGCATATATTTCCTCCGAACTGGTTGGTTGTGAAATAAATCACGGACAACAACTGAATGATATAACGCCTTAATTAGCAATAAATGACGTGTCAATGAATTGGAACAGAGGGGATAAAAAGAATCATTATGTAGGCCAGATATACTGAAAGTCTATCCATGCATGTATCTGGTCCCGCATATAAACTGAAAAATATGAAAAATGCAAATGTTGGGTTAACCAATTATTATTACCTGTTGTTCCCACTTCCTTTCTATCATCATCTATACCAAGATATAGGCACTTGCAGCCCTGCAGCAATCGTAGAAAAGCTTGAGTTAACAAACCTTGCAATCAACAGCAGATACACCATTCAACTCACCAGGACAAAACAGCCTTGGTGATTAAATGGTAAGAACTTATCCACACCTTCAATACTTTGCGGTATCCATTTGCCCTTCCAAAAGTTCTTGTCAAAATTTCCAACAGTGAAACTTCTGAAATTGAAGCTAAAGCTTCCCCTCGAAAACCAAAGCTTCCACTTGTGTCATTCAGATCAGCCAAACTAAGTAACTTTGATGTTGCTGTTTGTACAATATACATATGATAATCCCATTATCACAGGCAACTTGGGAAATTAGATTCACATAATTCAAACCAATAAATGAGAAAATGATAAATGAGAAAAGAAGTATGAGAGAATCAACTAGGATTAGCAACAAATTGATATGTAAAATATAAATAAACAATTTAAGTAGTTTTATTATTTTATTAGAATTAACATTAGATATTCTGCGATATTAGAATTAGATGTTATAATATATATATTAGGATATATTAAGATTATATATTATAATATATATATCATGATTAAATATTATGATATATTAGTATTAGATATTTAATTAAAAATAGGATTACCCATCACTTATAAATAAGGGTAATCATCAGTCTTATTGGGATATAATTTGATTATATTTTGAACTCTTGAGTATTCAGTATAACTTCAGTTTCTATTCTATTCTCTTTCTATTCTTCTATATTTCCCTTTTCTTTCTACAATTATATAACACAAATCTTACAGGAAAAGATGATAAATTGATAATGTGCATACCATATCTTTCTCCAACCAACATCAATCCATCTCGAGTGATGCCAACTCCTACAAATATAATTGTTTAGAAACAAGAAGATGGATCACAGACAAATGTACCATATGGTTTCAGCTTTCAAGTCAGATAACGTTTAAAAAAAATGAAAATAATTACCATCGTCCACTACTTTTAGGTGACAGCTCCTGACACAAACAAAGACTGAGACCTGTAACAAATACATCAGACAGTTCAAGTATTCAGCCATCTCCTTGATAAAATAGACAAATAGTTGACTAAAAGATAAACACTGGATACTCAGAATTCAGAGGTGATTTGAGATCAGAACACCGTGCAAACAAAAGCCATAACCAATTGATAATAAACCGCTAGCAATGCAAAAGTTATTTGCTTTTTACTTTTACACTTGATGGGAGGTAGAGTTTTCTTCCCCTAGTCACCATTACCGTAACCAAACCATCCTCTAGTCCCCACACCAATCACAGCAACTCCTTAGTCCTCGCTGCCACTCAACAGTATTACCACCGCATTCAAGATACTGGCTCGGTGAGATTGCATCCTCATTCCTCACTAAAATAATGGTCTGATGTATTTCATAGCGGGATCCACAGTCCGTGAAAAATGTAAGAACAAAATGATATCCCATTCCTTGGCTGTACTGAGCACTGTGTCTAAGCTAGTACAATAACAAAGACCAACCAGTTATATCGATGCAACAACAATTCTCGAAGCCAGACAACTTCCCCTTTCTACTATTCTAGTAATACTTGCACAAATCATACGATAGATAAATAAATACCTTGGTTGCGCCAGCATCCAGGCTATTGAAAACCAGTTCTTCCACAACCCTGGTCAAGTCGAACAAGAATATGCCAGAACGCAATGAACTTCGAACATCCTCGGACAAAGGCCTTATGCTCGTCATCGAACTGAGCAATAGCAGAAAGAATTAAACCAACGTGAACGGTCGAAGCTCCCCTAAAAAAAACGGTGCCACCGACCTGTTCACCATGTTTACCAGACGACAATCCGGGCGCGAAGAAAGAAGGGAAAATCCCATAAAATACTACATCGGAAATTCTAAAAAGTTGTACAAATATATTAAAAAACAGGTATAAGTATCAATTTACAATTTTAATAGTTACGAGACATGGGTAATAATTTTAACAATTTTATTAATTGACTATTTTCGTTTGACAATTTATTGATATACATGTATTAATTACATTAATAATAAAATTAATAATATATGTAATAATTTTAATAATAAAATTGACTATTTTTTTTATAGGTTCATCTTTTCCTTTGATAAAAGTGTAACTATCATCTCAAACTAATTTTAGACGAATAATTAATACTTTAAAATATTTAAGAATATAATTAGTACCTAGAACTAATTTTAGAGATACGGTTATTACTCTAAAATATCTAAATTGGTACAATTTTATCATTTTACTGACAAAAACTCAAATTTATATCCAATCCATGTTACATGAGCTTTTTATTTTGATATATTATTATTTAAAATATTATATATGTCATATTATTTAAACAAGAGTACTGAATAAATTTTAAAATTGATATTATATATTATTCATATGTGAGGATTAAGAAATTTCATAGTTTATTTAGTACAATTTATTAAAATAATATTATACATGTAACATTTTAAACAATAATATATCAAAATAAAAAATTTATATGGCATGTATCAAATAAAAGTTAATATTTTTATTAGGAATAGGCAAAATTATACTAATTTAAATATTTTAGGGTGTTAATTGCCCTTCTAAAATTAGTTTAGGATGCTAATTTTACCCTTAAATACTTTAAAATATTAATTACACTTCTAAAATTAGTTCGAGATACTGATTGTACTCTTAAATACTTTAAAGTGCTAATTACTCTTTTAAAATTAGTTTATGATATTAGATGCACATTTACTCAATATTAAAATTCTATATTGATATTTATGAACAGTCTATTTTTATATATCCATATGTCATTGTTAGAACTTCATAAAAATGATATTTTCTAGGATTTTCTCAAGAAAGAAAGAAAAAAGAAAGCGGACAGGAAAAAGTTGGCATTGGTTTCTTACCTATTTATGGAGGGATTTCAATAAGAAAAACAAAACGGATCCAGTTTTAGATTAATGGAATCCAAAACGAGGTGAAGAAGAACCAGCTTATTTTGCTGACTTTAGGAAGAGCTCGCCTTATCAAAAGCAGGAAACAAGCCAAAAAAATCCTGTGCTACTAAAGGCAAACAAGTCAATGGTTCCAACAAAGAACAAGCCGTTGGTTCAGGCGATTCGAACAGCATTACGGATTTAGACTAAAGGGATATGCGGCAAATTTACTGTACTCTTATAATCGATATGAGCTATGATTCTATCTTTTTTTACAAGTTTGATTCGGGATTCTCTATTTTTTATTTTTGTCATTCCTCTATCCTCGTGATTACAAACTTTGAAATATTCTAAAGGAATATTCTAGATTCACCATAACCAAATTATCTTCTAGTTCCCACACCAGTCACCACAACACCTCATTCTTTTGATTCTTGCACAATCACAGCTCCAGACATTTAAGCACGTGCGATGGGTCTAAAGTTACAAGTTTACCCATCAGATTTATCTTGTTTTTTTTTTATTTCTTGCAATTTATTCCCAACTAATATTTGTTTTATATTTTCTGTCTACCAAAATTTCCTAGACTCATAGTACACATGTGACGTATTGAGCAGACATTTTCTTTTTCCCCAAGATGTTTAATTTTTAACAATCCTTCTTCTTCTGTTTTTTTATAAAAAAGGTATTATTAATGTTTATGTGCCATTTTTGGGGACCGAATTGTTACCTAATTCAATAGAATCGATACCCTTCCCGTGTTTGGATTTGTTAATTTCCCTAGATTTGGTATGCGCGCGCACAACCACAGTATACCAAGTCTGTCTTAACATTTTTCTAATGAAAGAATAATTTCTACCCCTCAGAAGTCAAGGCATCAATCGGGTCGTATGCCGCGACTTCATTCAGCATAATGTCAAAATTAATTATATTGCCTTGTGTCAGTTAGCCTCTGGACGCTGTCACTTTTCTCACCAAATTCTTTCATACTTTACATCTTTGTAGTTAATCCGATGGAAAAATAAAAAAAAATCCGGTCAAAAAACAAAACATGCCAAATATAAGCCGTAACAAAAAAATAAAATAAAAAAAGCATTCATTCAAGTGGAACGATGGAATTGAAAGTGATGTTATTGTGAAACACCCTTCACTTTCCCACCTTGATTTTAAGGTTACTCATCCCGACATTAACCTTCTCCACACCAGGCTCAATCCTCTTCTCGCATGGAGTTGAATCCTTGCCACTAAACCAAGGGTGCTGCAAGCACTGCTGGGCTGTTGGCCGGTTCTCTGGTGCAAAATCAAGAAGCGGCAGAAGAAAGTCTGAGAACTCCCTCGCATCATTCTCTGAAAATTTGTATCGATCAATCAACAATTTATCAAGCGGCCAGAATTTTAGCCTCCGAATCCGTTTTAGATCCCCATGCCTATCAAAATAATCCTTGGATCGTGTTCCAGATATTGCAACCTGCAATCCATGCATTAGACATGCTAGAATAGCTTCTTCAAGAACCGTACCGAGACAATAGGAATGCACTCACCCTACGGGGCATTTTTCCAAGAAGTTCCATCATCATCGCTAGGTGATCCTGAAACCACAATGTATAGTTTTGTTATTCTAATATACAATCCCAAGGGTTTGAAACGCGCTTTTGCCTAGCTCACACAATGACTGTTAATGTTTCTAGCACCGGGTCCATGAAAAATCAAAGATTGTTCTTTTTCCCCCTATCTCTAGGCTGAAAGAACTAAACAATGGTCAAATGTTAGCCTAGCTAGAAATGCAATCGCATCATATAAGCAACAGGATCGCACGAGACTCACGCAGACATCTATATCTAGATTTTCTGTCCACTATGATGATCGAAAACAGAGTTACAATATGAAACTAGAATTCAATAACCTACCTACCCACGGTTGTTTTAACGAAGTTCTTTCATTGCTTTTTTTTCTTTTTTTAATACTAGTTCTTTCATTGCTTTATGTGTCACGCTATCATGATGGAAAACTCATTCAGAATCAAAGGATCTACATAGTTTGCAAGAGGTATTAGGTTCAATTCTCAGCTTTGCATGTGCCAAACAGAAAGCCTAGACAGAAGGTGCCAATAACATTCTAAAATTTTTTTTCCCAATCAGAGTTGTAATCTGTAAATGTAATAGGCTACTAGAGTTATCCACTTTACCCCAAGAACTTAAATTCGAATGTTTAAATTTTTATATCCCGAATTTATGCAGCTGAGGTTTAATTTGTATATTAAATGCTTATCATCTGTCACACTTGTACTCGTATACAAAAAAACGGGATGTTAATGAGAGATATCTTTTCCAATCCATCACCAAGTTAATTATCTTCAGTAATTAAGTCCGCTGTCCATTATGTAAAATGACCATCTTCCCATCCCGTTGAGGTTGCATATCTTACTAAGTTCGGTTATAAGGAGCCAGGAAAGAGTAACAAGAGACTTATAAAATGCCAGGTATATGAGATAGATTATGATATTCAGTGTATGCTGGAGCAATTATCATAAGTTTTTCCATGCAAAAGTTACTGGACTGAATGAAACTATAATATCGTTCAAGCAAAATTATCATACCTCATCTTCACTAAAGTCTTGTCCACCTTTTGGGGTAAACATCATATCACCAGTGGCAAGTTCAAAAGCAGTGCAAGCAAAAGACCACATGTCAACAGAGAAAGAATAAGCAGCCTGCAATATTACTTCAGGGGCCCTGTACTGCCTTGTCTGGATTTCTTTAGCAATTTTCTTATCAGCCCAACATGCATTTCCAAAATCTACTATCTTGCATCTCACATCAATCCCTTCAACATTTCTTTCAGACTTACGAGCCTGTCCTGCTCCTCCCATTGAAGCACGCTTTTCAGATATCTTAGCAACTGCCCTCCTTGCCCTCCGTTTTAACCTTTTCTCAATAAGACTCGTAACTCCAGTAGTTGGGTTTCCCTCTGGCCTCTCTAGGATTGGGGAAAGTCCAGTTCTGACAGGGTCCTTGGAAGTATCGATAGAAGAAAAGAGAAGAATATTTTCAGGTTTTAGATCAGTGTGGACTATACCAAGTTCTCTGTGCAAGTAATCCATACCGATCAAAATACATTTGCAAATCTCCCTAACTTTATTTAATGGAAGGCCTTTGTAACGGTTATATCTGATCAGACGAAGCAAACTATCACCAAGAAACTCAAGCACCATACAAAGGTGCTGTCCATTTGGACCTGTATGCTTAAAGTAATCGATCAAGTGGACAACACACTTTGAATTTGAAGGGTCATCGTCACCAATAGATGAAAGAACACTAATCTCGTGAAGGGCAGCCTGAGCAAACTGGGCTGCACTCTTCTGAATCTTAAGAGCAACGTATGTCTGAAAAACCAGAGATACATAATTAGAAAAGATCTGGAAATAAAATACAGGTCCGTCCGCCCAAAAGAAGAAAAAAAAGAGCAACGATATTTGCATAACTATTTTACTTCCATATAAGATTTTTCAATTTTACACCTATGACAGATTAAGTGATTCATCCAAGCATAAGACGGGGTTTGTGAATTCATGAAGGTGGTGATTGTACAAGTATATACAAAGACCCTCAACTCTATATCAGAAATGAGAACGTCATTGTTTCCATATATAGCTCACAGAATGCGCAATCCAACATGAATTACATACTAGATAGATACAGAAGTTAGCAAGCGTTCTTAATAAATAGAAAATCAAAGGAAGGACTAAGGGGAGTGAAACACAAAATAAAAGGATTAAAACTACATATTCTGAAAATATGAATCAAGGTGGTGTCGGTGGTAGCAAAGGAAAATCAGCCATATTGGAAAAGCTTCCCGTTGTCAAAGACAGAATATTTTGAATTGATGAATTGAAGACACACAATAACAACGACGTTAGTAACTGAATTGCTCCCATAGACTCATAACCGATTGCATTCGAGAGAGAAGTTCCAATAAATTCCTACATCTATGATACAAATCACACGCGAAAGCCATAAAAAACATGTGGGAAAAACTTGGGGAAAAAAGTCTGTTTTCTGGGGAAAAAAGGATGAATGAATAAATTCACGACGCAGCAACTAAGAGGAAGGATCAAACGTACAGAGGTGCGAGTATCGTAAGCAAGCCACACAGTCGAGAACTGACCCCAGCCGAGCTTCCTCTGTGCTATGTACCTGCCGCCAGCGAACTGATCGCCGACCCGGACGGCATGGTAGCCTCCTTTCCTGTAGGATTCGAAGCCCTCATCATCCTCCTCGGACCCTGACGACGAGGAGCAGGACATCGTATCCTCTTCTTCTCTTCTCACGCCTCTGATCTAATCAAATCAGAAAAAGGAAGCTCCTATGATCTCGCAGTCTCTGGGGTTCTCGACCAAAGTTGGTTCTTGTCGATAAATCTTTATTATGAGATGGTGTTTGAGCAATGGCTTGGAGGTGGGATTTGGAAGGGGTGATCAAATTTGAAGGCTTTGTTTAGGGGATGGTAAGGAATAAAGAGGCAAGAGACTGTCCAAATTTGTGGCGTATAAGCTTTACAAACACACAAGGCTCTTCAACCCTCCACTTTTTTTGTCTGTTCCTCCTCGCACTATACAGGTCTGTTTGCAGAGCGTACATTCTTGTGATTTTACTGTTATATCCTTGGGACTCCCATAATAGGAGGGAATGGTGAGCGTGACCAATTTGGGAAATTGATAAATGGGAATTTTTTTTTGTCGCCCACACAATTCACTATAATTTTATCCTAATTATATCTAGATCTGACTCGTATCGTATACCTAGTTATGGTGAATAAATCTTCCAACAAAAATTTTTTATATACGCTAAAATTTAAATTTAACATCTCGTTTAAATGATACTAAATCGTTTAAACTCGTACCTATTGGTGATAAGTGGAAATTTTGTTTAGGTGATGTGGTGTTATCAAACAAATTGTTCTGAAGCGTGGAGAGTTGCTGCCCTTTCCTGCGTCACCCACCTGCCTCCTGCCTCCTGCCTCCTGCCTCCTGCCTCCTGCTCAGCTTTACTTTTTCTTTTTCTTTTTCCCACAAGCTTCTTTTTTGTGCATATGCATGCATAAATATAAAAATCAGTTGGGACTTCAGCTATGCTTGAAGTTGAAGGGCAACTTCGTTGTTCTGTTGCCACATTAGCTTTCATGTTATAGCCATACAAATTCCACTACTAATTAATTAATTTCATGCTACTTTTCCTTTGTTCTTTTTTCTCTCTCTAATTTTGGCTTCAATAACTGTTTAACCACTCATTACATTCTGTACATCACTAAAAAGTTATTAGTTGGCTAAACATTTAATGGCCCGTTATTATAGTTATGGATTTTCATGTTAGGCCACAAATAAGAGTTAGCCTTCGGGTGCATGAACAGCTCTGGACTAAGACTGGAACAATAGGACAATAGGTATTGTGCATAAAAAGATTTACCATGCACATACTGGACATGGATAGGAAATGTATCTAATTTGGATGCTTTATATTATTTACAATTACTAATAAAATAGGTCGGTTTATTGGGGATCTTCATTATAGATCTCGGCAATGAAGAAGTATCATGGCTTGGATAGATCCAAATAAGAGGGTTTATAGGGTCCAACTTGCTTCTCTTCTCCAATACCCTCAGGTGAAGCATAATCTTATTCCTTTCAATATTCTCCATTCTGCCGACTACAAAAGATATCCCCCCAATCAGATACCTCAACCTCATCCCTGTGGAACAGCACCAAATCTATTTGATTTTCTGCTCAGTCAGGTTCGGGCCTCAGGGGTAAGAATATCCATTAACGAAGACCAGGTTCCAGTGACTGCGACCATGAACCCAAAAACCATGATTGCTCCGTCTAAAACAATACAACTCCAACCCAACTCTTCCTTGAACACCAGACAGTGAAACAGGGCAGGGAACACGAAGCTTAGGGCAACGCAAATGCTGCTTCCTACCAGAGACACAAAATCTCCAAAACTAGGCACTGTGAGGGCTACCAAGCTCACCACCAGTACCATCAACCACCTCATCCACAAGCAGTACCTGGATTGACAGAAATTTCTCTCTACCACCTCATAAACAGGGTTCATCATCAATGGAAACGTGATGAAAAGGTTTATACAGAGACCTAACTGTACCAGAGTGCTTCCTAAACCTTTTCCTAGATTAGTTGTGATAATATCTTTGGTTTCTTCACCAAAAGCAAAGTAACCCAAAGCTCCAAATGCTCCAAACAACACAGAAATGACTGCCATGCCCAAGGCCAAGACACTCCCAAATTTCTCCTTGTCTTTAGCCTCTGATTCCAATGGCAAAATCATTCCAATCCCTTCAAAGGCATAGACAGCCACACCTAGACCATAGAATAGTACAGAGAAGCCCCCGAATGCCTCCAAAGTAGGCCTATTCTTCATAAAAGTAAGCAAATCTTCCACCATTACCACACTCTTCGTGGCAATATCAACCGCATCAGCAACAATACTCAGAGGAGCCAAATGGGTCAAAGTTGGAATTGAATTTAACCCCAGCTGAAAAGGAAAACAACCCCATATAAACAGGACCTTCGGCGTTAAACCCAATATGGGGTCTGAGGCTGTATGACCAACAACATATCCTAATGTTTTAGCTACGAAAATGAGGTAGCTCACACAAAAACCAGCTTGAGAAAGGACGATCATGGCGTCGACGGAGAATCTCCCTACGGGGCCACAGATGGCGAACCCTAGATCGCCAAAAGAATTGATTTTAGAGGAACACATAAAGGAATCAAGTTTACGACGAGTGTGGACCAAAAGCATCATGCAGTGGTAGGTGAGAATCGCGACCGTGAAGAGCATGAGTAAGCCTAAGATCCAGCCAGTTCTCTTGAAGCAGTGAGGGAGACCCAAGACGCCAGCACCAACGATGGAGATGAAGATGTTTGCAAATGTCTTGAAATTGGAGGAGAGCGGGGATGCTTCTTCGGCTATGAGAGGACAGTCTTCATGAAGGTACGGCGGTAAGGAATAAGAGGACGAGCTTGTTTCCTTCTCCAACCCCATTGGATTGCCTTGTCTGTCTTTTGCTACTGCAATTGTCTCTTAATCCACTGCAAAATGGTAATCGATAAAGAGCAAATTGAATCTGCAACATCAGCAATAATAACCCAGGGAACGAAGAATACCGGAGGCAAAAGGCAGACAAGAGAAATTAGAAAGTACGATTTGTAATTTACTCCGGTGATTTCATTCCGTAGTTAGACAATTCTTTTTATTTATCACCTTAATCAGGTCTTTCTTGATTAAGGCAAATTATTGGGGTATCTCATTTTGGGAAGCTTTCGCCAGTGAGCAGAACAGGCTTTGTTTTCAAAAATCAACGCCGTAGAGATGTTAAATTGGACAAAAACTTCGCAACGTGTATATCAACGATGCGACAGTTTAAGCTGTTAGATTTGCAAATATTCTTTCATGGACGGGGGATGATCTTGTTGAATGACCGAACAACGTCAATTCCGTTTTGGGTAAAGGGGTTGGAGCCACAAATCCTCACATAATTTAGTGCTTTTGAGATCAAACAAAACCGCATCATTTTTTGAGGAAGAGGAAGGGAGTGAAAACTTTGCACCAGTATAATATTACATTATTAATAAATTGCACATAATGTAGCTGATTCCTTTGACCTCACACATTTAAACTGAATAGTTATCGCTCAGGTGATCTCATTCTTAAAAGGACATTATCTGCGTGCTGTCTTCCAACTTTTATCATAGAAGCGCTGAATTGCATGCTCCAGTACCCCATACTCTTTGGGAAGTTGAATTTTTCGAGTCCCATGTCTCAAGAATTATGCACTTACGTCTACGTGTACTAATCGAGTATAAATAGGGCATTCATGCTATTTAGTTACAATTTCAAAGTCACCTAAAATGATAAGATAGCAATAAAAAATAGCTCATAGTATTGCTTTCAAATTTACACTAGTTTTCTTTTGCTTATTTCTTAGTCTGTTAGCTTTGTCATCTTTAAGTTGCAACTTGTTCTTGCATTAAAATAAAAATTTTCATTGGCTCAAGTCCGTCTCCGATCTCGCAACCACCGCCACTAGATCTTGTAACCCCAGCCATCTTCCTCTCTCGGCGGTCTAAACTGAATCTCAAAGGCGTGTTGTCCAATCCACTGTGTGGTGGTGGCTGGTTCTGTGTTGTCCCACAACAACAAAGAAATTGGTGGCGGTTGGCTCTCTGCCGTCTAATACCTCTGGTTTCTCACTATAATTACATGTGTTAAATAAATTATCCAACCATTCCATCAACATACCAAAAATGTTTTTAAATCTCATTTCCACTCACTCCTAATCACAATCACATTCCCTCAAAATTCATTTATATCATATATACCAAATACGGACTTAGTTATCGAGTAAATCTCTTTGAAAGATGAATCAAATGCCATCCTACTTGATTCTGTTACCATTATAAAAGCTCTTTTAGTAGGCGATGTCATAAGTCTCTTATAGGTGTTTTCTAAACTTTAGGAGTGTGCCCTAACTTTAGTGGAGAATCGGTCCCAAACTTACCTAAATTTGTAAAAAAAAAAATGCCATCGTATAGGTTAAAAATTAATATGTTTTAACCTTTATGAGGACGTAGATGCGATATAGACCCACGACTCCATTTTCAAGTCCCATCTTCTTGGTTATGTGATAAACGGTCCAAATTAGGTGCACATTCTACTTCTTTCATATGTAGGACCAACAATTCTAGAACCTGACGCACCCGCCCATTCTGAGAAAATATGTTATCTCCATCTCCAACAACAAAGCTGTAGACCTAGTCTTTTAATTCAATCCAACTCATGGCTACCTCTTTCTTGTTTCCAATGCCTCTCATCAGCTTCCTCAAATTGGCAAAATTACCCCACTTACCTAATGCAGCATAAATATTGGACATCATCACGTAAGGCCCCATCCTGTCGGGCTTTAAATCCAAAACCTTCAGAGCTGCTAATTTGACCATACTTGGTAGTTTGTGCGCTTCAGATCCTCCAAGTAGGGCTGCCAAGGCCGCTTCATTTGGCTTGAATGGCATAGTTTCTATCAGGTTATAAGCTTCCTTTATTCTCCCCGCTCGTCCAAGCAAATCCACCACACAAACATAGATCTATTGATCTGGAGTTACATCATAGTCACTTGTCATCAATCTAAAATACCTCAGGCCTTCATCCACAAATCCAGAATGGCTACAGGCACTCAGAACTGCCATGAACACTACTTTATCTGGCTTAATGCCCGATCTGACCATCTCATTGAACAATTCAACAGCCTTTTTCCCATGCCCATGTGCTCCATATCCAATCATCATAGAAGTCCAAGAGACCAAATTTGTGCATGACATTTCACTAAATATTTTTTGAGAATCAGATATGCTTCCACACTTGGCATACATATCAATAAGAGCATTGGATAGTTGCAAATCATTGTTGAAGCCTCGACATAAAATTCCACCATGAAGCTGCCGCCCGCAATACAAAACTGCTAAGTTAGCGCGGGCACCTACAACACTAGTAAATGTGAAGCAATTTGGACTGAAACCTTCTGATTCCATTTGCGAGAATATGTAAAGAGACTCTTTAGAATCCAACCTTTTAAATCCAGCTATCAAGGTATTCCATGTTATTAAATCTTTCCGACTCATTTCAAGGAAAATTTGCTTTGCCTCATTTTTACAACCACACCTGCAATACATGTCCAACATGGAATTCATGACAGGAAGATTGGATTCGAACCCATGAGTTATCACCGCAGCATGTACCTGCACACCCAACATCTCCGAGCCAAGAGAGTTGCAATCTCTAACTGCAATTGAAAAGCTGAAGGGACTTGGTTTTGCTTCCTCCTGCTTGAGAACAGACAAACGATTTAATCTAAAAGTTGAGGAAACTGTGCTACAGTAGTGATTTCTTCTAGACTGCTAATTTCTATTTACTTTTTCCCTTGCTTCTTTTTAAGACCAAGAATTAGTCCAAAACCCAAATAATTGAGCAACTGTAGACTGTACAAACAAGGGATACACACGAACTTCGCACAGTATCCACTACTAAAATCTTACCAGCAACATTTGCCGAAACACTTGAAGACCACTATAGGCATCTCCTCTACGAGTGTACCCAGCAATCAAAGTAGTCCATGACACAGCATTCTTCTTTTTTGATATCCTCAAAAACCATGCTTGCTTCATCCATGCTATCACAAGAGCCATACATACCCATGAGTGCATTATCAACATATATGGACCCTTCAGCGCCAATCTTGATTGCCAAACCATGGACTGAAGTGCGAGATTTCATATTTTTACATGCCTTCAATATACTAGAAATGGTAAAAGCATTAGGTTCCAACCCATTTTTCAACATTTCACGGAACACTGTCCAAGCATGGTTATGCTGATAGCTGGATGTGTACCCAGAAATCTAGCTTGTAAAGCTCAAATTCTCAACCTTATTTAAAAAATATCACATTTCTTTAAATATTTATAATATTATCTTTTCAATTTAATTTCCCTGCAAATAAAATAAATTCTAATTGAATGATTTTGTAAAATTATTTTCATAATTTGACTTCTCTCACACAAACAGGCAGCATACAAGCGCTGACTAGATTAGCATTTTGGATTTTCATAATTTGTTCATATATTTCCCAACATCCATCAATCTGCTGCATAATCTTCTATCATTTTTTGGGTTTTGGATTGGTTTCTTCTCTGAAATGCTCGCTTTCTTAAGAATACATATGTTTTATGTGGAAGTTTATATCTCGTTCTTAAGAATACAAGGGGGAATGTGGGACGTCGCATGCTTCTGTTCATCAGATGAGTTGAAAAAGAGAATCTGGAAGCAGCACCAAATGTGAGTGGCCATGTGCCGTCAAAAGCGCTAGTACACAGTTATGTGACGGAAGCGTCAATAAAATGGTCGCCAACCTCTCAAGCCAAACTATTCATTCCCTCACTTCATAGACCATGTCGGCCATCCCGGATGAAGCTTTTAAGCTTGAAACACTATTTCCAACTGATTTATATATATATATATATATATATGTATGTATATATATAACTAACATAGAAGGCCTTGTTTGGCACCTTTTTCAATTTTGATTCATATGAACATGAAAGACCAGAATCAAAGCAACAAGTTTTCTTTGTCTCTAGATTCTACACTACCAATATTGGCAAGACCACAAGTGAAACTTTATCCCTAAGACTGCAATTAGCGGTAACCTCGACGAATCACCAGATCTTTAACACTAGTTTCTGTTCACAGCTCTCCTCTCTAAGCGTCTACAGCTTCAATGCCTGAAAAGGTTCAACCAAAGCATTGCGTGATCCATATCTTCAACTAAAAAAAACAAGTTCAAAATCTGTATATCAATTTTGACCATTTTTCCTAATCTGTGATGAGTTTGAACTCATCTGCGCCAGTCTCCATGCACTAACATTTTTAAGAACTAACTGGGATCACATTTTGATAGGTGCGCAGCAATTCAACTTGTTAAACAATAGAACACTCTAATAAATTCACTCAGAGTAAGAATCTTGCTCTCAGTAAACTTAATAGCCAAAGGAGAATCTCCGTAAATACTCTGAATAAAATTAATCTCATATGCTTAGCAGAAGGTATGCCAGCATATTTATAGAATAACAATACAACTGGATAACAATGAAAGCAACTAACAGACTTAGTGGACCTATTCGTATGCTAACTGATTGCATAATCATAGTGGACCTATTCTTATGCTAACTGACTCCACTTAATAAAATAATTATTTAAAAATTAATTACTGGAATAAAATAAATAAAGAAATGGGACTCATTTAACTGATTTACGCCTCTGATAAGTGAATATGGGAATTGTATCATTACTCCCCCCTTGAAAAGCCGACTTGTCCTCAAGGCGAAAATCTGGATATTGCTGTGATAATAAGTCATAATCCTCCCAGCTGCACTCTTCATCAGGTCGGGACTTCCATTTAATCAGGAGCTCTAAGTGGGGCCCTTTCCAGCGGTGAGAGAGGACTTGTGTAGGTTCTAACAACAGCTCAAAATCAGCAGAAATGGGAAGATCTGATGGTGGAGATGCTGGTGGTGTACCATGGGCTGGACGAAGCAGTGAAACATGAAAAACTGGGTGGACTCGAGCCGTTGGAGGTAACTCCAGCTCATAAGAAACAGCCCCCACCTTCCTAATGATTTTATATGGGCCAAAGAATCTTGGGGAGAGCTTAGTGTACTTCTGGTGGGCAAGAGAGTGCTGCCTAAACGGTTGAAGGAGTAGGAAGACAGTATCACCTACAGCAAAAGTGAGTTCACGTCTATGCTGGTCAGCATATGACTTCATGCGGTCTTGTGCCTTCTTGATGTTCTCTTGAAGTAAACGCAACATGTGGTCTCTAGTTTCCAACTGCTCGGCTAATTCAGCAATATTAGTTTCACCCCTGATGAAGGGATGAAGTGGAGGAGGATCCCTACCATATACCACTTTAAATGGGGTGGTATTAGTTGAGGTGTGGAAACTAGTGTTGAAGGAGTATTCTGCCCAGCATAAGAAGTTGCTCCATGTTCGTGGCTGCTCATGTGCAAAACATCTCAAATAAGCCTCTAAGCATCGATTAACCACTTCAGTTTGGCCATCAGTCTGAGGGTGATACGCAGTACTCATTCGCAGCCGGGTTTTGCTTAATGAAAATAGCTCCTGCCAAAAAGCACTCAAAAAGAGAGGGTCCCGATCTGAAATTATGGAGCGTGGAATACCATGCAGTTTGACTATCTCTTCACAAAAACGAGCAGCCACTGATTTAGCAGTGTAAGGGTGAGAAAGTGGTATAAAATGGCAATACTTACTCAACTTGTCCACTACAACAAGAATGGTGTCAAAGTGACCAGACTTAGGTAGACCCACGATAAAGTCAAGAGAGATGTCTTCCCAAATCTGTTTAGGGGCAGGAATGGATTGTAGCAATCCCGTGGGTGATAACGTCTCATATTTACTTTTCTGGCAAGTAAGGCATTGCTGTACAAGAAGTTTGACATCATGCTTCATGTTAGGCCAATAAACAGTACCTGTAAGACGTTTAAGAGTCTTAAGAAAACCTCCATGTCCTCCCGAGGGCGTGCTATGAGCTTCTTCCAACAATTTGGCCCGAATTGGTGAGCTTCGTGGGATCACTAATTTGCCTTGGTAGTACAGCCTTTGCTCAACTAAGGCATATCCTGGTTTGGCATGAGGGTTCTCTTGTAAAGCCTCAATGATAGGTGCTGTAGTGGGGTCCTTTTTCAATGCTTCTTCTAAGGTTAAGAAGTCCATTGGTAAAGGGACCACCATATGTAAGAAATCAGCATGTTGGGGCCTTCTGGATAGAGCATCAGCACCTATGTTCTCTCTTCCAGCTTTATAAATAATGGTAAAATCAAAGGGTAAGAGCTTCAGAAGGAGGCGTTGTTGAGTATTGGTAAGTACCCTCTGCTCCAATAAATGCTTAAGGCTGTGATGATCGGTCCTTACTGTGAAATGACGCCCAAGCAAGTAGTGGCGCCATTTTTGTAATGCTAATACCAAGGCTAACAGCTCCCGATCATATGCTGACTGGTACCTGTTGGAGAAGGAAAACCCCTTGTTGTAGAAGGCAACTGGGTGATCCTGCTGTAAAAGAATAGCACCCACCCCCTCCATTGATGCATCACACTCAACAACAAACTCAGCATTAAAATCAGGCAGGCGAAGTACCGGTGCAGAAATTAAGGCTGCTTTAAGTTTTTCAAAAGCTGATTGAGCCAATTGGGACCAACCAAAAGCATTCTTTTTTGTGAGATCAGTTAAGGGACGAGCGATCATGCCATAGTTTTGGACGAATCTTCTATAATAACTTGTGAGCCCCAGGAAGCCTCGAAGTTCTGTCACGTTCGTAGGAACTGGCCATTCTGTCACTGCGTTGATTTTGTCCAGCTCTGTCTCTACTCCCTGAGCGGATACACGGTGACCCAAGAATGACACCCGTGATTGGCCCAACGAACATTTTTTTGAGTTGGCATAATATGAATGCCGTTGTAAAGAGTTAAACACCATTTTGAGATGGTGCCTATGTTGTTCGGGAGTCGAACTATATACCAGAATATCGTCAAAAAATACTAGCACAAACTTCCTTAAAAAAGGATGTAGAAGATGGTTCATGGCAGCCTGAAATGTTGCTGGGGCGTTGGTGAGGCCAAAGGGCATTACCACAAATTCAAAGTGCCCATGGTGAGTTCTGAAGGCCGTTTTGGGAATGTCACAGTCAGTAACCCGAATCTGATGGTAGCCGGACCGTAAATCAATTTTTGAGAAATGGGCCGCTCCATGTAACTCGTCCAATAGCTCGTCAATATTGGGAATTGGGTACTTATTCGGTACTGTAATTTTGTTGAGGGCCCTATAATCCACACACATACGCCAGGAATCATCTTTCTTCTTAACTAGAAGCACCGGATTGGCAAACGGACTTGAGCTAGGCCGAATGAACCCCTTAGCAAGGAGGTCATCTACTTGTCGCTCAATCTCATTCTTCTGGTAATACGGGTAGCGATACGGCCTCAGATTAGGAGGTACTGAATTTGGCAGCAGTGTTATCGCATGGCAGTGCTCCCGGTAGGGTGGCAGCTCAGTAGGTGTGTCGAAAATGTCTTTAAATTCAAGCATCAATTCCTCCATGTTTAAACCACTGGACCCCAACTCAACGTTAGGTGTTAACATAGAATGGAGACTTGCAATCTGTCTTTCTGGCCTCGGTATTCCCTGCAACTTGTATCGTTTTCCATCCACCCAGAAAATCAAAAACATCTGGTTCCAATTAGCCTGAATAGTATTTAGGGAAGCTAGCCATTGAATGCCCAAAACAAATTCAGATCCAGCCAGTGAGAAAGGATAAAAATTCTGAGTAATTTGCAGACCTGGAAGTGTGACTTGGATATCCTTGCAGATCTGGTTACATCGTACTATCCGTCCATCCCCAACTTGAACAGTGAGTGTAGGTACAGCACACGTTTGCAAATTCAATTCTGCCACTAGTGATGCAGAAACAAAATTGTGCGTAGACCCACTGTCAATTAGAAGGGAAACCTCTCTGCCTTCGATCGTTCCACAAAGCTTCATTGTTGTGGCACTGGGTCTGCCCAAAATAGCATTGAATGAAATTTCAATGCTCCCCTGTTCTTCCTCGTCAGCTTCAGTTATTGGTTCAGCTATGTCCGCAATGCAGTTGCCGTCCTCATCAACCTCCATTAGAGAGAAGGTGGATGATTTACAGCGATGACCTGGTCTAAAAATGTCGCCGCATCAGTAACACAGCCCTTTGTCTCTCCGTCGCTGTCTCTCGCTGTCTGTGGCCGTGAGTCGTGAGGCATTTGGAACCAGAGATGGAGACGATGAAGCTGCTGTATATGGTCTGGTGTCACGTGCAGAATATGGGTACTGGGTTGGGCTACTTCGCATTGGGCCAGAGAAGTCGGGTTTGGGTCGGGTTTGGGCCAATGCTGTCTTCTTCTCAAATTCTAGAGCCAAGCTTGCCGCACGATAGACGTCTCGCGGCTTCTGTATTCGCACGTCGGCCTTCAGCTCCTGCTTTAACCCATTCAGGAATACACCGAGAAGGCAGTGGTCGGGCCATCTCTCGACGCGAGCTACTCTCTTTGCGAACTCCTGGCGGTATTCCTGCACAGTTCCAGTTTGTCTCAAGCTACAAAGGTACTCGTCAGGATTCCGGTACTCCGGTGGTCCGAAGTGCTCTTGGAGTAGCTTGCTGAACTCGTCCCAATATAATAATGTTCGCTCCGAATTCATCCATGAAAAGAGGTCCAATGCTTCTCCATCCAAATACATGGACGCCACCTCAACTTTGTCTTCTTCGGGTGTTCCGTAATAACGGAAAAATTTCTCAGCTTTGAGTAACCAACCTCTCGGATCTCCACTGCTGAATTTGGGGAATTCCAGTTTGGTGCGAGGTGGTCTATGGTTTCTCCGGGATGCATCTGACTCTTCATCACTATCGTCACCCCAGAAACGTTGCTTCCCCTTCCTTCGTCCGTGAGCTACCGACTGGGCCTCCAATGCAGTGACTTTGTCTTTCAGCACGTCAAGAACCTCCAGATGAGCAGCAATGGCAGCAAGGTGGTCAGTGCCCATCGCGTTAGTTTTGTCTTCAGTGTCTGCAGCTTGTGATCCTCGTGTTTGCACCATCTTGAACCAGCTCGGATACCAATTTGATAGGTGCGCAGCAATTCAACTTGTTAAACAATAGAACACTCTAATAAATTCACTCAGAGTAAGAATCTTACTCTCAGTAAACTTAATAGCCAAAGGAGAATCTCCGTAAATACTCTGAATAAAATTAATCTCATATGCTTAGCAGAAGGTATGCCAGCATATTTATAGAATAACAATACAACTGGATAACAATGAAAGCAACTAACAGACTTAGTGGACCTATTCGTATGCTAACTGACTGCATAATCATAGTGGACCTATTCTTATGCTAACTGACTCCACTTAATAAAATAATTATTTAAAAATTAATTACTGGAATAAAATAAATAAAGAAATGGGACTCATTTAACTGATTTACGCCTCTGATAAGTGAATATGGGAATTGTATCACATTTCAACTCTAGCCATAGGAACTAGCCCCTCAACACTAGATCCAAGTACTCTTGAAGTAGAAATTTTAAGAATTTTATTACTTGTTTTAGTTGTTTGCTGGAACCTGAGTTGATTAAGTACTTCCTCCATTTCAGAATATTTAATGTTTAAGGTAATGCAGACAGACTAAAAAAAAGTTACAAATAGCCAAGACTGTTACAAAATATAACTACATTTGACTAAAATATAAGAAATATTAATTTTCTAATTATCCCTTACCCATTCTCATTCCTCATAAAATCACAAGTTAATAAGGGATAAAATTATATTTTTAAAAAAATAAAGATGGTCATGAATGGTATGCATTTTTTAGGCTTTTGGATAATCTGCATGGTCCATGGCAAATTTTTCAGGCTCCAAATAAGCCTTTGAAGGATCACAGTAGAAAGGTAATGTCAAGATTAAAAAGCTACCATGTAGTATAGTCATACCTTAGAAGCAATGAACCATTTTCCCTCGACCCAGTCCTGATGTAGCCTTAATTCGGAGTGTGGAAACTCTAATTCTTCATTAGTGTCCCTGAAGTATACTACATACCTTGAGTTGCTAAGAACTTTAGAAATCACTCCAACCCACCATCCGTCAGTGTACAAAGCATCAACTTCTTGAAGAAGTTTAAACTGATCACAAACATGTTCTGGTGGATAAGGCCGAATATGTAAGATATCAACTTCCTCTTTCAAAAACTCTGAATCATCATCAGTCCGTAGGTTCAGGTACTCAACAAGAAACTTATGCTTTCCCTTTGGTTCAACAATAGTAGCAGCAAACCAAGCTCCTTCAAAACCCTCCTCATCACTGCTAACCTCAACATGGGTCCCCTTGCTAAACCTGTCCGTCACTGTTTCTTCACTAGCCTTCACATCGTTTGTCAAATTTTTCTGCAATTTGAATAAGAGCTAACAATATTATTATAATTCAATAACCTGGAATAAGTGGGGAGACCATTCCATCATTTTAAAGGCAACTGTCTCAATGGCAAAGATACGAATGCCATCAACCTAAATGCATATTCGAGCCTAGTTCTATCTCTGGGACACAAATAGTTAGTCCTCGAAAAAAGAGGTATTCCACTGCTCACAGTCGTAAGACAGATTGATATAACATACTAGCAAGCGCCAGCAGTAGAATGCAATGACGACAAAATTTCATATCAGGAGTTTCTCCTAAATTGATCCTCGAACCACAAATAAACCAAACCCAGAAGAAAAAGTTAGTTGAGGAATGACTAAGAAAAATACATGCAAATATGATTGTGAACAGACAATAGTCACAGTGCGCCGCGATTGTCCAAAGGCCGAGCCGATTGGAGATTAAATGAAAAGGCGTTGATGCAAGAACAAGAAAACACGAGAAAGCTGAAAGGGGAACAGAAAGAAAATATGAAAGGCAATTGGAGCGTAGACAAGCGTACCTTTTCCTCCGACGGTTCTTCCAATGGAGGGACCCAATTCCCATTGACCCACTCGCGATGAAGCCTAAGGTCCTCCTTCCCGAACTCAATCTGCTCCTTTGAGGGCTTGAAATACACCGCGAACCTCCCGTTTCCCAATTCTTGGGTTATGGAGCCTTCCCACCAGCCATCATTTTGGTAAGCATCGACCTCCTCGCCGAACTTGAATTGGCGGTCAGGCTCCCTTGGGGCGACGGGTCGAAGCTGGTGAAGGTCCAGCATCTCTCTCAGGGGTTTAGAACCCTTCTCGTCGGCCATGATGGTTTTATACTCCACCAAGAATTTGTTCTGGTTTTTCTTGGAAGCACAGCGGCGAATAATGGTGCCAACAAACCAAGATCCGCGAAATCCTTCATCGTCAGAGCATAACTCGACGGCGGAGCCGGGTTTCAAGTAGGGGTTTGACTTTGTAGCGCACTCAGGTTTCGGCGGCATGTATTCTACAATGTAGCAGCGTTTAACGCTGTTCCCAGAGAAATTCAAAGCCGGAGAGGAGGATGGCGTTCCACCTGTGCTTGCGCTGGTAATGGTTGGGAGATACGGCTCTCTACGAATCGCTGCCATAAAGGCACGTTACTATTTTGTATTATGGACTTCGGATTCCACAATTTTATTTTGCGAGAAATTAATTTTCAGTCTATATAATTTACCTCAATTTTCTTCTTAGCTTCTTCTTTTTTCTTCTTTTTTTTACATGATTTAATATTTACAAAATTAATCCTTATATTCTTTGCTACCAAAATATATAATTTATTTAATTAATTTAATTAAGTTAAAAAATTAATTATTATAAATATTTTTTTAAATTATTATAATTATTTTTTTAATTTTTTCTCATATTTTTTTATTTTATTATTATTGAGAAAGTGTCAATAGAAATAAAAATAATTTTAAAAAAATATTTTATATTTAAAATAATATTAATTTATTAATTAGTTACGAATAGTATTTTGTAAACGTTTAAGAATTAATCTGTATATTATTGTTGAATTAGAAATTTAGTCCTTCAGCGGGTACACTGTGCGCAGTACGCATGGCATCGCTCCATTTAATACGCCATGGGTATGTAGTTGACAAGAAGAAAACAGAAAAATGGACAGACGTGGTTTTGAGAAAAAGATGAGGGGCAATGTGATAAAATTTTAAGAGATTTGTTAAAATCTCTAAGCCCACAGTAGGTGTCGATCCTTGCTCTTTTCTAAGCCGTAGCTTTCCACTTTTGAGTTAATGGAGTTGGTATGTTGTGTGTGTGTGCGTGTGTGTGTAGGGGAAAATACAGTGAGCACTCTCGGTCGATCTGTGCTTCTGATATGGTTATTTGTGGTTCTTATAATAAACTCGAGCTACACGGCAAGTCTGACTTCAATCCTCACGGTGCCGCAGCTTTCTTCTCCCATTAAAGTTGAACGGAGGGAAAGGGAAGAGAGAGATTTTAATAATGGGAAGAGAGAGAAAAAAGTGGAGAAATTTTATTATTATTTTATTTAGATTAATATTAAAAAGGGGAGGTGAGGGATTTTTATATTATGGTTAAAAAAAAGGAAAAAAAAATACTTTTATATAGATAAATTTATCTTATATTATTTTATAAAATATTTTAATAAAATATAATATAAAAATAATATTAGGATATTAAAAAAATTATAGGTATATTAATATTATAAAATAATAATATTATATTTTTTTTTTAAATTCTCCTAATTTGAGAATGAAAGTAAAGTTGGGGGGAAAGAAAAAATTTAAAAAAAAAATTCTCCCCTCCTAAATATTTTAATTAGTCAAACAAGGGATCCCTTCCCTTCTCCTCCTTTCTCCTTAAATTACCCATACCAAACACTACGTTAGTCTTTAGCAAGGAGCCTATTGGGTACCTGGAGGGTTCTTTCAGTAGGAACTATCTAATACGAGAAATTGGAATTGATGAATCAAGACTGTTTCCTCTAAGGACGCCAGAAGAGTCTGCTCAAGCATCAAGAGATGGTCCCAAAAGGGGCGGTGCTGCGGCGTACGTGGATGAGCGTGCTTACATTGAACTCTTCCTTTCGAGCCGATGTGAGTTCACCATATATGTATGTAGGTAGGTCAAGAGTTTACCAGAAACGGTTGGGGATTTGTGAGTATCTCTTTGCCAACGGTCCTCATTTCCTTATTTGTGACCATGGATATATGTATGTTGTGTGACCTTGATTGGTGAACAGGCATTTCCACGAGACTCGCCTCTGGCGGTAGACATATCGACGGCTATATTGAAATTGGCGGAGAATGGAGATCTGCAGAGGATTCATGACAAATAGCTGCTGAATATCGCGTGCCTGTCACAGAATACAAAGTTTGAAAGTGGACAGGCTTCGTCTGAGAAGCTTCTGGGGGCTGTATCTAATATGCGGGGTGGCGTGCTTGCTTGCACTTATGGAATATGTGATAATGACGATGGGGCAGTACAAGAAGCACTACGTGGCGGAGGTGGAGTCATGTGCGGGATCATCTTCCAGCATTCGGACCTTCCTCACATTTGCTGACCAGAAAGAGTCAGAAGTGAAAAGCCGGTCCAGGAGAAGGCAAATGGAGAGGCTCTCAAGGGCTGGCGGATCCATCAGAAGCATACATTCTGTCGCCGAAGCCTGAGCCCTCTCTGTACTCTTACTTACCAGTTACCACAGACATTGTTGGGATCAAAAGTATTTGATTCAAGTGTGGCACCATTTTACATTTTCCATACGAACCTCCAGTTGAAAGGTTGGTCATCAAGTCTAAAATGTACGTAAAATATGGTTGAGTATAATTATTCACTGATTATTTTAGACATTAGTATTTCTGACGTCTAATACCGTTATAACTCGCATACGAACTTGAGAATATAAGGGAAGCCATTTGGAGATGATTTTTTTTTTTAAGTGAGTTGCAGAATATTTCTAACGTGGCTATCAATCAATAATTAGATCAGAATAAGAATTAAAAATTATCTTCTCGTAAACTTATTCCATTCAAATAATGTTTGTCACGTAAAAGCTTGTGTGAGTGATATATTATTCGTTCGTAGAGGCTGGTAGATTGAATGATTCATGAGGGTATTAAAAAGAGATTCAGTTTGACAAACCAGCCGGATAATAATAAGCATGAAGCCAATTGATCTGCAAAGAACAGCAATCACTCGCAACACCCCACACCCCCACCAACATATTAATTACTCGCTATTTACCTCCACTTCCAAACATAATTATAACGACTTACCTCACACAAATTGATATTGAAGATGCCAATATAAAGAATCATAGCTCATATTACTTTGGTTCATGATTCATACATAGGCTTGAAAAATGTGTAAAGATGAGAGAGAGAGAGAGAGTAAACGGTAAGGATGAAACGGGGATGGAGACTTAATAGCCAACGGATTCTTTTAATATCTACGTTATTTAATTAATCTTTGATCAATTTTCTTAAAATGAGCAACTCATCCTTTCCTATACTTATTATCAGACCAGAACAACATGGGAACTAACTGCAGCTGGTACTTTCATCTGGCAATTGCTTCTCATTTACAGGATCTGATCTGACAGGACGTAACCCCGCCAGGAAGAAGAAACGTTTGCTTATATTCTGTCACTCGGAATGAATGCTTGAGAATCTGATAACATGGATGCTCAAGAATTTTCCATTCTTTAGAAAAGAAAACCTAATCCCCAATGGGAGGTTGAGTAATACTAATAATAGCAACAATCTTTCAAGATAACATCCAAATGAGCACTGTTGACCAGACGGTGAGAGCTATAGATGCAGCGCCATACGTCCAGAGCAGTATCACTGAGCACTCTTCCTGTCCCACCTCAAACAGTTGAGCCATCGTGCCTGCGTCAATCAAATAAGTTTGTCATCATCACAGTCTCATCTCACTAAGAGCATATTGCCTGGAATCGCTTACTGATATTCATGGCAGGTGGCATGGCGTACTGCATCACCAGCACGTACTGAAACAGAGGATTTGGTGGCAGCAACTTCAAGTTTGCCGCTGCTTTCACGATAAACAGTCCAATTGTAGGTATCACAATATACTTGGATACCATTATGCTTATCACGCTCGATGATCTCACGCTCGATGAACGCAGCCCTGTCCCCACAAACACTTCTTCACTTCCCAATAATTTCCAACAAAATAACAAGCCTGCGCCTTAATTACATTTTCCATACATATATACCTTGAATGAGATTGCCGCCGAGCAAGAGGGTGATGCACGGAATTGTTCCCTCCCTGCAAACAACTATGTGCTTCAATAAGAGATTCTTTTTGATGATTGATTTGGTATATTCTTAATTTTAATTCATACCCCAGTAGTTGAATGGAGTTTTGGATCACTGCGAATGGAGCATTGTAGCCAATGATTAGGTTCCTCAACCAAGAAACCCCACCAAAGAGGAAACCGAAAAACTGATCATCAGAAGAGGTAAAATCTATCAGTAACACAATTCGAATTAATGTCAAACATGAAGCAAGAAAGGAACTCACAGTAGCTATTGTCGGAGGTTCCCTCAGTTCTTCTAAAATCTGACCAATAGTCCCTATAAATTTACGCCAAAATGGTTCGCTTACGTTGGAGGAACGTTGGTCTTTCATCTGTGACGAGTGGTGGAGCACCATGTTACGCACTCAAATCAAACATAATACAATTCTTCAAATTCCACACGCAACCCTTTAATTTGATCAATCACGTGGTTATTTATGCCCAAACTCATTAGAAGTTTGGTCTTACATTTCGGTTTGGTGGGGGAATTTGTACCGCAACATTTTGCTTATCTGCATCCTCGAGGAGGTGAATTTGTGGACGAGCCTCGTGATCATTGTTGGGAACCTTCGGAACCTCAGCATCCTCAAGAGCCTTAAATTTCCTGGATCTGCTTCTCATTATCTGGTAAGTATAAGTCCAGATAAAAACCCCACCAAGCTGCATTTTCCCAAGACAGTATAACGTTAATTCCATCAGAATATAGATGTACATGAATCACCGTATGAGATGAGATAACTTAAAAGTAGACTTGCAAAAGAAGTGATGTTTAATTACCGCCATGGAGAAGGATGAATAAGAGAGTGCAGCAGAATGACAAGCATCCTGATCACCAAAAGGGCCTCCATTTTGAAAACAGATTGCGGGGATAATCACGATAGGAAGGTTTCCCAAATTTCCTGATACAAATGAATATAGTTCATGAATTTGGAGTGTTCTTCACAAAGGGTTTCTGGCTGTGAGAGAAGTTAAGAGGCGATGCCATATGATATACCCGATGAACAAGAAGCAATGATAAGACCTTCCATTTTCAAGTTGGGCTTTAGGCATTTTACAATCATCCACCCTATAATCCCTCCTATTAAGAATGTGAGTGCAACGTTGACCGGCATAAACCACCTGCATTCTTGATACGGGCAAATTAAACCAGAGATGAATTTATCAAAAATAACTTTTGAATTCCCACGTCAAACTACTCCATAACAATAAGCTACTACCAGCGAAGACGGAAACGACATGTTCCCAATTCCAAAGGAGGAGCTAAAGACTCAACCCAAATAATCACACCAAAATATCTTCTTGTTTTTCCCCCGATAACAGGAGAATGCCAAGAAGTTGAATATGAATGACAATTACAAAAGTTGAATAATGTCCACAAAATTGTCGTTGGTTATAATGCTTTCCAGCATGACCAGAAAAGGGGAATGAAGAATCAAGATATATATACTTACCAGGAAATCATATCCTGGAGCGAAACAGTCCTGGCGAAGCTAGCAAATACAAGTGAAGGAGTGAAGACTCTGAAAACCAGCTGCAGGGAGAATGAAAATGAAGGTGGGCTATGGGGTGTAACAAAAAATCAGGCAAATAGAATGACGAGATCATGTGAGGACAAGATGAGTTACCTGGTTCAATGATTTGCGGAAGTCGGGTGATAGAATATTCCTGCCATATGGAGTTGCGAGGAAAGCTCCGGCTGCACTGACAAGCAGGACCTCCAGAATTGGAGCAGATGCCACCTTGAGTAGTTGCAGAAACGCCATCTTTTGGGTTTAGTGTGTAGTTAACGGTCTGCTCTGTGCTTTTAAGAATACTATGATAGTATGATATTAGGTGGCCGCCTCAGAGACGTGTAGGTGCGGAATTCAAGCCCCAGGAAGATGCCGCAGTTACATCTGACCCCAGTCATACATTGCAGGGGGTCCCTGTAATGTCGTCCACGTAAACGTCATAATCGAAATCTACACAACTGCATATATCATCATTGACAGCCAAACAGCGAAGTGAGAATAGGGCCAAGGTCAGATACAGGGATCTTCATCGACTAAGCAACTTTTTTTTAAAGTACCATAAACGCTGACGCCGCAACGCCCCCTCCCTTTCATACCAAGAAACGTCGTAAGGGCCGCGTAAATAAAAAATTATGAAGATCCCATATCTGTAGGATTCCCGCTGATTTGTTTTGTTTCAGTTTTTCTTATAAAATAAAAAATTACTAATACTAATACTTTTTATTTGCGAATTTCTTTTATTTCCCTCCATACACCAACCATAATCCACACCAAGTTCTGCACATAAAAATCAGAATATAATCTGTTACAATATTGTTTTAGCGATTTATGATCCCTCCTTATATTTAAGTAAATAATCCTTTCTTTTAAAATGATATTTTTGAAATCACGTGCTATTAGAAATGCAAAAAATCGCCGAGTATTGGCGGGCCAAAAGAAGATAGACACGCAATCAATGTACAGGCAAATATGTTTTGCAAACAATATAATGGGCATGTTTGGATTGTCTTAAAATCGAGTTTTAAAAAAAAAAATTGTCCCAAATTTCGGTTTATAAAAATTTTAAAACAAACAGTCATATTTATTCAAACGGGTTTCTGGAGCAAATAATGGTTTCAGATAAGCTGGTCAGAATAGCTTTTAGAATAGTAAACCACTTTTCAACTACTCAATTAATATTTTACCCCTACTTTTTTTATACCCTCTCTCTTCCCTCCTCTATATTTTCCACTATCTCTTTTCTCTCCTCTATCTTTTTCACCATCTCTTCTTTCTCCTCTATCTTTTTACCCTCTCTCATCTCTCATCTCTCATACATACTTTTTTTAGTAACTTTTCAATTACAAAAATCCTTTTTGTAATAACTATCTAAACACTCATTTATTCAAAATTATTTTTTTTCTATAATCTCTTTTCTAAACCCTCATAAGCTGTTTATAAATTTTTTTTTATAAGCCCATCTTTTAAATCTTATCCAAACACCTGCAAGATTTGGAGTTGGCAATTTGAATAGGGATGCAAAGTTGGAATAGGACAAGGGCGGAGGAGACGTAATGTTGAGTTTTGCTTTGTAGGATGGGTCAGCCAAGTTTCATTCCTTCTTGGTCGCCGTTTTCTTTTATAATATATTTCCCTCGTGATTAGATTGGATTGAGAGCCGAGACGGCCATTCTTTCCCACGACAAGTAAAAGAGAAAGGTTGAGAGACGACCATTCTTGGATCATCAAGATGAGCCCAATAATAATAGTGAAACTCCATTCCTCTCCACCACGCTCAATTAGTATTGACAGCCAGCACGAGTTGCTAAAATGTTTTGATTAGAGATGTCCGAATAAGAAATAATTATAGAGGAAGGAAAAGAAGAACCTGGGAATGGATGGATGAGCAGGGAGAGCGAGGCAGAGAGGGATGTTGATGAAGACGCTCAATTACGCATGCTCCCTCCCCTCCCATTCGTAAAATTTGGAAGCTTCCAGCTGCGTCGCCCGTAACATTTGTTCTGTCATTTGTGGCCCTCGCTCGCTCTCTCGTACCCGCACAGGACACCCCTCCCAACCCTTCCTCATCATCCTTAACAACACTTGCTTTCTAATAGCAACATAATTATCAGGAGTGGCCCATTCATTCCATGGCTCACTCTCTCTCGCCCACTCCACATCTTACTCTAGACGTCTGTTAATTATCAGGATTTAATCTTAAAAATATTGCCCCATATCCCTTTGTCAAGGGAGGGGCCAAACTCATGTGATTAATTAATTCATCATGTCAAATATCGGTTATATCCCAGTAAAAACCAATGCCGCTTTCTCTCTGTTGCATACTCGTCTAAATGTGTCATTTCCTAAATCTTGAAGCACAAAAATTATCAATATCGCCTGCCTTCCAATAATGAGTATTAAGAGTTGTTCCCTTTCCTCCCACGAGTGGGAGCCATTCCAGATAACGACAGAACGTGTGAATTTATATGAGAATGCTTGACAGCTTATCGGCCCCTTTGCTAATGAGATGTAATGCAATACAACTAGTGTAAAGAAGTACATATCCATATTTATCATCACAGTGTGTACTTTTCTGGCGTGTAACAAAAACACGCATGATTGTATAAAATTAAAAGGTTGGCCTTCTATTGATAATGGTAACATTTGACCTTATATTCCTCAGAGGAAACAAAAACCTGGATCTCCTTGTATTTATTATTACTATTACTGGTCGTTGCTTAGTTAGTACGTATTTATTAAATTAAATTCTATAAAGAACAAATTTTCTCCTAAAAAAAACAAAAGGGAAAGGAAAGAAACGACCTTGAATTTCAGACAGAGCAGCACACGGCAGTACGTAGCAGGAGTTTCAATTCCCGCTTGCAAATCTTGCCTCGATTAATGGCGTGATGAAAGTTTAGCCCGCGCTTACGCGTGAAATATTTCCCCTCGCTTCTCTTTGTCTTTGGTTTATTTTTTGAGTGGATTGTCTTTGGTTTATTTTCTACCGAAAAAGCCACAGATACACACTGACTTTACTACTCTCAGTCCCTTACCATCTCTTCAGCGACCTTCTCTGCAGTCACATTCCTCACCGAGAAGCGCACAGTATAGAATCGCCGAAATTGTATTTCAAAATCTTCGTTCTATTCGTTTAACTGCTTTCGGGTCTCTCACTACTTCCACACCACCAAAAGTCTCTGGTTCCGATTTCATATAGATGCAAAAACTTGGGAAGATTTCTTTGTTGTTTACGGAACCAATACATATGAATTGAAGCTTTTTCTCTGGTGGTTTTGGAAGCAACCCGGATGGTTTAACAAGATTGCAATCTGTTGTTGTGAACAATTTCCGGTCTTTTCCCGGGCTTCTGCGTTGCTGTGCTTCTATTTCCATGTCTCTGTCGAAGTTCGAAACTTTTCTTCTTTGTGTACTGTCTTTGGTTTCCTCTGGAGGTTTGGCCGTGGCTTCGACCGATAGTAGTAGCGGCAGTACAAGGGAACTTGATCAGACACCAACATGGGCTGTTGCCGCTGTCTGCACTGCTTTCATCTTAATTTCCATAACCTTAGAAAAGAGTCTTCACAGAGTAGGATCGGTACGTTACGACTGTCAATGAAACCATTGTAATTAGTACCAAGGTTTTGCTTGCGCGTTTTCTGATGTTTTTAGTTTAACTGTTTCACCTCCAACGATTTTTCCTACTTGCTTCAACCCACTGACGAAACGTTATGGTTTCATATGTTCATGTCCTGGAACGGAGGTGTTTTTCTTCATTATCATTATCAATACTCCGTTTTTCTCCCATTAATTCCGGTCTAAATTGGACTCTGTTTTCTTTTCCCCTGGATGAATCTACGAATTATCTATGGGATAAGACAAGAAGTTGCCTGTGTTTGAAACATTACTTTCCTGGTAATGTCCAGTTTAACAGATTCAACCCTCATCGAATTGCAACGCATTTTCTATTAACGTGGTTCTCGGGTCTTGATAAGATCGAACCTTTTTGGCTTTTAGCCAAGTGGAACCTTTTGAGAACATTTAATAACGTACAATTGAGGATCTTAGTCATTAGAGTGTCAGAATCTTTTTTTTTATTTATTGTTCAAATTCTTGGTCAACACTGGAAATAACACAAATACACATAGCAGAAGAGTTGGTCCTCCTCATAAGTTACAAATACAGATCTAGGTTGATTGCACGTGTGTCCTTTAGAGACTTTTCATGGACTCAGTTCCTTACCTTAAGTTTTCTTTCAGTGGTTGGGACAAAGGCAAAAGAAAGCTCTGCTTGAAGCTTTGGAAAAGGTCAAAGCTTGTAAGAGTGAAGCTAAGAATTACTAGCTATGATTGCACTATCTTAAGTTGGCTTTTTAACCCCTTCTTAATTATATTTTCATGTTTTTGAGCTCTTTAGGAAAGAAAACGACAAGTTTGACTTTTATATAAATTTCTTTTGCAGAGCTGATGATTTTAGGTTTCATTTCATTGCTCCTGAATTTTGGGCAGAGCTACATTGTCAAAATATGTATTTCTCAAAAGCTTGCTGACAAAATGTTGCCATGTGAATATGATGACACCAATGATTCATCTCGTAGAAAACTTCTGTCTCATGAACGTAGATATTTAGCATCTGGTACTAGCTCTTCCCAATGCAAGGAGGTAACTATATTCCTACACCTGCTTTTTTCAGAAGCAAATGAGTTGTTTAATTGACACAGGCAAAGACATGAATTTCAGAAAAGGCCTTGACTCAGCTTCAGAAAAAGAAAGGAAGATTTCTGTTTTTTGCACAAATGAAATATGTAACGAAATAGTAAAAGTACTAATTAATACTCGATATGTGACATATGCTTAAGTGGAATTTTACATATTTACTGTTAAATTTAAAACCTCTTCCTAGTTAACCCCATCTGAGGACATTGATGAATTAAATGATTCTTTAAGAAATATAGACTGGTATAACGTAATCTGAACTGTTCATCAGTGAAGATCTTTAGACATTGTTTGTTAAAGATGAATTTCCTTGGCAACTGTATCCCCAGACTACCACTATTTTGGCCAGGAACTTTTCTTTTGTACACAGTCATAGTATATCAAGTTTTTTTAACTTTCTTGAGCTAGAACATGAGGCTTCGCGGAATGCAAAACACCTTGTTTTTTATGAGTTTTTCTTGGCATATAAGTTATGGAGTTCTACCTAACCTGTTTCAGTTCTCACTTTGTCTCAATAAAATAGCCATATATGACATTTGTTATTTGTATGCCTGTAAGTTCTTACTTAAAAATAATTTAACAATTTTCTAGGAAATAATAGATTTAGCAGAAAGTTTAAAAGTGATTCCCTTTTTGCAGGCTGCTATGCAAATAAGAAGTTTATCCTCTGTTATTATAGATCATGTCTTCTCTTTTTGTCATGCTGGCCTATTGACTTCCCTGTTATGTCAGCACAATATGAAAACTCGCTTCTTCAAATCCCGACTTTATGATCCACAATTTTATCTTCCTTGATGCTCTTCTAATTGCTATTGATGATAGGGGTACGAACCACTTATATCTGCCAATGGATTGCACCAGTTACACATCCTTATATTCTTCTTAGCAGTCTTTCATGTGCTATACAGTGCTGTCACAATGTTACTCGGGAGATTACAGGTGTGCTTTTCATCTATTTTGTTATATTTGCTTCAATCGTTTTGCCATGTCTTGTGCACATCGAGGAAACTGAATTGGTACTCACATCTGTTTTGAATATATATTGCCCATTTATGGCCATGAGATGATTTTTGTATTTATGTAATGGGCATCAGAGTTCAGTTAATGTCAAACGTATGGTTTATGCAACCAAGTCTTCCCACAGTACAATGTAATCATCCAATCCCAAAAGAAATTGATGGCTTGGATAGGTTCAGTCTGATTTAACCAATGTATTTTAACTCATTCTTCTCTGTATTTACAATTCAATTACCTTTTTTATTGATAGAAGGAAAAATTGACTGTAGTTTTGTCATAATAAAAGGTATTTTTGCTAGTATTTCTATCTTTATTTTCATTTCTGTTAAGTGCTAGTGTTGGGATATTGTGATGAGAACATCATGTGGATGTGATTGTGAAGTCACTGTATGAAAAGGTGTTTGAATGACCTTAAGCCAAGATTTTCTTAAAAGACAATGACTCTACTATGGAGAAGCTGAAAACAAACTTAAATTGATCTCTCTACAATGGGGATGCCAACGTGCCTAAGCAAATAGGTTTGGAAGGTTAAGAATTGCATAAATGCGATAATGGCAAAGGGTAGGGAATGTAGCCATAAATGATCCTGCTATGGTTTGGTATGTGACTACAAAGGTTTCTCAACAAATTTTTTGCAGTTCCATGTCATGTTGCATTCGTTTGAAGAGCCAAAATAGATCAATCTGTTAAAAACCTAGTTCTTAATAATTAGTTGTTTGTACTTAGCGTAACGATTCATGAGTGACAGAGTGAATTAAATTTACTGAGCGGTGGCAGTTAATTCTTTCCCACCTTTTTTCGCACAGATTCGTGGCTGGAAAGAATGGGAGGAGGAAACTTCATCTCATGGCTATGAGTTTACCTATGGTAGGATGTTCAATAATTTACATGAGTGTTTTTCTGATTCTTGTATGTGACTGGTTCCTCGTTTGATCCACATGCAATTTCATGCCTGTATTGCGAATTTATGTTTGCAGATCCTTCAAGATTCAGGCTTACTCATGAAACTTCCTTTGTGAGAGCTCACTCCAGGTTTTGGACGAGGATTCCTATCTTTTTCTATGTTGTAAGATTCATCTCATAGGCATGCTGTTTCTTCACTTTTTTAAGCTTATTTGATTTAGAGGACGTAATTTTATCATCACTGTTGACTGTTGAGGTCAATTGCACATGGTTTTTGTTGGAATCATCTCAGTCATATAAAATTAACTAAAAAATAATAATACTCGTATTAAGATGATCCTTTTTCTTGTCCTTCTTATTGTTCAATTGCCCATGCCCTTTTTAATACGAAGCTTGTCTATATCCCAATTGTAGGGTTGCTTCTTCCGCCAGTTTTATAGGTCTGTGGGCAAGGCTGACTACCTGACTCTGCGCCATGGGTTTATAGCTGTAAGTATTTTATTTCACGGAGTATGTTCTTTCAAGGTTTATTTACCTTCCTTTTCTGACAATGCATCATGGGTAGGTCCACCTTTCTCCCGGAAGTAAATTTAACTTCCAAAAGTATATCAAAAGATCATTGGAAGATGACTTCAAGATAGTAATGGGAGTAAGGTAATGGTACTTTAATTTAATGTATTTTTAAGTATATTATTATACCATGCGTGGATTTTCCTCTTATAACTAGTTTGGATATGTTCTTTCTCTGCTGCTCTGTCGATGGCAGTCCTGTCCTGTGGGCATCATTTGTAGTCTTCCTGCTCCTGAATGTTAATGGTGAGCAACTATCATTCTGAATTCTGAAGTCCCTTAAAATTTGTTAGTTCTTAAAGTTGAACACGCAATGGAAGAATGATGGTTTATTTTATATGATTTCCAGGATGGCATACATTGTTGTGGGCTTCCTTGCTTCCTGTCATTGTAAGTAGTTTTCTCTTTTCTTATATATATAAATATATATCAGTCGAGATGTCCACTAATAAACCTTTAAATTGGTTGCAGATAATCTTGGCCGTTGGAACAAAACTTCAAGCGACATTGACAAGGATGGCTCTTGATATCACTGACAGACATGCAGTTGTCCAAGGGATGCCTATAATTCAAGGCTCAGACAAATATTTTTGGTTTGGTCGGCCCCAGTTTGTTCTTTATCTTATTCATTTTGCTTTGTTCCAGGTAAACAATGGGTGTCCTTTGAACAGAAACCAGAACAAACACTAGTTATGTGAATCACTCACCTTGAGGCAAACGAGCATCACTTTTTACATAAACACTACTTAAGTGACTTAAAGATTGCAGCAGCTGATGTTTTATGTTACATTGATTTTTTTTAATAATTCAGTTTGCATCTGATAAACATAATTTTTCTGGTCACTTGAGCATACAAATTCATAAACTTATATAAATAAAGTATAGATAATTGAATGGAAGAATCAAATGATATGAAATTGCACAAGTTCAAGATTTTTAATAAATAGAGTTTAGTACTCTATTTCAAGAGTTTCATTTTGTTCTAGTTAGTTACTAACGGGTTTTCTTATACTTGCAGAATGCGTTCCAAATAACATATTTCTTGTGGATATGGGTAACGAATCATCTTAACTAACCTTAATCTCAAACTTGAATGCCCTTTTGTTGTCTTGTCCATTTAAATCATTTTCTGACGCCCAAATAATAAATGATTTCCTCTTTTGGCAGTATTCTTTTGGGCTGCACAATTGTTTCCAGGCTGACTACAAGCTTGCAATAATCAAAGTAGCTTTAGGGTAAGCCTTCGCTGAATTCTCTCTTGGCAGAAAAATGGCGCGTCTGAATTTAGATTTCATACCTCCGATATGAACATTGCTCTTATCCAATTGATACCTCTGAGAGAACCATAAATTGATCTGATGAAGTTTCACGAATTTTGCAGAATTGCAGTGCTATGCTTATGCAGCTACGTTACTCTTCCATTACATGCTCTTGTAACTCAGGTAAAACTACATTCACTCGTTACATGCCGAATCCTAAAGGTATTGTGGTTTAATAGGTAGGCAGCCTTATTTATTTGGGGAACCTTGTGAGGAGTAGTTTCACTGTTGAAATCAAAGAGCGAGTGGATTTAAGACTGAAACTGATCGGATACTAAAATCTGGGGAATAACTGGCAGATGGGTTCAAGGATGAAGAAATTGATATTTGATGAGCAAACATCCAAGGCATTGAAGAAATGGCACAATGCCGTGAAGAAGAAGAAGAGGGAGGAAAAATTAGGGAAGTCCAGCGTCCGGAATCTGGGCGGAGGGAGCACTGTGGGTTTGGGTTCCTCAAAGCCATCCTCCGGACCCGCATTACACCGTTTCAAAACTACGGGTCACTCGACCCGCTCCTCCACCTTTGTGGACTATGAAGATGGAACCGATATTGATCTTGAACACGAATCCTTGGCTCCCATGGTAACGACAACCGACTTGACTGTAACGGTGGATAATCAATCACAAGAACATGAGCCCCACAGTGCGGAGGAGACCCCAGAAGAGGGAGACTTTTCATTTTGCATGTCCGAAACTGTCGAAGCAATCCCGAAATGGGATCGCAAGTTGCTCCATTCAGCTATTTGAATTATGTTATATTTTATTCAGGGATGTTTCTGGACGCCCGATTCTGTTTTTTTTTTTTTTAAAAAAAATAAAAATCAGTTGGTAGTAATGTAAATCCCAAGTATTTAGTATTGGTTGTTGGATGACTGATGTGCGTACAGTGAGAGATGAGTGTGAGAGAATGGATTGGACAGCAGCCGGCTGCTATTCGAATCCCCAAACAATGATCGTAAATAACTAATGATGTCGCAACTTGTTCCACGTTTTGCCTACTTTTGTCGGACTCCGCGTCCCCCAGAATGCGACAAAATACGAGTCAGGGCGCCAAATTACACTCTCCCGTTCTTTGGATTCCCTCTTTCATGAAAAATACCGTGCGGGTTGCTCTGAAATAATAGTAAATTTGATTTCAACATGGGAAGCAATTCTAAATGTTTAGAAAGTAGAATGCGTAAAAGGAATCTAAATTGAATGGCAAGGGGATTAAGATTGATGAACAGAGTGTGTGGAACAATTTTTTCAGGTCAGCACTAATTTTGAATGGAGCTTCAAATTTACAGCACTAGGGTTGGCCATACAATTTTAAAGCAATGTTTATAGCCTAGTGTAGCTGTGTAGGAGAGTAAAAGAAGTGAAGAGGCAGGGGTTGGGATGAAGGTGGGAATGTGATGATGAATGGTTGATTTTGGGGGTTGGAACAGAGGCAATGGGAACCCTGGCCTCTGCCTCTTGGGAGACAAATATCACATGTTTTGCTTTTCCTTTCTTGTGGCAGCGTATGATGCGTAATGAAACTCGAGAGTACTGAAACAAGGGGCAGAAAAAAACTGGGGGCCCGTCCCGGGATGATTAGCTATTGATCTATTCCAACAGACAGGAAAAAGGGTAGGCTCCCCTCCCACTTGCTATTCTTGGCCTCTCCATTATTATTTTACATTGAGACCCAACGAGAACCCGCGGCTCTAATGATTCTCGTTCCTACCCTAGGGGCTGGCTTGAGTCAGTGAGTCAAAGTCCCAACTCAAGTCTTCTCCTACTAAACCAACCTTATCCTCCCTAGTCCCTACCTCTACTCCACTAATACTCTCTCCATAATTCACACTTCAAACCCACCTTTGTCTTTGTAACTATAAGTACCTACCTCCATTATTTAATCATCTCCTTCCTTTCTCCACCCCCACCCCCAATCATGACTCGAACGCTCCGATTTCTCAATTCTCTCGACACCGTCTCCGCGGCTCCCCCTCCCGAGGCCGTTGCCGTCGAATCCGACTTCGTCGTTATTCTCGCTGCCCTCCTCTGCGCCCTCATATGCGTCGTAGGCCTCATCGCCGTCGCCCGCTGCACCTGGCTCCGCCGCGGATCCGGCGCCTCCGCCTCCCCCGCTCGGGCTCGGGCCAACAAGGGTCTCAAGAAGAAAGTTTTGCAATCGCTCCCCAGATTCACCTATGTTGACGGCAGTCCGCACAAGTGGGTGGCCACATCGGAGTGCGCGATTTGCCTGGCGGAGTTCGCCGAGGGCGACGAGATCCGGGTGCTCCCTCAGTGCGGGCACGGCTTTCACGTGGCCTGCATCGACACGTGGCTGGGGTCCCACTCTTCGTGCCCTTCTTGTCGGCAGATTCTGGCGGTGGCCAGGTGCCAGAGGTGCGGCCAGTACCCGGCGGTAGGAGGCGGGGGATCGGCCGGAGCCGCCAGCAGCTCCGCCGGCGAACCTGAGCTGAAGTCCAGGGAGGATGACAATGCCGCTTCTCCCGCCGCTAATAACAACATAAGCGGCGGGTTTAATAGTAATTTCTTGCCTTGAGCAAGTAGTTGTGCGCTCTTTGTGTGTATGTGTAGATATTTTTTAAATTTATAAATCTGTACTTTTTGTTAAGTGTTGGGAATAGAATGAACTTCCCCTCAGTTCCGGGTGAACTACTCAGTAATGGAGTATCTTCTCTAGTCACCCCACAATATTCTATATGCCACATTTAAAAATTGAATGGTGCAAAACGGTTTCGAATTGTAAACCTGGTCAAAAAACAAAAAGATAAGAAAATGGCAAACTGCGGAATAAATAAAGAATACAAACGATTGTCGTCACCGATAATGCACTTCAAAGTTTAATTCAGGGGTAATCTTGGAAGATGGGAGATGTGGTAGAGCGGCGACAAGGGTCAACTTTATATTTTAAAAAAAACAATCGAAGGGGCTAGTTCAAGGGATCACAATACAACGGATTGATGCCCCAAAATATACCAACTATACGCAAGGCAGAGGAAACAAAGTTCAACTTTAAAATATCTAAATTGGAGATTTAGATATTTTTGGGGCTTTGGTATGTAGATTTTAGCGATGAAAAGAAGGGGGTAGAGAAAGGAAAGGACTAACTAAAATGAACAAAAAAATGCAATGGTCATATTTGGTGAGCGAATTTGACATGTTATAGAATCGGGGGAAGATTGCTTGTTGAGCTACCCCTCAAGCATATGGTTTCTACTCTGTCTAACATCATTCCCGCTAATATTTACCAAACAATCGAATTAAAGAACATAAACAAAGAAACCCCTTACGCTTAAATGATGATTATGTGCTGGTTTGGATTGTAGTTAAAGAGGCCAAACTTGAGTTGAAAAGAAACAAAGAAACCCCTTGTGCTTAATTCCCGCTAATGATGATTGTAGCTTTTAACTCAACTTTGATTTGCAACTTGTAGTTTGTGAAAACTTGAGTTTTGCAAATAATAACGCAAACAAACATTATGATTGCCCAAACCCATCATCCATGCTTCCATTTCAATTAATTTGCATCTTCCACACAATCAAAGGCCATATTGAACAGTAATCCGAGCTTCCATTCCCTCCATAAAGCAGGCTCACCGTGAAAAGAAAAACAAAAACAAAAACGAAGTAGAATCTGGAAATAAAAAGGAAAACCTTAAAAAGGAGGAGACTTTAGAAAAGGAGCAAGTGGAGGAACTTTAATGAACACCTCTGTTTTTGTGAAGACTTTAGGAAAGGCAGATCACAAATCTCGCCAGCCCCACAAGTACCAGCCGCCGATATTTTGCTTCCAGTTAGATTGCATTTCTACCAGTTATCATTGTCTCTCTCCATCCACTTGTTTGCCCCATCTCACTCCATCTCTTTCGTATCTCACCCCACCTTATCCTTCTCTTTTTAAACCTACTACCTACCATCTGTGTAATACTTTCTATTTCACAAATCACAACATCTCCTTTCTTATCTCAATTATATCATATATTACTGCATTTCCTGCAAAAGGCTACATTGAGCAATCATTAAAACATGGCCTCTATTGTATTCAAACATGAAACATCTATGATCACACACACTGGAAAAACAATATCGATACTCTGAGACTAAGTAGGACTTGTGTGGGTAGAAATATAATGAAGAGGAACCTCGCTGATCGATCACCTTTCATACTCCAAATATTTCATCCTCCCACCAACTATAAACAATGTTCAGCTTTTCATCCCTATAGCCGCAGGATCAGTACCAGGCTTCGCTCCAATGGCGAAAAACTCAATAATAACTTCCAAAGGCATGCCCTTCGTTTCGGGAACTTTCAAGTAAACAAATATCCAAGAGAGTATGCATCCCACGACAAACAATCCAAACACACCAGTAAGGCCGAGGAGTCGAAGCAAGACAGGAAATGTAGAGGTGACAAACAAGGTGCAAATCCAGTATGTCAGGGAACATATGGAAATGCATATGCCGCGTACACTTGTAGGGAATATTTCTGCACATATGATGTTGGGAATCACACCAAATCCCATGCAGAAGACACTTTCATACACCACAACACAAACCGCAGTAATTGCTGCATTGAGGACAGAACTCATGTTCAAAGAATCTCGGACGACTAGTATCACGAGAGACCCTATCAGAACTGGTAACGTGAACAGCATTATTGACCTGCCATGAAATATTGTCATGAGATGTTGCTTTTGATTGCAAACGCATGCTCCAATTGTGTAATTAAAAAACAAACCATGCACTTGTAGGACAGTCCTAGCCAGATTATAAAAGGACAAGAAATGGTTGGTCCCCTTTTGGAGGACATGTCCCAAAGAAGGATCCAGAAAATAATTCTCCGCAAGATTTCACACACATTATAGATGGACCCAATTTTTAATCTCTAAATTTGTCAAGTGCTTATTGAAAAAATATTTTTTTGAATTATTTTTTCGTTATTAGAACTGAAATCATTATAACGCCAGTCTACGATTAATTTCCCATTTATGTCACAACTAAAAAAAAAAATGAAACAATGAGGCACAAGTTTAAATCAGAATGTAATGTAAACCTAAAAGAGTTATATTAAGTCTTAACCTTTTAATTATACTTTTAAAAAGTCTCAAGAAGCACAACAGAAATAAGAAGTTGGGTGAAAAGAAGTAGTGCAATAAGACGAAAAAGTAAGGAGAAAAAGTGTAATGTCTGTAGGAAGTGTTGTGAAGAAGTAGTTCTTTTAGTTTTAAAACTGAAATCAATTAAAATAAAAAACCGAAAAAGTCAAAATATAAATACGTGTATGTAAGGATCGAACCCTTAACCAACTTATAATTGGTTACGATGATAACAAAATATTGAAAGATGATTTCAAATGATTTAGTATTTCGAAATATGTTTAGACAAAAAATATTTAGAAATAAATATTATACTTTGACTATTTATCCAAGATTAATGTGGAACCATTTATAGAAATAAGTATCAAGCTTACAAGATGAAATTGTCTTGTTGCAAAATCGGAAACAATCTTGACGCAGATCACGGTTTAAAGGACAATGACTAATTAACTGATCTTTAAGCAAGGAAAATAGACATTGTGATCTCAAAGAAAGAAACAAGGATTTTGCACAATGCTACAAAAGGAAAATGGAAGTTGGAAAAATCAAGAGGAGCCGCTCCACAAAGTACAAATTTTGGAGCATTATATAAAAAGTCTTAAGCATTCAAGAAGTAAAATTGGTGAAGAAGAAGAAAATAGCTTAATTGTTGAAGGGCCGAAAGCGACATCATTGTTACATTATCATTGTAATATTTTGAGCGAATTTAAGTGTTGGGTGTCTAGAAATTTAGAGCTGCCTAACCGTTATAAAAATAATTCTTCAGGATAGTTACCTGCGTGCTTAATTCTAGGTGAGCTATGTAAAAACCCTGAGTGTTGAGTTCGGGATCCGCTATGAAAATATTGTGTTGCGGGTGAACAAGTGTAAAACCTTGGGAATTGTAATTGTTGATTTTCATGAGAACAAGAGCATATAAATTTAAGTTTAAAGCATAGACATACCTCCTGCCAGCAATATCCATGAGCCTCATAGAAAGAGCTATACACGGAAGCATACAGAAAGTTGTAAAAACGTTTATGAGTAAAGAGGAAGATATTGAACTGAAGCCGAAACGTGACAAAAGATTCCCAACTCCTGCACCCTCAAGAATTTGGGGAGCATAATAAAGAAATCCATTGATGCCAGCAGCCTGCAAGATATAAATTTTCTATTCAGAGCCACATAGGAGAAGCTAGCACATAAGGATAGATCAACTCTACATCCTGATCTCATGTTTGTAACTAATCATCTTCAATACTTCATAATTACCAATATTTTGACATGTAGATTGATAAAAAATAACGCATGTTGAGAGAACAATGGACATCAATCATTACAGGAAGAAAATAGTTAAGTAGGCCAATTATAGAAGACCAATGAGAGTTACCTGCTGAAGAATTTGAAGTCCTATTCCAACAATTAATGCACGCTTGACTCCAGGTTCAAGCAGAGGTTTCCAACCAGCGCCTTCTGCAACAACTTCAGGATCATGCAGTACATCCTTAGAGCCGAGCACTGACTGGCTGACTAGTCCAGCAGCTGGGAAAGCTTCACCCTCTACAGGTATATCATAACCAGAAGTTGAAACAAATGAATTGAACTGAGACACAGGGACAGCTTCCGCATGCAAATAAACCCTTTGGAGTCCTACTTCCCTTTTCCTTCCCCTAACCTTCTCAGATGTTTTATAAACCAACTGCCAACCTCCACCAATGTCTGTGTTGCTAGGTATTTCACCAACATTACCCTGGTTCAGGCTGCTATTACTTCTCATGCCTAACATGCCATCACTTCTCAGGCTGCTATTGCTTATCATGCCTAGCATGCCCTCACTTCTCAGGCTGCTATTGCTTATGAAGCCAAACATGCCACCCTTAAATGGTTGGGCCCTGTCCCTCTCCGCAGCATTAGCTTGAGGTGAAAGTAATGGTGCATGCAGGTTGTCACTTGTACTATAGGGATTAGACTCTACATCACCCATACTGGAGAAGCTGCACACTTTGGTGAAGCCCCTCGCACTGCCATGCTCAGGAAGGTTATCATGCACACTACCGAACAAAGTGACGATAGGGTCCTTGAGATTTGTGCCCTGTGATGCAATGCTTGCTTGGCGGGACATCATGCTGCCCTGTCCATTAACTGGTTGGGCAACCATTGAAACATCCTCATTGGGTCCATATAACTTTATGCAATCTTTCCCTACATCCTGGTTCGCAGTGAGCTCATTGACTGGAGCCACTATGTACTCTTCAATGGAGGTGGTTTCACCCCCAGGACTCAGACCTTCAGCCAGTAAAGCCAACTCACCTGTAGATAAATAAAAGCTCCAATTAGTATCTACCAACAATTATGATAAAAGTAATCGTAGACTTCAAAGAAGAATTGCAAAATTTTAAGCTCAATAAATCTGACTTGACATCAAATCCTGTACAACCAAGTAATCTAATTCAATCTATGTCACATCTCAGTCTCTTGAAAAAATTTCAGGCTCAAGGCTAATGCCTTGTCCATAATTGAAGCCCAAAGGAATTTTCCGGTAATGGTAGTGAACTTTGAGTTAATTGGACCAAGAATGAGTGACAGTACCCATATGGTCAAAGATAAAAATGATGAAGAATTTTTCACAAGTAATGATGACAAGCTTTCAGTTACATCATAACAAAAAAAAAGAAGCCAGTTTTAGACTCACCTAAGACATCTTCAGTGCCGCGTAGCCTTTGCAAGACCATCCTAGCCTCATCAATTCGACCTCGGCCCACAAGCCATCTTGGGGATTCGGGCAAGTAAAACACAGTGAGAAGGAAATAAACGACAGCAGGAATAGAAATAACCCCAAGCATCACTCTCCAGCTGGGGGAGGCCATTAAGGACATTGAGAAGACCATACAGTAAGCCAAAAACATGCCGGCAGAACAAGAGAACTGCGTGACAGTATTCAATTGACCCCTGATATCAGCCGGTGCTATCTCAGATATGTAGAGAGGAGTAAGAGTGACGGCGAGAGCAATGCCAAACCCATCCAATATCCTCGACAGCAGGACGATATAAACATTAGGAGCCCATAACATAACCAGACCGCTACAGAAATACATGACGGAAGATGTTATCAACATAGGACGCCGTCCAAGCAAATCCGAGACTTTCCCGGAGAATATTGTCACAAAAGTACCAGTCAGAAATGTCATGGACACAATCAGCCCTTCAAGCGTGGGATCAGCATCCAAGTTGAATTCCCGCTTTATATATGTCATCCCCCCTGCAGGAGGTCAGCAACAATACCTTTCAGCGAGGAGATCTAGTGCCCCTAAACCATTCATAGACTTCTTCCGTTCTAAGTATTTTGGATAGAAATACCAAAAGAAAAGGACAAACTTACTTTCGTTTCGAATGAAGATTTGCGGGAATAAATGAAATTTTAAGATTTTGAGATAGCAGACAAGACATGTATACGCATTAGTTGAAAATAAGACATTAGCAAGCAAGAGCGCCGGAACAAGAGATGAAGAGGAGAAATAATAAAAGTAACCCACCGGCAACGGCAGAACTATCCCATCCAACCAGGAGATTTCCGAGGGTTGCAGCAACTGCAACAAGTACAACTTGACTCATGCTTTGCAGCGGAGAAATCGAACCCAGAAGACTATTCCGATCACTGAACAAAGCTTCAGAAGTGACGAGTGTGGTGAAAGGATATGTGCAGATTTGGGACTCCCGTTTTAATCACATTAATGAAATGAAAAACCCAGCCCCCTGATCTTCACCAGAGCACGGCGAGTGTGTCATGTGCTGTTCTTTATCGCCTAATCGCATTCTATTCTAGTACTCCAAAGTCCAAACTCAGCATTTATCACTTTTTTATTTTCCAAGTCAACAGAAAAATGCCTGCCACACAAGAGGGACAAGTTAAATTAAAGAAGGAAGCTGATATCTCAGTTTGAAAAGGGCCACACACGGGACATATACATTAAATAAAGGACAGATTTATCATATAATTAAGTCTGAAAATTATGCCTGTGAGCGTGAAGACGCCACGCCACGCCACGCTACCACCTGACTTTGAGAAACGCCACAAGGACGGTGCTGATTAGTTCTCGAATTGGAATTAATTAATTATATGCGTGTTCTTCTCAAATTCTAGATTCATTCATTATTCTCATGATTTTTAGTAAGTTTTTTATTATTATTCGGGCATGTCTTGATCAGTTTAAGACGCCGCGCTAAATTTCCGCCAACATATTTTAAGGCTAGTGGCATTCATGTCTTGCTCCATCTATCCTCGTTAGAACCGAGTACCGACCTCCACACAAAAAAAAATGATTTTAAAAATAATGGGAGAAGAATGCACACCAGTAGCTATAGATACTAATTAATTACTTAATTACTATCTAAATTTTATGATATATATTAATATTTTGCTAGATGTGATCCGCCTCCAATCCATCGTGTACAAATTAGGGTGGGTGTGAGTGTTCAGGATTCACGAACATGGTGCCTTCTATATTTTTATGTATGGATTAATGATTAACATGTTGATATAATTATTGATGATTAGCAAAATAATTAATTGCCATGTTTGGCAGGGACACATGTATTATATTGAAATTAGAATGGCATTGACCAGTCACGGTATGATACGCACAACTAGCGGTCCAAATATCAATCAAGTTAAGTTGTAGGAATCTCACGATCCAAATTACAAACATACTACGAAGAGAAAATATCTTTATTGGATATTGAAATATGAAGGGGCTCTATCAAATGACATGCTGTGCTTGTCGTTTCTCAAAATTGGTTAAATAAATAAATAAATACAACCCCGCCCTTGGAACTCCTGGCTTGATGGGGGAGGATTTTAGCTTGTCCCTAGAGGGGGACAAGAGTTCGAAACGGGGAAGTGTTTTTTTTCATATAAAATTAAAAAAAAAAAGATTTTTTTTTAATTATTCACCCGATTTACTGTTGTTTTACCGACTACAAGTTGAGCTCGCTTATGTAAGAGTAACCCATCGGCCCAAAGCCCATTGAAGTTTATGAGAAGCAAACCCAACCTCAGCAGAGTCGCATGTCTGAGTCCCTTGACCCTTGCTAATCTCCATTTCTCACTTTCAGCTTTTGACTCCGCTCCTTACAATTCCACGTCAAATCACCTCTCACGTGGGTTCAAGACATTTCTAATCTTCATTCTATTTCCGCTGAATTAGCTATTATTGTTAGCATCTCAAACCAAAGCTATCTATTTAAATAGATGAGCTAAATACCATGTCATCTATCTTCTTCCCAAATTCATTTTAAAATAGGATAAAATTCTATCACCACCTCAAACTAATTTTAAAAAAATAAGTAACACTTTAAAATATTTAAAAATATAATTAATATCCTAAAATAAACACTTTAAATATTTAAATTGATATAATTTTATCTTTTCACTAATAAAAATATAAATTTATATTCAATTCATGTCAAGTAAACTTTTTATTTTAACACATTATTATTTAAAATATCACATATATTATATTGTTTCAAAAAGAGTACTAAATAAATTCTAAAATTAACATTGTATAAAATTTATATATGAAGATTGAAAAATTTTATAATTTATTTAATACAATTTATCAAAATAATATTACACATGTAGCATTTTAAACAATAATATGTCAGAAATAAAAAGTTTATAGGGTATGTATCAAATAAAAACTTATATTTTTATTAACAAAAGGGTAAAATTATAATAATTTAAATATTTTAGAATGATAATTATATCTCTAAAATTAGCTTAGGGTATTAATTGTATAATTCAATATTTGAAAGTACTAATTATTCCTATAAAATTAGTTTAGGGTATTTAACGTATTTTTATCTTTAAAATTTTGAAAACTCAAAGTTCAAAATCCCCTAAACAGAAACATACATGTAAATTCATCACAAATTAACTATCCTTCTAATAAGATTCCAGATTAAATCAGAAATAGCTCTCAAAATAAAAAAGTCGAAGTATGAGAATTAGAAGACGAATTTGTGGTGATGCTAGAAGAAATTGTCTTTTGGATTAATACGCAAGTCTAGAAGCTTGGGTTGAGAAAGATGCCATACATTTCTTCTTCATTGATGTAACGAATCTACCCAATATTAGTATATCCAAAACAGACACATGGTTTCTTTTTTTTAGTTGCTCATCCAGTTTACCTGAGTTTTGTCCTGATTACATTCAGATCCGACTCTTTTTTATATCATAAAAAATAAATATTTATTATCATATTATTATTTTATAATATAGAGTAATTCTTAATATATTAAAAATTAATTAATTTAAGTATATAATATAAATTTATTTTAAAGTTAAATTTAATTTATTTATTTTATTTAATATATTTAAACTAGTATAGTTAATTAATTTAAATATATGATATAAATTTATTTTAAAAATAAATTTAATTAATTTAAACTAGTCAACTACACAAATTATTTTGCTATTTTCCCCATTTATTTCATTCTTCATTTTGGGTCACCCGACTCGTCCTTTCGGAGAGCCCGAAGAACTAGCGGCTAAACCGTGAACTCGTATCATTCTTGGTCATGTTTATTACACATCGCAGAACCAGATTCCGATTCCTCATTCCTCCCTCCATGTGCCGTCCAGCAGCTTCATGTTCTTTACCAACACAAATATACACAGTTGCTTTCTTTTCTTCAACGGGTACTTGACTCGGACAGAAGAGTAGTAGAGCACAGGTGAGGTTGGGTTTGCGAGTCACTCGAGGAAAAAGTCCAAGTTAGCTTTCGGTTACTGTCCATGGATTCCGCCGTCGAGGGAACGCCTAGGTATTACGGGCTCTGCGCCATTGGAGGAATGCTCAGTGCTGGCACTACCCATCTCGCTACCACTCCTTTTGACGTCCTAAAAGTAAATATGCAGGTTTGCCTCTTTCTTATTAGCTCTGTTTCCCTTTCCTTCAGCTCATAAAGCTATTTTATATGGTTACTTCATTGCATTTCAGATGCTGAAAATTTTGTACCACAATCTGATTTTCTTAGTTTCCACTTACCATGGTTGTTGTTTTGATCATTTATCGTGTGTGAGTGTTTTCACTTTTCAACGTGCATTCTTTTATTTGTAATGCTATTTTTATTCCATCCTAGTTGGTTCTTGAACTGCACTTTAACTTTTAGAAATTTGTAACAGAGTTTCATTGTTGTTTCGATCATTTCTCATTGGGGCATTTTTTGCACATGTAGGTGCACCCAATTAAATATTACAGCATTTCCTCGTGCTTTACTACTATATTAAGAGAACAAGGTCCTTCTGCCCTCTGGAGAGGTTGGGCCGGAAAGTTCTTTGGATATGGGGCTCAAGGGGGCTGCAGATTTGGCCTGTATGAATATTTCAAGGGACTTTATTCCAATATAATGGGAGACTGTAATAGGAGTGTGGTTTATTTTGTTAGTAGCGCATCTGCTGAAGTATTTGCCAATATAGCTCTATGCCCTTTTGAAGCTGTTAAAGTGAGAGTGCAGGCACAGCCATGTTTTGCTAAGGGGCTGTTTGATGGCTTTCCAAAGTTGTATGCATCCGAAGGCACACAAGGGTAAACATTTAATACAATTGCTCTATACGTTGTCTGCATCTGTTTCTAGAGAGTGATTGTTTAACTTCTGCTGCTTGCAGATTCTACCGTGGGCTTATTCCACTTTGGGGCCGAAACCTTCCATGTAATTTCACATCTCTTGAAATGACATCTAATGCAATCAAACAATTTTTTTTTCTAGGTCTAGCATTTTAGGGTATATCAGCATTGTTATGCATCTACTAGCCAGGATAACCACTTGGAATGACACAACAGCGACCACATGTCATTGCTATAGCAATTTGATGCCTACGCTGGTCGTGGTATATGATTCTTATTATTAATAATGGTTTAATAGAATTTTGAAATTTTATCCTTATGAATTTTTATCATTAAAAAAAATCCGTGTGCTAAGGTTTGATTGGAGAATTGGTCCTAATGGATATAGGTAAATGGACCTAAGTTTTGTCCATTTATAAATACATGGATAATATACTTGCCTCTATATATTGGCTGTAATACTTAATATTTAATGTTTTTTCATTGGATGAAGTGATAATCTATACATATACATACTAACATACCTATTAGAATTTGTGAGTTGCTATATTAATACTCTTATGTCCAAATTCAAGTATCCGTTTCTGACTAATTAGGTCTTTTGTTTTATTTGCCTGTTGATTGGCTGCGGATTCTTTTCAGTTTGAGTGTGCTGAGTAATCACAGATACATTGGACCATGTTCTTATAATAATCAACTGTTATTGTTCTTTATATTAGCAAGATGATGGAATGGATAGTCCACTGATAGTGAATTAAAATATTCATGGTTTTTCATCAATGAACTGGCTATTAAAGGTATTGTGTTAATTTTTTGGGCAGTTTCTGTGGTTATGTTCTCAACATTTGAGCATTCTGTTGATTTATTGTATCGTAAAGTTGTTAAGAAAAGAAAAGAGGATTGCTCAATAACTCAACAGCTCGGGGTGACATGTTTAGCTGGATATGCTGCTGGGTCTGTTGGTAGCTTGATTTCGAACCCAGCAGACAATATTGTAGCTTCTCTTTATAACAGAAAGGCTGATAGTCTTATGCTGGTATTCATTTCTTTACTTTTGGCTTTTAGGATACTTATTTGAAAGATTTTGGAGGTTTGATGGAATGATTTACTCTTCTTATGAGCAGGCTATCAGGAAAATTGGTCTAACCAATCTTTTTACGAGGAGCCTTCCTATTAGAATTCTTCTGGTTGGCCCTTCTATAACTATGCAATGGTTGTTTTATGACACAATTAAAGTTATTGGTGGTCTGTAAGTGCATTACCCTGAAACTCTTTTTCATGACGTGTTATTTAGAGATTTCGGTTTATCTTAAAGTCAAATGTACCACTTGCCACTATATCTTTTCGAATGTTTTTTCCCCCTAGTTGTTATATATATAGGAAGGAAGAATGTGGGCAATCAGTAAAAGATACAGCTGGTTGATAATTTAATGTTGAAGGTTCATTTTTGAGAAAACAAATGTATAATTCGATAAAAGAGGAAATTGGTCCAAACTACCTAGAACAATTTCAGTTCACAAATTCTGGGTTTCAGATGAGGATTCTTTATCCAAAGATAATCACAGCATAAGAGGCCTGAATGATTAAAAAACCTTGGGGCACAAATTGTCATTTTCTTCTGTTTGATCCGATATGGTGGCTGCCTCAGGGGAGGGGATTAGGGATGAGGTTGAATAATATGTGGATTTTAGTTTCCTAAAAGGAAAACAATGATACCTCAAGGAAGGGGATTAGGAATGAGGTTATGACACTGGTTCACTGATTTTGACCAATTTGGTCTAGTTCTCAGAACACTACTATTTCTGTTTATCAATTTTATGTTAGATTATTTGAAGTGCTTATTAATGGAAGAGCAGGTGAACATGTATAAAACCATATGCTTGAAATGTCAGAAATTCAAGGCAAGAAGCATAAAAAGAACGTTCTAAGATACATGTTTTTCCTTGAGGGGGTTGAAGTGAATTGTTACAAAATAGGCAGAGTAGGTTAAACAGTGGAAACATGTTCTCAGCCATAAGCTGTGATATTTGTCAAAGGCTAAGATTTAAGAATGCACAACTAAATTGCTACCGTGGGTTATGATCATTGAGAAAGTGTATCACTATGTTTAACCATCAGATGTGTGGATGAGTATTACATAACCAATGAGCATGCAGAAAATGTAAAGAAGTTTTGATTCTATAAAAGCATGTTAAAATTCCATCATGCAGTAGGAATTACCCTAACATTTTAAATAGTCAAAAATGTTTTAAACCTCTATCAACTGGTGCTGGTGCAATTTACCCTCTCAATTCTAAAATTGGACTATCAATCCTATAAATTCACAAATTCATGCCACTTGGCCCTTTTGTAGGTTGATCTCTCCAAAATCCTAGCGTCACTTCATACTGGATTATGCCATGCCATGTTTCTCTGGATAGCCAGTAGATCAAAACACCTCTTTGAAGAAAGGAAAAAAAAATATGAACCCTCTCATTTTCCTCTCTTTGTAATGCACACGTACACAAAGCAGACGAAATTGTCTGAACCTTTCCTCAAGCTTGGATTAGTTCGGATTTGTGAAGAAAGCAGATATTCAGTTTGGTTCCATTAGGTTTTTGGTCAAAGGTGCAAAGAGAAGAGTCAAATTACATGAATTTTTGTTGGCCATAACAAATTAACATCAATTTTTGAATCTAGGGGCTGATAGAGTATTTATAATTGGGGGGTAAATTGCACAAGTCGCTGTTGTGTGTGTTTGAGCCATTCAAATATGTTAAATAGGGTTAAAGTTGTTGGCATGGCATGGTTTCTAAACTTCTGCCCTGGCTGCTTGCTGGTGCAAAAAATTCAGGGAGTTCAGGGTGAATTGTGCTATGCTTTGAAAGAATGCAGAATTTCCAAGATTTTCTATTTTTTTTTGGTTGGCACTACCAAGTTGTGTTTTGTTTTTTGTTCTATTTGACAGGTCATATTATTAATCAAGCCTAATCCTTGTTGGTAACATGATTTTGTAATGAAACCTTGCAGGCCAACTAGTGGTGAAGTCGTGACTGACTCGGAAAGAAACGAGGTGGGTTAGGTTCCTGTAAATGGAATGATCTAGTTACCTCTTTCTGTTGACTGCGCACGATTGCTAGTCAATTTATAGACTACACAAGATTATTTTGTGCATCATCATCCAAGCCTTCTTGGATGCTTCATTGTAGTAGACTATATTTGAAGGTATTTAAATTACCTTGGAGAAGAATGGGGAGGGCATAACTATTATGTATCCCATATTTGCAGTTCAAGAACTATCATTTCTGCATATGTAATAAATTTGTAGCAGAAGAATGTAATCAGAAACTTTAGCAGCAATGCTCGAGTTGCCAATTTTTCTGTTCGAGTGGCATTTATGGTCTACTGATAAAAAAACTGTTTGTGCAGGCCCTTGGTCTGATAAGCAGATGGTTTTTAATATTTTGTTTTCCTGGTACCTAGGACTCTAGTTGGCGTGAGTAGCATAATCATCTTCATTATCTGTATAGTGTCATGGTCACGTAATGCTCTCAATGAATATTTCTGCACTGAAGCCGAGGAGAGGTTGTCTTTCCATAGTTGCATAAGCGACTCTCCAACTACGAACGTGTGAGAGAACAGAGAATGAACTAATAATGATGAATTATTGATGAATGATTGAGGCCGAAAGGAAGGGATTGGCCCCATCGTTCATGAATGAGACAGAGCCCCAGAAGCAGGGATGCCCACAGATTGAGGCCCTCCCCGTTTTTGCTTCATCCTGCTTCTTCATTAATTATTGCCACATTTTAGCTGTCATATCCAATTTTAAATCGTTAGGGAAAATTTAAGTTTTTTGAGTACTAAAATGTCATTAAAATCATTTTAGTCGGGTACAGATGCGGTGGAGATCCTCTAGCTTCAAGAGAGAGAGAGGGGGGGAGGGGGTGTGGGGGTAGGATGCACATGAGGACTGGGTCATGAATGAATAGATTCGTTCTTCCTAGTTGACTAATATGGCGACTGGGTCTTGGCCGCCAAATTATGAATGTAGCGTAAACGGGGATATCAGATTAAGGAATTGTTATTTGCTAACAGCTTTGACAACTTTGATATTTGATTAAATAATTAATAATTGGATACTATCATTGTAGTATGACGGTTACCGAATCAACGAATCTATTTGGTGGATACAGGTAGGTAATGACTCAAAACTTAAGCTGTATTTACCCTTGTGCACAAGCAAAAGGCCACCCATTCATGATAAGTTCTTTTTTAAAAAAGATTGAAAAAGGGATTGGGTGTTTGGCTCAGTTGGAGGCTTGCTTTGAAATAAGGAACATCAACTTCTTCAACGCCTTCAGTTAGCTCCGGATGTAGTGGGACAAAGTTTCAATAAATTGGGTAGGTAATAAAAAAAATACCTTTGATTAGCTGACAATCTCATGATCTGGTGGTCCCCTTTCACATGTTGTTGTGTAAATATATTATAAGATTCAAATTATAAAAAATATATATATTTATTTTAAACTGTAAAATATTTTACTTATTAAAATTGCATTTTTAATTCTTATATTTACTCACTGTATTTTTAATTAATTTATTGACATTCTTTATTTAAAATCAATGTGTGTCTATATATATATTGTTATATTTTTTTATTCTTATTCAAAATAGATAGTATATACTCCGTATATTAATATAGCTCACTTTTAACCACCTAATTACAAAATAAAAGGTTTAAAAGATCATTACATATTTTAATTCGCAAAAAAATCTAATAATTTCCAACATTAAGACAACTTTAGCAACATCAAAAATAAGCAAAAGCACCATATTACACCAAAAAAAATCTCTACAAAGTGGCAGAAAAGACAACTTTATTTAACAATCTATTTTGAGTTGAAAATAAATAGCATATCCTCGATTCTTCCTTGCTGGCCATTTCTATTTCTCTGGCTGGAGCGGACAATTCTTCCCGCTTTCAAGACCACAGGTACAGATGAAGTAACGTAGAAAAATCAAATTGTACATTAACCGGGGGGATCTACAGTTTGTTCTTTAAGAGTCAAAGTAAAATTTTAGAGCCCCCAAGGACGGTCAACTCATTAAGAAATGAGACACAATAATGTTGAGCTTCAACGCAGTGATATCCCTGTCAAACAACGAAAAACACACAACATCAGCAGCCTCACCAATCTACAACAGTACTCTTCTCTCAAACCATGCATTCTCTCTTTGCTACCATTCCCTTAAACCAACCAGCCATGTGACAAGTAGTGAACCTATGTCAATTAGGCCCCACAACACACTTACAGGTGTTAAATGACTATACTTGGCTTTTACTCTAATTACAAGCCAACTCCAGTTTTAAAGTTCACATGAAACAACTCAACCTCAGATTTTGCAGCTTTCAACATTGCTGTAAGCAGATCATGTTTTCACATAATCAGTGCCATTACGCTTTCTTTTGTTAGATTTTGAAAAGAAGCAGATCTGGGCCCAACTCTTTCTTTGCTTTAGTGACTGTGACTTAACATCCCTCTTTTCCCTTTTCTCCACAAGCTCAGCCATGAACTGAACAACAGCCTGAGATTCAACAAGACATGGAATTATATCTTGAGCAATGAAAGGTCCGAATTGGAATCAAAATAAATACATGAAAGTCGGAATGTTACCTGTGCTCCCATTTCAGCTATATGTCTTGGTGGCACTTCAAGAGGATTCTCTTCCACTCGTAGGACACGTAGTTTAGTGAGCATCTTAAACGAGTCAGCAAGCACGCGTATTTGATTGTTGCTGATATCCAATTCCTCAAGCATCTCAAGGTTCCCAATGGATCTTGGTATGGATCGCAAGTCAGCAAAATTGTTTCCTATGTTTATCTTGACAAGAGAGGTTGCAAAACATAAGCTCTCAGGCACTGACTCAAGCTCATTGAAACTTACATCAAGTTCCTTCAGGTTTGTCAGAGATGACATCGTTGTAGGTAGTTGCTTGATGTTATTGTACCGCACAGACAAAATCTCAAGGCTCTGAATTTTACCTACAGCTTCTGGTAGGGCTTTTAGCCGATTATAGTCGACACGAAGCTCTCTAAGGGAAGAACACTGACCAATAGAATGTGGAAGTTCTTCAAGATCATTTGTCTCCACATTCAATTTTTTCAAGTTAATAAGTGACCCTATAGAGTCAGGAAGCACAGAAAGTTGATTTGAGCTCAAATCAAGTTCCTGGAGACGTACTAATCTGCCAAAAGAAGCAGGCAAAGATGATAACTGGTTTCCTCTCACATCAAGATAGAGCAAACTAAGGAGATATCCAATAGAATCTGGGAGCTCAGTGATCCTGTTAGAATGCAAATCCAATCCAGTTAAAGATGAAAGGCCTCCAATTGTAGAAGGTAGGGCCATAATCCGATTCTCAGATAAATCTAAGGAGATCAAATTCGATAGCTTCCCCAGTGAATCGGGAAGCCAATCAACTTGGTCCATCAACTTGTTCTGAAGGCTGAAATCACGAGTACCTTTCTTCGCAGAAACTTCGATTAAACTGGCAAGCTTTATTAAACTCAATTTATCAACATCTTGGCCTGCAAAATGCATTCCATCAGAGCAAAACAAGTGCCTTCAAATTAAGTTCACAACAAAATATGTGGACCAATTGATATATACTAACTATGGACATCTGATTGTACGTCAATTTTAGAAGTCACAATTCAGTATCAACCTCAAGTCGAAAAAGAAAAAGGCGTATTAGCGGCAGCGACTACAGCCCCTAAACAAAAAGAAATTTGTTTGATGTAGAGTGGCATTTATTCTTACCCGAATTGGTCGCGGGTTTAAGTGACGAATCCAATATCTGGGGTTTCGAAGAGATATTTGATCCAATTCCATACCCGTCCCCGTGGAATGAGGCCTTGGACTTGTTCACATAACTGTCATCTCTTGTAAACAATTGCGGTGTCTTTACGGGTTCTTTCTCGGCGTTGAACAAGCTCGAAGAAGTGGCAGCTGGTTGTGTATTCATGGCCCGCCAAACTGAAGCAGAGGCCGAATTCTTTGAGGTGTTGAATGAAGTTGTGGAAGCGGAACCATTGGAGTAATTGGACTTGCGAGAATTTGAGTTTGAGGGAGAGGAAACGCATTTAGATGCTCTCTGAATCAAATCATCGAACAGTAAATGGACGTTGTCGAGATCAAGCAATTTCAAAGCCTCCCTCTTCTGATCTTTGCTCTGAAAATGAATCAAGCTCTTCTGCATCTCTTGCAGAACCATGAAGAGTTCGTCTGGCACGGCGGGGTTCTTCGTTTGTTTAGATATTGCTTCAAGTCTAGCTTGGTCTTCTTTCTCAACATTTATAATCAAAGCAGTCGCCACTTCAACCTCATCAATTCCCGGTCTGGTGGGTAAGGATCTGTGAATTCTCATGATCTCTTCCACCACTTCGTCCACTGATGGCCCCGACGTTGACTCCATTTCCCTTCAAATAGTATTTCAGTATCCTCACAAACAACCAGATTTTGATCTCCACGAAAAATTCAAAACTTTGAAACCATCAAGAGCTCCCTGTTTGGAATCAAATTGCTTCCTCTGCAAGCAGGAGAAATCCGTAACACCTAAACTACGAAGACGACAAAGGATAAGAAATAGAAACCGAATTTGCGTCTTCAGTATTCTAGAACTGCAAGAAACAAAAGTAAAATACTTAAATGAGGACTGACTCACACTATCCCCAAATATTTGAAAAAGAAAAATAAACTATTAATAGATACCTTATAAATATATACAAAACAATCCAGAGCCAACCCAATTATTTCGCAAATTGGGTCCATTATCCAATTATACAAAACCAGCAGACTTGCAAATCCACTTCGACAGTCGGAAACGAGGTTAAATCAATACGCATATTGAATCTTACAAATAAGATGAACCCACCGCACTAAGTTCAGTTCAAATGTAAACAGCAAGACCGCAATAGTAACAAATTTCGCACTTGAACTTTTCAGCGAGACCAGTCACCTGCAAAGAAGTGAGAAGAGGATGCAGCCACGGTACTGGAAGTAGAAAATTCGGACACTATAGTGGAAACTGGAAAGGCTTTTGCCCGAACTGCAGAGTCTCCTCAGACATCAACCGCTATTTCCACTGATTTCTCTGTCCGAAGAAATCTGGAATTCGCTTTTCGTTCGTGAGAAAATAAACTACGCCAAGCAAATCGCCACTTGCTACTACTAATTATTAACACTATTACTATTATTATAATTTATTTTATATATTAAATAAAGTACGAGTACAATTATAAATTGTAATTACTATAGTTATAAGTAAAGTATGAGGACCATTATAAATTATAATTTATTTTATATTAGAACTAAAACTTACATTTGATAATAACAGTCCGCGAGTAGCGTGGGCAGAAAACCAAGAGGACTCCGGGACTAGGGGTGTTCATGGGCAGGGTTGGGCAGGGTGACCCCCCTGCCCGGTGCCCTGCCTAGAAAAAGCATGGGCTGCATTTTGCAGCCCGATGCCCGGCCCTGCCTGGTAAAAGCCCTAACCATTTTGGGCTGGGCATGGGCGGGCTGGGCGTGTGCGGGCTGGGCATGCCTAAGTTGTGATGACATGCTCATGTTGTGGAAAAAATCAGCAATTATAAACTTCTAAAATAATATCATATTCATATGTCTTCAAGTGTTAAATAATATCTATAATCCACTAAAAATAAGGTAACAAAAAGATAATAATTAAAGTCTTGAAATTCATTGCATATAAAAAAATCTTGAAGTCTAAGTAGTTTATAATTACAACTTTACATCAATTTTCCAAATGTTGACAATGATGAAGTATCTAAAAATATAAAATAAATAATTATAATTTGTAATGTAATCATATTATGATTAATAAAGTTAAAATAATTAATATAGTTATAAATATTAAAAGATGCAACTTACGTACTTAACTACTTATATTTCTAAAATGACTCTTTAGTCATCAGTAACTATCATATTCTCCCTTCTAAGTGTAGCATCTGTGGAGAAAATAAAAAAAAAAGAATGCTCATGGGCAGGGCAGGGCAGGGCAACCCCCCTGCCCGGTGCCCAGCCCGAAAAAAGCATGGGCTATATTTTGCAGTCCGATGCCCAGCCCTGCCCTATATTTATCGGGCTGGGCAGGGCCATTTTTTTGCGGGCTCGGGTGGGCATACCGGGCCGCGGGTTTTATGAACACCCCTATCCGGGACCCATGAGATGTGATTTGTTTTTCTCGAAAGAAAGTTAAAATTCAAATGAATACCGTGAAATCGACTACGACCTATTAATTATTCGGAAATCGGAACACTGTATTTTTACAGCTAATTGTGTTATTTAAATTATAAATAATTCTGATTTAATTTGTTAATATATAACGCCGGAAGGGATGTGTTAATTATCATAATTGAAATTTATAAATACCTCCTTATATATATATATATATTAAATTAAGGGTCTACAATCTGGTCCGATAGGAGCCTAATTTTGACCTAATATATTTAGTAAAGAGTCCAAACTTTAAACTTATTCAGAGGCATTTAAAAGTAAACAGACTATACTTTTTAATTTAAAGCCTAATTTGAAAACCTACAAATTTGGCTTGATTATTTTTTAAAATTTATTTTATTAACATATATAAAATATACTACATACTAACAAAATAATTTTAAAATAAGTAAATTTTTATATATACTAAAAGCTTATATCTGTATATACTTTAGGGTAGAGGTATACAAGATACCTATAACCTAGTGAGTCTACCTGAACCAGCACAAAAAATGTTATGCCCAGCCCAATAAAAAATATAAAATGAACAATTTTGAGTAGGGCCAATATTCGGGCAGAGCTGGACATCGGGTAGGGGTTGTTGCCCTGCCTATTTAGCCCTACCCAGTTAGTTATATTTTTACATATTAAAATTTGTAGATTTCATTATTTCATATAAAACGAATATGATTGATACTGGTGACTAAAAGGTAATTTTATAAATATAAGTAGTCAAATAGGTAATTGCATCCTTTAAAATGTATAATTAAATTGATTTATTTATTTATTTATTAAACTTTGTTAACCGTCATATTTTTTTTTAGATGCTTCATCTTTGTCAATTTTAGGTAGATTGATGCAAAGTTATAATTGAAACTACTTAGACTTTAAGACTTTTTTTTATATGCAATAGATTTCAAATCTTTAATTACTATTTTTTATTACTTTATTCTTAGTTAGTTATAGATATTATTTAACTTTTGAAGATATATGAATATGGTATTATTTTAGAAGTTCATAATTATAGATTTTTTCCCATAATATGAGCAGGGTATCACAATTTGGGCATGCCCCAACCCGCCTATGCCCAACTCAAAATAGTTAGGGCTTTTATCGGGTAGAGTGGAGCATCGGGCTGTAATATGCAGCCTATACTTTTTTCGAACAGAGCACCGGGCATGGGTTTGTCTGCCCAGCCTTGCCCATGCACACCCCTACTTTAGGGTCTGTTTGGAAACAGGCAAAATCATAGTTTTAAAAGGGCTTATGGCCTAAACTTTAATTTGGATAAATTTTAAAACAAACAGTCATATTTGTTCAAACGGGCTTTTGGATCAAATCATAGTTTCAGATAAGCTGGTCAGAGTAGCTTTTGAAACAGTAAAAACCATTTCCAACTACTCAATTACTATTTTACCCTTACTTTTTCTTACACCCTCTCTCATCTATCATTTTCACTATCTCTTATCTCTCCTCTATTTTCTTCACCCTCTCTCATCTCTCCTCTATATTTTTTACCCTCTCTCATCTCTCATCTCTCATACATACCTTTTTTAGTAATTTTTCAATTACAAAACCCTTTTTTATAACTATCCAAACACTCATTTACCTAAAATTATTTTGTTCCCATAAACTCTCTTATAAAAGCTACTTTTCCATAAACTATCTAAAAACCCTTTTTTATAAGCCTTTTTCTAAAATTTTATCTAAACACACACTTAATCAACTTCAAAGCTTGTTTACAACTTTTTAAAGTATAATATATGATATTTTTTTAAAAAAACTACTATAAGTAAGCTTTTAAAAAAGACTGTAGGCTTGTTAGGTCTTTTATAGGTTTAAATTTGAGCCTAAAATAAATAGTAAACTTAGTTTTTAAATTTTTATTATAAATTTATGCCTGTTTAATTAAAATATCACCTATTTCTATTCCTATTTGGCATGTCTCTTTCTTAGGGTCTTAATAAAAGAATACATTATAAAAAAAAAAAAATAGCATACAATCATAAATTTGAGGGTAAAAAATAATAATAAATTTATGTTTTCACTTGTTACTAATATTTTGTTTAGATGAGAAGATAAGTTGAGAGGAAATAAAATAGCAAAGGATGAATAGAGAGAATAGAAAATTAATATTATCACCCTTCCTATTTAAATGAACAGGAGAAAATATAGAATAATAAATAAATAAATATTTATTTAATTAAAATATATTTATTAAAATATATTATATTTAAAATCAAATCAAATATTACAATAGAAAGATTATGTTAATATTAAAATCATCAAATATTCAGATTATTTGGTCAAAATTTTTTTCATATTATTATATCTTAAAACTAAATAATTTAATACAAATATTGTTTTAAGATATAAACTAAAAAATGAATAATTTTTTAAATATAAATGTAATAAAAGAAAATAAATAAAATTATATGATTAAAATTGGACGAAAGACTCGGGCAGTCACGTAAATGTCAACTTCCTCCCCAGATCTCTCCATGGTTTCCCCTCATTTTCCTTCCCCCTACGTTTTCTGCCCCATCCAAACCCAGTAAAACCCTCTCGTCTCCTCTCTTTTTATTTTTATTTTTTCTCTCCATATTAAATTTTGTAGTGATATTTTTTGAAAGTTAAATAATTTTGTTAAAATCTAAACATCTTCCTCTCTGCGGATCTGAGCAACCCTCTTTTTTGCTTCCAAATATGTCCCTAATACTTCTCAAAATTAACTTGAGAGTCCCCGTTCGGCGGCGGCAGGAGATCGTGCCAACGGATGAGCGCCAGTTATTTATTTTATTTATTGGCTAATGGGCGGTCAGGGTAGAAAGCTCCAATCCCAATTAACCAACCATATGACCATACCTTTGCCGATAGGTGGCTAGAAAATCCACCAAAAACAAAAGTCGGTAGCAAGAACTAAAGGGACAGAAAAGAATGGGGTTTGTGATCAAAATATTTCAATCAATGAGCATTGGGTGAAAAATATACTAACTCTACTTTTAAATATAAAAGTTAAATAAAAAAATTATTTTAATTTTAATTATAAAATTATAATATATTTTATTTTTTAAGATTATAATTTTTTCTCTAAAATATTTTTATATAATTATACATATAATAAATATTTTTATTAATAATAGTTCAAATACACATAATTAAATAAATTATTTTAAAAAAATTAATACATAATTATTATAGATAATTAATTTAACTAATTTTTTTAATCTATCGAAATTAATTAAGTAGATTTTATATTATGAATTATAAGTAGTATATTATTTTATTTGTAAATAAAATTTTAAATAATATGGTTGTTTACAAAACTTATATTTGATATCAGATTAATTAACTTAATATTATTAATATCAGTAATTAATAATAATGCTTCATTAAGTTATATCAGCACGATTTAAATTAAATACTTGACCTCTATCTATATTTTACCCATGTCAACCTTGTATGGTGATACTTCCTAAAGTTTTATTTTTTTGCCATAGTACTTCCTAGAGTTTAAATTAAAACGTGAAGGTATATTCGTTGAGGTTGAAAATGGAATTGGATTGGATTGGGGGAGGAAAGATGGAAAGGGATGGGGGACACGTGGTGGTTAAGGGCCAACCGTATACAGCTGGTGGGCGTGAGGGTGAGGGTCACGCGATGCCCGTTTTCGATGGGAGAGCGGCACAGCACATCAAGAGCCCTCCAGCTCACGTGGTGTGCCATGCACCTGTCCCCTCCCCGGGCCCTTCGCTCTTCTCCATATCAACGACACATCTTCGTCTCAACACCCGATTGTCATGATACACTCCAAAAGTGTTTTTTGTAGTTCAACATATAAGCCACTAGAACTAGTTGGATCATTAATTCTGTTTTTTTTAAATGCCCTGTATTAATTTCATAATAATGGACAAGCCCGTTATTTACAAAAAAAAAACAATAATCTTAACCATTATTTCAACTAAAAAAATTGTGTTTTGTTGCAAATTTAATTAGCTCAGTAAACTTTAAATTCAGGTCGAACTCATAATCACGCTCAATAAAACTTTAAAGGAGGCGTCTCACCTCATTTGGACTACAAATTTAATTAGCTCCACAAACTTTAACTAATTTATTGATCTACGTGAAACATGCATAAGTGGCTTATATATGAGATGGAGGCAATAGTCAATATGCAGAAGTTTGAGTTGCCTAAAGAAAAACGATTTTTTTTTTATAAAAATTTTTAAAAAGAGGTTAGGCTCACATATAATCTAAAAGTAGGGTAAAATCTCTTTTTTTTTAAATGATATTAATATCAGACAGGACGAATTGTCTATTATCTTCATACATAAACTTAGGCACACAAGAGTTATGATGCTTCCCTAAGCGTCGTAACTGGAATCACAATAAAATAATATTTCTTAAAGATTGAGTATACTCTAAATAATTATATATCTTATTTTTTTATAAGCTCAATGGTAGAAAAATGAATTTTTGAATTGGGGAACATCCCCACACACACAAAAAAAAAACTTTTGCATTGAACGTCACGTCACGGGCTTACGAATTTGGGCTCCCAAGACAAGTAAGGAGTCCCAAAACTCTCAGTCCGTGAACTGCTGCCCAACCTATACTTCAATCGGCCTAAATGGGTACTACACCATCGCCGTCTCCTCCGTCAATGGCGTTTTAGTTTTCTTTCTTCTTCTTCTTTTTTTCTGTTATAATTTTTTATTTTTAAATTTACACATAATCTAAAAGCAGGACAAAATATCCCTTCTTAATAAATAATACTAATATTAAATAGAATGAACTATTAATTAATTTCAAGCTTAAACTTAAATAAAATAATACTTAAATTTGACCCAATCAAATAACTATATATATAAATAAATAAATAAATTTTGTTGGATATATAATAGGGCAAAAATATATCTAACACACCAAACTAATTTTAGAGGAATAATTAACATCTAATATATTTAAGGGTATAATCATAACCCCAAACTAATTTTAAAAGTACAATTAATACTTTAAAATATTTAAACTATTATAATTTTACCTTTTGCTAATAAAAATATAAATTTTCATTCGATACATGCTACATAAACTTTTTATTTCGATATATTATTGTTTAAAAGGTCACATGTGTAATATTATTTTAATAAATCATACTAAATAAACTATAAAATTTTCTAATCTTCACATATGAATTCTATCTAATATTAATTTTAGAGTTTATTTATTACTTTTTTTTTTAAATAATATGACACATGTATATTTTGAATAATAATAATATGTTGAAATAAAAAATTTACACGATATAGATCGTATATAAATTTATATTTTTATTAATAAAAAAATAAAATTGTATCAATTTAAATATTTTAAAATATTGATCGTATCTCTAAAATTAATTTAAAAATATTAATTATATTATTAAATATTTTAAAATATTAATTACTTATTTAAAATTAATTTAAGATATTAAATATAATTTTACCCTATATAATATACAGATTCTATGAAAACCTGTGACTTACGTGTGCGTAGAAATTTTATAAAAAGTAAAAAGTCACCTTGTTTGGTTATAATATTTTTAAAATATTATTATTTAGTGATTTTCATATTAATAATATATCTGCATATATGCATTCATAAGAAAATAATTTATCATTCCTTATTTTTAAATTCTATTCTATCTCCATGTATTTTCATATTTTTTAAATAATAATTTATTTTTTTACCATTTTCAAAAATTTAAACAAACATAGATAAATTTCATAAAAGCAATTTTTAGAAAATAAATTATTTTTTATGAGAAAAAACTTAAAGAAACACGCATCAACCTACTTTATATTCTTAATTTTATTATATTATTTTTTATTAAATTTAATTATTCTTTTATATATCCCTTCTTTTTCATTTTTATATTTATTATATTATTTTTTTATTATTTAATTTTTCATGTTCTATTATATTCATCATATAAAATTTATAATTTTCTTCTAATTGATAAATATTTTGATTAAAATTCTTATCTAATTTATCTTTATATGTATTCTCTATATTTTTTAATTTATAAATTTTTATTTTTATATTTTTTATATCACTATATATTGATTCTTTAAATTATAAAAGTTATAATTTATATTTAAATGTTTGTTATAATATTTTTATCAATTTTTAATTTTTTACATTATGTTCTTATATATCATATTTACCCACAATTATAATATCTATATTTTTTTTTATCTTTTACTATAATTAATTTTCTTTTTCTCTTTCTTAAAATATCTCTTTATGTTTAAATTTTTTATACTTTTTTGGATAGTTTTTAATATGTATTTTTGTCTAAATTTTCCTTTCCTTTTCTTCTTTATTTTTTCTGTTTTACATCCCAAGTTATTTCCAATTCTCTACATCTTAATATTATTTTATTAATTTTATATTTCTCCAAACCTATTTACATTTATTTAATAAATAATTTCTCAAATAATTTTCTCTTCTTCTTTCTTGTAATATCTAAAAATGACATTAAACCTATTCTTGTTCCAAAAGTTAGATTATAATCCTGATATAAATTTTAGTAATTTTTTATAAAATAAATATAAGTAAAATTTTTGCAATTCATATTTTTTATTCTAGCTTCATAATAATATTTTTTAAATTCACACATATATTGATTTAAATATTTTAGATCTAAAGTACATATTTTTTATTTTATGTAATTTTTCTATAATTTTTTTAATTTTTGTTTCTTCATTTAATGTCGCACTTCTTCCTCCAAATTTATTTCTTAATATTTTTTTTTCATATTTTCTTATTAAAATGTATAAAAAAATTCTATTATTATTAGATTGATTTACCTGTCTTACATTTTCTCTAAATTCATAAGTTTTACTTTTTCACCAATTATTTACATTTCTTACAAAACTTGATTATACTATTAAACTAACCATATTTAATTACTTATATATCTCTTCTTATTTATGCTATTAATTATGCTTTACTCAATTTTTCTAATTTTGTTATTATCTAAATTATAATCTAAATCTAACTATATTATTGTATTAAGTATATTCTTAGTTTTATATTATTCTAAAGGTATAGGTGTAAATCATAATTTATTTAATATTTTAAAAGTTGTTTGAAAAGGTATTTCAATATTTGTTAACAGTTTTTTATGATATAAATTACTCTATACTTCTACTTTCATTTGATTTCCTTCATTAGTTCTTATAGTATTTGTTTAAGCTTAATTTCTAGGTTCAGTTATATGACTTCAATATTTCTACTTCTTTCATATTTATTTCTCTTAAATCTTCAAAAAAATTTGTCCTTGTTACATTTACAAATTCTCTTCTTATATCTTTCAAATGTTCTTCTTCTTGTCTCATTATCTATTCTATCTATTCATCATTTAATTATAAAGCATTCATCATATTTATTATAATATCTTTTTCTTTCTTTTCTTTTTATACTTAAGGTTTTAATATTTCTAATAAATAATTAATTTCTAATCACATATTACATGATATTTCTGTAATTCTATTACTTTCATTTTTATCTAATTTTTTTGCTATGTTATAAGTGTTTCACTTCTTTCTCTTTTTTTTTTCTGTAAATATTTTTTTAATTTCTTCATAAATAGTCCATATATTTTTATTTAATACTTTTTATCTTTTTTTAATTACTTCGATTAAAATTTTTGTGTCTGTTTAACATTTTTATCTAAAGTTTATTTTTTTTATCTTACTCTAATTTATCTCATATTATTCTATCTGGTATAATATCCTTAGCATATTATTTTTTTTTATGATTTCTAATTTATTTTCAATTCTTGATGCTTTCATTATTTGATTTATATTTCTTTTTTATATATTCTAATTCATTTGTATTGTTTATAATTGATTTTCTTATATCATATAACTTTTGTTCTAATGATTTTGATAGATCTATCTATCTATCTATCTTATATTTTTGTTGTTATTTATCTATAATATATATTTTTTTATTTTGATAATTTTTCTATTCATTCTTCTAAACTATAAACTTATAATAAATCTTTTATATTTCTATTTACATAAAATCCTAATTATTTCATTAAATATATATTAACTCAATTTATTTGATCAAACGTATAATCTCCATCTCCTCCTATAATAAAAAATGTTAAAATACAGTATGGTTCTATATCATTTTCATTAAAAGATATATAAGAATTTTTTAATAATTTATTAGATTTAATTCCATATATCATTCGCTCCATTACTCCTATTACATTCATTCTAAAATATCCTTTAATTTTTGTTTTAATTTTTTTATTAATTCTTGAATACTATTTATAATTAAAAAATCTAAATTTTCTAATTTACTAAAAATCTTTTTAGCTTTTTTTAAAATTTCAATATCTCTTTTTAATTTTCTTATTCTAATCTAGGCATATAACTCAAACAAATCAAAATACAATAAACAGAATATAAACTGAAATCAATATAAAAACTAATGATTAAGGTTTAATATTATTTATTTCATCCAGCTCTAATCCCATAATTCTTGGCTATATATATATATATGCGTGTGTTTATATTTGTATGTTAAATTATAGCTTACCTTTTGACCAAGAATACGTAACCGGGCAAAAAAGTCAAAAAAAAAAAACCCGCTTAGGTATAAATGACTCCCACTGGCTTTGAGAAAACCCTCAGCGTTGTCCCACTTTCGTAGCCGTCACTGCTGTGCCGACGAGGTGCTGGCAGCAGAGGCGGCAAGCTCTTGTCATCGTAGCCGCGCAGTTTCATCTCTTGTCTGCAAGTCTCGTTCGGTAGGACTTCTTCCACAACGCTACCGTACGAGGGATCATCTTTTCTTCAGCAATTGCGTTTTCTCGTATGATTCACTGATTAAATATTGCATCGTATGAATTCTGACGGTTTGACGTGGCGACTGTGATTATGTTGCTCGTTTTTCTAGAAGTTAAGACATACGCATATATGTATTTTCATGCATCCACACATGTATCAATACACAAGTTTTTGTTTTGGTATGGGGGCAAGCTAAAATCGGGATATAGAGTTGAAAGGGTTGGGGAGGGGTCGAATATTATACCTGTGCTGTCGATTTTAATTTATTAGCTAGGCTTTTAATCCGTTTAAACGAGTATTATTTTACTCACAAAAATTGTAATGGCTTTGTGAGTTAAGGATTGTAATTCGTTTTAACGAGTATTATTTTAATTCGTTTAAACGAGTATTATTTTACTCAATTTGTAATGGATTGAGGAGTCGTGGTAAAAAAAAAAATTGACCCAATGAATCAAATCGTTCTTTGATTTTCTCGATTAACGTGAAACATTTTAATTTAGTTGGTTGAGTATTTCGCGTTTTATCACGTAGAAATTTACCCCAGTGGGAAAAAATGTGTCGGGGAGAGGAATATTGTTTTGCTGAACTCTGGGTTCTTCAACTTGTAGGTGTAGTTGAAATTGTTCTTCGCGGCCCGACCTTACTGGTGAAAGAGACTCAGTGGAGCCTCTGATAAAGACCATGGGAAGGGAACTGGCAAGTGAGAAGGTGGAGCTTCACGAGCTGGAGAATGATGATTTCAGTGATTTGGAGTTAATTTACCATGTCAGAGATGCTCTTATTTCAGTCCAACTGGTATGGTTTATCAAAGCTGAAATTCCTATCTACTGTAAATTCCAAGACCTTGATCAATGGCTACATAATCAATGCAGAGGACCTAAGAAAAAAAGCTTCTGGTTTATTTATTTCCTCTTGTTAAATAAAGCTATTATCGATATTGATTGCTTCTTTATGTTTTAAATAATAATGGTTAGTTAATAAAATTAGTTGGCTTCTTTTCGCTCAGGGTAATAGGGATAATTATGATGAGCTTGTTGGACATTTGCACCCTAAGCAGCGTCCTACTGCTGATCAGGTTGCTCTCCTTGTGGTAGGTTCTGGCTTGCAGCTCATGTTACGATGGTTTTCTCATATTTTAATGGGTTTCTTTGCGGGCTCTTCTGACCAACTTATTTTTATGTTTTTAGACAACTTTAAAAGCACTCTCTGGAGCTGTATCCTATATAGATATTGTCCACCATGAGGCTCTTATTTTTGCTGTAAGCTTTTATTGATCTTATTTATTTCCTCGGCTCTTCATAGTCTGTGATTTTATCCGAACTTATTCCTGCATAAATGTTACAATTTGGTTATGATTTATACTAATGAAATAATTTATTCAGGTATCTAGGCTGAGTATGTGGAACTATGGAACTGATGTTATGGATGCATTGCTTGAATTGATCGTATCCTTGGTAAATGGTTCAATGCACCCACCCTATAATTTCTTCCGTAGAACCATTTTTGTAAGCCTTTTACTAAAGCTTCCCATATTTTCATTATTGCAGGCTGCCTCGAATGGAAAATATGTTGATTTGTGTTTGGACATGCTTGTGAGGAATTTTGTGCCACCTTTTTACTTCAAAGAAATGCTGAAACAGCCGCGTGGTATTACTAGAAAATATGAAGTTTTGTCTCGCGTGCATGCGGCATTGAAAGATATAGCTGATTTGGTGCCTCTTGCCCCAATGCGACTATCTCCAATAGTTGTTCAGAGGATGCCAAATGTTTTCAGTAAGGAACATGTGAGTCTAATTTAGACTTGATTTCTCAAATGATGATATCATAACAGATTGAAAAGCACTTTTTTGAATCGTGACTGGCAAAACGTATTCAATTGTGAGCTTCCAGCAAATAATAATATTTAATGACATCCTTGCAATCTTCAATTTACTCTTTGATTCATATCACTGACTTGGCGAACCGTTGTGAACTTTACAATTTTTTAGCACTTCCAACACAAAGTCCAAACAATTTATTTGAGCTAGATAGTAATCTGCTTAAATTAGTATATTGTGTTTCATGTGTTGGTTTATCAGCAAGCTTGATTTCAGTTTGCACTCTACCTGTTTTGATCTCCATTATTCATATTCATCTGAAGAATTTGAATTGGATTTTGGATGTAAATAGATCTTAACTAAACTATTACTTGCTGTAGAGGAAAACAAATGTAAATAGATCACAGTTTGAACATTTGTTTAGACATGTATTACAGGTCAAATCTAGTTTCAGTTTTAACTTTCTGTTATATTGATATTTCCGTCAATATTTTTCAGTATCACAATCATGCTTGTATCTTTTTTATACGTCATAGAACTATTTTGCATGAAAGTAAATGTTACAGTTATTATCGTTCCTAGCAAATAAGTCCTATGTTGATTGTAGGAGATGGTCATGTATGTGGAGAATATGTTAAGGCTGGATAGTGGTGCAATTGGTGAGATTGTTGGTGTGACAATGCTTCCTGCACTGGTGGATAGGATGATAGAGTTGGATGTAAGTTGGTGGTGCCTTCCCTGAACTATTTGGTCAAAGGAAAGTGGAGCCATTTAGTCACTAACTTTTCAAATTTATCATATCTTGTATAGGTGGAGATTGGGTGGGACGGTAACTTACAAGATGAAGCTAAAGACATATTTGATATGGAGTTGGAAGATGTTGCTGAACCTGGAGATGACCATGAAAATGATGATATGGTAAGATGCGCAGAATTTGATGATATGTACCTCATTTATGATACAATGTTTTGTTGAAATTTTGAATATGCATTGATTAAAGCTAAGCTGGGTTTCAATCTGTGTCTTAGCTTAACAAAGAAACAATCCAACTTGATAATTGAAGTTTGTTTTTTTGGAGGGAAATTTCTTGCTCCCATGCTCATCTCAACTTGTGTCAAATCTTATATGTTGCAAAAAAAAGTAACTTCGTTGCAAAAAGTTGTATACCCGAATGAAGCAAGGCTGTAAAATAAGAAAAATGCTGTAAATAAGCTATATAAACAGAAATGTATGTAAGTTTGGAATAATGTTTGATTTAGAATTTTCTAGTCACAACAAGCAACAAATTCACTGATTATCTTTATCAACCATAATAATAAGTCATAACTCAGCAATAATGTTTGATTTATTATAAAGTTAAGTTGTTAACTTTGCGATTCAAAAGACATATATGGCAGCCAAGTCAGTAACTAATATAATTTTAAATTAAGAATAACCATATTCTTAATTCCCTTCTGCCTTGTCAATTGGTTGAACAGTGATATATATTTTGTTGGATTGAAATAAATTTATCTCCCATGTTTTGGTATCACATATACGTCCTTGTCTTGGAGAATGTGCTAATTATGTATACATGTCAATTCATGGTTATTGGGTTTTTGTTTTTGCAGCTTTCAAAAGGGTCCTTGCGTCGGAAATGTCTACAAGGGAACTTAGTAGCTGAAAAGTTAGATAGTCTGATGGTGCTGACTTTTGAGCACCTTGAATCCTGTCAAAGCAGTGGCCGTTTGGCTCAGGTATTCCCCATATGTATTCTTGATTTTTTTTCGTTTTAACTAATTTATGCATACATATGTTTTGTAATTGATTGGTTATGTGTCGGCCAAATTCTGTGTAGGTTTTCGATGTTCTTTTGATGTCATTTCAGAAAACTGTATTAAATGCATATAAGTCAAAATTTACCCAGGTACCACATTCACTTTTATTTCTTAATTTCCTCTATTTCTAATTTGCTTGTGCTGTGCTATTTTATGTCAAATATTTGTTTGTGCCAACTTTGAAAAATGTGTTAATATTAATTCTGCAGTTTGTGATGTTCTATGCCTGTGCTCTGGATCCTGGAGAATGTGGAGCGAAATTTGCTATGGTGCTTGCAGATATGTTTATTAGTGAAGTTAATCCCCCTATAACTAGGTAGCATTTATTTCTTGTTCTGTGTTTTGGAGTTTAATGCTCAGACCCACCTCCTTCACACAATCATGTGAGGAATCAAGGAGGCCCAATGGGACTCTTGTTCGGCCCTCAGCTGGGCCTCCCCTTTTATTATATTTAATGAATCTTCAATTCTACATTATTAGTCAGTGTCTGCTGTCAGCTCTTGTTTCGTCCTTTCATTATTTTGCTCTACTGCATAATGGGTTGGCATTATAAAATGCCTTCTATAGGACCTAAGTTTAATGTGTCTGAAAAAAGGCCCTGCACTTGATTTTGTTAACAAAAATGAATTTCCTAGTAAGCTGCAAGAAGGTGCAGCAGCTTATTGTTCAAGCACAGTTTATGATATCTTATTGTATTTGTTTCAGGATGAGTGCTGTTGCTTATCTCGCAAGTTATTTGTCTCGTGCAAAGTTTCTTTCAGCTGCACTGTTTACTAACATCTTAAAGAGGTTTGAGACTATCGTTGAATTGATCATACATGATCAAATTGATATATCTATTCTATATTACATAAAATATGGAGATGGATGTGTTTGATGTGATCATTATTTTGTGTCAGGTTAGTAAGTTGGTGTTATGAGTATACCATGTTGCAGGATGTTCACATGAACCCATTGGCGCATCAAGTATTTTACTCGGGTTGCCAGGTGATTCAGTTGATTCTTGAGTCTCAATCTCTTCTTTTCTTGGGTAGTAGTTGGGGAAGATGGGCCCGCAGATGTGATGTCTCAATTTCATTTATAGTCCCCGTGTGTATGTGTCCGATTCCAACAGTTTAGTTCTGCCTTAATATTGCAGAAGATATTCAATCATTTGATAATTGATATATATTGATGTAATGTGAAGTATTTGCTACTAACACAGAAATATTAAATGAATATTAACGATGGCTCAGGTTGAAGAAGCATACATATTTTTGCATTGAGTTTTTTTTGGTTAATTATGGCTCATTGTTGTTTTCCTCCATGCAGGCTATCATGTACATGCTATGCTTCCGCATGAGATCGTTGATGGATGTTCCACGGCTAAAACTTCAACTTCTCAATATGCCCATAGAGCCAATACTGAAACATAAATTGAGCCCCTTGACCGTAAGAAATTCGTCATACATTTTTGTCATGGTTTGTAGAGTGCATATCATATATAACTGATTTTTCTTAATTTTTTTAAAAAACTTCATCTTGATATTCTCCTGACTTATGAGATGATTTTTTTTCTTTCGGTTTTCTCTTATAAAACTATATGCAGCTTGTTTATTGTAATATATAAGCCTGATATAATTGTTTTGAGCAGGTATGTTTGCCTACTGTTATAGAGGAATTTCTTCGGCAAGCAAAGGCTGCTCATCTCTTCACTACATCAGAGTCATTTGTTTTCAATGATGTTCTCGAATCTGATCTTTCCAGGGCTTTTGGTGGGATGGATAGATTAGACATGTTCTTCCCATTTGATCCGTGTTTGCTGAAGAAAAGTGATGGGTAAGAGATCTTAGGTTTCTAGTAAAGTGAGCGATTTGTGTGAACTAACACCATATTTTGCGTTCTCCCATTTTTAGATACATACAAAAATATTTCATCTACTGGTCAATGGTGAGAACGACCTATGATAGCGATGATAATAGTGATGAAGGCAGTGGCAGTGAGAGTGAAGATGATGATGCAATGATGATGGGGAGCTATGCAGAAAAAGGTCTTCATATTGAATCGGTCTTGAGCAGAATGTCCATCACGCCCAAGAATTCTTTGAAATATGGGAATGAGCGGATGCCCTCAAGAATCAGGCCATCCACTAGTCCAGAGTCATTGTGATGATGATGCACGTGCTTGTTTCTACGTAGGTTTAGCCTGCCAGTCTGCGACTATCTCAAGATCGTTGGCGCATTGGTAAGATGGATTTTGACCGTTTTGCGTGTTGCAATTTTCCAGGACGAATGCAATCATGTAATTTGTATCATAGTTTCCCCTCGCTAATATTAAAACACAAGTTAATGTAAGAAATCAGCCCTTCCAAGATTCTTCAATCAATCCTCTATTCTGTGCATAATCGTTATGAATTATTTGTCGGTTGTGAGGACTAATCTTCAGAATATTGAAGTATTAGCTAAATTTCTTCGTAGATAAGGATGGGAACTGATATTTTAACATATTACTCGAGGGACAAGAGATTGTACAACATAGGCTAAATTAACTTTAATTTTTATCTATTTGTCAATAACGAAATGGACGTCAAATTTTTAAATATTTAAAATAAAAATTGCGGTCTTCGCAAAAGATTAATATTTATATTAAAAATTGTTAAACATGTCATATGTATTGTGCATTTGGAAACTTTTACATATTGTTTTGATAGTGTTTGGTAGGGGAGAGGAGGGGTAAATCGAAAAAATGGTGGGGAGAAGAGATTAAATTTTTAATGTTTTTAAAAATATTTTCTCTCAAAGTAGGATAAAATTAGAAAATTGAGTTGAAGAGAAAGCTCCTGACCTCCCTTACCCTTCAACAAAACAAAGATCAGAACTTCCCCTATTGAACCAAACGAAGCCTTAGGTCATGTGGGGGGAGTGTAGGGTGAACAACAAAAAAGTTCAAATTCATGAACCGTCATTTTCTTGAAACCCAAGCCAAGCGCATGCAATTGTAAATTGCGTGAGAAATTATTTCCGTGATCCATATAATTCATCTCATTTAATAGGTTAAAATTTAATGATGATATTATCGTTATCTTGATATTTTAGTCTATGCAATAACCACAAACTTAACTCACTAAACTGAAGTTTGAAACACTCGAATGATTTACGAGAGAACATTGTTTTCTTCTCAGCCTTCAGTTCTTTATTTTTGTATAAACTCAATTAAAACCCTTTTTTCCCCCTTATAATGACCAAGAAACCTAAGCCACTCTGTGACTGCCACTTGTGGGAGGAGCCGAGACTAAATCAATAACAGAACAAGCTGCGAGAAAAGATGTAGCTCAGGGGGACTCTTTTTTATTAAGAGTGGTCCCACCAGCTTAAGCTTTTCACTTTTTCAGGTACTCTTTTTCTTTCTACGAAAAAATTTAATATAAAAAAAATAAATCTCGTACCTGCTAATTTGGGCAATGTAGTATTTTTGAATTTGCTTGTCCTTTCAAGCAATACTAGCAATTTTCAAATCAAATAATCAAATCGCAGATAGTGTGATTAACGATACTTTTTTCCAACAAAAAAAGAAAGAGGAGGACTTGCCCTATATACGATTTCAGACTATACAACTGTACAAGGTTAATGATGAAGTTTGCAATCTGGCAGTGGCACCACAATTAGTTGTGCTAATTAGCTCAAAAGTGAAAAGGCTTTCACAAAACCTGTCAGCCATGAGCTCCAACGGAAGCCAGTACGTTCATAAAACGCTTGGAATGCTGCGTAGATGAACCTATAGACAAGAATTAAAACTAAATAAATTTCATGGAAATTATCAGCCAAAACACGAAAACAACTCCCCCGGCCATACTTACCTTAGCATTAGGAGGTCCCTTTCTCAATCTTTTGAAAGCACGCGGTTTTAAAACTCCACAGTCGATCCACCTTTCATCTGCTGAAAGCAATCATCAGAAATCAAAACAAACCAGCACCGCTTACATGACACATTGGATACCAAGGAATCTCTACAAACATTAGATCATGTCATGTCGCCCAGAAATATTCAAATAAGGGTTTGTGTTTGCGTGTGGCTAAAGCCATGGAGTTACAGTACATATACATAAATAGAGATCAAGAATCCATGTTATGCACAGTCCTTGAGTTTCAAATTTAGATAACACAATTGCTTTATTCCCTTATTTTATTCCTTCATTTCCATTCAACTACAGCCTAAGTTTCAACATCAAATAGTCTTTCACGAAGCGGCTTATCAACTATCCTGTAGCCTTAGAAAGATTCATAGCATCCACCTTGTCATTGCAATGACAATCTTCCCGCATGCTATCATATCCGGACAGCTTTGTCGAAACATTAACACCGTGCTCCATTTTTTGTTCTGCAGCTGCACACAGTACTTTGAAGGGCCCCATTATGAGAACCTGGTAGAACAAGAACTTGATATTATGATACAGATGGTAAACCAAAAAAAGCGTTTTTCTAAACTGCAGTATCAAAAGTAGTAAATGGTAACGCAAAAAACAAATATATGATCACGAACAACATTTCTCACATCTAGGGTTCTTTTTATTGCTGTATCTTAGGAAGTTCTATTTTAGTGCTACTTTCTTTTTATCCTCAATGGTTGTGTTTTAATTTTGGATCCCTTTTTAGTCAACATTTGAGTAGTAGGATTGTAATTATCCCTCCCATATGTTCTGGGATTTCTCCATAATGGATCTGGTTTTAATCAAAAGGTCAATAATGCTTTAAATTAAATACCCTCAAGTACTAATTAAAAAGGATAAATTATGTTTTAACACTAACATAATCTGACGCCCAAACATTTACTGTATGTTTGGCATATCGAGACAGTTTTAATGGAATAGAAAGTGGACATGGAAGAGGGAATGGAGTGGAAGATATATATATAAGTAATGTTTGGTACGAATGACAAAGAAAAGGGAAGAATTTTTCAAATCATGTTAGGTATGATGGAAACAGGAGAGCAATAGAGATAAATAACATAAAAAGTCCTAAATAAACCTAATAATAAATGCCTATCACATGGTCAAGGTAAATAGGTGGGGCCAAGGGAGACTTTTAACATGCACTCCCAAGTATACAGTTGAATTCCATCAACTTACAAACGGAATGAAAATGAGAAAAGTATATTCCGAATGGAACAAGGAAAGGAAAGCCTTTCAAGTGGACCCCATAAGTACCACAGAACGAGTAGAAATCCCCTCCTCCACATAAACAAGTTAAAGAGACTAGGCTTGTATGGATCTGTTCTTGGTGGTTAGGTGGGAAAAATTAACAGAAGTGTCACAATGAACATTTAGAAATCCTGTTCCAAAAACATATGCATTGAAACAAGTATGCAATAAAATGTGGCTCATTTTCCCAATTTAAACCTACAATAAAATGCTGAAATCCAATAATAAACTTATGGCTCATCCAAAATTTGATTTTGAGTAACAGCTAGTGCTACTTAATTCAATGGTATGAAACAAACTTCAATAAAGAAGTCAACTTATAAACAATATTTAAGGCACAAGGAATAACCAGAATCAAGCAAAGATATAGTTATGACAGAATTCAACAACGTAAGTTATATACCAAATTAAGTGAATTGAAATGATTGTTCAAGTATTCATCTACTTTTCTACCGAGCCACAACTCTAGAAGTGCATATGATTCACAGTCATGGAATCCTTGCTCAGACACGACCATCCCATCATTCTGTGCCATGGAAGATGCAATAATAACAAAAGGTCAGTGGTTGTGATGTTGTCTTGCAACAGAAAAAACAGCTAACTATTGAATAAACATTTTATAAAAAAAAAAAAAGAGAAATAAATGGGCCATACAAAAATTATTGAAAACTAAGCAGCTTCAATCATCATGATTGAGGCTAATAACATGGATAATAATTTGGCATCTTGAAAGCACACATAATTGAAGTCACAAAAACTAATCACATTCTATGAACAAAGCATCAAAGCACACGTTGAAACTGCTTTGCTTTTACAGGTTAGGGACCATTCCAAACAATATAACATTAGAGGATAATGAAATTAGAAATACTCCCTCTATTTTTTAATATAAGATTCAGTTGACTAATTTAGAGAGGTTAAGGAAACTAAATAAATAACTTAATTATAACATATATTAAGTATCATTAGTTTATATATCAACTTATAAATCGGGTAAATTAGTTTAAAGAAAAACGATAAATATAAATACTTTAAATTAATTTATTTATCATGCCACCAACTCTCTTGTAAGCCTATAAAAATTAGAGGAAAATGAGTTTAGTTCATACAAACAACATACAACACGCACAAGTGATTCCGAATGAAAAGAATACACAGAAATTATATGAATGTCAAATGGGGCATTAGCAGGCATTTGGCATGTTAGCATTTTTACATCGGTGTTGTGTACCCCCACATCTGGTATGGCTGCAGATGCCTTCACCATGGCAATGCCGGGCTCTAGTGCTATACAGATATCACTAATCTCAGACATTTTTGGTGAAATTTTGAATTATTTTAATAGTCATAACACAGAAAAACCTGCCACATCCTTTTTTGTTCAAATGATAACATTGTAGCAAAAGCCCATAAATGGTTTAGCCTACAGCACGGACCAACTCCTCACTTCAATTAAGCGACCATGCCAATACAAAAATATCCCGCAGTTTGCCTGCTCCCATTCTAATTGACTGAATCCCAGAATCAAGTGAACATGCTTTCCCAGGAAACAATCAGTTTCAACGACGGTTTTAGTAAGAAAAATTCCTAGAGGACGACTTCTAACCTGTGCATAGTTCAAGGAAGTTGTTAGAATGAAACTCAGCATGTTCAAAGAACATTTTCTCTTTGGATCATGCAATAACTCACTTCATCCTCGAAGGAAAACAAAAATGTAATTACCAGTGAATGTTGAACACTTATTTTCATCCGTGGAACTAAGAAGATAACTTCTAGATAAGATCGAAGTGAATAATCCAATGGAACCTAAAACAAAGTAACATGAAATAAGCAACATATTTTTCCAATGTTTTGGAAACCAAATCAATCATTGAACTAGAATTAGGAAAAGTTCACAATTTCATGATCCAACTGTAGTTGAACCAAGGTTGAATTATTTTTTTATACGTATATAAATATATTTTAAAATTAAATCAATGCAAACATTGTCAAATAACATTTAGAAAATTATACATATTTAAAAGCACACAGATCAGTTAAATTATTATTTGACAACAAATCTATGTAAAGTTATTTTGGTAGTATCCTTCAACAACATAAATCTCAAATACCAAAGCTCAATTATATATAACTTCTCTAAAGCGTAGATAGCCTTCCTGACTTTTAAAACTTTACAATGAAACCCCTAAACTTTAACATTTCTATGAATAATTCCCCTTCATTTAAGTTTAGGGGAGTTTTATATGATTTATCCTAACTGAGTTAGACAAAAAGATCAAAAGTCAGTTTTAATGATTTTTTTTTGTTGCCCACCCGGTTCACCGGAGCTTTGCCTCAACTACATCCGGATCCGACCCGCGTCGCGCACTTGGCTATAGTGGGTGAATCTCCCAACGGGGATTTTCTGCATTCGTCAAGGCTCGAACTCGAGACCTCGCTTAAGCGATACCAAGCCGCTTACCATTTGGACCAACCCCCGTTGGTAGTTTTAATGAAATTTTACTTGTTCAACCTATGGCCAATTCACCAGTTTCCAAATTTAGCTGGCCAGCCCATTTTATATCCACGATATTTTTAACAAACAACCTCTTTGGAGTTAACCATATATTAAAAGAAAAAAAAAGAAAGAAAGAAAACCCAACCTTAACACTGACTTGGCCTGTGCGAGAACGGATCCTTCTAGATTGGATGAAAATGTCACCTTGGTGGGAAGAGCTGCTACCTTTTAATCCATCATACCATTGCAGACAATAATTTGATCCCCATTTATCCAGGTTCCATACGTAAATTTGTGTTCCTGTGCCACCATAAAACAATGATGCCTTTCCACCAATAAGATACTTATCAAATGGAGAAAATTCCTTAATGGCTTTCAAATTGCCCTTTGCAGCAGCTTCAGACTGAACACTTGTATCCACTTCCATGCACTGTCCTTGTCGGCGATAGCAAACTACGGGGATCTCAACATTCTAAAAGCAAAGAGTGAACAGAATTAAAAGTAAAAATTATTTAACACAAACAAATAAATTCAATCCAACAGCTTAAAGTTATTCTAGTAACACGTCGTAAACAAGATTTTTTTTTTGTTAAACACAATTTAACCTCTCTGGAAATTTTCCAAGGAAAAAGAATGGTAAGTGTTAGAAGGTTGAATTAGTTAGGTGGTTAGTGTTAATCACTAGTGTTTTGACCCGAAAACTCTATATAAAGGGTTCTAGCATATAGGTTTGAGTGTGAGATTATGTAATCTTCACCATAGTGAAGGAGAGGGTAACTTGGGTCTCTCCTCAAAGTTTCCAAGTGGGGTTAGTTTATCTCCCTCAAGTGAGGGTAGATTAGTGTGTAACCCAAGTGGGTTACTATGATTGTATGAGTATGTTTCTCATGAATAATACATATGATTCTTCATCTTTCTTCTCATTATTTCTCTCTAATAAAGTTAACATGGTATCAAAGCTATCATCCTTGGGACAGAAATGTTGAAGCAATGCCCTTTCAATACTTCCTTCAACTTTTATAAGAAGATGGCAACATCACACTTTTGGTTCTTAAAATCTTTCAATATTAAAAGGTTCTTGAATGAATTCTTTGTGCAAGTTTGAATTAATGGCACCATGTTCTTGGATGATTCTTGATCTTGAGCACTCCATTCTTCATCTCAGCTTGGAGTTGGAGGTTGAAGAAGGCATGGGAGATCGTTGTTTGTTCTGGCGGAGAATGAAGGAGAAGCAGCAGCGGCGAAAGATATCTTTAAAGGTGTTGAAGAGATTTTTCTGTTGAGAACATCTAAGCAGAATTTTGGGGTTTCAAATGCACGGTTCTTGTTCTTGTTTCTGAATCACCTCCCAGACCAGTCTCCTTCAAAATCGAAGCAAATAATTCGAATTTCACTAATGCTGAAGACTAAAATATCAGAGAGCAAAGCAAGGATGTGGAGAAGGGAGAGAAGTTAGCCAATGCGATCTACGAGACGATCATCAGGTTCTTGAATGATGTACCCAACTTTGTTCTTATAATATTCCTCATAGAAAGCAGCTAAACCAGATGTGAAAAGGCGTGGCATGCACCAAGGTTCTGGGTAGACCATGGTAACATCAATATTATTAAGTCTCAGCACTGCACTAAGCTCCAAACCAATGTATCCTCCCCCAACAACCACAGCTTTTGCATTCTTCTTTGCTTTGATTGCTGCATACAGTATATCTGCATATTCAACCTCCCTCAAGTAAAAGATATTTTTGGCATCTGCTCCTTGCGTACCAAAATCTGTCAACCTTATGACTGTCGAGCCAGTAGCAATAATCAAAATCTGGAAGCAATCTTTCTCCTCCACTTCCCACACACACATGGAATCCAGGCAGTCTAGCAGGAGAATCTGGAAATAGGTAAGCCTTACTCAAAGCAGGACGCTCGTAAGGTGCAACCGCTTCTTTAGATACGATTGCCAGCTCCCCAGTCCTAAGGCCCAGTTTGGCAAACTCTCTTGCTGCATAACCCGCAGAAACTCCTCCTCCGAGGATCACGTACTTGAAGCTCTTTGCCATGGATGATCGGTACAAATCGATGAGGGGAGAAATGACACTCAAAAGCTGAGACTAGAGATGCAGGATGTGATGTAGTGCTATATCTGTTTATTTACCCAACTTTGTTGATGATAAACCAGAGAGGAACAAGGAAGTAACCCTAGGTGAGATAGTGATGGTTTCACGGCAGGCTACAGTTGGAGACTTGAAGCAAGCAGCTGAGACTGCTCTGAGGGATACTTATTGTATTGCAGAGAGAATCATGGTGACAGAGATCGCAGAGTTGGTGGGAATAAGTGAGATATTTTTATGGATATGATTCGATAGGATTAAGAATGAGAGACAATTGCTTAAGTATTGATTGAAGAGAGTTTTGAAGAAATTTTCATATTATATTTTGTAAAATGAGATTGGTTTGGTTTAATTCACCTTACTCCCTTGTGTGTTGTGTTGGCAAGTTGAACACCTAGAGTTAAGGGGTGTCAACTTGAGCGGGGGTGTTAGAAGGTTGAATTAGTTAGGTGGTTAGTGTTAATCACTAGTGTTTAGATGACCCTAAAACTCTATATAAAGGGCTCTAGCATATAGGTTTGAGTGTGAGATTATGTAATCTTCACCATAGTGAAGGAGAGGGTAACTTGGGTCTCTCCTCAAAGTCTCCAAGTGGGGTTAGTTTATCTCCCTCAAGTGAAGGTAGATTAGTGTGTAACCCAAGTGGGTTACTATGATTGTATGAGTATGTTGCTCATGAATAATACATATGATTCTTCATCTTTCTTCTCATTATTTCTCTCCAATAAAGTTAACAGTAAGTTCATATCATTTATCATGGAAAATACCTCTTTTCCTTCATTCAAAGACTGAAAGGAAAGCTATACATCTGGAACTAGCAGTCTGGGTTAGAACAAAAGCATCATTGCCAAGCCTCATTTCTCCAGTCTAGGGAAAAAAATAGTTGGACAATTTAGAATCCACTACAGCAAGGACCTCAGAAACTATAGATATATGTGTAAATGAAGGTGTGCATATTAATTTATTCGTTCAAAACTACATGAAACTGAACAAGGTTATAAATTTCAGGTTCATTTTTGGTATAGTCCTTATACCCAGATCAACCAAGTAAAGAACAAACTCAGCAAGAATTAATAAATTATTATTACATAAAAAAAGATTAGCAGTAAGATAAAGCTTAGCCAATCCTTTATACACAATTAATTATCGACAACTGGGGAAGAATTAACTAGAAGAGTTAATGCAATATCCTACTGAAAAAATCAAACTCCTCAAGTTGTAGGACCTAGTTAAGGAGTAGGTTTTGGTTTTAAATGTAAGACCTTAATCCAATTTATCTCTCATATTTATTATTTTTCTCTAACCTAATTTACCTAACTTATAAACTAATATATAATCTAATGTTACATTGGAGTATTTTAGGGAGATAAGATTATATATGTTACAATTAAGTAATTTATTTAGTTTTCTTAATCTATCCAAATTAAATAAATAACTCTTATATTAAGGACTGGATGAGTATTTTAAAAACCAACAAAGCTATCATAAAATGCTAAATAAATGCATGCACACTACCTTCCCACTCCCACCCCTTCCATAATAAGAAAAACCTACCTTGAATCCAACACCAAATCTGCCAATGCGATCTGGATCATCACTATTACTTTGCTTGTGCCCAAAGGAAACCATTTTCAAAATGTCTTTGTATTCCATACCTTGGCCAGCATCAATAACTGAAATCATAGGTTCATCCTTGCTAGATTTCTTCAACTTTATCATATCTACAAAAATGTCCACCTTATACATTGCACCAACAAACAAGTACAGCTTAGTGAGAAAAAGATCTCACATTATAATTTTCTAGAACATAATGCATTATGTTATAACAGTTCTACAATTTTTCCTATTCCAGATATAAAGTCAAAATCCCAACGGGAAAGATGTCACTTTTGCTTAAATAGATGGGCCCTAATACTCTGATATAAGCATAAGTATACTGCACATCCTATTCAGACATCAAGTAGGCATATTTTGACTTCCAGTCAAAAAGTGTAAAGATAAGGAAATGATGCAATTAATGCCATCTCCCCTCACCTTTTACTTGTCGTCAACATTAGAGCTCCAAAACGCTACTAACAAGTACTGATCAATCATATCATAAGAAAAGTTTCCCACATCAAAACAAAAGTATTAACAGAGTGCTGAATATACACACTAATGATCCCCATTAATTTTCCACAATAGTACCAAGAAATATACAACTAATTGACAGAGTGCAAGAAATCTAAAGAAAACCTACTTAGTTGCCTTGGCATCTCGTGAATTATCAAGAAGTTCAGCTATTCCACCAAAAATCCACCCAGAATGAGCTTGACCAAGAGTTTTCAGGTAACTTGGGTCTACACGTACATACTTTTTCTCCAAGAGTCTTTCCTGCTTTACAATATCTTGAGATCTGCTACACTGTTCAGCTGTAGAATGACAAGCACAATATTCAGATTGAGAAATCTTAGGGCCCGGGGAGGGGAAGCATAAATCTGCATCACTTGCTGGACCTCTTGCCTTTATAGTCATCAGATCCACCATGCTCCTCAGCCAGATGAGAACCTGCTGTGGAAGCATCCACTACAGATCATTTTCATCATTTGTCTCTATGCTTACAGAAACCAATGTAATATGTACCCCAAAACAACTCGGAACAATTAGGCTATGCTTGCACTATTATTATTCCACATCCGTACAAGAGTATAGAAGAAAACCTGATTCATAATCCCTCGAATTACCCATCTGATATGCAACTCTGACTGGGCTAGATGTTTAGACTTCAACACGAGGCAGTAAGCCAGTAAGTAGAACTGGTATCGCTCAACCACTGAAGTAACAACCTGTAAAAGAAGACTTTGAATGTTAGGAACCCAGTATCTCCCTATAATTATAGTGGGAATCAGATCCAAAGACACAGAATAATATCCAATAGACCAAAAATTCCCCAGCAATTCAAGGAAGCAGAACCTTCACATGGATACACAAACTCTGCCCACTTACCCATAACTGCCCCACAACTTTTGATTAGGGGTTCTAAAAGCGAATCACATTGAAAGCTCGAAAGAAAATGCAAAAGCACAGGGAAAATATACAATAAACCCATTAATTAGTCATACATGTAGACTAGCGCTGACAAAGTTTTCCCTGTAAAAGTGAAATCCTTGATGAAGGAGAGGGAAAACAAAAAAGGATAATTCGAGAGGAACTAAACCACCAGGAAGAAATAAAATATAAATAAATGAGAAAACAGAATGATTTGCTATCCTCATTTTTAACACATTGATGCAATCCCATTCAATGTAATGCTAATCACAGATCTCTGGTCAACTCAACATCTGCCAACCACACAGACATTAGATAGCCCAATGTGGAATAAAAAGCTTCAGATACTCAACTATAAGTTATACCAACTGCAAAATCACCTGCTGCTGATAAAAATTAAACAAGTCTGATAGAATCTGTGCCCATAACAAAAGTGATATAGGATAAGTAAAAGAGGGTTATTTAATGCACAAGACAAATAAAGAAACATAGCATCAAAAGAAGGGAGTTGGATTATCCTGTCTAGTATAAAAATATACAACTTCAATACATCCTATTTAATTCGATAATATAATACTTCCTCGGCCATCGTCTTCACCCATCTCAATAGAGCTTCTATTTGTAGACTTCTCATGTGCTTAGGGTTGCCTCCTCAATTATTTTAGTATTTACATTTTGTTAAATATCCACTAAGTCAATGCACCTCCAATCAAAGAAAATGATGTTACCAAAACATCATCATACAGTTACCACTATAAAAACCATAACAGGACTTCTGTTTTGAAACACAAAGCCACAACTTGCCCAGATGTAAATGTTACATATCCACTAAGTGCATGTAACTAAACATTTACCAAGACAAAAATAAAAGCAAACAAATCAAAGAGAAAATGATTTAAGAAAACATTTATCACTTATCATGTCATTCATGCTTAGAAAGTTCAAAAATTTCCCCCACTCATCCCGGTCACGCGCATTGTTTGGGGCAGGACGCAATGAAAACTGGGGCAATCCAAAAAGACAAAGTTTCTTCTTTGTAAGTATAGGACTTATGTTCCGTTCTAAAGGCCTGTAGATAGTTAGAAGTTGAGATTTATCAATGAGAAGATCACAGTATGTTTTGATTGTTCTTCAGAAGTTTTAAACATAGGTAAAAATTAAGGAAGAATTCTATAGATCTCACAAAACGGATTTTTTCAGACATACGTGTATAAGAGAGTTTTACCAGAGATGTCCTTTTCTTTTCTAATCAGCAATAGAAATATTAGGCTCCACTATAGTTAAAAAAACAGTTAATACATTGCAGTGTAGGTGGACTATATTTTGACAAATTTCTAAATCTTTAAGCATGTTCACTAATTTTTCTTCTTCTAGATATATTGCTCAGGACTCTGATACTCTCTAGTCAAGTTGTTATTTCATTATTAATGATCTGTGCTAAGGGGATTAAATGCAAAGAGAGAATGGGAGTTAGTTTCAACTTTACCCCACATTAGTATAGAAATTTATTTACTTTGGCAATGATTAAACCCTCAACTGATTTACATCATGTGCACACGCCATAACATACAACAAATGTATTGGACTACGTTTTCTTTTTAAATAAAAAAAAACTAGTTTTATTAACATTAGAGATATTGATAGACAATCAAAACCATCTTTAGATCCCTCAAACAGAATATTTCCAAATTTGGTCCCTCATAAATGGAATATTTTTAATCTAGTTCCTCATAGAATTGTCTTCGCAACTTGGTCAATCGCATATGGGTATTTCTCAGCTTGTTGCCTCAAACAATACCATTATAAATAATGTCCTTAAGCCAATCCATTGTATATGGAATTAACAAACGTAATGACGTCAATTTTTTATAGGCTATTGCTTATTCACCATTATATGATATGAAGAGTGATGGCTAGTTTCATTAACAGTTAATTAACAAAAGGTTGTTGAAAACGGTTGTTTGTGAGAGACCGGATTCTTAAATACCCATAAGTGAGGAATCAAATTCAGGAAACAGTTCTGTAAGGAACAATATTGAAAAAATCTCGTCCATGCCACCTCAATTCTTCTAATGAGACTGAAGTTAAAGCAATAGTACAAGATATGGTGAGAAAATTCATAGTCCACGATTAAATCCCAAAACCAACGGGATTTTATTTAAGAAGGCATCTTAGAGATATTAATAAATCTGACTCATCACATGAAATTCCCATTTATTACATGTTGATGGTAAACAAGTAACTTTTACAGACTACAATTTACTTTTTAAATGATTCAGAAATTTATTCAATTAAGCCATAAGTCAGTACTAATCTTTCAAGAACTTTATTCATCCCATTTGTCAATGTCATTACTGAGTGAGACTCGCGCTCGTGCATATTTCAGAATAATCATGAAGGTGAATAACTCCATAACAGCATTGGAAGGAATAGGAGTTCATATATATTGCAGGTTAAAAAATAATATATAGACAACAAAGATAAATCTTATACAGTTCTGCAGGTGGGTCCGGTCTAGCGTGGCATATAATTTTCCGATCTTTTTTAAGGAGAATGCTGCTCATCTACATAAATTTTGAAAGGCAAAAAAAGGGGTCAGCTTCTGTAATGCATGTTGCATCAGGAATAGAAAAACAAACTTGGGAGCTGCATTTGATTGACCCAAATAAAGAGCGGCAAATGTGGCCTTTAAATCTGTTGAGGTGGCCGTTGAGATTTTTGTTTCCTCAGCCCCGCTATATTCACAAAAGGCTGTGTGTGTGTGTGTGTGTGTGTTTGTTTTCATATATATGAGAGTTCGATACACACACACCAAAAAAATAGATGAAAGGAACTCGGTTGATAGTTGATACAGAAGAGAAAACAAACTCTTGCATCATTTAATTCTTTTGAACAAAGAGGAAAACCCAAAAAAAAAAAAAGGAACAAAATCTTTGCTTGTTTCAGAAGAAAATGCAATAGAAGGAATCAATACATACATGCATGTAAGTTTGGGCGGTATAGAAGAAAAACTGAGTAGGAACAATAAAAAAGACACTATCGCGTCAGTTAACCATCCTTCAAAGCAGGCTATCAACATTCCGCAGAAGATGAAACAATAAAACAAATTAGAGGCGAACGTTCATGGAGGGCATTAAAAGCAATAAATATTCCATTGTTTATAACCAACCTCCTGCGGTAGCCTTTGCCACTGACGTGTATGACATTGGCAAACGTTATTCTGCACAAGCAGGGACAAACAACGGAATGCTTTCCTCAATCACAGGACAATGAATTACTTGGAACTTTACATGGATCTGGAGAATATATAACGTGGCAGAGGCGTATTTTTTGTGGAAATTATAAGTTCCGATGCATTATGGTATACATGGACATTAGTTTTTCCTTTTGCTCACCGTCTGTGGTTTGGTTCTTGCTTGATCATTATGCTCTTTCAACTCACTTGAGGGCTAGAATTGAATTCAAAAAGTGTTGCATGCATGGCAATAGATAGAACCATATAATTAACCTTAATTACTGCAACCAGGTTGTTTTATATATACCTTCCCTACTAGACTATCTTTTTACTCACCGCTCAAGTCGTTCGCTCGCCTAGGTATGCACCCCATGTTTTCTAATTAATTTTGGAAAAAGAAGTAAATGGATTAATTTTTGTAGTGATAATTATCTTATCTAGTTTATTTTTCTTAGAATAGTGTGCCATCTTATTTCCCTTCATCAAGTTTTACACTAACTTTAAATTTGATGTTAGTTTTTATACTAATGTAAAATTTGATGAAAGTATTCAACCAAAGTCAAAAGTTTGATTTATACTCCTCTAGTCTTAAATATAGAACTTAATTGAAGATTTGATATTAATCATAAATATAAAATCTATTTACCAAATTGAACAACTTTTTTTTAAATTACTCCTATTGATATTTTTAACAATAATTAAGAGAATGAGAATGGAATTAAAAAAGATAATTATAGTGCTTTAAAAAAATATGTTATAATAATTAACTTAACTAACTTCTTTAATATAATTAAATTAGTTAAATATATCATATATTTAGAACCAGAAAAATACTAAATAGAGTGGAGAGATTAACCGACCATGAGATAGCTAGAACTTGAAAGAAAAATTCGTATTCTTAGTCAATGGTTTATATAATTATCATGAGAGATTAAATTCCTTGACAAAAAAATAAAAAAAAGAAAAGACTAAAGAGAGATCAAATTCAAAGTAGATAACCCAAAAATGAGGAGCATTGAGTTGACTCTGAAGTTTTGTTTTCTTAATTATCAACTGCATTTAAGTCAATGTTTTCCTTACCTGGTTTTAAGTTAATGTTTCTTTCCCTCGTCAACTTCGGCTTGTTGATTCGTTACGTAGCATTCGATATTTGGGAGTACTTTAGATGTGTGATAATGAAATAAACTCTAGGCCTAAATTATGTTTGTACGAGAGGAAAAGAAAAATAATATCATTTTAACTATGAATTTAGTAAAGTAAATATGATAAAAGAATACTGATATGTAGGAAAATTACTATTATATATTTAGAATAGTACAATGTGTAGTTCTAATTGATATTTTGAAATCAATATTGTAACTTTTTAATTTTGCCTTCAATAGAATTAATGTCCACAATAAAATTAAAAAATCATTTCCCTTGAAACATGAAACCAACAATAAATGGAGGGGCAGATTGAAAAAAAATATATATATATATATATATATATATATGTATATATATACATATATAAAGACCATATCTTCACCCGGATCGAAGTGATTATTTTTGAAGTGTATAATAAAGTTCATCCAAACTTAATTTTGGAAACTATAATCCAAATACAACCTTTAAGAGTAAGTTCTGATAGTATCAATCAAAGTTTAGATGGGAGGAAATGGAATCAAATCCAAAGGAAAGAGAATCGGAAACCTCGTGATCTTGATCGAACCAAATATGGACCAATTATAAGGCACGGTTTCCCAGTAGTCAATTTCTAGCCGCCAAATACCTTCAACAATGTAACTCGTATGAAATTTTACGACGACTGCAAAGTCAACGATCATCTACTCCAGCCAACCCACTCCAATGCCCTACAGAATTAAAATTCCCCCCTGGCACAAGAGCTGGTATAAGTGGATTGATTACCCAGGGCAATCTCGTTTCCTCCTGGTTAGATGCTTTGGATCTTTTTACCCACGCCTCATGGGGCTGCCTTCCAACTGTTCGAATTTTTTCCTGAAGAATTTCGTTTAAAATGAGACTGCTTTAGTGTGTTAATCTATAAATCATTGAAGGGCCTTGCCCTGCAGAGATATAAAAACAGAACACGATGAATTTGCAGGCTGAAATGCTCCAGAATATCTCACTGAAGTCATTGATGAGATTTTAGGTAGCTGTAGACTACCGGAGGCAAGTGGCACCAGTTTATAACTGAGAATGTGCTCCGATTTTGGAAGAACAAATATAGTGTCATTGTGAGACCCAGACAAGACAAAATTTTGTGCATCCCCCAGTGAGTAATTGATTTCTTGTAGTAACTGCGTCTGGTTTAATATTTTAAAATGGTAGGTGAAGGGATCTCCCAGGATGGCATTAGGAGGGCACTCCAAACTCACCACCAATGGCGGTAACTCCACAATTATATCTGGCAGCTTTTCTTTAGTCACAGCCCAGGGTACTGTCTGTGTAGACATAGATTGCTCCTCGAGCCCCGAGTCTCTCCTCCATCTCAAACACACATTTCCTGGTCTGATCCTTGAGATATTCATGTTGGAAGTGACTGTGAATACCTTCTTGAACTCTTCCCCAGGAACAAGAAGAGAGGAGTTTGAAAGTTCTAAATTTCCATCTTGAACAGAGCATTTACTTTCAAAGGCATCATCTTCTGCTTCTATAGAAAGGGACTGTAACCGTATTGGCACCTCTGCGCAATTCTTTGCACTAACAATGAGCACAGTTTTCTCGTTCAAAGGTAGTGATTCTGATTTATCAGACTCTAAACCTTGCTTGTTCCTTGAGAGTAACAAGGGGTCCCTTCTGAATGGCATCAAATAATGATGGCTAAGAACAACAGCAGCGTTTCCTTCAATTTGCAAATTCTTGTGGACATGAACCTTTTGCGAATTTAATTCATCACCATATGGTGTATAACTCAAAGATGCATAAAGCATGATAGGTTTAGGCCAGTGCCACTTGATTTCTAATTTGAACATCCAGGAGTCTCCACTTTTGAGGTAGGGAACAGAAATTAATCCAAATGATCGTTGTATTTTCTTTATTTGGTCAGAGCCCAACTGAAATTCATTTTCCCCTTGTCCAGTTATGCCAAGCAGCTCAACGTGATGAGTCTCCATAGAATACGGTTCAGATTCTCTTGGACTAAACAAGCCACCTCCCCTCACATCCACAAGATTGATCTTCAACTCACCGGAGTAGACATCATGTCCCAAGGAGATCACAGTTACAGGTACTATGAAAATCTCTCCCACTAATCCAGGACCAGAAGCACTAAGATATAGATCTACCTGTGGGTCTGGTTCTTCAACCTGGGATGACTTTAGTCCGGAGAATGCAAGGATAGGATCTTTTATTGGAAGAGCTTCTATACTTTCCTCCGATGTGCAGAGGGCCAAACTATCCAGAGAAGCAGGACTTTCAGCGATACAGCATATAGTGAAGTGCGACCCAATTCTTGCAATAACAGACAAGCATTCAAGTTTTCCACTTTGGTCTGGAATAACCACACAACTGCTCAGATCAAATTCAACAGAAAGCAGCCAGAGCTAAAACAATAATGCTAGAAGTACATGCTTCAATGTGAATATGAAATACACATACAGCATACTTTAACGTGTAATTGCTTGGGAAAATAAAATGAAAAATAGGCATTAAAAACAAAGTTGACAGATAATTAGAACAGTGTGAAATGTTTAAAGAATAGCATCTCATTTACCAGATTTGATGTCATATGTCAACCTTAGCCATTTGTTTGAAGCTAATGACAAAGAAGGCAACATCTCCACTAGGCGCTGTTGAACACCATTAATTTTGATTGATTGAGGTTTTTGGGCATTTGCAACGGTAAAGTTGCAATCAGATTGATTGAACTGGATATCCAATTGATCTATCTCAACAGTAAGGGGTAATTTGGAAAGAAGTGATATTGTGATCAAGGTTGATGACCCAGGATTGATAGTCTGCTCATGGAAAACAATGGAAGCAAGCAGCACCAACCTAAGGGGGCTGACAAGATCAACATCAAGATGAAGTGCTTTATCACCAGTTATCTTGAGACTATTGAAGCGTTCATTTGATGGCAACCCTGACCCTTCATTCACAAGCTCAAACACCTCCTTCTGTGCAATTTTCCTTTGCAGGAGATTTGCAGGACCAGCTGGACCCGTGTCTCTCTGGACCCCTGTACCGAATGATACTGGCAGTGCAGCCAGTTCAAGGGAATACTCCACAAATTGTTTAACATCGCCATTTTTTATTGAGCACTCTCGTAAGTAACCCAAGACATCCCATAATAAAGTTATCCACCCCTCTTTTCTGTACAGGGTTGCAATACTATTAAAAATCTGCATTGCATTAATAATATCACCTTCAGCGAAATATTCTTTGGCCATAAGGAACCCACAATAGGAGCCCATCCTCTGAACTTTAAGATTACTGTAAGATTCATAAGCTTTTTTAAGAAGAGCAATAATCTCAAATGAATCTTGAAACCTTTTTCCTTCAGAAACAGCATAGCGGATGTACTCTTCATCAGAAAGACTGCAAATAAAAATGAAAAACTTCAGAAAAGAAAGAGATCAGAATAAGAACTTGTTAACCATTTAATCAAGACTTACGGTAGCATATCAACATTATCCCCTTGCTCAAGTAACCTAGAAAACTGATCCACATAAACCGAAGGGACCACTGATTCAGAAGTACTATCAATCTCATTAGAAGCTTCTGACATTGAAACTGTAAGTTCCAAAGCTGACCTCTTCTCCCTTAGGTATTGGGCTGCTAACTGTTTCAGAAAGATAAGTTGTGATTGATTACACTAGGCCTGGTAATGCGGGCCCAACCCGCCAAAAAATGGCGGGTTATTGCAACCCATTTTGGTGCAGGTCTTTTTGACCCGCATCCGCTGCGGGCTAACCCGCCGGGTTGGCGGGTTGGCGGGTTGGCCTGCTTTTTTTTTTTTTTAATTATCCACATTACATTTAATTTAGCCAAACAAGGGATATATTTACAAAAATAAGGGACATTACACTTAATTTATATTAACTTTATCTCATTGAGTCATTTTTTTATATATATATTCATTTTGTTTTATTATTATTTTATTTGTGATAGATTTATCTATGGATTGTGACAAAGTTGACTAAATAAATATTTTGACAACTTTAGACATGATTCGAATCTAATTAATATTGACACATATGAATTTTTTTAAAAAAAAATAAAAGTTGGCATATATATATAAAAAATTAAAAAAAAAAAAAGTTGGCGGGTTCGGGTTGGTAAAATACCAACCCGCCTCTAACCCAACCCGCGGCGGGCCAACCCGTATCTGGCGGGTTGGCCCGCTTTCCCACCACTAGATTACACACTGAACTAAAGTGGTCCAAAAATCACGAGAACTAACTTAAGAAGCACCTTTTTCAAATACAGATAGAGATATTTATGGAAAGAAATCATTCACATAGATAATATGCACACGCTCTCCTGAATGGACGGAGTTTCTTTCTCAGCTGACCCTAGCAGCCAAGGAAGATGAGATGCCATTACTAAAACAAGCTGCAAAACATTGAGGGAAAAGATTGGTATCTCTAAATACACCAGAAGTAGGTTATCAAATATCTAGTTGAACAGATTTATGGATTTTAGGAAAATAAAACCAGAATTGTGTTTTTCCACTACAATATAGTGAACTCATTAGACTATTATGTCTCTAATTTTCGTTTTTGTATTTCTAGTATCAAGGCCATCAAAAACCAATGACGTTTTGCGAGGAGAATTCAAATTTTTTCAGTAACCACATAATTATTCATAGTCTAGATACACTGCCACATTTTCATCCAGATTTTCCACATTCTCAATCTCACTCCTACAAAGCACACCCTAAACGGAGACAAGTAAATCAAGTTAGATGACTACCAAGGTGTAAAAATTGTTAGCAATATATCCATAGCCCCGTTAAAATTTCCTTTAAAAAAAAACCATATTCTTTCCGTTATGAATACTGTTAATACAGCCATCAGGCATAGATTTTACAAGTGGATTATTTAATATAAGTACACCACACATTAAATTCCTCAGTATAATCGAAATCTATACACCAAGAAACGATTTTTTGAAACAGATCATTTCAAGTTTTTATGTTGAATAAAAGTGAACCCAATCATTTGCTTCGATCAACATCTGCAGTATAACACAAAAGTTAGTAAGTAAAGAGCTGCTCACTTGGTAGTAATATGCAGGATAACACTCCCACTCAGACAAAGGTTTCGCTGAAGAGCCTAGGAGAACAGGTGAAAAGCTTTGAAAGTTTTTTGAACTTGTCTCTAATAGCTCTCCAAATACCAAATACTGCCTACCCATCCATTCCAAGTGAAGAAATATTACTTCTGAAACCCCAATTAGCTTTCTGTATGCATTCTTGTGCTGGCGAAACCATGTAACTGCTTCTGTCACTTTACCACTATGCAGTAAGAAGGTTGATATCTAGAAATGCAATTGTTCAGCAATAATTTTTATCTCAATTAAGCGTTGTACTGCTGGCAATCTGGTTGATAACCCAACAATCTGTATAAACAGTAATATAGACAGAAAATGCACATAATAAAACCTCACATAAATCAATTTAACAACTAAGACATACACAAGTTTAAATGTATAAACGTTGTATTTAGAAACACCTCCCGCAGTGTATGATAAGCCTCCTCGTAAAATTTTAATGCTTCAACCCAGTCATTTCGGAACTCTGCATATACAGCAACCTAGCAATTCAAAACACAAGATAAATAACGCACAGTTGCACAATTTCACCTAATTACATAGAATGATAGAAACATCAAATACTCATCTAATATCACATAGTGTCATAAATGATAAAGAATCCTTTCTGGTTTACTTTGAAAAAAATACAAATATAAACAGCATATATATATATATGCTTAGAAAAAAAATATGCATATAGGAATTAGTGAATACGTTTTATCTGCATGCATTTTAGAATTTTGATCCAATAAAACATGAGATTTAAGAGTAAGATAGCATATTTCTGACTAAAACTAATAAAATCTGTTTCAACTTCTGATTTTCATGAAGTGTAAAGCAAGCAAGAAAATCACGGTTCCTTGACATATTAGTTGAGTGGTTACATATAAGAAACTAAAAGTGCATTCCTTACTTTGAAGCAGTAACGGACGAATAACTCAACAGGGCTAACACTCTTCTTTTCTATTCGCAGCCTAATTCTTTTCCCTTCGTCACTGTAATATGTACTCGCTAATTCAGCAAATGTGTTTGCCAGCCTGCACAAGAAGATGCGCATAATGGTAATACTGTTCGTATAGAAACAATCAAGAGTACTTTTCCCGAAACCAAAAATGAACTTCGCATGCCTGCCGATAGAATTTTTGAGTTCGGAAGAGTCGTTTGGGTTAAACATAAGAACATATTTGGAATCAACTTCAGCACGCTTTCGTAGAGCAATCATTCGATCTTCACTGACCTCTTCTGCGCCAAATAGCCAGTACATATTAGTACACAAGCTATAACTATGAATAGTAAAGAAATAGTAATATGATCGATTGAGTTCGTACAAGCAAACAAAAATATGTAAATTTGAAGCACGTAATGTGTATAATTAAGATTCAATTGCGCCTAAACCTAATTGTTCTAAATTCTCTTCAAGGGATCCCTATTTTACGCGGAGATGACGAGCAAGAGAACTGGTAAAGTTGAACTAACCCCAGGCATCCGAGTGAAGAACTACAATAGCCAATTTGATGTTTCTGGCACGAATGACGGTTCTGACCAGAAGCACAAGACAGACACATGAAGCCAAATGAAACAAGCGAGAATTTTGTAACAAAAAAGGTTGGGGTAGGGAGGGAGTAGAGAAAATGTAGATAAAGAAGAAATTATAGAAGTGGTGAAGAGAAATCCTACTTGATGGAATCGAGATCGGAGCAGACCCGGAGCCACTGAGCAGGGTCACCAAACACGTGTTGAGCAGGAAATAGAGCGGCGAGGAGGGAGGGAAGCCTTGTTCGGTGCTTGAGTAACCAATGTCGCTTGAGAATACCAGGTACGGAGGAAGGAGGAGAGGTGGTGGTGTTGGAGTCGGAGTCAAGCTTCTTAGAGAAGAGAGAGATTTTAGATAAATCAGGCAAGGCGAGGGTGTTGATGGGTGGATTCGAAGATAGGAGATGGGTTGAAATTAAGGCGTGAACCTCCGGGCAACCGACCATGGATATCAATGTCACCGGCGGCGTGCGTAACTCCTCCGGGTATTCTTCCATTTTCACAGCGAAGAAGCCAACCAATCTCACCCAGCACCCACCCAAAGACTTTGCAAAGAGGGGAGAAATGCAAGTAATTCAGAGAGCCACAGATCCAGCTTGGTCAGTTTTGCTTTCTGGGTTCTCAAATTTCCCTAGGCTTTAGGTGTGGGTAAATTAAGTTAATTTTTGGGAGAATAAGAAAAAATAATAAAGATTATAAGTATAAAAATAGGAGAGGAAAGATAATATTTTTTGTTTAGTTTAAAAAGAGAAGGGAGAAGAGTTAATTAAAAGTTAATAAATATATTTTATCTCTTTATTTAAATTTATTTACTTTTTATTTATAATATTTATATTAAAATTATTATTTTTTAATTTATGAATCTAAATTTATTTATCTAATTTATATATATATATATGATAAAATTAAAAAATTTAATAAAATTTTAATATTATCTCTAGTTAATTTTATAATTATTATATATATTAATATAATATATAAATAAACAACAGTTCAAAGGAAACTGATGCGTGAGGAACCTAGAAAAAAAATTAGAATATTAAAACTGATGCGTGTTGCATCTATGGGCATGAAGAAAAAAATTAGAAAGTAACGCGAGGAGCTTAAAGGTACGATTGAAATATTAAAAAAATAACATAAGTAATTTTGTCAAATTTAAGTAAAAAATTTATATCCTTTCTAAAAACCCTCGCTTTTAGAAGGGAGATAAAGGAGGGGAGGTGAGCATATAAAGACAAATTTTTTTACCTCCCCTTCCCTCTATTTTTTTCAACCAAACAAACTTATATCTCCCCTCTCCTCCTCTCCAAACTCCCCAACCAAACAATACCTTATATTATATAATTTATATTTATATTATAATATACTCGTAATTTACAAAAATGAAATACAAAGACAAGACAAACAATGAGTAATTTATTGTTGTGAGATGGTCCAAAAAACCCTCCTACGAGTGGGCTGGCTGGGATATATGTTATGTACAAGATTCTAATACTTTGGGCTTAGATAGGTTTTTAAAAAATAATTTATATACAAAATATTTTTAAATAGTTTTTAAAAAATAATTTATAAAAAAATAGTTTAAATAAGTGTTTAGATGAATATTTTTAAAATAATTTATCAAAAAATGTATGAAATAAAAAAAATAAAAAATCAGCGTTCATATCTTCACTATGCGTAATATTTTTCTTCCTCCATCCTCAGTGACAATAAGCAATGACAGCAGTAACCACCAACGACTACAATGACGAGTAAGAGTAGCAACAGCGATGGCGAGCAGCAATGGAGGAGCACCACGACGTTGAAGAAGATGCTGAAGACAACAAAGCTGACGACGGTGACCCCAAGCAACATGGCGAAACAAATCTGTGACCTCAAGCAGCAACGGAGGAGTTAAAGAATTTGCTTCGACGACAGAGGGAGGAGAAGGGGAGAGAGGGAAAAAGTATAAGTAAAATAGTAAATATATAGTATATAAGTTATTTTACTATTTTAAAAGTTATTCCCAGTAATTTATCTAAAATTATAGTTTGATCTAAAATTTTTTTTAGACAAATATAACTGTTTATTTTTATATTTTTCCAAACTAAAATTTAGATCATAATTTTTTTTAAACTTAGATTATAATTGTATCCAAACACGCACTTTATCTAGTTTAATGAATTCATTGTATGCTCAAAATGTATAACATGCTTAGGGACGAATGGATTAATTTTCACAAAAGCTGTATCTTAAACATATATATTCTTATCTACGTTTTATACTCAAAAGATGTTCGGGTCAACTGACAAAAAGGTAGACCTAGAGTTCAACTGAGCAATTATGTTAGCATTAAAAATTAGGTTCAACTCCGTTGATAATCTTCACTCGTTTTTCTCAAAAGTCTACATATTTCCTTTGGTGAGAGATGGAGATTATGTGAAATACTATACGTGGATTTGACAGCGTTTTTGTCATGTCATATATGCAATTGAAATATAGAACGAGAGACGTAGAAGAGGGAGTTGGAGTCAATGGTTGAAAAAATTGAATCGCGAATTAAAGGCCGCGAACCTTCACCAAACTCAGCCTCTTTCTAAATTGGTGAATTAAATTGCTTGAAACAGATATGCATGCATCTAAAATTGTAGGCAAATGATAGCTGCATATATGCTGGGCTTGTTTTTAGGTATAGGAAAGAACAGAACAGATTGCACCGTATGTGTTTTAATTAGCCGCAGTATACCTGACGCACCACTTTGGTTTGAATTTGTTGTGGCCCTGAATATGTCTAATTAGATAAGCTTGTGAAGTTAGTTGGGTGTCACCCACCAGAAACATATAACAATAAATAATACGGTGGGAAATTGATGTGAATGTCCCCTTAAAAGTCAAAATACTACGTGGCCAATATTGTTGGGTAACCCTGCATTTAGTTGGCTGTCGTGCTCATTGAAGATGCATATTTAGTTACGCCGTTGCAACTGATATGAGTTATTAATGCATAAGTTACGAGCTATCTTAGCTTCATTCCTGAAACTGCTCTTCACCTTCCATTGGCTTTGGTGGCTGCCGAATCACTAATCAATGCTCTACATCTTAGTGCCTAATTCTTTTGGAATAGTGGAAGCATGCGAGATTGCGAGTGCCTAAACAAACTTCAATTTCACTTTGCATACATACATATATATAATGCAGTCACACCTACGTATTGCTCAATTGATAGTATGCCCTCGGTTCGATTTATAATACATTTTAAAAAAATAATATTAAATGTTTTAGATCTTATTCCAAAAATGCTTTTCATTGGTTAAGAGTGAGTTAATTACAGGTTACTGTTAAATGAAGAGAACTTTTGAAAGTTTATACTTTTTAAAAAAAATTATGTCTATACTTAATAAGATTTATTAGTTTTCACATTTATTCCAGAAATATCTAATAAATTGAAATAGATTGAGCAGCATATGGGTAAATAATTATTGTCGCCAACTCCAACAAGTAAAGGTGCCTTTGTTGAAATTGAAAATTCGGAGGGACGTAACACATTACAAAGGCATTAACAAGTTCGCAATCGGTATATACTACTCATCATCCACGGTCTGATTCAAATGGCCAAAAAAAAAGAAAAAGAAAAAATCAAGATGGATAATTAATTGCTTCATCCAATTATTAATGCAAGAGTTATATCATTTTTTTTGTTAGATTAACAAATTAAATAAATAAATTGATTACGATTAAATATAACCCTATAAAACATATAACATATTTTTTAATTTATATAATTAATTAATTAATTTTTATATTAATTAGAATTAATATATTTAATTTAATTTATCTAAAAAAATTAATTAATTATTATATTAATATCAGAAGAGTATATGCCATAATTAGTTTGCGGAAATTAACAAATAAAGAATATCTTGCAAATTTCTAGTTTGATTTTGCTTCACTATTTAGAGTTGATCTGAGTGATAAGCGGTTAGGTATTGCTTAAATAAGATATCAAGTTTGAGCCTTAGAGTATGTAAAAAATCTTTATTGAGAGACTTACTTACTATAACTAGGTGCGTAATACGGATCAAATTCGGATATAATAGAAATAAAATTTTAATAAATTGGATGGTAGGTAATTAAAAAAAAAAGTTTGATTTTGCTGGTGTTAGTTATCAAATTGCTTTTGGAGACCCCACTGCATTTAATATGCGTGTCCATACACAGCCTCGTGCTACATAAAAGAGATTACAAAATACTACGAGTACTTCTCCTGCCCTCATCCATGATGGGATTGGGCCATTCAGACCCCTCTATTACTCTCTATTTAAATAAAATTATGTAGTTTTGTTACTGGATATTATATATTAAATAAATAAAAATAAATAATATCAAAATCTATTATATTTCTCTAACTCTTCATAGTGATTGGATTTGTGTTTCTTTAACATACATTCAGTATTAAAACTACACAGTTTTAAATAAATGGAGGGGCCTCAAACCCATCCATGATACAAATAGTAAACCATTACAATTAATTTAGTAAAATTTAAAAAATTTAATTAATTTATTAAGTATGTCTTAAGTTTTAAAAAATCAATTTTCAATTTTTCCTATATTATATGAGGTATAAGTCATCTTAACTAATTTATCAAAATTAAAAAATAATATTTAACTCTTAAATATGTCTTAAATTCTCCCTTATATATAAATGAGAACATGGGATTAGTGTGATAACCATATGAGAAAACACACGTACATCAATTTTCCATTTCAACTGACTACACACGGCACTCCAACTCTCCAAGTATTTTAAAAGAAATTGCACGCGAGTCCCGCGCTTCATTATTTATGAGTGAAAAAGTGGATATTCCCAAGTCATAGACACGAATCCTTCGGAGGACCTATTTTATATGCGATATGTATTGTAGTATATACACTCGGGAGTCATACATCGATGCTATTCGGGTAAAAAACTAAAAAGTATTTTTACTTCTCTAATTTTATATAAAATTTAATTTAATTTCTTTATTTAAACAATATTCTTATGGCAATCATTATTATTTTAAAAATTAAACTCAACATATTAATATTTATAAATATTTTGTCAATATTTAAAATTTCAATGTCAATATTTTTGCTAGTGTTAGAATTAGAGGAGTTAGAAAAACTTTACAAAATTAAGGGAAGAGAACAAAATATTGTGTGAACTCAGAGAATTAAAATGCACTTTTACCTGTTTTAAACAATAAGTCAGATTGGTATGTAGCCTTGGAAAATTTCAACATGGACTAGTTTTTATCCTTCTTATTAGTTATTACAGTATAATTTTTTTTTGGTTAATAGCCCTCTTATTCTCATAAATAATGTGATTAATTATGCTCTTTCATGTATATAATAGATATAGTGCTATGTAAGTTTGTCGTTGTCAAATAGCAGGAATTGATCAGGATATTTTTTTTTGTAGAAAGATTTAGAAATATCTGTTGAGACAAAACTTCTTTCCTTCCTCTAATGAATCATTAGAGGGCAAAACTAAATGAATGATCATATTATAACCCCATGTTCAAATGACTCTTCAGATGGTTAGAAGAAGGCGGTGGCATGTATGCAAGTATTTGATCTGTTGTTGTGTAGAGAAACTATGTATACTCATATTCAAATTTGAAGGTCTTGCTACTTTCCTATAGATTTAATGCTCCCAATAATAGGATGTTCTGTATAAATAGGATTATTGTAATATTGTCTGATATTATTTTTAAGAAACAGTGCAAGTATATAGCTTTGAAACGTCTAATATATATATATATATATATATATGAGTTTTCTAGTTTTTTTTAATGTGGGGGAGTTGATCGCTCTAATAAGGAGGCGGAGTTGGTTGGAATTGAAGTCGTTTTCATGCTTTGCATGAGGGAGAATAAGAAACATAAACGATCGGAGGGCCTTTTGTGTCTATGTTTGACTTAGGATAAATCCAACCACTGCATGCCACTAAGAGTCTAAAACACCTAGCAAGTCCAGATATAATTCTTTTTTAATTGGGTCAATAATTATGGGTAATTTGTTTTGATAAGTCATCAACCTTGCAGAGAAAAAAGAGTTGGTGAATTTGCTCGTATTCATGTTCAATTTTTCAATAAAATCTTATTATCTTTAATTTTTATTATTAATAATGGTTTAACATAACAGTGTGGGGGAAGATTAATTAATTAATTAAACTGAAAAAAACAATTAATTAAACTGAAAAAAACAATGGGATGATATGCTGATGATGGGAGAGAGAGGGGCGCCAAAGGCGGATGGCACGCTGTACGCGTGGGCAATCATCATCTGTTCCTAATTTCTATAAAAAAACCTTACGTACCTTCCCTCTTCTTTCCACCCCAAGACTCCCCCCTATACACACACACACTCCTCCTTCTCCTTCTCCACTTCCTCTTCTTCCTTCCTTCGCCGGCCTCATGGACCTTCCCCGGCGACCTCTTACCTCCCACAAACCTCCCCATTTGCCCCCCAATAAGCCTCCTTCCGATTCCCCCTCCTTCCCCTTCTCTCCCCTTCACTTCACCAATGCTCTCTTCTTCTCCCTTTTCTTCTCCGTCTCCTATTTTCTCCTTCACCGCTGGCGCGACAAGATCCGCACGTCCACTCCCCTCCACGTCGTCACCCTCTCTGAGATTGCTGCCATTATCTCCTTCCTTGCCTCCGTCGTCTACCTTCTTGGTTTCTTCGGCATTGGCTTTCTCCACCCCCTTTCTTCTCGTTCTTCCTCCGATGACGACCTCGATTTGGACGACGACGTTGCTATCATTTCCAAGGACGATAGACGCAATCCTGGCCCTTGCCCAGCCGCCCTCCTCGATTGCTCTGTAGTCAATCCTCCCACTCCACAACTCACCCAGAAGCTCGATGTGCCTGTTCCCCCCAAAAGCTTCGACGACGCCCCCCCTCCCTTCTCTCTCGACGACGAAGAAATTGTCCGCTCCGTGATCTTGGGCTCCATTCCGTCCTACTCGCTCGAATCAAAGTTGGGTAATTGTCGTCGGGCGGTGGCCATTCGAAGAGAGGTCATGCAGAGAATTAACGGCAAGTCCCTCAAAGGTTTGCCCGTCGAAGGGTTCGATTACAATTCGATACTGGGACAGTGTTGTGAGATGCCTATCGGGTATGTGCAGATCCCCGTGGGGGTGGCGGGTCCGTTGTTGCTTGATGGGGTTGAGTACACGGTGCCTATGGCCACCACGGAAGGTTGTCTTGTCGCCAGCACCAACCGAGGTTGTAAGGCCATCTACGTTTCTGGCGGAGCTTCTTCTATTTTGCTCGCGGATGGGATGACTAGAGCTCCTGTGGTGAGGTTCTCCACCGTCAAGAGAGCCGCTCAATTAAAGTTCTTCCTGGAGGATCCTCTTAATTTTGACTCGCTTGCCGTCGTTTTCAACAAGTAATTATATCTTTCGCCATTTCTCTGGATTTGCGAGCCCCCTCCCCACCCAACTTCCCTTTTCCCTAGCTGTAATTGCTAGTAGCTCTAAAATTTTAATTTTATTCTTTTTTCCTCATTTTTAAAATTTTTTCCCATCATTTCAAGCTTCAGTTTTGACATGCATAATGGGTGTATCAATTATGTGGGTATGGCAAAATAAGTAGGCGAAGCAATATTATCTTTTTCACAAGAATATTTTTTTTTGCCTAAAAAAATTGCATATTCACATTGGTTTGAAATGTAGATTTCTCTATGCATGAGTTTTAGCTTGATTTCATCTGTAAATTAACGATTTTGAGAGCGCGAACTTACATTTTTACCTTTTATTTGTTTCCAGTTTTCTTTTTTAATTATGTCTCGTACAACGATGACACTTCCCGAGCAGAATAAACGTAGTAAGACCCGTGCTTTGGTTAATAAATGATGTGCAGGTCAAGCAGATTTGCCAGGTTACAGAGTTTTCAGTGTGCATTGGCAGGCAAGAATGTATACATCAGATTCCGATGCAGCACCGGGGACGCCATGGGGATGAACATGGTATCCAAAGGCGTCCAGAATGTCCTTGATTATCTCCGGGAAGGCTTCTCAGACATGGATGTTATTGGCGTTTCTGGTAATCGTTGCTTGTTTATGATGGTTTTGTTCTTACTCTTAGTTAATTATAGGAATACGCTCGAACTTAATTGCTAAATTGTCAGAATGGAAATTTACCCATCCTGTCCCTTCTTGCACCAGGAAATTATTGCTCAGACAAGAAAGCAGCAGCAGTAAACTGGATTGAAGGGCGTGGCAAATCTGTGGTCTGTGAAGCAATAATCAAGGAAGAGGTGGTGAAAAAAGTTTTGAAGACTAGCGTGGAGTCCCTGGTTGAGCTTAATATGCTCAAAAACCTTACTGGGTCAGCAGTGGCTGGTGCTCTCGGCGGGTTCAATGCCCATGCAAGCAATATTGTCTCCGCTATCTACATAGCCACTGGTCAGGACCCCGCCCAAAATGTGGAGAGTTCTCACTGCATCACCATGATGGAAGCTGTGAATGACGGCAAGGACCTTCACATCTCCGTCACCATGCCTTCCATTGAGGTACATTTAATTATTAGTTATCTGGTGTTTTCTAGGTGTTATGCTTTTACTGGAGAACTTGGGTGGACCCTCTCCATTAACAAGGAACTTAAAATTTCCGTTTGGTTAGAAAATGCTTCAAAGTATAGTTTAGTTTGATGATCTTCGATACAAGATGCAGGTAGTAGTACCTAATATCGGGGTTTCAGTTATAAAACATTTGTGAATTGGTTTTATTACGGGCATGCCTCACATTTCAGTTAGATTTTGTTCGAAAGGTAATTTAAATTTAAGGGAGAGGGTCGGTGCTTGTCCACCAATCTCTGGGCTAAATCTGTCCAGCGTTATTCTCAAAGAGGGAATAACAACAAATTCTCTGGCTGCAAGACAAACTAAGATCGAGTGTCCTCAATATTGATCTGTGAGTAGTTTTGACCTCTACGTTTTTACCACAATTGAGCTTTCCCTGGCAAAACATTTTCCCCCATTTTATACTTGTCTTTTCCTCTTCCCGCACAAAGAAAAGAGAACAGCTATTTATCTACTGTTCACCATATAACACGCTTGTATGCCGTGTGTACAGAGAAGCAAACTGTCGCAGATAGACATAGACATATTTTTATTCCTGGGGAAAGATAGCCAAGAGCTGTCTAATTTTTATGATTTCTGGCATTTTCGTTGCATCACATCCAAGGACAGATGTATACAGCGATCCATCCTGCAGTCCTTGGAATAATTATTGAGAAATTCTTTAGCACGCTTCTTGCGCCATTTAGCTATGCTAGGAGACGAGGGATGCTCAGCAAAATAATGTGTTGAAATACTCACTCACTCGATGAAGTTTTGTTTTTATTAGTTCCATGCTTAGCCAGCCGTAGGTTTCGTATCTAGAAGAATTTCTCACTGTTATCTTGGGGTAATTTTTAATATATTAACGCATGCTGTTATATCTTATTATTCAGGTGGGTACAGTCGGAGGGGGTACCCAGCTCGCATCCCAGTCAGCTTGTCTTAATTTACTTGGGGTAAAGGGAGCCAGTAAAGAGTCTCCTGGCTCGAATTCTAGGCTTCTAGCCACCATAGTAGCTGGTTCGGTTCTTGCTGGGGAGCTTTCACTCTTGTCTGCCATTGCAGCGGGGCAGCTTGTTCGGAGCCACATGAAATACAACAGATCAAGCAAGGATGTCCCCCAAGTTGTCTCCTGAATCAGAGATTCAGAGACAAATTGGGAATGAGAGAATAAAGGAAAATTATATATAAATGAAATCAAAAAAAGGCAATTGGGAATGGTGGGTGGGATAAGGAAAACAAAGAAGCAAAGCCAGCGTTTAAAACAGCTGGATGGGAGGTTATGTACAGGAGGACTCGAAGCTGAACAGAAAGTAACCGCATCTTTGGCACTAGCTCTATCATTATATTAGCCTTTTGCCGCCTTGTGTTCCTAAAGGATGGTGGCTTTTACAGAATCGACAAATTAGCTATTATATATGTTGTAATCTCCGTTATTTTGTGGTTAATCTGTAAGTGTTCAAACGTCTCCAAATGATATCCTCACCAAACAATGTTAACCCATTTTCTGCACCATCTACCGTCTTCATGTATTCAATTTCCATTCTCCTTTGTACACGTTGATTTGTGCTAGAAATTTCAAGTATGTTAATAGGTAATATAATTGGAGCTCACTCCGACATTGTGATTCATCTCATTCTTAAACTCGTATACTATTCCTTTTAACGGTAAGGTATAAATTCTTTTTAATAGTAGGGTCTCATATCATCTCATTAAATATGATATATCATGTTCACCAGTAACCAAACTTACAGCTGGTAAAACGGGTCCAGCCTGCGGGCTGGGCCCGTTTTACCTTAAAAGGGGGCGGGCTCGGGCTGGCATTTTGCCAGCCCGTTTTAGGGCGGGTTGTGCATTTAGCGGGTTAGGAGCGGGCTGGCCTGTTTTTGGCGGGCCAGCCCGCATTCCCAGCTCTAACCAAACTGCATGGGATTTAATATCAAACATATAAAACATCAAGAAAGTTAAATTTAAATTTTAAAATGTTAGTAGAATTATATACAACTCACCTCAAAGTTTAGAGAAGTGTTTTAGGGGAATTTTGTAGATTTTAATCTAAAATTTGTATACTAATTTGTAATAGTTCAAATTAATATTTACAATGGAAGAAAAACCATTTATTTGGTGGCGGGAGCAACCTACCCTCTCGTTGAAGAAGTTCATAGAGAGCTGCATGAGAGATTATGTCCAAGAAGATACCAGGAAGCCATAGGAGAGACTTGCGGAATGGCGAAGAAGAAGATGCCACAAAGTCGCACCAGAGACTGAACAAGTGTCGAGCTCCCCTTAACAAAAAGCAAAAAGAATTCAATAATAAGATTGAAAAGAAAAAGATTATTTTCATCTAATAGCTAGGTGCTTCTCTAACAAGCCATTAATAGCTAGGTGCCAGCCTGGTTTGTTATTTTTTAAACCAGTGCTGCCTTGTATTGTATCCCATTTTCGAGTCATTATATGCAAAAAAAAAAAAACAAAAACAAAGAAAGAAAGAAACTGAACCAAGGTATGTGGCACGTGTATCCTGCAATGATTAACTTAACCCTGGCTGTGGAGAATCATCTTTCCTGGTTCCCTTTGGGACTGAAGCGGGTTCCGACCTCCAAGCCAACTCCAAACCGAGCGAAGCATAAGTCTCTGTTATAGATATGCATAAACCTGTTTGGACTTTGGAGTACCATTAGTTTATGATTCAGGGAAGATTATTCTTACGACCACAGTAACATTTAGGTTTATACTTCCATTATCCCAGAAAACACGGAATATTGCAGAATACAAGGGGAATATATTATGAATGTATCCGCGTCAAATTCAGATACTTCTTGTACAATCTCTTCGTCTACGATGATCATTTCTGCTGATACAGCTGAGCCTCCTCCTCCGCCTGATTCTGTTAACACCTCCGCCGTCAACGGTTCTGCTACCTCTCCTTTCAACTGTGACCAAAACCTACATCTCTCATCTGCATCTTCATCCCCGCCTCCAGAACTCCAACTACCTGTATCGTGGCCCCAGGATGGGAAGCTCAGCCTCGATTGGATCTATAATCTTATGGCTTGCTTCGACTGGTCTTCCAAGAACCTCCCTCCCTCAGAATTTCCTTCTGTTTTGCCGGTCCATGTCTTCGACTCTCTTATCCTTGTCGCTTCCAAAATGCTTCACAAAGAACCTAACTGTGTATCTGTAGACCCCTTTCAACCTAATTCCGACTCCGATGACCGAGCTGCTTCCGCAGTTGTCGTTGTGGGGGACGTTCATGGCCAATTGCATGATCTATTGTTCCTCCTCAGAGATGCTGGTTATCCTTCTCAAAATCGCATATTTGTCTTCAATGGTGATTATGTTGACAGAGGAGCTTGGGGTCTGGAAACTTTCTTACTCTTGTTGGCGTGGAAGGTAAATTCTGGACTTCTCCTATCAGTATGTTTAATCTTTTAACAGAATAAATTTTCAAAATTTCTCCTTTTATATTTTGTGATTCTGTTGCCCTTTCTTTTGAACAATTATTATTTGATTCAGTTGCTTGGGAAGTAGCCGGGGGTCAGAATGCTCGTATATGTAAAATATACTCCTCCGTTCCTAAAATAAGACCTAGTTTGTTGTGCCAAATTGCACTACGAACTAGGTCTTAGGACCGGAGGAGTATTTTGTATGTAATGATGCCAATGTACCATAAGTTCCCTACTGTTCATAAAATTTGGTTTGATGCCAAGCTCAAGTTATACACTATCCTACGTGGGTGGTTACAGTGCATATTCGATGCTATAGTCTAGTTATCGTTGCTAGTACGTGAATGTATAAACTAGTAATAATAGGCTAGTATTTGCTTTATTATCACCAAACCAAGCTTTAATTACTGAAAATGGATTACTCTTAATCTTCCTGTCATTGACGTGTGAAGTCTTCTTTTAGTTTATGTTAATACCACTCCATTTTATTTTTATCAGGTCTTTATGCCACATACTGTGTATCTACTGCGCGGGAATCATGAATCAAAATACTGTACATCTGTTTATGGCTTTGAGAAGGAAGTTATGGCAAAGTACAGTGATAAAGGTAAGCATGTATATCGGAAATGTTTGGGATGCTTTGAAGGTCTTCCTTTGGCATCTATTATAGCTGGACGTGTATACACAGCTCATGGAGGACTTTTCCGCAGTGTAACTGTGACACCATCGAAGAGATTAAAAGGAAAGAGAAACCGTAAGAATTATTCCAACCCTGATACTAAAACCTTGTCTCTTGGTTCATTGGAAGAATTATCTAAGGCTCGGCGATCAGTTCTTGATCCTCCTTGGGAAGGTTCAAACCTGATTCCTGGTGATGTTTTGTGGTCTGATCCTTCGAAAAATCCTGGTCTTGCTCCAAACAAAGAAAGAGGCATTGGCTTATTGTGGGGTCCTGATTGTACTGAGGAATTTTTGAAGAAGTATCAGCTAAAGGTGCTAATCTGGTTGCCATTATACTTGAGATGTTTTTGTTTGTGGTGATTGTCAAGATTTAACCTTGTCTCCAATTTCTATTAGAAAATTTTGTCATGACATATTTATAACCAAAAGCATGACGGTTTAATATATTGATACTACGAGAGCATATATTATCCTATATTGGTTATTTCCACAAGATTTCTAGTCTTCAATGGACAAATTGTTTATGGGTTTTGACTTTATGTTGTTCTAGTGAGCCTCAAAATCCTTGCCTAGGTCAATGCACTTCTCCAAGTGAAGCTAATAAGACTGTGTAATCATAATTTATGCATTAGAATGATATTTCCCTATGTCAAACTAACATCTACCTTGTGAAGCTGGACTTTGCTGTGAATTTGTGCAATTACAATATGTTAAAATTATTCGATAACTAGAGTTCTTGGGTGGATTATTGGCTTGTATCCATGTTCATTTCTTATTGGAACTTGGTTTTTGCATTTTTTTTATACACGAGTTATAGTAATGGAAAAGCAGTTGAGCGATTATAAATGCTCAGTACATGAAGCACTGACACTTCTAGGAAAGCAGTGCTCAATTTTATTACATACTGGCACTTATATGCTCTCAGGGCATGCTTAAACACAAGTCAAATAGATCTGATATGGATTTTCAATTTTCCATGCATTTGCTTGGTAATTTCATACCTATGTAGCTCAGTACTTCCACAGCATATAAATTTTGATATCTATTCTCAATGTGTGTAATGTTCCTATGTCCTTTGTCCATGAGCATCTACCTTAGCAATTGATTATAACAATTTACATGAGCATATAGATATACATGGAAGACTGGCAACCTTAGCAATTAATCAACTACAAAATGATCAAATAGTTTTAGTGCTTCATCATGCATCTACCTAATTTGTCCATGAAGCAGAGCAACAAGACTTATATTTGTCCACTATTTTTATCATAGCTTCATGTAAGTCCATTCTGTTTTTCCTTTTACTCTCTTCTTTGTGGATGTGATATTTTCTAATTTATCCTGTTTATGAAATCAAAATGTAGCCTTTTGCTTAAGAATATTACTGATATATGGCTTGTCACATTTTTCGGTCAGTTTATCATTAGGTCACATGAAGGTCCTGATGCAAGGGAAAAGAGGGATGGTTTTGATGGAATGGATGAAGGTTACACTATCGATCATATTGTGGAGTCTGGAAAGATGATCACCCTTTTCAGTGCTCCAGATTACCCACAATTTCAGGTCTTTGGCACCCCTCTCAGCTTCATTTGACTTATTCTATCTACCTGATCCTTCTTTGTTAAGGTCTGACGTTTCTGTGTCAGGGCCTAATACGTAGTTTGATTTATGCTATTCACTTATGCTAGCTTTTCTTTTCGAGGAGAAATAATTAATATGCTGAGTTTCTCATTTAAATGAAAACTTTATTGCCATTATACTGTACACCTAGATGCTTAGGATCAATAGCTTTAGTGAGACTCGATAAAAGCAATTCTGTATGATACAACCAGACTACATGTATGAAACTCTCTCTTTAGTGATGTTTCAAAGAAGAGAGAATTGCCATATAGCTACTCCTTGCAAGTTGCAGTGGCTTGTCTTATTGGATGCAGAACAGCTTCCAAAGGCATATAAAATGGTAAAGCTACGCAAATACTTTGGCTCCAGTTGGTACAAAATAAGAAACGGGAGTGGGGCATTTCAAGGAACGAAAATTTCTAGCATCAATGCATGTTTGGTATGGATGAAAAGTTATTGAGAATCATATAAAAGTAAGACTGAAATGGAGTAAAAAACTGTTAAATGACACAAATTCCTTCCATAGAAACACATTGTCCATTCTCTGTCAAAGTAGTGCAAAGCAATTCCTCTGCTTTTACTGTCGAGAACATTGCAACAGCTCAATTGGAAGGAGAACATTGCGATCAGAACAGGTCTTGAGAGTGTATTTTGGTAAACGTCAATAGTGCACAGATTCCACTTGAAAGATTCAAGTAAAATTGCACAACTCTTCATATCCTCCAGTGACGGCTACATGCCAGCAGCTGGTCTTAAGTGATGACAACAACTACAAAGACAATGGTTTGTCATGGGATGGACCTTGATGTTCTGCTCTCTGGTGATGGCATCAATGGCTTTCATGGGGGGGGGGGAATATTTGTAGCAAAACTCCTCTGCTTTCAAGCGGCTAGTTAATTAGGCTAGGAGGGGCAAGTTTGTCAAAAATATAATTCCCAGGAATGCACTACATTTCCTCTCCAAAATGAGAGATGTCCTCTCACTCAAATGAGGGGATTAATGATTTCTAAAGAAGCAGTCTGGCTTGTACCAAACACCAGGAAAACTCTTTTCTCCCACCCATTCCTTTTCCCTATCTCTCTTTCTCTTCCACCTAACAGGGCATAAATGCATTGTTAATCTTCTATTTTTGAGAAGAACCTAAAGCTGGAAGACATTTCAGAATTTTTGAATTGTCTGATAGAAAAATAGTCGATTATCTGCTCCGAAACAGCTCTTTCGGAAGCCAGTTACTATTCATTGTAAGAGTAGGAATTTTTATGTGAACTAGGCTTGACATATGGCCTTGCACTATTTCAATTAAAAACAATAGTGTTAATTGTGATGTGAACAAACGGAGCAAATTGAGTCAAATCATTGTTCTTTATAAATTAGATTTGTTTGCGGAAGAAATATGATTATGCTTAAAGTTTACTAGCAACTTATGGTCTGGGTAAAAAAAGGTCTTAGTCTATTAGCAAAAAAAAAAAAAAAAAGGTCTTATTCTAGATATATGTTTACTTTCTGCCTTTGTACCCGATCCTTTTGGGAATATACTCTATCTATAAATAGCGTCCTAAAAGATGTAATTGGTGTCTAGTGAATGATATTACTATAATAGTCGCCAATTTCCGTTTTGACTTGCTAAAATGAATGTGAATTTCCAGTTTGTGGGGTGCTTTATGTTAAAAATGCTTATTAGTTCAACCGCTCAGTGTGACTCATCTCTAAATCTTTTCTTTTCTTTTTTTTAACTTCATTTTTTGTGGTAAAACTTTATTTTGGAGTTCATTCTATGCACTGTTTCTCCTGCAGGCAACAGATGACAGGTATAATAACAAAGGGGCTTATGTTGTCCTTGAACCCCCACATTTTGACAATCCAGTATTTCATTGTTTTGAAGCAGTTACCCCAAGGCCCAAGGTAAATAATTAATCACCCCTAAACCAATAAATAATTATTCTAAAATCCCAATAAGCTGCTTTCGTGTTATTTTGAGGACCATCGAATGTCTTGAGCAGCGTTATTAATGCAGGTTTGATTTGTGTTGCTGTAGCTTTTGTGTGGGAAGTTGTGTGTTAATTTTTGGTTTGGATTTCTGTATTCTGTGATGCAGGTGAATGCTTATTATGATTATGAAGAGGTGATAGACTCGGATGAAGAATTAGACTTGGCATCCATGGTGACTGCCTGAGGATGAAGAATTATGAGTGAGTAGGCATTTATCTTGAGAGGAATATTTTTGAAATAGATTTCATGTACACAAGTATTATTTTATTTAAAACATGGCTGATATCTTTATATTTGCACAAACATGTCAACTTCTGCTTTGTTTATACGCGGTATGGAGAATTGTTTGGACGCGTATCCGTGTATTGTTTGGATGAAATCTGTTGAAAGAAACACAATGCTTCGCTATCTGCTGTGTGGCGGTGTGCTTCAAACTCTTCAGTTTTAACCCGAATTTATCCTTTTTTTTTATTTTGGAAAATTATTACCCTTTGTGTACAATAGAATCATGTTTTGTTAATCATTCCGTACCTTAGTATTATGAAAACTTCCATTTGAGTGAGAGGTTGTAGATTTACTGCCGTTTATAATTTGAGGCTATTAATGCATATCTCACTGATATGAAAAAAAAAAACAGAATCATGCTTATATATGTAATCCTTTTATTAAATTATATATTAAGAATAAGACGAATAAATATAATTTAAAATATTTTAATTATTTTATTTAATTTTTTTTTCTTTTATTTGATTATTATCAAAGGAGTTTTAATAGGTATAATTTAAAAAAAAATTAATAGATATTATATTTAAAATTAAAATAAACTTATAATTAAATTATATATTAAAAATGAGAGGAATATATATATATTTTACTAGATGCTTTTGTAATTTTGCTTATAAATCAATCATTTTGTTTAAGGTTTAATTGTAACTGATGTTATAACCCAAAAATAATAATAACAATAAGTCTTTTCCTATTAGACAAGGTCAACTATATATATAGTATGATGTTATTATGTTCTATAAAAAATTAAATTATTAGATAAATTATTGATTAAAATATCATGCTCAATAACCTTATTGAGTATTCTGTTTGGTATTCCCTTATCCCTCTTCATCGGACTTCAAATTGTTTAATCTACCTTTCTCGTCGGCGCATTCAACATCATTCTTTGTATGTGCTCAAACCATTTTAGACGATTCTTTATCATTTTCTCCTCAATAGATACCACTCTAACCTTTACCCATATATATTTATTACAGATTTTATCTTTTTTTGTGTGTCCACACATCAATCTCAATATCTTTATCTCAACTACTTCAACTTCATATATTTTTGTTGTCCCTTTAGAGTTCAACATTCACTACCATACAACATTATTGGTCTTATAGTGGTGCGATAAAACTTTCCTTTTATTTTATTAAGTACATTCCGATCATAAATAACTCTAGTATTCTTTTTCTATTTAAACCACCCAGCTTGAATTCTATAATTAACATCTCTAGTAATTTCATTTTTTTTATATAATTGATCCCAAATATTTGAACCTTCTCACTAGTGGAATGATTTGATATCTCATTTTAACCTTTCAGTTACTTATAATTTGTCTCTTATCAAATCACAATGTATATATTCAATCTTATTTTTACTCAGTTAAAAACCCTTCAACTTTAACGTCATTCTCTGTAACTCAAATTTAGAGTTAAATCTCTTATCTTGACTTCGCCACAATAACTATATTATCAGTAAAAACCATACACTTAGAAATTTTTTCTTGAATAGTCTCAATTAAAACGTTTAAGATAAGGTTAAACAAATAAGAGCTCATGGTTAATCCCTGATATAGGCTAATCCTTATGAGAACAATCCTTTATCTCTTTTCTAGGTATTCTAACACTAGTCATTACCCCCATACATATCTTGTATAGCCTTGATATATACAACATACACACGTTTCTTTTCTAAAGCTTTCCACAGTACATTAAAAACAATTTATTATATATTATATTCTTTCAATCCTTAATATAATACATATTTAACTAATTTAATTATATTAAGAAAGTTAGTTAATATAATATATTTTTTCTTAACTCCCTAATCATTTTTCTTAACTCCCTTATCTCTCTTACTTAATTATTGCGAGAGAATATCAATAAAAATAATTTTAAAAAAATAGATAAATATAAAAAATAAATTTTATATTTAAAATTAAATTAACTCCTTAATTATATTTAAATATTTAAGGCTAGAGGAATACTTTTTACATAAAATATATGAATAAAGAAACCCAACAATTCGGATAAGGAAAAAAACATCTCTTCTACCCATCTTTCAAACGAACAGAAGATTTTCATAGCATTAGTAGGATTAATTCCCTCATAGAAAAGTAGAAAACGCAGAACCCGCAGTCCAATTACATAACGTATATCCATGTTCCAGGTCATCTTATAATAACTTACGAGGGAAGTAACTTCTTTCGGTTTCTTAAACGTTTTCGGAGGTGTATTATAGATTGATGGAAATGTGAAAAAAAAACGGATAATTATTATAACGAAAAGAAAATCAACAGCTGCACGTTAGCCAACAAACCTGGTTCCTACATTTAGAGACATTCTTCAGTAAAATCCTAACCATATAATATTTGAAACAGGATCACATTGCAATACTTAAGAAAACACGTACTAAAATTTTAGAAGTTAATTAACATAGAATATATATACTCCACTGTGCTCGAAAATTTGGCTTCTAAAGGGCGGGATCGATTTCTCTAAATGGCAGCAAGTACTGAATAAATCATGTATACATCAGCCACCACTACTCTGATTGTTCAAATGGGACACGAACAAACAGCTGTCCGTGCAATGTAACCACAGCTGACGTCTGATGAGGATCAATCCTTGAACGCAAGCTTACAACCTACATAATCAAATACTTACATACATGAGTAGCATGCACAACTTTTTGAAACATAAATGTAGAAGGAAAAAGACGGGGATATTTTTCATTTTGGTATGACAATCAAGGATATCTTCAAGAGTCAAGACTTAAGATGAGTCCTTTCCCTGTCACTTCGCACACACTCCCACATCAATTTGGAGCATTTACAATTACTACTGAAGGCCAGATGGTATTTCTCTTTTGAATAAATATGGGCAACTTAAATAGTACACATTTTCAGCATATATGTAGTGGAATATCAGTAGATTTCTAATGCAAGGATTCCTGACAACAAGGATCGCAGAAACAAAGTGGTAGGCTCAGTGAAGCCACAGATATTTTGATTCAAAATGCAAAAATGGTCCATTGTTTCACTTAAAATTCAGCCGTTCTACTGTGAATATTCAAACTGGGGGGAAAAAGACCTTGGTGTTGCAACATATTATCAAAACGTGTGATGCTATCAAGTTAAAAGTTGCAGCAGGAGCTGCTGTAGGAAAATGAGAGATGGCCAGATACATCTTTTTCCTTGCAGATGAAATAGAAGACTACCTTTTTGAAAGGTGTCACTCCCCAAGGATTATCGGGATGCTCAGGTTCACCACTAATGACCAAGCGTCCTGCTGGGTCTGATTGAACACGGACCTGGTTTTAAAAAGCATAAATAATTGTAACCAGTGACAAATTCTATATTTAAGGTACAAACAATAGTAAGTATTCTCAAATCAGTTTCAATATTGTAAACTTTTTTATTTTTCAAGACTAATTGCTCGTTGCGTCCACATGACTGATTTAAAAACATCTGTAATTCTATCAAATATTCAAATGCGTGTAAAAACCCAACAAGCCTAAATATAGGACAATTTCAAAAAATAGATCTGACAAACACCAATACTAGCAGCCCATTCTGTATTCCTGTTCTTTTTTTTTTTTTTTAAACAATGTCTGTTATGCCTGTATAATGATTGCTTAAAGTTAAACAGTCAATAATTTTTATCACTTTTACTTTTTTAAAGTACAGAGAGTCAATTTTTATCATCAAATATTGCTTTTTAATTCAATTTTCCATTTCATTCTTTTTCACTGTGTGCCAGACAGGTCAGAAAAAAGGAAACATATTAAGTACAGATAACACAAACAACAAGAATATATCCCAGTTACCTCTTCTCGCAGAAGGCCAGGAACTAATGCATAGACCTCAAAACAATCCTTCTGTACACAAAAATAGCATTTTGATGAGTTAATTAAATACACAGATTATCTTCAATTTCAACGCATGATAAATGAACTTACAGTTTTTTGGACGTTTATCTTTACCCAATCAGCAGGAGGTCCAATATCAACAACTGCTGTGTCCAATCTAACCAGCCACAGACATCAACAGAGCAGACAAGTTAGCAAAAGAACCATACTGCCAATTGCCAGAGTATAACATTTAATAGGGTTGTGTCACATTTCATGAACTATTAGCTACACAAATGATCAACAAAATGAGAAAGCAAGCATAGTACACAAAGGAAAAAGAGAAACAGAGAATGTCATCTTAACTGTGGCTTTGATGGTTTACTGCGTGCAGCTTTGACTGCATTATCCATGTAAGATGGTTTCTTACGTTTTAGCAGATCTGATCCAATCAGAGGACGTGATCCAATCGTTAGAACCATTTAGCACATATAACACCGTTAACAACAACAGCTATGATGAAAGGATCATACTGATGCTTTTAAGCTGCTTTTCACGCTTCTGCATGGGCGTGGACGTCCTATCCTAAAGGAAACAAATGATTTATAGGGTTAGATTGCCATGAAATATCTAGTAAACAAAATATCTAGGAGAACTTGTATCAGAATCTCAAATATAAACCAGACCTTAATAATTGGGTCACTAACTTCACCGTTACCAAGAAGCCGTTGTGAGTGCCAACCTTGCATAGCCCGTGCTGCAGCATCTCTCCGTGCTCTACCTGATGCTGAAGCCTAATCACACACTCATCGGGAAAAAAGGATTGTAAGATGCAAATGTGGATAGTGACATTGTTCATCTTTGAAACTTAATGCAACTAAAGGTAGGACTTTAAGGGATTATATGACAAAATAAAACAATCTAAGCATTTTCAATTAACATTCCAAACTTCTAGCAACTTTTACATGATAGATGACCTCAAGTCACTGATATCAGATCTAATTTAAATCCACGCCTAAGCCTTGTGAAGATAAAGCATATCCAAACTCTGATTCAGACTAATGGTTAAAACAGTAAATTGTATTTCTCTCAATACAACAAAAGAAAAAGAAAAAGCATTTGCTAACTCCGCTGTTACAGCCTGTAGTATGCTAAATAATATAATTCGTGGGATGCCAAGTGTGGTTTTATAACTATTCCCATTTTATCGTGCGTCTCACAAAAGTAGTTTTGAAATTCATGAAAACATAAAAAGCTGGACGGAAAAGCTGTATCCAAACATGCTCTTCAAGTCAATAAAGAGGAAAAAATTCCACCTACAATTTGGCCCTCGTAACATCAATCATGCTAAGAAATCAGAGACAGTAGCTCACATAATACCTGATTTTCGATATTTATAGGCTCTGAATGAGAAGCAATAGGAACATTAAGCTCACCACCTTTTGTTTTATGCCTTTCATAATCAAGAAGAGCCTGGAGTAAAATCATAAGCAGCACAAAAAAGGCTACAAGTGAATAGTAAAAAAATCAAAAAGACATGAGGTTGCACTAGAGTGTGCAATTTCAAAGGGAAAATAACTGATGCAATCATCAGATATTTTGAAAATAAGTAAACTGTACTGAATTAGTCTATAAGCCTTATTGAACTCCAAGTCAAACATGGGCAAAGAAACATTTTGAAACCAAGTTAACAAAAGTAATAAACAAGAGAGAAAGCTAATTATAGTTCTTTAATCTAAAATTACCTTTTCATAAAATCCTCGAAATGTCCATGATACAGTTGTACATGTTCTACAAAAGTTTAAGAAAACAGAAATATATCACCGGACCATAAAATAATAATAAAATGTTTAATTTAAATACCTCATAGTGTCCTCTCCCCGAACCTCCAATAAAACAAAATCAAATAAAAAGCGGAAGCCAAGAAACAAGTACTTGGAGGGGGAAGGGAGGAAAGATCGTATCAGTTTAAAAACTGATAAAGCTAGGATAATTCAATAGATGCATCAATCATAATTAGTTTGATATTGTTACAAATAAATGGCAATTCCTCACTACTAAAGGGTCAATAACAAGGAGAGAAAATCAGTTATGTTGAGGAAATGGTTAGAGTAGCCTATAAATAGTCCTCTAGGTACTTTCGCAAATGCTGTTGATGAATAAACTCTTCTTTACTGATTTCCTTAAATCAATATGGTAGTAGAGCCACTCTGGCTTAATGGCACCATAGATCAAATCACAGGAGAGATATGGAAATCTCAAGCATCAATTGGAGCTTCAAGCTGCAATAGTTGAGAACAATCAAGCTTAATTGGAATAGAATACTCACAATCTTGGAGAATTGCAGTAATTTTTAGCTCAAAGTGAAGCATTTATAGTTGATATGGTTGCAAAGATGACAATGCTACCTATGAACAACCATGGAGGTGATATCAACAAAATGTCAAGCTCTAGTGGACCAGCGACAATGCCTCAATTCAGATTGTATGTGGCTCAACTGACAAGCCAGACTCACTACCACGCTCTGGTGAAACTTAACAGACTCAAATTTTTGAAATTCAACAACAATGATCTCATGGATGGGTCTATAGGTGTTGACAGTTATTTGAGGTGGATGATATGTTGGTGGAGCATGATATTAAGCTCCAATATCCATGTAGAGAAATGGATATTAAGGTGGCACCTGAATTTTATGAAGAAAAGTAGTAAGGTGACTTGGTGAGAGTAGGACAAGAAGATAGAGGCAAGGGCCATTAATGCGTGACTAGTGAATCTAATTGTGGCGATCAAGAACCTGAGAAGAAGGTTTTGGTTTTGTTGAAAAGTTTGAAGAGCAAGTTGAGGAATTAATGATGAAGGTTGACGTATCAAATGAGGTTGTGATAAGCTGATACATTGGAGGCTTAAGACATTCGAATGGCAATGAGTGTTTTTGAGCCTTCAATACTAGCCAACACAATCTGCATTACATGGTTCTAATGAAAGATTCTTTAGTATTTAAAATTGCAATGCCACCATTTTCCATTAATGAGAATAATGTTGTTAGGGGTTAGAGGACTGAAAATACACTATATCAAATTAAATGACTAAACTAAAACCTTGTGTGAAGTTAGAGGACCAAAGGTGAAGTTTTGCCTAAATATATCCTAAAGGCCAGTTCACGGTGTGGTCTAACCCAACCAACTAACCCGATCTGATCAGCTTGGACAATCATTTGGGTTGCACGTTTTCACGTTGAACTGGGTCGAGTCAGACTAGACCGGGTTGACCAGGCTTTGGACTTTTCTGCACGTCCCTATTTCTAATACCATCCTTGTGGACAAGGATGCTTTCTTTTTCTTTTTTTTTGTTCAGGGTACATATTGTTATGAATAAATGGCAACTCCTAACTAAAAATCAGTTAGGTTGGAGGAAAGGGGTATAGTTACACTTGTAAAAGCTATTGGTAAAAATAACTCTTCTTAATTCCTTCTATAAGATATTTGACACTTCAATTGCTCTCAACGACCTTTCCATGAAGGCTGTCATTGCAAATTGACATCCAACAGCATTCAAGAGACATGAGACTCTAGGCATCCAATTTGTCTATCTAAAACCATTCAATTTCAGTTCTATGCTTCCAAATGTTAGGCAATTTTAAATGGTAAAAACGGGGCATTGGTTCAAAGGCCAAAATTCTGCATGGTAACCAAAGTTCAATTAAATAAGTCCAAGATGAGAAAGTGCTTGTCGTCTCTTACTTTGGAGGCTTGAAAGACTCTCCAACTTGCCGCCATAATTTACATGAGGTTACCTATCAATAAACACAAGTCAGTCAGACATAACTTACATGAGCTTACCTCTCATAACACACACATGTGCGCGTGTATACCTTGTCATAGCCACCCAGTCTGGTCACTGCTCTCCACAACCTTATTTTCCACCAATTAAGCATTCAGGTGGATTAGATAAAATTTCAGATTTATATTATTTATTCCATAATAAAACTAAAGATTTTAATTAACAGGAAAAACTCACTTAAGACAATTAAGCCCCTCTCCATAGAACTTAGGAGGTTTAAATTCCATGCTCCTCTCCCTAAAGAAATTTTCAAGCTCCTTCATAAAAGCAGACTGCTCTGCTTCGGTACCCGACTCATTTCCATCATAATCAACATCTAAAAAAGAGTGCTTCGTGTTTGAATTCCCTTTATCTACAAGTGTTGCAGCATGCTCTTCATGGACCTTAGTCTCAACTTTTATGCCATTCTCAATCCCAGTGTTTGTATTAACAGGAACAGGTTGCGGTGTTGCAGGTTCGTTATGACCCATGGCTGTGGAATCACCATTGTTGCAAGTTTTACTGGCAGTGACTTCACAAGCTTCAGGCTTGACATTCTTAGCTGTTTCAGCTGTATCAGCATTTTTCTCACCAACAAGAGCATCACTCTCTATCCCCGTATCTGTCTGTGAAAATTCTCTGACCTCGCTCTTCACATCAGATACGTGTTCTGACTCAACTTTAACCAAAATTTGAGCATTGGATTCTAGTGGGACGGAGTGAAGAACATTTTGAACTTCTTGTTGTTGAGTACCCTCCAACATAACCTCTGGTTCCAGATTTTTATCACCAGCAGGTGCCTCTACCTTCACATTTTCAACACTGTTCGTGGTTATCTCTTCTGGAACAGAAGTAGAAGAAGCCTCGAGTTGAAACTGTGCATCAACCAACTGCTTGCTTTGGTCCCCACTCTCAGGCACATTCTGGCCAGATTCCTCGTTTTCGTTGGTATTACTCATCTCCAATTTTAAGTGCACATGAGAAAACACAAACCCCTAAACCTGCATATACGGGATCATAAGAGAAAGAAAAAAGCCTTTGATGCCCCCATAGAAACCAGAAAAAGATATATCCTTGGAACTAAACCCTAGTCTTTTACCCACAACTACAGGAAGCTCGGAGGTCCTTAAAAATTCATAAATCTAGAGACATTCCGGGTCCTTCCTTTTTCACATTTTAAATTGCAAATTAAAAAGAGAAATAAATAAGTGCGAAATTACCTGGAACAAATTCAAGGTTACAAGAACAACAAAACCCTAAATCGCAAATACAGTTAAAGTTGAATTTGATAATTTAGTCCTCGTCCCCTGTGCTTGTTATGCCATCCCGCTCGTGTTTTCAGCAATTTATACAATCACACATGTTCCGGATTAAGCGGCAGCCTTTGTAGGAGGCACGGTATACTCACACTGACAACTGACGAGGGACGAGGTACTTTGATTTACGGAGACAATACGACGCCGCAAAGTAATATTTTGGGCTCGCCATACACTTTTTTTTATAACGGAAAAAAATGAATTTTTGGGCAATGTAATTTTAGTCAACCTTAGTCTTAGTCCATGTAGTTTATTTTTTAAGATATTGGTTGTCAATCGTGATATTAAAAGGTCAATACCACACTTTCTTATCATTTTGATGATGGTTCAAATGAAGATGATAGAAGTAATATCAAATATTGTTAACGTAGATGGACATATGACTTTTTTTTTTAATAAACTGAGTCAAATTGAACAAAATAGCCCGAGCAAATCAATCACTAGTAAGAGGGGTTGAGGGAACAAGGACATGAAGGTAGGTTGATAGAAAAGAGAAGGTTGATTTGCAAGAGCTAGATGGTAAAGGTGAAGGAAGAATCGTTACTCAAATTTGATGGAAGTTTGGATGTGAAGGTAGAAAAAATGTCATAACTCAATAAGGTGGAAAGAGATAAATAATTTGTTTTGCTTCTATCTATTTATATATAACTGTTGCATAAATGATTTAAGTTCCTTCTTAAATTTGATCTTTAATTTTTTTTTTATTGTACAACAAATGTTAGACTACAACAAAATTCGTTATATGTCATTGACATAATTTTTGAAGTCACTAAAAATTATTATAAAATATTGCTAAAAATATCAAAACAATAGTAGTTTTTGCTAAAAGGAGTAAAGAGGGAACATCTTAAACAAGCATCTTATCAAACAGAAATACAACGTTGCTACAACTTCTCACGGGCCTATCAATTGAGCTGATTCATCCAATTGGTAGATAGTGAGTTTCTAAAGAGGAAAACAAAATTAGCCGTGATTTCTTTTCCTTTAATGCAGGTTGGAGTGGAATTTATATGATGCTGACTCAGTAATATTGGCCTTGAAGTTGCCTAGATTAACCCAATCACGTTTCGTGAATTTTTTTTCCATTCAATTCGTCAAATTCTCAATCACATTTGACCATATTTTTTGTTTTTTATATAAATTTAAATTCAACGAATATCTTTAAAAAATAGAATATATGACAAAATTAAATTAGAAAATTTGACAAAATCAATACACAAAATTTAATCTAAGTTTTCTTTTAACGAAAAATATTAATCATAATTATAAGATTTATATTCAGTCTTAAATATTAAAACTAAATAAAGAATCTATTTTAATCATAATTATAAGACTTTAATCAACATTGTCTTCTAAAATATAAGAGTTAAATAAAAAATTCATTTTTAAAGTTTAGGGCTTAGGGTTTAAGGTTTCGGGTCTAGGGTTGAGAGTTGGGGATTCGGGGTTTCGAGTTCGAGGTTAGGGGGTTTTGGTTCGGGGTTCAGGGTTTTGGGTTCCGGGATTTGGGGTTTAGGTTTGGGGTTCTGGGGTTCGTGTTTGGGTTCCATATTTTGGGGTTAAGAGTTTAGGATTTAGGGCATGTTTAGGGTTTACGACCTATTTAGGGTTTAGGGTTCAGGGTTTTGGGGTTCGGGGTTTAGGGTTTAGGGTTTAGGGTTTAGGGTTCAGGGTTTTGGGGTTCGTGTTTTGTGGTTTAGGGTTGGGGGTTTAAGGTTTACGATTTCGGGTTTAGGGTTAGAGGTTTAGGGTTTAGGGGTTAGGGTTTAGGGTTTAGGGGTTAGCATGTCGGGTTGAGCGTTTGGGGTTTAGGGTTTGGTGTTTCGGGTTTGGGGTTTAGGGTTTTAGGGTTTAGGGTTTATGGTTTCGGGTTTGGGGGTGGGGGTTGGGGTTGGGGGTTGGGGGTTAGGGGTTGGGGGTTTAGGGTTAGGGGTTGGGGTTTAGGGGTTGGGGGTTTAGGGTTTCGGGTTGGGGGTTGAGGGTTTAGGTTCAGGGTTCAGGGTTCAGGGGTCGGGGTTCAGGGGTCGGGGTTCAGGGGTCGG